>CM033390.1:46445604-47768306 GCA_019426215.1 Buddleja alternifolia | reverse complement strand
AAACTCTTCTCACTCCACCCATTGTTGGCTTTTAACTTGTAGAGGTTTAGGACTGCTTTCATCTTGTGATTTACTACCACTATACGTGGTGTCTTTGAATCACTTGTCAAATTGTCAAACATCTTGGACAATTTCGCAATCCCCTCAATCACATTTGTCATCTCCGCCAAACGATCAGGCTCACGATCATTCATGTCCAAATCCCGCGATCGATATGATGTACCACCCAAATCATCTGAGGTGACACTGCTCTCACCGGTCTTGTCCAACATGTGTAGCTTTTATCAATTCCATTACACACCAAATGATCTTCCAATTCACGTGGACTATTCTCTTTCCAAAACACCACGTAAACATGGGCAACTGATTCTAGTCCATCTGAGCATCTCAATCGCAAAATTGATGATTTTTTTCACCCCCTTTTTCATATTGCTCCGACATACGATCCGCTAATATCCAACTTTGATCCATCTTGATTCTGAATTAATTAATTAAACAATTTTAATATCACTTCATAGTTGAATTATTTAAAAAAAATTATTTTAATTTAATTCCTATTATTCTAGAAAAATTCGGCAGAGTAACGACACAAACGTTTTACCAGTTCTCGACTTAATCTTCCCCCGGGTGGCCTGGGTTGCAACCAACAAATTCGGATCTTACGATCCTAAAATTCAATTCGATACATCCATCTTGATTCTTAATTAATTAAATTAAATATTTTTAACATCAGTTCGTTGAATTAATTAATTATCAAAATTTAATTTATTTCCCAATGTCCTAGAAAAAATTCGGCAGAGTAGCAACGCAAAATTTCTACCAAGTTCTCGACTTAATCTCCCTCAAACTTGCAACCAACAAAATTCGCATCTTTCAACCACACAAACCCAACATTCTAATTTTTCACCCACAACAAACCCAAATTCCACATTATATAATCACAAACCCCGATTTAACATAATATATATAACAACAATCAAAATTAACATATAACCCACATTATATAATTCACAAAACCCAATTAACATAACATATATATATAACAACAATCAAGAAATAACATATAACCCACATTATATAATTCACAAAACCCCAATTAACATAACATGTATATAACAACCGCTGTCATAGACCCCTCCGTTCAGCGGTTTTCTAAAAATCGCTGTAATAGTGTATTTTTGTAGTAGTGATAGTTGATGAAGCCATTTCATTTTGCACAGAGTATCTGGCAGATTCTAATGTTGCAGGCTTAGCACCGTCTCATGTTGTGGGAGAGGGAACAAAAGGAAAAAGCGTAATTGGAAAGCAATTAGTTAGTGTTCATATTACACAAAGGGATCAGGCACACCTATATGTGCTCCACAACACCGATGAGGTTGACCCATATGTTGAAGAGCATAAGAACCAACTTAGGAGATTCAATCCAATTAAAAATGAGAGCTGGATAACAAAGAGCATAATAAAAGTTTCATCGATTGGTTCCGAAAGCATTTTGAAGAGAACAGAAAAGAATCCACAGCTTTCAGTTTCAGATAAATTGATAGGACTGTCGATGGTTCCGGACAGACTAGTATTTTTGTTATTCAGGTTATCGTATAATGGTCGCACATTCTATACAAAAGACCAAGATGAACGAAGTACAATGCAGAATAGTGGTGTGAGTATTGTAGCTCAAGCAATGCATATCTCAAGTGCGAAGATATAATCCTATCTATGCCGATTTATCATATTACGGGGTGATTGACGTATATGGGAGCTTGATTATAGTTGGTTTCGGGTGCCTGTATTTGGGTATGGGTGGGTTAACAATAAACATGTGTCGATAATAGTGAAATAGGCTTCACTCAAGTATACCTTGAAAGGGTGGTATACAAAGATGAACCTTTCATTTTAGCATCACAAGCTAAACAAGTGTTTAGTCACCGATCCTATTGATAGAGGTGGTCCATTATTTTATCGGCAAACGAAATACTTGTATTGATGATGATTACGAAGAAATTGAAAATGATGGAAAATCCTATCTCATCAGGTAATTCACAATCAATTGATAGTGACGATGACTTGGATATAAGTGATGATGAATTGTATATGCGACAAGATCACCAAGAGGGATATGGATTAATCCATCAGTTTCGTCGCATACTAAAAAAATGATCGTACCGATGGGAAGCAAAAGACTGCTAAGCCACAATAAAAAGAAGACGATGAAAGGTATTTCAACTTATTTCATAATTATGATAGACTTATTTTTTATCAATATTTCTTCTTAGTGGCTAGAAAATTATATTCTTGAGATGTTGCCCATTTTTGTGGAAATTTAAGGGAAATAGGGGCTTGATTGAATTACGGTTAATTTGGTTTAGCTGGGGTTAATTACGTTTAATTGAGGATTAATTTGTTTATTTTTGTGGTTTAGGATAACTACGTTCTTGAATAATGGATATGACCCTAACTTCTGTATTTATTATTCTATTTTAAATTATTATTGCCAAATGATCTGCCAAATTTATATGAATCTAACTTCTGTATTTATTACTTCTATTTTAAAATTATTATTGCCAAATTATATGAATCTAACTTCTGTATTTTTTTGCTTTTGTAGGTCAATGGCTTCAGATCCTGCTGGTAGTTTTCCCGAGGATGATGCATATGGATCAGTAGCCGTCATGAGGCAGAGATATGGAGAGGTGTGACGGCTATGAAAAAATTATCAATGCCAGAAGTAAAGGCATAAGGCTACCTGTCGGCTGGAATGACAAAGGTCAGGCAGTTAACCCAAACAAATCAATATTTGTTGGTTATATAGGTGTACAGGCTTGGCAAAAGGTGTCGATTACCATGAGTGATTGGCGAAGAGTCCCGTCACAATAAAAAAATATTGGGAAGAAATAAAGGTATTTGGATATTATCATATTTGTAAGTGTTAATGTATTATCATATTCTCTAAATTATATTTTATATATACTTTGTTGTTTGTTTTGTTGTAGTTGGTATTTGATATTGACGGAAGTAGACAAAAGTACGTACTAGCAGAAGCTGAAAACTAGCACGTACTTCAGGAGCTACTTGAGTAGGAAGTGGGTGCGAGATGATGTTGGAAACATTAATGACAACCCACCCCCACAATTTGAGATATCTCAGCCCATTGGACGACATTTTTAGCTGTTCGCTTAGATGAAGTTTTCAGGTAGCTAATCATTTTAATTTACGGTTCATTTGTTGGTTATTGCGTTTATATTTAGCTAATAATTTGATAATGTAATAACAAAACTAAGTAGGAAAATCAGGAAAGAGCAAAGGAACCTGAATATCCTTACCGGAAAGCGAGTCTTGGACATGCTCTTGTTGAGCAAATGGAGGTATTAGTTCATTTAGCAGTGAATCCTTACAATTTTTTAATAAAAAAAATCTATGTTGATACATATATATTTTTTAATGAAATATAGATGAATAGAAGAAGTGAGCGGATCCGATTGCACAGAGTGACACGAGCCTCGTTTGGAGGATTGCGCGTTCCAATAAACACAATCAATTGATAACAACAATGTTAGAAGAGTAGTGAATGAAATGGTGAGTTATTTGCAATTTTAGCTCTATAATGTGTTGTATGTTTGTTTTGAAATACTATTGAAAGAACAAAGTTCACTAATTTTTTTTATTTTTTAAAATGTATTATTACAGGAGAGCATTTCACAAGAGAGTACTAGTCATAGTGAAAATGAGAAAGTCGATGATGACTATTGGCTAAAGCTCTTAAAAGAAGGAGCATCTAGGGGGTTGGCTTTGGGGTCTCACAAAGAGACTATTTTAAGATCCAAAGCCTGCTACAGAAATAGAGATGGAAAGCTTGAGAAACATGGTGAAAAACCTCTCCGAAACTTTGGTTGCCATGCAACACGAATTGATGTTTTGGAAGCGTCGAACTCGCGTCATCCACGTGAAGATGACGTGATTTCTTTGAAAGATAGCAGCCTAGAACCAGGTTTTAAGATGCTTCCTGAGGTAATGATTTGAACTTGTTTATTAATCACATAACTTGCAACTCTCTATTTCTGTCAATCACACAAAACTTTCTAATATAATGTTGTATTATATATATTTGTGTGTGTGTGGAGTTTATCGCTCCATGTCAATTAGCACTTTCATCACCGTCATATCATGTGGTGGCTAAAGGACAGATGTCCATCGACCTGAGACTGATAGAATCTACTTCACACTGTTCATTAGCCCCAACCATGTGAAAGTGCGCAATGACACTGCAGTTGAGGCGAATACACCCCTACCCGTCCCTCTCAATGATGAAATGCTCACCATTTCTAGTGTTCGGGTACCTTTGTTGCTTGGCCACGAGTCTTGTCATTGTCACTGATGCACCGGTATGTAATTAATAGCTAGTCATTAATAAATTATAACACAATTTTTGAGGTTACTAAATATACTTTGGTGTGTAACATTCATGTTTTATTTTCTTTGCTTAAACAGTCTCTAGGACCATCCAAATCATCTGGAACCAGAATCAGGACGTCGAAGCAGTCAGTTATCAAGGAAAAAGGCCAGTGCCAAGCCTGCACATGAGGGTGACAGATGTGTAGGCCTTCAACTAGATGGACTCCCTCATGACCTAGTATTTCTGGGAAATTACACGAAGATGATGTCTATTAGTGCCCGATCACTATAGACATCGAGGAACCCATTAGAATTTTGCATTCCCAGAGTATATTGGAAATGAGGAGATCTATCACCTTCTGCGTCAAAAAGAGATAGGAGTCTCTATCATTACGCGTACATAAGTAAGTTTTTTAATTATTTTGTTGCATCTGAACTACGATATTTTCGTTACGTAATCCCCGAAGAGAAAGAAGCAAGTTTCGGGTTTTATGCTCAATTTAGGTGTTTGTGGATAGTACGTAATCCCCGAAGAGAAAGAAGCAAGTTTCGGGTTCCTTAACCCACATTCCATATCTGCGAGAACAAGCCCGCAAATTCAACAAGTGCAGTACAAAGCGCGTGCTATGATACAGCGTGCACAAACAAATAAGTTATTTCTTGCACCTTACAACACCGGGTGAACTACTAAAGATTCAACTTTAATTTGTAAAACTAGCTACGCAAAACAAATTTTGAACTTATCTTTTGAATGCTTTGTAGGGGACATTGGTTGTTGCTTGCAATTGATCCATTTCAAGAGATCGTTTACTATCTGGATTCTGTGCATGGTGAGCCGCAATACCGAGATGATATGATACAAAAAATCAATCAGTAAGTTTTTCATTCAATCAATGTATCTATTATATTTAATATTTTTTTAAACTGTATTTATTTCACATAATTGCTTGTTTTTAACATATTTCCTTATTTTTTATATTTTTTTATAGAGCTGTGTCGATATTTCGTGCAAATCGCAACAACCAATCCAAGAAATCCAAAACCTCGGCCTGTCAATGTTTTAACATAAAGGTTAGCATTTTCTAGTTTCATGAGATTATATATTCGTATAGAAATTAGTGTTCTAATACAACGTTGACACGCTAAAAACTAACGTGCTATGATAGCAAGTGCACTAGACGTGTGTAGTAATAAGTGGACAAAATGTCCGGGTTGTCGAACCACAAGGACTTGAATTCTAGTTAATGATTTTTTAATAAAAGATAAGACAATTAAAGTAAAGTGCAAGAAAAAGATTAAACAAACGAAGAACCAAAGAGAAACGTACTATAGATTTAATCTCACGTATGATAAAATGACTAAGGCACATGCTACAACCGAATCTACTCGTCAATATATATGAGCTACTCTTCGAATTATTAGACTCCTATTACTTTGGTGGAAACTCCTAAATTAACTATTACCCGATGTCTCGGCACATAATAATCCTATGATTTTTGACGGTTCTCTAAATATGTCTATCCGAGATCTAATCAAAAATCACGCATTAACGTTCTAGAGCTTCCCCGAACGAATCCGCTAACAACACCCGGGAATCTTTACCTATTCTAGGGCAATCCCTCATTTGTTTCGGATGATGTGTTAATCTCTTGCACCCTAATCTATTTTCTCTCGAACAACTAGATTAGGCAAGATAGCAAGCATATGGATCAAACACATGATTGGAATAAAAGCATAGAATTACACACAAAGCAATAGGAGAATTAATACAAAGAGCACTTCACATATATTGATTCATAAATTTGGCCTTCACATGGCCTTATTCTACAATATTAGCCTCTCATCAAAGCCTTAGAAAATCTATACAAACATACATACTCATGGAAATAACCTGTAAATGCAAATAATAAAACTCCCTCAATTGATTGATGATGGATCTTGCTCTTGATCTTCAATCCTTAGCTCCTCTCTCTTTGTTCCCCTCCAAAGTATGTGAAGAAATGGTGATCTATGATGATGAGTGAAAAGTGATGGATCCTATGCCTCTCTCTCCCTCCTCCTCTCTCCTCTTGATGATTCGGTCAATTGCCCCCTAGGATCCTTAAGAGACCACCACCAATCAGCCCCTCATGTGATGTCCCCCCTAGTGTCCCCTCCACTACTCTTAAAGTGAGTAGTATAAATTCCCAAAAGTACTCTAAAGAACATACTTATGACATCCCCCCCCATACATGTGATGACCTCTTGGCTTTAAATGTTCCATTCCCCCATCAAATGATGATCTTTTGGCTGAAAGGAATCAAATCTCGGATGTGTCCACGCCTAGGCGCGGGTTTTATGGCGCTCGGGCGCCCAAATCAGAATGTTCGAGTATTTGCCTCTGTCTGGCGCAGTATTTGTATTTCCTTCATACTCTCTCCACAAAACTCCGATTTGGATGATTCAAGTCCTCATTTGAAGCTAACACATAGTTCTACAACTGTGTAGAAGGAAACTTCATCCAATTCGGTCTCTAAACATACGGAAAAAGCGCTCGAACGTGGAAAGTGGTGCTGAAACGGCGCCCGGGCGTGGGCAAGATGGCGCCTAGGCGTAGGGGTGCATAGAAATTTGGCCTAAACTTGTTTTATACGTCATTTTTCATCCCGTTCTTTGATTGTATCCATTTAAGACCTGAAATCACTTAATGCACGAATTAAACGCACATGTGGCAAGAATCAAGCGATAAATGAACCTAAAACATAAACGCAAAGGGGCTTAAAAACACGTAAAAATGCCTCTTATCAAACGTAACTTTGATTACTTTTGTAGTGCCCCCGGCAGACCAACGAGGTGGATTGTGGCTACTTCGTTATGAGATTCATGAAAGAGATTATTAGCCACGGAAAATCTATAATCCCAACAGCGGTATGCATAATCTTAATATATACTTAATTCTATTCCTTCTGAAATTATTAAACATTTGGTAGGTAATTGAAACGTCATTTCAGTTTGCAATTAATCTCTATATATATCTTGCAGTACTTTCATGATTCTCAATCCTTCTATACTCAAGAGCAAATTGATGAAGTACGCTGCAAAGTGGCACGTTACATTTTCTTAGCAGCTCCTTAGAAATTAGGTAATGTATTTTTTGTACATTGGGACTTGTTGTAAATTGTGATTTGATTTATTGTATTTAAATTGTCATTTGTAATTTAATTAGTTGATTGTAAATTTTGTTGGAGATTATAACATTATATTGTTGGAGAAACGTTTGGGGTTGTTGTAGTTTATGTTTAATATATTTTGCTGTTAGTTGAAATTTGTTGGTTGGTTTATTCAATATTACTATACAGGAATATTATCATAATAGGGTGATAAATATTAAAAAATTAGAAAAAAAAATTCAATACTGTGACAGCGGTTCATTCGGAACCGCTGTCATAGGGTTCGAATTAATTTAATTTTGTTTTTTTTTTACCCTATGACTACGGTTCCTGCCGGGACTCCTGTCATAGGGTGGATCCTATGACAGCGGCAAAAAACCGCTGTCATAGGTCAAAACCATATAACAGCGGTTAAAACCGCTGTAATAGGCCTAAAAAAACCGTTGTTATAGGTCATTTTTGTAGTAGTGGTTTCTTCTTTGGAAGTGGTTTGAGATATTTGTTACTGTTTGTAATGCATATAAAACGCTTGAAAGATTTTGGCTATGGGGTTTCTAAGCTTTTTTTTTGAACGAGAAATTTCAGCAGAGTTTCTTGTGCATGTACGTATATCTCTATTGTCTCTCTTGTATGGGTTTGCTGAAGGCAGGTTATTTATAGGCAATTCTTGGGATCTGTTCGCTGGACACATGTGGGAGCGTGTCTTTCACGTAGCGTGTGATTCTACCTTTTCTCTGACATTTCTGAAAATTCGCTAGTTCCGATTGGACGGGGAGTAGCTATAAACTTTGAAGTTCTGACAGCCTAGTAAAAAAGGTGGCTTGTCCACAAGTCATAATAGCTTATCACATTTAATGCTCTTTTTAGGCATTTAGTGCATTTGAATTTATTTCCCGTTGAAAATAAATGTCTGTTGAATGATTGCATTTAAGTCCTTCATGACTTGAGGATTTAATTCAAGTGAATCTGAAACTGATCTCTATAATGCTTTGAGCGCTTGATCCATAAATCCTGAAAAAGTCCTTTGGCGTTTGACAGGCGCTAAGAACAAATCTTCATCTTCAGTTGACTTCAGAACCTGATCTTCAACTTCTTCTCTAATAGACTCACCTAGAATTCTATTAGCGATTCGGTATCAAATACTTAGTCTAAAATCTACAAAGATAAAAATACAAGCCTAATTAAAATTACATACTTTCAAACGCTTATACATAGATCTATTAAAACAGAAACTTACATTATATTTGAGGTCTAACATAAAATCCTATCTGTCATCATCAAAACTCTAACATGAAATTCCTAAAAAAATGTTAGGTTTTATCATTGATAATCATATATGAATTAACATGAAGAATGGTTATTTAGTAAATTATAAGAATAGTTAGCTGATTAATATTTTACACATTAGATAGTTTGGGTTGAATGCCATAAAAATTGGGAGTTAGATTTTCTATATAGATCTTGAACTTCTTGGGTTTTTTAAGACTAACAAAGGTCTTCTTAAGGTTTTTAGTATATTTTTCTATTTTAATCTAATAAGAACATGTTTTATCATATTATTAATATTTGTCATAAAATTACAGATGTATCAATAGTAACACACTACACAAATTGTGTTTCTTCAAGATCAATGCTTGAAAGGAACATTATTGTAGATTTTGTGTGCAATATGTGGTTGGAAGAGAAATTAGTCCATAGCTTAAATATGAATCCTAATTTGGATTATGTTGTGAAAGTGGGAAA
Organism: Buddleja alternifolia; assembly: GCA_019426215.1. Taxonomy (NCBI): domain Eukaryota; kingdom Viridiplantae; phylum Streptophyta; class Magnoliopsida; order Lamiales; family Scrophulariaceae; genus Buddleja; species Buddleja alternifolia. The sequence goes on along the minus strand of CM033390.1, from coordinate 47,759,028 downwards.
GTAGGTTTACCTTTGTTGCCACATTCACCTCCGTATCTTGATGAATTACTTAAGGATCGCAAGTTCATGGAGAATATCAGATCACTCAATTCCATGTTTTTTTGTGTATCTTTTACATGACTGTTTAATTAATATCTTAATATTTTTTACACAAAACATATTCATGTGATAAGTACCAAAACGAGGATTGTGTCATTCACATCTAACATTGATAGCTGGAGGAGATACACGTAAAATATATACACCTTTGGAGTTGTTAAATCCACACGTTGCAGATATACTATCACGGTTCGTCTTGTCAGATTAGTTGATGTATGCATACATGAACATAAGATAAGGATATTAAAGATGGTGTTTGTTGATCACAAAGTAAGCATGTGTCTTACTATAGGTTTTTTTTATTTTTTATATTTATGAATTTTATTCTTATAAGTTTTAAAACAATTTTTTTTAACAAATTTGCTCTTCATACTAATCATAGTTTGAATTTGCCAGGGTTTCTTCATGCAGGGGGTGTTTTGTATTTGGACCTAATGCTGATTATTTCGTTGAACATCTTATTGAAGGAAGTATTTACAATGTACATGACGTACAGGTCATAATCGCGGATAAAAAGTACAAGATAGTACCACATCACTATCAAGTGTTATTAGGTCATGATGCGCAAATTGAAAAAGTTTTGGATCATAATGATGTGTTTCTACGTCATTTCCATTTTATTGTGCGACTGAAGGATATAGACAGTCACATGAATTTGGATGACCGCGTAATTGGTAAGTCACAATATCATGTATTTTAGCAAACTTTTGTTTCATATATGTGACTAATCCTTAAATGGTCGCAGATATTTTGGATTGATTGTTTGTGTTACCTGTTGCCGTTTAACACCTGACAGATCACCAATTAGAGAAATCGTGCTTCTTGATACAACGTAAGTAATGATTATTTCTATTGAGTGTTTGCAAATATTTTACAATTTAGAACTAATCTGATGTATATTATTTTTATGTTCAACAACATGACGAATTTTTGCATAGTTCTACAATGCTTAATAAGCCTTATGCGTCCATAGAATATGTGATTTTTCACAATAGGATAACAATAATAGGTGATTTTTTACTCTCAACCATAAAATATGAGGATTTGACAAAATATTTACATGACTACAAAATTCAAATTAAAACTGATAACAGTACGATATTAATATCTATATCCTCATTAAAATAAGACATACCATCTGTTGTACGACCACCACGTTGTAAACCTCTAGTACGGGAGGATGATCCTCGGCTGGAACGTGTTGAAGATCCTCGCGTAGATCGCCTTCCACGTGATGATGGCCTATAATTATGAAATTCTTCACCCACGGTCAAATGATTGTTATGTAATGCCGATAACTGTTGATATTCTCTATCCATCCTAGCCAATGTCTCAATAACCAAAGGATCATTTACTCCTGTATGACGCTTAACATATAATTCTCTCCTTCGTTTTAGTCTTGCAAGCTTGTAACCAACTTGATTGTCATTCATTATTATTCCTATAAGAATACAAACAAATTAGATTAAGCACAAAGAAGTATACGCTTAAATTTTTTAAGTCATTATCTAATAGAAAATCATAAAAAAATATATAGAAAAAATAACATCAATTCTATTGACTTACACGATATTATACTTATCGAACGATCAACTTTTGACACAGTATTGAATTTTCATTGAAGCAAATACTATGCGGCTTTGAAGAATGAAACAATCTGTAGCTATGTAAGTCAAGAGCGGGCAATTCTATGCCAGACCCATCCCAATGGTCCTAGCCTCTTTAACACCACACATTTTCATTGGGGTGGGTGGTTCTTACATAGGTGGTTGGTGATAAAAACCACCCACCCCAGCACAAATATGTGGTGTTAAATGGGCTAGGACCATTGGGGTGGGACTAACTTAGAATTTTCCGTCAAGAGCAAGTAATTTTGATTTATTGTAAATATAATTGCAACTACGGCTGGAATGAATTAATTGATTGATTTCTAGAAAAATATTAAGAAATTGGAATCAACAATCAAATTGGTTGGTTTGAAAATTGGAATAAGCCAACAAAATCTTTGGCCTTTCACATGGGGATCAACAAACAAAACCTTTTTTTAAAAAAAAGAAAAACTATTTGCTTTAAAAGTTGAAATTTCAAGTTCTCATGCAAACATAATTAGTACATACTAATTTAAAATTTGACAAACAAATTCATTAAATTGAAAACACAAATTCACATGAAAAATGAAGAGTTATATTTTGCTCATTATCTAAAATGTTGTAATTAGTTGGAAGCTTATGAATGCATACAGACCAATAAATTTTTTCTATAAGAATAAAGTAATTCAAATAATATATAGAATAGATAGAGATTAATACTATATATGTAGAGCTATGATACGATGTAACTTTATAGGAGAAAAAAAAAATTAAAATTGAGTCCCTTAATGACCGAAGCTGTTCCGAAGAGGTTGTTCTTTTCACCATATTAAAGAATCATAAATATCTTGTATGTGAAAATTTTCATTTGATTTATCAAGAAAAAAACTTCATTTGGAACCAGTTGGAAATATTATATTTAATTTAAAATAGGATATATTTGGAATATATATGCTCGACTTTATGAGATATACGTAGGACTGTCAATGAGCTCAAGCCGACTCAGACCTCATAAGCTCGGCTTCGTAATGTCAAGTAGAGCTTAATAAGAATCAAGCCCTACGCGAGCTCAAGCCGAAGGTCATAGCATAGTTTCGAGCAAAGGTAGGCTATTTTATCAGTTAATTTTATTTTATCATTTTACTTGAGTAATTGATTATCTAATTAGTTTATTGATCATTTTATCATTCTTTTAATTTTAAGCATTCTCAAATCCCAGAGCATTAGATGCTTCTCAGTTGAGATAATAGATCCACTTTATTATTTGTAATTTTTAAAAAGAGAGCAAATCCGGAAGTCGAAATTCTCGTGGCAGGAATTCTCTCACGCGTTAATTACTCGGTTTGATGAACGAGGCGACGGTAACCCTTATGAGCGGTTGGCAGCGACGAGGCAGACGGAGAGCGTGGGGATGTATGTGACCAATTCACGCAATTGGTGAATCAGGTTCCGGGACTCTCGGACGACCACTATCTCGGGTATTTCATGAATGGGCTACAAGACGAAATTCGCTGTCAAGTACGCATCTTGGACCCGTGCGACTTAGATTCGGCTATGAAGATGGCCCGAAACATTGAAACTGCAATGAGGGTCCAGCGGGGGACCACGGTGTGGGTCCGATCGGGAGGCCAGAATTTTCGCTCTCCGCCGCCGAGTAATCGCATTACGGGACCTCCACAACGGTTGGCATTACCGGCTACTCCGGGCGGAGCAGCACCCCGTGGGCAGGGGAATAATCGGGGTAATGGGGGTCACGCGCCGACTAAAGCTCCCTTTCGGCGTTTAACGGATTCGGAGCGCGACGAGCTACGTCGCAAAGGTTTATGCTTTAGATGTAAGGCACCCTATACACCGCTGCATGAGTGCCCTATGAGACACTTGCGAATCTTATTGGTGACCGATGATGAGGCGCCATTACTCGAGCTAGAGGAAATTGAATTGGAAGGGGATCCGGAAGGGCCAATAGAGCCAACGGACGGTGAGCAATTTGAGGTGGCGGCCTTGTCCTTGTGTTCTGCCGCGGGGCTATCGGGTCCCAAAACGTTGCGCCTTAAGGGGACAGTAGCGGGGCAGGTTGTTACTATTTTGGTAGATAGCGGGGCTAGCCACAATTTCATATCTCCGAAATTGGTGGACCAAATGGGGCTGCGTGTGGCGACGACTAGTCGATTCGGGGTCCAATTGGGCGATGGAAGGCGGACGGAATCGGCTGGAGTGTGCCGAAATCTTGCCCTAGCGCTGGATTCTATTGAGGTGCGGGCTGATTTCTATGTGTTTCCATTAGGGGGTGTTGACATGATTCTTGGGGTAGTCTGGCTTTCGAAATTGGGGAAGATTCAGGTGGATTGGGGAGAGATGACCATGGAGTTTCAATTATCGGGCAAGCCTATTTTTCTAAAGGGGGACGTGTCAGCAAGCCGTTCCAAGGTGACCCTCAAGTCACTGTTACATACGGCTGAACCGGAATCCTTTGCCGTGATCGTGGGAGAGGTCGAATGTTGGGCATTGACGGGTGAGGGGCCTGGACCGTGGCAGGGGAATGAGGCATTGGCGAAGACGTTGGACTGTTATGCGGATGTGTTTGGCGATCCGGAGTGGCTGCCACCGTTGCGAGAATTGGACCATCGGATCGAGCTCGTGGAAGGGGCGGGACCGGTATCTGTACGACCTTATAGGTACGGGCATCTGCAGAAAGATGAAATTGAGCGGTTGGTCAATGATATGATGGTGGGAGGAATTATACAGCCGAGTATTAGTCCCTTTTCGAGCCCGGTTCTGCTAGTGAAAAAAAAGGACGGCAGTTGGAGGTTTTGCGTGGATTATCGGGAACTCAATAAGGTAACAGTCCCCGATAAGTACCCGATTCCCGTGATACAAGAAATGTTGGACGAATTATCAGGAGCTACGGTATTTTCTAAAATCGACTTGCGTTCGGGGTACCATCAAATCAGGGTGAAGGCAGCCGATGTCCCGAAAACTGCATTCCGTACTCACAGTGGCCACTACGAGTTCCTTGTCATGCCTTACGGGTTATCCAATGCTCCGGCGACATTTCAGTCCACTATGAACGACGTCTTCCGGCCCTATCTACGTAAGTTCGTATTAGTTTTCTTTGATGACATTTTAATTTATAGTCGATCCGACATGTGGAGCAACTTTCGCTAGTCTTGGGAATATTGCGTGAGCACCAGTTCAAGGCGAATCGTCAGAAATGCTCATTCGGGTGCACGACGGTTGAATATTGAGGGCATCGGATTTGAGGGCGGTGATCTCCGCCTTCATGTTGGCAATACAGTTATCCATGTTATCCATATGCGTCATGATGTTATCCATATGGGCCATGGCAGATTTCAAGCGTGAAACCATCGCCGTTATGAGAGATTTGTCGAAAGTGGAACGAGCCATGGTGGTGCCTAAAGATCGAGTATCGCTGGCTCCAGTACTTGTTTCCACCATGTTTTCGTCGGGTGGAAGATCCGGCAGGTCGGACCAAATTGATGGGTGCAGATTTTTATAAATCGATAGAAATAGAATAAATAAAGATAAAAGAAATACTTTCGATAACTCGCAAGTCCTACAAGAATAAATCTTGCCCAACAAGCCTAAGCTTGACTCTTTATTGATTCAAAAACTGAATAATCCAAATAAACACTGAAGACCCCTATTTATATGCATAAGTTAACTTGTTATGCAAGCTACTGACTCCTAGTAGAAAGGAAATAACTTGACCCCTAAGCAACTAGAAAACTTAATCAACAAGTAATTAGACTCCTAAACTAACAAGACTGAAACTAGGAAATAAAATGATATAATGTAATTAACTAATTCTTCAAAATCCACTTCATAACAAATTCTTTGGATGCCATTACTCAAACGAAAGCCCGAAAGGATGAACAATCTTGAACCAGCATAGATCCCATCAAATCAAAACAGCTAAACATTCATTCCCACGTGAAGATTAAATAGTTTCAAAAACAAATCACCAACAAAGCAGCCTTTGAACATTAAGAAATAAGGACAAATTCCAACAAACCGAGAAACAAACCTAATCTTCTATTGCGAGATCTTTAAGACCATTAACTATTTGGGGTCCGACGATTTCTACTGCTGCAAACATTATATACAAAATTGATACATTTGTTTGGGTCAATGGATGAGTTTTAGAAGGTATAATAGAATAATACATGTACAATAACACATAAAGAGTGTGTCCTCCTTACGACTCTAATTTCATCTAGTGTATACACAACAGATAAACTTCACTGAAGCTGCTCCTTTCTCGTCTGCCCTCCTTTACTTCGTATCTTTTTAATTGTGTCTTTTTTATGTATTTACACCATTAAAGAAGAAATTAAGAACCAAAAAAATATCATTTAAGTGTGAACTGTAACAATAAACTAAAATGCATAGAGAATAATTAGATGGATGCTTCACTTCCTAGATAGGATCATCCACTTGGAGCGAGACTGATAAAACATGCTATGAATCAAGCTGAAACGAAAATATAATAAGATAGACCAACCAAATAATGAATGAATATATTGTTTACACTAAAAATAAAAATGGGTTTTACGAATTAAAAAGCCCAAAGGGCCCAACACTGACTAATGGACCCAGAAATAAAAGATTAAACTCATTATAACAACAACAATACATGGAGTGATCTAAAATGGAATGGGCCCAATGCGAATCTAAATTTTGCAGGATAACAAGGCGGGTTCAAAGATATCAAGTCCAAGGCAGGATCAAAGAGTCGGGAATTCACTAAGAAAAGTAACCAGCCAAGACGAAAGAATTTTGAAAAAGAAGTTAGAGACAGTTCCCGAAGGTTGATAATATGGGATTACGAAGTGGAGATAAAAACAAAAGAGGAAAGAGAAAGAGAGGCATCATCAGAATCATCAACTTATTTACTCTTTTCTTAGGAGTAGGTGTAATTAGGAGTAGTCTATAGCATAGATTAGCAGTAGTCGTAAGTAGTAATAGTTCATCAAGAATCGCTGGATCCGGCCTTCAGGGTTTGTACCGGCATTCGATTGATTGTAATTTTCTCGAATTGAAGACTTTCATGGAGGTATGAATTATCTGTTTTTAGATTTCAGTATTTGTTAAGTGATTCGTATCTTGACTTAAGCTTTCCGTTCATTGTTATGGTGTTCAAAAGAAACGATTCTCACGTAGGTATAAGATTATCTTTTGTCAGATTTAAGTATCTGAGAGATAATTTTTATCTGGACTTGAATCTTATCTTTCATCTCATTATTGCATTCGAAGACAATAAATATCCTCTAAATTAAGACTTGAACCACCGAAATAGCGTGTCGAACGCGGGGGTTGAAAGATAATCTCAAGATCTAGATTATCATGGGGATCGGAACACGAGATTGGATCCACCCTAGTCTAGTTTATTTTTTAAACGAAACATATATAAAAACGAAATTAAAATGAATCAGCAATGTGTCTTGCACCTCGAGGCTTTTCCGTGAGTGCCGCCTGGAATAAATGCACTCTTTCTCTCATATGGAATTTCATTTACATCTCCCAACTATCTATTATATATATGCTTACCTGTTTCGATGGAGGCTCAATTTAAGTCTTCAAATTCAAATTTCCATCTTAAAGGAGAATTTATTTGGATTTCTGATTTCTAGCCCAATTCTCAATTCGATTTTCAAATGTCCATATTGAAGGCGCACTTATGTGAGGCCCCATAACCAAGAGGTTATGGGTTCGACTCCCACTGGATGCATGTGGGTTTTCTCTCTACTTGTAATAGTAGTTTATTTGTAATAGTTTGTAGTTTATGATTGTATTTGCTTATGATGCTTACTTGTAATAGATTCTCTTCCAACCGATATATTATGTGGATTTCAATTTTCGAAGTAAAAAGTGAGCTAATAAATTTTTTTTAGAAAATAAAAATAATTCTAAACTCTGAGAATTTAGGATTTGGTCAATATTGAGCATTTAGGGTCAAAGGACCCCCTTCAAATATATATAGTAATAGATAGATCGCATTTGGTGCCTTATAGTAAGTTCATCCTCTCCTTGAAATCAAAGTTTAAGACATAAGATTAACATACAAAATACTTTCGCTTCATTCAATTGGCATGTAGTATGACTGTTTCTATTTCGTGTTAGATGTTTCTTTGCTTAGCTTCAGATTAATTTTATACTTTCATATATATATATATATATATATATATAATAAGAATTAATGAATGTTATCAACAATTTATCACGTCAATATATGTAATCTATCTAATAGATTGTTATACATTTGGAAACTATACTAGTATTTATATTTATTTTAGAATTAGTACAAATGTATATACCATATAAATTGAAAACATTGAAATACACATTTCAACATAAATTAATATTACAAAATATAAAAGAGTATAAAATGAGTTGTAATATTATAAAACAACCATATATATTTTCTTGGATGAATATGTTAAAAACTTAAAGTTGGGTGTTATTTGCATCCATCTCACCTAAAACATTGTGCTTTGGCAAAAACCTCTCATCATATATTAAATTTTAACATCCACCATCCCTATGTGTAAAAAAACATATGAACTATCTTTTATGCCCTTATTTTATATTTTTCGCTATTTTCCACTTCTCTTTTCTTCCTTTCATTTTCTTATTCAATAATAAAAAAATAGAACATAATCTCATGAAAGCTTTTCATTAAAAGCAATTTTAACGAATAGTTATTTTTATTTAAAAATAGGTACAACAAAACAATGCATTAAACTTATTTTGAATAAACTTAAGTATGTATTTTTTCAATTTCATTTGAGTGTTTCTCAAATTATATTCTGAATGCCTCGAACAAGTTTTTGGTAAATTAGTAGCTCTTTAATTTTTTGTAAACTACAAAAGGTTATATTTTTATAGTTTTACATTATTGTTTATTGCAATAAATAAAAATTTGAAAATATATAAAGTAATTTTGTTTTAATTTTGAGCTCTCATTCTGTTTCTTGACTTCTTCTCCTTTTTATTCTTCATTATGTTCTAAGTAGAGAAGAAATAATAAGAAATAGAATAAATATAAAGAAAATTTGTACATTCACTAGGGGGAAAAATTGTGATTGGAAATATCACCTATGTTAGTAATAATGAACAATGAGATGCCTAAATTATCAAATAATATATATGTGTTGGACCTTTTTCAATTTTTACTTCAAAGTCATCTACAAGTCCTTAATGAAAATACACTTCCATATTTATATAGATACATGTACTTGGTAAACAAGAAAATCTTACTATAAACAAGAAAAAGATAAATACAAGAAAACATAAAGAAATCTAAATCAACACAAATACTAGAATGATATATATTATATTATCTAACACCTCCCTGCAGTCGAAACATGAGAGGCTGGAACATTGAGACTGGACGAAAGAAATCCAGTCGTAGAGAATTTGAGGAGAAGACAGCGGCAAAGATAAAAGGTAGCGGAGGCGGCTCCAAACCCTCGTTTTCCAAGGGTGAGAGGCAACAACTAACAAAACTAAAGGCGCAGGCGGCTAAGTGCGGTGGCTCGCGACCAAAGAGAAAAGGCAGCAGCATAAAATAAAAAGTTGGCGGCTCCAAGTCCTCATTTTCCAATGGTGAACGGCGGCAACTAACAAAACTAAAGGAGGCGGCGGCCTGCGGACAAAGAGAGAAGGCAGCGGCGGCGCCCATAGGAAAACAACAAGAAGCAGAAAACGAGCTAAGAGATAAGAAGTTTGCAGGGGAGGCGGCCATAGGAGAAAGAAAGAAAAAAAATTAGATTAAGGAAAACTAAACTAAATGACGGAGACTTGAGGATGGTGGCGGAAGCGAGAGATCGAAAGACCATGGCTCGAAGCCATGATTCTAATATCATGTTAGATTAGAGAAAACTCCTTAGAGAACTTGTATTTGTAACATATTTATAGAGATACATATACTTGGTAACCAAGAAACCCTAATTACAAACAAGGAAAAGATAAATACAAAGAACCATCAGAAAATCTAAATTAACATAAATATTAAAAAGATATAAAAAGATATTATATTATCTAACAATGTCATCCATAATGAATCCTGAATAGAAGAAGAAACAATAGTGAAAAACCGAGAGTTTGTTTTGCTACTTTTGTCTTACTATCTACTTCCCTTTATATTTATCTATTAAGAAAGAACATCATCGGTTTTTTGCCCATGCAATCTGTGTATACATAGAACCCTATTGGGTCTGTTGGTGACGAATGGGAAAAAGGCATCATGTTTTTAAGAGTTGCGAACGTCTGCCATAGCAAACCATACTAACGGCCAATAAAATATAATTAAGATAAGTAACATTGCAAAATGTTTATAGTTTTAATGTATTTTAAAAATTAGTCAATTCCAACGATTGTTAAATAAGATTGTGCAACTGAACTTAATGGATTGATACAGAGAAGAAAAAAGGGAGCAATTAAACGTAGCATTTGCAAGAAATTGCCCACTGAAAAATGCCTAGAAGACGCAATGTCGTTATCGTGAAGACATACTAAAGATTATTGGGACACAAAAGTGTTAATAGTTCGCCAGAACTTCGACTATAGAATAAGTATGGGAGATCCTTTAGGATGAGAGAAAGCTGGGCAATTCTATGTTGGATCGAGACCATTGGTCTCGGTCCAAAATTCACCATTGGATCCCCTAATAGAAGGGGCATTTTAGTGGTGAACACTGGACCGAGACCATTGGTCTCGGTCCAGCATAGAATTTCACGAGAAAGCCGAACTGTAAGCCACTAAGAGCATCCCCAATGTTTTGCACCATTTTGGTGTAGTTACAATAATTTCATTTCTGTTTGTACAATTTTTAACACCAAAAGGAATATTATCTATATATTCCTTTTTACAAATCATTTTATACTAATACCCATATATCACAAATAACACGGGTTATTAACATCCACACGGGTTATTAGCATCCACCTCCCTTGAGGCATTGCGCTTTGGCGAAAGCCTCCCCTCATATATTAAATTTTGGCATCCATCACTTTTTTGCATGAAAATATATATGTATTACACTTTTTACCCGTAATTTTTCTTTTTCTTTATTTTCTATTTCACTTTCCTTCCTTTCTTATTTTATTAAAAAGAAAAAAAAATGAACAGACATACTCATGAAAGTTTTTCTAATAATTAGTTGTTTTTATTACATTATAGTATTTTTTTTATATCTCAGATACCCATTTTACAATCTTTTCCTTAGGAAAGATGAAATTTAAGTGTAACAAATTTTGGGACTAAAAGTGTCATGAGTTTTTTGAATATAAAAGTTTATTTTAATGAGTTGCTAGTAATTTTTCATCTATTAAACTTATTTTAAATAAACTTGAACATTTGATCTCTCAATTTACTTGTGGTTCTTGAATTATATTTTTCAATGTTTTAAGAAAATTTTAATAAATTAGTAGTGATTTATCTATTTTATTTTATAAAAGTTTTATACCTCTACATATGTGTAATATTGACCATTTCAATAAATAAAAATCTAAAAAGTGGAAGTGTATTTTCATTAAGGACTCGTAGATGACTTTTAAGTAAAAATTGAAAAAGGTCCAACATATATATATTATTTGATAATTTAGGCATGGCATTGTTCATTATTACTATCATAGGTGATATTTCCAATCACAATTTTTTCCCCTAGTGAATGTACAAATTTTCTTTATATTTATTCTATTTCTTTTTATTTCTTCTCTACTTAGAACATAATGAAGAATAAAAAGGAGAAGAAGTCAAGAAACAGAATGAGAGTTCAAAATTAAAACGAAATTACTTATCAATTTATAGATTTTTATTTATTACAATAAACAATAATGTAAATCTATAAAAATATAACCTTTTGTAGTTTACAAAAAATTAAAGAGCTACTAATTTATCAAAAACTTGTTCGAGGCATTCAGAATATAATTTGAGAAACACTCAAATGAAATTGAAAAAATACATACTTAAGTTTATTCAACATAAGTTTAATGTATTGTTTTGTTGTACCTATTTTTAAATAAAAATAACTATTCGTTAGAATTGCTTTTAATGAAAAGCTTTCATGAGATTATGTTCTATTTATATATTATTGAATAAGAAAATGAAAGGAATAAAAGAGAATTGAAAAATAGCGAAAAATATAAAACAAGGGCAAAAAAGATAGTTCATATGATTTGTTACACATAGGGATGGTGGATGTTAAAATTTAATATATGATGGGAGGTTTTTGCCAAAGCACATTATTTTAGGTGAGATGGATGCAAATAACACCCAACTTTAAGTTTTTAACATATTCATCCAAGAAAATATATATGGTTATTTTATAATATTACAACTCATTTTATACTCTTTTATATTTTGTAATATTAATTTATGTTGAAATGTGTATTTCAATGTTTTCAATTTATATGGTATATGCATTTTGTACTAATTTAAAAATAAATATAAATAATAGTATAGTTTCCAAATGTATAACAATCTATTAGATAGATTACATATATTGACGTGATAAATTGTTGATAACATTTATTCTTATTATATATATATATATATATATATATATATATATATGAAAGTATAAAATTAATCTGAAGCTAAGCAAAGAAACATCTAACATGAAATAGAAACAGTCATACTACATGCCAATTGAATGAAGCGAAAGTATTTGCATGTTAATCTTATGTCCTTAACTTTGATTTCAAGGAGAGGATGAACTTACTATAGGGCACCAAATGCGATTTGTACTGATATAAAAGAAGTAAACTCTTAATAAGTTGACCTAACGCCAATTAATTAAGCATGAGAAAATAAGAAGATAAAACAAGTAAACTCTTAATAATTTGACCAAACTGCTATGTATTAGGCATGAGAAAAATATACACAATAACATTAATTAAAGATTTAAGGTGCGGAAGGAATGCCTATATATATGGGAAACACTCAACCCTTTTGCATCAAATCAAGCTTAATCTTTTGTTTTTCTTAGTCATAGCGAGCAATATGGAACTCAAGGTAAGGGTTCTAGCCGCTCTCTTATCCATGCTAATTGCGACTACAAATGCTCAAACAATTGTAAGACCGCGATGCATAGTATACCCTCCAATTTTACCTCCATTACCTATACCTCTCCCAATATTTTGTCGATCTCCACCACCACCTCCACTTAGATCACCTCCGCCACCTCCAGTACCACTTACATCTCCACCACCACCACCACCACCTAGTTCACCACCTCCTCCACCACCATCATCATCTCCACCACCACCTAGCACACCCCCTCCCCCTCCTCCATCTCCACCACCACCACCTCCGTCTCCACCGCCACCACCTCCATCTCCACCGCCACCACCACCTCCTCCACCATCATCTCCACCACCACCACCTCCGCCTCCACCATCTCCATCACCTCCACCACCATCACAATCTTCGCCTCCTCCACCTTCATTGTCTCCACCACCTCCGCCACAACGTATATGCATAGTGTACCCTCCAAATTTACCTCCATTACCTATACCTCTCCCAATATTCTGCTCATCTCCCCCACCTCCACGCTAATCCACACCACGACCTATTGAATAATCTAATGATTACCCTCCATGTTACCCATGTATGTCACAGGCTATCCGACCCATCCCACGCATACTGCATCACCCAACCCGTCTATCTAGTATACCTTTAACTACCTCTATTACCAGTGCCAGGAAAATTAAAAAAAAAATTGCATTAACATGTTTAAGTAATATGTTTTTATATTTGTACCACAATATAGACGACCTTATGTAGGTCAAATAATAAGACACTATTCTAGTAAGCTTCCTTCTATATATATATATATAGCAACATTAAGGTTATTGGTTTCCCATGATTTGAACAACTCACGACCTTCTCCAGCAACCTAGCTTTTGACACATGGAAATCAAAAATTAAGTACAGGAGACTGCAGCATTTGTGATTCTAGATTTGGAGGCTGTTAATTTACATGTGTTGAACTAGAGAATTTCAGAGAATGTTTAGTGTATGATACATTTATGTACTTATACCTCTTAAATATAATAAATAAAGTTGTTCATTGCCATCAGTCTTGAAGCTTAGTAATGTTTTTGATGCTGAAATTATATTATTTGTTGATATAAACATGCTTCAAAGATGCATAAAAGTCTCTATCTATGTGCAAGTATATTTAGCACTCTTTAAAGTATAAACCTTAGCATGGGTCTAAAGCTAAAAATATAATTAGTTATGGAAGACCAAACTAGATTGACATAATTAGCAAAAACAATGAATCTTCGTGTGTGCGTTACAAGGAAAAGACAATGTTAGTAGCAAATTAGGAAAAACATGTAGATTGATGATTATATTCATGAACATGCGAGAAAATAATATTAATATCTTTTCCAAAAGTTTATTTTACATTCAAAGAAATCAAATTAAGATTGCAACTTGATGATATTGAATGACTAAACAAATAAAAAGAAAGTTATTAAATAGACAACAATAAATGTTCAATTATTCTTTTAAGCAACTAATAATAAACTAACAACCAGAATCTTTTGCCTATAAATTAAATATATTATAGGTTATGACGTGCATAGCCATAAGCTGAAAAGAATTTACTTCAATTCAATTAATCATCGAGAATCCACGTTGGATGCACGTGCTTCTTTCTTGTAATAATAAAAAGTATAAAATACGTAAAATAAACAAGTATGTAACCAATTTTATATAATTGCGACAAAGATAAAACAAGAATTCTTAAAAAAAAAAGAAAATCCACATAAAATAAAAGAAACCACCCAGAAAAAAAAAGTGAATCATAAATATTTTTTTTTTACCTAAATCGTCCACTTAACAAAATAAAAAATGTTCAAAGGAACAAATGAAGGTAACTATTCTAAGTTCGACCAAACACTTTTAAATTGAAGTTACAAACAAAAATAAAAAGGTATGAAAAAAATACAAACCAAAAACTATATATTAGGAAAATAAGTTCGTTATATTCTTAGTATATCTGGCAATTGTTTTTTCCCTTTTCTTCAGAAACAAAACTACAATGAAACAACATATAAACATTTGTAAGAAGTGTGAAGAAGCTATGCCGCTACAATTATCATGATAAGAAAATGTAACAAGAAAAAATGGGTTAAATATACGCGACCCCTCTGTGATATATCGAATTAGGCAATTACACCCCTGTGGAAAAAAAGATATCAAGAAACCTCCCAAAAAAAATATAAACCCCCTACGTATGCCACTTACTTGTTCTGCAAGTGGTTATAAGTTTTTTTTGCATACAATTGACTATTTTGACCCTTATCTAACAACAATTAGATCAAATGTACTCAAATCAACGGTCAAAATTTAACACCTCTATATCTATTCAATTCAATGTATTATATTCATAGATCTTGATAGATCAATGATCCATATTAAACATCTTACATATATATAAATATAATATTTCAATCATTCAATTTTATAAGTGTGTATATATATATGTGTGTGTGTAAAAAGCATTTTCGACCCCAACCTATGTGGACCGGAGCACTTTGGTACACAATATATTAACTTTTACGCTTGAGTACCCAACATTCGTAAATTGTGACTAGGAATAATTTGACTTACATTGTGTATCCGACTACCTATACATTACAAACAATGATCACCAGCACCACAATCATTTTTTATCGGCCATTGCTGCCCCCCGCCCCCCCCACCAAAATGCTCTTCCTCCATCTCTGAACGCTACCCCACTATCGCTCTATGAAACCACCATCCCCACCATATCGTTCGGAGTCTCACTCCAACTTTTGTGGGAATCTTATTAAGAGTGTAATTTGCAGAGAGTACCGCCTCCCTGCACAAATTCTAGAGCAGTCCAGAATTATTTGCTATTATTTTCAAATGCAATAAGTATCTTTTAACATCCTCTGTTCATTATTTGTATAATTTGAATTATTTTCTAAAAGATTAGTTGAATTCACAAGTTAATTAAATTATCTAGAAATTAGTTTTCTTATACCATGCTTTAACTCTTGGAGTTCCTATATATATGACTTGAGCAATAAAATTCAAGTATTTGAAATTATTACATCTTGCTACTTATATAATTCTGCTTTTAAAAACCCATGAGGAATATGAATTTAGGTACGTGAAATACGTAGATGTGCACAAGTATGTTTTATCTTTTATTATATTATTTTATAAATCCGTTACCTGATTTTTGCTTATTTTGATTACAAATTTACAATGATTCATATTACACAAGTAACTAAAATCAAATGGTAATCCTATGGGTATGAGTCAATACTGTTAAGGTATGAAAATTCGGTACGATATTAAATAACTTACCTTGGTTCGGTGTCATGTGAGAGCTTGCACCCGTGTCGAGGTACCAATTTTCATCGGGCTGAGAAAGGCTCATGGTCTGGAAAAAAGAGGAGAGGTCCGTGGGCTGAGCAGGGGCCTGATTCGCTGCGCTGAAGGCGTGGTGAGGGGCCCAATACGGTCGTGGGCCGAGAAGCCCAACGATGGGAGAAGGTGGAGGGCCTGGGTGCGCTTGTCCTGAAGTGGTGGGCTGCTGAAGGGAAGCCCAGTCGGAAGGGGAGGCTGCTGGAGCAGGCGATATGGGCTGCTGAGGAGTGGCCCAATACGCTGAAGTTGGAGAAGAAGAACCAGGCCCGCCTGCAGAGAAAGAGTTGGGCGGACTGGGGCCAATTATCTTTGGGCCTTGTGGAGTGTTTTGGACCAGCTGGAGAGAGTAACATGGAGGCAGCCCAGCAGTGTTTGGAAAATTGAAATTAGGCCTGGGCTTCTGTCCGTGTGAAGGACCACCACCACGGCCTTGATACCTGCCGTTTCCCCCTACCGCGATGTTTTCCATTGTTGCGATACGTGTTTCGATTAGGGTGCGGGTTTGGAGAGTGGGAAAGAAGGGCAGTGGCCGAATTATGTGGGGAAAGGGTAGAGGAAAAATGAGACTCTCGAGACTAATGAAGAAAAAGAAGATTACAGACTTCGGAAAAAGAGGGAAGGGGTGATTTTGTGGTGATGACAGTGACGAGGGGGAGATAAGATTCGGGCAAACCTTGCAAAAGCTGTAATATGAAATCTTGTTCTTTGACAGGGCTATCAAGATCAGATAAATTGTCGGCTAAAAATTTCATCTCTTGACAGTATTGAGATATAGATAAAGACCCTTTTTGTAAATTTCAAAAACGTTCATTGATTTGAAGAGAACGAGAGGGTTTATTATTACGAAAATTTTCTTCAATAGAGAACCACAACTCATGAGAAGTGGCATATTCTAAATCGAGATTTTTTAACAGTTTAAGATCGACAGTAGAATAAAACCACCATTTTATAGTAGAATCAATAGCAAACCATTCATCATCGTTGTCATTAATGGGTTTTGAGGTTCCAGAGATATGGGGGAACACAGAATAACTACGGCATAAATCCATAAACATGCCACACCAAAGTTTGTAATTTGAGTCAGAATCTGTTAATTTAAAACCAAACGACGTTTGAACATTACCGACAGCAAGAGAGGGATGGAGGGGAGCAGTTTTAGTGGGAGTTTTGTCGGGTTCAGTGAGGGTGGAGGGATCATCAGTGATAGACATGGTGACAAGGAAAAATTGAAACACGTAACACTAACAAAAAAAAAAATAGAGAAAAAAACCATGTAGAGAGAGACGGTAGAAATTGTACCGGGAAGAAGAATCCTTGACCACGAACAAGCTGTAGGAGAATGAACTAGGGGCTGGTCGTGCTGAATAAGACACCAAATCGCAAGACGTAGGGCGAGATTGCTGCTGTGGGAGGTGAATATAGTGAAAGATTGTGCGTTGAGGGGAGCAACGACTTAAACGGGGAAGAAATATAGCTTGAAATATTAAACTAAAGAATGGATAATTAAAGAAAGCATCTGCTGGTGAGAATGCTTTAATAAACTAATGAATAGCTAATGAAGAATTCTGGTGATGGCCGAAATTGTACAGTGACGTCGGCTGCGTGAGGGAGGTAATGGAGGCCTAGGAAATTAGGTTTGTTTTGGCTGATACCATGTTAAGGTATGAATCCCCTTAAGAATATTATTGATAATGAGAGTTTATATAGAGTACAAAGAAAGGAATTATAAAGGAAATAAACAACTAAGCATAGATAAATAAATAAGGAAATAACTAACTAAAGACCTATACTAATATAATTCTAACAAATACATGTACTCCATAATTGTTTGGAACTCCTATGTCACATAAATCATACACTACAACAGAAATGCTCTGTTCGGACACAGATAAGTTTCCCAATATGATACATATTAAGGCGCTTCCAGTTTTTGGGGCAGTTATATTAAGCGTCGCGTAGTTTGCCATCACGTAAAGTTATGGGACGCTTAAAGCGCCTCTACATCATTATATATCTGGACACTTATATGTGTCTCAATACTGCGATTTCGGGACACTCATATGTGTCCTTACATCCGAATTTAAAAATTCAATTACACCTCTTTGGAGGCACTTATATGTGTCTTTAAACTTATCGAGACATTAATATATGTCCCATTATTGTGTCTGAACTAGGACAATTTGATATTGTACCTAAACCTATGTCGAAGTTCCATTTCCAATCAAAATCATATGAATCCAAACAAAAGATAGCAGATGTAACGAAGGCAATGGAGAATTGCAAAGATCAAAACAAACCAAATTGCAATATTCATTCATTTGATCAAAAATTAATTGAACGAAGTCAAACAAAAAATGTCTATTAGGAGATGCAAATACAATCACATCTAATATTTTAGTAATACAAGAGAGTTTCAAATGCAATGCACCATCTCAAAGTTCTTCTCTATCAATGACAATAGGCATAATAGAATCTTCATTTGGCCAAAAGCTCTAGCATGGCCAGCCCCGGTATTGGATCAATCAATACTTTCACCGAACTTTCATCGAACGTGATCTGCACATAAGAGGATGTACACCAATATCACAAGTAATTCGTTCACACACACACACACACACACACATATATATATATAGAGAGAGACTCACTTGGTGAGACGGAAAATCACTTGGTCACCTCAAGATGGATTTAAGAAGAATAAGCGGGAACTAGCTAAAATTGATTCATAGCATTTTTACTAGATTGGCGTCCACAAAATAATGGATTCTTTTCCACAATAACCTAAGAACATACTATTAATCAAGTAAAAATAAACCAAAGCCAAATGTATATAAACACATATAGAAAAAGTATTGAATTATTAGAATTTTGCAAAGAACCCATACTTAATGTGTTGGTAGGCAGGTGGGAACCAATTTCACCAAGTTTGTTGAACGACAGATCCTGAAATACCTATCAAATGCAAAAAAATCCCATCATATACACAGGTGTAGTAAAAGAGTATTTACCATGTTAATTTAGGTGAAATACCTTCTTGAACATCCGGACTTAATTCACTCGCACAAACATTTCTCCGACTATAATATGAGGAACCATATAATAACATTTAACCAAATGAATTCCTCAAAGTTTCATACTGAAAAGCTTCAATCACCATTCTTATTCATAGCAACCTGCACGCAACCTGCAAATAAGAAGACAAATTAACATTCTAATTACAAAAGAAACCAAAGCGACAACCTTACACCAAAAAATAAATTTTACCTCATACATACCTATAATGATTTATAATGAACTTAATCTCCAAGAGGACTTTTTCTAGTAATCTATACATTCCCCATTCATATAGCCCGTCAAGAAATATGTGCAGTAGAGTGACAATACTATCAAGTACATAACTATTTCATTCACATAAGGTAAATACCATTTCTTTATAACCATACATACCAAAAACAAGTGCCAACCAACGTCATTTCTACCTTCAACTGCGAATTAGTGATGAAAAATCATGTTAGTGAACATTGATATGCCAATAAACAAATAAAAGGATTAAGCAATATCAAACTTTACTGAAATATGTTAACCAATACTCAAAACAATCCAAACAAGATATAACACATGTGTAATGCAATAACATATAAACGAGACAACTAAGCAATATTGACAATAGTTGCCATGGATTAGAGTACTTAACATCATATCATAAAATGTAAAATCATAAACAAAAACTCTATCAACCTTGATCAACATCGAATACATGCACGTAAAATGAACCAACAAAATGATATAATTGAACATAATAAAGGAGATACACATGATATTCCCCATATGATGCATCAATTGCGGCAATATAACAAGCCCAAATATGACAAGATATAAACTGATATATGCAATCCGATCACTAATCAATCCAAAAACCACCATAATATCAAGAATGATATCAATATAATAATGATCACACCGATTCAAGAATCGAAAAAAAGCATGTGGATAGAACAATTGATTCGAACACTTGAAACTTAAGGAAATATGAAACACCAAATTTGGCTTCAAAGAATAACTCAAAATATTAAGTCTCACATGACCAAAGCAACGGAAAAAGTGAACCCTTTAATGCAAGTAAATTGTCTATCAAGAATAAACAAATCATTAGCATACTCCTTTACTAATACTAGAAAAGCACTTATGAAAAATTGAACCTTTACTAAGAAAGACATTATAATCAGATTCTTTGGCACCTCAATTATATGACACCCTCTCATTCCACTTACCAATTCATCGACTCTATCAGGAACGAAAGAAAACATATTTATATCGCTGTAGGAAACTTGCCCTATAATCTCCAACAAATTGACAAAGTATAAACTAATGCAAGCAACTCGATCACAAATTGAACGGAATATTACCAGAGCATGAAAATTAATATCAATGGAATAATCAACACTCCAAGACATAGCTTGCAGCAAAAGACAGTAAATAGTCAAGAGGATTAGCCAATGTACCACCATATTTTTTGTTACCAAAAAAACACGAAAAAAATGAGTAACGAGCAAAAGTGCATAGCGGAAGCAAATACGGCGAACGAAAAAGTTCATCAACAATACGAGAACGATCATCGCTGGAATAGCCGAGAATAGTAACAAGCATCCGTAAAACCAGAAACGACCAACAGAAGGCGAGGTGAACTTTAACAACTAGAACTTCCAAGAACTCGTTCTTGGCTCGCCCAATTCACCGCTCCGAACTATTCTTAGCCGTATTTTGACCCATGTGTTGATAAAAGCACTCGGGATTTCCATTTTGATAACGATCTGAGAAGCCCACAACAAATCAACTAAATATGCTTGGAAGGAATTGTTTCTTATTCTTTTAAGAAAAAGGTATTTAGTTGTTTACTATTATATTTGCATTTATTTATTGTAATCATCTATAAGATCATGAACACAATAGTTAACTCTCTAAGGCACTAGAGGAGTATAATACTTGTGTATTAAAATAGTCTGCAAGTCAACGATTCCCAATTGGGCATATTGAAAATCATGAAGACTTGTATGATGTGAGTTTTGATAAGAAAGGTGTCCATCAATCACTAAGAAGTAGTGAAGAACTCATAGCATAGGTGAACTGATGGAGATAGTGGCACTCAGACATGACTCTCATCAATTCTGTCACATTAGTTTTCACTCTTTGACAGTCAATGACAGAATTGATAAAATTGTAATTGGTGTCTGAACTTTAGACTTGAGGAATCGAGTTGAAGATATACTTGTGACATTAGGTTTGTCATTAGAGTAGTTAGACCCAATTCAGCCTTTGATGGGGTCAATCTCGAACTGCAACCTAATGGGCAAGTAGTAATCTTAACTGATATCCGAGATAGAATTCATTCTCTCGAAAGTGAACAAGGAATTATCCTATGCACTTATAAGTAAGTTAGATCTTAAAGGCCATGGCCAAAGAATTTAATGATCTAGACTTATTATAAATATAGCATAGAGTCAAGTTAGAGAGTTTGACCTAAAACCGTGACTCTATCTTGACCGGGATAAGGAAACGCAAAGTTTGTATTCACACGGTATTTAAAATATGAAAGGTAAAAATGATCCAATCATTTCATCTTACTTGAGTTACAATGTGAACCACTTGACTGGCTAGGTGGAAATCACATTCAATTCCCATTTCCAAATATAGATAAACCTAAAAAGTCACCCTTAAAAAGAAAAAATCGATAGAAAATATTGAATATTTCTTTTGGTAATATTTTAAGTATTGGATACTTAAAATTAATTAAATAGAATTAATTATTTGAATAAATAAGTTAATTCATTTATAATTTAAATAATGTATTAGTTCTTCAACAAATAAAATTAAATAAATATCCTATCTATTATTTAATTAGACTAATTAATTGGATTGAATCAATTAATTAAATAAATGATTGGACCGAGCTCAAATTAGGGCACCAAAATGGCACACCAAGACCGAGCGGGGCGGCCAAGTAGACGTCCACTATGGGCCTTGTAAGGCCAAGGTTATAACTTAAGTGATATAAATATATCACATTTGTTAATACCTAGGTCATAAGTTTTATTAAACACTTGAGCCACAAGAAAGAAATTTCTCTCCCCTCTCGTAGCCCTAGCCGTCGGTCACTGTACCAAGCAAGGAGGAGATTCTTCTAATCAAGGTTTTTTCGGCGATACAATTTAGAGGCAGCAGTCTTGGACTGCTCAGATTATAAAGCAATCAGCCGGACTGTTTCGCGGAAGAGTTGAAAAAACAGAATTCGTGAGTTTCTCCAACCACTTCGCTACAATGGGTAAAGTTTCAATATCCCTATCGTACATACGTGTGATAAAACCTCGGAATTGATCCTGTGAGTTTCTGCTGTGTTTGGTTAATTTTCCCCAATAGTGGTTTCAGAGCCAAATCGCGGGGTTCGGTGTATGTAATTTACGTGTAAATATATTGGATGCATGATGCACAGTTTTTCGCGATCCATGATTA
This sequence comes from Buddleja alternifolia, assembly GCA_019426215.1. Lineage (NCBI taxonomy): Eukaryota > Viridiplantae > Streptophyta > Magnoliopsida > Lamiales > Scrophulariaceae > Buddleja > Buddleja alternifolia. The sequence goes on along the minus strand of CM033390.1, from coordinate 47,736,397 downwards.
ATTATGTGGATTTCGCGTTTCTATGTTCTTGAGTATTTTATTTATTTTTCGTTCGTTAGAAATTAATAAAAGATGAATTTTATGTAATTTTAATGTGATGAAAATAAAATTACAAATTTCAGCACCGACTTGTCACCGTGGTGGCGACGCCGGCGACATACGCTACTGTACGCACACAGCAGCGTGATGGGCTCGCTGTGCAAGCTCACCTTTCTGGGCAGCTGGGCTATTTAGAAAGATGGGCCGCATAGCCCGGCCCATTGTGCAGAAAATCTGGGCTCGCTGTGCAAGTCCAATTACATGGCAGCTGGGCTGCCGTGTAATTGGGCCACCCGGTGAGCCCACCACTGTGTTTTATAACGGGTTGACCCGGGTCATTTATTAAATATATATTTATTTAGTTTTTGATTAAAATTGAATTTATTTTTTTTAGAAAAGATTAAAATTGAATTTTAATGCAAAAATAAATAATATAGTTTATTTATTAAAAGGATTTTAATTTCATCTAATCTAATGTTAATTAAAGTTGAACTTTGAGTTAATTTCAATGAACTTGGAGATTAATTTTTATTAAAATTAGATTTTGATACGAAAGTAATTGAAGTTTATTAAAAGGTAGAGATTTGATGAATAATGGACAAAGGGATTGAACAATCCATTTCATGGGCTGATGTTGGACATCATTTTAATAGATTAATTAGGCCACATACCAACAAAAGGTTGCAACCTATTAATCTAGTTAAAGAAATCAATCACCACTATAAAGCATTCCAACGATGACTTCCGAATTCCACAATGGGAGTGTGGAATTTCCAAAAATATAGTGGGAGCCAAGTTTATTTTGAAAGTGCTTAATTTAAACTTGGAACAACAATTGTAATAAAATCTAATAAGTCTTTTTACTTTTCTGCAGTTATTTTCTTATTATCTCTCTCACAATGACTATCAGCCCGTTATCTATACTACTTGAAAAGAACACTTTGACTGGTCCAAACTATGTGGACTGGCTCCGAAATTTGAGGATAGTCCTCAACATGGAGTCACTGTGGTATGTATTGGATACTGATATCCCAGACGCGCCCACAAGGACACGTTCTAATGAGAAGGAGTTCGCGGCTCATAAAAAATGGGCCAAAGACAACGTGCGGGTTCGTGGGCACATGTTGAGCTCAATGACAAAAGAGTTGCAGAGATCTCACGACAAAATGTTCTCGGTAAGGGCTATTTTAGCGCACCTGGTAGAGCTCTATGGTGAGCATAGTCGTATAGCTCGATATGAGATATCGAAAGAGCTCTTTGAAAACAAGATGAAAGAAGGTGAAAAAGTTGGGGATCATGAACTTAAAATGAATTCGAAAATTGAGAGGTTAGAGGCCCTTGGCTTCAACATGGACCCACAACTACAAAATGACCTTATCTTGCAGTCACTTCCAGATTTCTTTTCCCAATTTGTGATGAACCTTAACTGCAATGAGATAGAATGCAATTTAGCAGGGTTGATGAACAAGCTTAATACTGCACAATCTCAAATGAAGCCTAAGGGAAAAAAGGCAGCCTTAGTCATCACTTCTAAACCTAAGAAGAAGAAGAAGAAGAAGAAGAAGGCTAAGAAACCTACTAGCACTCCAGGTCCACATGGAAAGATAGAAAAATGAAAGGGTAAAGCTCTAAAAGTGATGAAGAGCAAAGGGCCAAAAGAAACGGATAGGTGTCTTCACTGCGGTGAGCTAGGCCACTGGAGGAAGGAGTGTCCTAATTTTGGCAAAGGTGCAACAGGTATGAAAATCTTTGTTTTAGAAACTAATTGTTCTACAATTATATTGTTCACTTCGTGGATACTTGATTCTGGAGATAGTGCTCATGTTTATTTAATGAATCAGGATCTGGAGCTAAGTAGAAAGCTGGAACATGGAGAGGTGCTGATCAGTGTTGGCAGCGGGCAGAGTGTCACAGCTTCTCACGTTGGATCAACTTCTTTATATTTATCATCAGGACATGTTTTAAATTTTGAGGATGTTTTAGTTTTGCCCAACGGGTTTAAGAACATTATTTCAATTTCTATGTTGGTTAGAAATGATTATGTTTTTAATTTCATTGACAGTACTTGCAGCATTTTATTTAATGATAATATTGTTGGAACTGCTACCTTAGTCAATAGGCTCTATTATTTAAACATGCAAAATGAATGTGTTGTAAATGTTATCTCAAAGAAGCGTGGTAGGCAAGGACCTAGCCTAAGCTTAAAGTGGCATCTTAGACTAGGCCTTGCTGGCGAGCAAACGATACATAAGATGGAGAAAGATGGGTTAATTGACCCATTGGGATCGGATCCCTATCCAACTTGTGAATCTTGCTTTAAAGGAAAAATGGCCAGATCTACCTTCACCAGGACTTTTCAAAGAGGCACTGAAGTATTGGGACTTGTGCACACCAATGTTTGTTGACCATTTCGAGAAATGGCCCGTGGAGGTTTCCACTATTTCATTACTTTCACTGATGACCATTCAAGGTATGGTCTTGTGTATTTAATGAAATATAAGTGTGAATCATTTGAAAAGTTCAAAGAATTTAATGCTTTAGTGGAAAATCAAACTGGACATCATATAAAAACATTACTATTGGATCGTGGAGGTGAATATATGAATCACGAGTTTGATGAGTTCCTAAAGGAACATGGGATAATATTGTAACTCACACCACCAGTGACTCCACAACTAAATAGGGTAGCAAAGCGCAGAAATTGAATGCTTTTGGACATGGTTTGATCTATGCTCAGCTACAGTGATTTACCCTTTTTCTTGTGGGGACATGCACTCTTTACGGTTGTTCATATTTTGAATAGATGTCCTTTCAAATCCCTTCGTAAGACCCCATATGAGATGTGGAGAAATATGAATCCAAACTTTAAGTATATTAGGGTTTGGGGATGCCCTGCTATATCAAAGAGACAAAGGCAGAGAAATTGGAAGCTAGGTCCCTAAAGGACGTTTTATCAGTTTTCCAGAGGATTATATGGGATACCTATTCTACATGCAAGATGATCAAAGGATCATTGTTACACTGCAAATGTACTTTGTTGAAGATGAATTTATTGTTACACTGCAAGTGTACTTTCTTGAAGATGAATTTATTCAAGAAGGTGGTGCAAGTAGAAAGATTGTTCTGGATGAACATGTTGAAACACCCAGAGAGACAACTGTTCAAGAGACACATACATACAGAACCTGATGAAACCCAACCAACATTGCGAAGATCTGGTAGAGTACCACAGCAACATGATAGGTACTATGGGTACCTGCAACAAGAGGAACCAGGTGTCCACACTACAGTAGTGGGAGTTCATGGGGACGACCTTTCTACTTATGATCAAGCAATGATGGACATCGACTCTACAAAGTGGCAAGAATGTATGCAAGCAGAGATAGACTAGATGCATTATAACAAGGTCTGAACTCTAGTAGATCGTCCCGAGGGAACTGCACCTATAGGGTGCAAGTGGATCTACAAGAGGAAAATAGGCCCGGACAGAAAAATTGACACATACAAGGCAAGGCTTGAAGCAAGAGGTTAAAGTAAAAAAGAAGGAGTTGACTATCAAGAGACCTTTTCACTTATGGCAATGATCAAGTCTATTCGAATTCTTCTTGCAATAGTTGCACACTTAGATTATGAGATATGGCAGATGGATATAAAGACGGCTTTTCTGAATGGATTGCTTGAAGAGGATATCTATATGGATCAGCCTAAAGGCTTCACATCTGGGTCTGGTATTCATAAGTTTTGCCAACTTAAGAGATCCATTTATGGACTTAAGAAGCCTCTATGAGTTGGAATCTTTGTTTTGATGAAGTTGTCAAAGGATTTGACTTTGTTAAGAACGAAAATGAACCATGTGTTTACAAGAAGGTTAGTGGGAGTAAAATCTCTTTCCTGGTCTTATATGTGGATGACATTCTACTCATAGAAAATCATGTAGGAATGCTCACATCAGTCAAAATGTGGCTTTCCCTAGCTCTCTATTTGGAGAAAGTAAAAAGATTTAGGATGGAAGACTCTAAGAAAGGTTTCTTCCCCATGAGACATGGGGTGCATCTTTCAAAGTCTATGTCTCCTCAAAGTGAGGAAGATGGCAAAGAAATGAGTTTGGTGCCCTATGCATCTGCAGTGGGTAGTCTGATATACGCCATGTTACGAACACGGCCTGACATAGTCTATGCAGATAGCATGGTAAGTCATTTTCAGGCTAACCGGAGAAGAGAACACTAGACCGCTGTAACAATTATCCTCAAGTATCTGAAGAGATATAAGGATATAACATATAGACATGGAGATTTGAAAGTGGATGGATATACTGACTCAGATTTCATCTAATGTAGATGATTAAAAATCCACTTCAGGGTTTATATTCACACTCAATGGTGGAGCAGTAACTTGGAAAAGTTCCAAGCAAAGCACAACCACTTATTTCACCACTGAGACAGAAAACATAGCAGCGTCTGAGGCTGCCAAAAACAGTGTTTGGATAAGGAAGTTTCTTAGAGAACTTAAAGTGGTCCCTAGTGTAGAGCTATCATTACCACTTTAATGTGAAAATAACGGGGCTATTGCATAAACAAAGAAACCAAGGTCTCAAGATAAATCCAAGCACATAGAGAGGAGATATCACATAATAAGAGAAATCGTTGGAATAGGCGAGATAGTTATTCAGAGATAAAATTCAGCAGACAATGTCTCTGACCCATTGACTAAGCCTTTGACAAAGGCAGTGCTGGATCGACATCTTGAAAAGATGGGTATTAGATACCATAGTGATTGACATTGAGTACAAGTGGAAGATTGTTAGGTTAATGTCCTCAAATGCCACTAGAGGATTAGAGAATGAAAGGACATTATTAAATTGTAATTGTTTCTTATTATTTTAATAAAAAGGCATTTAGTTGTTTACTATTATATTGGAATTTATATATTGTAATCATCTAGAAGTCCCTCAACACAAGAGTTAACTCTCTAAGGCACTAGAGGAGTTTGATGCTTGTGTACTAAAATATTCTGCAAGTCAATAATTCCCAATTGGGCATTGGAAATGATGAAGACTTGTATGATGTGAGCTTTGATAAGAAAGGTGACCGTCAATCACTAGGAAGTAGTGAAGAGCTCATATCATAGGCACACTGATAGAAATAGTGGCACTCAAACATAACTCGCATCGATTCTGTCACATTGGTTTTCACTCTTTGACAGTCAATGACATAATTGATTAAATTGTAATAGGTGCATTTGAACTTTAGACTTGAGAAATCGAGTTGAAGACATACATGTGACATTAGTTTTGTCACTAGAGTAGTTAGACCCAATTCTCCCTTTGGTGGGGTCAACCTCGAACTGCAACCTAATGGGCAAGTAGTAGCCTTAACTGATATTCAAGATGTGATTTGTTCCCTCGAAAGTGATCGAAGAATTATCCCATGCACTTATAAGTAAGTTGGATCTTAAAGTTTTTGGCCAAAGCATTCACTAATCTAAAATTATTATAAATATAGCATAGAGTCAAGTTAGTGAGTTTGACCTAAAACCATGACTCTCACTTGACCGGGATAAGGAAACGAAGAGTTTGTATTCACACGTTATTTATAATAGGAAAGGTAGAAATGATCCAATCATTTCATCTTATTTGGGTTACAATGTGGACCACTTAACTGGATAGGTGGAACCTAAAGAGTCACGCTTGAAAAGGAAAAATCGATAGAAAATATGGAATATTTATTGGATGCTTAAAATTAATTAAATGAATTAATTACTTGAACAAATAAGTTAATTCATTTATAATTTAATTAATATTTTATTTCTTGAAGAAATAAAATAAATTAAATATCCTATCTATTATTTAATTAGATTATTTAATTGGATTGAATTAATCAATTAAATAAAAGATTGGACCGAGCTCAAATTGGTGCACCAAAAAGCACACCAAGACCGAATGGGGCGGCTAAGTAGGCGTCCACTATGGGCTTTTTAAGCCCAAGGTTATAACTTAAGTGATATCAATATGTCACATTAGTTAATACCTAGGTCACAAGTTTTATTAAACACTTGAGTCACAAGAAAGAAATTCCTCCCCCCTCCCTTAGCCCTAGCAGCCGGTCAGTGTACCAAGCAAGGAGGAGATTTTTCTGATCAAAGTTTCTTCGGCGAGTCAATTTAGAGGCAGCATGTGGCCCGGCACACCGCAATGCTAGCTCTATCTACGAGACCATCCTTTCTCGAGCCAACTCCAAGCGTCAGAACTATACCAAATCTTTATCTACTGAAATTAAACTTTCACATTCCTAATAAATCAACAATAAATTCTCATCCATCTTTCATATCCAATTGTACATCCCAAAATATAACTCCCTCTAATAACAACGAACCAATGAAGAGAGAAGGAGGGGTGAGTCTGAATGACTCAGTGAGGTAGGTTAACGGTTTTCTTCACCTTTAATATGTTATGTGGAATCTATGGCTGAATATTATAACAAAAACAAGCATATATATAGGCATGCAAATATATCAATCAAGATATCAGACGGGCGAACAATTGAGTTTCCAAACGAAGTAAGAACGAAGAGAACAACTTGTGTAATTTAGAACTCATGTGAAATGATTGTGTTCCGTCTCCCCACTGTCCCATACCAGCAAGAGACTTCACACCTTTCAACACATACCAAATGGTTTTCAAGTTTCAGGACTCTAGAGGTGGTTCCTATGGGCTGAAGAGGTGGCTCTATAGGTCACAGGACTCTAGAGGTGGCTCCCAATGTGTAGCACTTTGGGCCGAAGGGCTCCCACAGTGTAGCACATAGCTCCCTTCACCCTATCTTTACGAGTCAAAGCTTTACATCAAGAAAAGGGACACATCGCGGATGGATGCCGGACATTGGTACTCTAAAGGTGGCTCCTGCGGGCTCAAAAGGTGGCTTCCTCCGTGTATCACTTTGCGTCGAAGCCTCAAGAGGTGGCTTCCACAGCGTAGAACTTTGCCTCGCATAGCACTTAGCTCTCTTAGCCGACGAAGTAGAACCAAGAAGTACAATGGTCTCAATGTGTTAAGAATATATTGATTCGATATTCGTACAATAAGACTTATGGAAATTGACAACGATTAGACGGGAGACCATTTCGAGGCAAGCCATGTACTATAGACGCGAAAGAAATCATCATCGAGAATAATGATTTATTGAACCGAAAAAGATATTAAGGAATTAACAATCATCACGAACTAAAAATCAAGATACCGATAAGATATTTGTAGAACGAAACAAGACAATTACAAGTAGGTAAAGCAATTAAAGAGTTTCAAGCAATTAAAAGAGAAACCCTCACTAATACAATCCGATGTCGTCGCCTCGTGTCTCGGAATAACGAAAGTATCCTGTGGTCTAAACATATTATCTTAATCTCAAGCAATAATACTTTATAACCCAACCAAATAAAGAAATTCATGCTACAAATATAGTGAATCTAGACATTTAGGCAATCTAGTTCAACAAGCCTCAATCTACTTATGGGCGCAACTTCACTAAGAAAATTCTCATAAATTCTCAAAGTATGATTTTTCTCTAAATTTTGGCAAACAAAGAGATAAAAACTTGAATAACATTCAATAAAAATATCAGATTTAATTGACTTTGTTAATTTGGGATTTCATCAAGAAAACTTGGCTGCACAAAAATATTTTTCCAGGACCGACCGTCTGATTTCTAATATTTTTATAAAATCGCCTGTTCCTTGAAAGACTCCCAAAGTTTCCGAAAATAATCTAAACACATATATAAGTGTACATTAGACTAAGATAAGTGAATAAAAATCTCTAAATATGAAAATTAAGCTTCAAACCGAAACTTTCTTAAACTTGCCGAACAGCACCTGGAAGTTTCATTCAAATAATTTTAGAAAATACCACAGACCTCCAATATTTACCAAATTTTTCAGGTACGTTAATTACCCATACAAGTGTATCTCTAAAATTTAACATAAATAAATTCCCTCATTTGGGTCACATAAACATAGCCCTAAATTCAACTTCAGAAACTGTAATTCTAGAACACCTTACTCATGACTTGTATGCAGGAATCTAATTACCAAGGCAACAAATCAACAATATGTAGTATTAATAGGTCTCTAATGGTGTGTTAAATCATTACCTCTCACTTATATAGGTGAAGAAATCACTTTCCAATTCAAAGCTAACCAAAACTCTCCTAGTAGCACTGTGCAGATGTGTCTCTGTTAGATGGACTTTGTGAGCAACTCCGAACTGCTGGACTGAAAATAAAACTACCAGGGTGTTACTATACCTCGTATGAAGATATGAACACCGGTTACACTCAATTTGGATGTCATTTGGCCCCACAATTTGGAGTTATACCAACACTGCACAATCAGTGTTTTATGTTAAAGTTGAGGAACATCTCTTTTGAAAGGTTTCTTATTTCGGTTTTTCAGCAAAAGGTTACTTCTAAGCTTGAAATGAAGGTGTGTTGGAGGTCTCTAGATTCATGTAATGAGGTGAGATGGTGGCAAAAATAAGCCTATTGGGGGGGGGGGGGGGTTGAGGTGTAAGGACAACATAAAGAGGTTATGGATGAGGTGGTTTGACTATATCATTCTCTTATCTTATCTTGTATGCTTACTAAAATCTGATGATGATGATATGTATAAAATTGGGCTAAGTTGTCAATAAATCAGCCATTGTGTAGGAAAAGTGTCACCAAGCAAATATTTGCAATGGGGCCCTTGAACTTTGATTTAATTCAATTGCGTACTACTACAAATATGACATACATGATTGACCCACTTTTCTTATTCCACCAAGTGTATGGGTGTTAGTAAGATCTATAGACGCATCAAATAAGTTCAATAAAATTCCGAACGTGAGAGTTTACAACAAGTCGTAAGAGGTTCGTTTACGGGCACATCAAAATGTAAAGTAGAAAATTAAATTTACATATGTCAAAAGTGTTTTGATGAATTTATGATAGTTTGAAGTAAATAATGTTTATATCAAATTTTTGAATTATAACGAGTGGGGTCCAACTCTAAAAATACAAAATTTGCACTTTAGCCCCTATACTTTTGAAAAATTATAAAATAGCCCAATCGAATAGTTTAACTTTTCAAAAGTGAAATAGATAAAAATAGGATTATATAAAACTAAGTTTGAGATATTTTGAGGTGTTACAATCTCCCCTCCTTAGGAGAATTTGGTCCCCAAATTCAAACAAGAAACAAGTGGTTGAGAATACTTGCTCAAGTAGAAGAGTCCTCAAATGTATACAATTGCATTTGGTATTCGAGAATATAGATTATCTTGAAAGATAGAGTTAGAGGGCCAAACAAGAGTTAATAAAACGAATTTCAATGAATATGAGTTTCAAGAATTAAGAGCAATACTAATTCTAAATACAAATATTAAGCATGACAGGGTTTTTAGTTCAGCAATGACTAGTCTGGGGACATGAAGGTGCTTCAAAAGTCGAGAACATCAAGAAATAATAAAATTGTAGAAAGGATTCAATGTATAAAAGTTTACAAAATCGCCAAGAGGTGGTTGAAGGTAATTCAAATGAGCAAAAGTCTCAAAATGACAAATTTCAAATAACTTGAATTGGTTCGAGGGATATATGAATGTATTCGAATCCACTCGTAGTTACCACTAAACTAATGAAAGTATCAGAATTCTAACCCTTTAGAGGAAGGAAAAGCATTCCCTATTCTCAACTTAGGTTCAGTTCTAAAATCAATACTATAATTGTAGTGAATCTTATGTTGGCTGACCATCCCAACAAAGATCTACCACAATTTAAATACTGACTTACTAATACTTTTTTTCGAGAGGGAAGATGTCTAAATCATAATCGTTACATTACGTGGAACTGAGGGACCTAACCCGACAGCCAACAATAACTGGAGTTGCCTCTACTAAACAGCCAAAAGATGTAATTCAAGAGATGAAATTTTTTGAGCATACAACTATTAATTCTAAGGAAGCACCATGTAATAATGATAACATAATGTCATCCTCAATATTAGCTTTGATGAGACTCTCACATCTTATATCCGCCTTACTCCACCAGTCTATTTATATATCTAATTATAAAAAACACTTCTCCTAAGATCAACCATTCACAACCCCATATCAGAGTCTACGATCTTATCTTAGTATAGGTCAGGTACTAACAACCAAAGCTCTGATACCACCAACTTTAGCGCCCACCGACCAGGGTGGCCCGCCACACCGCGACCCTAGCTCGATCTAGGAGACGTCCTTTCTTAGGCCAGTGCTAAGCGTCAGAACTATACCAAATCTTTAACTATTGAAATTAAACTTTCACATTCCAAATAAATTAACAATAAATTCTCATCAATCTTACATATCCAATTATACATCCCAAAATAGAAATCCCTCTAATGCCAACGAACCAATGTTTTCTTTACTCCTAGTTCCTCCCTTCATATCCGACATACTAAGCTTATTTGAAATGGAAGAAAGAAGCAGGGGTGAGTCTGAATGACTCGTGAGGTTGGCTAACTGTTTTCTTTACCTTTTATATTTTAAGTGGAATTTGCAGCTGGAGATTATAACAGAAACAAGCGTATATATAGGCAAGTAAATGAATCAATAAAGATCTCAGATGGGAGAACAATGGAGTTTCCAAACGAAGTGAGAACGAAGAGAACAACTCATGTGAAACGATTGTGTTCCATCTCCCCACTGTCCCATACCAGCAGGAGATTTCACACCTTTCACAACATACCAATTGGTTTCCAAGTGTTGGGACTTTAGAGGTGGCTCTAACGGTCTCAAGAGGTGGCTCCCGCCATCGCGTAGCACTTTGCCTCGTATAGCACTTATCTCCCTTCACTGATCTATTGGTGTTAGGATTCTTGAGGTGGCTCTCGTCGTGTAGCACTTTGCGCCAAAGCCTCAAGAGGTGGCTCCCACAACATAGCACTTAACTCCCTCTACCCTATCTTTACGAGTCAAAGCTTTTCATTTAGTGGGTAATTTTTTTAGATAAATAAATATATATATATATATATATTTATACACACACAGACACACACTTAGAGTATAGAGTTTGAGTTAGATAAATATTTGTGTATGTATATTTGTGTATGTGTGGGTGTATGTATATTTGTGTATGTGTGAGTGTATGTATATTTGTGTATATGTGTGTGTATGTATATATATTTGTGTATGTGTGGGTATATGTATATTTGTGTATATTTTTGAGATTTGCCTATTTATTGTAAAATTTAAGGGAAATATGGATTTGACTAAATGTAGTGTTAATTTGGGTTAGTCGGTTGTTAATTACATTGATTCAACTGGTGATCTATATTTATATTTGGTTGTTGAAAATATGATGTTTTATTTGTAGTTTTTTGTGATTTATGTGATCCAACTTGTGATCAATATTTGTAGTTGCTAGAAATATGATGTTTTATGTGATCCAACTGTTGATCAATATATATTTTTAAAATGATGATTTATTTTTAGTTTTATGTGATTTGTGTGATCCAACTGGTGATCAATATTTTCGTATAGTAAGATCGACATTTTGGGTTTGTTGTGGGGGAAAGATCAGAATATTGTGTTTTTTGTGGTTGAAAGATACGAATTTTATTGTAGCAAGTTTGGGGGAAGATTAAGTCGAGAACTTGGTAGAAATTTTTGCGTCGGTACTCTGCCGAATTTTTTCTAGGATAACGGGAAATAAATTAAAATTAAAATATTTTATTTAATTCAACTCAACTGATGTTAAAATTATTTAATTTAATTAATTAAGATCGAAATTGGATTTTAGCCGATCATAAGATCCGAATTTTGTTGGTTGCAACCTACCCGGGTGAAGATTAAGTCGAGAACTTGGTAGAAATTTTTGCGTTGTTACTCTGCTGAATTTTTTCTAGAATAATGGGAAATAAATTAAAATGAAAATGATTTAATTAATTCAACTATCAACTGATGATAAAATTGTTTAATTTAATTAATTCAAAATCAAGATGGACCGAAGGCGGATTTTAGCGGATCGTATGTCGGAACAGTATGAGAAAGGGGTGAAAGAGTTCATAAAATTTGTGGTTGAGCATGCACCAGATCGAACTAGGAGCACTTGCCCGTGTTTACATTGTTGTTTTGGAAAGAAAATTAGTCCACGTGAGTTGGAAGATCATTTGGTGTGTAATGGAATTGATAAAAGTTATACATGTTGGATAAGACACGTGAAAGCAGTGTCACGTCAGATGATTTGGGTGGTACATCATATCCATCACAGGATTTCAACATGAAAGATTATGAGCCTGATTGTTTGGAGGAGATGACAAATGTCATTGAGGAGGATTTGCGAAATTGTCCTAAAATATTTGACAATTTGACAAGTGATTCAAACACCACTGTATAATGGTAGTAAATTCACAAGATTGAAAGCAGTTCTAAACCTATACAAGTTCAAATCCAACAATGGGTGGAGTGATAAGAGTTTCACAGACTTACATGGTCTATTAAAAAGCATGCTACCTAAGGATAATGTGTTACCTAATCATACTTATGAGGCTAAACGGATGTTAACCTCAATTGGCATCGGATATGAGAGGATACATGCCTGTCTCAATGATTGCATATTATTTAGAATTAACTATACATCATTGAAGGCCTGTCCGAAATGTGGCGCCTCACGGTACAAGAAGAATGGATCTGCGCCTGTCAAAACCATGTGGTATTTACCTATAATACAATGATTTAAGCGCATGTACAGTAGTAAAGAGTTAGCCAAGGACTTCACATGGCATGCTGATAGAAGGCTTGAAGATGACAAGATTCGACACCCCTCAGATTCTCCTCAATGGAAAAAGATTGATGATGATTTCCCTTGTATTGGCTACAGATGGCATGAACCCTCATTGCTTGAAAAGTAGCTCACATAGTACATAGCCGGTGATTTTGATGATCTACAACCTTCCCCCATCGCGAAGCATGAAGCGAGAGCATATAATGATGCTTATACTCTTTTTTGGGCCGAAACAACCAGGAAATGATATAGATGTCTACTTAGCTCCTTTAATTGAGGATTTGAAGGTGTTGTGGGACACTGGTGTTCAAGTATATGACGGGTTCAGAGAAGAAAATTTTAATCTCAGAGTCATGTTATTTGGAACAATCAATGATTTTCCGGCAAGAGCAAACCTCGAGGGATATGGTGCACGTGGCCAATGTGGATGCCTCATATGTATTAAGAGTACAGATCAACATTGATTGACACACTCTCAGAAATATGCATTCCAAGGGCATCGGAGATGGCTAAATCGGAACCATCGATATCGTCGGTGGAAGAAAGCTTTCAATGGGAATATAGAAGAAGACCGAGCTCCTAAGTGCTTGACTAGTGAAGAAGTGTTTGAGAATGTAAATGACTTGGAGGTTAAATTTGGAAAGACTTTTGCAGGTGGCCTTGCAAAAACCGGGTGGAAAAAAAGATCATTTTTCTTTGAATTGCCGTATTGGACGTCTTTACATGTTAAACATTTTCTTGATATTATGCATATTGAGAAAAATGTATTTGATAGTGTCATTGGTACACTTTTAAATGTGCCCGGAAAGACAAAAGATGGCGTAAAGGCACGGTTAGCTAGACTTAGTTGAAATGAAGATAAGAGGAAAATTGGCACTAACAAATAAGGGGAAACGTACTTATTTGCCTCCAGCAGCTCACACTCTAGCCAGGAAAGAAAAAATTGCATTATGTGAGTTTCTTAATGGAGTGAAAGTTCCAGAAGGGTATTCTTCAAACATTAGCAATCTTGTATTAATGAAGGACTTGAAGCTAAAGCACTTGAAGACTCACGATTGTCATGTAATCATGGATCATTTGCTACCAATTGCTATACGGGCCATTTTGCCAAAAAAGGTGAGAGACACGATAACTAGATTGTGTTTCTTCTTCAAAGAAATGTGGAGCAAGGTGTTTGATCCGGAGCAATTTCCTGCACTTTAGAAACAAATTGTCATCACTTTGTGTGAGCTTGAGATGTATTTTCCACCTTCTTTTTTTGATATAATGACTCACCTACCCATTCACTTGGTTAGAGAGACTCAACTATGTGGATCGGCTTTTATGAGATCTATGTATCCTGCTGAGCATTATATGAAGGTATTGAAAGGCTACGTGAAAAATCGTAGTCGACCGGAAGGTTGCATTGTTGAACGGTAGATACACTACTACAGAAATGACCTATTATAGCAGTTTTTTAACCTATTACAGCGGTTTTAATCGCTGTAATAGGTACCGTTGTAATAGGGACCAATTACGGTGGGTTTTTTCGGAACCGCTGTAATTGGTCAACCTATTATAGCGGTTTTTCACAAAACCACTATAATAGGTTTTACCTATTTTGGCGGTTTTGTGAAAAACCGCTATAATAGGTGTATTTTTTTTATTTTTTTTCTTGCTGTACTGTACAAAATTTATTGTAACCAGCTTCCCACAAGCTCAAAATTCAACACACTAACACAACAAACCATAAAATCAATTCAACAGAAACAACAAACGTGAAACCCAAAATTAACTTCACCAAATTAAATGATCATCTCTAACAACAAAAACCAACAAATGTATTGTTCCAATTCACATAATCTCCAACAAATCAAATTTTACGTATAATCTCCAACAACTGATAACGAGTTTACAATCAATTACATACAACAAATCTTTCTTCATATTCTAAAACATTTCTTCACCAGTCAAGCACTTAGGAGCTCGGCCTTCTTCAATATTCCCATTGAAAGCTTTCTTCCACCGACGGTATCTTTGGTTTTGATTTAGCCATCTCCGATGCCCTTGGAATGCATATTTCTGAGAGTGTGTCAATCGATATTGATCTGTACTCTTGACACATATGGGGCATCCACATTGGCCATGTACACCATATCCCTCGAGGTTTGCTCTTGCCGGAAAATCATTAATTGTTCCAAATAACATGAGTCTAAGATTGAAATTTTCTTCTCTGAACCCGTCATATACTTGAACACCGGTCTCCCACAACACCTTCAAATCCTCAATTAAAGGATCCAAGTAGACATCTATATCATTTCCAGGTTGTTTCGGCCCAGAAATGAGTATAGGCATCATTATATGTTCTCGCTTCATAAATCGCGATGGGGGGAGGTTGTAGATCATCAAATCATCGGCCATGTACTATGTGAGCTATTTTGCAAGCCATGAGGGTTCATGCCATCTGTAACCAATACAAGGCGAAGGTTTCTTGATTCTTCACCAAATTCAGGGAATCATCATCGATCTTTTTCCATTGAGGAGAATCTGAGGGATGTCGAATCTTGTCATCTTCAATCCTTTCTTCAAGCCTTTTATCAGCATGCCATGTCAAGTCCTTGGCCAGCTCTTTACTACTGTACATGTGCCTAAATCGTGGTATTATGGGCAAATACCATATGGTTTTGACAGGAGCAGATCCGTTCTTCTTGTACCGCGAGCCGCCACATTTCGGACAAACCTTCAATGATGCATAGTCAGTTCTAAACAATATGCAATCATTGAGACAGGCATGTATCCTCTCATATCCCATGCCAATTGAGGTTAACTACTTCTTAGCCTCATAAGTACGAATATGTAACACATTATCCTCGGTTAGCATGTTTTTTGATAGATCAAGTAAGTCTGTGAAACTCTTCTCACTCCACCCATTGTTGGCTTTTAACTTGTAGAGGTTTAGGACTGCTTTCAATCTTGTGAATTTACTACCACTATACAGTGGTGTCTTTGAATCACTTGTCAAATTGTCAAACATCTTGGGACAATTTCGCAAATCCTCCTCAATCACATTTGTCATCTCCTCCAAACGATCAGGCTCACGATCATTCATGTCCAAATCCCGCGATCGATATGATGTACCACCCAAATCATCTGAGGTGACACTGCTCTCACCGTGTCTTGTCCAACATGTGTAGCTTTTATCAATTCCATTACACACCAAATGATCTTCCAATTCACGTGGACTAATTCTCTTTCCAAAACAACAACGTAAACATGGGCAACTGATTCTAGTCCGATCTGATGCATGCTCAATCGCAAAATTGATGAATTTTTTCACCCCTTTTTCATATTGCTCCGACATACGATCCGCTAATATCCAACTTTGATCCATCTTGATTCTGAATTAATTAAATTAAACAATTTTAATATCACTTCATAGTTGAATTAATTAAAAAAAATTATTTTAATTTAATTCCTATTATTCTAGAAAAAATTCGGCAGAGTAACGACACAAACGTTTTTACCAAGTTCTCGACTTAATCTTCCCCCGGGTGGCCTGGGTTGCAACCAACAAAATTCGGATCTTACGATCCTCTAAAATTCAATTTCGATACATCCATCTTGATTCTTAATTAATTAAATTAAATATTTTTAACATCAGTTCAGTTGAATTAATTAAATTATCAAAATTTTAATTTATTTCCCAATGTCCTAGAAAAAATTCGGCAGAGTAGCAACGCAAAAATTTCTACCAAGTTCTCGACTTAATCTTCCCTCAAACTTGCAACCAACAAAATTCGCATCTTTCAACCACAACAAACCCAACATTCTAATCTTTCACCCACAACAAACCCAAAATGTCCACATTATATAATTCACAAAACCCCGATTTAACATAATATATATATAACAACAATCAAGAAATTAACATATAACCCACATTATATAATTCACAAAACCCAATTAACATAACATATATATATAACAACAATCAAGAAATAACATATAACCCACATTATATAATTCACAAAACCCCAATTAACATAACATGTATATAACAACAATCAAGATATTAACATATAACCCACATTATATAATTCACAAAACCCTAATTAACATAACATGCATATAATAACAATCAAGATATTAACTTATAGCCCACATTATATAATTCACAAAACCCGTAACAACAATCAAAATATTAACATATAACCCTAATTTCAAAACATATATAAAATATACACAACATATATAAACATATATATATATAAGTATATACCTACAAAGTGAGAGAGAGTCGAGAGAGACACGAGCGGCGGCGGGCGGCGGCGGCAGCAGCTGCTACGGCATCGTGCGGCGGCGGTATAAGGTGTTGGTGGTGGCGGTATATATATGGTGGGTGTGGTGGTGGTGGGGCTATATGTGGTGTGTGTATATATATATATAGGTAGAGATATAGAGTAGTAGATAGATAGAGAGAGAGAGAGAGAGAGAATAATGGGGTGGTGGTTGCGGCGGTGGGGGTGGCAGCGGAGGGTGTGGCGGCGGTGGTGGTGGAGGAGGTGAGTGAGAGAGAGATGAGTGAGAAAGAGAGGCCGATTGGGGGGAAAATGGGGGGGAAATGTTTTAATTTTTTTTTTAAAGCGGTTTTTCAAAAAACCGCTATAATAGGTCCCCGACGAAAACCTATTACAACTGTTCACCAAAAAACCGCTGTCATAGACCCCTCCGTTCAGCGGTTTTCTAAAAATCGCTGTAATAGTGTATTTTTGTAGTAGTGATAGTTGATGAAGCCATTTCATTTTGCACAGAGTATCTGGCAGATTCTAATGTTGCAGGCTTAGCACCGTCTCATGTTGTGGGAGAGGGAACAAAAGGAAAAAGCGTAATTGGAAAGCAATTAGTTAGTGTTCATATTACACAAAGGGATCAGGCACACCTATATGTGCTCCACAACACCGATGAGGTTGACCCATATGTTGAAGAGCATAAGAACCAACTTAGGAGATTCAATCCAATTAAAAATGAGAGCTGGATAACAAGAGAGCATAATAAAAGTTTCATCGATTGGTTCCGAAAGCATTTTGAAGAGAAACAGAAAGAGAATCCACAGCTTTCAGTTTCAGATAAATTGATAGGACTGTCGATGGGTCCGGACAGACTAGTATTTTGTTATTCAGGTTATCGTATAAATGGTCGCACATTCTATACAAAAGACCAAGATGAACGAAGTACAATGCAGAATAGTGGTGTGAGTATTGTAGCTCAAGCAATGCATATCTCAAGTGCGAAAGATAATAATCCTATCTATGCCGATTTATCATATTACGGGGTGATTGAACGTATATGGGAGCTTGATTATAGTTGGTTTCGGGTGCCTGTATTTGGGTATGGGTGGGTTAACAATAAACATGGTGTCGATAATAGTGAAATAGGCTTCACTCAAGTATACCTTGAAAGGGTGGTATACAAAGATGAACCTTTCATTTTAGCATCACAAGCTAAACAAGTGTTTTTAGTCACCGATCCTATTGATAAGAGGTGGTCCATTATTTTATCGGCAAACGAAAATACTTGTATTGATGATGATTACGAAGAAAGTGAAAATGATGGAGAAAATCCTATCTCATCAGGTAATTCACAATCAATTGATAGTGACGATGACTTGGATATAAGTGATGATGAATTGTATATGCGACAAGATCACCAAGAGGGGATATGGATTAATCCATCAGTTCGTCAGCATACTAAAAAAAATGATCGTACCGATGGGAAGCAAAAGACTGCTAAGCCAACAATAAAAAGAAGACGATGAAAGGTATTTCAACTTATTTCATAATTGTATGATAGACTTATTTTTTTATCAATATTTCTTCTTAGTGGCTAGAAAATTTATATTCTTGAGATTTGCCTATTTTTGTGGAAAATTTAAGGGAAATAGGGGCTTGATTGAATTTAAGGTTAATTTGGTTTAGCTGGGGGTTAATTACGTTTAATTGAGGATTAAATTTTGTTTATTTTGTGGTTTAGGATAACTACGTTCTAGAATAATGGATATGAACCTAACTTCTGTATTTATTAATTCTATTTTAAAATTATTATTGCCAAATGAATCTGCCAAATTTATATGAATCTAACTTCTGTATTTATTACTTCTATTTTAAAATTATTATTGCCAAATTTATATGAATCTAACTTCTGTATTTTTTTGCTTTTGTAGGTCAATGGCTTCAGATCCTGCTGGTAGTTTTCCCGAGGATGATGTATATGGATCAGTAGCCGTCATGAGGCAGAGATATGGAGAGGTGTGACGGCTATGAAAAAAATTATCAATGCCAGAAGTAAAGGCATAAGGCTACCTGTCGGCTGGAATGACAAAGGTCAGGCAGTTAACCCAAACAAATCAATATTTGTTGGTTATATAGGTGTACAGGCTTGGCAAAAGGTGTCGATTACCATGAGTGATTGGCGAAGAGTCCCGTCACAAATAAAAAAAATATTTGGGAAGAAATAAAGGTAATTTGGATATTATCATATTTGTAAGTGTTAATGTATTATCATATTCTCTAAATTATAATTTTATATATACTTTGTTGTTTGTTTGTTGTAGTTGGTATTTGATATTGACGGAAGTAGACAAAAGTACGTACTAGCAGAAGCTGGAAAACTAGCACGTAACTTCAGGAGCTACTTGAGTAGAAAGTGGGTGCGAGATGATGTTGGAAACATTAATGACAACCCACCCCCACAATTTGAGATATCTCAAGCCCATTGGACGACATTTTTAGCTGTTCGCTTAGATGAAAGTTTTCAGGTAGCTAATCATTTTAATTTACGGTTTCATTTGTTGGTTATTGCGTTTATATTTAGCTAATAATTTGATAATGTAATAAACAGAAACTAAGTAGGGAAAATCAGGAAAGAGCAAAGGAACCTGAATATCCTTACCGGAAAGCGAGTCTTGGACATGCTCTTGTTGAGCAAATAGAGGTATTAGTTCATTTAGCAGTGAATCCTTACAATTTTTTTAATAAAAATTCTATGTTGATACATATATATTTTTTAATGAAAATATAGATGAATAGAAGAAGTGATGCGGGATCCGATTGCACAGAGGTGACACGAGCACTCGTGTGGAGGATTGCGCGTTCCAATAAAACAAATCAAATTGATAACAACAATGTTAGAAGAGTAGTGAATGAAATGGTGAGTTATTTGCAATTTTAGCTCTATAATGTGTTGTATGTTTGTTTTGAAATACTATTGAAAGAACAAAGTTCACTAATTTTTTTTATTTTTTAAAATGTATTATTACAGGAGAGCATTTTACAAGAGAGTACTAGTCATAGTGAAAATGAGAAAAGTCGAGATGACATATTGGCTAAAGCTCTTAAAAAGAAGGAGCATCTAGGGGTGTTGGCTTTGGGGTCTCACAAAGAGACTATTTTAAGGATCCAAAGCCTGCTACAGAAATAGAGATGGAAAGCTTGAGAAACATGGTGAAAAACCTCTCCGAAACTTTGGTTGCCATGCAACAACGAATTGATGTTTTGGAAGCGTCGAACTCGCGTCAGCCACGTGAAGATGACGTGATTTCTTTGAAAGATAGCAGCCTAGAACCAGGTTTTAAGATGCTTCCTGAGGTAATGATTTGAACTTGTTTATTAATCACATAACTTGCAACTCTCTATTTCTGTCAATCACACAAAACTTTCTAATATAATGTTGTATATATATATATATGTGTGTGTGTGTGTAGGTTATCGCTCCATGTCAATTAGCACTTTCATCACCGTCATATCATGTGGTGGCTAAAGGACAGATGTACAATCGACCTGAGACTGATAGAATACTTCACAACTGTTCATTAGCCACCAACCATGTGAAAGTGCGCAATGACACTGCAGTTGAGGCGAATACACCCCTACCCGTCCCTCTCAATGATGAAATGCTCACCATTTCTAGTGTTCTGGGTACCTTTGTTGCTTGGCCAGCGAGTCTTGTCATTGTCACTGATGCACCGGTATGTAATTAATAGCTAGTCATTAATAAATTATAACAATTTTTTTGAGGTTACTAAATATACTTTGGTGTGTAAGATTCATGTTTTATTTTCTTTGCTTAAACAGTCTCTAGGACCATCCAAATCATCTGGAAACCAGAAATCAGGGACGTCGAAGCAGTCAGTTGTCAAAGGAAAAAGGCCAGTGGCCAAGCCTGCACATGAGGGTGACAGATGTGTAGGCCTTCAACTAGATGGACTCCCTCATGACCTAGTATTTCTGGGAAAGTACACGAAGATGATGTCTATTAGTGCCCAGATCACTATAGACATCGAGGAACCCATTATGAATTTTGCATTCCCAGAGTATATTGGAAATGAGGAGATCTATCACCTTCTGCGTCAAAAAGAGATAGGAGTCTCTATCATTACAGCGTACATAAAGTAAGTTTTTTAATTATTTTGTTGCATCTGAACTACGATTATTTTCGTTACGTAATCCCCGAAGAGAAAGAAGCAAGTTTCGGGTTTTATGCTCAATTTAGGTGTTTGTGGGATAAGTACGTAATCCCCGAAGAGAAAGAAGCAAGTTTCGGGTTCCTTAACCCACATTCCATATCTGCGAGAACAAGCCCGCAAATTCAACAAGTGCAGTACAAAGCGCGTGCTATGATACAGCGTGCACAAACAAATAAGTTATTTCTTGCACCTTACAACACCGGGTGAACTACTAAAGATTCAACTTTAATTTGTAAAACTAGCTACGCAAAACAAATTTTGAACTTATCTTTTGAATGCTTTGTAGGGGACATTGGTTGTTGCTTGCAATTGATCCATTTCAAGAGATCGTTTACTATCTGGATTCTGTGCATGGTGAGCCGCAATACCGAGATGATATGATAAAAAAATCAATCAGTAAGTTTTTCATTCAATCAATGTATCTATTATATTTAATATTTTTTTAAATCTTTGCTCTGTATTTAGCTCCTCTCTCTTTGTTTCACTATGATGATGATAATTGCTTGCCTCTCTCTCCCTTTTTAACATATTAAGAAGACCACCACCAATCCATGTGTATGTTATCCACTTTTTATATTTTTTTATAGAAACATACTTAGACATCCCCCCCCATACTGTGTCTTTAAATGTTCCATTCCCCCATATTTCGTGCATCTCGGATGTGTCCACGCCTAGGCGCGGGTTTTATGGCGCTCGGGCGCCCAAATCAGAATGCAATTTGCCTCTGTCTGGCGCAGTATTTGTATTTCCCAACTCTCTCCAAGAAATCCGATTTGGAAAACCTCATTTGAAGGCCTGTCAATGTTTTAACATAAAGGTTAGCATTTTCTAGTTTCATGAGATTATATATTCGTATAGAAGTTAGTGTTCTAATACAACGTAACTTTGATTACTTTTGTAGTGCCCCCGGCAGACCAACGAGGTGGATTGTGGCTACTTCGTTATGAGATTCATGAAAGAGATTATTAGCCACGGAAAATCTATAATCCCAACAGCGGTATGCATAATCTTAATATATACTTAATTCTATTCCTTCTGAAATTATTAAACATTTGGTAGGTAATTGAAACGTCATTTCAGTTTGCAATTAATCTCTATATATATCTTGCAGTACTTTCATGATTCTCAATCCTTCTATACTCAAGAGCAAATTGATGAAGTACGCTGCAAAGTGGCACGTTACATTTTCTTAGCAGCTCCTTAGAAATTAGGTAATGTATTTTTTGTACATTGGGACTTGTTGTAAATTGTGATTTGATTTATTGTATTTAAATTGTCATTTGTAATTTAATTAGTTGATTGTAAATTTTGTTGGAGATTATAACATTATATTGTTGGAGAAACGTTTGGGGTTGTTGTTGTTTATGTTTAATATATTTTGCTGTTAGTTGAAATTTGTTGGTTGGTTTATTCAATATTACTATACAGGAATATTATCATAATAGGGTGATAAATATTAAAAAATTAGAAAAAAAATTCAATACTGTGACAGCGGTTCTGCTGAACCGCTGTCACAGGTTCTACCCTATGACTGCGGTTCATTCGGAACCGCTGTCATAGGGTTCGAATTAATTTAATTTTGTTTTTTTTTACCCTATGACTACGGTTCCTGCCGGGACTCCTGTCATAGGGTGGATCCTATGACAGCGGCAAAAAACCGCTGTCATAGGTCAAAACCATATAACAGCGGTTAAAACCGCTGTAATAGGCCTAAAAAAACCGTTGTTATAGGTCATTTTTGTAGTAGTGGTTTCTTCTTTGGAAGTGGTTTGAGATATTTGTTACTGTTTGGAATGTATATAAAACGCTTGAAAGATTTTGGCTATGGGGTTTCTAAGCTTTTTTTTTGAACGAGAAATTTCAGCAGAGTTTCTTGTGCATGTACGTATATCTCTATTGTCTCTCTTGTATGGGTTTGCTGAAGGCAGGGTATTTATAGGCAATTCTTGGGATCTGTTCGTTGGACACATGTGGGAGCGTGCCTTTCACGTAGCGTGTGATTCTACCTTTTCTCTGACATTTCTGAAAATTCGCTAGTTCCGATTGGACGGGGAGTAGCTATAAACTTTGAAGTTCTGACAGCCTAGTAAAAAAGGTGGCTTGTCCACAAGTCATAATAGCTTATCACATTTAATGCTCTTTTTAGGCATTTATTTAGTGCATTTGAATTTATTTCCCGTTGGAAATAAATGTCTGTTGAATGATTGCATTTAAGTCCTTCATGACTTGAGGATTTAATTCAAGTGAATCTGAAACTGATCTCTATAATGCTTTGAGCGCTTGATCCATAAATCCTGAAAAAGTCCTTTGGCGTTTGACAGGCGCTAAGAACAAATCTTCATCTTCAGTTGACTTCAGAACCTGATCTTCAACTTCTTCTCTAATAGACTCACCTAGAATTCTATTAGCGATTCGGTATCTAATACTTAGTCTAAAATCTACAAAGATAAAAATTACAAGCCTAATTAAAAATTACATACTTTCAAATGCTTATACATAGATCTATTAAAACAGAAACTTACATTATATTTGAGGTCTAACATAAAATCCTATCTTGTCATCATCAAAACATCTAACATGAAATTTCCTAACAAAAATGTTAGGTTTATCATTGATAATCATATATGAATTAACATGAAGAATGGTTATTTAGTAAATTATAAAGAAATAGTTAGCTGATTAATATTTTACACATTAGATAGTTTGGGTTGAATGCCATAAAAATTGGGGAGTTAGATTTTCTATATAGATCTTGAACTTCTTGGGTTTTTAAGACTAACAAAGGTCTTCTTAAGGTTTTTAGTATATTTTTCTATTTTAATCTAATAAGAACAATGTTTTATCATATTATTAATATTTGTCAATAAAAAATTACAGATGTATCAATAGTAACACGAACTACAACAAATTGTGTTTCTTCAAGATCAATGCTGGGTGAAAGGAACATTATTGTAGATTTTGTGGTGCAATAATGTGGTTGGAAGAGAAATTAGTCCATAGCTTAAATATGAATCCTAAATTTGGATTATGTTGTGAAAGTGGGAAAGTAGGTTTACCTTTGTTGCCACATTCACCTCCGTATCTTGATGAATTACTTAAGGATCGCAAGTTCATGGAGAATATCAGATCACTCAATTCCATGTTTTTTTGTGTATCTTTTACATGACTGTTTAATTAATATCTTAATATTTTTTACACAAAACAAATATTCATGTGATAAAGTACCAAAAACGAGGATTGTGTCATTCACATCTAACATTGATAGCTGGAGGAGATACACGTAAAATATATACACCTTTGGAGTTGTTAAATCCACACGGTTGCAGATATACTATCACGGTTCGTCTTGTCAGATTAGTTGATGTATGCATACATGAACATAAGATAAGGATATTAAAGATGGTGTTTGTTGATCACAAAGTAAGCATGTGTCTTACTATAGGTTTTTTTTTATTTTTTATATTTATGAATTTTATTCTTATAAGTTTTAAAACAATTTTTTTTAACAAATTTGCTCTTCATACTAATCATAGTTTGAATTTGCCAGGGTTTCTTCATGCAGGGTGTTGTATTTGGACCTAATGCTGATTATTTCGTTGAACATCTTATTGAAGGAAGTATTTACAATGTACATGACGTACAGGTCATAATCGCGGATAAAAAGTACAAGATAGTACCACATCACTATCAAGTGTTATTAGGTCATGATGCGCAAATTGAAAAAGTTTTGGATCATAATGATGTGTTTCTACGTCATTTCCATTTTATTGTGCGACTGAAGGATATAGACAGTCACATGAATTTGGATGACCGCGTAATTGGTAAGTCACAATATCATGTATTTTAGCAAACTTTTGTTTCATATATGTGACTAATCCTTAAATGGTCGCAGATATTTTTGGATTGATTGTTTGTGTTACCTGTTGCCGTTTAACACCTGACAGATCACCAATTAGAGAAATCGTGCTTCTTGATACAACGTAAGTAATGATTATTTCTATTGAGTGTTTGCAAATATTTTACAATTTAGAACTAATCTGATGTATATTATTTTTATGTTCAACAACATGACGAATTTTTGCATAGTTCTACAATGCTTAATAAGCCTTATGCGTCCATAGAATATGTGATTTTTCACAATAGGATAACAATAATAGGTGATTTTTTACTCTCAACCATAAAATATGAGGATTTGACAAAAATATTTACATGACTACAAAATTCAAATTAAAACTGATAACAGTACGATATTAATATCTATATCCTCATTAAAATAAGACATACCATCTGTTGTACGACCACCACGTTGTAAACCTCTAGTACGGGAGGATGATCCTCGGCTGGAACGTGTTGAAGATCCTCGCGTAGATCGCCTTCCACGTGATGATGGCCTATAATTATGAAATTCTTCACCCACGGTCAAATGATTGTTATGTAATGCCGATAACTGTTGATATTCTCTATCCATCCTAGCCAATGTCTCAATAACCAAAGGATCATTTACTCCTGTATGACGCTTAACATATAATTCTCTCCTTCGTTTTAGTCTTGCAAGCTTGTAACCAACTTGATTGTCATTCATTATTATTCCTATAAGAATACAAACAAATTAGATTAAGCACAAAGAAGTATACGCTTAAATTTTTTAAGTCATTATCTAATAGAAAATCATAAAAAAATATATAGAAAAAATAACATCAATTCTATTGACTTACACGATATTATACTTATCGAACGATCAACTTTTGACACAGTATTGAATTTTCATTGAAGCAAATACTATGCGGCTTTGAAGAATGAAACAATCTGTAGCTATGTAAGTCAAGAGCGGGCAATTCTATGCCAGACCCATCCCAATGGTCCTAGCCTCTTTAACACCACACATTTTCATTGGGGTGGGTGGTTCTTACATAGGTGGTTGGTGATAAAAACCACCCACCCCAGCACAAATATGTGGTGTTAAATGGGCTAGGACCATTGGGGTGGGACTAACTTAGAATTTTCCGTCAAGAGCAAGTAATTTTGATTTATTGTAAATATAATTGCAACTACGGCTGGAATGAATTAATTGATTGATTTCTAGAAAAATATTAAGAAATTGGAATCAACAATCAAATTGGTTGGTTTGAAAATTGGAATAAGCCAACAAAACCTTTGGCCTTTCACATGGGGATCAACAAACAAAACCTTTTTTTAAAAAAAAAAAAACTATTTGCTTTAAAAGTTGAAATTTCAAGTTCTCATGCAAACATAATTAGTACATACTAATTTAAAATTTGACAAACAAATTCAATAAATTGAAAACACAAATTCACATGAAAAATGAAGAGTTATATTTTGCTCATTATCTAAAATGTTGTAATTAGTTGGAAGCTTATGAATGCATACAGACCAATAAATTTTTTCTATAAGAATAAAGTAATTCAAATAATATATAGAATAGATAGAGATTAATACTATATATGTAGAGCTATGATACGATGTAACTTTATAGGAGAAAAAAAAAATTAAAATTGAGTCCCTTAATGACCGAAGCTGTTCCGAAGAGGTTGTTCTTTTCACCATATTAAAGAATCATAAATATCTTGTATGTGAAAATTTTCATTTGATTTATCAAGAAAAAAACTTCATTTGGAACCAGTTGGAAATATTATATTTAATTTAAAATAGGATATATTTGGAATATATATGCTCGACTTTATGAGATATACGTAGGACTGTCAATGAGCTCAAGCCGACTCAGACCTCATAAGCTCGGCTTCGTAATGTCAAGTAGAGCTTAATAAGAATCAAGCCCTACGCGAGCTCAAGCCGAAGGTCATAGCATAGTTTCGAGCAAAGGTAGGCTATTTTATCAGTTAATTTTATTTTATCATTTTACTTGAGTAATTGATTATCTAATTAGTTTATTGATCATTTTATCATTCTTTTAATTTTAAGCATTCTCAAATCCCAGAGCATTAGATGCTTCTCAGTTGAGATAATAGATCCACTTTATTATTTGTAATTTTTAAAAAGAGAGCAAATCCGGAAGTCGAAATTCTCGTGGCAGGAATTCTCTCACGCGTTAATTACTCGGTTTGATGAACGAGGCGACGGTAACCCTTATGAGCGGTTGGCAGCGACGAGGCAGACGGAGAGCGTGGGGATGTATGTGACCAATTCACGCAATTGGTGAATCAGGTTCCGGGACTCTCGGACGACCACTATCTCGGGTATTTCATGAATGGGCTACAAGACGAAATTCGCTGTCAAGTACGCATCTTGGACCCGTGCGACTTAGATTCGGCTATGAAGATGGCCCGAAACATTGAAACTGCAATGAGGGTCCAGCGGGGGACCACGGTGTGGGTCCGATCGGGAGGCCAGAATTTTCGCTCTCCGCCGCCGAGTAATCGCATTACGGGACGTCCACAACGGTTGGCATTACCGGCTACTCCGGGCGGAGTAGCACCCCGTGGGCAGGGGAATAATCGGGGTAATGGGGGTCACGCGCCGACTAAAGCTCCCTTTCGGCGTTTAACGGATTCGGAGCGCGACGAGCTACGTCGCAAAGGTTTATGCTTTAGATGTAAGGCACCCTATACACCGCTGCATGAGTGCCCTATGAGACACTTGCGAATCTTATTGGTGACCGATGATGAGGCGCCATTACTCGAGCTAGAGGAAATTGAATTGGAAGGGGATCCGGAAGGGCCAATAGAGCCAACGGACGGTGAGCAATTTGAGGTGGCGGCCTTGTCCTTGTGTTCTGCCGCGGGGCTATCGGGTCCCAAAACGTTGCGCCTTAAGGGGACAGTAGCGGGGCAGGTTGTTACTATTTTGGTAGATAGCGGGGCTAGCCACAATTTCATATCTCCGAAATTGGTGGACCAAATGGGGCTGCGTGTGGCGATGACTAGTCGATTCGGGGTCCAATTGGGCGATGGAAGGCGGACGGAATCGGCTGGAGTGTGCCGAAATCTTGCCCTAGCGCTGGATTCTATTGAGGTACGGGCTGATTTCTATGTGTTTCCATTAGGGGGTGTTGACATGATTCTTGGGGTAGTCTGGCTTTCGAAATTGGGGAAGATTCAGGTGGATTGGGGAGAGATGACCATGGAGTTTCAATTATCGGGCAAGCCTATTTTTCTAAAGGGGGACGTGTCAGCAAGCCGTTCCAAGGTGACCCTCAAGTCACTGTTACATACGGCTGAACCGGAATTCTTTGCCGTGATCGTGGGAGAGGTCGAATGTTGGGCATTGACGGGTGAGGGGCCTGGACCGTGGCAGGGGAATGAGGCATTGGCGAAGACGTTGGACTGTTATGCGGATGTGTTTGGCGATCCGGAGTGGCTGCCACCGTTGCGAGAATTGGACCATCGGATCGAGCTCGTGGAAGGGGCGGGACCGGTATCTGTACGACCTTATAGGTACGGGCATCTGCAGAAAGATGAAATTGAGCGGTTGGTCAATGATATGCTGGTGGGAGGAATTAAACAGCCGAGTATTAGTCCCTTTTCGAGCCCGGTTCTGCTAGTGAAAAAAAAGGACGGCAGTTGGAGGTTTTGCGTGGATTATCGGGAACTCAATAAGGTAACAGTCCCCGATAAGTACCCGATTCCCGTGATACAAGAAATGTTGGACGAATTATCAAGAGCTACGGTATTTTCTAAAATCGACTTGCGTTCGGGGTACCATCAAATCAGGGTGAAGGCAGCCGACGTCCCGAAAACTGCATTCCGTACTCACAGTGGCCACTACGAGTTCCTTGTCATGCCTTACGGGTTATCCAATGCTCCGGCGACATTTCAGTCCACTATGAACGACGTCTTCCAGCCCTATCTACGTAAGTTCGTATTAGTTTTCTTTGATGACATTTTAATTTATAGTCGATCCGACATGTGGAGCAACTTTCGCTAGTCTTGGGAATATTGCGTGAGCACCAGTTCAAGGCGAATCGTCAGAAATGCTCATTCGGGTGCACGACGGTTGAATATTGAGGGCATCGGATTTGAGGGCGGTGATCTCCGCCTTCATGTTGGCAATACAGTTATCCATGTTATCCATATGCGTCATGATGTTATCCATATGGGCCATGGCAGATTTCAAGCGTGAAACCATCGCCGTTATGAGAGATTTGTCGAAAGTGGAACGAGCCATGGTGGTGCCTAAAGATCGAGTATCGCTGGCTCCAGTACTTGTTTCCACCATGTTTTCGTCGGGTGGAAGATCCGGCAGGTCGGACCAAATTGATGGGTGCAGATTTTTATAAATCGATAGAAATAGAATAAATAACGATAAAAGAAATACTTTCGATAACTCGAAAGTCCTACAAGAATAAATCTTGCCCAACAAGCCTAAGCTTGACTCTTTATTGATTCAAAAACTGAATAATCCAAATAAACACTGAAGACCCCTATTTATATGCATAAGTTAACTTGTTATGCAAGCTACTGACTCCTAGTAGAAAGGAAATAACTTGACCCCTAAGCAACTAGAAAACTTAATCAACAAGTAATTAGACTCCTAAACTAACAAGACTGAAACTAGGAAATAAAATGATATAATGTAATTAACTAATTCTTCAAAATCCACTTCATAACAAATTCTTTGGATGCCATTACTCAAACGAAAGCCCGAAAGGATGAACAATCTTGAACCAGCATAGATCCCATCAAATCAAAACAGCTAAACATTCATTCCCACGTGAAGATTAAATAGTTTCAAAAACAAATCACCAACAAAGAAGCCTTTGAACATTAAGAAATAAGGACAAATTCCAACAAACCGAGAAACAAACCTAATCTTCTATTGCGAGATCTTTAAGACCATTAACTATTTGGGGTCCGACGATTTCTACTGCTGCAAACATTATATACAAAATTGATACATTTGTTTGGGTCAATGGATGAGTTTTAGAAGGTATAATAGAATAATACATGTACAATAACACATAAAGAGTGTGTCCTCCTTTCGACTCTAATTTCATCTAGTGTATACACAACAGATAAACTTCACTGAAGCTGCTCCTTTCTCGTCTGCCCTCCTTTACTTCGTATCTTTTTAATTGTGTCTTTTTTATGTATTTACACCATTAAAGAAGAAATTAAGAACCAAAAAAATATCATTTAAGTGTGAACTGTAACAATAAACTAAAATGCATAGAGAATAATTAGATGGATGCTCCACTTCCTAGATAGGATCATCCACTTGGAGCGAGACTGATAAAACATGCTATGAATCAAGCTGAAACGAAAATATAATAAGTTAGACCAACCAAATAATGAATGAATATATTGTTTACACTAAAAATAAAAATGGGTTTTACGAATTAAAAAGCCCAAAGGGCCCAACACTGACTAATGGACCCAGAAATAAAAGATTAAACTCATTATAACAACAACAATACATGGAGTGATCTAAAATGGAATGGGCCCAATGCGAATCTAAATTTTGCAGGATAACAAGGCGGGTTCAAAGATATCAAGTCCAAGGCAGGATCAAAGAGTCGGGAATTCACTAAGAAAAGTAACCCGCCAAGACGAAAGAATTTTGAAAAAGAAGTTAGAGACAGTTCCCGAAGGTTGATAATATGGGATTACGAAGTGGAGATAAAAACAAAAGAGGAAAGAGAAAGAGAGGCATCATCAGAATCATCAACTTATTTACTCTTTTCTTAGGAGTAGGTGTAATTAGGAGTAGTCTATAGCATAGATTAGCAGTAGTCGTAAGTAGTAATAGTTCATCAAGAATCGCTGGATCCGGCCTTCAGGGTTTGTACCGGCATTCGATTGATTGTAATTTTCTCGAATTGAAGACTTTCATGGAGGTATGAATTATCTGTTTTCAGATTTCAGTATTTGTTAAGTGATTCGTATCTTGACTTAAGCTTTCCGTTCATTGTTATGGTGTTCAAAAGAAACGATTCTCACGTAGGTATAAGATTATCTTTTGTCAGATTTAAGTATCTGAGAGATAATTTTTATCTGGACTTGAATCTTATCTTTCATCTCATTATTGCATTCGAAGACAATAAATATCCTCTAAATTAAGACTTGAACCACCGAAATAGCGTGTCGAACGCGGGGGTTGAAAGATAATCTCAAGATCTAGATTATCATGGGGATCGGAACACGAGATTGGATCCACCCTAGTCTAGTTTATTTTTTAAACGAAACATATATAAAAACGAAATTAAAATGAATCAGCAATGTGTCTTGCACCTCGAGGCTTTTCCGTGAGTGCCGCCTGGAATAAATGCACTCTTTCTCTCATATGGAATTTCATTTACATCTCCCAACTATCTATTATATATATGCTTACCTGTTTCGATGGAGGCTCAATTTAAGTCTTCAAATTCAAATTTCCATCTTAAAGGAGAATTTATTTGGATTTCTGATTTCTAGCCCAATTCTCAATTCGATTTTCAAATGTCCATATTGAAGGCGCACTTATGTGAGGCCCCATAACCAAGAGGTTATGGGTTCGACTCCCACTGGATGCATGTGGGTTTTCTCTCTACTTGTAATAGTAGTTTATTTGTAATAGTTGTAGTTTATGATTGTATTTGCTTATGATGCTTACTTGTAATAGATTCTCTTCCAACCGATATATATTATGTGGATTTCAATTTTCGAAGTAAAAAGTGAGCTAATAAATTTTTTTTTAGAAAAAAATATTCTAAACTCTGAGAATTTAGGATTTGGTCAATATTGAGCATTAGGGTCAAAGGACCCCCTTCAAATATATATAGTAATAGATAGATCGCATTTGGTGCCTTATAGTAAGTTCATCCTCCTCCTGAAATCAAAGTTTAAGACATAAGATTAACATACAAAATACTTTCGCTTCATTCAATTGGCATGTAGTATGACTGTTTCTATTTCGTGTTAGATGTTTCTTTGCTTAGCTTCAGATTAATTTTATACTTTCAATATATATTATATATATATATATATATAATAAGAATTAATGAATGTTATCAACAATTTATCACGTCAATATATGTAATCTATCTAATAGATTGTTATACATTTGGAAACTATACTAGTATTTATATTTATTTTAGAATTAGTACAAATGTATATACCATATAAATTGAAAACATTGAAATACACATTTCAACATAAATTAAATATTACAAAATATAAAGTATAAAATGAGTTGTACATATTATAAACAACCTATATAGTTTCTTGGATGAATATGTTAAAACCTTAAAGTTGGGTGTTATTTGCATCCATCTCACCTAAAACTTGTGCTTTAGCAAAACCTCTCATCATATATGAAATTTAACATCCACCTGTGTCAAAAAACATATGAACTATCTTTATGCCCTTATTTTATATTTTTTCGGGGGGGGGGGGGGGGGGGGCTATTTCCACTTCTTCATTTTCTTCCTTCATTTTCTTATTCCATAATAAAAAATAGAACATACTTCATGACAGCTTGAAGGTATCAATGAGTGAAGCCTATTTCACTATTATCGACACCATGTTTATTGGTAACCCACCCATACCCAATAAAGGCACCCGAAACCAACTATAATCAAGCTCCCATATACGTTCAATCACCCCGTAATATGATAAATCGGCATAGATAGGATTATTATCTTTCGCACTTGAGATATGCATTGCTTGAGCTACAATACTCACACCACTATTCTGCATTGTACTTCGTTCATCTTGGTCTTTTGTATAGAATGTGCGACCATTTATACGATAACCTGAATAACAAAATACTAGTCTGTCCGGACCCATCGACAGTCCTATCAATTTATCTGAAACTGAAAGCTGTGGATTCTCTTTCTGTTTCTCTTCAAAATGCTTTCGGAACCAATCGATGAAACTTTTATTATGCTCTCTTGTTATCCAGCTCTCATTTTTAATTGGATTGAATCTCCTAAGTT
Source organism: Buddleja alternifolia (assembly GCA_019426215.1). NCBI lineage: Eukaryota > Viridiplantae > Streptophyta > Magnoliopsida > Lamiales > Scrophulariaceae > Buddleja > Buddleja alternifolia. The sequence goes on along the minus strand of CM033390.1, from coordinate 47,703,174 downwards.
GGTTCTTATGCTCTTCAACATATGGGTCAACCTCATCGGTGTTGTGGAGCACATATAGGTGTGCCTGATCCCTTTGTGTAATATGAACACTAACTAATTGCTTTCCAATTACGCTTTTCCTTTTGTTCCCTCTCCCACAACATGAGACGGTGCTAAGCCTGCAACATTAGAATCTGCCAGATACTCTGTGCAAAATGAAATGGCTTCATCAACTATCACTACTACAAAAATACACTATTACAGCGATTTTTAGAAAACCGCTGAACGGAGGGGTCTATGACAGCGGTTTTTTGGTGAACAGTTGTAATAGGTTTTCGTCGGGGACCTATTATAGCGGTTTTTTGAAAAACCGCTTAAAAAAAAAAATTAAAACATTTCCCCCCATTTTTCCCCCCAATCGGCCTCTCTTTCTCACTCATCTCTCTCTCACTCACCTCCTCCACCACCACCGCCGCACACCCTCCGCTGCCACCCCACCGCCGCAACCACCACCCATATTATTCTCTCTCTCTCTCTCTCTCTATCTATCTACTACTCTATATCTCTACCTATATATATATATACACACACCACATATAGCCCCACCACCACCACACCCACCATATATATACCGCCACCACCAACACCTTATACCGCCGCCGCACGATGCCGTAGCAGCTGCTGCCGCCGCCGCCCGCCGCCGCTCGTGTCTCTCTCGACTCTCTCTCACTTTGTAGGTATATACTTATATATATATATGTTTATATATGTTGTGTATATTTTATATATGTTTTGAAATTAGGGTTATATGTTAATATTTTGATTGTTGTTACGGGTTTTGTGAATTATATAATGTGGGCTATAAGTTAATATCTTGATTGTTATTATATGCATGTTATGTTAATTAGGGTTTTGTGAATTATATAATGTGGGTTATATGTTAATATCTTGATTGTTGTTATATACATGTTATGTTAATTGGGGTTTTGTGAATTATATAATGTGGGTTATATGTTATTTCTTGATTGTTGTTATATATATGTTATGTTAATTGGGTTTTGTGAATATATAATGTGGGTTATATGTTAATTTCTTGATTGTTGTTATATATATATTATGTTAAATCGGGGTTTTGTGAATTATATAATGTGGACATTTTGGGTTTGTTGTGGGTGAAAGATTAGAATGTTGGGTTTGTTGTGGTTGAAAGATGCGAATTTTGTTGGTTGCAAGTTTGAGGGAAGATTAAGTCGAGAACTTGGTAGAAATTTTTGCGTTGCTACTCTGCCGAATTTTTTCTAGGACATTGGGAAATAAATTAAAATTTTGATAATTTAATTAATTCAACTGAACTGATGTTAAAAATATTTAATTTAATTAATTAAGAATCAAGATGGATGTATCGAAATTGAATTTTAGAGGATCGTAAGATCCGAATTTTGTTGGTTGCAACCCAGGCCACCCGGGGGAAGATTAAGTCGAGAACTTGGTAAAAACGTTTGTGTCGTTACTCTGCCGAATTTTTCTAGAATAATAGGAATTAAATTAAAATAATTTTTTTTAATTAATTCAACTATGAAGTGATATTAAAATTGTTTAATTTAATTAATTCAGAATCAAGATGGATCAAAGTTGGATATTAGCGGATCGTATGTCGGAGCAATATGAAAAAGGGGTGAAAAAATTCATCAATTTTGCGATTGAGCATGCATCAGATCGGACTAGAATCAGTTGCCCATGTTTACGTTGTTGTTTTGGAAAGAGAATTAGTCCACGTGAATTGGAAGATCATTTGGTGTGTAATGGAATTGATAAAAGCTACACATGTTGGACAAGACACGGTGAGAGCAGTGTCACCTCAGATGATTTGGGTGGTACATCATATCGATCGCGGGATTTGGACATGAATGATCGTGAGCCTGATCGTTTGGAGGAGATGACAAATGTGATTGAGGAGGATTTGCGAAATTGTCCCAAGATGTTTGACAATTTGACAAGTGATTCAAAGACACCACTGTATAGTGGTAGTAAATTCACAAGATTGAAAGCAGTCCTAAACCTCTACAAGTTAAAAGCCAACAATGGGTGGAGTGAGAAGAGTTTCACAGACTTACTTGATCTATCAAAAAACATGCTAACCGAGGATAATGTGTTACATATTCGTACTTATGAGGCTAAGAAGTAGTTAACCTCAATTGGCATGGGATATGAGAGGATACATGCCTGTCTCAATGATTGCATATTGTTTAGAACTGACTATGCATCATTGAAGGTTTGTCCGAAATGTGGCGGCTCGCGGTACAAGAAGAACGGATCTGCTCCTGTCAAAACCATATGGTATTTGCCCATAATACCACGATTTAGGCACATGTACAGTAGTAAAGAGCTGGCCAAGGACTTGACATGGCATGCTGATAAAAGGCTTGAAGAAAGGATTGAAGATGACAAGATTCGACATCCCTCAGATTCTCCTCAATGGAAAAAGATCGATGATGATTCCCTGAATTTGGTGAAGAATCAAGAAACCTTCGCCTTGTATTGGTTACAGATGGCATGAACCCTCATGGCTTGCAAAATAGCTCACATAGTACATGGCCGATGATTTGATGATCTACAACCTCCCCCCATCGCGATTTATGAAGCGAGAACATATAATGATGCCTATACTCATTTCTGGGCCGAAACAACCTGGAAATGATATAGATGTCTACTTGGATCCTTTAATTGAGGATTTGAAGGTGTTGTGGGAGACCGGTGTTCAAGTATATGACGGGTTCAGAGAAGAAAATTTCAATCTTAGACTCATGTTATTTGGAACAATTAATGATTTTCCGGCAAGAGCAAACCTCGAGGGATATGGTGTACATGGCCAATGTGGATGCCCCATATGTGTCAAGAGTACAGATCAATATCGATTGACACACTCTCAGAAATATGCATTCCAAGGGCATCGGAGATGGCTAAATCAAAACCAAAGATACCGTCGGTGGAAGAAAGCTTTCAATGGGAATATTGAAGAAGGCCGAGCTCCTAAGTGCTTGACTGGTGAAGAAATGTTTTAGAATATGAAGAAAGATTTGTTGTATGTAATTGATTGTAAACTCGTTATCAGTTGTTGGAGATTATACGTAAAATTTGATTTGTTGGAGATTATGTGAATTGGAACAATACATTTGTTGGTTTTTGTTGTTAGAGATGATCATTTAATTTGGTGAAGTTAATTTTGGGTTTCACGTTTGTTGTTTCTGTTGAATTGATTTTATGGTTTGTTGTGTTAGTGTGTTGAATTTTGAGCTTGTGGGAAGCTGGTTACAATAAATTTTGTACAGTACAGCAAGAAAAAAAAAAATACACCTATTATAGCGGTTTTTCACAAAACCGCCAAAATAGGTAAAACCTATTATAGCGGTTTTGTGAAAAACCGCTATAACAGGTTGACCAATTACAGCGGTTCCGAAAAAACCCACCGTAATTGGTCCCTATTACAACGGTACCTATTACAGCGATTAAAACCGCTGTAATAGGTTAAAAAACTGCTATAATAGGTCATTTCTGTAGTAGTGTATCTACCGTTCAACAATGCAACCTTCCGGTCGACTACGATTTTTCACGTAGCCTTTCAATACCTTCATATAATGCTCAGCAGGATACATAGATCTCATAAAAGCCGATCCACATAGTTGAGTCTCTCTAACCAAGTGAATGGGTAGGTGAGTCATTATATCAAAAAAAGAAGGTGGAAAATACATCTCAAGCTCACACAAAGTGATGACAATTTGTTTCTAAAGTGCAGGAAATTGCTCCGGATCAAACACCTTGCTCCACATTTCTTTGAAGAAGAAACACAATCTAGTTATCGTGTCTCTCACCTTTTTTGGCAAAATGGCCCGTATAGCAATTGGTAGCAAATGATCCATGATTACATGACAATCGTGAGTCTTCAAGTGCTTTAGCTTCAAGTCCTTCATTAATACAAGATTGCTAATGTTTGAAGAATACCCTTCTGGAACTTTCACTCCATTAAGAAACTCACATAATGCAATTTTTTCTTTCCTGGCTAGAGTGTGAGCTGCTGGAGGCAAATAAGTACGTTTCCCCTTATTTGTTAGTGCCAATTTTCCTCTTATCTTCATTTCAACTAAGTCTAGCTAACCGTGCCTTTACGCCATCTTTTGTCTTTCCGGGCACATTTAAAAGTGTACCAATGACACTATCAAATACATTTTTCTCAATATGCATAATATCAAGAAAATGTTTAACATGTAAAGACGTCCAATACGGCAATTCAAAGAAAAATGATCTTTTTTTCCACCCGGTTTTTGCAAGGCCACCTGCAAAAGTCTTTCCAAATTTAACCTCCAAGTCATTTACATTCTCAAACACTTCTTCACTAGTCAAGCACTTAGGAGCTCGGTCTTCTTCTATATTCCCATTGAAAGCTTTCTTCCACCGACGATATCGATGGTTCCGATTTAGCCATCTCCGATGCCCTTGGAATGCATATTTCTGAGAGTGTGTCAATCAATGTTGATCTGTACTCTTAATACATATGAGGCATCCACATTGGCCACGTGCACCATATCCCTCGAGGTTTGCTCTTGCCGGAAAATCATTGATTGTTCCAAATAACATGACTCTGAGATTAAAATTTTCTTCTCTGAACCCGTCCTATACTTGAACACCAGTGTCCCACAACACCTTCAAATCCTGAATTAAAGGAGCTAAGTAGACATCTATATCATTTCCTGGTTGTTTCGGCCCAAAAAAGAGTATAAGCATCATTATATGCTCTCGCTTCATGCTTCGCGATGGGGGAAGGTTGTAGATCATCAAAATCACCGGCTATGTACTATGTGAGCTACTTTTCAAGCAATGAGGGTTCATGCCATCTGTAGCCAATATAAGGGAAATCATCATCAATCTTTTTCCATTGAGGAGAATCTGAGGGGTGTCGAATCTTGTCATCTTCAAGCCTTCTATCAGCATGCCATGTGAAGTCCTTGGCTAACTCTTTACTACTGTACATGCGCTTAAATCATTGTATTATAGGTAAATACCACATGGTTTTGACAGGCGCAGATCCATTCTTCTTGTACCGTGAGGCGCCACATTTCGGACAGGCCTTCAATGATGCATAGTTAATTCTAAATAATATGCAATCATTGAGACAGGCATGTATCCTCTCATATCCGATGCCAATTGAGGTTAACATCCGTTTAGCCTCATAAGTATGATTAGGTAACACATTATCCTTAGGTAGCATGCTTTTTAATAGACCATGTAAGTCTGTGAAACTCTTATCACTCCACCCATTGTTGGATTTGAACTTGTATAGGTTTAGAACTGCTTTCAATCTTGTGAATTTACTACCATTATACAGTGGTGTTTGAATCACTTGTCAAATTGTCAAATATTTTAGGACAATTTCGCAAATCCTCCTCAATGACATTTGTCATCTCCTCCAAACAATCAGGCTCATAATCTTTCATGTTGAAATCCTGTGATGGATATGATGTACCACCCAAATCATCTGACGTGACACTGCTTTCACGTGTCTTGTCCAACATGTATAACTTTTATCAATTCCATTACACACCAAATGATCTTCCAACTCACGTGGACTAATTTTCTTTCCAAAACAACAATGTAAACACGGGCAAGTGCTCCTAGTTCGATCTGGTGCATGCTCAACCACAAATTTTATGAACTCTTTCACCCCTTTCTCATACTGTTCCGACATACGATCCGCTAAAATCCGCCTTCGGTCCATCTTGATTTTGAATTAATTAAATTAAACAATTTTATCATCAGTTGATAGTTGAATTAATTAAATCACTTTCATTTTAATTTATTTCCCATTATTCTAGAAAAAATTCAGCAGAGTAACAACGCAAAAATTTCTACCAAGTTCTCGACTTAATCTTCACCCGGGTAGGTTGCAACCAACAAAATTCGGATCTTATGATCCGCTAAAATCCAATTTCGATCTTAATTAATTAAATTAAATAATTTTAACATCAGTTGAGTTGAATTAAATAAAATATTTTAATTTTAATTTATTTCCCGTTATCCTAGAAAAAATTCGGCAGAGTATCGACGCAAAAATTTCTACCAAGTTCTCGACTTAATCTTCCCCCAAACTTGCTACCAATAAAATTCGTATCTTTCAACCACAAAAAACACAATATTCTGATCTTTCCCCCACAACAAACCCAAAATGTCGATCTTACTATACAAAAATATTGATCACCAGTTGGATCACACAAATCACATAAAACTAAAAATAAATCATCATTTTAAAAATATATATTGATCAACAGTTGGATCACATAAAACATCATATTTCTAGCAACTACAAATATTGATCACAAGTTGGATCACATAAATCACAAAAAACTACAAATAAAACATCATATTTTCAACAACCAAATATAAATATAGATCACCAGTTGAATCAATGTAATTAACAACCGACTAACCCAAATTAACACTACATTTAGTCAAATCCATATTTCCCTTAAATTTTACAATAAATAGGCAAATCTCAAAAATATACACAAATATACATATACCCACACATACACAAATATATATACATACACACACATATACACAAATATACATACACTCACACATACACAAATATACATACACCCACACATACACAAATATACATACACAAATATTTATCTAACTCAAACTCTATACTCTAAGTGTGTGTCTGTGTGTGTATAAATATATATATATATATATATTTATTTATCTAAAAAAATTACCCACTAAATGAAAAGCTTTGACTCGTAAAGATAGGGTAGAGGGAGCTAAGTGCTATGTTGTGGGAGCCACCTCTTGAGGCTTTGGCGCAAAGTGCTACACGACGAGAGCCACCTCAAGAGTCCTAACACCAATAGATCAGTGAAGGGAGATAAGTGCTATACGAGGCAAAGTGCTACGCGATGGCGGGAGCCACCTCTTGAGACCATTAGAGCCACCTCTAAAGTCCCAACACTTGGAAACCAATTGGTATGTTGTGAAAGGTGTGAAATCTCCTGCTGGTATGGGACAGTGGGGAGACGGAACACAATCGTTTCACATGAGTTCAAAATTACACGAGTTGTTCTCTTCGTTCTCACTTCGTTTGGAAACTCCATTGTTCTCCCATCTGAGATCTTTATTGATTCATTTACTTGCCTATATATACGCTTGTTTCTGTTATAATCTCCAGCTGCAAATTCCACTTAAAATATAAAAGGTAAAGAAAACAGTTAGCCAACCTCACGAGTCATTCAGACTCACCCTTGCTTCTTTCTTCCATTTCAAATAAGCTTAGTATGTCGGATATGAAGGGAGGAACTAGGAGTAAAGAAAACATTGGTTCGTTGGCATTAGAGGGATTTCTATTTTGGGATGTATAATTGGATATGTAAGATTGATGAGAATTTATTGTTAATTTATTTGGAATGTGAAAGTTTAATTTCAATAGTTAAAGATTTGGTATAGTTCTGACGCTTAGCACTGGCCTAAGAAAGGACGTCTCCTAGATCGAGCTAGCGTCGCGGTGTGGCGGGCCACCCTGGTCGGTGGGCGCTAAAGTTGGTGGTATCAGAGCTTTGGTTGTTAGTACCTGACCTATACTAAGATAAGATCGTAGACTCTGATATGGGGTTGTGAATGGTTGATCTTAGGAGAAGTGTTTTTTATAATTAGATATATAAATAGACTGGTGGAGTAAGGCGGATATAAGATGTGAGAGTCTCATCAAAGCTAATATTGAGGATGACATTATGTTATCATTATTACATGGTGCTTCCTTAGAATTAATAGTTGTATGCTCAAAAAATTTCATCTCTTGAATTACATCTTTTGGCTGTTTAGTAGAGGCAACTCCAGTTATTGTTGGCTGTCGGGTTAGGTCCCTCAGTTCCACGTAATGTAACGATTATGATTTAGACATCTTCCCTCTCGAAAAAAAGTATTAGTAAGTCAATATTTAAATTGTGGTAGATCTTTGTTGGGATGGTCAGCCAACATAAGATTCACTACAATTATAGTATTGATTTTAGAACTGAACCTAAGTTGAGAATAGGGAATGCTTTTCCTTCCTCTAAAGGGTTAGAATTCTGATACTTTCATTAGTTTAGTGGTAACTACGAGTGGATTCGAATACATTCATATATCCCTCGAACCAATTCAAGTTATTTGAAATTTGTCATTTTGAGACTTTTGCTCATTTGAATTACCTTCAACCACCTCTTGGCGATTTTGTAAACTTTTATACATTGTATCCTTTCTACAATTTTATTATTTCTTGATGTTCTCGACTTTTGAAGCACCTTCATGTCCCCAGACTAGTCATTGCTGAACTAAAAACCCTGTCATGCTTAATATTTGTATTTAGAATTAGTATTGCTCTTAATTCTTGAAACTCATATTCATTGAAATTCGTTTTATTAACTCTTGTTTGGCCCTCTAACTCTATCTTTCAAGATAATCTATATTCTCGAATACCAAATGCAATTGTATACATTTGAGGACTCTTCTACTTGAGCAAGTATTCTCAACCACTTGTTTCTTGTTTGAATTTGGGGACCAAATTCTCCTAAGGAGGGGAGATTGTAACACCTCAAAATATCTCAAACTTAGTTTTATATAATCCTATTTTTATCTATTTCACTTTTGAAAAGTTAAACTATTCGATTGGGCTATTTTATAATTTTTCAAAAGTATAGGGGCTAAAGTGCAAATTTTGTATTTTTAGAGTTGGACCCCACTCGTTATAATTCAAAAATTTGATATAAACATTATTTACTTCAAACTATCATAAATTCATCAAAACACTTTTGACATATGTAAATTTAATTTTCTACTTTACATTTTGATGTGCCCGTAAACGAACCTCTTACGACTTGTTGTAAACTCTCACGTTCGGAATTTTATTGAACTTATTTGATGCGTCTATAGATCTTACTAACACCCATACACTTGGTGGAATAAGAAAAGTGGGTCAATCATGTATGTCATATTTGTAGTAGTACGCAATTGAATTTAATCAAAGTTCAAGGGCCCCATTGCAAATATTTGCTTGGTGACACTTTTCCTACACAATGGCTGATTTATTGACAACTTAGCCCAATTTTATACATATCATCATCATCAGATTTTAGTAAGCATACAAGATAAGAGAATGATATAGTCAAACCACCTCATCCATAACCTCTTTATGTTGTCCTTACACCTCAACCCCCCCCCCCCCCAATAGGCTTATTTTTGCCACCATCTCACCTCATTACATGAATCTAGAGACCTCCAACACACCTTCATTTCAAGCTTAGAAGTAACCTTTTGCTGAAAAACCGAAATAAGAAACCTTTCAAAAGAGATGTTCCTCAACTTTAACATAAAACACTGATTGTGCAGTGTTGGTATAACTCCAAATTGTGGGGCCAAATGACATCCAAATTGAGTGTAACCGGTGTTCATATCTTCATACGAGGTATAGTAACACCCTGGTAGTTTTATTTTCAGTCCAGCAGTTCGGAGTTGCTCACAAAGTCCATCTAACAGAGACACATCTGCACAGTGCTACTAGGAGAGTTTTGGTTAGCTTTGAATTGGAAAGTGATTTCTTCACCTATATAAGTGAGAGGTAATGATTTAACACACCATTAGAGACCTATTAATACTACATATTGTTGATTTGTTGCCTTGGTAATTAGATTCCTGCATACAAGTCATGAGTAAGGTGTTCTAGAATTACAATTTCTGAAGTTGAATTTAGGGCTATGTTTATGTGACCCAAATGAGGGAATTTATTTATGTTAAATTTTAGAGATACACTTGTATGGGTAATTAACGTACCTGAAACATTTGGTAAATATTGGAGGTCTGTGGTATTTTCTAAAATTATTTGAATGAAACTTCCAGGTGCTGTTCGGCAAGTTTAAGAAAGTTTCGGTTTGAAGCTTAATTTTCATATTTAGAGATTTTTATTCACTTATCTTATTCTAATGTACACTTATATATGTGTTTAGATTATTTTCGGAAACTTTGGGAGTCTTTCAAGGAACAGGCGATTTTATAAAAATATTAGAAATCAGACGGTCGGTCCTGGAAAAATATTTTTGTGCAGCCAAGTTTTCTTGATGAAATCCCAAATTAACAAAGTCAATTAAATCTGATATTTTTATTGAATGTTATTCAAGTTTTTATCTCTTTGTTTGCCAAAATTTAGAGAAAAATCATACTTTGAGAATTTATGAGAATTTTCTTAGTGAAGTTGCGCCCATAAGTAGATTGAGGCTTGTTGAACTAGATTGCCTAAATGTCTAGATTCACTATATTTGTAGCATGAATTTCTTTATTTGGTTGGGTTATAAAGTATTATTGCTTGAGATTAAGATAATATGTTTAGACCACAGGATACTTTCGTTATTCCGAGACACGAGGCGACGACATCGGATTGTATTAGTGAGGGTTTCTCTTTTAATTGCTTGAAACTCTTTAATTGCTTTACCTACTTGTAATTGTCTTGTTTCGTTCTACAAATATCTTATCGGTATCTTGATTTTTAGTTCGTGATGATTGTTAATTCCTTAATATCTTTTTCGGTTCAATAAATCATTATTCTCGATGATGATTTCTTTCGCGTCTATAGTACATGGCTTGCCTCGAAATGGTCTCCCGTCTAATCGTTGTCAATTTCCATAAGTCTTATTGTACGAATATCGAATCAATATATTCTTAACACATTGAGACCATTGTACTTCTTGGTTCTACTTCGTCGGCTAAGAGAGCTAAGTGCTATGCGAGGCAAAGTTCTACGCTGTGGAAGCCACCTCTTGAGGCTTCGACGCAAAGTGATACACGGAGGAAGCCACCTTTTGAGCCCGCAGGAGCCACCTTTAGAGTACCAATGTCCGGCATCCATCCGCGATGTGTCCCTTTTCTTGATGTAAAGCTTTGACTCGTAAAGATAGGGTGAAGGGAGCTATGTGCTACACTGTGGGAGCCCTTCGGCCCAAAGTGCTACACATTGGGAGCCACCTCTAGAGTCCTGTGACCTATAGAGCCACCTCTTCAGCCCATAGGAACCACCTCTAAAGTCCTGAAACTTGAAAACCATTTGGTATGTGTTGAAAGGTGTGAAGTCTCTTGCTGGTATGGGACAGTGGGGAGACGGAACACAATCATTTCACATGAGTTCTAAATTACACAAGTTGTTCTCTTCGTTCTTACTTCGTTTGGAAACTCAATTGTTCGCCCGTCTGATATCTTGATTGATATATTTGCATGCCTATATATATGCTTGTTTTTGTTATAATATTCAGCCATAGATTCCACATAACATATTAAAGGTGAAGAAAACCGTTAACCTACCTCACTGAGTCATTCAGACTCACCCCTCCTTCTCTCTTCATTGGTTCGTTGTTATTAGAGGGAGTTATATTTTGGGATGTACAATTGGATATGAAAGATGGATGAGAATTTATTGTTGATTTATTAGGAATGTGAAAGTTTAATTTCAGTAGATAAAGATTTGGTATAGTTCTGACGCTTGGAGTTGGCTCGAGAAAGGATGGTCTCGTAGATAGAGCTAGCATTGCGGTGTGCCGGGCCACATGCTGCCTCTAAATTGACTCGCCGAAGAAACTTTGATCAGAAAAATCTCCTCCTTGCTTGGTACACTGACCGGCTGCTAGGGCTAAGGGAGGGGGGAGGAATTTCTTTCTTGACAATAAAACTTGTGACCTAGGTATTAACTAATGTGACATATTGATATCACTTAAGTTATAACCTTGGGCTTAAAAAGCCCATAGTGGACGCCTACTTAGCCGCCCCATTCGGTCTTGGTGTGCTTTTTGGTGCACCAATTTGAGCTCGGTCCAATCTTTTATTTAATTGATTAATTCAATCCAATTAAATAATCTAATTAAATAATAGATAGGATATTTAATTTATTTTATTTCTTCAAGAAATAAAATATTAATTAAATTATAAATGAATTAACTTATTTGTTCAAGTAATTAATTCATTTAATTAATTTTAAGCATCTAATAAATATTCCATATTTTCTATCGATTTTTCCTTTTCAAGCGTGACTCTTTAGGTTCCACCTATCCAGTTAAGTGGTCCACATTGTAACCCAAATAAGATGAAATGATTGGATCATTTCTACCTTTCCTATTATAAATAACGTGTGAATACAAACTCTTCGTTTCCTTATCCCGGTCAAGTGAGAGTCATGGTTTTAGGTCAAACTCACTAACTTGACTCTATGCTATATTTATAATAAGTTTAGATTAGTGAATGCTTTGGCCAAAAACTTTAAGATCCAACTTACTTATAAGTGCATGGGATAATTCTTCGATCACTTTCGAGGGAACAAATCACATCTTGAATATCAGTTAAGGCTACTACTTGCCCATTAGGTTGCAGTTCGAGGTTGACCCCACCAAAGGGAGATTTGGGTCTAACTACTCTAGTGACAAAACTAATGTCACATGTATGTCTTCAACTCGATTTCTCAAGTCTAAAGTTCAAATGCACCTATTACAATTTAATCAATTATGTCATTGACTGTCAAAGAGTGAAAACCAATGTGACAGAATCGATGCGAGTTATGTTTGAGTGCCACTATTTCTATCAGTGTGCCTATGATATGAGCTCTTCACTACTTCCTAGTGATTGACGGTCACCTTTCTTATCAAAGCTCACATCATACAAGTCTTCATCATTTCCAATGCCCAATTGGGAATTATTGACTTGCAGAATATTTTAGTACACAAGCATCAAACTCCTCTAGTGCCTTAGAGAGTTAACTCTTGTGTTGAGGGACTTCTAGATGATTACAATATATAAATTCCAATATAATAGTAAACAACTAAATGCCTTTTTATTAAAATAATAAGAAACAATTACAATTTAATAATGTCCTTTCATTCTCTAATCCTCTAGTGGCATTTGAGGACATTAACCTAACAATCTTCCACTTGTACTCAATGTCAATCACTATGGTATCTAATACCCATCTTTTCAAGATGTCGATCCAGCACTGCCTTTGTCAAAGGCTTAGTCAATGGGTCAGAGACATTGTCTGCTGAATTTTATCTCTGAATAACTATCTCGCCTATTCCAACGATTTCTCTTATTATGTGATATCTCCTCTCTATGTGCTTGGATTTATCTTGAGACCTTGGTTCCTTTGTTTATGCAATAGCCCCGTTATTTTCACATTAAAGTGGTAATGATAGCTCTACACTAGGGACCACTTTAAGTTCTCTAAGAAACTTCCTTATCCAAACACTGTTTTTGGCAGCCTCAGACGCTGCTATGTTTTCTGTCTCAGTGGTGAAATAAGTGGTTGTGCTTTGCTTGGAACTTTTCCAAGTTACTGCTCCACCATTGAGTGTGAATATAAACCCTGAAGTGGATTTTTAATCATCTACATTAGATGAAATCTGAGTCAGTATATCCATCCACTTTCAAATCTCCATGTCTATATGTTATATCCTTATATATCTTCAGATACTTGAGGATAATTGTTACAGCGGTCTAGTGTTCTCTTCTCCGGTTAGCCTGAAAATGACTTACCATGCTATCTGCATAGACTATGTCAGGCCGTGTTCGTAACATGGCGTATATCAGACTACCCACTGCAGATGCATAGGGCACCACACTCATTTCTTTGCCATCTTCCTCACTTTGAGGAGACATAGACTTTGAAAGATGCACCCCATGTCTCATGGGGAAGAAACCTTTCTTAGAGTCTTCCATCCTAAATCTTTTTACTTTCTCCAAATAGAGAGCTAGGGAAAGTCCTGTCATTCTGTTTATTCTATCTCTGTATATATAAATTCCGAGAATATAGGTTGCTTCTCCCAAGTCTTTCATGGAGAATGTATTTGAAAGCCACATTTTGACTGATGTGAGCATTCCTACATGATTTTCTATGAGTAGAATGTCATCCACATATAAGACCAGGAAAGAGATTTTACTCCCACTAACCTTCTTGTAAACACATGGTTCATTTTCGTTCTTAACAAAGTCAAATCCTTTGACAACTTCATCAAAACAAAGATTCCAACTCATAGAGGCTTCTTAAGTCCATAAATGGATCTCTTAAGTTGGCAAAACTTATGAATACCAGACCCAGATGTGAAGCCTTTAGGCTGATCCATATAGATATCCTCTTCAAGCAATCCATTCAGAAAAGCCGTCTTTATATCCATCTGCCATATCTCATAATCTAAGTGTGCAACTATTGCAAGAAGAATTCGAATAGACTTGATCATTGCCATAAGTGAAAAGGTCTCTTGATAGTCAACTCCTTCTTTTTTACTTTAACCTCTTGCTTCAAGCCTTGCCTTGTATGTGTCAATTTTTCTGTCCAGGCCTATTTTCCTCTTGTAGATCCACTTGCACCCTATAGGTGCAGTTCCCTCGGGACGATCTACTAGAGTTCAGACCTTGTTATAATGCATCTAGTCTATCTCTGCTTGCATACATTCTTGCCACTTTGTAGAGTCGATGTCCATCATTGCTTGATCATAAGTAGAAAGGTCGTCCCCATGAACTCCCACTACTGTAGTGTGGACACCTGGTTCCTCTTGTTGCAGGTACCCATAGTACCTATCATGTTGCTGTGGTACTCTACCAGATCTTCGCAATGTTGGTTGGGTTTCATCAGGTTCTGTATGTATGTGTCTCTTGAACAGTTGTCTCTCTGGGTGTTTCAACATGTTCATCCAGAACAATCTTTCTACTTGCACCACCTTCTTGAATAAATTCATCTTCAAGAAAGTACACTTGCAGTGTAACAATAAATTCATCTTCAACAAAGTACATTTGCAGTGTAACAATGATCCTTTGATCATCTTGCATGTAGAATAGGTATCCCATATAATCCTCTGGAAAACTGATAAAACGTCCTTTAGGGACCTAGCTTCCAATTTCTTTGCCTTTGTCTCTTTGATATAGCAGGGCATCCCCAAACCCTAATATACTTAAAGTTTGGATTCATATTTCTCCACATCTCATATGGGGTCTTACGAAGGGATTTGAAAGGACATCTATTCAAAATATGAACAACCGTAAAGAGTGCATGTCCCCACAAGAAAAAGGGTAAATCACTGTAGCTGAGCATAGATCAAACCATGTCCAAAAGCATTCAATTTCTGCGCTTTGCTACCCTATTTAGTTGTGGAGTCACTGGTGGTGTGAGTTACAATATTATCCCATGTTCCTTTAGGAACTCATCAAACTCGTGATTCATATATTCACCTCCACGATCCAATAGTAATGTTTTTATATGATGTCCAGTTTGATTTTCCACTAAAGCATTAAATTCGTTGAACTTTTCAAATGATTCACACTTATATTTCATTAAATACACAAGACCATACCTTGAATGGTCATCAGTGAAAGTAATGAAATAGTGGAAACCTCCACGGGCCATTTCTCGAAATGGTCAGCAAACATTGGTGTGCACAAGTCCCAATACTTCAGTGCCTCTTTGAAAAGTCCTGGTGAAGGTAGATCTGGCCATTTTTCCTTTAAAGCAAGATTCACAAGTTGGATAGGGATCCGATCCCAATGGGTCAATTAACCCATCTTTCTCCATCTTATGTATCGTTTGCTCGCCAGCAAGGCCTAGTCTAAGATGCCACTTTAAGCTTAGGCTAGGTCCTTGCCTACCACGCTTCTTTGAGATAACATTTACAACACATTCATTTTGCATGTTTAAATAATAGAGCCCATTGACTAAGGTAGCAGTTCCAACAATATTATCATTAAATAAAATGCTGCAAGTACTGTCAATGAAATTAAAAACATAATCATTTCTAACCAACATAGAAATGGAAATAATGTTCTTAAACCCGTTGGGCAAAACTAAAACATCCTCAAAATTTAAAACATGTCCTGATGATAAATATAAAGAAGTTGATCCAACGTGAGAAGCTGTGACACTCTGCCCGCTGCCAACACTGATCAGCACCTCTCCATGTTCCAGCTTTCTACTTAGCTCCAGATCCTGATTCATTAAATAAACATGAGCACTATCTCCAGAATCAAGTATCCACGAAGTGAACAATATAATTGTAGAACAATTAGTTTCTAAAACAAAGATTTTAATACCTGTTGCACCTTTGCCAAAATTAGGACACTCCTTCCTCCAGTGGCCTAGCTCACCGCAGTGAAGACACCTATCCGTTTCTTTTGGCCCTTTGCTCTTCATCACTTTTAGAGCTTTACCCTTTCATTTTTCTATCTTTCCATGTGGACCTGGAGTGCTAGTAGGTTTCTTAGCCTTCTTTTTCTTCTTCTTCTTCTTCTTAGGTTTCGAAGTGATGACTAAGGCTGCCTCTTTTCCCTTAGGCTTCATTTGAGATTGTGCAGTATTAAGCTTGTTCATCAACCCTGCTAAATTGCATTCTATCTCATTGCAGTTGAGGTTCATCACAAATTGGGAAAAGAAATCTGGAAGTGACTGCAAGATAAGGTCATTTTGTAGTTGTGGGTCCATGTTGAAGCCAAGGGCCTCTAACCTCTCAATTTTCGAATTCATTTTAAGTTCATGATCCCCAACTTTTTCACCTTCTTTCATCTTGTTTCCAAAGAGCTCTTTCGATATCAGTATCCAATACATACCACAGTGACTCCATGTTGAGGACTATCCTCAAATTTCGGAGCCAGTCCACATAGTTTGGACCAGTCAAAGTGTTCTTTTCAAGTAGTATAGATAACGGGCTGATAGTCATTGTGAGACAGATAATAAGAAAATAACTGCAGAAAAGTAAAAAGACTTATTAGATTTTATTACAATTGTTGTTCCAAGTTTAAATTAAGCACTTTCAAAATAAACTTGGCTCCCACTATATTTTTTGAAATTCCACACTCCCATTGTGGAATTCGGAAGTCATCGTTGGAATGCTTTATAGTGGTGATTGATTTCTTTAACTAGATTAATAGGTTGCAACCTTTTGTTGGTATGTGGCCTAATTAATCTATTAAAATGATGTCCAACATCAGCCCATGAAATGGATTGTTCAATCCCTTTGTCCATTATTCATCAAATCTCTACCTTTTAATAAACTTCAATTACTTTCGTATCAAAATCTAATTTTAATAAAAATTAATCTCCAAGTTCATTGAAATTAACTCAAAGTTCAACTTTAATTAACATTAGATTAGATGAAATTAAAATCCTTTTAATAAATAAACTATATTATTTATTTTTGCATTAAAATTCAATTTTAATCTTTTCTAAAAAAAATAAATTCAATTTTAATCAAAAACTAAATAAATATATATTTAATAAATGACCCGGGTCAACCCGTTATAAAACACACTGGTGGGCTCACCGGGTGGCCCAATTACACGGCAGCCCAGCTGCCATGTAATTGGACTTGCACAGCGAGCCCAGATTTTCTGCACAATGGGCCGGGCTATGCGGCCCATCTTTCTAAATAGCCCAGCTGCCCAGAAAGGTGAGCTTGCACAGCGAGCCCATCACGCTGCTGTGTGCGTACAGTAGTGTATGTCATCGGCGTCGCCACCACGGTGACAAGTCGGTGCTGAAATTTGTAATTTTATTTTCATCACATTAAAATTACATAAAATTCATCTTTTATTAATTTCTAACGAACGAAAAATAAATAAAATACTCAAGAACATAGAAACGCGAAATCCACATAATTAATCATGGATCGCGAAAAACTGTGCATCATGCATCCAATATATTTACACGTAAATTACATACACCGAACCCCGCGATTTGGCTCTGAAACCACTATTGGGGAAAATTAACCAAACACAGCAGAAACTCACAGGATCAATTCCGAGGTTTTATCACACGTATGTACGATAGGGATATTGAAACTTTACCCATTGTAGCGAAGTGGTTGGAGAAACTCACGAATTCTGTTTTTTCAACTCTTCCGCGAAACAGTCCGGCTGATTGCTTTATAATCTGAGCAGTCCAAGACTGCTGCCTCTAAATTGTATCGCCGAAAAAACCTTGATTAGAAGAATCTCCTCCTTGCTTGGTACAGTGACCGACGGCTAGGGCTACGAGAGGGGAGAGAAATTTCTTTCTTGTGGCTCAAGTGTTTAATAAAACTTATGACCTAGGTATTAACAAATGTGATATATTTATATCACTTAAGTTATAACCTTGGCCTTACAAGGCCCATAGTGGACGTCTACTTGGCCGCCCCGCTCGGTCTTGGTGTGCCATTTTGGTGCACTAATTTAAGCTCGGTCCAATCATTTATTTAATTAATTGATTCAATCCAATTAATTAGTCTAATTAAATAATAGATAGGATATTTATTTAATTTTATTTCTTGAAGAACTAATACATTATTTAAATTATAAATGAATTAACTTATTTATTCAAATAATTAATTCTATTTAATTAATTTTAAGTATCCAATACTTAAAATATTACCAAAAGAAATATTCAATATTTTCTATCGATTTTTTCTTTTTAAGGGTGACTTTTTAGGTTTATCTATATTTGGAAATGGGAATTGAATGTGATTTCCACCTAGCCAGTCAAGTGGTTCACATTGTAACTCAAGTAAGATGAAATGATTGGATCATTTTTACCTTTCATATTTTAAATACCGTGTGAATACAAACTTTGCGTTTCCTTATCCCGGTCAAGATAGAGTCACGGTTTTAGGTCAAACTCTCTAACTTGACTCTATGCTATATTTATAATAAGTCTAGATCATTAAATTCTTTGGCCATGGCCTTTAAGATCTAACTTACTTATAAGTGCATAGGATAATTCCTTGTTCACTTTCGAGAGAATGAATTCTATCTCGGATATCAGTTAAGATTACTACTTGCCCATTAGGTTGCAGTTCGAGATTGACCCCATCAAAGGCTGAATTGGGTCTAACTACTCTAATGACAAACCTAATGTCACAAGTATATCTTCAACTCGATTCCTCAAGTCTAAAGTTCAGACACACCAATTACAATTTTATCAATTCTGTCATTGACTGTCAAAGAGTGAAAACTAATGTGACAGAATTGATGAGAGTCATGTCTGAGTGCCACTATCTCCATCAGTTCACCTATGCTATGAGTTCTTCACTACTTCTTAGTGATTGATGGACACCTTTCTTATCAAAACTCACATCATACAAGTCTTCATGATTTTCAATATGCCCAATTGGGAATCGTTGACTTGCAGACTATTTTAATACACAAATATTATACTCCTCTAGTGCCTTAGAGAGTTAACTATTGTGTTCATGATCTTATAGATGATTACAATAAATAAATGCAAATATAATAGTAAACAACTAAATACCTTTTTCTTAAAAGAATAAGAAACAATTACAATTTAATAATGTCCTTTCATTCTCTAATCCTCTAGTGGCATTTGAGGACATTAACCTAACACTATCGTGCAACCAATGGTCCTTAAGTCATATTCAGTGACAACTCCAAAGGTAAAACCAAATGTATAGGTATCGTGGATAGGGGGAACGCCATGATATGTGACGTACATTATGTTGAGGGTCTTAAGCATAATTTATTGAGCATTAGTCAATTCTGTGATAAAGGATTTGAAGTTTAATTTCAAGTGACTATAGCTATATTAACGACACTAAGACTGGATCTACTAAATTCAAAAGAGACAGAACACAAAACGTTTATTTAGTGGATTGGGGTTCAACAATCAGTAACAACCCTACATGTTTCGTGGCTAAAAATCAAAATAAATTGGGTTGGTTAAGGCATAGAAAAATGAACCACCTCAAATATAAAGCAATCTCTCAGTTAATATCACTAAAGCTTGTAGAGGGATTACCTAAGGGTTCCTTTCAGAAAAAATTGCTTATGTGATGCATGCCAAATGGGTAAACAAATTAAGAAAAAACAGCATCTATCTACTTCAAGAAACCTTGACCTATTGCTTATGGATTTGTTTTGTCCAATTCAAATCATGAGTGTTAGTGGTAAAAAGTATTCACTAGTGATAGTTGATGATTTCTCTCGCTATACATGGGTAGAATTTTTAGCATCTAATGATGAAACTAGTGGCAAGCTCACAACGGTAATCCGTCAATTACAAACTTCAAAAGTTCTAAAGGTGACAAGAATTGGAAGCGATAGAGGAATTGAATTTACTAACCATGTTGTTGAGAAGTTTTGTACAGATTTTGGAATATTTCATGAGTATTTTGCTCCTAGAACGCCTCAACATAATGGAGTCACTGAGCGATGGAACAAAATGCTTAAAGAAGCCGCTAGGACTATGTTAGTAGAGTCCAAGCTTTCTCAAAGGTTTTGGGCCGAAGCAATCAGCACCGCTCGCTACACTTAGAACTGGTGTATGATCAACAAGCAACATGAAAAAACTCCATAAAAGTTATGGAAGGGACGTAAGCCTAACGTTTCTTATTTTCATATATTTGGTTCTAAATTTTTCATTCATTATATGGATCCCACAGCCTAAATACATTTGATCTTAAAGCGGATGAACGAATCTTTCTAAGCTCTGCCAAAAATTAAAAGAATTTTCGCGTCCTAAATAAGATCAAATCGAAGATTGAGGAATCTATTCATGTTGTGTTTGATGATGCTAACCAAGAACCGAGTAAGGTTAGTATTGATGATGTACGAGTTGAAAATCTTTCCCAACAAGCGTGTCAGATCAATCTTAGTGATGATAGTGATGGTGATTAGGATGATGAGACTTTTATGCCTCATCCTAAGGTTACTCGTGAGGTTATCAATGATGATATTGCAAGAAATGAGGATGATCATGAATAGAATGATCATCAAGAGCAAATTGGATCTGTGAATAATAAAGCGATTGCACAAGAGACAAATGAAGGTCAAGCGATTCATAATCAAGAGTCTCTCAACCCGTTCCAACCAGACTGTAAATGGCTTAGAGATAATCCACTAGATTTAGTGATTGGGGATATTGGAGCTCCTATGAGTACTAGAGCCGCTGCATTCAATGAGGCCATGTTCGCCAGCTTCTTATCTCAAATGGAACCAAAGAAAGTGGAGGAAGCGCTTAATGATTCAAGTTGGGTAGAAGTAATGCAAGAGGAAATTAACCAATTTGAGCATAGTAAGGTTTGGATGCTAGTTCCTAGGTCAACTCACCAAGAAGTTATTGGGACTAGATGGACTTTCAGGAACGCGATCGATGAAAATGGCATTGTTATAAGAAACAAATCCAGATTAGTCACTAAGGTTTATTATCAAGAAGAGGGTATTGAATTTGATGAAACTTATGCCCCAGTAGCCTGTCTTGAAGTGATTTAGATGTTCCTACTGTTTTCCTCATTCAACAAATTCACAGCATATCAAATGAACATGAAGCGTGCTTTTCTGAATGGTAAACTCCAGGAAGAGGTATATATGGAGCAACCCGCAGGATTCATCAACAACCATGGAAAAAGTTGTTAGAGTATATGCCCTCGAATGCCATCAAGAGGATAGATTTATTGGGCATTAACATTGTAACTAAACTATGGTTTTTCTATTAATATAAGGCAGTTGATTGTTGTTTTCTTAGAGGCATTTATAAGGTGTGAATAAGTAACGTAAAGTCCTTGATGACAAGGCGAACCTAGGCGGTTTATGCATCTCCTACCACATTCGAGCGATAATTCCATACATTTCGAGACCGACTTAGACAAAGTTTCCTTCGACAAAGTTTTAGATGTATGTCTTAGCTTCAAATGGGAACTTGAAACATCCAAATCGGAGGTCTATAGAGATAATTGTGAAGGAAAAACGATTGTTGCCCCGAACAGAGAAGTACATGTGCCAGGATACGCCCCAGCGCCCTCCTAGGCATGGATAGTCCGAATGTTACTCCTTTTCAGCCTAAATTCCAGCATTATATGATGGGTAAGAATCACATTTGGCCATAATTCAGCACATGTGTTGAGGGGTTGTCATAAGTGTGTTTCTTGGTAGATCTACTTTATGGGCGCCAAATCAGAAACAACCTTCATGTTGAAACGTAATTTAGGTATACTTAGCGACCAAATTGGACAAAATGTCCTTCTGGAAAGTTGTAAATCTATGTGTTATCTGAACATGGGGACTTGAATCATCCAATTTGGAGATCTGTGGAGAAGTTTATTAGGAAAATACTAAAACTGCGCTGGAAAGCAAGAAAATGGCAGCATGCATGTGTTTTGTTGAAGTTTTCACATGGTTATGCTTGGTGGAATTCTTAAGGGCCGAAAGTTCAGCATTTTTTAGCTGGTTGGAATCTTAAAAGCCAAACTTTAAGCATCACCTTAGGTGGAATTCTCATTGGGGAACTTTAATGGGAATTCTTAATGCATACTTTGGTGGAATTTTGGCTATAAAAGGAGGGGGAACCCATACTCTTCATGATTCACTATCAATTTCAGATTCTTGGAGGAGAGGGGGGCAGCCCCTAATCTGATTTCTCCACCATTCATCACCTTTCTTCATCACTCTTGGAGGGGAAAACTAGAGGAAGGAAAAGAGCTTGGGGATTGAAGGCTCAACTTCAAGATCCATCATCATTCACCATTTAGGGAGTTTTCAAGAGCTTTTCATTTCATTTATGTCTATGAATATTCCTCTTATGTCTTTTATGCTTTCAATTATGAACTAAATTCGTAAGACTAGGGCCATGTAAGGCCAAATTGTGATATATGCTTACAATAGATGATTGTTGAGGTTGTTCTTACATTGTTATGTGATGTGAATTGTGTTTTTGTCTATCTTGTATATACTTGATCACTATATGTTAGAATCTTATGCCTAGGTTAATATTTCGGGAGAAAATTGACTTAGGGTGCAAGAAATTCACATCATGACCCGCAACTAATGAGGAATTGCCCTAGACATAGGTAAAGATTCCCGGGTGAAGTCGTTCGATTCAAATCGAGTGAACTCTAGTACATTAATGCATGTTTAGTGGTTAGATTTCCGGATAGGGATATTTGGGAAATCACGATCTAAGTATAGGAGTTTATACGCGAGACATCGGTTATTCTCTACCTTAAGAGTTTTCACCATAACAATATAAGGGTAATTCTACAACAAGAGCCTTTATAAGTATATTTGATCAATTTGGACCTAGCATGTGCCTTAATCTCCCTTTATAATTGGTTTTAATTCATTTGCATAACCTTGTTCTTATCTTACGCGTTTCACACTCATTTTACTTTTATTGTAGTTGTTTTTTGTATAAAATCATAAACTAGAATTCAAGTCTCCATGGTTCGACAACCCGGACTTTTCGTCCACACTTGTTACTACACACGACTAGTGCATTTGCTATCATAGCACGTTAGCTTTTAGCGTGTCATATACACGAACGGTATTCACGGCGTAAAGGTTTGGAATGATCCTATGCATTCGGTCTCAATTGGGTTACGGTGTGAGCCACGAGACTGGCTAGGTGTCACTCACACCATTTTGGATTCCTCCCAATTGCCTTTTGAGACGAACCTAAAGAGTCGCGCTTAAAGGAAGTGCAAAAGGAAAAACATGGGAAAAAAACTTGAGAAAAATTCACGGCATTGTATGCCGTAATTAATTAATTAATTATTGAATAATTTAATTAATGAGTTAATTAATTAATTTAATTAATGAGTTAATTAATTTCTTGGAGAAATTGATATATAAATTAATTAGGAATCGAATTAATTGGATTATCAATTTATTTATTGAATAAATAAATTATCCGATTAATTAATTAGCAAGCAAGACGAAAGCCCTAAGGCTTTCGAGCCCACTAAGGGGCGGCCAAATAGATGCCCAAATAGGGCTCTTGCATGCTAGTGATATTGTTTCATAATGATATAAATATATCACAAGGTGAAAAATAACACAAGGCAACTTACATAACTTTCTCTCCAAGAAAAAGTCTCCCACCTCTCTCTCTCTCTCTCTCTCTAGCCATCTTTGACAAGGAAGAAAGGAGGATTTTTTCGTTTTTGATTCCGGCGTGACGAATTAGAGACGTTGGCAAATTCGGCGTTAGAGAAAAGGATCACGTTCAGAAATCAACATACGCGAGAACGGTAATTTTTCTATACACAATTAAACACGAGGATTAGAGATGATTCGGGCTTTGGAAATTAAATTTACTTTCCGCTGCGTTTTATTCGTATAAATCCCAACAGTGGTATCAGAGCCAATCTCTGAATTCTGTGTTTAATTGCTTATGTTATTGACTGTTTTTTTTGCGTTTTTGAGGCCTGCTTTGAACGTGTTTGTCATATGAAAATATTCTCAATCTCGCTGCAGTTTCTTCATGAAAGTTGTAGTTTAATGAGTTTCGAATCTGGAAATATAGATTCTATGAGAATCGGAGAAGTATAACCCCAAGACGAGCACAACGCAAAACGTAAGCGCAGTCGGCCTCCCATTGCGCAAACAGCGTGCGCACTGCACACACTGGGTGGGCCCCCAACGCCTTGCCGTTTCACGGCGCCGGTCAGAGGGGCTGGCTGGACGCCCAAGCACGATTAAACCGTGCGCTGGGAGCACGGCATACACCGTGCCATGTGCCCAGCGCCCGGACCTATTTCGGGGCCCGGGTTTTCGTGACTCGGGCCCTAATGAGTCGGGTTATATTTTCCTAAGGTTCAAATTTTAATTGAATAGGTGTTTGGGCTAATTTAGTTATCCGGATGGGTCAAATGGATGATGACCTGGATTTAATTAAAAAGGGGCCCAAATTGTTTTGATTAAAAATGTGGATAATTCAATAAATTAGTTATTGGGCCTAATTAATTATTTTTGAATATGCCAATGGCTGGTAATTTTATTTTGATAAAATTAAGCCCAATATAGTTTTTATTGATCTTTATTTGAATGAAATAATTAATTAATAAACCCTTGGAGAATTTTATTTATTAAGTTATTTATTGAAATAAAGAATTCTCATAAATAGGATTATTTTCATAAGAATCAATAAAATTTGGAATTTTATTGTGAAAATTAATTAAATTGGACTAATTAATTTTTATTAATCACCAACATAAGTGTTTTATTTATAGCGAGCATGTATTATGTGATGGTGACATATATCTATGGGTTTAGGTTGCTTCTTTTGATTATGTATTTCTTTTGATGGGTTGTAAGGGCCGGTTTGAGCCCATTTTATTTTATTTCTAGATTTATGTATAGGTTTTAAATTACCTTTTGTAATAAATAGAAATAGAATAGGCCTTTCAAGATGGAGATCATGCAAAAGAAGAAGAACTTGGAGCCCACGAAGATTAGCTAGGCTTTTCTTTTTGAATTTTATGATGGCCCATTGGCTTGGGCCCTCTAGATAAAAGCCCATAGACTTGTGTGTTGTATTATTGCTTTCGATGCATGTTCATTAGTTGTATGAAGCATGTGTGTTATCAATATGCGCTATATAAATTGGTAAATGTGCAAAGTGAGACGAAATAAATGTTTTGAACATGAATTCTCCCAAACAAAAATAATACTAAGTTAGTAAGGGGTGCTAGTCATCCTTTCCCTCCGTTAAACTTAATAAGATCAATGATTAAATCCATATGTGGCATCTTCCCAGTAAGTGGGGGTCATATAGTAAGATTTAATTCTATAATTTTATTAAGTGCATTGGATGTCTTAATCGAGACGTATTTCAACCTAAATATCGTTAAAGGGTTGCAAGGTGAATTTAAATGTTAGATTATGAGGAGTTAGTGGGAATGAACTTAGATAGTCCACTTTACCAATAAATCGTCAAAGGGTTGCGGTATTTGTGGATTATGGGATAAATATGATGGAACCGTCTATTTGATAGATTGATGTTTGACATCACTTTAATTATGTAATGGACCAAATATCGTTAAAGGGTTGCCATCCATTATATTAATTAAAGAACTCAATCCCCACCACGAAGTTTTCATCAACGATCACTTCCATCATTTCACAGTGGTAGTGTGGAATTTCGAAAAATGTAGTGGGACGCAAGTTATAAGTCGAAGTCCTTGATTTTAAACTTGGTCTTAGTTTAGTCCAATATTCTAATTAAGTCTGGTTTATTTTCTGCAGTTATTTGTTTTATCTCTCCCGTTTTTCAAAAATGACAATCAACCCACTTTCCGTATTACTCGAAAAGAATATCCTTACCGGACCCAACTACGTGGATTGGCTAAGGAATTTGAGAATAGTTCTCAATATGGAGTCTCTAGGATACATGTTGGACACTGATATCCCTGCTCCATCTGCCAGAACACGTGCCAATGAAGAAGAAGTCCAAGCTCATGAAAAATGGGTAAAGGGCGACGTTTGAGTTCGTGGGTACATTCTTAGCTCTATGACGAATGAGCTACAGAGGTCCCACGACAAGATGACCACAGCGAGGGCTATCTTGGTGCACTTGGTCGAGCTCTATGGTGAGCACAGTAGGACTGCTAGATATGAAATATCTAAAGAGCTCTTCGGAGCCAAAATGAGAGAAGGGGAGAAGGTTGGGGATCATGTCCTCAAAATGATATCGAGGATCGAGAGATTGGAAGCTCTCGATTTTACAATAAACCCGCAACTTCAGACCGATATTATCTTGCAGTCCCTTCCTGACTCTTTTTCTTAATTCGTTATGAACTTCAATTGCAATGAGATTGAATGCAACTTAGTTGGGCTAATGAACAAATTAAACACTGCACAATCTCAATTGAAGCCCAAGGGAAAAGAGACTGCTTTGGTTATCACTTCTGGGTCCAAACGGGCGAAGAATAAGAAGAGAAAAACCAAGAAGCAGGCTGGCGAGCTTGGAGCTCAGGGTGGTGTCGATAAAGAAAAAGGGAAAGCTCCTGTGATTCACAAGCGAAAGGGGCCACAAAAGACAGACAGATGCCTACATTGCGGTGAACTGGGCCACTGGAGAAAGAACTGTCCGAATATGGGGCCTGGCGCACAAGGTATGGAACTTTATGTTCATGAAACTTATTGTTCTATGACTGTCTTCTCTACATCTTGGATTCTTGACTTTGGAGCTAGTGCTCACATATGTTGTATGAATCAGGATCTGATGCGAGGAAGGAAGCTGGACAACGATGAGGTGAAGATCAGAGTAGGCAGCTGGCAAAGCAACGCGGCTACTGCAATAGGATCTACCTCATTGTTTTTAAATTCTGGACATCTACTATTACTGGATAATGTTGTGGTTTTGCCTAATGGGCTTAAAAACATTGTTTCTATTCCTGTTTTAGTTAAGAATGGTTACACTTTCCGTTTTACTGATGAACGATGCAACATTTATTATGGTAATAAATTTGTAGGCTTTGCTTCTTTGATAAGTGGATTGTATTACCTCAGTGTCCAGAATGAGTATGCAGTGAATACTATACAAAGGAAACGTAGTAGGCTTGAAATAAACCAACGATTGATATGGCACCTTCGATTAGGCCATGCTGGCTAACAAAAGATTCGCAAAATGGAAAAGATGGGCTAATTGGCCCACTAGGATTGGATCCTTATCCTACTTGTGAATCTTGTCTCAAAGGCAAGATGGCTGGATCACCCTTCACAGGGAGCTTTGAAAGGGCCTCACAAATCTTAGGTTTAGTGCATACTGACGTTTGTGGTGCATTTGGAGAAATGGCCAGAGGAGGTTTTCTTTACTTTATCGCCTTCACTGATGACCATTCTCGATATGGTCTAGTGTACCCGATGAAGCATAAGTCTGAATCCAATGACAAGTTCAAGGAATTCAAGGCTTTAGTGCAAAATCAAACAAGTCAACGTATAAAAAATCTTTGATCTGATCGAGGAGGAGAATATATGAGCGACAAGTTTGACTTATACCTCAGAGAGAATGGTATAGTATTGCAAATCACACCTCCAGCGACTCCACAGTTGAATGGAGTAGCAGAGCGAAGGAATCGAACCCTGTTGGACATGGTTCGTTCCATGCTTAGCTACACTGATTTACCCATTTCACTGTGGGGTCACGTGCTACTTACAGCTGCACACATATTAAATAGATGTCCGTCCAAGTCCGTTCCTATGACTCCCTATGAAATGTGGAGAAATAGGAAGCCAAGTCTTAATCACATAAAGATTTGGGGATGTCCGGCTTATGTCAAGAAGACTAAAGTGGACAAGTTGGTGGCTGGGTTCTTATAGCGACGTTTCGTTGGATATCTTGAAGATTCTATGGGATACGTCTTTTACCTGCACAATGATCAAAGGATCATTGTAGCCTTACAAGCCCACTTTCTTGAAGATGAGTTCATTCAAGAAGGAGGAGCGGGTAGAAAGATTGTTCTAGAAGAACAAAATGAAACCCCACTGGATACATCTACACAGGGAGTGAGAACCGAACCTTCTGTAACAACCACAACCACGACGATCGAATAGAGTATCTCAACCACCTGAGAGGTACGGATATCTAATGCAGAGGGAGTTGGATCTCCATTCTGTGTTAGAGGAGGATCATGGAGATGATCCCTCCACTTTTGATCAAGCGATGGTGGATGTGGATGCTGCTAGATGGCATGAAGCTATGCAAACTGAGATCAATTCGATGCATGCAAACCAAGTCTGGAAACTAGTAGACCAATCTAAAGGGGTAAAACCAATCAGGTGTAAATGGATCTACAAGAGAAAGATTGGTGTTGATGGCAAAGTAGACAGCTACAAAGCCAGGCTAGTGGCGAAAGGGTATAGTCAAAAGGAAGGAATTGACTACCAAGAAACCTTCTTGCCAGTGGCTATGATCAAATCAGTAAGGATTTTACTTGCAATAGCAGCACACCAAGAGTATGAAATATGGCAAATGGATGTCAAAACTGCTTTCCTAAATGGATTCCTAGAAGAGGATATCTATATGGAACAGCCTAAAGGTTTTGAATCCGAGGAGCTTATTCATAAGGTGTGTAAACTTGAGAGATCCATTTATGGACTCAAACAAGCGTCTCGTAGCTGGAATCTACGTTTTGATGAGGTTGTCAAAGGATTTGACTTCATCAAAAATGAAGACGAGCCCTGTGTTTACAAGAAGGTCAGTGGGAGCAAGTTGACGTTCCTAGTGTTATATGTAGATGACATATTACTCATTGGGAATGACATAGGAATGCTCACCACAACCAAGAAGTAGCTTTTGAGTACATTCTCCATGAAAGACTTGGGAGAAGCGACCTATATTCTAGGGATTCGGATCTATAGAGATCGAACCAAAAGAATGATAGGACTTTCTCAAGCCCTTTACTTGGAAAAGGTCCGAAAAAGGTATAGGATGGAAGATTCTAAGAAAGGGTTCCTACCAATGAGACATGGGATACATCTTTCAAAATCTATGTGTCCTCAAAACGAGGAAGATATAAAAGAAATGAACATTATGCCCTATGCGTCTGCTGTGGGCAGCTTGATGTACGCGATGCTCTGTACTAGACCCGACATTGCTTATGCTGTGAGCGTTGTTAGTCGATTTCAAGCAAACCCTGGTAAGGAACATTAGATAGTTGTGAAGAATATCCTAAAGTATCTGAAAAGAACTAAGGATATGATTCTCACCTATGGAAGTGGTGACCTGAGGGTGAATGGGTACACTGATTCGGTTCCAATCTGATGTTGATGATCGGAAATCCACCTCGGGATTTGTATTTACTCTAAATGGTGGACCGATGACTTGGAAAACTTCCAAACAAAGCATAACTGCAGACTCCACCACAGAGGCTGAATACATAGCTGCCTCGGAGGCAGCTAAAGAAGCTGTTCTCACCTATGGAAGTGGTGACCTAAGGGTGAATGGGTACATTGATTCGGTTCCAATCTGATGTTGATGACCGGAAATCCACCTCGGGATTTGTATTTACTCTAAATGGTGGACCGATGACTTGGAAAAATTCCAAACAAAGCATAACTGCAAACTCCACCACAGAGGCTGAATACATAGCTGCCTCGGAGGCAGCTAAAGAAGTTGTTTGGATTAGGAAGTTCGTTAAGGAACTTCAAGTGGTTCCTAGCATAAAGCTCTCGTTGCCACTTTATTGTGACAACACCGGAGCTATAGCGCAAGCGAAGGAACCAAGGTCTCACAATAAATCCAAACACATAGAGAAGAAATAACACATCATAAGAGAGATCGTTGCACTAGGTAAAATAGCTGTTCAGAAAATAGCCTCAGCCGACATTGTCGCTGATCCATTGACCAAGCCATTCGCACAGGCGGTGCTGGAAAAACATCTCGAAAAGATGGGTATTAAATACCACATCAAATGGCATTGTGTGCAAGTGAGAGATTGTTAGAGTATGTGCCCTCGAATGCAATAAAGAGGATAGATTTATAGGGCATAAACATTGTAACTAAACTATGGTTTTTCTATTAATATAGGGCAGTTGATTGTTGTTTTCTTGTAGGCATTTAGAAGGTGTGGATAAACAACTTAAAGTCCTTGATGACAAAGTTAACCTTCTACCTCCTATGGGATAGGAGGAAAGGCACTAAAAAGGTTTGACCCTTGACATCTAAAAGGGTTCGCAAGTCTAAGAAATATTGAATGGGCATCAATAATGAATAAAGACTTGTATGATGTAAGTTTCCACAGAGAAAGTGCAAGTCGTACACTATGGAAATGGTGGTGGGAACTTATATCATAGACGTGTCAGTTGGACTGATATGTTCAAACACGACTCGCATCAGTTCATCACATGGGTATTCGCTCATTGACAGTCAATGATGAAACTGATAAGTAGTGATAGGTACATGTGAACCTTTGACCTGAGAAATCGAGTTAAAGATGTACTTGTGACATCAAGTCTGTCATTAGAGTAGTTAGATTCAAATCACCTGTTGGTGGAATCGATCTCGAAGTGCGACTTGATGGGCAAGTAGCATTGTTAACTGATTTGCAATATGGAATTTATTCTCTCATAAGTGAATGAGTAAAATATCCTATGCGATCATAAATAAGTGAGGATGAACGTCTTTGGCCAAAGCATTTAAATATCTCGACTTATTATGAGCTTAGGCATATGGTCAAGTTATATGAGTTTGACTTTAAACCATGACTCTTACTTGACTGGGATATAAGAATAAAAAGGTTTATACACGTACGGTATTCACACGTAAAGGTTTAGAATGATCCTATGCATTCGTTCTCAATTGGGTTACGGTGTGAGCCACGAGACTGGCTAGGTGTCACTCACACCCTTTTGGATTCCTCCCAATTTCCTTTTGAGATGAACCTAAAGAGTCAGTGCCAAAGGAAAAACATGGAAAAAAGACTTGTGAGAAATGCACGGCATTGGATGCCGTAATTAATGAGTTAATTAATTTCTTGGAGAAATTGAATTACAAATTAATTAGGAATCGAATTAATTGGATTCTCAATTTATTTATTAGATAAATAAATTATCCGATTAATTAATTAGCAAGCAAGACGAAAGCCCGAAGGCTTCCGAGCCCACTAAGGGGCGGCCAAATAGACGCCCAAATAGGGCTCTTGCATGCTAGTGTTATTGTTTCATAATGATATAAATATATCACAAGGTGAAAAATAACACAAGGCAACTTACATAACTTTCTCTCCAAGAAAAAGTCTCCCACCCCACTCTCTCTCTCTAGCCGTCTTTGACAAGGAAGAAAGGAGGAGTTTTTCGTTTTTGATTCCGGCGTGACGAATTAGAGACATTGGGAAATTCGGCGTTAGAGAAAAGGATCACGTTCAGAAATCAACATACGCGAGAACAATAATTTTTCTATACATAATTAAACACGAGGATTAGAGATGATTCGGGCATGGAATTAAATTTACTTTCCGCTGCGTTTTATTCGTATAATTCCGAACAAAAGTATGGTCTACAAATTTGATAAGGCATTCTATGGCCTTAAACAAGCACCAAGAGCTTGGTAACACACTCTTTATCTTCCTTATAGGTAAAGTCTTTTTAAAAGACAAGGTTGATACAACGTTATTTAAAATTACCCAAATTTATGTTGATGATATTTTATTCGGATCTACTAATAAGCGATTGTAATCTTAGGTCCTACTCCTATTCATTGTGATAACCAAAGCACGTTAGCTATGACCCAAAACCTAGTTCTTCATTCCAAAACCAAACATATTGACATTCGCTACCATTTCTTACGTGACCATTTTTAAAAGAAAGATATTTCCATGGACTTCATTGGAACTGACAAACAATTGGCAGATATCTTCACCAAAGCGCTCAATGAACAATGTTTTCTCACTTTGAGAAGTGAATTAGGTAAACATTCATCAAGGAGAGGGGGTTTTGAGTGAAATGCTCTCGGCGCACGATACCGTCTAACGTGCACCTGAACTCTGAATGTGGAAAAATGGAAAGGACGACAGATTCTTGAGGCGAATACGAGCCCGACGGTGGTGAGTAACATCTTGATAAGAGTAATTTTTAATTGTTTTTAAGCCCTTATGTTAATGTTTTAGATTCATTTATAGCTTGATTTATGCCACATATGCGTATAATCTATGTGCTTATTGAGTAAAGGTGGAAAATCACTGCAATCGACGTAAAGTGCACACAAACACAGTATTTCAGTGTATTTAGAAGTCGAATTTGAGAACGTTTTCTTCTAGAGAGTTATAGAACTCCGTCTTCGATTCACGTGACAACTTGAATCATCCAAATCCGAGTTCAGTGGAGAAAGTTATGAAGAAAACACAATTGCTACGCTGAAAAACAAGAAAACGGTTCAGACTCTGCATCCGGCGCCTTAGCGCCGGTCAACTTATTCCCCAAGCCATTTAGGCCACCTGGACCGCCTAGGCTCCATTTAAGTCACGCCTGGGTGCCGATACAGCGATTTTGAAAGTATAAAGGCCAAAAATGAAAGGAAGATGAAGGGGGTTCGGATTCTTGGGGATTCAAGGCGATTTTCTGGGATTTTAAGCCACAAATTCATCAATCTTTGAAGGAGAAGAAGGGGGATTAAGCTAGAGATTGGAGTTTCAAACTAGGATTCATCATCAACCAAGCCTTAGGGAGTTTTACTTGCTTTCATTACATGTTTATGTTGATAATTATGTGTATGATTGTTCTAGATCTTCTTGAGCTATTGATGATGAGCTAATTTTGTAGAACTAAGGCCATGTGAAGGCCAAATTTATGAGTCAATATATATGAATTGATTTTTGTATTAATTCTCCTATTGCTTTGTGTGTTAATTCTATGCTTTCATTCCAATCATGTCCTTGATCACCATATGTTTGCTATCTTGCCTAATCTAGTCGTTCGAGAGAAGATAGGTTAGGGTTCTAGGGAATTAACACATCATCCGAAACAAATGAGATTTTGCCCCTAGAGATAGGTAAAGATTTCCGGGTGCTGTTAGCCAGGTTCATCCGGGGAAGCTCTAGAACGTTAATGCGTGCTTATTGATTAGATTCTCAGATAGACATATTTAGAGAACCATCAATTCATTATAGGATTATTATGAGCCCAGACATCGGGTAATAGTTAACTAATGAGTTTGCACCAAAGCAATAGGAGTCTAATAATTCGAGGAGTAACCCATATATATTGACGAGTAGATTTGGTCGTATCATGTGTCTTAGTCATTTATCATACGTGAGTTTTAATCTATAGCCCGTTTCCCCTTTTATCCTTCGTTTACTCAATCAATTCTTGCAATTTACTTTATTTGTCTTTTCTTTTATTGCAAATCTAAAGCTAAAATCCAAGTCTCCGTGGTTCGACAACCCGGACTTATTTTGTCCACTTATTACTACGCACGACTAGTATACTTGCTATTCAAAGCACATTAGGTTCTAGCGTGTCACATCTTCCCAGCAACTACGGAGCAAGGAAGAGCACAGATGACTCTAGTCTAGGTGAGTCCAGCTAAATCGACTAATCAAGTATAAGACATCGAGATTGACGAAGAAATTAGGGCTTCAGCACAGGCTACAAATATTGGCGAAACACTGGAAAATATAGAGAAGAAAGTAGAATTGGCAGCTGGAGAAGGCCATTTAGCAATGAAAGGGGTAGGGGAGCAGGTTCCAGCAAGGAAGGCGGAACCAAAACAATGGAGCTCTCTCTTTACTGGGAACCAAAATGGCAGTAGTGACCTCCAATTGCAGAAAATTGAAAGTGAGGGGGAGAAAATCCAGCTTTCTAAAGAGGATGTGGATACTGAAATGGCCTATTGGAGATACTCCCTGACTGCATATATTTTGAGTCAGGAGGTTTCACTAAATATAATGTTGAATTTCGTAAGGGTACGCGGGAAAGGAATCACTCTACCGCGAATAGTCAAGCACGAATAGGGCTATTTCATACTCTGACTTGAGAAGGAAGGGGAGATGGTGGCCGCATTGAACAGAGGTATTCAATTTTTTTATTCAAAACCTCTGATCTTGAAAGAATGGCATGAGGGTATAATTAATGGTGAAGATATCCGATTAGTCCCTGTGTGGATACAGTTACCAATTTGAGTAAAATTACTGGTTGAGTTGGGAACCGATGTATATGGATGAAATGACAGCAAAAAAGTTTAAGCTCAAGTATGCACGAATCCCGGTTAAGCTTGAGGTAGGTAAGAGCTACCAATGGAGATACCTATTAGAAGTGAAACAACTGGGAAATTAGTGAGACATAAAATTAAGTATGAGTGGGTGCCACCGCTATGCAAGAATTGATGCTCTTGGGGGGCATAAGCAGACAGGTTGCAAAAAGCCAAGTGTCCAAATCTGGAAAGTAAAGGAGAAACAAGGAGTTCAGGAGCACGACAAGGAGCATGGGGCAGAGGGAGAAATAAGGATACAGAAGGCTACTGTGAGCTCAGCAAGCACTAGTGCGGATAAAGTCACACAATTCACACCACCAACGTTGAAAGATAGGGAGAAGGAGAAGGTTCAAGAGTGGCAAGAAGTGACACATTCAAAACACCAAAAAGGTAACAGTTAGCCAAAGAAGGCCACCGCTGTGGATGTTCAGAATGCACTCACTAATTTGTTCTAGGTGTTAAGTCATATGGGTGTTAATGTGGAGGGGGAGAGAGTACTTACAGACGAACCCCCTGACATATGAATATTGGAGTATGGAACATCCGGAGCCTCAAAACACGCGACAGGCAGTTGGTTGTGAATAGGTTAATGGAGAAAAATAAGCTTGATGTGTGTGTGCAGTTTTGGAAACAAGAGTAAAGGCTAATAAGTATCATGGGGTTAGTAGATTTATGAGTGGAGAGTGGACTGTTGTGAACAACTGTGCAAGAACAACAAATGAGAGAATATGGCTAGCTTTGAAAACTATACAACAAAATGTACAGTGCTGAGGGTACAGGAACAGTACATTGCATGCAGAATGAAAATACATAATCATGCTTTTATACATACTATAATATATGCATTAAATGATGAGATGGGTAGAAGATCATTGTGGAAGGATCTTAAAGATATGCAGTTTACAGAACCCTGGGCACTTATTGGGGACTGGAATGCCACCTTAAAATACAATGAAAAACTTTTGAGTGATGGTTCATAAGATGGGGGAAATGTGGACATGAAGTGACTGTTCTTGTAATAAATTGCTATGAGAGAAGAAGAATGTTGAAAGAGGTAAACCATACATTACTTCATTTGATACTAAAAATTGTAGGGCCTATGAATGTCAGTCATTATAGTCCCATTATCTGATGTACAGTAATCAATAAAACTTTGTCTAAGCTGATATGTAATAGACTGAAACATATACTACCTCTCCTAGTAGACCAGGAATAGGGAGCCTTTATACAAGGCAGGACTATTGTGGACAATGTTGTCCAATACCTTGAGTTGGTTAAAGGGTATGAGAGAAAAGAAGTGTGCCCTAGAGTAGTCATGAACGTAGATATAAGGAAGGCTCATGACACTCTGAGTTGGGAATTTTTATACAAAATTTTGATAGCATATGGACTGCCTAAAGAGTTTGTTGAACTAATAATTATGTATGTGACTAGTGTGAGGTATTCTATCATGTTACAGGGGAGTGTTTTTGGGAATTTTGAAGGGAGGGAAAGATTGAGACAGGAAGACCCCATGTCTCCATATCCGTTTATTTTGGCTATGGATTATCTATCCAGGAGTTTTAGACAGTTGCATAGGGTTCTTGGTTTCTGCTACCAGCGCCAAGCTCCTCGCCCTGCAGGAACTATTCGACAAGCATCTGGACGACATCACAGATTCTATGTCTCAAATTGCTCATCAGGTCAGTTTACTCACAGATCATTTTCTAAAGTCTGATGATGGCAATAAGGGGGAAAAAAAGAAGAAAGGAGAAAAGAGGAAAGTGTCTAGTTCAAGAGCTCAAGTGCCTCCGTCTCCTAAGCGTCAAGTTTTTCCTTCTCCTTCGGTGCTAAATCTCCCCTCTTGGATAACTGCTTCTGAGGTAAGTGCTTCTGCTGGAGCGTCTAGTAGAACGCTAAGAGAAACCCCACAAGCACTGTATCCAAATCTACCAATACCTTCTCGGGCACTGCTTGAACAGTTTGACATCCCTCTTCAAAGGACATCTATTCCAAAACCTACAGATCCAAGAATCTTAGCTGAAGAAAGGAAGTTGACTGACTTTATCCAATCTTTCAGAATCTGCCTAAGGTATATTGGAATTGACCCAACTGATTGGGACAATCACTTTACTGCTTTCAAGAAGAGACAGAAAGAAGAAAATAAGCTCATAATCAACAAAGATCATGAAGCGATGATGACTCTGGAAGATAATCTAACTGAAGCTATCCGAGCTGAAATGCCCAAGCGATACAAAGTTAGACCAAGACGTTAAAGCCTTTTGATCTGCATTATCTATATTCTTGTCTCTTATATTTTGTTTGTCTAGTTGTAAAAATGCTTGTAATCCTTGATATATATAAAATGCATTTTTTCAGCTGAAACATCTCGTTGAAGCGTAACTAACTTTAACTAATCGTATCTAATCAAAGCTAAATTTTATTTTGGTTGTCTAACTCTTGAACTATAAAAGAGTAAGTATTGCCATCATCAAAAAGGGGGAAACTGTTAGGAATTTCATGTTAGATGTTTTGATGATGACAATTAGGACCTTTGTTAGACCCCAAAAATATGTAAGTTTGTTTTTCAGCTTTGAAGCATTAGATTTGTAATAGGCTTTGCTTTACTCTTATTTTAGATTGTTAGGTTAAGTTGTCTTAGACTAAGCGTCTGATATGTTCTGGGTGAGTTTATCAGAAGTATAGTTTGAAGACTCAAGCGCCTGATTTCTGAATGAAGATAAAGTCTCCAAGCGTCCAATTAACCAGCAATATCAAGCGTTACCTTATAGGACAGAAGTGATTTCACCTGAATTTATTTCTAAGTCCAGAAGGAGTTTTAATGCAAATATTCTCAAAGCATTAAATACCAACGGGCATTTAATTCAAATGCATTAAATGCTGATAAGAGCATTAAATGTGATAAGCACTTTCAGACGTACAGAGAAGCCACCCTATTGGATTGTCAACTATTCAAAGACTGCAGCACCAACTTTTGTGCAGCAGATTTCAGGAAAAAGGACAAAAGTTGTTCACTCGCGAAAGTGAGAGACACGCGTCCTTGCATGTGTCAAACGGACACTTTTTCCAAGAATGCCTATAAATAGGACTTCAACAACAAACCAAATACTGAGAACAATTATCAAGTCGAATTGTTGTTGCATTGAAGTCTCATTCCTTACAATCTCAGAAAAGCCAAAACTTTAAAGAAAATATTCTCTTTGTTTTTCTACAGTCAACCCAATACCTCAAACATTCACTAGTACAGAAGAGGTCTGTTACAGCGGTTTTTTTTTCACTATTACAGCGGTTTTAACCGCTGTAATACGTATCGCTGTAATTGGTATGTTTACTATTACAGCGGTTAAAAACCGCTGTAAAATGAACCCTATTACAGCGGTTCAATAACGAACCGCTGTAATAGGTAAATAAAAATAAAATTTAACTGTAAAAGCCGTAGCCTGTTACAGCGGTTCCGAAACGAACCGCTGTAACATGATTTTTTTATTTTTTTTTTCTGTTATAATTTTAGCTACAGCTATATCCTTCCCACAAGCTCAAAATTCAACTCATCAATAACGCATAAAACAAACCAATTGCTCAACAGAAACAACAAATTCAAATCCAAAATTAATTTCATTCACCAAATAATAATCTCCAATAATTTCAAATAATAACGAGTTTACAATAAACCAATATAAACTAATCACTGCTTTTAAATCAAATAAAAATTTACAATAATTTTCAACTTACCCCGCCGGCATATCAAAAGCGCATTTAAAAATGTATTGTGCCAATTCAGAACGTGCTTCATCAAGTTGCTCTATAGTGTAAGTGGCGTACTGACAATCAGCAAAGTACTGCAAGACAAATATTAAAATCCAACAAAAATGTTTAATAACTTAAAAGGGACATTAGAATTTGATTAATATTAATTAAGATTATGCATACCGTCGGTGGGATTATAGATTCTCCGTGTCTAATAATATCTTTCATGAATTTCATGACGAAGAACCCACAATCTATGGCATTTATTTGAATGGGGCACTACAAATTAAATTGAAATCAAAATTGTATTAGAACAAATAACTTTTATTCGAATAATTTCTTGAAACTATAATTAAAATAATATAATTAAACTAACCTGTATACAACTCCATGTACAGGCCTTGTTTTTTGATTTGATCTTTTGGTTGTTTTTATTTGCTCGAAACATCAAGACAGCGCTGTTAAAAACATCAAAAATCAAGGAAATATGTCAATATCAAGCAAATATATATATATGAAGTCTAGTTATAATATATATACTTTAAACTTAATATTAAATATAATATAATGGATACATTTAATTGAATGATAAAACTTACTGATTGATCATATCTTTCATATCATGTCGGTTATTTGGATTACCGTGCAAAGAATCCAAATAATAAACGATCTCTTTAATTGGATCAATCACGAGCAACAACCAATGGCCCCTAATCAGCATATTCAAAAGAAAAATTTTAAATTAGTTATGCCTACGTAACAAATTTTACAAAATAACAATGTGTCTTTAGTAGCTCACCCGGAGTTGTAAGGTGCAAGAAACAACTTCCCCTCCAGTGCACTAGCTATCATAGTATTTGCTATATATTGCGATTTGTCAACAAGCTGCGTGGGAGTAATTCCTGCTCCCGCAGATATAGAATGTGGGCTAAGGAACCCGAATTTATTTTGTTTTTGTTCGGGGACCACGTGATTAACCCACAAACACCTACAATTGAGCATAAAATAAATTTGAGTAACAAAAATAAACATAGTTCAAATTAATGCAGTAAAATAATTTAATTAAAAGCTTACTTTTTCTTAATTAATATTTAAAAACTTACTTGATGTAAGCAGTAATGATAGAGGCTCCTATCTGTTCTTTATGCACAAAGTCACCGATCTCCTCCCGCCCAATATATTCTGGAAAGGGGATATTGAAGATTTCCTCGGGTATGTCTATCCGGATAGTGTTATCAGCAGCCATCATCCCAAAGAACCTTTCAAGAATTGCAAGTGAATTAGGGCGTGGAGCAGGAGGGTTGGCCACTAGAGAAGGAGGGTTGGCCACTAGAGGTGTATTTTTGACATGTGAGTGCTTCGTCATCTCTGATTTGCTTTTTCCGAGTGATGATTTGGATTTTCCGAGAGACTATAAGCAAAAGAAAACAAAACGTGGGCGTTATGAATGAAAGTATATTTATTAACATTAAACAATTGTTATAATTTAATAATGACTAGCTATTAATAATTACGTACCGGCATCACCGACAATCACAAGACTCTTAGGCCAAGCAACCATGTATCCCACAGCCTCAGATACAGTGAACACTCCTTCATCATCAAGAGGGACTGGTAAGGGTGCAATATCTTCAATTGCAATGTCAATCGACACTTTCACGAGGTGGGAGGCTAATGGACATGTATGCAATGTTCTATCCTTTGGTTGATTGTACATTGTTCCTCTTGCCACCAAACGATAACACGGTGTAGAAAGTGCTAATTGACACTGCACCACATCCTACATATATATATATATATATATATATACCATTATATTAGAAAATGTTGTATATCATACAGAAATATAGGATTGTAAGTTACATTATCACTAAACAATATGCTTTTCATTAATTACCTGAGGAAGGTCTTTCACTTCTGGGCAGCTATCTTTCAAAGAAACCGCCTCTTCTGTATGTGGCTGCTGCGACGACCCAGACGCCCTATGCTGCTCAAACTCGCGTCGCAATTCGAATAGTGATTAAGTGAGCATTTGAACCGTGTCTTGCAAGTTATCAATCACCGTATTTTTTGAAGGCTTTGAATCCGAAAAGTAATCTGTTTGGGATACCCCAAAGCCTACACCCCTAACTCGACCCAGATGCTCCTTCTTTTTAAGAGCTATAGCCAGTATATCATTCCGGGTCTTCTCGGGTCCACTGTGGCTACCCTCATGTGATAAGCTTTTCTGTAATAATACATTTAAAAAATACAAAAATTTGTTATTTTAAAATTATTTTTAAAAAAGCATACAACACACTATATAACTAAAATTGCAAATAACTCACCATTGATTCCACTACTCTTTTAACATTGACATTATCAATCTTGTTCTGGCTGTCAGAATGTGCAACCCTCCACACTAGTGCTCGTGTCACCTCTGTGACATCTGACCCAACATCCTTTCTTTTATGCTTCTATATAAGAAAATTTGTAAGGAAATAAATTTGATTAGAAAATTTGTAATTAAGGAAATTTGATTAGAAAATTTGTAAGGAAATTTGATTAGAATTACAACTTGTAACGAACTACGTACCTCAATATACTCCACTTGAGCATATCCAAGACGTGATGCCCTGTAAGGATATTCAGGTTCCTTTGCTCTTTCCCGATTTTCCTTACGTAGTTGCTGTTCATTATATAATCAAGGCATTAGTCAATGTATATAGTTTCAAATAAATTAAAATGAAACCATAAATTAAAATAATTACCTGAAAAGCTTCACTTTGGCGTATTTCTACAAATTTTGTCCAATCTTCTTGAGATATACGATATTTTTCGGGTGGGCTTGAATTAATGTTCCCATCATCATCCTCTACCCAGATTCTGGTCAAGTAGCTCCTATAGTTTCGAGCTAGCTTCCCAGCCTCGACTAAGACGAACTTCTATCTACTTTCGTCAATATCAAAGGCCAACTATGAAAAACAAAGAACAAAGTATATAAAAATGTTAATTTAGAGAAAAAAAAACTACATTTACCAATAAAAAAACATAATATATAATAACTAACTTACAGCTATTTCATTCCAAATGGCATATTTTATTGCTGCAGGGACGCTGCGCCAATCACTGATAGTAATAGGGACCCTGTCACGAGCTATCACGCCAATGTAACCAACAAAAGTTGATTTATTTGGGTCAACTGGTTGACCATACTCGTTCCAACCAACTTGTAGCTTTATGCCTTTACTTTTGGCCTTTATTACTTTCTTCATTGCTGTAATACCTCTCCGTATCTCACTTTCAACACTTGGGTTTGCAGCACCTCCAGAATCCATCTACAAGATTTCATAAGTGAAAATTCAAATATTTCAACAACAACAAACGAAAATAAATATATATGCATTAATCACATCATTAATCAGTTGGATCATATAAATCACATCAAAAAGTACAAAACCAAATATTGATAAGCTTACATTGGTAGTGGTCGTCGTGGTAGTGGCGGAGGAGAGGGTGACTGTGGTGGTATACGGTATCGACCTACAAAAGCAAAAAAATACAGAAGTTAGTGTAACTCATTCACTAATATAATATTACAAGCTGGTTCAATATAATTTACACTTTAACTGCATACTTAACAAAAGAGTTCAAATAAGTTACTCATATAATTATTAAATAAGTTCAAATACCTTTCATCGTTTTCTTTTGTCGCTGGTTTACTAATCTTTTGTGATCCCTCAGTACGACCATTTTGTTTAGTACGCCGACGAACAGAAGGATTAATCCATATCCCTTCTTGGTGATCTTCTCGCATATACAATTCATCATCACTGATATCCAAGTCACCGTCACTATTTGTGGATTGTGAACCACCTAAGATAGGATTTCCTCCATCATCTTCATTATATAGGCCATCATCCTCAATACAAGTATTTTTGTTTGCCGATAAAACAATGGACCACCTCTTATCGACAGGATCGGTGACAAAAAACACTTGTTTAGCTTGAGATGCCAAAATGAAAGGTTCATCTTTGTATCCCACCTTTTCAAGGTCTACTCGAGTAAAACCTATTTCACTATCATCGACACCATTTTTATGGTCAACCCACCTACACCCAAATACAGGCACCCGAAACCAACTGTAATCCAGCTCCCATATACGTTCAATCACCCCATAATATGGTAAAGTGGCATAGATAGGGC
This sequence comes from Buddleja alternifolia, assembly GCA_019426215.1. NCBI lineage: Eukaryota > Viridiplantae > Streptophyta > Magnoliopsida > Lamiales > Scrophulariaceae > Buddleja > Buddleja alternifolia. The sequence continues at coordinate 47,660,771 of CM033390.1, read as the reverse complement.
TATTATCTTTCGCACTTGAGATATGCATTGCTTCAGCTACAAGACTCACCCCACTATTCTGCATTGTACTCCGTTCATCTTGGTCTTTTGTATAAAATGTGACACCATTTATACGATAACCCGAATGACAAAATACGAATCTGCCCGGGCCCACCGACAACCGTGCCAATTTATCTGAAACTGAAAGTGAATTCTCATTTTGTTTCTCTTGAATACACTTTCGGAACCAATCGATAAAACTCTTGTTATGTTCTCTTGAAATCCAACTTTCATTTTTACTTGAATTTATTCTCCTAAGTTGGTCCTTGTGCTCTTCAACATATGGCTCAACCTCATCGGTGTTGTGGAGCACATATAGGTGTGCCTGATCCTTTTGTGTGCTAGGAACACTCACTAATTGCTTTCCAATTACGCTTTCTCCTTCTGTTCCCCCCCCCCCCCCCACAACAGGAGACTTTTGAAGCTCTGCAACGTTAGAATCATTCAGATATTCTGTGCAAAATGTAATAGCTTCATCAACTATGTACCGCTCAACAATGCAACCTTCCGGCCGGCTACGATTTTTCACATAGCCTTTCAATACCTTCATATAACGCTCAGCCGGATACATAGATCTCATAAAAGCTGGTCCACAAAGTTGTGTCTCTCTAACCAAGTGAATAGGTAGGTGAGTCATTATATCAAAAAACGCGGGTGGGAAATACATCTCAAGCTCACACAAAGTGAGGACAAGTTGTTTCTGAAGTGCAGGCAATTGTTCAGGATCAAACACCTTGCTCCACATTGCTTTGAAGAAGAAACACAATCTAGTTATCGTTTCTCTCACCTTTTTTGGCAGAATGGCCCGTAAAGCAATTGGTAGCAAATGATCCATGATTACATGACAATCATGAGTCTTCATATGCTTTAGCTTCAAGTCCTTCATTGATACAAGACTGCTAATGTTCGAAGAATACCCTTCGGGAACTTTCACTCCACAAAGAAACTCACATAATGCAATTTTTTCTTTTCTAGATAGCGTGTGAGCTGCTGGAGGTAAATAAGTACGTTTTCCCTTCATTGTTGGTGCCACTTTACCTCTTATCTTCATTTCAACTAAGTCCAACCTTGCCTTTACTCCATCTTTTGTCTTGCCGGGCACATTTAGAAGAGTACCAATGACACTATCAAATACATTTTTCTCAATATGCATTATATCAAGAAAATGTCTAACATGTAAAGATTTCCAATACGGCAAATCAAAAAAATTGACCTTTTTTTCCACCCAGTTTTTGCAAGGCCGCCTGCAAAAGTCTTTCCGAACTTGATATCCAAGTCTTTTACATTCTCAAACACCTCTTCACCGGTCAAACACTTAGGAGCTCGACATTCTTCTATGCTCCCATTGAAAGCTTTCTTCCACCGACGATATCGATGTTCTCGATTCAACCATCTTCGATGCCCTTGGAATGCATATTTCTGAGAGTGTGGGAGTCTATATTGATCTGTACTCTTGACACATATGGGGCATGCACATTGCCCATGTACACCATATCCCTCGAGATTAGCTCTTGCTGGAAAATCATTGATTGTACCAAACAACATAATTCTGAGATTGAAGCTCTCTTTTCTAAACCCATCATACACTTTAATACCGGTCTCCCACAACTCTTTCAAATCCTCAATTAAAGGGGCCAAGTAGACATCTATATCATTTCCAGGTTGTTTCGGCCCGGAAATTAGTATAGGCATCATAATATGCTCTCGCTTCATGCATCGCGAAGGGGGTAGGTTGTAGATCATCAAAATCACCGGCCATGTACTATGTGAGCTACTTTGCAAGCCATGTGGGTTCATTCCATCTGTAGCCAATACAAGGCGTAAATTTCTTGGTTCTTCCCTAAATTCAGGGAAATCATTATCGATCTTTTTCCATTGAGGAGAATCTGAAGGATGTCTAATCTTGTTATCTTCAATCCCTTGTTCAAGCCTTCTATCAACATACCATGTCAAGTCCTTGGCAAACGCTTCACTACTGTACATGCGTCTAAATCTAGGTATTATGGGCAAATACCATGCTGTTTTGACAGGAGCAGATCCATTCTTCTTGTACCATGAGGTGCCACATTTGGGACACACCGTCAATGATGCATAGTCCTTTCTAAACAAGATGCAATCATTGAAACAAGCATGTATCCTCTCATATCCCATGCCAATTGCAGTTAACATCTTCTTAGCCTCATAAGTACGATTAGGTAACACATTATCATCGGGTAACATACTTTTTAATAGACCAAGTAAGTCTGTGAAACTCTTATCACTCCACCCATTGTTAGCTTTTAACTTGTAGAGGTTTAGGACTGCTTTCAATCTTGTGAAATTACTACCACTATACAGGGGTGTCTTTGAATCACTTGTCAAATTGTCGAACATCTTGGGACAATTTCGCAAATCCTCCTCGATCACATTGGTCATCTCCTCCAAACGATCAGGCTCATAATCATCCATGTCAAAATCTACTGATCGATATGATGTATCACCCAAATCAGCTGAGGTGGCACTGCTTTCACCGTGTCTTGTCCATCGTGTGTAGCTTTTATCAATTCCATTACACACCAAATGATCTTCCAAGTCACGTGGACTAATTCTCTTTCCAAAACAACAACGTAAACATGGACAACTAATCCTAGTCGGATCCGATGCATGCTCAACCGCAAAGTCGATGAATTCTTTCACCCCTTTCCCATATTGCTCCGACATACGATCCGCTACAATCCAACTTCGATCCATCTAAATTCTCAATTAATTAAATTAAATAATTTTAACATCAGTTGATAGTTAAATTAATTAAATAAATTTATTTTTAATTTATTTCGCATTATTCTATAAAAAATTCGGCAGAGTAACGATGCAAATATTTCTACCAAGTTATCGACTTAATCTTCTCAGTGGGTTGTAACCAACAGAAGTCGAATCTTACGATCCGCTAAAATCTCAACAGGGAAACGACGCAAAAAATACTACCAATTTCAACCACAACAAACCCAACACTCTAATCTTTCACCCACAACGAACACAAAACGATACAAAAATATTGATCACCAGTTGGATCACATAAAACATCATATTTCCAGGGGAACAACTACAAATATTGATCACCAGTTGGATCACATAGATCACATAAAAAACTACAAATAAAGCATCATATTATAAATATTGATCACCAATTGGATCCAAAAGCACATAAAACTACAAATAAATTAAAGCATCACGATATAAAGTTTTTGGAGCTTCTCGGTTGTGCAGAAAGCTGTGCGCGTCTTCACGAGAAAATTCATAAATAATTGTAGAAAGCTCGGATTCATGAACCGTTTTCTTCCTATGAAACTAGACACATAGGGCTATCCACACATATATCTCACATACTCAGTAGATGTCTAGAAAAAAGCAGATTTGTATTCAAAGTTAGAGAAAAATCTGTCAATTTTCAAAACAGCTGTGCGCGTCTTCACGAGAAAATTCATAACTCATTGTGGAAAGCTCCGATTCATGAACCGTTTTCTTCATATGAAACTAGACACATAGGGCTATCCACACATATATCTCACATACTCAGTAGATGTCTAGAAAAAAGCAGATTTGTATTCAAAGTTAGAGAAAAATCTGTCAATTACAGCTGTGCGCGTCTTCACGAGAAAATTCATAACTCATTGTGGAAAGCTCCGATTCATGAACCGTTTTATTCGTATGAAACTAGACACATAGGGCTATCCACACATATATCTCACATACTCAGTAAATGTCTAGAAAAAAGCAGATTTGTATTCAAAGTTAGAGAAAAATCTGTCAATTTTCAAAACAGCTGTGCGCGTCTTCACGAGAAAATTCATAACTCATTGTGGAAAGCTCCGATTCATGAACCGTTTTATTCATATGAAACTAGACACATAGGGATATACATACATATATCGAACATACTCATGAGATGCCTAGAACAAATCAGATTTGCATTCAAAGTTAGTAAAAAATCAACTACAACATAATAACAAAAATCCACTATATAATTTATAAAACCCCAATTAACATAACATGATATATATAACAATAATTAACAAATTAACATATAACCTACATTATATACATCACAAAATCAGAATTAACATAACATTAATATATAACAAACAAGAAATTAACACATAACCTAAATTTAATATATACATAATATATATATATATATAACATAACATATATAAACATATATATATATACCTATAAAGAGAGAGAGGAGGAGAGTGGTGGGTCACGGCGGCGGCGGCTCGGGCAGCGGCGGCTCGGGCGGCGGCGGTTTCGGGTGGTGGTGGAGGTGGTGGCGACGGGACGGGGGCGGTTTAGGTAGCTTGAGAGTGAGAGAGAGAGAGAGTAGAGTATAGGGATAGAGATCGAGTAGAGAGATAGAGAAAAATCAAATGGGGCGGCGGCGGCGGCGGCGGTGGTGGAGACGATGGCGGGGGCGGTGGTGGAGAGTGAGAGAGATAGTAGGTGGTAGAGTAGAGAGTGAGAGAGATAGTAGAGTAGAGAGAGAGAGTAGAGTAGAGAGTGAGAGATAGTAGAGAGAAATGAGGGGGAGAGCTCGGTTTTTGGGGGGAAAAAAGGGAGGGAAATTTTTTTTTATTTTTAATTACGTTTTATAGCGGTTCGGGAACGAACCGCTATAACCGGTTTACCAATTATAGCGGTTCATTCCCGAACCGCTATAACTGGCATAAACCGGTTTACCAGTTATAGCGGTTCGGGAATGAACCGCTATAATTGGTAAACCGATTATAGCGGTTCATTTCCGAACCGCTATAAATTTTTTTTTTTTTTTTTTTCTCTTCGCGCTATAATAGCGGTTTTTTATCGAACCGCTATAATAGGTTCGAACTATTACAACGGTTTTTTATCGAACCGCTGTAATAGGTGCCCGGTTAATATCCATTATAACGGTTCACTTATAAACCGCTGTAATAAGTCTCTCCGTTCAGCGGTTTTCCAAATACCGCTGTAAAATGTGCGCTGTAACAGGTCTTTTCTGTACTAGTGATTCTTTTCGGAGAAACCCACATTACTACTGAGATATTCCTAGTTGTTTGAACTTTATCAAAATCAAACAAACCTTTTAGAAAAACCCCTATCCAAGCCTCGCGATCTGTGTGAAGTCGAAGTTGGATACTTTCCATATTTCTGGGTGAAAGAAGCAAGGGGATTGAAGTGATTTGGAGCAGAAATCTGTGTGATCAAGGAGCTCAAGTCATCGACATCCATCTCTCCTTAATTTGTAGAAGATTCTGTGTCACTACTACAAAAATACTCTACTACAGCGTATCTATGACAACAGTTTTGCAAAACCGCTGTGATAGGGCTATTTGGTTCGGACCTATGACTGCGGTTTTGCAAAACCGCTGTCATAGGGCTAGTCGGTTTGGACCTACGACAGCGGTTCTCCCCGAACCGCTGTCATAGTGCCGAGATATGACAGCGGTCGCCACGAACCGCTGTTATAAATTTTTCAGAAAAAAAAAAAAAATATCCTGTGGCAGCGGTTTTGCACAACTGCTGTCATAGGGCTGGGCTATAACAGCGGTTCTCGGAGAACCGCTGTCATAGTGCTGAGATATGACAGCGGTTCGCCCCGAACCGCTTTCATAGGCTGTCGGGTTTTTACTAGGTCAGACAGCCGCCCCCCTAATTCTCTCACTCTCAAATTTCAATTTTGCCTCTTTCTCACTACTCTCGGCCTCTCTCTCTCTCCATCCCCCCCCCCCAAGGCTCGGCACTGCCGCCACCACGACCACGACCGTAAGCCTGCCTCTTCTCTTTCTCTCACTATATATATATATGTATATTTGTATATGTGTGGGTGTATGTATATTTGTGTATATGTGGTTGTATGTATATTTGTGTATATGTTGATGGGTGTATGTATATTTGTGGATGGGTGTATGTATATTTGTGTATATGTTAATGGGTATATTTGTTGATAGGAGTCGTTTTTGCATAAGTTTTTAGGCCCTTTTAATGACAATTTAGGCTCGTATACGGTTTATTTCGTGCCACTCGTGCGTTTAATATGTGTGTGAAGTGATTTCAGGTAGTAAGCGACGATGGACGAAGAAATGGGAAAAGGACGACTCGTTTCATCCACTTTGCTCTGGCTCCTGAAACGCCCGCCCAGGCGCCAGTTTTACCGCGCCCAGGCGCCACCCAGACAGAGAAAAATCGGTGTTCTGAAGCGCCCACCTAGGCGCCACTCGACCCGCGCCTAGGCGCCACATGTCGCGCGCCTGGGCGCTACTTGTCTCCACGCCTGGGTGCCCCGGAACTTATGCCCCAAGAAATAAACGCCACATAGGCGGCGCCTAGGCGCTAATCAACTCCCCCCTAGGCGCCGCAATAACAGATTGTGGAATGTATAAATAGGAGTTTTCAATTCATTTGAAGGGGGAAAATCTGGGAGATTAGGGGAGATTTGCTGGGTTTTGGGCCATTCTTCATCAACTCTAAGAGGCTAAGAAGGAGATCTAGCTTGGGATTGAAGCTCTCGACTCGGATACATCATTAATCAAGCAATATAGGTAGTTTTCATATGTTTTTCATTACATACTTGTCTATGATTATGTATATGACTACATTAGGATCTTCTATGTTATTGATTATGAGCTAAATTTGTGAGACTAAGGCCATGTGAAGGCCAATTTATGAGTCAATATATGTGAAGTTACTTTTTGTATTACTTCTCCTATTGCTTTATGTGTTCATTTTATGCTTTTATGCCAATCATGTGTTTGATCACCATATGCTTACTATCTTGCCTAATCTAGTTGTTCGAGAGAAGATAGATTAGGGTGCAAGGGAATTAACACATCACCTGAAACAAATGAGGGATTGCTCCTAGAAATAGGTAAAGATTCCCGGGTGTTGTTAGCCGGATTTATTCGGGGAAGCTCTAGAACGTTAATGCATGATTTTTGATTAGATTCTCGGATAGACATATTTAGAGAACCGTCAACTAATCATAAGATTGTTATGAGCCAAGACATCGGGTAATAATTAATTTAGGAGTTTCCACCAAAGCAATAGGAGTCTAATAATTCAAGGAGTAACCCATATAAATTGACGAGTAGATTTGGTTGTAGCATGTGCCTTGGTCATTTTATCATACGTGAAGTTTAATCCATAGCTTGTTCCCTCCTTTGGTCCTTCGTTTACAATTGTTTTAGTCCCGCTTTACTTTAAGTGTCTTTTACCTTTTTGAAAATCAGAAACTAAAAATCCAAGTCTCCATGGTTCGACAACCCGGACTTATTTTTGTCCACTTTTATTACTATCGCGACTAGTACTCTTGCTATCCAAAGCACGTTAGGTTCTAGCGTGTCATTTGTGTATGTGTGGGTGTGTGTATATTTGTGTATATGTGGTTGTATGTATATTTGTGAATGTATATATGTTGATGGGTGTATGTATATTTGTGTATATTTTGATGGGTGTATGTATATTTGTGTATGTATATATGTGGATGGATGTATGTATATTTATGTATATGTTAATGGGTGTATTTGTGTATGTGTGGGTGTGTGTATATTTGTGTATATGTGGTTGTATGTATATATGTGGATGGGTGTATGTATATTTATGTATGTGTTAATGGGTGTATGTATATTTGTGTATATTTTGATGGGTGTATGTATATTTGTGTATATGTTGATGGGTGTATGTATATTTGTGTATGTATATATGTAGATGGGTGTATGTATATTTGTGTATATGTTAATGGGTGTATTTGTGTATGTGTGGGTGTGTGTATGTTTGTGTATATGTGGTTGTATGTATATTTGTGTATGTATATATGTGGATGGGTGATAAGTGCAATATTTATATATTTTATTACCTCTATCTTTAGCATTTTATTGTGATTATATGGTCATTGGAACTGATTTTATCTCATTTTGTGATTTGGGCAAGAGTTGAAGTGCAAAATATCAATTTCAATCAAAATGACAGATTTGGCGATGTTTCGAAAATATTAATATATCTGGAGATGCAGACTTTAGTTTCTATTGAATTTTATCTAGTTGGAAAGCTAAGACAAAGGCCTATATTTCTTATGAAGAAGTCCAGACCCAGTTCGGAAGTTAAAGGGCTCGAAAGTTTTGAAGAATTTAATGAAGATTTCTGTTCTGGACTGGACTGGAATGCGCAGCTTTGGTGAAAAATTCATAACTAGAGTTATGTGTCTTGGATTCAGCCAAGGCCAGTTGGAAATGAAAGCTAACACATAAAGCTACAAATGTCTAGAAGGAGTCAAAGTCAGATTCGATGAATTGGAGGTGACAAATCAGAATGTAAAGGGAAGAATATATTCTCCATGCTTTGATGTTAAAGAGAAGAATATATTCTCCATGCTTTGATGTTAAAGGGAAAAATATATTCTCCATGTCTTGATAAAGGAAGAGGGAATATATTCTCTCTATGATTATGTCATCTTTTCATTGCCTATATATATGTCTTGCAAGAGTTGAAGAAGAACAACAAAAACAAGAAGAAAACAAAGAGAAGAGAGTTAGAAAAATAGTATTTTCAAGTTTTATGCTTATAATTATGAGTAGCTAAGTTTTTATTTCGATTCAAGGGAGTTCATTTTGATTCACATGTTGTGAGACACGGAGCTTCATCTATCTATCTACGGTTTGATTATCTTTTGTTTCTTATTCTTAATGTTCATGCTTGTTTAGATAATAATCTAAGGTGCACATAGTTGATTATCTATTACAATTTATTGCTAACAAATCTTCATAATCCGTAATTGTTATGTTTGATTTGTGCATGTAGCAATTAGGTTTTCATGATTAGGATCCCAATTTTCGTTGATAACCTAAGGGAAACATTAGAGTAAATTAAATAGTTGGCGCTTGCTTAAACTATTGTTTATCCTTAGTCGCTTCTAATTTGTTATGCTATTATTAACATGATTAGGATTGTTTAATACCGAGTCAGTTGATAATAAGAATTTAACCGGGTGCTGGGCTTTGGTTAATGATATACGGAAGTTAATAGGGATATAAATAGCTGGTTATTTATGTTCTTGGCTAAGTAATCAAAGAATAGATAGTATTTTAGGTGTTTATGATCAACTTGAATTGAAGAACGAACTATCCTTGAATCGATGCTTTACAATTATTGAACTTCCTATTTAATTCTTGTCATTATTAATTCATTAAACAAACCTCCCCATTGAATATTATTTTGATCAACCAATCTCTAGGGTTCGACCTCGACTTATAAGTACTACAAATTCTTGTGAGAAAAGTAATTATATTTTGGTGCATTCGACACGTACCAAAATTTGGCGCCATTGCCGGGGATTGGTTTTCGGTCAAAATTTTATTTTATTATAATTATTATTGTAATATATATAGGCTGTTAGATTTATATATTTCCTAGTTTTAAGTTTTATTGACTAGTTTGTGCATTGAAAAAAAAAACAAAAAAAAAACACTGTTTTTCGAATTCGGCCACGAACTCTATATCAATTTTGAAGGAAACGTCGTTTTAAAAATAACTCAGCATACTTTTGTATGCTGAGCACCAGCCTCTCGGGCGCAAATTCCATCGTTTACTAGTTGTTTTTTTGCGTTTTTCTGTTTTCAGTTGGTTTTTAAGTTTTATTTTTATTTGTTTTCGATATTTCTATACTTTACCTTGTTAGTTTTTGTGTTTTATGACCTCTAAGAGCCAGGAAATTGATTCAGAGATTGAAAGAACGTTCCACAGATTAAGAAGAGAGGCTAAACGGGCAATTGAAGAGCAAAACTCAATACCAAAAGAGTCAATCCCTTCTCCAAAGGGAAGCACCGAATCTCTGCACCTGTTTTCAAGTGATTCAGACGAAGAGGAAGTCATGGCAACCAACAATAGGACTCTAAAGGAGTTGGCTGCTCCAAATTTTAATCAACAACCTTTATGCATTGAATACGCTACTTTAGATGTTGCTTTTGAATTGAAATCTGGATTGATTCACTTATTACCTAAATTTTGTGGTCTTGCAGGAGAGGATCCAAATAAACATCTGAAGGAGTTCCATGTTGTTTGTTCAAGCATGAGACCAACTGGAGTGTCCGAGGAGCAGATTAAATTGAGAGCTTTTCCATTCTCCTTAGCTGATGATGCAAAGGATTGGCTCTATTATTTACCATCGGGGACGATAACAACATGGAATGAAGTGAAGAGGCTATTTTTGGAAAAGTACTTCCCAGCTTCAAGGGCTGCCAACATAAGAAAAGAAATTTGTGGCATAAGGCAGTACAATGAATAGTCATTATACGAATACTGGGAGCGTTTTAAGAAGTTGTGTGCAAGCTGCCCCCACCACCAAATAAGTGAGCAATTGTTAATTCAATATTTTTATGAAGGCTTACTGTATATGGACAGGAACATGATTGATGCAGCGAGTGGAGGAGCGTTAGTAGATAAAACCCCCACAGCTGCCAGAAATTTGATTTCCAATATGGCGGCAAATTCACAGCAATTTGGCATGAGGTTGGACCACACACCTAAAGCAGTTAATGAGGTAAGTACATCTAACATTGAGCATCAAATTTCTGAGTTAACGTCATTAGTTCGTCAGATGGCGGTAGGAAATATGCAAGTAGCGAAGGTATGTGGTATTTGTTCAATTACAGGACACCACACTGATGCGTGTCCTACATTGCAAGAAGAAACGAACCAGCAAGCCAATGCCATTGGAGGATTCCCAGGTCAGCAACAAAGAAAGTACGATCCTTATTCCAATTCATACAATCCAGGCTGGCGAGATCACCCCAATCTCAGTTATGGAAATCAAGTTGGGCAAAATCGTTATCAAAATTCCTTCTAGCCTCGATAGCAACATCAAACGAATCAATCTTCAAATTCAGGTATGGCTTTAGATGAAATTATTAAAGCTCTCGCTAACAATACCCAACAATTTCAACAGGAAATAAGAAACAGCATCCAAAATTTAGAGAAACAGATAAGTCAGTTAGCAACTTCGATGAGCAAGATGGAAGCTCAAGGTTCGGGCAAATTACCCTCCCAAACAATCATAAATCCTAGAGAGAATGCCAGTGTAGTAACTTTGCGGAGTGGAAAAGAAATTCAGAGCCCAACTCAAAGTGTGCCGGAAGAAGAAAAACCTACAGAAGCTAAAATTAGTCTCGAAGCTCCTAAGGTTAGTTTTCCTTCAAACATGCATAATTCCACTAACACTGTTCCTGTTTCCATCCCCTTTCCGAGCAGGTTAAGTAAATCCAAGAAACAAAATGAAGAGAAGGAGATATTGGAGACATTCAGGAAGGTAGCAGTAAACATTCCACTGCTTGATGCTATTAGTCAAATTCCGATATATGCGAAATTTCTTAACGAGCTATGCACCACGAAGAGGAAGCTACGAGGAGACGAAAAGATTAAAGTGGATGAAAATGTGTCTGCAATAATCCAGCGAAAACTGCCACCTAAGTGTAAGGATCCAGGTACCTTTACTATCCCTTGTGTGATTGGTAATAATAGATTTGAACGTGCCATGTTAGATTTAGGTGCATCAATTAACGTCATGCGTTATTCAATTTATGCATCTCTTAATTTGGGTCCCTTGAAACAAACTGGTGTTATTATACAATTGGCGGATCGATCTAATGCATACCCCGAGGGGGTGATTGAGGATGTGTTAGTGCAGGTGAATGAATTAATCTTTCCAGCTGATTTTTATGTTCTGAATATGGAAGATAATGGATCCCCAAATCCAGCCCCGATCCTCCTAGGACGCCCCTTCCTCAAAACAGCAAGAACAAAGATTGATGCTCATGATGGCACTTTGTCAATGGAGTTTGATGGGCAGATTGTCAAATTTAGCATATTCGAATCCATGAGGTATCCCCCTGATGTGAATTCAGTTTATTCTATTGATATCATTGATGTGTTAGCCCAGGAGGTTTTTGAGAAAAATCAAGTGGATGCATTGGAAGTAGTACTCAGTCATGGTTTATGGCAATTCGGGGAACATCTGAATTTTAGTGATGAAGTTGAAGAGATGATTATGGCTTTGCAGTCCTTACCACCAGCCCCTAGCAGGTATAATGTGTCAAAAATTGAATTATCATTTAATCACACAAAATTGCTGCCATCTGTGTTGCAGGCACCAAATTTAGAACTTAAGCCCTTACCCGACCATCTGAAGTATGCGTACTTAGGGGAGACTGAGACCTTGCCAGTAATAATTGCAAAGAATCTGACTATGGTGCAAGAGGAAAGACTTGTTAGAATACTTTGAGATCATAAGACAGCAATTGGATGGACTATAGCAGACATCAAGGGAATTAGTCCTTCCATGTGCATGCACCGGATTTTGTTAGAGGATGACTCAAAACCAAGCAGAGAGGCTCAAAGGAGATTGAATCCATTGATGATGGATATAGTAAAGAAAGAAATCCTGAAGTTGTTGGATGCAGGAGTTATTTACCCAATTTCAGACAGCAAGTGGGTCAGTCCTGTTCAGGTTGTACCAAAAAAATCTGGAGTGACGGTAGTGCAGAACCAGAATAATGAGCTAGTCCCTACGAGGATTCAAAATGGGTGGCGTGTTTGCATTGATTACCGCAAGCTGAATGCAACAACGAGAAAGGACCATTTTCCTTTACCTTTTATTGATCAAATGCTTGAACGATTAGCCGGTAAATCTCATTATTGTTTTCTTGATGGCAACTCAGGTTATAACCAGATTGTGATTGCTCCTGAAGACCAAGAGAAAACCACATTCACGTGTCCGTTTGGAACATTTGCTTATCGGAGGATGCCGTTTGGACTTTGCAATGCACCAGCCACTTTTCAGCGCTGCATGATAAGTATTTTCTCTGATTTAATCGAAAAGTACATTGAAGTTTTTATGGATGATTTTACTGTGCATGGGGATTCATTTGATTCTTGTCTTGAAAACTTATCTCGCGTGCTTGATCGTTGCATTGACACAAATCTTGTTTTGAATTTTGAAAAATGTCATTTTATGGTAGAACAAGGGATTGTATTAGGACATGTTATTTCATGTAGTGGTATTGAGGTAGATAAAGCTAAGGTAGATTTAATTGTGAACTTACCCTACCCCACATGTGTGAGGGATGTGCGATCTTTCCTTGGTCATGCAGGTTTTTATCGTAGATTCATCAAGAATTTTTCAAAGATTGCATTGCCTCTGTCGAAGTTGCTACAACAAGATATGATTTTCGAATTCAACCAAGACTGCAAGGACGCTTTTGATAAACTGAAATCAGCGTTAACCACTGCACCTTTGATGCAGCCACCAGATTGGTCTCTTCCATTCGAAATAATGTGTGATGCGAGTAATTATGCAATGGGAGCAGTTTTAGGACAACGAGTTGGCAAACAACCTCATGTGATCCATTATGCTTCCCGGACCCTTAACGCGGCTCAGTGCAATTATTCAACTACTGAAAAAGAACTTTTGTCTATTGTTTTTGCTTTAGATAAATTTCGTTCTTATCTACTTTGATCTAAAGTGATTGTATTTTCTGATCATGCAGCTTTAAGACATCTTTTGGCAAAGAAAGAATCAAAACCGAGGTTAATGAGATGGATTCTTCTTCTTCAAGAATTTGATTTGGAGATTAAAGATAAAAAGGGGGCTAAAATTTGGTGGCAGATCATTTGAGTCCATTAGTACGAAAAGAAAATCTAGTGCCACTACAAGAATTCTTTTCGGATGAGCAATTGTTTGCTCTGCAAGGTATGGTTCCTTGGTATGCTGATTTAGTGAATTATTTAGTTTCTGGAACTTTACCTGATGATTTGAGTAGAGCTAAGAAAGATAAAATTAAGAGTGAGGCAAAATATTATGTGTGGGATGATCTATACTTGTGGAAGTTTTGTTCCGATCAAATTATTAGGAGATGTGTGCCTGATTCTGAATTAGAGTCTGTCTTGAAATTTTGTCATGCTTATGCGTGTGGTGGTCATTTTGGACCTAAGAGAACTGCAAGAAAAGTGTTAAATAGTGGTTTCTATTGGCCTACTTTATTCCGTGATGCTTATGTCATGTGTAAAAATTGTGCACAATGTCAAAGGACTGGGAATTTAAGTCATAGGAATGAAATGCTTCAAACGCCCATACTTGTTTGTGAGATTTTTGATATATGGGGTATTGATTTTATGGGACCTTTTCCTTCCTCCTTTGGTTTTGTTTATTTCTTACTTGCGGTTGATTATGTTTCGAAGTGGGTGGAAGCTAAAGCCACCCAAACTGATGATTCTAAAGCTGTTGTAGGTTTTCTCAAGTCTAACATTTTTAGTAGGTTTGGCATACCAAAAGCGTTGATAAGTGATCAGGGGTCCCATTTTTGTAATCGAGCTGTGGATACTTTGCTAAAAGAATATGGGGTGTTTCATAAGACATCCACACATTATCACCCTCAGACAAATGGGCAAGCCGAGGTGTCCAATCGAGAAGTCAAGTCCATCTTGGAAAAAAACTGTAAATCCTAATCGAAAAGATTGGAGTCTTCGACTTGAAGATGCATTATGGGCGTACCGGACAGCCTATAAAACACCTATTGGGATGTCTCCATATAGGTTAGTATTTGGTAAATCGTGTCATCTTCCGGTGGAATTGGAACACAAAGCGTTTTGGGCTGTAAAGAGTTGCAATTTAGATAGAGATCAAGCTGGTATACATAGGAAGTTGCAACTACAAGAGTTAGAGCAGATTCGCCTTGATGCTTATGAGAATTCCCGAATTTACAAGGAGAAGACCAAGTGGTTTCATGACAAGATGATCTCTAGGAAAGAATTTGTGATTGGACAAAAAGTGTTGCTTTACAACTCAAGACTCAAATTAATGCTTGGTAAGTTACGTTCTCGTTGGGTTGGACCTTTTGTTGTGATTAATGTTTTTTCTTATGGTGCAGTAGAGATTCAAAGCTTAGAAACTAACAAGTTGTTCAAGGTAAATGGACATAGACTTAAACCTTTCTATGAAGGTTTGCAAGAGCATACAATTGAAGAAGTTTCATTGATCAATCCAACTTACTTGGATTAAAAGGCTGCAAAGTCGAGCCAACGACTTTAAAAAAAGGCGCTGCTTGGGAGGCAACCCAAGAGTGGCTGAACGACCACCATCAGATTTGCTTTCTTTTTCCTTATCTCTTTTAATTTCGTTTGTTCATTTTTTTTTCTTTATTTATTCTCATTCTGTGTTGCATTGAGGACAATGCAGATTTTAAGTGTGGGGGAGATGGTTAGTTATTTGTTTTATGAGTTAAAAAAAAAACAAAATTTCTTTATTATGCAGCTAAGTAAGGTAGTGAAAAATTATTTTCCTTCATCAGTGGTTGATTGAAAAATAAACTAGATTCAATAGAGAAGTTAAGTAGTGTTTAAATTGTTATGATTGTTGAAGTACAAGCTTTTAGAGAAATTCGTGTGAATTCGTAATTTAGCATAACTTTGTATGTGACTTTTGACTTGCTGAAATCCCTTCAAATTCCTCAAGGTTAATCTGGTTGATAGTGATTTAAAGTAATAACGGATGAAATTCCTCGGTGTAAAGCTTGAGGCGTAAACTATGTAATGTTGAAGATATAATATAGCGCCTGGGATTATCTACACTGAAGGGATTAAACCTGAGGAGTTTTCAAGCTTGATAACCTAAGACTATCTAATCTGGGATCTATCGGCCCAAACCTGCTACTGTGTTGGAAATCTAATAGGGCTATTCAAAGTATGTCCAGAATGAAATGATCCGCTTGTTGAGTAACCGGGTGCATTCATGAATAATGTTTGTATTCGCGTCAAAAGACAAGTGTGTGCTTAATAATAATATATTGCTCGTTTTAATTCATGCTTGAGGAAATATAAAGGGATGATGTTGAGTTAAATGTTGCATTAATAGTATTGCGGTTACAAAATGAAGTGAATTCTTGAGAAGTTTGTGTGAATGCAAGAGTAATGGTGGACACATGATTAACCTTTCTAGCTAATTTTGTTAATTTTTGGTTCTGAATCGATGATGTTTGGAAAGAAAATTTCATGAACTTGCTTGTTTGTACATTGAGAGATTGATTTTGTGGGTATATCTTCTGCAAACCCTCACGAGACTAAACTCGTCCACTAGGGGTAACCTAGGGGTTTAAAGGCTTGTTGCATATGCTAAATGCAACTGTGTTACCTACGAAAGTGGTTGGCTTTAGTTTTAGTTTTTTTTTTTTATCTTTGCCCGAGGACGTGCAAGAGCTAAGTGTGGGAGAATTTGATAAGTGCAATATTTATATATTTTATTACCTCTATCTTTAGCATTTTATTGTGATTATATGGCCATTGGAACTGATTTTATCTCATTTTGTGATTTGGGCAAGAGTTGAAGTGCAAAATATCAATTTCAATCAAAATGACAGATTTGGCGATGTTTCGGAAATATTAATATATCTGGAGATGCAGACTTTAGTTTCTATTGAATTTTATCTAGTTGGAAAGCTAAGACAAAGGCCTATATTTCGTATGAAGAAGTCCAGACCCAGTTCGGAAGTTAAAGGGCTCGAAAGTGTTGAAGAATTTAATGAAGATTTCTGTTCTGGACTGGACTGGAATGCGCAGCTTTGGTGAAAAATTCATAACTAGAGTTATCTGTCTTGGATTCAGTCAAGGCCAGTCGGAAATGAAAGCTAACACATAAAGCTACAAATGTCTAGAAGGAGTCAAAGTCAGATTCGATGAATTAGAGGTGACAAATCAGAATGTAAAGGGAAGAATATATTCTCCATGCTTTGATGTTAAAGAGAATAATATATTCTCCATGCTTTGATGTTAAAGGGAAGAATATATTCTCCATGCTTTGATGTTAAAGGGAAGAATATATTCTCCATGTCTTGATAAAGGAAGAGGGAATATATTCTCTCTATGATTATGTCATCTTTTCATTGCCTATATATATGTCTTGCAAGAGTTGAAGAAGAACAACAAAAACAACAAGAAAACAAAGAGAAGAGAGTTAGAAAAATAGTATTTTCAAGTTTTATGCTTACAATTATGAGTAGCTAAGTTTTTATTTCGATTCAAGGGAGTTCATTTTGATTCACATGTTGTGAGACACGGAGCTTCATCTATCTATCTACGGTTTGATTATCTTTTGTTTCTTATTCTTAATGTTCATGCTTGTTTAGATAATAATCTAAGGTGCACATAGTTGATTATCTATTACAATTTATTGCTAACAAATCTTCATAATCCGTAATTGTTATGTTTGATTTGTGCATGTAGCAATTAGGTTTTCATGATTAGGATCCCAATTTTCGTTGATAACCTAAGGGAAACATTAGAGTAAATTAAATAGTTGGCGCTTGCTTAAACTATTGTTTATCCTTAGTCGCTTCTAATTTGTTATGCTATTATTAACATGATTAGGATTGCTTAATACCGAGTCAGTTGATAATAAGAATTTAACCGGGTGCTGGGCTTTGGTTAATGATATACGGAAGTTAATAGGGATATAAATAGCTGGTTATTTATGTTCTTGGCTAAGTAATCAAAGAATAGATAGTATTTTAGGTGTCTATGATCAACTTGAATTGAAGAACGAACTATCTTTGAATCGATGCTTTACAATTATTGAACACGTACCAATGGGTGTATGTATATTTGTGTATATGTTGATGGGTTTATGTATATTTGTGTATGTGTGGGTGTACGTATATTTGTGTATTTATGAAAATATTTCTCGGTTGAAATTTTGCGGTGTCGGAATGATACGAAATTCACAGGGTCATAGAGAAACGGTATTCTGAACAAAACGCATGACTTTGTCATGCGTTCTTGTGATTTTAGCCATCTTAGATCGTTTAAGGCCTCAAATTTGCGTTTTATTATGAAAATAGGGTATTTTGTAATAAAATTCATATTTGAGGTCTTAAACGATCTCAAATGGCTAAAATCACGAAAGCGCTAGACGGATTTTACGTTTTGTTCAAAATGCCGTTTCTCTATGACCGTGCGAATTTCGTGTCATTGGGACATGGCAACATTATAATCGAGAAAATAAAATTTAAAAAAATAAAATAAACGACCCTATGACAGCGGTTCTGGCTGAACCGCTGTCACAAGATCCAAATTCATTTTTTTTAACCCCTATGATAGCGGTTCAGTCGGAACCGCTGTCATGGGGTCCAAATAAATCTTTTTTTTTTTAACACTATGACAGCGGTTTTTTAACCGCTGTCATAGGTCAAAACCATATAACTGCGGTACCTATGACAGCGGTTAAAAACCGCTGTCATAGGCCCAAAAAAACTGCTGTTATAAGTGATTTCTGTAGTAGTGTGTGATTCTTTGAAGGAGAAGAAGGACGTAGTTGGGATTACACCACCCAACGAACCTTACAAATACTGTTCTTTACTTTACTTTCAGCATTCATATTGTCATATCATAAACTGATTAAGTAAAATACAATCAAACACTAAGCAACTAAAAAACTTCTTGTGACGCTAAAGCTTTTAAAAGAAGACTACCAAAATCATTCCGCTGTGCTAACACTGATTAAAGAACTGAACGCTTAAGCCCACTCGGTTAAAGTATTCAAATCATGAAGTCTAAGTTAACTCTCCAAAAAACCAGTCTTCATCAGACGCTCAACCTAAGCGTCTATATTTCAAAGTAAACGCTCGGTCAAGTTTCTCCTTTTCAAGCGTCCAAAAAATATTTTAGTACGAAATCTTTTGAAGTCGAAAACGACTCAAGGGTCTATTCAACCCCACACCCCACCCCCTTCTAGACCCTTTCGTATGTCACTTGGGACCAACAGCTTTGGTACACTTTGCGTGGATTGAAAGAAATAGAAGATGTTTTTTAGGAGATAGAAGTACTGTGAATAGTGTGGTAGAAAAGATATGGAATTCTATAATATGTAAATTTTAGATGAGATAGGCTTGATTATTTTCTGAAGGTTAATGAAATTCGCTTACAATGTTCCCAAAAAAAAAAAAAAGTGAATTTGGTATGATTGATTTAAATGCTTAAAATCATGAAGCATCATACTTTCATAAACATATAATTTAGGAAGAATCCACTTTATTATAATGTCTAAGCGATTTCCAAAATTGAAGTAAGTCATCAATTTTAGGGGGAGTTTTAAAATTGTACTTATTTCAGATACTAAGCGACAATGATCAAAATTGATTTTCAAGATGTTATGCATTGATCATCAGCGTTTACTTTTATGCATGTCAAATTGATTGCTAATAAAACGAAAATATTATTTCTCAAAGGCGATTCAATTGTCTGATCTTCAAAAGAAAAACTTCAGTGTTAAAATTATTCCCTTTTGACACTAAGTAATTTTTTTAAAATTCATGCATTGTTTTCATCGCTAAAAGGTGGTGGGTGTGGATAAGTCCAAAAGATAAAATTTTGACAACTGCCCACGCGTTCCTATCAAATTGAACTGACGGTTAATGATACCTATCTAAAATAGGCCGTTCAGAAACTGCACATGCTTGAGCACGTTTCAGTGTACTAACAGGCTCGTGCAACTCACGCTGAAAATTATCAAAAATATCAAACGTTTTTGAAAAGGTAACTGCGGATTTTCAACTTTATTAGACACAGTAGTTACCCAAAATATCGCTTGCTTTCACATCCGTCTTTATGATTAAATGACTCGGATTAAATATTTTTCATTTTTAATTAACTACATTTACACGTGGCCATTACCGAGCATACGAGAGGTAACTTTTTGCCATCCCTGTTTAAACACCTCAAATATTTATAGAAAAACTTTATCACTCTCATATTTTCTGCTGTAAAAATATTCTAAGGCAAAAAGTGTTTCTTCTTTCTCTCTCAAAAAGCTCAAACATTCATCAATGGCGCCACCAAAATCTTCAAAAACTAATGTCAGAAAATCTTCCAAGTCAATGCAGGATTCCTAGCCAACTGGAAATACCTTTTTTAAAACCAACACTTTCCAATGAGAGGAATTCTTTCTCTCATTGAAGATTCAGGACTTCGAACTCTTTTAATCTCTCACTCCTTGACTCATGCAGAGGAAACTCTTTTCTTTTTTCAGAATGTTGTCATTTCTGACGATGGTAGTTCCATTACTTGCGTGTTCTAATTTGATCCAAAACCATTTGTTCTCACTCCCCAACTTCTTGCTGATTTGTTGAAACTGCCTACTGATGACTGTAAGGTTGAATAATTTACAATGGGAAATGCTACCAAAATCTGGCAACAAGTCAAGAGAGATGATGTTGCTGTTGCGTATGAACCCAACTTTCAGAAGAATGACATGAAGGGAGAATATGTCATTCTTGCTGACTTTTGTGCTACGATGATCGAATGCAGAAAGGGATCTTTCCACAAGATTTTCCATTTGTAGTATAGAATAATGATAGCCATTCTTACCAAGCTTAAGATCAACTAGGCTCTTTAGGTTTTAAATAGTTTCAAAGCAGTGATGCAGAAGTCGTTTAATCCCAAGCCTCGTGGGATTTTGTTAAGTTTTATTTTAAGCGCTAGCGGATTTGTTAACTCCACTGGAATAAAAGTCCCGGCACTGAAATTATTTGGGAAGAAAATGATTGGAGAACTGTTCAACCCCTAGCGACGTGGCGGTGCAGCAATTCCCAAGGAAGAAAAAGAGTGACTCGCTGCTTTAGCAAGACTTCAAGGTGATGATCAGGAGAAAAGGACTTTCCCATCAGATGAGCCTAAAGAAGAAGTTATGGTCAAGCGACCAAAGAGGAACGCTGCTAAGAAAGATGCTAAGCCATCTAAGCCCTCTAAGAAGCCCAAGGAGAAGGAGGATAAGAAGAAATTTCCCTCTCCTCGTCAGAAAACCCCTTCCCCTCTTCTAGATTTGATGCATACGCCTGAGTCCGAAGAAGATGAGAGGTTGTGCTGCTAGCTCAAAAGCTTGAGCCAGCGCTGGAAGAACTCTTGAGTGCCTCCCCTCCTCATGAATCTACCGTAATGCCTGAAGCTAATCCTCCTTCAGATGGTATTGATTTTAGCGATCAGGGTAAGTACTTGTAAAACTACAATGTAGGTTATCCTTTCTTTGTTTGTTTATTTCATCTAACGCTATGATAAAATATTTCATCTCTTAGAGAAGTCGGAATGAAAGTTGTTTTAGACACTTTAGAGGAACATAATATTCCTATCCGTGCTACTGCTCTCTCCACTCTCATCTCTCTTGATGATGAAGTTTCTTTGGATCCTGAGGCAAACGAACAATCTGTTCCTAAAGCCCAAGCGATTGAGACTGACAAAAGTCCTTAGGGTAAGCGTTTATGTCTTTTCTTTTAAATTTCTACTTAGTAGAAATTTTTCTATCTTCTCAAACGCTTGCTTATTTTTGCTCCAATTGTGCCAGATACTGAAGTTCCTCCAGTTCCAGCTATCACTGAGGCAACCTTATCTTCAGAGGTTGAAATGGAGTTAGATGCGATTTAACATCAGTCATGGAAATTGCAAAAGAATTGCACAGACTATTCTTGATGCTAAGACATCTATAGCCCACGAAGCATCTGTGATTGCTGAGCGGTCGATAGAAGTGGCCCCCATCATCCAACGACCAACTCCTCCACCTCTTCCTCGTGTTATCAATTTCTTTCCTAGAGGCTATGATCCAGAAGTTGAATTCTACTTGACACGACAAAATCCTAGCAAGAGAACTAGGTCGCGTAAGTAGTAAAGTGGATTTCTAAGTCCGGGGTTATCGTATCCGCAGGGACAACTATAATCTAAGTACCAAGACTACTATATTACTCAATTCTAAGTTAAATCGGTCGATAGAAATGTTGATTAACTAATTAATAAATACTAGAAAATAAACTAAGGCAACGTCACTCCAAATAAAGGGAGGAAACAATAGAGAGAAGCGATCAAGGCACATGGTTCAACCGATTATGCATTTAGATTCTATTGGATTATTAGATTGATTTAGCTAAGGCGAAATTCCCTAACGTACGTACTACCCAATCTCTTGGCATAGCAACCCTACCCTTGGTAACAATTTCCTATATATCTCTATATGAAAACCCGATTAACGAGGATGCATTTAAGGTCTAGGAATTCCCCACGTGAATGGAAAGCCACCTAAAGAAACCGAGTCTATCTCTAGTCGGTTTAACCATAGGGTATTTAATGTTTATATCTTCCCTAGGTTATTATCTCTCGATCTCTAACCTAGGCATTTTATCAAACACTTGGTGATCAAGCAAATGTAGCATTGAGATCAAATATTGAATACATAGCTAAAACCAAAATTAATCCAATAAACACCAACAAATCAACAATCAAAATAACATAAACGGCCTATCCATGGCCTCAATCAAACAAGTTTAGCTCATATTCATGTCAAAAGTGCAAATATAAATCATACAAGTCATAGGAGATTTGAACAAATTCAAGAAACAAATATGTAAAAACTCCTTAATTCTTGTAGAGATGTGGATTCCTTGTTGAATTCTCCATGTTTTGACCTTTAATCTTCTCTTCTAAGCTCTCCCTCTCTCTATTTTCGTGTGGTTGCTGATATCCAAGGTGAGTCAGGGTAAAAAATGGCTAAAAGGGGTATTTATAGACCAATCCGCTGCCTCGAACGCCGCGGCGTTCGCTGGTTGAACGCCTCGGCGTTGGCTACTGCATGTGAACGCCGCGGCGTTCGTGGATGAACGCCTCGGCGTTCCTCCCCTGCTGCACCAGCCAGTTTTGGTAAACTTCGCATAACTTTCTCTACTGGTGTCAGAATTCACTGATTCAAGTTGCTGTAGAATCCTAAAACAAAGATCTACAACTCTCCAGAATACACTAGGGCCGAAATCAAACGTTAAAGATGACAAAATTGTCTCACAAGTCACTGAATGAGAAAACTCCATCGTAAGACGTCTCTTCCGATGACGTTTTCACCTCCTTCCCTACATATCTGATCTTTGTCTTCAACATAAGAAATGTACCTTTGCCTCTTATCTTTCCATTGGTAAATCAAGTGTGTAATTTGGACATGGGTAGAGAACTCTATTCAATAAACTCTATCACTGCGCAGACAGTTTGTATCTTTATGCATGATTTACCTTCAATCCTTGTTTTTCCTCCAAATGATATGTTATTCTAGAAAATATGAGAAAACAAGGGTCCAAGCATCATATGTCATCAAATTATCATGAAAACAATCAAAACCAAGTCAATAAACGGGGGAAAACTAGTGTAAAAATAACATATATCACTACTATACCTGGAGAGAAAATAACACCTTTCAGACGGTTGATATGGAGAAGACGTTCCAAGAAACTCTCCACAACCTGTTCTTTCAAATGCCAAGAAATTCGAAGTATTCGATACATTGGCGGATCTAGGTCTTCATACCAAGAAGCGTCTGAAATCGCGGTTGGGATACATTTGTCGTCCTGTTGTCAATGTTACTGATTTTGACGCTGAGTGTTTTAACCTTTATGGCCCTTTCGAAGAAGTGTTCTGTCCCTTGTGCTAGAACAAGGTTGTGCTCAAAAATACCAATATCACTGGATGGCTTAAGGACCCCGATGAGGATATGCTTAATGCAATTATGTACTCAACCACCTTAGAATGCTCTCTCTCCAAGAACCCTTAAGTTGTGGAAGGGAAAGGACCAACTGCCACTGAGCGTCCTAATTCCATTAATTCCAGGGTAGAAGATGAAGCTAGAGAGTATTTCGCTCGAGTTTGGGCTGATGACTATGATCATGACTGAGAAAAATTCAAGAAGTTGGTCGAAGCCAAGAAAGATAGACTCGTCGGTGAGATGCTCTATTAACGCTGGATGATTAATACATCCAGATGGGTAGAATAGTATGTTTTGCACTTACATACGCTTGAAGAAATGCTTTTCTATCCGTCTCTTTTCGAGTTTGGGATCTCGTACAGGCAAAGGGGCTATACAATTGTTTTCTCTGACAACGCTTAGAGCTTATGGGCAGTATTGCAAATTTGCCTTATTGTCGTCAAGGCATTGAGCAATACATCAGAAGGGAACTGCCAAGGTTCATCTGAGGCTATCCTTGTTATCTTAATGAAGATGCTAGCTCTAGTAAGCGAGATGCAACCCCAATGACCAAGACCGCTCGTATAAGATTAACTTATGAGCATGCAAAAAACCATCGGACAGGCCGAGCGATTCTTGACAATGCTCACTTGCTGGACATAACTTTCAACGACCACTTTGGTTTGAACGAGTTCAGAGCCTACTCCGTGCTTCCAGGTTTCTTTGCAGAGCAGAACATCTGCATGGCCCAGATTCTATCTTTGATTCGGCCAGTGGATCAAGTGCTGATTCCTTCCTTGATGGGCTTCGTTAATTGTTACACATCTGGTGTGGTGATCTCAGAAGACGCTAATCTAGCATTCAGTACCAAACAACGATTTCATTCTTTATCCCGAGATCATTCTACCTAAGTCCTAGGCATGTTCTACAAGCGATTAGCCTACTCTAGGTCATCCTTATTCCAAAACCTTCTCCTTCTGCGGAAATCATAGAAATGTTAGTGGATTCTCCCATTGTTGCTGAAGACGCTAAAATGCAAGATGTTCCAAGCGCTCGAGTGGAAGAAGCTCCACTCAATCTTCAAGTTGCTGAAATGGATAAAGAAACTGCTTCAATGGATCAAGCAATCAAAGAAGTTGATGACATTCTAGAGAAAGAACCCCCTCATCTGAGACAAGGCTAAAGGTAAGGCTCCAATGACTTTGAAAGATTCTATGTCGCCTAAGCTATCTTCCTCAAGCGATTCTGATTCTGAGACTAACCCTGAAGCCAAAGACTCCAAGCAAACTGTCAAAAACTCTCTTATTGAAATTCAGGGTTTATGTTCTCGAATGGAGGAAAAATCCCGTGAAGTGCTTAGTCTAGTGGACAGACAAGGAATCACTGATATGATAAATCAAGTGACACAAAGTTCAGCAAAAAATCTTAATGCAATGGTCCCGCTAATTACTGAGCTTTCTGAAGATTTCAACCAATTGCTAGCCTAGAATGCTTCTGCCAATACCGAGCGACAGAATCAATCCAATTCAATCTCTGAGTCTATCTCGAAGCAAGTTGCTCTTCTCGTAGAAGAAGTCAAGCTCCTTTGGAAAGATATGACCGATATTAAGAACTCTCTTGATGATGTCAAGAAGGAGGAAAAGGGTAAAAACAAGTTTAAGAGTGGTCAAAGGTCTGAAGACAAGCGCTGAGAAGAGCTTCAAAGAACAATTTCATCTATCCAGCAAGCTATCCTCAAGAAACGAAGACTATATTTCTACAGAGGTTTCCTGATTCCTGACTTTTCGATTGAGCTTCTTGAAGAGCTAGGCATTCCACCTTTCGCAGTGTTTGTTCCGTCCTATAAGACAACCCGCCGAACTCCAGTCACAAAAAATTATGAAATATTTGAAGAACTGTTATGTGAACTTGGAATTGATCTTTCGGTTTGGACGCCAACGATACGCATAAAAAGATGGTAGACACCAATAACAAGGCCAAGAGGAAAATACAAGTTGGTTTTGTACAGAGGAATTATGGACAAACTAATTCAGGTAAATATACAATACAAAGTTGCTATGATTGGTTGAGGGGTACTCAACAAGTTTTAGAGTAGCTAATGTTATGTGGAGTAAAATTAATATCCCTAGGCACTCTTTTATTGTGTGGATGGTTATGCAAAAAAAGTTGTTAACTAGAGATAGACTAAGTCATTTTGTACAATTGGATGATTCCCAATTCGTGTTTTGTGGAGTAGAAGAGGAGACTGTTCAACACTTATATTTTGAATGTGATTGGGGGAGGCAGCTTCTGTCTAAGATAATGCAGTGGCTAATGGTAAGTTCTTGGCCGTATCGTTTTTCTAGCTAAGTTAATTAGCTTAGATTTGCTTTTGTGAAAGGGATGTATAGGCAACAAATTTTGACATCAGGGATTGCAGGGGTAATAAGCCATATTTAGATGGAGAGAAATTTTCGTTTCTTTAAGAAAAAAAGAAAAGTAGGTAGATGATGTATTATAGATTCTCAAAAGGGAATTAACAATCAAATTTGCAGCTGTAAGAAGGCAGAAACTTGGGGATCAAAATAGAGCATATTATACACAAATATTTTAACTAATAGAAGGTTGGTTTGCTTTATTGCTTTAGTGGTAGCTTGATGTCATTTATGTTTAAGTTTTGTTCTTTTTGACACCGAGGCTTGATAGTATCTCCCTTGAGTGTATTGCATGAGAAATTTTGTGATTGTTGGGTTTATAGTGACACGCTAGAACCGCATGTGTTTGCACAACAAGTGGACTGGTCGTGTGTAGTAATAAAGTGGACAATTAAGTCCCGATGTCGAACCACAGGTACTTGTATTTTAGTTTTAGACTTGTAAATAAACGCTTAAAGTAAAGGATGAATTGGAATAAAAGTGTAGAGAACAAAAGTAAAAAAGTGCAATAGATTGAAACTTCAAGTGTTGAAGACGACTAAGGCGAATGTTAGGGCTCAATTTGATACAATATCTTTATAACGTGAGTTGTCGAATCATTAGACCTATGTTGCGATGGTGGAAAGTTCCTTAAATAATTACTACCCGATGTCTCGGCAATAATAATCCTATGATTAGTTGATGGTCCCCAAAATATCTTTATCCGAGAATCTAACCAACAATCATGCATTCAAGCTCTAGAATTTCCCCGGGCAATTCCTCATTGTTTGCTGATTATGTTGTGAATCTCATGCACCCTAGATCAATTTTCTCTCGAAACATTCATCTAGGCAATTTATCGAACACATGGTGATCAAGCACATGTACGTAGAACAAATACAAATTCACAACACATAGCAACACATGAATTGATTCAAACAAATAAATATTATATAGATACTTCACACATAGACCATCACATGGCCTTAGTCTTACAGATCTAGTTCATAATCAATGGTAAAAGAAAATCTGAAGCAAACTTGTATATATTCATAGACAAATATATAATGAAAGCAAAGTAAAACTCCTTAATATACTTGGTTGATGATGAAATCAAGTTGGAAGCTTGAATGCCTTGTCCTTCCTCCTTCTTGTCCTTCAACATATGATGTATATGGCTAGTTTTAGTCCCAAAAGGCCTAAAAACCGAACCCCAAAAACTTTTTTCTCATTCCCCTTGAGTTTGTATTTATAAGGCTCTAAAACTGGGGTTCCGACACCCAGGCGTGGATGAATTGGCGCTCAGTCAGAACTCAGCCGTTTTCTTGTATTTCAGCGCAACAATTTTATTTTCTTTATAACGTTCTCCAAGGACCTTTGATTTGGATGATTCAAGTTTCCAAGTGAAGCCCACATAGAGATCTACAACTTTGTTGGAGGAAACCTCCTAAAATTCGGCTTCTAAATATACAGAAATTCTGTGTTTTCGTGCATTATTCCTCAATTGCAGTGATTTTCCACCTTTACTCAATAAGCACACAAATTAAATGCATCTGTGGTATAAATCATGCATAAGCCAATATAAATCACATAAATATGAGACTCTAAAACATATAAAATTGCACCCTATCATATAGTAATTTACTTTTACGTAAAAACAGTATATATATTTATAGGGTAAAAAGCATTTTTTGACCCCAACCTATGTAACTCTAACTTGGCCCACCTAGGTGGTGCGGGTTCCTACAACAAGCGTCCCAAGATACAATAGTATTCATTCTGAATTTGAATCACTTCAAATTACAAAACCTTTCGAACGTTCACTACTTAGAAATCTTGGGAGGGGAAAAAGAAATGTGATGCAAAGAATGCTTGAGGTATTTATTTCCAGCTACTGGAGGAGCCTTTATATCGACACAAAAATCAAATGCATTAAAGACGAAAATTGTAATAGCAGTCTACAATAGCAGCCAGTGTTCGAACGTCCAACATCGGCATGTTCAAACGTCAACTTGTAACTCACTTTGCTCTTACAAAAAAGTAACAACGTTCGAACGTCCAAATTGGGCACGTTCGAACGTGAGTTCTTCTAGAAGAATAACTATAACAGAGTTAAAACATTTTGAATCTTAAGAAAAGAGTCAACGTTCGAACATCCAAATGAGTCACGTTCGAACGTCAGGTCTTGTAGAAGACTTATTTGGAATTTGAACAAAAACGTGGCTAGCGTATGTTCAAGCTCGTTTTCAATCAAAGAACATTTTCTATTGATAGATCAAAAGAATTTGTGCAATTAATTTTGTCCAGAAAATTAATATCTTAGAAGCCCAAGCCCAGACCCATGCGACCTCGGACCTGGCTCGTTCCTGTGCTAGTATCAGGGTCCATCGGACCCCCGCGCTGGCAAAGACCTACGATAGGCCCAATATCTAGGACCTCCCCCATCCACAAAATTGCTTCACCCAAAGGGGTAACCCCTTATCTCAAGGTAATTGTGTATAAGCCATTACATATTTTGATCCATTTCCAATGTGGTATAAACCCACTTCAAACACCCAACTTTGACTTTTAATCTCTCATTCGTTTTAACTCCGATTTAAAAAATTTGAAGTACTAAACTCATCAACTGATTACCCAGATTAATATTATCCAATAATATTTTGTGTCTTGGATACTTACGGAGTTTGAATTTCTAATGCAAAAGAGGTGTTACACACTTTTTGCATATTCACTTTTCCAAAAATCCCCCACACGAATGAAACTAATGCAAATGCATGATGTCAAGAGTTTAGTTGATAGTCTATCACATCAGAAGAAGTAGCTTTTGGATTTGAACCTTTCTTAGTGAAATATCTTAGATTTCTAGTCTATCCAATGAATGCGATGTCTTGAATTGGTCAGTCGTAAGTGTAACAAATGATGAATTCTCAGTAGTGTTAGTTCTCATTGTTGGGTTCATTTTGGCCATGGCACCCTCTCTTAGATTTATAAGTTTTTACTCAGTTTGAGGCGGCCTACACCTCATACTTACATAGATGATCTCCTATTTAAGAGTATCCTACCATACTCTACGTTATTTAGATGACAATATAGGAACATTAAAAGTCCGACTTAGCTTTTGCTACAATTTGTAGGATGCACTTCTTTATCATAGGCAATGGCTTCTGAGTTAGACTCCTAAGTGCCTCAGCAAATTTTCTCAACTTAGCTATCCCATTGAACCAAGATCTTAGGATCTCTAGTTAACATGGTTGGGTTACTGCTGTGTCCATTCTTAATTTGTAGTCTTTAATCTCATGCCTCTTGATAGGCAATGTATTTGATCTCTAGGAAATCCTTTCGTCAAAGGATCAGCAATATTCCTTTTTGATTTTACATAATCAATGGAAATAATCCCTTTAGAGATCAGCTGATTAATGATAATGTGCCACTGACAGTCACAATGAATTAGGATAGGGGGCATTAGTTTTTCCCAACATGGAATATCTTCTAAGAAATTTCTTAGCCACTTAGCTTCTTCAACAGCTTTATCGATAGCTATGTTCTAATTCTATTGTGGAACGGGCAATGCAAGTTTTTTTAGAAGATTTCCAAGACACCGCTCCTCCACCAATGGTAAAGCTATACCCACTTATGGACTTAGAATTATTTGTGTTTGATATCCAACTAGCATCACTGTATCCTTCAATTACAGCTGGATATCTTGAGCAGTGTAATTCAAGGTTCTTCGTGTACTTTAAGTACTTAAGAACTCTAGTTAAGGCCTACCAATGCTCTATACTAGGATTGCTCGTAAACTTACTCAACTTGCTAATAGAGTAAACAATGTCTGGACGAGTTCAGTTCATGATATACATTAAATTGCCGAATACTATAGCAAAACATTATTTTTGATATGGGTTCGCCATGGTTCCTAGACAGGAGAGCCGTTTAGGAAAGCCGTTTTCACATCCATTTTATGTTTGTCCAGGCTATGCAACGCATCAATGCAATGAGCATCCTTATGGAGTTTTTTCTCATTACTGAAGAATAAGTATCAAAGAAATCAAAACCTTCTGTCTGTCTGTATCCCTTGACTACTAACCAAGCTTTGCACTTATCAATGGATCCATCAGTCTTATATTTTCTTTTTAATATCCACTTACAACCCAGAGGTTTGCTCCCTTTTGGAAGATCCACCAACTCCCATGTGTGGCTGTGCATGATTGACTGAATTTCACTATTGATAGCCTTTTTCCAGAGTTGAGCATCTGGACTAGACAATGCTTCCATAATCGTCCTAGGTTCACCTTCTATCAAATATGATATGAAGACAGGCCCGATCAATTTAAGAATTTTTGTTCTTTTACTATGACGTGGTTCTTCTTCCCGTTATTAGTACCACTCGTCGGCGCAAATGATCTCTTAAGAGGACTTTGAACATTTCTTTCCTTACTTGGAAAGATATCCTCAAAAAATAATGCATTTCTTGATTCCATGATTGTACCCTTATGAATCTCTGATATTTCTGACTTATGTACCAAAAATTAATAGGCACTACTATTAAGTGCATATCAAACAAAAATACAGTCAACAGTCTTAGGACCTATCTTCATGTGTTATAGATTTGGGTACCGGTGGTACCGCCCGGTACTATAATTTCGTCTCTCTCTCTCTCTATTCTCTACTCTCTCGATCTCTATCTCTATATATCTATTTTGGAATCTACCACCACCACCACCACCAACATCGAAGCACCACCGGCACCACCTCTACCTCTACCACCACCTCCGTAAACTTCTTCTCTCTCTATCTCTTCCTATATATATATATGTGTTAGGAATTTCATATTAGATGTTTTGATGATGACAAATAGGACTTTCTGTTAGACTCCGAAAAGTGTGAAAGCTTTCGTAGAATGTTATGTATAAGTACCTGAAAGCTTATTTATCTTAGGCTTATAGTATTTATCTTCGTAGAATTCCTTAGACTAAGTATGTGACACTAAAACACTTAGGAAAATTCTGGGTGAGTCTACCAAGTGATGAAGGTGAAGATCAAGCGTCTAAAGCTACAAAGGATAAAGATATCTTGAAGCGTCTGTCAAACGCTTTAGGGATTATCCCAGTGCTCAAACTACGAATGGATAACTCAGGCCGAATACTCAACATCAAGTGAAATGACGAAATTTTCAGTGAGACCATCAAGACAAGATTGAAGAGTAAGCGTCTGAAATAAAGAAAAGAAAGTCAGGATCAGTCCAAGCGTCTGATACACAAGAATAACTATTCTCTTCAGCAAGCGTCCAAAAAGGTTAAACCAACACAACCTACAAAGAACGTAACCTGAAAAAAAATTTAGACCCAAAACCATCCAAAGACTTAAAAAAATGCATGAATCAAACGGACGAATTATTTCCAACGGAAATAAAACAAGATGCATTAAAAGTCGGATAAGTGCTATTAAAATATAAGCACTATAACTTATGGGCAAGCCATATCTTTGACCTAGACTGTCAGATTTATGAAACCAAGACCATGCCCAACCAATTAAATATACCCAAAGTTAGAAATGTCTGAACTCAAGGAATGTTTGGGGAAACGAGACTCCAACCGAGTCAAACGGACAAAAACCACCAATACCTTATAAATAGCTCTTTCAACAAACAAGTAAAATGATGAAAAAGTGACACACACAAAAATACCTACCTTGTTGAACGAAAAGCTTACTAAAAATCATAGCCAAATATTCATATAAGCTTTTCACAAATATTCTAGAGACAGTCACCCATATCTCAAATCTCTTTTTAAGAAGAACATATACTACCATTGAGATATCCTCAAGTTTTTTTAACTTTCCAAAAACAAACAAACCCGTGACCAAAAACCATCAGCACCTTTCATCTGAGTGAGAAAGCTGGTTGACTTGCAAGCAGTATTTTTGTGTAAAAGAAGCTTGTTGAAGTTGATCTCTATTGGAGCTGAAATCTGTGTGACCAAGGAGTTCCGAGATCAAAAGTAACTTGCACCATTTCTGAGTGAAAGAAGCAAGGGAATAGAAGATCTTTAGTGGAGCTGAAATCTGTGTGACCAAGGAGTTCCAAGATCATATCCAATCTCCCTCTATCTTGTAGAAGTCTCTGTGTGACTCTTCGATAATCATCATAGTGGAAAAACCTCCCTGATAAAAGGAGAAGAAGGACGTAGCTGGGATTACATCACCCAGTGAACCTTACAAATATTTTGTGTCATTTACTGTTTTATTGTCTTACATTATACTGTCATATTATATCTTGAAAAGGCATTTAAAACTAATAAGCGACTAATTGGTTAAAACGAACGCTAAGCTATAAAAACATTTCCGCTGTGCTAACCCTGATTTAGTGACTAAACTCTGCCCTACTTTGGTAAGCGTTGAAATCACCGAGTCTAAGTTAACGTTTCTCAAGCGCCACATCCAGCGCTTAAACTTGTCAAGCGTTCAAATACTTCAAAGTGATACAAATTTTTAAGGAGTCGAAAAAGACTTCAGGGTCTATTCAACCCCCCCCCCCCTTCTAGACCCTTTCGTATACCACTTGGGACCAACAAGTGGTATCAGAGCGGTTGAAGTTGAAACCTAAGCGTTTCCAAGCGTAACTGCTTGTTCAGATCCATCTTTTTAATATAGTCGCTTCAAAATTACTTTAAAATTCTTCATGGCATTTTCTAAAGTTCCCAAGTTGACCGAGTCAAATTATGACTCTTGGAAGGTCAAAGCGTTTACTTATTTGTGTTCATGTGATGATGAAATGTGTGATATTATTTCAGATGGGCCAATCAAAATATACAAAGTTATCACCAGAGCGCCCGAAGCCACAGGAAAAACACCTGACGGGTATGTGGAGAAGTCCAAACAAGAATGGTCCACCGATGAGCGTCGACGAGCCAATCTAGACAATGTCGGTCGGAATGCATTATACACAGCCATTGGTGACAATGACAACTTATTCAACAAAGTCAAATCATGCAATACAACTAAAGAAATTTGGGATAAGTTGGCTACTATTTGTGGGGGCTCAGCACAAATAAAGGAAAACAAATTATCAATTGCCAAAGAAAAATTCAACGGCTTCAAGATGCTACCTAATGAGACGCTAGAGCAATTAGACATGAGGTTTACAGCCCTTGTCACTGAACTAACATCTCTGGGTATGGAGCTACAAAATCGAGAAACAGTGGTCAAAATCTTTAGAAGTCTTCCAAGCAAATTCCTGATGAAAACAACTGCAATGAGAGAATCAAACAATCTGGACAGCCTAACTCCAGAAGATGCTTTTTCAGAACTCAAAGCGTTTGAGTTTGAGCTGAATTCGGCCAGTGATGCAGTAAGTAATCCAGTAATCGAATCTGGAGTGCTAATGGCATCAATCAAAGGAAAACCTATCAAAGAAAAAGGTTCGGACATAAGTGAGGCAGAAGAACTGGCGCTTCTAAATAGATTCAGGAAATTCCTGAAATATGAAAAGAAGGGAAACAGTCCTAAGCACCTAGGACAAAATTCATATCAAGCGCTTCCTCAAATACAACCACAATATCAAACGCCTCACTATCCTGCGTCCTCCTCCCTAGCGCCAATTCAATATCAAACTCCTTCTCAGCAAGATCTCTCAGCGCCTGCAGCGTTAAACCAACGATCCACAAGATTAACAAACGAACAAAAGATGAAGACCAATCTTTGTTACAACTGCAGGAGACCAGGGCAATTCCAAGTTAATTGCCCATATCCAAATGTGTCTAAACCTACAAAGCAAGATCACACGGATAGAAACCAATTCAGGAGCAACCTGAGACAACAAGGCTTGCTAGCAGAATCAGAACCTCTATATACGCTTGAAGAGGACTTGGAATCATCAGATGAAAGCAGCGATGATGAACCATCAAAGGACTCAGCATTCATTTGTCTCATGGCAAGAGAAAATGATGCATCTAACGACGTACCATCTGAGGTACCTAGAGCCAACACCGACGCTTCAGTATGGTACATAGATAGTGGATCATCGAGACACATGACTGGATCAAAGAACCTCTTGATCAACTATCGTGCAACCAATGGTCCTCAAGTTATATTCGGTGATAATTCTAAAGGTAAAACTAAAGGTATAGGTATCATGCATAGGGGGAACATCATGATCAATGATGTATACTATGTCGAGGGTCTTAAACATAATCTCCTAAGCATAAGTCAATTTTGTGATAAAGGCCTTGAAATTAAATTTTCTAGTGACTTGTGCGAGATAATCGATGTTAAGACAGGATCTACTAAATTAAAAGGAAGAAGAACAAACAATGTATACTTAGTAGATTGGGATTCAACATTAGATAAGAACCCTACATGCTTCGTAGCTAAGAATCAAAACGAATTAGGTTGGTTATGGCACAGAAAAATGAATCATCTCAATTTCAAAACAATCTCTCAATTAATATCTCTAAATCTCATAGAGGGATTACCTAAAGGTTCCTTTAATGAAGATCGCTTATGTGATGCCTGTCAAATGGGTAAACAAGTTAAATCATCCTTTAAGAAGAAGCTTCATCTATCGACCTCTCGAATACTTGAATTACTACATTTAGATTTGTTTGGTCCTATTCAAATCATGAGCGTTAGTGGTAAAAAGTATTCACTAGTAATAGTTGATGATTTTTCACGCTATACATGGGTAGAATTTCTAGCATCTAAAGATGAAACTAGTGCCAATCTCACCTCTCTAATTCGTCAACTACAAAACTCAAAAGATCTAAAAGTAACAAGAATTAGAAGTGATAGAGGAACTGAATTTACTAACCATATTGTTGAGAAATTTTGTAAAGACTTTGGAATACTTCATGAGTATTCAGCACCTAGAACACCTCAACAAAATGGAGTTGCTGAACGACGGAACAGAACGCTTAAAGAAGCCGCTAGGACTATGTTAGCCGAGTCTAAGCTGCCTCAAAGGTTGTGGGCCGAAGCTATCAACGCTGCTTGCTACACTCAGAACCGGTGTATGATCAACAAGCAACATGAAAAGACTCCATATAAGTTATGGAAGGGACGTAAGCCGAATGTTTCATACTTTCATGTATTTGGTTCAAAATGTTTCATTCATAGCAATGGCTCCCAAAGCCTAAAGACATTTGATCCTAAAGCAGATGAAGGAATCTTTCTAGGTTACGCCAAAAATGGAAAGAGCTTTCGCATCTTAAATAAGATCAAATCGAAGGTTGAAGAATCCATTCATGTTGTGTTTGATGATGCTAACCAAGAACCGAGTAAGGTTAATATTAATGATGCAGGAATTGAAGATTTATCTCAACAAGCGTCAAAAATCAATCTGTGTGATGATAGTGATATTGATAATGATAATGAAATCATTATACCTAATCCTAAAACTACTCGTAAAGACATCAACGATGACATTGCAAGAAACTCTGATGATCATGAAGGGTATGTTCATCAAGAGCAAATTCAATCTACAAACACTGAAGCGCCTACGCAAGGAATTGGTCAAGCGCCTACACAGTTTAATCAAACGTTAGATCAATCTCTTAACTCGTTCCAACCAGACAGAAAATGGCTCAGAGACCATCCACCAGAACTAATTATTGGAGATATTGGAGCACCCGTTAGAACGAGAGCCGCTACAATAAATGAGGCCATGTTTACAAGCTTCCTATCTCAAATGGAACCAAAGAAAGTGGATGAAGCGCTTAACGATCCAAGTTGGATAGAAGCCATGCAAGAAGAGCTAAACCAATTTGAAAGAAATAAGGTATGGACGCTAGTACCAAGACCAACCCACCAAGGGGTCATTGGAACTAGATGGGTCTATAGAAACAAAATGGATGAGAATGGGATTGTGATTAGAAACAAAGCCAGACTCGTAGCTCAGGGATACTGTCAAGAAGAGGGCATCGACTTTGATGAAACATACACTCCAGTTGCCCGACTTGAAGCAATCCGCATGTTTCTAGCGTTTGCAGCATTTAACAAATTTACAGTGTATCAAATGGACGTAAAGAGTGCATTTCTGAATGGTAAACTCCAAGAAGAAGTATATGTGGAGCAACCACCAGGATTCATCAACAACCATGGGAAAAGCATGGTTTACAAATTGGACAAGGCACTCTATGGCCTTAAACAAGCACCACGAGCATGGTATGACACTCTCTCTATCTTCCTTATAGGTAAAGGCTTTTCAAAAGGCAGCGTTGACACAACGTTATTCAAAATTACCCATAATGAAGATATTCTCCTAGTTCAAATTTATGTTGATGATATTATATTTGGATCTACCAATAAGCGTCTATGTGAGAAATTTTCGAAAATGATGCAAGATCAATTTGAAATGAGCATGATGGGTGAATTAACTTTCTTCCTAGGATTACAAGTTAAACAACACCCCAATGGCATATTCATAAATCAAACTAAATATACTAGAGATATGATCAAGAAATTTGGTATGGAAAATGCATCACCTTCAAAAATTCCAATGAGCCAAACGCTTAAGCTAGATAGAGACCATAATGGAAAGAAAATTGATATCACTAACTATAGAGGTATTATTGGATCACTTCTTTATCTTACAGCTAGTAGACCCGATATTATGTTCTCAGTATGCATGTGTGCACGATTTCAAGCTGATCCTAGAGAATCACACTTAATTGCTGCTAAAAGAATCCTTAAGTACCTAAAAGGCACACAAAATGTGGGCTTATGGTATCCTAGGGATTCTCCTTTTGAACTAATCGGTTATTCAGATGCAGATTTTGCAGGATGCAAAATAGATAGAAAAAGTACTAGTGGAACATGTCAATTTCTAGGTGATAGACTAATTTCATGGCATAGTAAGAAGCAACAGTCCATCGCTACTTCCACCGCTGAGGCTGAGTATGTAGCCGCTGGAAGCTGTTGTGCACAGATCCTTTGGATGAGGCAACAACTTAGAGATTATGGAATAATCCTAGATCCAACTCCTATCCATTGTGACAATCAAAGCCCCTTAGCAATGACTCAAAATCCAGTTCTTCACTCTAGAACCAAACACATTGACATTCGCTATCACTTTCTACGTGACCACGTTCAAAAGAAAGATATCTCCATGCACTTCATTAATACAGAAAAGCAACTGGCAGATATCTTCACCAAAGCGCTTAACGAACAACGTTTTCTCACTTTAAGAAGTGAACTAGGTATGATTGATCTAAATGCTTAATCATTCGAAACATCATACTTTTGTTAGGCATGAAATTTAGGGGGAATTCAATGTCTGTTATGAAATTTATGGGGAATCTACATAGGGGGAACCTTAAAAGAGCTAACTATACCTAAGTGAATATGACCAAAAATGTTTTCCCTTGCATCGGTCATACGCACTTAGCACCATACACTTAAAACCTTTTTGACGCTTATTACACAAATCTGTCTTAGCGTCTGCACTTCTCTCAAAATAAACTAAACGCTTAGCTTTATTCCCGGCTAAAGCAGTTGGTAAAAAGACCCTTTTAAAAGCAAGCGTACATTACCCTACGCTAAAACGAGAAAGTGGATTAGTCAATCAATTCAATTAATGCTGACTTGACATTCCTCACCCTTCGCTCAAGAAAACCCATGGGTACTCATCACGTTTTTCAAAGATGGTTCAGCACATGTACACGCGTCAGTACAATTACCATGTATCTTAGACGAGTACAACCGGCGCTGAATATTTTAAATCAAAAGTAAAACACTACTACCAAGACCTAATGATAAGTACTGGGAAACTATGTCCTCATATACACCCTGAAAGGAATAATTCTATATGTTACAATGACCGCTAAAGCACAACCTGTTACTTGAAAGAGACTCCCAAGATTTTCAAGCGTCCACGTAACACTAAATTGTTTCAAGCGTCATTCTGAATAAGTGCGGACGCCTTAACAAATTTTTGGCGGGCATTTAAATAGTGTTCAAAATTATGATTCCCGAACAGTTTTTATAAAGAACGTATCCGCTTTTCATGGGCACACGTATCACTCTCAGTCTCTGTTTTAAACTTTTAAACGGACTTCAAAATAGTATATGTGGCAGTTACTAAAAGAAACCGTGCCTGTTTAATCTAAATTCACGTCCACAGTTATATTTTAATGGCTGAGATTTATATTCCTCCACGTGTCAACATCTCAAACTTCAAACACACCGAACATTCAAATTGAAGTTTCTGCAGAACACAAACACTCTTATACTCTATTCCATTCGTGCAAAAACAAGTCTCTCTCTTTTTCAAAAAAAAAAGGGAAAAATTTTCCTTCGTAATCTCTGTCTACTGCTCACTCATGGCACCCAAGAAAGCTACTGCTGGAACCTCTGAAGTTATTGTCAAGATCACTGAAGGCCTTATAGTTGATTGGAAGTTTCTCTATGAAAACCCCCAAATTGATTTAACGGAAATAATGGATTCTGTAGCAGAGGCTGGGCTTCAGAAATTTCTCACGAAATACTCATATATGTTTCCTGAAGAACTAGAATTTTTCTGGAGAAATGCTCGACTGTCTGACGATGAGACTTCCATCACGTGTTTATTTCCTGTCTCCAAGAAGGAATCAAAGACGTTCACTCTCTCTGCGGCCTCCATTGCCCAGAATTTCTCTCTACCTAATGCTGGAGCCACTTTAGACACTATCACTGAAGAACAAATTCAAGAAGTCTGGACTCAGATTAGCGCTTACGATGATGTTCCATACAAACCGTACTTCGAGAAGAAAGATATAGTGAACAGGTATCGAGTCTTGGTTGATTTCTGCAGTAAAAACATCGAATGCAGAGTGGGAACCTTCGACAAAATCAACCCAACCCAGTTCCAGATGATGACTGCCATCCTACTCAAGATAAAGATCAACTGGAGCGCCTATATATTCATCAGGTTCAGAGACAGTCTACGCACTTCAAACAGACCTTATGGTCTAGTTTTAAGTGATCTACTCTTTCGAGCAGAGTGCACCTCTTCAGCAGGAGTCACCGTGGCCAAGCATAAGTTCTATGGGCCAAGAATCATCAATAATCTCTTCAATCCACCCAAAGTTGGAGGTGCTGCTAAGCCTCTCTCTGAGCACCAAGTTGTCCGCGCAGCGTCAGATGAGGAGGCTGAGCGTCCAGATCAGGAGAAAGCCAAACGTACTGTGAAGCGTCCCACTGTCACAAAGAAACGGGCTCCTCGAAAGCCCAAGACTCAACCTATTAAAAACGATGAAGATGATGAGGATTCTATACCCCTCATTAGTCGGAAAGATCTGGAAAAGGTTCTCAAGAATATTGACTTTGAAGAACCTGCAGTTCCACAGACTCAAGCGTTCCCCGCCGAAGGTATAAATGTGAAGCGTATCTTCAAAAGGCGTCCAACTGCTGCCATCTTTTCTGAGACTACACAAAGAGATCAAGCCATAGCTGCTGTCCCGATATCATCCTCCGAACCACCAGTTGATGTCCATCTGGATGTTGATATGACCCAAATTGTGGCCATCGCACATGAAGCTGCCATCGAATCTACAAATCTCGAGCCAGATGAACCTGAAATCCCAAGGGCTCAACCATTGCTTGCATTACCTAGTACAACAGAGGCACGCTCAGAAGGTCAGAGCGATGCTAACGACGTTGTGATCCATCGACATTTCTTCAAGCTGGATCCCTCAAAGACTATCGATCACTCAGTCAATTATTTGCCTCCAGCGCCCGCAGAAAACTTCATACCTGCAGGTTACAATGAAGAAAGTCTTATCAATGCCGAAAATGATATCGCCAAGCTCATAAAGTTTGATCTGGCTGTACGCAACACTCTCTTTAATACAGCCTCCACCCCAGCTGATGAAGCTTACTACACAGCGCTTGAACTCGGAAAGACTCCCACACACATCCCGGCTTCCGCCACTCTCCAAGCTCAGCGGCAAGGAGGCACGACTCCTAGAGCTGATGTTGACTTAGCTTATTATCTGGACTGTGGGACAAGCAAACCCACTGGCTTCGCTCTCCGCGACTACAACATCAGAGTATATGAGCGTCAGGATCAGCTTCTGAACCCAACGGAAGAGCTACTAAACAGAGAAGGATATTCTCACTCTCTAACACTGGTCAAAAGCGAGGAAAACAAGAACTCAGCTAATCCTCTCCTCCTGTGGAAGAATAAAGGAGTACATGCCGGTGAGCGTCCAACATCCCTGACCGAGATGATTCAACTTGAAACCGATGCATATTTTGACTGCGTCTGGAACGCTAACTACCAACCCGACAGGTATCGTTTTGAATCCATCTGTGATATTCATCACCAAGGGTTTCGTGCTATACTTAATGCAGGAACTGAGTATTGTATGACTGAGATATGATGGGCTGAAGCTTACATGGGTGACA
Organism: Buddleja alternifolia; assembly: GCA_019426215.1. Classification (NCBI taxonomy): domain Eukaryota; kingdom Viridiplantae; phylum Streptophyta; class Magnoliopsida; order Lamiales; family Scrophulariaceae; genus Buddleja; species Buddleja alternifolia. Next base: position 47,620,433 of record CM033390.1, on the reverse strand, counting down.
AGTATAAATTTGAAGACTTGGTTAATGCTCCCCATCTGTTCAGACTAGGGATTCATGATAAAAGGACCAAATTTGCACGCTACATGCTGACGCAGCGCCAGCATAGACTTGGACCCGTTCTGAAGCTGCCTCTGATCCGCCATCAACCTGAACACCGCTTAAGACAAGCGTTGCACAAACTGGCCAACTCTTCTCTACGCTTTGATGATCAAGCGTCCATCAGCGGTTCTTCTCCCATGTCCTGTCTGAACTGCACCCCTAGCCAATGTGAAGACAACTTTTCTCTCATGATGGCAATTATGCCTCCAGTCTCTCTATTCGACAAAATCTTCACAGACAATCTGCGACAATGGGATGGCTCTCGGATCAATTCTTTCAGAGGATATCCACTACTTCCGTCTATTCGACAAGAAGTCTCCAGTCACTATGATTTTGGTTTATCGCTGCTAGAAAGATCTCAAGCGCTTGCTTCAGCCATCTACCCATACTTGGAAGAGTATTACCAGCTCCGCGTTCCCGCCTCTCGGAAACCGAAGACTCTCCCAACAGATCGGCTAATTGGCTTCTCACAACACTATTGCCCAGATGCCTTATTCTCTATCTGCAAAGCGCCCTCCAAACTCTTTCCCACTCATGTGCTGGATATCCTCGGGCCACTGTATATCAGGGCACTGGATAGTCCTATCAGAACGTTCATTCAAGGTACTCATCTCCCCACTCTACATTTGAATGAACTCCTGCAGACTGCTACGTATCCATATGCAGATGAACCGTTTGCCAGCTTGGACTTTCGGTTTACAGACTTTAGCCGAATAGAATCAGACTTTCCTGCAGCACCCGCTGAACTGTTAACTGCTCCTGAGCGCCTATTAGAGTTACCTCAAGCGCCTCATTCTCCCAGTCCAACTGAATCCGACTCTACTGCATCCACCGAGTCCAACACTGCCCCAGAGCTTCGAGGAACAGTATTTGATCCTACTAATCAAGTATCTATTGAATCTCTCAAACACACATCTCGTTTTAAGCCTCAAGTCCGCCCTGCACTTCCACACGCTCAACCGTCCATGGCTGAATGCCTCACTCAAATACAGCAACTATCTACAGCTACTCAGGCAAGTCATGTGGCTTTAACCAATGATCTACAAGACAGGTTCACGGCTCTCGAGACCTCTCTCACAGACGCTAATCAAGCTCAACTCCTGATTATGAAAGAACATTTCGACCAGCGTCTAACCACTCTTGAGGCCTCTGTCGCTCAGATTGCTGCTCAAGTCAGTCTTCTTACTCAGCATTTCATACAGACTGATGATGGCAATAAGGGGGAAAAGAAGGGAGAAAAGAGGAAATCGTCAACATCTAAAGATCAAGTTCCTCCTCCACCATCCAAGCGTCAACACGTTGATACTTCTCTCACACTGAGTGCAGAACCAAGGTATCCCTATCCCTCTTAGGTAACCACATCGGTTGAAGCATCCAATAAGAAAGAAACCCCCAGAGTGCTCTATCCAACTCTTCCGTTGCCTTCAAGAGCACTGCTTGAACAGTTTGACATTCCTCTTCTCAGAGCATCAATTCCAGAACCAACTGATCCAGCAGTATTAGCCTTAGAAAGAAAAATGTCTGACTTCGACCAAACCTTCAGAATTTGCCTACGATACATAGGCATCAGTCCAGAGGAATGGGATAAACACTTCATTGCCTTTAAGGCACGACAAGTTCAAGAGAACAAGCACATAATCAGTAAAGATCATGCGGCAATGATGACGTTAGAAGATCAGATAACTGAAGCAATCCGTGCTGAAATGACTAAGAGATACAAGATCAAGCCACGATCTTAATTTTTACTTGTGCCTCTCTTTGTAGTTGTAAAATGCCTGCACTGTGAAATATATATATATAAAATGCATTTTACAGCTGAAACATCTCGTTAAAGCTCAAACTAACTTACTAACTTACGCTAACCTTCAGGTATCTAACACTTGAACCAAATAAGTATTGCCATCATCAAAAAGGGGGAAATTGTTAGGAATTTCATATTAGATGTTTTGATGATGACAAATAGGACTTTCTGTTAGACTCCGAAAAGTGTGAAAGCTTTCATAGAATGTTATGTATAAGTACCTGAAAGCTTATTTATCTTAGGCTTATAGTTTTTATCTTCGTAGAATTCCTTAGACTAAGTATGTGACACTAAAACACTTAGGAAAATTCTGGGTGAGTCTACCAAGTGATGAAGGTGAAGATCAAGCGTCTAAAGCTACAAAGGATAAAGATATCTTGAAGCGTCTGTCAAACGCTTTAGGGATTATCCCAGTGCTCAAACTACGAATGGATAACTCAGGCCGAATACTCAACATCAAGTGAAATGACGAAATTTTCAGTGAAACCATCAAGACAAGATTGAAGAGTAAGCGTCTGAAATAAAGAAAAGAAAGTCAGGATCAGTCCAAGCGTCAGATACACAAGAATAACTATTCTCTTCAGCAAGCGTCCAAAAAGGTTAAACCAACACAACCTACAAAGAACGTAACCTGAAAAAAATTTTAGACCCAAAACCATCCAAATACTTAAAAAAATGCATGAATCAAACGGACGAATTATTTCCAACGGAAATAAAACAAGATGCATTAAAAGTCGGATAAGTGCTATTAAAATATAAGCACTATAACTTATGGGCAAGCCATATCTTTGACCTAGACTGTCAGATTTATGAAACCAAGACCATGCCCAACCAATTAAATATACCCAAAGTTAGAAATGTCTGAACTCAAGGAATGTTTGGGGAAACGAGACTCCAACCGAGTCAAACGGACAAAAACCACCAATACCTTATAAATAGCTCTTTCAACAAACAAGTAAAATGATGAAAAAGTGACACACACAAAAATACCTACCTTGTTGAAAGAAAAGCTTACTAAAAATCATAGCCAAATATTCATATAAGCTTTTCACAAATATTCTAGAGACAGTCACCCATATCTCAAATCTCTTTTTAAGAAGAACATATACTACCATTGAGATATCCTCAAGTTGTTTGAACTTTCCAAAAACAAACAAACCCGTGACCAAAAACCATCAGCACCTTTCATCTGAGTGAGAAAGCTGGTTGACTTGCAAGCAGTATTTTTGTGTAAAAGAAGCTTGTTGAAGTTGATCTCTATTGGAGCTGAAATCTGTGTGACCAAGGAGTTCCGAGATCAAAAGTAACTTGCACCATTTCTGAGTGAAAGAAGCAAGGGAATAGAAGATCTTTAGTGGAGCTGAAATCTGTGTGACCAAGGAGTTCCAAGATCATATCCAATCTCCCTCTATCTTGTAGAAGTCTCTGTGTGACTCTTCGATAATCATCATAGTGGAAAAACCTCCCTGATAAAAGGAGAAGAAGGACGTAGCTGGGATTACATCACCCAGTGAACCTTACAAATATTTTGTGTCATTTACTGTTTTATTGTCTTACATTATACTGTCATATTATATCTTGAAAAGGCATTTAAAACTAATAAGCGACTAATTGGTTAAAACGAACGCTAAGCTATAAAAACATTTCCGCTGTGCTAACCCTGATTTAGTGACTAAACTCTGCCCTACTTTGGTAAGCGTTGAAATCACCGAGTCTAAGTTAACGTTTCTCAAGCGCCACATCCAGCGCTTAAACTTGTCAAGCGTTCAAATACTTCAAAGTGATACGAATTTTTAAGAAGTCGAAAAAGACTTCAGGGTCTATTCAACCCCCCCCCCCTTCTAGACCCTTTCGTATACCACTTGGGACCAACAATATGTATATGTTCTCTCTCTCTCTATATATATATATATATCTTTATCTATATCACTACCATCACCACCACCACCGCCGCCACCACCATTTTATTTTGTATGACTTTGGGGTAAGTTTTTTAGATAAATATATATATATATATATATATATACATATATATATATATAGAGAGAGAGTTTGTGCTATGTGTCTGTGTTTGTGCGAATTTGGGGTAATGTTTTTAGATAAATATGAGGACAATTTTGTGGTATAAATAATTCTTGAGAATTGCCTATTTTTGTGAAAAATTTAAGGGAAATGTGGACTTGGCTGAATTTAGGGTTAATTTAGGTTTGTTGGGGGTTAATTACGTTTAATTTGGGATTAAATTGTGGTTTTTATGTGGTTTAGGGTACATTGATCCAACTGGTGATCAATATTTATACTTAGTTGTTGGAAATATGATGCTTTATTTGTACTTTTATGTGATTTATATGATCCAACTGGTGATCAATATTTATACTTAGTTGCTGAAAATATGATGCTTTATTTGTACTTTTATGTGATTTATATGATCCAACTGTTGATCAATATTTGTAGTTGCTGGAAATATGATGATTAATGTGATCCAACTAGTGATCAATATTTGTAGTTGCTGGAAATATAATGTTTTATGTGATTCAACTGGTGATCAATATTTGTAGTTGCTGAAAATATGATGCTTTGTGTAATGAACTGGTGATCAATATTTTCGTACAGTGAGATCGACATTTTGGGTTTGTTGTGGGTGAAAAATTAAAATGTTGGGTTTGTTCTGGTAGAAAGATTGGAATTTTGTTGGTTGCAAGTTTGGGGGAAGAACTGGTCGAGAACTAGATAGAAATTTTTTGCGTCGTTACTCTACCGAATTTTTTCTAGAATAATGGAAAATAAATTAAAATTATTTAATTAAGGGGTTATTGCAAGTTACCCCCTGTGTTAGTTCGAAAAAGCTAAAAAAAAACCTCTGTTAAATCAATATGCAAAAACCTCCCTCTGTTATTGTAAACAATGCACGGAACCCTTTTTCTGTTAGAAAATTGATCAAAATGTAGTCCTTAAAACATCCCTATATTTTTGTTTTGTAATGAATTTCAACCCTACAGACAGGGCAGAGTTATAGGAATCTTTTAAAGGCTACATTTTGATCAATTTTCTAATGGGAACAAGGTTCCGTGCTTGGTTTACATTAACAGAGGGGGGGTTTTAGCATTTTCCAACTAACACAGGGGTAATTTGCAATAAACCCTCTAATTATTTCAACTCAACTGATTTTAATAAAATTATTTAAGTAAAGGTTAATTAATAAAATTATTTAAGCAAAGATAATATATTAATTTATCTAAGTAAGGATAGTAATTAATGTTAGTTTAATTTTCAAATAATTTAGAAACTTTATAATGTTTTGACAAAGTTTTCTCACATGAGAAATCTGAATTAGAAAAAAGGGAATATAAATTAGAATCAAGAGATCAAAGTTGAATTTTAGCGGATCGTATGTCGGAACAATATGAGAAAGAGGTGAAAGAGTTCATCAAGTTTGCGGTTGAGCATGCACCAGATCCGACTATGATCACTTGCCCGTGTTTACGTTGTTGTTTTGGAAAGAGAATTAGCCCGCGTGACTTGGAAGATCATTCGGTGTGTAATGGTGGACAAGATACAGGGGTAAAAGCTACACACGTTGGACAAGACATGGTGAAAGCAGTGTCAAGTCAGATGATTTGGGTGGTACATCTTATCCATCACTGGATTTGGACATGGATGATTATGAGCCTGATCGTTTGGAGGAGATGACAAATGATATTGAGGAGGATTTGCGAAATTGTCCTAAAATGTTTGACAATTTGATAAGTGATTCAAAGACACCACAGTATCGTGGTAGTAAATTAACAAGATTGAAAACAGTCCTAAACCTCTACAAGTTAAAAGCCAACAATGGGTGGAGTGATAAGAGTTTCACAGACTTACTTGGTCTATTAAAAAGCATGCTACCCGAAGATAATGTGTTACCTATTCGTACTGATGAGGCTAAACGGATATTAACCTCAATTGTCATGGGATATGAGAGGATACATGCTTTTCTCAATGATTGCATATTGTTTAGAACAAACTATGCATCGTTGAAAGCGTGTCCAAAATGTGGCGCCTCATGGTACAAGAAGAATGGATCTACTCCTGTCAAAACAATGTGGTATTTGTGCATAATACCTAGATTTAGGTGCATTTACAGTAGTCAAGAGTTTGCAAAGGACTTAACATGGCATGCTTATAGAAGTCTTGAAGAAGGGATTGAAGATGACAAGATTCGACACCCCTCAAATTCTTCTCAATGGAAAAAGATTGATGATGATTTCCCTGAATTTGCTGAAGAACCAAGAAACCTGCGCCTTGTAGTGGCTACAGATGGCATGAACCCACCTGGCTCGCAAAGTAGCTCACATAGTACATGGCCGGTGATTTTGATGATCTACAACCTACCCCGATCGTGATGCATAATGCGAGAGCATATAATGATGCATATACTCATTTCTGGGCTGAAACAACCTGGAAATGATATAGATGTTTACTTGGCTCCTTTAACTGAGGATTTGAAGGTGTTGTGGAAGACCGGTATTGAAGTATATGATGGGTTCAGAAAAGAAAGTTTCAATCCCAAAGTCATGTTATTTGGAACAATCAAAGGTTTTTCGGGAAGAGCTAATCTCGAGGGATATGGTGTGCATGGCCAATGTGGATGCCCCATATGTGTCAAGAGTACAGATCAATATCGATTGCCACACTCTCAGAAATATGCATTCCAAGGGCATCGGAGATGGCTGAAGTAGAACCATCGATATCGTCGGTGGAATAAAGCTTTCCATGGAAAGATAGAAGAAGGTCGAGCTCCTAAGTGCTTGACTGGTGAAGACATGTTTGAGAATGTAAAAGACTTGGATATCAAATTTGGAAAGACTTTTGCATGTGACCTTGCAAAAATTGGGTGGAAAAAAAGGTCAATTTTCTTTGAGTTGTCGTATTGGAAGTCCTTACATGTTAGACATTTTTTTTGATATTGAGAAAAATATTTTTGATAGTGTCATTGGTACACTTCTAAATGTGCCCGGAAAGACAAAAGATAGCGTAAAGGCAAGATTAGACTTGGTTGAAATGAAGATAAGAGGTAAATTGGCACAAACAAAGAAGGGAAAACGTACTTGTTTGCCTCCAGCAGCTCACACTCTATCTAGGAAAGAAAAAATTGCATTATGTGAGTTTCTTAATGAAGTGAAAGTTCCAGAAGAGTATTCTTTAAACATTAGCAGTCTTGTATCAATGAAGGACTTGAAGCAAGCACATTAAGACTCATGATTGTCATGTAATCATGGATCATTTGCTACTAATTGCTATATGGGCTATTTTGCTAAAAAAGGTGAGAGTACTTATAACTAGATTTTGTTTCTTCTTCAAAGAAATGTGGAGCAAGGTGTTTGATCCTGAACAATTTCCTGAACTTCAGAACTTTGTCATGACTTTTTGTAAGCTTGAGATGTATTTTTCACCTGCGTTTTATGATATAATGATTCACCTACCTATTCACTTGGTTAGAGAAACACAACTATGTGGACCGACTTTTATGAGATCTATGTACACTACTACAGAAATGACCTATAACAGCGTACCTTTGACAGCGGTTTTGCAAAACCGCTGTGATAGGGCTATTCGGTTCGGACCTATGACAGCGGTTTTTGAAAACCGCTGCCATAGGGCTATTCGGTTCGGACCTATGACAGCGGTTCTCCCCGAACCGCTGTCATAGTGCTATTCGGACCGATGACAAAACCGCTGTCATAGGGCTATTCGGTTCGGACCTATAACAGCTGTTTTTCAAAACCGCTGTCATAGGCCAACCTATGACAGCTGTAATAGTGTATGTTCAAAAAAAAAATTAAAAAAATCCTGTGACAGCGGTTCGTACCAAAACCGCTGTCATAGGCGGTCGGGTTTTTAGCTAGGTTACAAGGCAGCCCCCCTAATTTTCTCACTTTCAAAATTTAAAATCCATTTCAACTTCTCTCTCACTACTCTCGGTCTCTCTCGATCCCCCCCCCCCCAAAAAACCCGACACCGCCACCGCCGCCGCACGAACCACCACCACATACCTGCATCGCCGCCGCCACCACCACGACCGTAAGCCTCTTCTCTTTCTCTCCCTATATATATATATGTATATTTGCATATGTGTGGGTGTATGTATATTTGTGTACGTGTGGGTGTATTTATATTTGTGTATAGGTGGGTGTATGTGTATTTGTGTATGTGTGTGTATGTATATTTGTGTATGTATATATGTGGATGGGTGTATGTATATTTGTGTATATGTTAATGGGTGTATGTATATATGTGGTTGTATGTATATTTGTGTATGTATATATGTGGATGGGTGTATGTATATTTGTGTATATGTTAATGGGTGTATGCATATATGTGTATATGTTAATGGGTGTATATATATATGTGGATGGGTGTATGTATATTTGTGTATATGTTAATGGGTGTATTTGTGTATGTGTGGGTGTGTGTATATTTTTGTATGTATATATGTGGATGGGTGTATGTATATTTGTGTATATGTTGATGGGTGTACGTATATTTGTGTATGTGTGGGTGTACGTATATTTGTGTATTTATGAAAATATTTCTCGGTTGAAATTTTGCGGTGTCGGAATGACACGAAATTCACACGGTCATAGAGAAATGGTATTCTGAACAAAACTTAAGACATCATCTCGTGATTTTAGCCATCCGAGATCGTTTAAGGCCTCAAATACGCGTTTTATTACAAACATACGTATTTCCTTAATAAAACGCGTATTTGAGGCCTTAAACGATCTCGGATGGTTAAAATCACGAGAGCGCAAGATATAATCTTGCGTTTTGTTCAGAATACCGTTTCTCTATGACCGTGTGAATTTCGTGTCATTCCAACATGGTAACATTATAAACGATAAAATAAAATTAAAAATAAATAAATAAACCAACCTACGACAGGGGTTCATCCGGAACCGCTGTCATAGGGTCCAAATTAATTTATTTTTTTTGAATAAATGATCCTATGACAGCGGTTCCGGCGGAACCGCTATCATAGGATTTTTTATTATTTTTTTAACCCTATGACAGCTGTTTTTATAGAATCGCTGTCATAGGGTGACCTATGACAGCGGTTAAAAAACCGCTGTCATATGGTCTTGACCTATGACAGCGGTTAAAAATCGCTGTTATAGGTCATTTCTGTAGTAGTGGTATCCGGCTGAGCGTTATATGAAGGTATTGAAAGGCTATGTGAAAAATCATACCGGAAGGTTGCATTGTTGAACGGTACATAGTTGACGAAGTTATTACATTTTGCACAAAATATCTGGCAGATTCTAACATTGCAGAGCTTTCAAAGTCTCATGTTGTGGGAGGGAGAACAGAAGGAGAAAGCGTAATTGAAAAAAAATTAGTTAGTGTTCCTTGCACACAAAGGTAGCACGCATACCTATATGTGCTCCACAACACCGAGGAGGTTCACCCATATGTTGAAGAGCACAAGGACCAACTTAGGAGATTAAATCCAATTAAAAATGAGAGCTGGATTTTAGGAGGGCATAACAAGAGTTTCATTTATTGGTTCCGAAAGCAAATTGAAGAGAAATAGAAAGAGAATACACTTTCAGTTTCAGATAAATTGACACGGTTGTCGATGGGTCTGAGCATACTAGTATTTTGTTATTCAAGTTATCGTATAAATGGTCGCACCTTCTATCCAAAAGACCAAGATGAACGAAGTACAATGCAGAATAGTGGGGTGATTCTTGTAGCTCAAGTAATGCATATCTCAAGTGCGAAAGATTATAACCCTGTCTATGCCAACTTATCATATTATGGTGTGATTGAACGTATATGGGAGCTGGATTATAGTTGGTTTTGGGTGCCTGTGTTCGGGTGTAGGTGGGTTGACAATAAAAATGGTCTCCAGAATAATGAAATAGACCTTGAAAGGGTGGCATACAAAGATGAACTTTTCATTTTGGCATCACAAGCTAAGCAAGTGTTTTTTGTCACCAGTCTTATTGATAAGAGGCGGTCCATTGTTTTATCGGCAAACAAAAATACTTGTATTGAGGATGATTATGAAGAAAGTGAAGATGATGGACGAAATCCTATCTTAAGGTGATTCACAATCAATTGATAGGGATGATGACTTGGATATAAGTGATGATGAATTGTATATGCGACAGATCACCAAGAGGGGATATGGATTAATCCATCAATTCATTGGCGTACTAAAAAAAATGGTCTTACTGATGGGAAGCAAAAGACTACTTGAAAAGCCATCGATAAAAAGAAAATGATGAAAGATATTTGAACTTAGTTGATAATTGTATGATAAACTTATTTTTTATCTTCAAATTCTGAAATAATCTATGCATTTTTTGTAGTTTTATGTGGTTTATGTGATCCAACCGGTGATCAATATTTATACTTAGTTGCTGGAAATATGATGCTTTAAGTTTTATGTCATTTATGTTATCCAATTGGTGATCAATATTTGTAGTTGCTGGAAATATGATGCTTTATGCGATCCAACTGGTGATCAATATTTATACTTAGTTGCTAGAAATATGATGCGTTATTTGTAGTTATATGTGGTTTATGTGATCCAACTGGTGACCAATATTTGTAGTTGCTGGAAATATGATATTTTATTTGATCCAACTGGTGATCAATATTTATGCAATAACTCTTTATTAGTAGTTTTATGTGATTTATGTGATCCAACTGGTGATTAATATTTGTAGTTGTTGGGTTTGTTGTGGTTGAAAGATCCAGATTTTGTTTATTCCAAGTTTGGGGGAAGGATTGGTCGAGAACTTGGTACAAATTTTTGCGCCGTTACTCTGCCAATTTTTTTCTAAAATAATGGGAATGAATCTCACTTCTAATTTATTACTTCTATTTTAAAATTATTATTGCCAAATTAATCTGCCAAATTTATATGAATCTAACTTATATATTTTTGGGTTTTGTAGGTCGATGGCTTCAGATCCTATTGAAAGTTTTCCCGAGTAGGATGTACGTGGATTAGACAGCCATGCTGGAAGGGAGATAGAGAGAGGTGTCACGACTCTAAGGAAAGTTATCAATGCCAGAAGTAAAGGCATAAGTCTACCTGCCGACTGGAATGATAGGGGCCAAGCAATTAACCCAAACAAATCAACACTTGTTGGTTATATAGGAGTCTTGGCTTGTTGCTCACAAAGAGAGTACTTTACGGATCCAAAGCCTTCTAAAGATATGGAGATGGAAAGCTTGAGAAATGGTGAAGGGCCTCTCCGAATCACTATCCTCCTTGCAACGCGAGTTTGATGAGATGCGAGCTTCTAAGTCGCGTCAGGCACATGAAGATGAGGTGGTTTCTTTGAAAGATAGTTGTCCAGAACCAGTTAAGATGCATCCTGAGGTAATGTTTTGAACTTGTTTATTGACCATGTATTTTAAAAATTAGTCAATTCCAACAATTGTTAAATAAGATTGCGCAACTGAACTTAATGGATTGATACAGAGAAGAAAAAAGGGAACAATTAAACGTAGCATTTGCACGAAATTGCCCACTGAAAAAGGCCTAGAATACGCAATGTCATTATCGTGAAGACATACTAAAGAGTATTGAGACACAAAAGTGTTAATAGTTCGCCACAACTTCGACTATAGATTAGGGATGGGAGATCCTTTAGGATGAGAGAAAGCCGGGCAATTCTATGATGGACCGAGAACATTGGTCTCAGTCCAGAATTCATCATTGGATCCCCTAATAGGGGGGCATTTTAGTATTGGTCTCGGTCCAGCATAGAATTTCACGAAGAGCATCCCCAATGTTTTGCACCATTTTGTTGCAGTCACAATAATTTCACTTTCCTTCCTTTCTTTATTTTCTATTTCACCATTTTGTTGCAGTTACATTTTTCTTTTTCTTTATTTTCTATTTCACTTTCCTTCCTTTCTTATTTTATTAAATAGAAAAAAAATGAATAGACATACACATGAAAGTTTTTCTAATAATTAGTTGTTTTTATTACATTACAGTATTTTTTTTATATCTCAGATACCCATTTTACAATCTTTGCCTTAGGAAACACGAAATTTAAGTGTAACAAATTTTGGGACTAAAAGTATCATGAGTTTTTCGATTATAAAAGTTTATTTTAATGATTTGTTAGTAATTTTTCGTATATTAAACATATTTTAAATAAACTTGAATATTCATGAAACTTATTGTTCTATGACCGTCTTCTCTACATCTTGGATTCTTGACTCTGGAGCTAGTGCTCACATATGTTGTATGAATCAGAATGTGATGCGAGGAAGGAAGCTGGACAGCGATGAGATGAAGATCAGAGTAGGCAACGGGCAAAGCGTCGTGGCTACCGCAATAAGATCTACCTCATTGTTTTTAAATTCTAGACATGTACTATTACTGGTTAATGTTTTGGTTTTGCCTAATGGGCTTAAAAAACATTGTTTCTATTCCCGTTTTAGTTAAGAATGGTTACACTTTCCGTTTTATTGATGAACGATGCAACATTTATTATGGTAATAAATTTGTAGGCTTTGTTTCTTTGATAAATGGATTGTATTACCTTAGTAATCAGAATGAGTATGCAGTGAATAAAATACAAAGGAAACATATTAGGCTTGAAATAAACCAATGATTGATATGGCACCTTCGACTAGTCCATGCTGGCGAGCAAAAGATTCGCAAAATAGAAAAAGATGGGCTAATTGGCCCACTGGGATTGAATCCCTATCCTACTTGTGAATCTTGTCTCAAAGGCAAAATGGCTAGATCGCCCTTCACAGGGAGCTTTGAAAGGGCCTCACAAATCTTAGGTTTAGTGCATACTGACGTTTGTGGTCCATTTGGAGAAATGGCCAGAGGAGGTTTCCTTTAATTTATCACCTTCACTGACTACCATTCTCGCTATAGTCTAGTGTACGTGATGAAGCATAAGTCCGAATCCATTAACAAGTTCAAGGAATTCAAGGCTTTAGTGGAAAATCAAACAAGTCAACGTATAAAAACTCTTCGATCTGATCGAGGAGGAGAATATATGAGCGGCGAGTTTGACTTACACCTCAGAGAGAATGGTATAGTATTGCAACTCACACCTCCAGCGACTCCACAGTTGAATGGAGTAGCAGAGCGAATGAATCGAACCTTGTTGGACATGGTTCGCTCCATGCTTAGCTACACTGATTTACCCATTTCACTGTGGGGTCACGCGCTGCTTACAGCTGCACACATTTTAAATAAATGTCCGTCCAAGTCCGTTCCTCTGACTCCCTATGAAATGTGGAGAAATAGGAAACCAAGTCTTAACCACATAAAGATTTGGGGATGTCCGGCTTATGTCAAAAAGACTAAAGTGGACAAGTTGGAGGCTAGGTCCTTAAGGGGACGTTTCATTAGATATCCTGAAAATTCTATGGGATACCTCTTTTACCTGAACAATGATCAAAGGATCATTGTAGCCTTACAAGCCCACTTTCTTGAAGATGAGTTCATTCAAGAAGGAGCAGCGGGTAGAAAGATTGTTCTAGAAGAACAAAATGAAACCCCACTGGATACATCTACACAGGGAGTGAGAACCGAACCTTCTGTAACACAACCACAAACACGACGATCGAATAGAGTATCTCAACCGCCCGAGAGGTATGGATATCTAATGTAGAGGAAGTTGGATCTCCATTCTGTGTTAGAGGAGGATCATGGAGATGATCCCTCCACTTTTGATCAAGCGATGGTGGATGTGGATGCTGCTAGATATCGTGAAGCTATGCAAACTGAGATCGATTTGATGCATGCAAACCAAGTCTGAAAACTTGTAGACCAACCTGAAAGGGTAAAACCAATCGGGTGTAAATGGATCTACAAGAGAAAGATTGGTGTTGATGGCAAAGTAGACACCTACAAAGCCAGGCTAGTGGCGAAAGGGTATAGTCAAAAGGAAGGAATTGACTACCAAGAAACCTTCTCGCCAATGGCTATGATCAAATCAATAAGGATTGTACTTGCAATAGCAGCACACCTAGATTATGAAATATGGCAAATGGATGTCAAAACTGCTTTCCAAAATGGATTCCTAGAAGAGGATATCTATATGGAACAGCTTAAAGGTTTTGAATCCGAGGAGCATATTCATAAGCTGTGTAAACTTGAGATCTATTTATGGACTCAAACAAGCGTCACATAGCTGGAATCTACATTTTGATGAGGATGTCAAAGGATTTGACTTCATCAAAAACGAAGACGAGCCCTGTGTTTACAAGAAGGTCAATGGGAGCAAGTTGTCATTCCTAGTGTTATATGTAGATGACATATTACTCATTGGGAATGACATAGGAATGCTCACCACAACCAAGAAGTGGCTTTCGAGTACATTTTCCATGAAAGACTTGGGAGAAGCCACCTATATTCTAGGGATTCGGATCTATAAAGATTGGACCAAAAGAATGATAGGACTTTCTCAAGCCCTTTACTTAGAAAAGGTCCTAAAAAGGTATAGGATGGAAGATTCTAAGAAAGGGTTCCTACCAATGAGACATGGGATACATCTTTCGAAATCTATGTGTCCTCAAAGTGAGGAAGATAGAAAAGAAATGAACATTATACCCTATGCATCTGCTGTGGGCAGCTTGATGTACGCGATGCTCTGTACTAGATCCGACATTGCTTATGCTGTGAGCGTTGTTAGTCGATTTCAAGCAAACCTTGGTAAGGAACATTGGATAGCTGTGAAGAATATCCTAAAGTATCTGAAAAGAACTAAGGATATGATTCTCACCTATGGAAGTGGTGACCTGAGGGTGGACGGGTACACTGATTCGGATTTCCAATCTGATGTTGATGACCGAAAATCTACCTCAGGATTTGTATTTACTCTAAATGGTGGAGCGGTGACTCGGAAAAGTTCCAAGCAAAGCACAACCGTAGACTCGACCACAGCGGCTGAATACATAGCTGCCTCGGAGGCAACTAAAGAAGCTGTTTGGATTAGGAAGTTTGTTGAGGAACTTCAAGTGGTTCCTAGCATAAAGCTCTCGTTGCCACTTTATTGTGACAACACCGGAGCTATAGCGCAAGCGAAGGAACGTAGGTCTCACAATAAATCTAAACACATAGAGAGGAGATATCACATCATAAGAGAGATCGTTGCAGGAGGTGAAATAGCTATTCAGAAAATAGCCCAGCCGACAATGTCGCTGATCCATTGACTAAGCCATTGGCAGAAGCGGTGAAGGAAAAACATCTCGAAAAGATGGGTATTAAATATCACAACAAATGGCATTGAGTGCAAGTGGGAGACTGTTAGAGTATATGCCCTCAAATGCCATAAAGAGGATAGATTTATAGGGCATAAACATTGTAACTAATCTATGGTTTCTCTATTAATATAAGGCAGTTGATTGTTGTTTTCTTATAGGCATTTATAAGGTGTGAATAAACAACGTAAAGTCCTTGATGACAAGGCGAACCTTCTACCTCCTATGGGATAGGAGGAAAGGCACTAGCATGGTTTGACCCTTGACATCTAAATGGGTTCACAAGTCTAAGAAATATTGATTGGGCATCAATAGTGAATAAAGACTTGTATGATGTAAGTTTCGACAGAGAAAGTGCCAGTCGTACACTATGGAAATGGTAGTGGGAACTTATATCATAAACGTGTCAGTTGGACTAATATGTTCGAACACAGATCGCATCAGTTCATCACATGGGTATTCACTCATTGACAGTCAATGGTGAAACTGATGAGTAGTGATAGGTACGTGTGAACCTCTGACCTGAGAAATCGAGTTGAAGATGTACTTGTGACATCAAGTCTGTCATTAGAGTAGTTAGATTCAAATCACCTGTTGGTGGAATCGACCTCGAAGTACGACTTGATGGGCAAGTAGCATTGTTAACTCATTTGCAATATGGAATTTATTCTCTCATAAGTGAATGAGTAAAATATCCTATGCGGTTATGAATAAGTGAGGATGAAAGTCTTTGGCCAAAGCATTTAAATACCTCGACTTATTATGAGCTTAGGCATATGGTCAATTTATATGAGTTTGACTTTAAACCATGACTCTTACTTGACTGGGATATAAGAATAAAAGGTTTATACACGTACGGTATTCACGGCGTAAAGGTTTGGAATGATCTTATTCCTTCGTTCTCAATTGGGTTACGGTGTGAACCACGAGACTGGCTAGGTGTCACTCACACCCCTTTGGATTCCTCCCAATTGCCTTTTGAGACGAACCTAAAGAGTCGCGCTTAAAGGAAGTGCAAAAGGAAACACATGAGAAAAAGACTTGAGAAAAATTCACGGCATTGGATGCCGTAATTAATTAATTAATTATTGGATAATTTAATTAATTAATTAAATTAATGAGTTAATTAATTTCTTGGAGAAATTGAATTATAAATTAATTAGGAATTGAATTAATTGGATTATCAATTTATTTATTGGATAAATAAATTAGCAAGCAAAACGAAAGCTCGAAGGCTTCCGAGCCCACTAAGGGGCGGCCAAATAGACGCCCAAATAGGGCTCTTGCATGCTAGTGTTATTGTTTCATAATGATATAAATATATCACAAGGTGAAAAATAACACAAGGCAACTTACATAACTTTCTCTCCAAGAAAAAGTCTCCCACCTCTCTCTCTCTCTAGGCGTCTTTGACAAGGAAGAAATGAGGAGTTTTCGTTTTTGATTCCGGCGTGGCGAATTAGAGACGTTGGCAAATTCGGCGTCAGAGAAAAGGATCACTTTCAGAAATCAACATACGCGAGAACGGTAATTTTTCTATACACAATTAAACAGGAGAATTAGAGATGATTCGGGCTTTGGGAATTAATTACTTTCCGCTGCGTTTTATTCGTATAATTCACAACAAGTATATCAGAAATAACACCCAACTTTAAACTTTTACATATTAAAAAAAAAATATGTTGTTATTTTATAATATTACAACTCATTTTATACTCTTTTATAAGTTATCGTGAAGACATACTAAAGACTATTGAGACGCAAAATTGTTAATAGTTAGCCATATCTTCGACTATGGAATAGCGTTGGGAGCAACCAAAATGATGAGAGAAAGTCAACTGTAAGCCTCTAAAAGCATCCATAATGTCTTGCACCATTTTGGTGCAGCTATAATAATTCCACTCCTGTTTGCACAATTATTAACACCAAATGAAATAATCTCTACATATTTCTTTTTACAACTCTTTTAAACTGTTATCCATATATCACAAATAACATAGATAATTTGCATCCATATCTCCTGAGGTATTGCGCTTTAACAAAAACCTCCAATTATGTATTAAATTTTCGTATCCACCACCCCTATGTATGAAAAAATATACGTATTACCCTTTTTACCCTTAATTTTTCTTTTTCTTTATTTTCTGTTTCACTTTCCTTCATTTATAACTTTATAAAAAAAAAAAATGAATAGACACACTCATGAAAGTTTTTCTAATAATTAGTTGTTTTTATACCTTTACATATTTGTGATATTCACTATTTCAATAAATAAAAATCTAAAAACTGGAAGTGTAATTTTGTTTTAATCACTTTGCTTAAGTACTCGTAGATGACCTTGAAGTAGAAACTGAAAAGGTCCTACATATATATTATTTGATAATATAGGCATCTCATTGTTCATTATTAATATCATAGGAGATATTTCAAATCATAATTCTTTTCCCTAGTGAATGTGCAATTTTTTTTTTTTTATATGTATTCTATTTCTTATTATTTTTTCTCTACTTAGAACATAAAGAAAATGAAAAAGGAGAAGAAGTCAAGAAACAGAATGGGAGTTTGAAATTAAAACAAAATTATTTTATCAATTTTTATATTTTTATTTATTACAATAAACATTAATGTGAATCTATAGGGATATGAACCTTTTATTGTTTAATAAAAAGTAAAGAAGTACAAATTTATTAAAAACTTGTTCGGGGCATTCATAATATGTAATTTGAGAAACACGCAAATGAAACTGAAAAAAATACATACATAAGTTTATTCAAAATAAGTTTAATATACTATTTTGTTGTACCTGTTTTTAAATAAAAATTACTATTCATTAGAATTGCTTTAACCGAAAAGCTTACATGAGATTATGTTCTATTTTTTTATTATTGAATAAGAAAAGAAAGGAAGAAAAGAGAATTAGAAAATAACGAAAAATATAAATAAGGGTAAAATGGGTAGTGTACATAAATTTTTAACATAGGGCTGATGTCAAAATTTAATATATGAGAAGAGGTTCTTGCCAAAGTACATTACTTCAGGTGAGGTGGATGCAAATAACACTCAACTTTTAAATTTTTAACATACTCATCCAAGAAAATATATTTTGTTATTCTATAATATTAAAGCCCATTTTATACTTTGTAATATTAATTTACGCTTAAATGAATATTTCAATGTTTTAAATTTATATGGTATATGCACTTTGTACTAGTTTTAATATAAATTATAAATAATAGTATAGTTTCCAAATGTGTAACAGTCTTTTAGATAGATTAAATATATTACCCTGATAAATTTTTGATAATATTGATTCTTATTGTATATATATATATAATGAAAGTATAAAATATAATCTAAAACTAAACAAAGAAACATCTAATATGAAACAAAACATTCTTACTACATGCCAATCGAATGAAGCGAAAATTTTGTCTGTTAATCTTATGTCTTAAACTTTGATTTCAACGAGAGGATGAACTTACAATAAGGCACCAAATGTGATTTGTAATGATAAAAGTAAACTCTTAATAAATTGACCTAACACCAATTAATTAAGCATGAGAAAATAAGCACAAGCTAGTTATACTTATATAAAACAAGTAAACTCTTAATAAATTGACCAAACTGCTATGTATTCGGCATGAGAAGAATATACATGATGAGTATAAATGCTTATCATTATACTCTTTCCCGGTCAACAGTCAACAATTATGGCTGGTATTTATTTTATGATTTTATAATAGAAATCTAGTGAAACCAAGGGCTGGGTTACGACCCAACCGTGATTACCTACCCAGCAACCCATATGTCATTGATCCAATAGTTGTTTAGCACATGTTTAGGCCCATATGGCCCAATTGTCACATCGTGAATAGTGACTATCTCATCCCTTATAAATACCCACTCATATCCATTCATTGGGGCGACCGGCAGTAAATTCTCTCTCAATACTGTTTAGTTTTACTTGGCTTTATTATCTTTCATATATTCATCAGGTAGTTGGCCTCGTATTCTACGAAGCCATTGCGTACACTATAATTCATCCCTCTGAACTACGTTGAGACTTGATCCTATGAAATTAGGTACGTAGGCAGCTTGGCCAAGTCAAGTCCAGTCTAGAATCTAGTTAAACGAGCTAAATCATTTGGCGCAGTCTGCTGTTCTATGATAGGGTGCAGAAGGCTTGCAAAGCTGGCCTTGTCCTTTGGTGAGACAATGCGCTGGATCAATTCAGAAGCCGTTTGTGGACCCCCTGGCCCCATGATGGAGCTGTCATCATAAACCCGCCAGTTTGGTGCAATGGCAGGAGTGGCTCTGTTCAAGAACGGGAGGTCACGACCTCCTATGGCTTCAACTTGGTCCTTCAGCCAAATGTCCTTGAACTTCTCTATTAATCGTGCAACAGAAGTTTCATGAAGCTCGCTGAAAAGTGTCAAAACGGGCTCCGAACTATACCCCGAGTGATCAAACCTCCTCTTTTTTCTCAGCTCGGTGGCTTCCGAATCCACCAGAGAGGATGGGATAGTCCGCGAACCCTCAAATACTTTCACCACTGATTCCTTCAACGGCCCTTCCTCATTTAGTGGTGGAACATCATACACCGGCTCATCAGGTTAAATGGGCTCAGAGGTACCCCCTATAGTGGGCCTAGCACGAGGCTGTGGCCTCGCAGTGGTAGCAGTAGCGACTCCCCACCTATTCCTTCCCGCAGCTCGCTTTGCTAGGTTTTTCTCCATTCGAGTTGCCTTTTCAGCCACACCTAAAAGATAAAACAAAAAAAAATGAAGGTAACGAAAGAAAAATATAACTAGGACAGTACAAACCGGATTAAGTACAATGCTTACCTACTCTAGCCGATTCGATGGGAGCAGGACTTATCCGGCACCGAACCAATACTCCTTCGGTGAGGAGAAAATCAGCATTATACAAATGCCAGAAGTGTTCCTCAATAAAGTGTTCACCCCAAGTCACCTCTCCAACGTCCTCAGGACGAGGTAAATCTAACCTCCACTCATGAGGCACTCTCCACTTCTAAAACCTAGGTTGCGCTATATAAAAATACTTATTCTTCCACGCTCTATACGAGGAAGTATTTTTCTTAAATATACGAACACGAGGTTTACGAGGGGAATTATAGAAGAATCCCTCATCCCCGGTACCTGACCTATTGAACTTAAAGGTTTCCACGAAATGGGCTAACGAGGTTGCAGCACCCCAATGATGCATGAGGATAATGAAAGCATTAGTATGCCTGTAGGAATTGGGTAAGAGTTGGGTCGGACATAACCCTAACCTAGACAAAATTCGAACTGTGGTAGGGTGTAGAGGGAATCTCACTCCAGCTTGTAAATGGGCTAGGTGGAAGGTTCGACAACCGGTGGGAGGGGTATCTATACGATCTGTTGGCCCGGGAATTTTTATATCGCACTCCTTGAATATGTAGTATCTCTCTCGTATCTCGGGGATCATCCTAGGGGTTAAGGTGGATCGCATATCACTCCAAGAGTGGTATACACGGGGTACTCTACATGCTACCTCACCCTCTGACTCCTCTTCGTCGTCACCCTCTTCATCCTTATCACCCTCGTGATTAGACCCCCTATCCTCGTCTTCCCCCTCGTCAAGATTTTCCTCATTATTTTGAGCCTCGTACTCATCTATTTCTAGTTCGTCATCATCAACAGTCCTAGATAATGAATCTAACTGCTCTACTTCTTGTTCCCCGGCTAACGACGCAAGGGACTCGTCGGACCTAGTCCTAGAAGTCGAACGAACCATGATGCAAGAGCAAAAAACAACAAAAGCAATACGAAGCAGCAAAAACGCAGTCAACCACTACAAGATTCTAAGGATAGACACAAATAAGTGCAAAGATAGGAAATATCTAGAAGTGGGCTCTGGTGAGAAGATTGAGGGATGATAAAAGGGATGAATAACCCTAGTCTGCGTACGCCAACGACCGCGCTTCTTCTTCCTCCTTCTCTAAAATTTAAAACAAAATCTCCCTTGAAAACTCCCTAAAAATCTATAAAACTCAAGAATCTCTTGAAGACTAGATGTTGCAGACAGAAATCAAATGTAAAGCTCTCCTATCTCGAAATTTCTCTCTGGAAAAAACAAAGGAGTAAAAAGTAGAAATGGGCCAAGCTTTAAAATAAATTAACCTCAGAAAATCTAATGGAGGAGATCAATCATTAATTTGAAATGAGTGGACCAGATTTGGTGACTATTCATTCGCCCCACTATTCAACATTTAAATAATATTAACCCATATGGGCAGTTACCGGCCTTAAATGCGCGTGGAGCCACATGACATATAACTACCTGGCACGTGGAACCACTTGCTAGCATAACCAAAGTCAAATATGAGTCTCTATGGCAGCAGGTGCTATAACTTACCTTGAAATAAGAGATGAAGAGGACAATCCAAAGTACTTATCGCCTTGCACCTGATGCACTCAGTTCATAGGTGCGACCTCCACGCATCGAGACCTACAAACTGGGGGACTAAATGATGTGTATAAATACTTATCATTATACTCTTACCCGGTCAACAGTCAACAATTACGACTTGTATTTATTTTATGATTTTATAATAGAAATCTAGTGAAACCATGGGCTGGGTTACGACCAAACCCTGATTACCTACCTAACAACCCATATGTCATTGATCCCATAGTTGTTCAACATATGTTCAGCCCCATATGGACCAACTATCACATCGTGAATAGTGACTATCTCATCCCTTATAAATACCCACTCATATCCATTTATAGGGGGACCGGCAGTAAATTCTCTCTCAATACTGTTTAGTTTTACTTAGCTTTATTATCATTCATATATTCATCAGGTAGTTGGCCTCGTATTCTACGAGGCCATTGCTAACACTATAATTCGTCCCTCTAAACTACGTTTAGACTTGATCCTATTCACTTAGGTACATACACAGCTTGACCAAATCAAGTCCAGTCTATAATCTAGTTAAATAGTTATTTTGGTTCGGCCATTTGGGTCGTCGATTTGGTTCGTATTAGCCAACGATAAATGAGCTAAATCAATACACAATAACATTAATTAAAGAATTAAGGTACGGAAGGAATGCCTATATATATGGGATACACTCAACCCTTTTGCATCAAATCAAGCTTAACTCAAGTTATGGGTTCTAGTCGCTCTCTTATCCATGCTAATTGCGACTACAAATGCTCGAACAATTGTAAGTCTGTAATGCATAGTATACCCACCAATTTTACCTCCATTACCTATACCTCTCCCATTATTTTGTCGATCTCCACCACCACCTCCACTTAGAACACCTCCGCCACTTCCAGTACCACTTACATCTCCACCACCACCACCACCACCTAGATCACCACATCCTCCACCACCATCATCATCTCCACCACCAGCTATAACACCCCCTCCCCCTCCTCCATCTCCACCACCACCACCACCTAGATTACCACCTCCTCCACCATCATCACTATCTCCACTACCACCTAGAACACCCCCTCCCCCTCTTCCATCTCCACCACCACCACCTAGATCACCACCTCCTCTACCCCCATCTCCACGAAAAATCTACCTCTATCACCAGTGCCACGAAAAATTAAAAAATAATTAGGAAAGGGGCACTGGTTTTTCCCAATAGGGAATTTCTTCTAAGAAATTTCTTAGCCACTCCGCTTCTTCACCAGCTTTATCGAAAGCTATGTTTTGATTCTATTACGTATCGGGCTATGCAAGATTTTTTAGAAGATTTCCAAGACACCGCTCCTCCACCAATTGTAAAGACATACCCACTCGTGGACTTAGAGTCATTTGTGTCTGATATCTAACTGGCATCACTGTATCCTTCAATTAAAGCTGGATATCTTGAGTAGTGTAATTCAAGGTTCTCATGTACTTTAAGTACTTAAGAACTCCAATTAAGGCCTTCCAATGCTCTAAACTAAGATTGCTCGTAAACCTACTCAACTTGCTAATCGAGTAAACAACGTCAGGATGAGTTCTGTTCATGATATACATTAAACTGCTAATGGCTATAGCATACTCTATTTTTTATGTGGGTTCGCCATGGTTCTTGTGTAGATGAACACTCAAGTACACTAGCGATCTCCCAGGAACACTATCACTAGGAAGAAATTTTTCCAAAACTATCTCAATTAATGAGACAACGACAAGACAAGTCCTTCACATGTTTTAGAGATTTTAATCCCTAATATGACATCTGCCAATCCCATATCTTTCATGTCGATGTTCCTCTTCTACATTCCTTTAGTATTCATGATAATATCATGATTACTTCTCATAACCAACATGTCATCTACATATGCTCATATTATGACATAAGCATTTTGTGTTTGTCTGACATACACACACTTGTCACACTCATTGATCTTGAAACCATTTGACAACATTGTGTTATCAAACTTCTCGGGCCACTATTTTGGTTAAGTCCATACAGAGACTTAACAAGTATACATATTTTCTTTTCCTATCCAGGAGCAACATACCCCTTGGGTTGTTCCATAGAAACTTCTTCATCTAAATTCCCATTTAGGAAAGCCGTTTTCACATCTATTTTATGTATGTGCAAGCTATGCAATGCAACAATGCAATGAGCATCCTTATGGAGTTTATTCTCGTTACTGAAGAATAAGTATCAAAGAAACTAAGACCTTCTGTATGTCTGTATCCCCTGACTACTAATTTTCTTATATTTTCTTTTAATATCTGATTTCAATCCAAAGGTTTGCTCCCCTTTGGAAGATCCACCAACTCCCAGATGTGGTTGTGCATAATTGACTAAATTTTACTATTGATAGACTTTTTCCAAAGTTGAGCATCTGGACTAGACAACGCTTCTATAATCATCCTTGGTTCACCTTCTATCAAATATGATATGAAGTCAGGCACAAACAATTTAGGAACTTTTGTCCTTTTAGTATGACGTGGTTCTTCTCCCAGGGATTAGTACCACTCATATGCGCAAATGATCACTTAAGAGGACCTTGAACGTTTCTTTCCTCACATGGAAAGATATCCTCAAAAAATGACGCATTTCTTGATTCTATGATTGTACCTTCATAAATCTCTGATATTTCTGACTTATGTACCAGAAATTGATAAGCACTACTATTAAGTGCATATCGAATGAAAATGCAGTCAACAGTCTTAGGCCCCATCTTCACTTGTTTGGGTTTGGGTACTTCTACCTTAGTCAAACACCTCTACACTTTGAGGTACTGATATGAAGGCTTGTGACCTTTCCATAGTTCGTTCGGAGTCTCACTTCAACTTTTATGGGGAAACTTATTAAGGATATAATTGGTAGAGAGTACCGCCTCCCCACACAAATTCTACGGCAGTGCAGAATTATTGAACATCGCATTCATTATTTTAAGAGTACGATTCTTGTGTTCAACAACGCCATTGGATTGAGGTGAATATGGTGTCATAGTTTGGTGAATAATTTCAAAGTTGATTCAGAATTCATCAAAAGGGACTCCATATTCTCCACCTTTATCATTTCAGATAGCTTTTATCCTTTTGCTAAGTTGATTTTCAACTTCTGTTTTGTAATGTCTAAACGCTTCAAGCGCTTCGTCTTTACTTCTAAGTAAATGCACATAACAATTCTTTGTGTAATCATCAATGAATGTAATGAAATACTTTTTCCTACACATACTTTGCACAATCTTCAAATCACAGACATCACTGTGAATAAGTTATAGAGGTGCGGTGTTTCTTTCAACAGAGAGAAACAGTTGTTTGACTAGATTTGTTTCAACACATATCTCACATTTGTGTTGTTATCTACTTTAAACATGGGTGATAAGTTCAAGTTAACTATTTTCAAATAGTATTATAATTTATATGTCATAGTCTAATTTTCCATAAATTAGAATACTCAAGCGAATAGATAGAATTCTCAATTTTATTGCCAACATTTTCGATTACAGAGCAGATTACATTTATTACATTCATCTTAAAAGAACCCTGCTCAAGGTAACCTTTTCTTACATAAATCCCTTTTTTACTAAACGAAAACCTATAAGCCTTAAAGACCAACTTGAACCCATTGTTGACCAAAGCAGATCCAGAAACTAAATTCTTTCGAATCTCCGGACCATGTAGAACTTTAGTCAGCATCAGCTCCTTGCCTGACGTCATCTTCAAAACCACTTTTCCCATTCCGACCACAGGAGACGTGATTGAGTTATCCATGAACAGTGTTTGTCCATCAGTCGGAGTATAGAACGAAAATGACAATAGTGAGGTCGAGTTCAGACAGATCAATAGGAACTCGCTCATCAGACAGATCATAGATCATCTGATTGATGCCCTGGACATCATCTTCAGCTAGGTGCACCAGGTTTTGCACCTAATCCTGAACCTGGTTCTTACGTTTGTTCAGGTTTTGACCAGAACCTTTCCCGTGGTTCTTCTTGGGCTCTCAGCAGTCTGTAGCCGAATGATCAGCCCGGTCGCCATTGAAACAACCCTCTCTGTCTTGACTTACCTTTCCCTGCTTGTTTTTTCTGAGAATTTTCTTTGGATTTCCCCTAGAATTTCCTTTTCCGGTTGGAGATTTTTGGAACCTCTATGATGTTCGGCATCGCCTGCACTGGAGGCCTCTTTTTAAGCCCTGGTTTTCTTTCCTGATTTTGTGTCGGACAACAAGGTCTTCAAGACTCATCTCCTTTATCTTGTGCTTCAAGTAATTGTTGAAGGCTTTCCATGATGGCGGTAACTTCTCAATGATAGAAGCTACTTGGAAGGACTCACTTAGAGCCATGTCTTTAGTATGATCTTCATGTATGATTCTCTGAAGCTCTTGTACTTGGCTTGTCACAGACTTGGATTCCACCATTTTAAGTACGACGTCCTCAATTTTGCGACCATGAAATTTTTAAGTACGACGTCCTCAATTTTGTACTTTTTATCCAATGCCTCCTAGAGGCTCTTTGCAGTTTCTTCCACCAAATAGACACTATATAGCAAGTCATCTAACCCATTTACTATGTAGCTCCTGCAAAGAAAATCACAATGGTGTCAAGCATCATATGTCATCCCCAGTTGGTTATTCTTTGTATCTTCCGGGACAGATTGAGCATCCTCCTTCAAGAACCTTCCTAGGTTCAGAGTAGTGAGGTAGAATAGCATCTTTTGTTGCCATCTCTTGAAGTCAACCCTGCAGAACTTCCCAGACCTCTCTACTTAAGCCGGAATAATTGGGGCAGCAGGTGGTAGCACCATAGGCGTAACATTAGCAGCATTTGCTGCATTTGCAGCAATATTAGCCATGGCGGCATCAACAGCATCAGATGCACGGTTTCTCCATTTATAGACAATGTCGGGATTTCCAACATTCTTATTGTTGTTTTTGTTAGCTATTTGAACAAGGCAACAAGATGAACAACCATAATTTAGAGTTAAGTTTGTTGGAAAAACTTCACAAAAATGCAAGTATTCGAAATGACAAACAAATAAAGGAATTATACCGAGGCGAGCGTAAATTCTCTATCCTTAATGGTAAATTGCCCCGATTAGGTGGTATGGGTTACTGCAACAAGCGTCCCAAGGTACAACGATTTTTATTCTAAATTTGAGCCACTTCAAATTCCAAAACCTTTCGAACGTTCAATATTTAGAACTCTTGAGAAGAAAGGAAGAAATGAGATGTAAGAATGCTTGAGGTGGTTTTTTTTCCATTTGCTGGAGGAATGTTTATATAGGCATAAAAATCATATGCGTTAAAGACAAAAATTGAATTAGCAATCTATAACAGCAGCCAACCTTCGAACGTCAACTTGTAACTTATTTTGCCGTTACAGAAAATCAACAATCCTTGAACGTCAATTTTTTAGAAGAATAACTCAGTTACAGCTGAAACGTTTCAGATGTTACAGAAAAGAGTCAACATTCGAAGATCCAAAAGAGGCACCTTCGAACGTCAGGTCTTCTAGAAGTCTAATTGAAAATTTGAAAAAAAAGGTAGCCATCTTTTGTTCAAGCTCGTTTTTAATCATAGATGATTTTCTGCTATTGAATTTTCTATTGATGGATCAAAAGAATGTGCGGAATTAATTTTGTCCAAGCCCAAGCCCAAACTCAGGCCCACGACCCTTGGACCTTGGACCATAGACCCGGACTGTGCCCGTGTCCGATCTGGGTCCACCGGACTACTTGGAGGGCAAAGGACCAAGGAAGGTCCAATATCTAAGCACTTCCCCATCCACAAAATTGCTTCACCACAAAGGGGTAACTGCTTATCTCATGGTAATTGTATATAAATCATTACAAATTTCGATCCATTTCCTATGCGGGATCAACCCACTTCAAACACTCAACTTTGAATTTTAATTTCTCATTCATTTTAAATCGATATGAGAAATTCAAAGTGCTAAACTCATCTACTCATTATATAGATTAATATTATCCAATAATATTTTATATACTGGATACTTATCGTATTCGAATTTCTTATGCAAAACAGGAGTTACACACTTTTTGCATATCCACTATTCTGACACCTATGTCGACCAGAGCACTTTGGTACATAATTTATTAACTCTTACTCTCGAGTACCCACCTTTGTAAATTGCGAAAAGTAATAATTTGACTTACTTGACTACCTATATATTACGAACGTAACCACCACCACAATCTTTTTTTATCCATCTTTGCTGCCCCTCCACAATCACTCTTCCTCCACCTCCGAATGCTACCACACAACCGCTCTTTTAAACCGTCATTTCCACCATTACGGCCCCCAAAACCACCACCTAGATCCACCACAATCTCTACAATTTTCAGCCACAAGCCCACCACCATCTCCACCATTTTCAGCCCCCAAACTCATCACCATCTCCGTTGTTTTTAGCCTCCAAAACCACCACCATATCCACAATTTTCAGCTCCCTAGCCCACCAGCATCTCCGCCAATTTTCTCCCCACAAATCACCACCCAACCCCACCAATTCAACCCCCAAATCGCTAATTTGCATAGGTCTGGTTCTTCTCTAGAGATAAATGCCTTCAATCCATATATAGCCAAGATCATTATGCATTAATTAAATTCAAAGTTAATCTTAAAATAGTAAGAGAGAAGTTTTTACAGTTTTATCAATTTTTGTTCTCTTGTTTATTATTTGCCAAATCAAAAGAAGAAAAAAACCAAATTTTTGATGAACGGATGGTGATGGGGGGATTTTGGTGCGGGGGAGAGATGGCGGCATGATATTGGTGACGGGAGGCAACGGCCACGACCACACAATTGAAATGAGGAGAAGGTGATTGTGGCGCAATTTGCAGATGACGAATGGTGGAAAGGATGGTGTTGGATTGACTCATCCCTCGGGTGGCTCGTGGCAGCGGAAATTAAAATTTTACAAAAGTAAACGTACAACCACTCGAAAACAGGAATATGGAATTGGTTCGATCGAATTTGATAAGGAGATAAGCAAAATTATACCTTTTGATAATTTCGCTTCACCTCGTCCTTTGGATCTCAGCAACCCTGTGGTGCAAATCCACACAATTTCCTTTGGGTGAGAAATTGCCCGTCGTTTTTCGTATCTCCTGGTTTAGAGTGCTCCAAGCGTCGCACCTCTAAAATGCATCCACACCTCGTTCAAATCACCAATCATCTTGCCTTGCGTGCTAGACAACAAAACAATTCTAAGCTCAACTTAGGCTTGATTATGTGAAATGTAGGAATATTTTCTAAGTCGTTTAATTCAACACATGAATAGAACGACGTCTTCTTGGAAAGAGGAGAGAGGTGGCCGATTTTTCGGTCTAAGAGAAGGGGCGGATTTGTCCAGGAATTGTTCATCAGTATTTAGTCTTCTTCATCTCTTATTTATAGGTGAAGATTACCTAGAGTCCTATTAGGAAAAGGAAACTTCCTTTCTCCCAAACTCTCTAGCAATCCTTATCCTATGAAGATTTGGAGGAGGGGAAAACTCTTTTCCTCCTCCACCACATAAAAACCGCCCCCTCCCTTATTTTTTCTCATAAAAATCAGTCAACACAAGTGAATTGAATTCTAGGATTTAATTTTGACTTCTCAATTTAATTATAGGTTCAACCCATCAATTAAATAAAAGTCAAACTAAATCCAACCAACTAATTCCAACATTTATTTATTTAACTTGGGCTCCGCCCAATTAAATAAAATACTTGGACTCTACTAGGTCCATTAATTTAATTAATTCTACACGATTAATTAAAAGAGTAAAATTAATTGAATCGTTCAATTAATTTATATTCCATATTAGGAAATTACTACACTTTCCTAATTCCCTCAATTTCCTCGAAATTGATTAATCACATCTATTCAAGCAGTGACTCTCTCGAGTTAGTGTGTGACACCTTAGGCTCGTTTCTATCTAGTAGTAAGTACACCTTCCCACAGTGCTAGTGTACTTTCCTAAAATGGAAAGTGCTAGATTAAATCAATTCTTGAATTTAATCAAGCCTCGAATTAGTCACCAAGCTAATTCTCGGCACTTACAAATCGCGGTTGCCAACCTAGCATAGGGTCCCGAAGACCTAGATAAAACGAAAGTAAAGATACGACTTTCGCGATCTTGATCCTCGCATCAGTGAAATCCCTCTTTTTAATATCTCGATTGAATCTAGAGTAGTGGCTAAGGTCGAAGCTCTATTAATTCAATACTCTGTTTCCCACGTTTATGTGAAATTGACTTCGACTATCTAAACGAAGAAACCCTACACCTCTTTAGATATCATACTTCGGCCGAAGATTCTTTACGTCGATTCACTATGTAACCATAGGAGATTAATAGACTGGCTAATGTCAGAGATAGATTTCTTTCGATTCTCAGGTGCCTTACTACGTAAGACGTGCATGTCTGAGTTTGCCCATATTCGATCATCTAAAGTGATCATGTAACAAATCAAGAACATGCGCGGTTACACATAAAACATCCAATGGAATCTTATGTCCATAAGGATTACTCTTATACTACAAGACCACTGGAAGTTCCACATTCGACTGGGAATCCATTTTAGGAACTTCCATGGGGTTGTTCAGTTCGCCCATTACCACAATGGTAACCTTCACATATGCATTGGCTTTCACCGTGCCAGTATCTATGGAACGAGATACACTTCTCCCAGAGTATGCATCATATGAGCAAGTCTTTTGGGTTGCATCGATATCCCTTTATCTCTATGAACCCTTTCACGACTTGGAACAATATTTAAAGATCACAGCCTTCGACACATATTCCATCATTTGCCACACCCAATGTGCAATGATGTCCCATAGCTATGTGTGATCCTTTGGGACTTTATTCTAAGCCAAAGTAAAAACTAATTTAAGAATAAAGACATGCCACCCATATAAAAAGAGATTGACTTTATTTATAAGAAAACGATTGTTCAACTCTAGAGTTACTATTACAAAGAATGGCGCCCAATAATTGGTGCGTGGGGCATTAACTCTAACAATCTCCCACTTGCCCTAGCGCCAATTGCCCATGTGCTTAAGGCCCATTCTTCCCAGATGTCCTTCAAATACTTTTTGGCTAAGGGGTTTGGTGAGTGGGTCCACTATGTTGTCCGTTGTGTCCACGCGTTCCATTCGCACGTCGCCTCTTCCAATGATTTCTCGTATCAATCGGAATTTCCTCAGAACATGTTTGGATTTCTGATGAGACCTCGGCTCTTTTGCTTGCGCAATAGCCCCGTTGTTATCGCAGTAGATCGTTACTAGATCCCCAATGGATGGAATGACACCCAATTCTTGGATGAAGTTCCTTATCCAAACAGCTTCTTTTGCAGCCTCATTTGCTTCAATGAATTCTGCTTCAGTGGTGGAGTCGACTATGGTTGCTTGCTTGGAACTCTTCCAGCTAACCGCTCCGCCATTAAGCAGAAATACAAACCCAGAGACCGACTTCGAGTCATCCTTTTCGGATTAGAAACTCGAATCAGTAAACCCCTCTAATTCCAATTCTCCTCGCCCGTATATCAAGAACAACTCCTTAGTTCTCCTCAGATACTTAAGGATTGTTTTCACTGAACTCCAGTGTGCCATGCCTGGATTTGCTTGATATCGACTGCACGCACTCAATGCGTACGCTACATCGGGTCTTGTGCATATCATCGCGTACATTCTACTACCTATCGCAGAAGCATAGGGAGTTTTGGACATTTTCACTCTTTCTTCCTCAGTCTTTGGGCACATAGACTTGGAAAGTGTGATGCCATGTCCTATGGGCAAAAATCCTTTCTTGGACTCTTCCATCTCAAATCTTTTGAGTACGTGATAAGTTCACATTTTACGATTATTTACCCCCTTTATATAGGTATTTTTGTCGCAGTTTAGTAATGATAATCCCGTATGTTGCTTTAATTTGTTGTCATTTCATGTGTGCAGGGATTCAAGTTGAACAGATCGATAATCGAGTGAGAAGGCCGAAGAAAAGGCGCGAAGCAAGTGAAAAGATGGATTCTGTCTTTTTGGACCGCGCTCCTGCACGTTAGTGGACCGCGGTCTGCCACGTTTCAGACCGCGGTCCATTTTCCCGTGCCCTAGTTTTAGTCCGCCGTTTTTGCCTTTTTAACACACTTTTTCACCTACCAAAAGGATTATACTTGCTCTCCAAGTCCCAAGGAAGCCATGACAAGTCCCAAGGAAGCTTGAGGAGCCATTATCATCATCAAAGCTTGGATTCACTTCTTGTGATAGGGAATTCTTCAACTCCCCCTCTTAGAATAGTTCTTAGCTATGTCTTTTAGGGATTTTGAATTTCTCTTTGTTACATTTATGAACTAAGTACTTATTTGGTTGGGTTATGTGAATACTTTGTGTTTAATGAATTCCTAGTTTCCGGATTTATTGCATTCTTTTTGCATGTTTGATTTTTTTGCTTAGTGCTTGCACATGCTTGATCACCATGTGTTTGATTTAATGCTTTGTCTTGAGACCGAGAGGAGATAGATAAAGGTAGATCATAAAATCAAATATCATAACGTAACAATTGACTAGAGATAGAATCAATTGCGTTGTGTGGATTTTTGTGATAAGATGACCCGAGTGAATGTAGTATCTTTGTAAGCAAGGAATCTCTTTGAACCTTAATGCATGTTAGTTAATTCAATCTTCGCTATAGAGATATGGGAAGTTGTTAACTAGTATAGGATCGTTATTTCAAGAGATTGAGTAATGAATACATTACGGGGTTTCGCCATAACAAGAGTGTTCTAAAAATCCGGGTAATTTAGAGTTTATGAACATAAGATAGAACATAGTAGGATCATAGCCCAATCATCTCTTTCCATTTGATTTATTACCTTGTTTATCATGTAATTGTCTTAGTTATTTTCATAGTATAATCACCTATCATCTTATAATTTGATTTAGCTTAGAGTTAGATAATATAGCAATTACGAGCATCAAATCCAATCGTCCCTGTGGAGACGATACACCCCGGGCTAAATAGTCCACTTTATTACTTTGCGCGACCTAGTATACTTGCTAGAATTTTGCATGTCAGTACGCGATCGATATATGCAAATTGGGAGAGACCTAGCATCATACTCGATCTATCCCTATAGATCTTCATACCGATTATGTAGGACGCCTCTCCCATATCTTTCACGGAGAATTTATTAGAGTGCCATACTTTAGTCGATTGCAGCATCCCTACATCATTTCCAATTAGTAGGATATCATCGACCCACTGTCTTTCTTATACACACATGCCTCTTCAACATTTTGAATGTATTCATACTCTTGTATGACAGTGTCAAAACGTTTGTTCGAACTTCGAGAAGCTTACTTAAGTCCATAGATGGACCTTTGGAGTTTACACACTTTGTGTTCGCTCCCTTTGGATGTAAAGCCCTCTGGCTGTTGCATGTAAATCTCTTCCTCAATTTCTCCATTGAGGAATGCAGTCTTTACATCCATCTGCCATATTTCATGATCAAAATATGCAGATATAGCAAGCATAATCCTAATGGATTTCAGCATAGCCACTGGTGATAAGGTTTCCTCATAGTCAAGCCCTTGTCTTTGAGTGAATCCTTTTGCCACGAGGCGAGCCTTATAGGTAACTACCTCTCCATCGACTCGAAGCTTTCACTTGTAGACCCACTTACAGCCAATGGGCTTGATGCCCTCAGGTGGGTCAACTAAGGTCCATACCTTGTTGGAGTACATGGAGTCCATTTTGGATGTCATGGCCTCTAGCCATTTTCTTGAATCAATGTCAGACATTGCACTCTTAAAACTCTTCGGATCAGAGTCGAGAGGAGGATCTTGAGTACCCTCCTCTTTCAATAGGCCTAGCCATCTTTCAAGCTCCTTTGGGATCCTCTTTGATCTCCTCAAAGGTTGTGTGTGTTTGGTGGGTGCCTCTGATGTAGCCTCGTTGGTGTCAGGTGGGTTAATTTGTATTTCTTGACTTGATCCATTCTCATGGACCTCATCAAGTTCTACAGCCTCGCCTTTTCTATCTAGAAGGTGACCCCTCTCCAAGAAATTGGCGTTTCTTGAAACAATAACTTTTTGTTTCGTTGGGCTGTAGAAGTAATATCCAACAGTTTCCTTTGGATATCCTACAAAATAGCACAAAGAGGACTTGGAGTCCAATTTGTCTCCCACTAAATGTTGTGTATAAGCTGGATACCTCCATATTCTCAAATGATTATATGAGGGCGTCTTTCCACACCAACTTTCATATGGGGTATTGGGCACCGTCTTGCTAGACGATCTATTCAACAGATAGACAGTCGTTTCAAGAGCATAGCCCCACATGGACTTAGGAATTTTAGTGAAACTCATCATGGATCGAACCATATCTAGTAATGCTCGGCTACCCCATTATGTTGAGGTGTGCTGGGTGGTGTCCACTGTGAGAGAATTCCATTCTCTCTAAGATAATCAAGATACTCGGTAGACATGTATTCTCCTCCTCGATCCGATCGAAGAGCCTTAATACTTCTACCAAGTTGTTTCTCTACTTCATTTCTGAACTACTTAAACTTCTCAAAAGATTCAGATTTATATCTTATAAGATATAAATAATCATACCGTGAATAATCATCGGTAAAAGTTATGAAGTAGCTTTGGCCACCATGAGTGCTCACACTCATTGGCCCACACACGTCCGTATGGACCAAGTCCAATGGTTTTGTGGCTCGTTCTGCTTTCCCCGAAAATGGTAACTTTGTCATTTTTCCTTTAAGACATGATTCGTAACTTGACAATTCATCCAAGTCATTTACACCTAAATGTTTTGCCAATGTTCGAATTCTTTCTTTGGAAATATGTCCAAGTCTTTTGTGCCACATTTGTGCGTTTACTTGATTATCTTGTTTACATTTGTTACTTTGTTGAATATTGAGATTGGAAATTATTGGGGATATTGTATACATTCCATCTTTCATTTTCGACTCCATAATAAGAGACGATTCATAAAACAAAAGCAAACTTTTATTACGAATCTCAAAACAATATCCTTCTCTATCCAAAATCAGAATCGAGATAATATATCTTATTATTTCAGGAACAAAATAAACGGAATGCAAAACTAATTTCCTATCTCCTAACTTTAAGTAAATCGTCCCCACGGCTTTGGCAGCAACCAATGCTCTATTCCCCATCCGCAGGGTCATATGTCCTCTACTTAGCTCCTTGGTTCTTTTCATCACCTACAAATCATTGCAGATATGAACACCGCATCCAGTGTCAAAAACCCAAGAAGAATCATTAACAGTGAAGTTAACTTCAACAAAGAACATACCGCCCCTTCCCTTATTTTTTCTCATAAAAATCAGTCAACACAAGTCAATTGGATTCTAGGATTTAATTTTGACTTCTCAATTTAATTATAGGTTCAACCCATCAATTAAATACAAGTCAAATTAAATTCAACCAACTAATTCCAACATTTATTTATTTAACTTGGGCTCTACCCAATTAAACGAAAGACTGGACTCTACTAGGTCCATTAATTTAATTAATTCTACAAGATTAATTAAAAGAGTAAAATTAATTGAATCCTTCAATTAATTTATATTCTATATTAGAAAAGTACTACACTTTCCTAATTTTCTCAATTTCCTCGAAATTGATTAATCACATCTATTCAAGCAGTGACTCTCTCGAGTTAGTGTGTGACCCCTTAGGCTCGTTTCTATCTAGTAGTAAGTACACCTTTCCACTGTGCTAGTGTACGTTCCTTAAATGGAAAGTCCTAGATTAAATCAATCCTTTGATTTAATCAAGCCTCGAAATAGTCACCAAGCAAATTCTCGGCACTTACAAATCGCGGTTGCCCACCTAGCATAGGGTCCCGAAGACCTAGATAATACGAAAGTAAAGATACGCCTTTCGCGATCTTGATCCTCGCATAAGTACAATCCCTCCATTTAATCTCCCGATTGAATCTAGAGCAGTGGCTAAGGTCGAAGCTCTATTAATTCAATACTATGTTTCCCACGTTTATGTGAAATTGACTTCGACTATCTAAACGAGGAAACCCTACGCCTCTTTAGATATCATACTTCGGCAGAAGATTCCTTAAGTCGATTCACTATGTAACTATAGGAGATTAACCGACTGGCTAATGTCAGAGATAGATTCCTTTTGATTCTCATGTGCCTTACTACGTAAGACGTGCATGTCTGAGTTTGCCCATATTCAGTCATCTAAAGTGATTATGTAACAAATCAAGAACATGCGCGGTTACGCATAAGACATCCAATGGAATCTAAGGTCCATAAGGATTACTCTTATACTACAAGACCACTGGAAGTTCCACATTCGACTGGGAATCCATTTTAGGAACTTCCATGGGGTTGTTCAGTTCGCCCATTACCACAATGGCAACCCTCATATATGCATTGGCTTTCACCGTGCCAGTATCTATGGAACGAGATACACTTCTCCCAGAGTATGCATCATATAAACAAGTCTTTTGGGTGGCATCGATATCCCTTTATCTCGATTAACCCTTTCACAACTTGGAACAATGTTTAAAGATCACAACCTTCGAGACATATTCCATCATTGCCACACCCAATGTGCAATGATGTCCCATAGCTATGTGTGATCCTTCGGGACTTTATTCTAAGCCAAAGTAAAAACTAATTTAAGAATAAAGACATGCCGCACATATAAAAAGAGATTGACTTTATTTATAAGAAAATAATTGTTCAACTCTAGAGTTACTATTACAAAGAATGGCGCACAATAATTGGTACGTCGGGCACTAACTCTAACAGATGGATTAGAGGTTCATTTTGGATGGTGGAGTGAGAGAAAAGATGGGCTAATGTTATGGTTTTGGGGAAGAAGATGGGTTGCAGAAGAAGGTTAAAAAATGTATAAATTAAAAACTATATTATAAAGCATAAAATAAATTAGATAAAATATAGTGTAAATATCGTCAAAATGTAGGAGCATTTTTGTCTTTACAGAAAAAATTGTAGGCGAAATGCTTGGGGGTGGGGAGGGGGGCACAGTAGGTATAATTTAAAAAA
The DNA here is from genome assembly GCA_019426215.1 of Buddleja alternifolia. NCBI lineage: Eukaryota > Viridiplantae > Streptophyta > Magnoliopsida > Lamiales > Scrophulariaceae > Buddleja > Buddleja alternifolia. The sequence goes on along the minus strand of CM033390.1, from coordinate 47,583,763 downwards.
TGGTAAGGGGTTTATTGATAAAAAAAAAAATCAAAAAGGGATAAATGCATATGGAGAGTAAAGAAAAAAAAACAAAAATTAACATCTAGTGTCATTGATGACACAAGAATATTAATATGTTTCATCAAAATGCCCAGATTCGCGGGCCAACACTAGACTACATATTTATTTATTGGAGTGAATCACAAATTACAATGTACGTACTCATATATATAGAGTCAAATATTTGATACTCAAGAAAACTAAAACCTGTTTCAAATAGGTAATACAATCGTATTACTAAATAATTAAAAAAACAATCTTAATACTAGTTAGTTAGGAAAAATAATTCTAATACAAGTCAATTAACAAAACCAAGCCAAAACCACCTAGAAAACACAATCCTATGTTTGCAAGTTGCCAATCTTATAAAGACGGTACGCGAGTCAAAGAATCTAAATTAGGCATTTAGATTTGACTCGTATCACACTAGCTTTGACTAGAAAAGTGTTAAGTCTCACTCTGACTGGATAGGGGGAGCTGGTGTCCTGAATATGGTTAACGAAGTTAACATATTTGTACACGACTTGTTGTAATCCTATCACATGCGTTTTTACTCAGTGACAGTCAATGATGAGGATTACCGTTATGATAGTATGAGTGAACTTTAAACCTGAGGAGTCATTCACATTGTGCCCGTACCATTGAATAAGTTATTAGAATAGTTAGGCCCAATCACTTGTTGGTGGGGTCAACCTCTAAGTACGATTCAATTGGTGCGTTCGACAAAGGAAAATGGACTGCCAGTAGGGGATTCACTGGCTCGAAAGTAAACGAGAAGAAACATGTACGTCATAGGTGTTGTGAAATTAAAGTCTTTAGCCAAAGCATTAATGACTGACTTGTATTGGATATGAAGGGAATTTTGGTAATTTCACATTCGGATGATTAAAGTACATCATCAAGTTGTATGAATTTGACGTTCTATGACTCTGACTTGATCGGGTTGCGTCAGTGAAGAGTTTATACTCATATGGTATTTATAACATAAAGGTTCGTAATGAAATATTTATCTCGTACTTGATTGGGTTTCGGTATAGCTTCACGGGATAGCTTGGTGATAGATATATCCTTAGAATCCTCCCAATGCCAATCAAGACGAGCCTAGAGAGTCGCGCTATGTAAAGACGATAAAATAAAGGAGTTTTACTGTTTGAAAGGTATTTTGGTAATTTCACTTGGAGTGGAAATTATCAAAAGGGATATGTATTGATTATAATAAATATATTTAATTATTGTAATTAAATTATGTTTTATTCAATCAATATTAATAGTATGGTATTATTAATTTTGAGTTAATAAAGTACTATTAATAAAAAGTGATTAGTATTTAATTAATTACCAATTGAATTGGACTGAGAATATTAATTAAATACTTAACACTGGGTTTGGAGTAAGAAAGGCCCAGTACACTTATCCCTAGGTCACAATTTGGCCGCCCACCCTTAGTCTCCTTAGTCAAGGAGTAGTCTTTTATTTAAACACTACGTGTTTAACTAAAATAAGAACTCAGGTCAATTTTTCATCTTAGAGAGTGAAAAATAGTAAAACACAAAATCCTTTCCCTCCACATAAACCCTAAAGGCGCCCAACCCAAGCTAAGGAAGAGGAGGTCGAGCTTCAAGATTTGAAGGTCATCTTTCGCGTGATTATCTAGAGGAAGGAACGATCCGTTGCTTCTCAATAAAAGGCTAGGGTTTTGTTTTCATCGAAAAGGTAATTTGATTACTACTTATTCTTGATATAATTTTGTGACCACAAAATTATCAAAAGCATGAATTGAATACGGGCTATGTGAATCGACAAAAAAAATTTATCCACTGGTTCGATTGACAACAGTGTATCAGAGCCAAATTCATGATTTTTGATAATTTTGTCATGCCTACATGCGTTTATGTTATTTGTTGAACATGAATGCATGATATGAATATTTATATGTTAGACAAATATAAGTATGAGTTTTTATGTTTGTTCATATTGTATGCAAAAATGTTTTTAAGTATGAATTTAAAATTGGATTTTAATTAAGAATTAAATCAGATTTAATTTTCATTACTTTATTTAAAATTGGATTTTAACGAAGATTAAATTGGATTTGATTTTAATTAGTTTGTTTGAAAATTGGATTTTTCTAAGGCCTAAATTAGATTTATTAGCCGCTTAAAATTAATCATCAAATTTAATCATTGGTGTTTAAATTGGATTTAGATGACCAAATAAAGCTTGTTGAGCTTGCTTTATTTTCAAGATTAAATTAAATAGGGTTGACACAAATCAATTTGGAATTTGATTTAGATTAGAGTTTAATTTTGCTTTTAAATTATTGCACCCATAAGTTGTCTCTAGTTGATAAAGTCCACTTTAATTAGATTAAAGTAAATGTTTTGGCTTAGCCCATTAACATTGAAATTCAAAGTAAATTGGATTTATTTTTGAATAATAATTAAATTGAATTTAATTAAATATTAAATTAGATTTAACAATAATCACATATGTGTTTAATTTGATTATGTGCTCCTTTTTACATTCTGTGATAGTGACACCTCATATGGGCTTAGGGCTGGTTTCTTTTTATTATCTGGGTTGTGTTGGGCCGGAGTTTGAGCCCCCCAATTTGTATCTTTATTTTTAATTAGATCAATTGTATACACATTTACCATTGTAATAAAAATATTAGATAGGTCCAATAAAAGGAGAACACGGTGGCAAGCTTGGAGCGGAGTCGAGGATCTCTTCTGTAATAGATTAGAACCCCTTCCCGATTGACTTGTTGGCTCGAGACAATCTAGATAAAAGCGCATGTGTGTGTGTATTGTTAGAAATTGCTAGGCGTTTTTCTTATGCATTTCCATAAAATAGTGCTTAATAAATTAATGTGCAAAGTGAGACCCAAATCATAATAACTATCAAAGTTATTAATTCTCCCTATATCAAATAATACTAAGTAAGTAAAGGGTATTTGATATCCTAGCTCTCCATCAAACTTTAGAATGAGATGGCTGCATGTTGTATATGGCACCGTCCCGGTATTAGGGGGTCATATATAAAGGTAATATGCTTGATCTTGTTTAGTGCATTAGATGCCTTCGGTCGAAAAAGGTTGCAAGGAGAGATTAAATTGTTAGATTGATATGAGTTGATGGGAATAGACTTAGATGAATCACCACCTATATATCGAAAAAGGTTGTGGTTAAGTGATTCAAGAACCAAAGGGATTGAATTGTTAAATGGTTTAACTGGCACTAGGCGCCACCTCCATTTCTAGACGGGTCACATATCAAAAAAGGTTGCAACCCATATAGACATTGAGGACCTCAATCACTCACTATGACACCAATCCAATGACATTTCCGATTATTATTATTGCAGTGGGAGTACAATAATTGAGAAAAATAGTGGGTGACAACTAATTGTACAAGTCCTTTATGATTACTTATTTTAAACAATATAAAGTATCTAATTGATAATCTTGGTATTTTCTGTAGTTTGATAATTACTCTCTATAATGGTTAACCCACTCAACATTCTGCTTGAGAAAAACACCCTCACTGGACCAAACTACAATGATTTGATCAAAACACTAATGGTAGAGCTCATGAAGAAATCTTTTGAGCACATTTTGGAGCAGGATGGTCCATCTTTACCTGGGGTTAATGAAGGAAAGTCTGCTCTGAAAATATGCAAGAGATGGATCTTTGATGCCCAGAAGATCACTGACTATATGTTGCATTCCATGAGCAACGAATTGAGACAAATACATTTTGATATTGAAAGTTCCAGGTCAATGATGTTTCACTTGGAGGAAATATTCGGGGAACAAGGAAAATCGACGCGGTATTACTTATCGAAAGAACTTTTCCAAACTAGAATAGGGAAAGTGATGAAGTTGCAAGTCATGTTTTGAATATGATGTCCATGATAGGAAGACTTCGGTCTCTAGGAAGCTACATGGATTTTCGTCTACAAGTAGACCTCATTCTTGAATCTCTCCCAAAGTCCTTCTCCGCTTTTGTCACTAACTTTGAAATAGATGACCTGGGAGGATCCTTAATTGATCTTAACGACAGGCTTGTATACATGCAAGCCCAATTGAGAAAGTAATGGGATGATGATGGTCCACCTCCAACTGGGCTACTTGGAGTAAGGATAACTTCTCAAAGCTATGAGTTAAATTCAAACACTCAAAAGTTGAAAAGACATGTGTCCACTTCAAGGAAATAGATGAATGGAAACATGACTGTCCTAAACCAAGAACAGAAAGCAAAACAGGTATAGAGCCTTTTGTTTTAGAAACTAATTATTCTATGATTATTTTCTCTTCTTCATGGATTCTAGATTTGGGAGCTAGTGCTCACATCTGTGTTTTGAACCAGGATCTGGAAACAAGTAGGAAGTTGGGAGAAAGAGAAGTGATGATCAATGTGGGAAGCGGGCATAGTGTCGCGCTACACATATTGGAAGCACTTCTATTACATTAATGGTTGAACATTCTATTACTTTAGATAATTGTCTTGCTTTACCCAATGAGCTTAAGAACATTATTTCTATTCCTGTATTGGTCAGAAAAGGATACTTGTTTGCTTTTAATGATAATGGTTGTGATATTTATTTTAGAAATAAAAACGTTGGCTCAACATTTTTAGTTAATGGATTATATGATATTAATGTTCAAAATCATTGCATGGTTAACACTATGACTAAGAAGCGTAGTATGAATGGTACTAACCAAAGACTTATATAGCATCTTAGACTTGGACATGTTGGTGAATTCAAGGTTCACGAGTTGGAGAAACGAGGCTCATCTGTCCTCTTGGATCTGATCCATATCCAACATGTGAATTCTGTCTAAAAGTAAGAATGACTAGGTCACCCTTCATCGGATGTTTGTGGGCCCTTCAAGGCTGAGGCCTACGAAAGTCTTTAGTATTTCATTACATTCATTGACGACCATAGTAGATATGGACTCATGTATTTAATGAAGCATAAGTCTGAATCTAATGAATGGTTCAAGGAGTTCAAGACTATAACTAAAAATAAATCGGGCACAGTATTAAGGCACAACGATCGGATCGTGGTGGAGAATATATGAGTGCTGAGTTTGATAAGGTCTTAAAAGAACACGACATAGTGTTACAACTTACTCCTCCAGCAACCCTACAATTAAATGGAGCAGGTGAGCTTAGAAATCGTACTCTATTGGATATGACAAGATCTATGCTTAGCTAGACCGATTTACTTATTTCATTGTGGGGACATGCTTTGCTTAAAACTGTACACATATTGAATAAGTATTCCTCGAAATCTATTCCCAAAAGACCATATGAGTTGTGGTGTGGAAGGAAACCTAATCTTAAGTACATAAGAGTGTGGGGTTGCCCCACATATTTTAAGAAGTTAAGGTAGAGAAACTAGAGGAAAGATCCCTCAAGGGCCGATTCATAGGTTTTCCCACTGACTCCATGGGATACTATTTTACAACAAACGATCATCGGATAATTGTGGCTTTGCAAGCATTCTTTCTCGAAGACGAGTTCATTAGAGAACGAGGTGCAGGTGAAGAACCAAATGAATTCCCTTCGGAGACACCTATACAAATACAAAGAACTGTTTCTAAAACTCAAAAGACACAACCGTGGCTGCAACACTTTAGTAGAGTATCTCAAGCACTTGAGAGATATAGGTTACCGTCATGAATAGCAATTCTGGCTAGAAGCCACGAAAGCAGAGATGGATTCGATGTATGCGAACCAAGTCTGGACTTTTACTAATCTACCTGGGGGTGTACGGCCGATAGGGTGCAAATGGATTTATAAGAGAAAGATTGGTCCGGATGGCAAGCTAGACACCTGTAAGGTCAGACTTGTCGCAAAAGTTTATAGTAAGAAGGAGGGCACTGACCATGAGAAAACCTTTTCGCCCGTAGCAATGATCAAGTCCACTCGCAGCGAACCTAAACTATGAAATCTGGCAAATGGATGTGAAAACTGCATTTTATATCCTACCATACTCCACGTTATTTAGATGACAGTATAGGAATCATTAAAAGTCCAACTTAGCTTTTGCTACAATTTATAGGATGCACTTCTTTATCATAGGCAATGGGTTTTGAGTTAGACTCCTAAGTACCTCAGCAAATTTTCTCAACTTAGCGATCCCATTGAACAAAGATCTTAGGATCTCTAGTTAACATGGTTGGGTTACCGCTGTATCCATTCTTAATTTGTAGTCTTTAATCTCATTTCTCTAGAAAGGCAATGTATTTGATCTCTAGGCAATCCTTTCGTCAAAGGATCAACAATATTCTTTTTTGATTTTACATAATCAATGGAAATAATCTCTTTAGAGATCAGGTGCTTAATGGTATTGTGCCACTGACAGTCACAACGAATTAGGATAGGGGGCACTAGTTTTTCCCAACATGGAATATCTTCAAAGAAATTTCTTAGCTACTCAGCTTCTTCACCACTTTATCTAAAGCTATGTTCTGATTCTATTATGGATCGGGCTATGCAAGTTTTTTTAGAAGATTTCCAAGACACCGCTCCTCCACCAATGGTAAAGATATACTCACTCATGGACTTAGAGTTGTTTGTGTCTGATATCCAACTAGCATCGCTGTATCCTTCAATTACAGGTAGATATTTTGAGTAGTGTATTTCAAGGTTCTTCGTGTACTTTAAGTACTTAAGAACTCTAGTTAAGGCCTACCAATGCTCTAAACTAGGATTGTTTGTAAACCTACTCAACTTGCTAATAGAGTAAACAATGTCAGGACGAGTTCAGTTCATGATATACATTAAACTGCCAAAGACTATAGCATACTCTATTTTCGATATTGGTTCGCCATGGTTCTTGTGTAGATGAACACTCAAGTCCACTGGCGTTCTCCCACGAGCACTGTCACTAAGAAGAAATTTTTCCAGAACTCTCTCAATGTAATGAGACAGCGACAAGACAAGTCCTTCGGATGTTTTAGAGATTTTAATCCCTAATATGATATCTTCCAACCCCATGTCTTTCATGTCGAAATTCCTCTACTACATTCATTTAATATTCATGATAATATCATGATTACTTCCCATAATCAACATGTCGTCTACATATACTCATACTATGATATAAGCATTTTGTGTTTGTCTAACATACACACACTTGTCAAACTCGTTGATCTTGAAACCATTTGACAGCATTGTCTTATCAAACTTCTCGTGCAACAAAAGTCCGTACAGAGTCTTAACAAGTTCACACACTTTCTTCTCCTGTCCAGGAGCAACATACCCCTTGGGTTGTTCCACATAAATTTCTTCTTCTAAATCCCCATTTAGGAAAGCCGTTTTCACATCCATTTGATGTCTGTCCAGGCTATGCAACGCAGCAATGCAATATATCCTCATGGAGTTTATTCTCATTACTAAAGAATAAATATCAAAGAAATCAAAACCTTCTGTCTGTCTGTATCCCTTGACTACTAACCGAGCTTTGTACTTATCAATGGATTCATCAGTCCTATATTTTATATTCAATATCCACTTACAAGCCAGAGGTCTCCCCTTTGGAAGATCCACCAACTCCCAGGTGTGGTTGCGCATGATTGACTGAATTTCACTATTGATAGCCTCTTTCCAGAGTTGAGCATCTGGACTAGACAATGCTTCCATAATTGTCCTAGGTTCACCTTCTATTGAATATGATATGAAGTCAGGCCCGATCAATTTAAGAACTTTTGTCCTTTTGCTATGACATGGTTCTTTTCCCCGGGATTAGTACCACTCATTAGCGCAAATGATCTCTTAAGAGGACCTTGAACATTTCTTTCCTTACTTGGAAAGATATCCTCAAAAAATGAAGAATTTCTTGATTCCATGATTGTGCCTTCATGAATCTCTCCTGACTTATGTACCAGAAGTTGATAGGCACTACTATTAAGTGCATATCCAGTGAAAATGCAGTCAACAGTCTTAGGACCTATCTTCGTGTGTTTTGGATTTGGGTATCGGTGGTACCGCTGCCACCATCACCACCTATACTACCATTTCGTCTCTCTCTCTCTCTACTCTGTACTCTCTCGATCTCTCTTTCTATACATATATTTTTTAATCTAGCACCACCACCACCGAAGCACCACCGGGGCCACCTCTACCTCTACCACCACCACCACCACCGTAAGCTTCTTCTCTCTCTATCTCTCTATATATATATGTATATGTTCTCTCTCTCTCTCTATATATATATAAATATATATATATATATATATCTTTTTCTATAGCACTACCGTCGCCGCCGCCATCGCCGCCTCCACCATTTTGTTTTGTACGACTTTGGGGTAAGTTTTTTAGATAAATATATATATATATATAGAGAGAGAGAGAGAGAGAGCGAGAGAGAGTTTCTGCTATGTGTCTGTGTTTGTACGAATTTGGGGTAATGTTTTTAGATAAATATGAGTAAAATTTTGTGGTTTAAGTAATTCTTGAGAATTGCCTATTTTTGTGAAAAATTTAAGGGAAATGGGGACTTGATTGAATTTAGGGTTAATTTGGGTTAGATGAGGGTTAATTATGTTTACTTTGGGATTAAACTGTGGTTATTAAGTGGTTTAGGGTACATTGATCCAACTGGGGATCAATACTTATACTTAGTTGCTGGAAATATGATGTTTTATTTGTAGTTTTATGTGATTTATGTGATCCAACTGCTGATCAATATTTTCGTATAGTGAGATCGACATTTTGGGTTTGTTGTGGGTGAAAGATTATAATGTTGGGTTTGTTGTGGTTGAAAGATCCGAAGTTTGTTGGTTGCAAGTTTGGGGGAAGAATTGGTCGTGAACTTGGTAGAAATTTTTGCGTCGTTACTCTGCCGAATCGATCAAAATGTAGTCCTTAAAACATCTCTATACTTTTGTTTTGTAATGAATTCAAACCTACAGACAGGGCAAAGGTATAAGAATGTTTTAAAGGCTACATTTTGATTAATTTTCTAACGGGAAAAGGGTTCCGTGCATGGTTTACATCAAAAGAGGGGGGTTTTGCATATTGATTTAACAGAGAGGTTTTTTTAGCGTTTTCGAACTAACACAGGGGGTAATTTGCAATAAACCCTTTAATTAATTCAACTCGACTGATTTTAATAAAATTATTTAAGTAAAGGTTAATTAATAAAATTATTTGAGAAAAGATAATATATTACTTTATCTAAGTAAGGATAGTAATTAATGTTAGTTTAATTTTCAAATAATTTAGAAACTTTATAATGTTTTGACAAAAGTTGTCTCACACGAGAAATTTGAATTAGGAAAAAGGGAATATAAATCAGAATCAAGATGGATCGAAGTTGGATTTTAGTGGATCGTATGTCGGAACAATATGAGAAAGGGGTGAAAGAGTTCATCAAGTTTGCAGTTGAACATGCACCAGATCTGACTAGGATCACTTGCCTGTGTTTACGTTGTTGTTTTGGAAATAGATTTAGTCCACGTTGTTCACACAAATTTTCAAGTCTGCAATTTTATAAACAAGAAAAGATAATATGGACAAATAAATAAATCAATTTAAAGAAAATTACAATTTTAGTGGAATAATTCTCCTATCGGAGACTAATCCCCTGATTCTTCACTCCAAACACGATTCAAGGGCTTGAAAGCTTATTCTTGAATCAAACGATGTAAATGATTTGGGAAAGTTGAAAGCTTCAATGCCAGCTCGTCACTTTGATCTTCCTTCAACTTGATTTGGATTTTTATAACGTTTATTCGAGGGTTTAACACCTTAATCTCGGATTAAACGATATAATTTGATGAATTTCGTCAAGAACTCTTTGAAGTTTGCCTTGAACGCCTTCTTGAATTTGAAGAACTTGTAGAGAGAATTTGGGAACTTCTCTTGTCTTCTCTAGCTCCAATTTTAATTTTGTGTTTTTATGGTGAGCTCCCATGGACCCTATTTATAGGTGTAGAATGGAGAAGCCACAAATTCTTTAAACACCTTGGATAATTATCTCTTTAATATTTATTTATTAAGAGATAAAGATCAATTGCTTTTGAGCCATTTGATTGGCTAATATTTGATGAGGATAAATTTAATAGATATTATCTCTTTAATATCTATATTAATTTAAAGAGATAAATATCAATTAATTTGGAGTCTTTTAATTGGCTAATATATCCACTTGGCGCATTATGATTGGTCGTTGACTTTTTAACTGCAAGACATAATTTGACTGGCTAAAACACCTCAAATCGACACGTGGCGCGATTTGATTTGCCAATAAAACAAATATTAAAATATCAATTAAATCAATTATTTAATTTTGGATTTTAAATTTAGTAAATCCCAAAATATAAATTAAGGACTTAAATTGATAATTAATATTATATTTTCCACTTGTCACAATTTAATGGGGTGTAAAATTGCTATCTACAAATGCCCGCTCGAGATTCGTTCACGGGACCTTCGTCTTGAAAGCGATATTTGGAGTGAATGAGTCGCGATCAGTACCGGTAGATATCAACTAATCATTTCGCGATAACCCAAATTTAGATGGTCCATGAATATGAAGTGTTCAAACAACCCCAATTGATTTCTTTGTGAATTTAAGAAATAAGTTAGGATATGACAAATTTGGCAAAATGGCCGTATGTCTAACCTCTTTAGAATGGGCTTACTCCCTCAATTTAAGAATATCAAGCCCCACATTTTGTTTTTTAAAGATAACATGGGCCTTGGCAACTTAAGAAATAAACCCACCCATTGATTTGAAAGTGGGCCAAGTTATAACTTAATTTAGCATGAAAGCTCATTAAAATCCTTCCTTTGTCAAGCATGCAGTCGTTGTAGGCAAGCAGAAGATTTTAAAATTTATATCTCAATTGGGTCCCACAGACTTGTGGTGTAGGACGTTCTTGTAACATTGGATCATCCCTCAAGTCATCTTCTTCATCTATGCCTCTGCAACTCACGTAAGAATAATTTTATTTTTATTTTTCAGAAAATTGCAAGAATATTTTCGACAATAGAATTCTTCTTTGACTGGATCTCCACTACAAAACCAAATAGGATAAAAGTTCTGATATCTTGGTAAAAATTGATGAAGACGTGAAATTACATAATCCTAATCCTTATCGAATTAGAAGAAATTCAACATCTGTTGATTTAGCAAATCTACCCAAATCAGAAAATGTAGCGAAATCTTCTCATTGATTGGCTCTTGAAGAGTGGAGATTAGGATGAGTCCTATTTGAACTTATCAAGGAGTTGAAACCCACTTGGTTTCAATGACCTTGGCAACCATGTCTATATAAAGACCTCAGAGCATCTATTTTCATCCGAACAGCAACAAGAAACTCCCCTTTTCTTTTTCGTCATATAAGCCACAAGTTTGAATTCGGTTTATTATCTTCTGCTATCCGGAGATCAGTAAAGCAATCTGCTTAAATTGTTGGCAGGGACGTATTCTCTTGGAGCTGAATCCTTGCCGTACCTTCTCATCTGTCACCGACACCACCAATTCCGGCACGGTTACTGTCAACTCCGACGAAATATTGCTGTAAATTTCTCTTCTTTTTTTAAAAAATTTCTTCATGGTTCTTCATGTTACTGATTCATGTAAATATTCAATTTACTGATATGAATTTCTTCCTTTTTGTAGGTTTGTTGAACTAAGGCCTAAAGGAGCAACTTCTGAAATTCCGAAGCCCGAGTTGAAATCTACCACCATCAGATTTCCTTAGTTGGTTATATCTTCAACTCATAATCTGCATTATTATTATTCACCTATACATATATAGACACTTTTTTTTTTTTTAAATATCTAAATACTTCTTGACCAACTTAGGAATTTCTGTAAAAAATTAACATTTTGTGAATTTTTTTTCTTTAGATTCATCATGGTTTTCTTCAAAGATGCTTCGTATTCTTCTGGGGAAGCCTATTTGGTTATTCTTGACAACGAGAACCAACCTATGGAGGAAGGCGTGTATCTCTCGGTTCATACTCCTCTTGTCGGTCGAAAGGCGAAACGATGGCCAAGTTTGACGAACTCCTTGTCCATGGGGGAATGGTGTCAAGAAGTTAATTTGAGCAAAACAACTAAGGCATGGAGTTTCCGAGCTGCTCACCACCAACCATCGAAGGAGCCACTCAATTTGCCAACACTGGGGCGCAACGTCATCGACGGCAAGGCGAAGTAGATTGGCGACGACATCAAGTTCCTTGGTGAATTCCACTACATCAAAGGCTACTGGGAGTGGACAGAGGACATCCTCAGCCGGTGCAAAGACAAGTTACTGTCCGCCAGGATTTATGATGCAGTGTATACCTCGATGTATACTTACGACCGAAACACAAACATCATGAAAGCCTTTTCCGAGGCTTGGTGTCCCACTACAAATACATTGCTGACCTCCATCGGCGAGTTTTCGATTTCCCTGTGGGATTTATACGCCCTCGCAGGTCTTCCCATGACCGGACTTTTCTATGATGAGGTAATTCCCAATGCCTCGGAGCTCACCGATGTCGACGAAAAGGGGCACATATTCCTCAATCGCTCATGTGAATACCTATTCCGCGCCTACCATTTGCTTCTAGGAGGCTCCAAAGTTAATCAATATTCCCAAGTGTCTATTGACCAATGGGTGAGATTTTGGTCCAAAAAGAGGATGAAATACAACCAAACTCCTATCCGTAAGGAGAAGAAGTCCACTCGCCTAGCGTCTACTCACAATCCCCTTGGAGATTTTGGTGTTCACGAGAAGTGGTCGACTACAGAGGAAGCAGTATTTTCCAAACTCGGCATCAGAGAAACGTTGAAGGAAGAGACCTACTTGGCGGCTTACTTGGCTTGTTGGCTCTGTACCTTTGTTCTCCCTGGGAAAGATGTCAACACCATACGGCCAAGTACTTTCAAGATGATTGCAATCATGGCTAGTGGTCGACAAGTTAGCTTGACAGTCCCTGTTTTGGCAAGCATTTACAAAGGCTTGAATGAAGTTTCAACTTCTGTTAGACCAACTAAAGCGAATACTTCATTCCCTATCCATTTCGTATATGCTTGGTTGGCCTACTACTTCAAGACTCACTATCCCGTCGGGCGCGAATTGCGTGGTCCTAAAATGGTGAAATTCTCTGGCGAAGGGGCTGCAAGATACTTCAATCCGATAGACGCACGACGACGCATCCATAAGGGAGAGACTGCTTCTTGGACTTGCTTAATGATCACGACAAGCAAGGATCTCATGTTTATTGATGATGGCGAATCCGGAGAGTCCAAGGCGAATCTTTTCATATCCATTCGCTCAAACTATCTTTCTTTGAGACAAGGTGGAAAGTCCATCGTTGAGCCTTATAGTCCACATAGATTTGGACGTCAATTTAGGTATTATCAGGAGGTTCCCGGCGTTATCAAATATGATGTTCGAACAGTCACATCCGATGAGGCTCTTCGTCATTGGCGCTTGTGTACTTTTACCAAGTCCCTTTCTAAGGCGATGCTTCTTTCTATTCCCCCAAATGCTAAGAAGCTCTTTTCAAAGGATTATAAAGAATGGTGGCCAAAGACTCATGACACATATTTTGAGGAGAACATATCGTTCTTGAGTGGTTCAAAGCAAGCCCCTCTTAAGGGAAAGAAACACATTGAAGAGGATTGCATGCTTGAAGACATTACTCCTGATCCTCCACATCCTCGTCTTGCATCCCTTATCATCAAATGCACTGAACCAGCTACTGAAGCTCTTGAGGGGAGTAAGAAGAGAAATCCTTCATGTGATTTGGAAGAGAGTCGTAGTAGCAATGCGGACCGACACTGGAAGAGGCAAAAGAAAGATCCAAATCCACCGCGACATACTGATGCCGATGTTGATGTTTTGAGCAATCCATCGTTATTTGATTTTTCCAAACAGGTTTTCCTCCTTTTTATTTACTTGGTTTATTACTCTTTCATTTGAAATTCTTCCGGAACTTTCTCTAATGTAGCCTTTTTATTTCAGTTACATAAAGAAATTTTAGATGTTGATGCCGATGAGTAATCTCAAGATAAATCCAATTCACCAGACGTATCTCCTATAGCATGCAAGAACAGTCGAGAAGAGACATCCGGACCGGCTAGTGTTGAACAGAGGACTCCTTCTTCTGAGGCTTCAGTATTCGTGGGGATGAAATATGTACTTGAGCAACAACGCATTCATGTTCAGAGCTTATGGCGTATCATCCAGGCCAAGATTACAAAAGCAAAAGTCGATGACATTTCATCTTTGAAGGACGAAGTTCAAGTTGTTTATGACTCCATGAAGGTCTTCAAAGACATAGATGTTTCTCATATTGACGGGCTATTTCAATCGTTGTTTTATAAAGCAGCCGCCTATTATGCCGCGAGATCCTCATCTTCAGAAAAGCTATCTAAGGAACTGCTTGAGCAACAACTCAGCGAGGTCAAGGACCGTCTAAGTGAAGCCGAAACTAGAGCAAGTAAAGAGGTTGAGCACATCAAATCTACTAAGGACGAGTTGGCACGTGTTGAGAAAGAGCTTAAAGGTTTGGAGCGCCACAAGAAGAAATTGTCATCATCCTTAAAGAGTCAAGAAGTTCTTAAGAGTGTCGAGGTTGATATTCACGGCATCGAGGATGAGATTGTTACTCTTGAGAAGACTACCCCCTTGAGTGATGAAGCAGCGAAGATTTTGAGTACTTCGATGACACACCTGACATCTGTCCAAGAGGAGTTGAAGAACATAGATATTCTTCCTTGAGTTTTTTTTTTCTTTGTTTAGTTTTGTTTAGGAACTTGTCCTCTTTTTTTTTTTAATTGCCCCCATGTCATGAACATTTACTTTTGAGATTACGTAATAGAAGTATTTTCTTTTCTATCTTGCAACCTTTCAAGTATATTTAAGTTCATTAACTTGTGCAAAAAAATCTTTTTTTTTTTAAACTTCTTTTGAATGACTAACATCACTCTATATGGGAAACATGATTGTTTTATTTTTTTATAACTGAACTTAGAGGGAATCTAAGCTGCTTACGTACCCTAATAAAAGGGATAAAGTCATAACGTAGTTCAAAAAGATTTTATTTTTTTTAGGGGGGGGGGTGCCGTACACAGTTATACTCATGCGGGCCAGGAGTATCCATAACTTAGCCACCATGGATGAGGTGAAGTATCTCTACATTTTAGCCACATGAAATACTTTCAGTGGAGTAAGATAGCAATTTAACCACTTGCACTACCATTGGTGGGTACCGTACACAGTTTTAACTCATGTGGGCCAGGAGTAACATGCAGTTTAGGCTCGTGCGTCATGGAGCTGGTGCTCCTTCATGGATAATACCGCTTCAAGGAATTGTCATTTATGGGGCCAATCGCAGTCCATCTTTATCCACCAGCCTGTAATCTTTATTTGTATGCACTTCTTTCACTACATGAGGACAATCCCATTTGGACAAGAATTTGCCTCCCATTCGCTGATTGATGATGATAGGTCTTCGTACTGCCAAAACCAAGTCTCCAACTTGAAATGACCATGGGCGGACCTTTTTGTTGAATGCCCAAGTCATGCGAGCTTGGTAACATTCAAGAAGTTGTTGTGCTTCAAGTCTTTTCTCGTCTAGCGCTTCAAGTTCTTGAAGTCTAAGACGAGCGTTATCTTCAACAGTGAGTCCTTCTTGAATCGCAATACGTAATGAAGGTATTTGACTTTCAAGTGGGATAACCGCTTCAACTCCGTATACCAATGAATATGGAGTAGCTTGAGTAGCAGTCCTATTTGTTGTTCGGTATGCCCAAAGAGCTTTAGCAACTTTCTCGTGCCAATCTCTTTTTGACTTTGACACCACCTTCTTCAAGAGATTACACAAGGTTTTGTTAAATGCCTCCGCCAAACCATTTGCAGCTGCGTTGTACATTGAGGAGTTATGTTGCTTAAACCCGAATTGCACACATAACTTGTCCATCATCTTGTTGTAGAAAGCTTTCCATTATCAGTGATAATATACCTTGGCACTCCATATCTAAAGATGAGATTTGACTTGATGAAGTCGACAACAGTTTCCTTCTTCACTTCTTTCAAAGGAACCGCCTCAGCCCATTTAGAAAAGTAATCAGTAGCTGCCAGTATGTATGAATGGCCAGCTGAGGACTTAGGAGCGATAAGTCCAACAACATCGAGACCCCTGCATCAAAGGGCCATGAGGCAACTGTGGGGTGTAGAGGCTCCGGAGGCTGATGTATTAAATTAGCGTGTAATTGGCAAGCTTCACATCTCTTCGCATAATACAAGCAGTCTCTCACCATACACCATAGTAGGCCAGGAGTATCCCATTCTTTTGATTTGAAAATGGAGTTTTGGTCCTGACTGGTGAGCACCACACACTCCAGAATGTGCTTCCGCCATGGCTTCAACTGTTTCTTCACCATTTAAACAGCGCTGATATGTATCTTCAAAGGATCGAAAATACAACGTGTCCTTGTATAAGATGAAACGAGTGGATCTTCGACGTATTTCTGTCTTATGTCGAGGATCAGTGGGAAGTTTTCCATGTTTCAAATAGTCAACCAGTGGTGTTCTCCAATCTTGGTCCTCACTAATTGAAACCGAAATGGCGTTAGAATCTTCATGATTAGGCTCAATGAGCGAAGGCACAATCCATCTATTGCACACAGGAACACTCGTAGTTTCTCCTTCGGAAAGAGCTAAAGTAGTAGCTAGGTTGGCCAATGCATCAGCCACCTTATTATCTTTTCTTGGAATAGGACTTAACACGATTGTTTCGAATTTCTTCAACAAATTTGAGGCATATTGGAAATAAGGCACAAGATCGTCTTTCTTCACTTCATAGTCCATCAAAAGTTGATTTATGACAAGTTTTGAATCACCATACGCTTCAACTTCAAGAATGTCCATTTCTAGCGCCTGTTGAAGTCCTATAATCAAAGATTGGTATTCAGCGACGTTGTTGGAGCACAATTCACCTAACACAATTGAGTATGTCAAAACATGTTTTTCAGGCGAAACAAAAACTACTCCTGCCCCGCTCCGTCTGATCGAGATGTTCCATCAAAAAACATCATCCATGCTGGTAAGACTTCATTAAACATGACATCTTCATCAGGAAGGTCATCAGAAAGCTCCCATTCTGCTGGGATAGGATGGTCAGATAAGAAATCTGCAAGAGCTTGCCCTTTGACAGCTTTTTGTGGCACATATGTAATCTCATATTGATTAAATATGATGGACCATTTAGCTAAACGTCCAGAAAGTACAGGTTTAGACATCACAAATCTAACTGGATCAGCTCGAGAGATGAGTCGTATGGGATATGCTTCAAAGTAGTGTTTCAACTTCTTAATTGCATAAAACAAAGCTAAGCAGATTTTCTCAACGGGAGAGTACTTCAATTCATTCTCAGTCAAGGATCTACTCAAGTAGTATAGAGCCATTTCCTTGCCCCCTTCATTTTCTTGTGCCATCATAGCGCCAATTGATCGTTCTTGCGCTGCAATGTATAATACAAGCGGTTTCCCGGGCATTGGAGCTCCTCGGACAGGTGGATTCATGAGGTGTTTCTTTATGCAGTCAAAAGCATTCTCACATCCTTTGTCCCATACAAAAGAGGTGCCTTTCTTCATAAGGTGACTGAACGGCTGACATCTTCCAGCAAGAATTGAGATAAACCTCCTTATGAACGCAAGATTTCCTTGAAGACTCCTTAACTCCTTGAGATTTCTTGGTGCAGGCATCTTTTGATTCACATCTATTTTTGCAGGATCAACTTCAATCCCACGGTGGCGAACTATGAAGCCAAGAAATTTTCCAGATGTGATGCCAAAAGCACACTATAGTGGATTCATCTTCAAATCATACTTCCTAAGTCGGTCAAATACTACTCGAAGATCTTCTAAGTGATCACTTCTCCTTTTGGTTTTAACAACAAGATCATCGACATAACATTCCACTCTTTTATGTAGCATATCATCAAAAATAACTTGCATAGCGCGTTGGTAAGTGGCACCAGCGTTCTTTAGTCCAAAAGGCATTACTTTGTAGCAGAAGATACCTTTCGGAGTACGAAATGCTGTGCACTCTTCGTCTTATGGTGACATCCTTATTTGATTATATCCAGATGAGCCATCCATGAAAGACAAGGCCTCATGTCCAGTAGTGGCATCAACCATAAGCACAATGATTGGTAGCAGAAAGTCGTCTTTTGGACACGCTTTATTCAATTCCCGAAAGTCAACACAGATGCGTATTTGACCATTTTTTTTCTTCACTAGTACGATACTAGAAATCCAAGTCGGATATTTCACTTCTCTGATGAATCCAGCGTCAATGAGCTTGTTCACTTCAGCTTCAATTCGAGGAACCAGCTTAGTACGAATTACTCGTTGTGATTGCTTTACATGACGTACTCCATGTTTTATGCCAAGTTGATGAATCGCAACTTTTGGGTCTAAGCCTGGCATTTCCTTGTATGACCAAGCAAAAACATCTTTATACTCGATCAGGATCTTGTGGTATTGGTCTTCTTCTTTAGGACTTAGAAGAGCACTAACAAAAACAGGGTGTGGTTCATCTTTCTTACCGAGATTTAGCTCCTTAAGTTCATCAACAGTCGCCTGTCCACCATATTCAAGTTGTGGAGGGGCTTCTTGGATTTCATCATTTGAAGCTTCGGGGTCAGAATCTTCATCTACTGCAGCATAATTAGAGCTGATGATGACTTCCACCTCATCTTCGTTTGGGTTGTTCTCATTTGAACGACGAGAATTGCTGATGATGCGCGGTTTCACCTTGACGGTCCCATCCATGGTGATAAGTACTAGTGATGACTTACTTCCTTGCGGCTGATATAGAATAAGAGTTTGGTTATTATTTCTCGACCCTGCCATGTCCGTCTCGCCAGCATGGTTCCTCTTCTTTAGTTGTTGTGTGCTACCACCTCCAAGTCAATTGAAGACAGAACTTTGGGGAATACTGCTCGCACCGAGTCTATCTTGAACATTAGGGATTCGGCTACTAGAACCCAGTCTTCCAAAGACGGAGGGACGAGCAGTAGGAGTACTAAGCCGATCAAATACGAAAACACAATTATCACTAGGCTTCTTTCCTTTTCCATCGCCTTCTACGGATATATGTTGCACATTGACGCATTTTTTTTCTTTGTGACATGTATTCTAACTGGTTCGACAGGTGTATATCCCAAACCAGTCTTTGGTTGATCCACTTGATACCCTTGTTTCCTCAATTTGTGTTGTGGTTTGGTGAGACCATGAATCTTTTCCCCAGTCAATCCTGGTTCCAATTTTCCAAGACCCGATGGATTGGAGAAGTTATAACCAGACTTTTCGAGGAGCTTGTAAACTTTAGGACTGAATGTTCCTTGAAGCTTTTGGCATGAAATTTTTACAGGCGAGGAATCATTAGGAGGTGAAGAATTTACCGTAGTAATCGGCATAATCAAGCTTTTTGCCATCACTTGATAATCATTTGATCTCGTCACCTTAGATTGTATTTTACTCGTGCTGCCTGGTTCAACGTGTACATCAGCTACAATTTCTCTTCCTTTGGGATTCAACTGAGGGATATGCTCTACAACCACTGATTTAGTTTGATTTTTTTCCACATGGATGCTAGTTGGAGTTTTAAGTGGCAATGCCCCCTGCACAAAGTCAGAATCGAGATAGAGTTTGGCATCAGCGAAGTACGACTCTGCCTCGGTAAATGGCTTCATATCAGCATCCACTTTTACCACTTCCCCATTCCTTAGGTATTTGAAGCATTGATGAAGGGTTGACGGTACTACTCCATTTTCGTGGAGCCAAGGCCTTCCTAATAACAGATGATAAGATGTCCTCGCATCAATGACATGGAATATGATGCTTGCTTTTAGTTCTCCAATCATCAAGTCTAAACGGATCTTACAAGTATGCGATTGCTTTTAGATCAACAGATCTTCCATTGTCAGTCCCAAAGTTTTCATAGTAAACTTTGGCATTATATTGACTGCTGAACCTCCATCAACAAGTATGCGATTGACTTTCTGCTCTTGCATAAATCCGGAGACAAACAGTGGATGATTATGTGGCTTTGATCCTAGCAACAAATCCTCATCCGTGAAGGCAATCATAGTACAACAGGAAGTAGAGTGTTGGATTTCGTCTCCACCAATTACAGTGTATACAGTTTCAACCTTTGATTCAAAAAACTTCTTTGGAAAGAAATCATCTAGAGTCACAGGAGTTCGATGGTTACTCTTTGATGGCTTCTTAAAGTTCACATGAGGAGTTTTCAAAACTTTCATTAGATTGGGCTTCCTGCCCGTTGGTGAGTATGACTTTTTCAAGAACAATGGATGTAGTTCGTCAATACAATGCCTTTGTCGCCGTCTACGCGTCACAAGGATCCATTCGCCATCTTCTTCAAACTTATCAATATAATTTTCCTCGTTCATAGTTCCTTTATCAGCAAGAAGGACTTTGACCATCGCTGGCTCTAGACTCCCAAATTGAAGTGCTGGTGGTGCCTTCACAGACGATGATAAAGAAGGAACCTTGTGTTGCGAATCACTTATGACGACATCAATGCGAGCATGATTTGCATCTGCAACATCTTCACTGTCAAGGATTATTTTTCCATCTCTTACCAGTGCCATAATTTTGTCTTTGACCACAAAGCACTTTTCTATGGGGTGACTCACAACTCGGTGATATTTACAGTACTTGGGGTCGTTCACCTTTCCAGCTTCCTTTAGGGGCTTCGGCTCTGGAAGTTCAATCAACTTTCCAGCCAATAGTTCATCGAAGATGTGAGAAACATCAGATTCTAGGAAAGGATACTCCTTTTCTTGCATCTCTTTCAAGGAAAGTCGGCGCCTCTCATGTGTAGCACGTTGATTTTCAGCTTTCTCATTGTGCTTCTTGTCATTTGCAGAAATTTTGACAGGAGTTGCCTTGACAACCATAGACTCCTTGGTAGAGGGTTTAACATATTTCTAAACTTTCTTGAGGTCTTTCTTTTCTTCCATTGATCTTCTAATGGGAAATTTACTCCATATTGGCAATGCTTAGTTCCATGTCATGAGCACGTGTGGCCAATTCCTCAAAGTTGCGAGGCTTGATCCCTTGGAGTATGTAGAGAAGCCCCCAGTGCATCCCTTGGATACACATTTCTACTGCAGATATCTCTGAGAGTTTATCTTTGCAGTTCAGACTTAGCGCACGCCAGCTGTTTATGTAGTCAACAACGGGCTCATCCTTCCATTGCTTAGCATTTGTGAGTTCAATCATGCTCACAGTCCGGCGAGTACTATAGAAACGATTTAGAAATTCCCTCTCCATTTGGACCCAACTATCTATGGATTCGGGCTCCAAATCAACGTACCAGTCAAAAGCGTTTCCTCTTAGAGATCGTACAAATTGCTTCACGAGTAGATCTCCATCAGTCCCCGCATTATTGCATGTCTCTATAAAGTGCGCGATATGTTGTTTTGGGTTTCCTTTACCATCAAATTTTTGCAGTTTCGGTGGTTGGTATCCTATCGGCATCCTTAGAGCATCAATGCGTTTTGTATACGGCTTCGAGTACACGAGCGAATTGTGGGAAGATATACCATATTGAGCCCTAATGATGTTAGAAATCATATCTTGCAGTTGTTGAATAGACAATGCGCCAATAGTGGTGTTGGAGTTGTTGAACTTCTCCGCAGATTCATGTTGATGAGGCAGTTCATTGACCGGCGTCTCCTTTGCGTTTTGACTTGGAGGAGATGCACGATTATGACTAGGTTCCCCTACATTGGAGTTTTCTAGTTTGTTCATCAGTTGGGCAATTTGGAGATCCTTGTCTTCCAAAGCTTTCTGCATATTAGCAATGGTTGAGCCATCTGAGCCATTTGAGCCGCTTGTTCATCCGCCGATGTAGCTCCGTCATCATTGCAGGAAGTTCAGCAAATGAAGAAGATTTGGAGTTGATTCCCTTTGGACAGGATGGGTTTGAACCGTCAGAATGATTGTTGTCGCAGATCGTGCCTCTAGTAGAAGATTGGTCAACGGGATCATCGACAATGTTAGCATCATTCTTCTTGGTCACAGCAACTTGATTCTTCTTTGGAGCCATAGAGTTGCAAATGTAGACTTTGAAATTTGATGTCGGAGGAAGAGATGAGGGGTAGATTCGGTCCCACTGGGCGTGCCAAATTTGTTCACACAAATTTTCAAGTCTGCAATTTTATGAACAAGAAAAGATAATATGGACAAATAAATAAATCAATTTAAAGAGAATTACAATTTTAGTGGAATAATTCTCCTATCGAAGACTAATCCCCTGATTCTTCACTCCAAACACGATTCAAGGGCTTGAAAGCTTATTCTTGGATCAAACGATGTAAATGATTTGGGAAAGTTGAAAGCTTCAATGCCAGCTTGTCACTTTGATCTTCCTTCAACTTGATTTGGATTTTTATAACATTTATTCGAGGGTTTAACACCATAATCTTGGACTAAACGATATAATTTGATGAATTTCGTCAAAAACTCTTTGAAGTTTGCCTTGAACGCCTTCTTGAATTTGAAGAACTTGTAGAGAGAATTTGGGAACTTCTCTTATCTTCTCTAGCTCCAATTTTAATTTTGTGTTTTTATTGTGAGCTCCCATGGACCCTATTTATAGGTGTAGAAAGGAGAAGCCACAAATTCTTTAAACACCTTTGATAATTATCTCTTTAATATTTATTTATTAAGAGATAAAGATCAATTGCTTTGGAGCCATTTGATTGGCTAATATTTGATGAGGATAAATTTAATAGATATTATCTCTTTAATATCTATATTAATTTAAAGAGATAAATATCAATTAATTTGGAGCCTTTTAATTGGCTAATATATCCACTTGGCGCAGTGTGATTGGTCGTTGACTTTTTAACTGCAAGCCATAATTTGATTGGCTAAAACACCTCAATTCGACACGTGGCGCGATTCGATTTGCCAATAAAACAAATATTAAAATATCAATTAAATCAATTATTTAATTTTGCATTTTAAATTTAGTAAATCCCAAAATATAAATTAAGGACTTAAATTGATAATTAATATTATATTTTCCACTTGTCACAATTTAATTGGGTGTAAAATTGCTTTGTCTACACACGTGACTTGGAAGATCATTCGGTGTATAATGGAATTGATAAAAGCTACACACGTTGGAGAAGACACGGTGAAAGTAGTGACAGGTCAGATGATTTAGGTGGTACATCATATCCATCATAGGATTTGGACATGGATGATTATGAGCCTGATCGTTTGGAGGAGATGACAAATGTGATGGAAGAGGATTTGCGAAATTTTCCGAAAATGTTTGAGAATTTGATAAGTGATTCAAAGACACCACTGTATAGAGGTAGTAAATTCACAAGATTGAAAGCAGTCCTAAACCTCTACAAGTTAAAAGCCAACAATGGGTGGAGTGATAAAAGTTTCACAAACTTACTTGGTTTATTAAAAAGCATGCTACCGGAGGATAATGTGTTACCTAAACGTACTGATGAGGCTAAATGGATGTTAACCTCAATTGGCATGGGATATGAGAGGATACATGCTTGTCTCAATGATTGCATATTGTTTAAAACTGGCTATGCATCATTGAAGGCGTGTCCAAAATGTGGCGCCTAAATGTACAAGAAAAATGGATTTGCTCCTGTCAAAATAATGTGGTATTTGCCCATAATAACTAGATTTAGGCGCATTTACAGTAGTCAAGAGTTTGCCAAGGACTTGACATGGCATGCTGATAGAAAGCTTGAAGAAGGGATTGAAGATGACAAGATTCGACACCCCTCAGACTCTCCGCAATGGAAAAAGATTGATGATGATTTCCCTGAATTTGGTGATGAACCAAGAAACCTGCGCCTTGTATTGGCTACAAATGGCATGAACCCACTTGGCTTGCAAAGTAGCTCACATAGTACTAGGCCGGTGATTTTGATGATCTACAACCTACTCTCATCGCGATGCATGAAGCGAGAGCATATAATGATGCCTATACTCATTTCTAGCCCGAAACAACCTGGAAATGATATAGATGTCTACTTGGCTCCTTTAATTGACGATTTGGAGGTATTGTGGGAGACCGGTATTGAAGTATATGATGGGTTCAGAAAAAAAAAGTTTCAATCCCATAGTCATGTTATTTGGAACAATCAATGATTTTCTGGCAAGAGCTAATCTCGATGGATATGATGTGCATGGCCAATGTGGATGTCCCATATGTGTCCAGAGTACAGATCAATATTGATTGCCACACTCTCAGAAATATGCATTCCAACGGCATCGGAGATGGCTGAAGCAGAACCATTGATATCGTCGGTCGAATAAAGCTTTCAATGGAAAGATAGAAGAAGGTCGAGCTCCTAAGTGCTTGACTGGTGAAGACGTGTTTGAGAATATAAAAGACTTGGATATCAAATTTGGAACGAATTTTGCATGTGACCTTGCAAAAACTGGGTGGAAAAAAGGTCAATTTTCTTTGAGTTGCCGTATTGGAAGTCCTTACATGTTAGACATTTTCTTGATATTATGCATATTGAGAAAAATGTTTTTTGATAGTGTCATTGGTGCAATTCTAAATGTGCCCGAAAAGACAAAAGATGGTGTAAAGAAAAGGTTAGACTTGGTTGAAATGAAGATAAGAGGTAAATTGGCACCAACAAAGAAGGGAAAACGTGTTTATTTGCCTCCAGCAGCTCACACTCTATCTAGGAAAGAAAAAATTGCATTATGTGAGTTTCTTGATGGAGTGAAAGTTCCAGAAGGGTATTCTTCAAACATTAGCAGTCATGTAACAATGAAGGACTTGAAGCTAAAGCACATGAAGACTCATAATTGTCATGTAATCATGGATCATTTGCTACCAATTGCTATACGGACCATTTTGCCAAAAAAGGTGAGAGAAACTATAACTAGATTGTGTTTCTTCTTCAAAGAAATGTGGAGCAACGTGTTTGAACCTGAACAATTTCCTGCCTTCAGAAACAAATTGTCATCACTTTGTGTAAGCTTGAGATGTATTTTCCACTTGCGTTTTTTGATATAATGACTCACCTACCTATTCACTTGGTTAGAGAGACATAACTATGTGGACTGGCTTTTATGAGATCTATGTATCCGGCTGAGCGTTATATGAAGGTATTGAAAGGCTACGTGAAAAATTGTAGTCGACTGGAGGGTTGTATTGTTGAACGATACATATTTGATGAAGCCATTACATTTTGCACAAAATATCTGGCAGATTCTAACATTGCAGAGCTTCCAAAGTCTCATGTTGTGGGAGGGAGAATAGTAGGAGAAAGTGTAATTGGAAAGCAATTAGTTTGTGTTCCTTGCACACAAAGGGAACATGCACACCTATATGTGCTCCACAACATTAATGAGGTTGACATATATGTTGAAGAGCACAAGGACCAACTTAGGAGATTAGATCCAATTAAAAATGAGAGCTGGATTTGAAGAGAGCATAACAAGAGTTTCATCTTTTGGTTCCGAAAGCATATTGAAGAGAAAAAGAAAGAGAATCTACTTTCAGTTTCAGATAAATTGACATAGTTGTCGATGGGTCCGAACAAACTAGTATTTTGTTATTCAGGTTATCGGATAAATGGTCATACATTCTATACAAAAGACCAAGATGAACGAAGTACAATGCAGAATAGTGGGGTGAGTCTTGTAGCTCAAGCAATGCGTAGCTCAAGTGCGAAAGATAATAACCCTATCTATGCCGATTTATCATATTATAGGGTGATTGAACGTATATGGGAGCTGGATTATAGTTGGTTTTGGGTACTTGTGTTTGGATGTAGGTGGGCTAACAATAAAATTGGTGTCCAAAATAATAAAATAGGCTTCACTCGGGTAGACCTTGAAAGGGTGGCATACAAAGATGAACCTTACATTTTGGCATCACAAAATAAGCAAGTGTTTTTTGTCACTGATCCTATTAATAACAGGTGGTCCATTGTCTTATCGGCAAAGAAAAATACTTGTATTGAGGATGATTTTGAAGAAAGTGAAGATGAAAGAGGAAATCCTATCTTAGGTGATTCACAATCAATTGATATTGATGATGACTTGGATATAAGTGATGATTAATTAATTGTATATGCGACAAGATCACCAAGAGGGGATGTGGATTAATCCATCAGTTCGTCGGCGTACAAAAAAAAATGGTCGTACCGATGGGAAGAAAAAGACTACTGAGCCATCGATGAAAAGAAAACGATGAAAGGTATTTGAACTTATTTGATAACTATATGATAGACATATTTCTTTAGCTTCAAATTCTCAAATAATCTTTACATTTTTTTGTAGTTTTAAGTGATTTATGTAATCCAACTGGTGATCAATATT
The DNA here is from genome assembly GCA_019426215.1 of Buddleja alternifolia. Taxonomy (NCBI): domain Eukaryota; kingdom Viridiplantae; phylum Streptophyta; class Magnoliopsida; order Lamiales; family Scrophulariaceae; genus Buddleja; species Buddleja alternifolia. The sequence goes on along the minus strand of CM033390.1, from coordinate 47,557,336 downwards.
TATACTTATTGCTAGAAATATTGTTAGAAAATTTCGTGTTAGATGTTTTGATGATGACAATCAGGATTCTTTGTTAGACCCCAAAATATGTAATTTTGATTTTATTAGAAATCATGTCTAGGTCTTTGACACGCTAATACCTAATGTGCTTGGATAGAAAGTATACTAGTCATGCGTAGTAATAAGTGGACTAAAAGTCCGGGTTGTCGAACCTCAAGGACTTGGTATTTTAGTTTATGATTAACAATAAAAGAAAGACCATTAAAATAATGTGCAACAATTGATTGAATAAACGAAGGATGAAAGAGGAACGAGCTATAGATTAAAACTCACGTATGATAAAATGACCAAGGCACATGCTACAACCGAATCTACTCGTCAATATATATGGTTACTCCTCGAATTATTAGACTCCTATTGCTTTGGTGGAAACTCCTAAATTAACTATTACCCGATGTCTCGGCTCATAATAATTCTTTGATTAATTGACGGTTCTCTAAATATGTCTATCCGAGAATCTAATCAATAACCACGCATTAACGTTCTAGAGCTTCCCCGAATAAATCCAGCTAACAGCACCCGGAAATCTTTACCTATTTCTAGGAGCAATTCCTCATTTGTTTCGGATGATGTGTTAATTCCCTTGAACCCTAACCTATCTTCTCTCGAACAACTAGATTAGGCAAGATAGCAAGCATATGGTGATCAAGCACATGATTGCAATAAAAGCATAAAATTAACACACAAAGCAATAGGACAATTAATACAAAAATAACTTCATATATATTGACTCATAAATTTGGCCTTCACATGGCCTTAGTCTCACAAATTTAGCTCATAACCAATAACATAAAAGAGCCTAATGTAGTCATATACATAATCATAGACAAGTATGTAATGAAAAACATAGAAAAACTCCCTATATTGCTTGATCGATGATGTATCCGAGTCAAGAGCTTCAATCCCAAGCTAAACCTCCTTCTTAGCCTCTTAAAGTTGATGAAGAATGGCCCAAAATCCAGCAAATCGCCTCCAGTCTCCCAGATTTCGAACCCCCTGTTAATGTGCTGAAAATTTAGCTTTGTAGAACTGAATCGGTTATATAGGCGCAGACAAATCGGCGCCTAGGCGTGGCCTGCGTGGCACAAATGACTTGGGGAATAAGTTGCGGGGGGCCCAAGCGCCCATAATGGCGCCTAGGCGTGGTGGTGGTGGTGCCTAGGCGTGAGAAAGTGGCGCTCAGTGCGAACACTGAACCGTTTTCTTGCTTTTCAGCGCAGCAATCGTGTTTTCCTCATAACTTTCTCCACGGACCTCCAATTTGAGTGATTCAAGTTTTTCCGTAAAGAGAAGACATAGAACTACACTTTGTAGAAGGAAATGTTCTCAAATTCGGTTCGGTCTTGAAACATAAAGGAATGGCGCTCAAACGTGGAAGATGAGGCAGATGTCGCGCCCAGGCGTGGTAAAATCGCATCTAGGCGCGATTATGCGTAACTTGAGCTCATTTCTTGCTTGTTCGGGCGCCCAATCATGATTGTGGCTGCGCTTGGGCGTGGAGGTGCGAAGCATCTTGGCATGAACTTGTTTTCTAAGTCGTTGTTCCTCCCTTTCTTCGTTTGCATCCATTTACAACCTGAAATCACTTCACACACGGATTAAACGCAAATGTGGCAAGAATCAAGTGATAAATGAACCTAAAACATAAACACAACGGGCTTAAAAACACGTAAAAATGACTCTTATCAGCTTAGAGCGTTAGATTTGTAATAGGCTTTATTTATTTTCATTTTAGTTTGTTAGGCTAAGTAGTCTTAGATTGAGCGTCTGATAATTTTTAAGTGAGCTTATCAGTAGTTAAGTTTGAAGACTCAAGCGTCTAAAGACTGAATGAAGAATGAAGAATCCAAGGATCCAAGTATTGATTGAAGACAGAAATCATTCAGTGGTGATTGAGCGTCTATCAATGACCAAATGTCACCTGAATTTATTTCTAAGTCCAGAAAGAGTCTTAATGCAAATACTCTCAGATCATTAATTGCCAACGGGCATTTATTTCAAATGCATTAAATGCTGATAAGAGCATGAAATGTGATAAGCACTCCAGGACATATGGAGAAGCACCCTATTGCACTATCAACTATTCATAGACTGCAGCACCAACTTTTGTGTAGCAGATTTTCAGGGAAAAGGACAAAAGTTGTTCACTCGCGGAAGTGAGAGACACGCGCTTGTGCATGTGTCAAACTGACACTTTTTCCAAGAATGCCTATAAATAGGACTTCAACAACAAGCCAAAAAAACACTACAGAATTACAAGCCAAATTGCTATTGCATTGAAGTCTCAAGTACTCAAAATCTCAAAAAAACCAGAATATTCATGCAAACATTCTCTTTGCTTTTCATCAATTCCTGAGACAGTCAACCAATATCTCAAACATTCTTTTCGAAGAAACCTACATTACTATTGAGATATTCCAAGTTGTTTGAACTTTTCCAAAATCAAACAAACCGTTAGAAAAACCTAACTAAAACTCACGATCTGTGTGAAGTCGAAGTTGGATGCTTGCAATATTTCTGGGTGGAAGAAGCAAGGGGATAAAAGTGTCTTGGAGCAGAAATCTGTGTGACCAAGGAGCTCAAGTTATTAATATCCATTTCTTGCTAATTTATAGAAGATTCTATGTGATTCTTTGAGAATCATTTCAGTGGATTGCCTCCGAGTGTTCGAGGAGAAGAAGGACTGTTAGGAAATTTCATGTTAGATGTTTTGATGATGACAAGGTAGGATTTTATGTTAGACCCCAAAATATAATGTTAGTTTATGTTTCATAGATCAATTGTATAAGTGATTGAAAGAATGTAATTTTGTTAGGCTTGTAATTTTTATCTTTGTAGATTTTAAACTCAGTATTAGATACCGAATCGCTAATAGAATTTTAGGTGAGCCTATTAGAGATGGAGTTGAAGATCAGCGTCTGAAGTCAAAAGAAGATGAAGATTTATCCTTAGCGTCTGTCAGATTCACGCTAAAGGACTATTTCAGGATTCATGGATCAAGCGCTCAAAGCACTCTAGCGATCAGTATCAGATTCACCTGAAATAAATTCTCAAGTCATGAAGGACTTAAATGCAATCATTCACCGGACATTTATTTCCAACGAGAAATAAATTCAAATGCATTAAATTCCTGATAAGAGCATTAAATGTGATAAGTCAATTTGATTTGTGGACAGGCCACCTTTTAACTAGACTGTCAGAAATTCAGAGTTTATAGTTGTTCCCGTCTAATCGGAACCAGCAGGAATTTAGGAATGTCAGAGAAAAGGTACAATCACACGCCGCGTGAAAGGCACGCTCTCACATGTGTCCAGCGGATAGATCCCAAGAATTGCCTATAAATACCTTACTTCCAGCAAACCCTAAAGAGATATATAGATAGATATATACGTACGTGCACAAGAAAAAAATTTGCAGAAGAAAAAGCTTAGAAACTCCATATCCAAAATCTTTCAAGCTTTTTACATACATTCCATACAGTCAAAAATATCTCAAACATCTTTCAAAGAAGAAATCTAAACTCTTACTGAGATATTTCAAGTTGTTTGATCTTTCCAAAAACAAATAAATCCTCATGATAAAACCCTCAACCTTTCATCTAAGTGAGAAAGTTGTTGAAACAGGCAGTATTTCTGAGTGAGAGAAGCTTGTAGAAGAAAATCTTCATTGGTGCTGACATCTGTGTGATCAAGGAGCCCAAGATCATTTTTACCTATTTACTATCTTGTAGAAGATTCTATGTGATTCTTTGATAATCATCTTAGTAAACTCCCTCCAAGTGAAAAAGGAGAAGAAGGACGTAGCTGGGATTACATCACCTAGTGAACCTTATATCATTTACTTTTATTATTGTCTTGTTTCATATTATTTTATCTATTCTGAAAAAGACAAGTCAATCTGCTAAGCGACTATTTAACCAAAACGAACGCTAAAGCTTTAAAATCATTTCCGTTGTGCTAACCCTGACTAAGCGATCTAAGCGTTACCCTACTTTGGTAAATTGCTGAAATCACTAAGTCTAAGTTATCTTTACTGAAGCGTCTGACCCAAGCGCTCAGCTTTCTAAGCGTTCTAATCTCTAAAAGTGATAGGAATTTTTGAAGTCGAAAAAGATTTCAGGGTCTATTCAACCCCCCTCCCTTCTAGACCCTTTCGTATGCCACTTGGGACCACCAGTTTCTGTTTATTCTCATTCTACTTAACTGCTTATCTAGAATGAGTTTTGTTGAAACATCTTGTTTCTTGCTATTTTTACTGACTTATAGATAACTTCTCTAACTATTTTAAAACGCTAACTTTATATAATCTTTGTCGTTCCCCTAGCTCTTGAACTATAAAAGCATTAAGGTCTTGACATCATCAAAAGGGGGGAAATTGTTAGGAAATTTCATGTTAGATGTTTTGATGATGACAAGATAGGCTTTATGTTAGACCCCAAAAGATTATGTAAGTTTATCTTTAACAGAATAAGTTTAAATGTTTTAACAAATTTATAGAGTTGTAATTTTTAGATTAGGCTTTTATTTTTATCTTTATAGTTTTTAGACTAAGTATTGGATACCGAGTCGCTGATAGAATTCTAGGTAAGTCAGTCAAAGATGAAGTTGAAGATTTGCGTCTGAAGTTAAGTGGAGATGACGATTGTCTTAAGTGTCTGTCAAATGCTATGGACATTTCAGGAGTATGAATCAGCGATTGAGAGATTAGATTCACCTGAAATAAATTTCTAAGTCATGAAGGACTTAAATGCAATTATCAACGGACATTTATTTCCAACAGAAAATAAATTTAAATGCAATAAATGCTTGATAAGAGCATTAAATGTGATAAGGACGAATTGTATACGTACAAGCCACCTTTGACTAGACTGTTAGTGCTCAAAGTCTGCACATCCAATCGGTGGAGCAAATATTGAAGTATACGTAGACGACATGGTGGTTAAAAGTCGCATCTCCAGTACCCATGTACAAGAGCTACAAGAGACCTTTGAAACACTTCGAAGATACGGGATGAAGCTGAACCAGGCCAAATGTGCATTTGGAATCAAGGGAGGAAAGTTTCTAGGATACATGGTAACAGAGAGAGGCATAGAGGCTAACCCCGCGAAGATCAAGGCCATCCAAGATATGGTAACACCTAGGAATATGAACGAAGTACAGAGGTTAATGGGAGAATCACAGCCTTAAGTCGCTTCATATCCAAATCCGCAGAGAAAAGCTTACCATATTTCAAGATCCTACGAAAAGTTGATAACTTTAGCTGGACTACCGAATGCCAGCAAGCTTTCGAAGACCTCAAGACATACTTGAGTAAGGTGCCATTTTTAACCAAACCTGTGCAGGGCCAACCCATGGTGGTTTACATAGTTGTGGCTGATCGAGCTGTCAACACAGTCCTAGTTCGAGAAGAAGATAAGATGGAGAAGCCTGTATATTACGTCAACAAAGTCCTCACGGATGTTAAGTCACGATACTTAGATGTGGAGAAAATGATGTTGGCGCTGGCTGTCACCGCAAAGAGACTCAAGCCTTACTTCCTGACATACAAGATCATCGTGAAAACCAGCCAACCACTTAAGACTGTGCTGGGAAAAGCTGGAACATCAGGTCGACTTGTCAAATGGGCTGTAGAGCTTGGGGAATTCGAGATAGAATACATATCCTGAGCTACGGTTAAGGCTCAGGTCCTGGCAGACTTCGTCACAGAAATGACCCGACCTGAACAAGAGAAGGAAGAAGATGAAAAAGTGAGGCTCTTACATGTGGACGGATCATCCACGCAAAGTGGGAATGGGGCAGGTGTATTACTCACCACACCTGAAGGAGATCAGCTGGAATATGCCATCAAATCTAAGTTTAAAGCAAGCAACAACGAAGCGGAATACGAAGCATTCATCATGGGGCTTAAAATGGCAATCGAGAGAGGAGCCAAGAGCTTGACAGTATACTCCGATTCCCAACTGGTTACCAAACAAATCAAAGGAACCTATGAAGCCAAGGAAGAAAGGATGATGAAGTACCTGAAAACCATATAGGCACTGCGAGGACACTTCCACAAATTAGAAATTCATCAAATACCCCGAGCTGAAAACACCAAAGCTGACTACCTGTCCAAACTGGGTAGCTTAGTCGCTGACTGTCAAACCCAGAGTATTACCATTCAAGCTCTAACCAAACCTAGCACTGAGCAAGAAATCTTGCAGATAGAAGAAGGTGAAGATTGGAGAACGGAGATAATTCAGTATCTCACAAAAGGAACACTACCTGAAGAAAGAAAGAAGCGACAACAGTTAGAGACCCGAGCTACCAGGTTCGTCATGATCGATGATGTGCTATAGAAGAAGTCATTCGTACATCCCCACCTGAGGTGTACTTCGAAAGAAGAGGGAGATTATATATTAAGAGAAATACATGAAGAAGATTATGGCAGCCACATAGGTGGAGCAGCCCTAGCTGGGAAAATGGTAAGGGCTGGTTACTTTTGGCCAACCCTGAAGAAGGATGCAGCCAACTTGCTAAAAAAATGTGAGCAATGCCAGAAAAATACTGGTCTCATTCATTAGTCGGCAGAAGCGATGCGCTCCATGCGTGTCCCTTGTCCCTTCGCCAGGTGGGGGATGGACATTGTGGGCCCATTTCCCATAGCAAAGTGCCAAAAGAAATTCTTACTGGTGCTGGTCGATTATTTCAGCAAATGGGTGGAAGCCGAAGCCTTAGCCCGGATCACGGAAGCAGAGGTCATTCGTTTCCTTTGGAAAAACATTATCTGCAGGTTTGGCATACCCAGGGAGATCGTGGCTGATAATGGAAGACAATTCAGCGGGATCAAGCTAAGGAGGTGGTGCGAAGAATTAGGAATTCAGCAGCGGTTTAGTGCCGTTGCCCACCCTCAAACAAATGGCCAGGTCGAGTTAACCAATAGAATAATAGTCCAAGGTCTAAAGACGAGGTATGTCCACTAACCATCTTGTAAAACACTCACGTTCTCTTTCTTCACATTCTTGTCCTAGTCAACTTGTTTATTTCTACATCCTATTTTCTAATAAGTTCGCATGAATACCCAAACCTCGGTCATAAAGACTGGAGGGAGTGGGTGGGAATTGGGTAGAAGAATTATTACCAGTACTATGGTCGTATCGTACTACCCCAAAATCCACTACAAGTGAAAGCCCATTTCATTTAGTATATGGAGCCGAGTCTATCATACCCACGGAGATCAGAGTGCAGTCCCATCGGGTAAGATATTTCGAGCCGGAGCAAAACGAAGAAAGGCTAAGGGAGGAGCTGGAGTTACTCGACGAAGTCAGAGACAATGCATGCTTAAGGATCGAACAATACAAGCAGCGTTTCGTGAGGGCTCAAGGAACAAAAGTGAAGGCCAGATCTGTCCAGGTGGGGGATCTGGTGTTGAAGAGAGCAGATGCGGTGCGAACGGTGAAGAAATTGGACCCTAACTGGGAGGGCCCATTCAAGGTTACCAAGGTGTTAGCTGGAGGAGCATATGAGTTGGAAGATGGGGAGGGCAAGCCACTTCCTCGCCCATGGAATATGCAAAACCTAAAGAAGTTTTACGTGTAACCACGAGGGTTGCACTATTCCTTTTGTTTTCGTTTTCAATATCTTTTGTGTCATTTCGCGTCATGTGAAGAATTCAATTTTTTCTAATAATCCTGTTTGGAAGTTTTGGTTGTTATGATTTACAAGTACGGCCTAGAGATTGTAAAGCCTTCTTTGGAGGGCCGCATGCAAAGCTCCCATAATGTAGTAAGATTTTAGTTTTTCAAGATTTTGAGATGGAATTGTCCCTATATGTAAAATATATATGATGAATTGTGAAGTAAAGGGTAGATGGTGAAGTGAAGGTAGCCGGAGGTTAGGATTGCACCATCTGGGTGGGGACCCGGATCTGTCTAGGTAGGGATAATCCACCTACAGATCAAACGGTCCCCAGGCCAGGGAGAAATAAGGAGGGGTAGGTCCTCGGGAACATCTATGGGCCTACCTTAAAGAAGACTAAGGTTTGGAGCGACGAGGAGGAAGGGGCAGTTATAAGGTTGGAGAAGGAATAAGGTGGGAAGGTACGGAGAATGTGGGACATAAGGAAGGATACCTTTGGTATGGGCTGGCCACCCTAGCCCGTTAAGGAATATTTTGGACGGAGGGAGGAAAAAGTGGATATAAGGTAGGAGGTAAATGCAAGTCCCCACGATTGCATATTTGCGGTGCAAGTCCCCACGATTGTACGCGCCTAGTGACGAGTGTTCGATCCCGTGTGCAAGTCCCCACGATTGCACGGAGGTGGTACAAGTCTCCACGATTGTACGCACTTGGAAAAGGGTGTTCTATCCCAAAGAAAGTCCCCATGATTGCATAAGAGAAAGAGAATGCATGCAAGTCCCACAATTGCATAAGAGAAAGAGAATGCATGCAAGTCCCCACAATTGCATAAGAGAAAGAATGTGAATGCAAGACCCCATGATCGCACAGTGACAGTGCAAGTCCCCACGATTGTACGTGTCAAGAAGTTACTAAGAGTAATTGACGGAGTGGTGATGCAAGTCGCCACGATTGCAAAAATTTGTGGACCACCTGACCCAGCTGGGGCTATAGCTTAGTGTAGGTCTGGTGGGTACCACTTGAGAACTAATGCATTTTTTTTTTTGCTTTCTTGTGAGGAATGTTAGATAAAAGGTCCTACCCAGATTCTCTGAGGACATGTTTATGTTAACAAGAAAGAAGGTACGATTGTAATATTCTCATAGAGGTGCCCCTCGGTCAAGGTATGGTCGTGATAACTTAATTCGGTAATTGTCCTAGTGATTATCTCGTGGTAGTTTAACAGTAAGGTTAGATCATTCCTTGGTTGAATTTGTGCAAACAATTACTCTTAAGCTTTTCTCTTATAAGATATAGCAGGTACACCATATGCAAGATAGATATCACACATCCCCAAACAATGTAAGTAAACGTGTTCGGCATGTAAAACAAAATATGCGCACCAAAATGTCAAAATGCAGGTAACAAAGCAAGAAGTACGAATCTAACTTAACATGCATAATAAAAAGATGTCAACAGCTCAAACCTGGGCATGGACAGCAAAACGAGCAAGAATTTATCCAAAGGCAACACAAGACCATCAAAACAGCAAAAACAAAAAGGTGTTTCTAAATACTAGGGCTACATATGCCCGTCAAAAACCAAGTCTTAAAAAGGAAAGCTTCAAATTATTCAAGGCTTCACGGTGGGAGCAGCCTGAGCATCAACTCCTGCACCACCTGGAGCATCGGTCTCAGCTGGAACCTTGGCACCACCTACCGGCGACTCCACAACTGGGTGATCTGTGGCTGGAGGAGGGGAAGGACCTGAAGAAGCCGGATCTGAAGCAGCCATGGCATCAAGGAGAGCTGCGTCACAATCCAGGAAGTCCGCAAAGACCCCTTCTGGAGGAAAGGCCTTCGTTTTGAATTGAGCAACACATCCTTCGAAACCTTTAACAAAGAACCCGAAGATTTTGTCATCAGTAAGGCGCTCGAATTCCTTAGAAGCCAGAAAGTCCGCCTTAAACTTGGCAACCAAGGCTTGGCCCTTTTCTGGTGAAGGCAACTCGGCAATCCAGGTCTCACGTGCCTTAAGTAGAGTGCCCTTCATGGCAGCTTCATGAGCAATCTCCATGTCTGAAAGGGTCGTCTCCAAATCCACCTTCTCGGAAAAAAGCTTGTTAAAGTCCTTTTGAAGAGCCTTCAGCTCCCTGTCCTTGCTGGAGCAGTGATCCTGGACCTTTTTGAGTTGTTCCTGGTCTCAGTTTAGCCTCTTCTGCAAATCCTCCATCTCTGTGCCCTTGTAGGTATCCAGCAAGACTTGACCAGCCAATAGCATACACTACAACACATTTTTACATGACGGGTCACGACCAACGAAAATGAAGAAACACAATCAATTAACGCACGTAAGGAATTAGGTTACCTTGGGAAAAATGAGTGTCGCAGCTTCAGACCTCTTTCGAGGGGACATGTTCTCCAGGTGATGACGGTCCGTGGAGTTAGGGATCCTCTCTCGAATGGCTATGCCTGAGCTGCTGCGCTTTGGAGGACGGGTACTAGAGGGAGTCTCGGTGGTCATGGGTCTTTTGCCAAGGACCTTCTCCTGGTTAGCGCGCGACCTGGAAGAGTCACCCTGACCTGAGGGAGGAGAGGTCAGAACAGTAGAGGGGGCATCCTGGGGAGTCGACGGAGGAGGAGGGGGCAGAGTTGGTTCTTCTAAGGGAGGCCGCTGCCTCCTACGACTCACAAACTCCCGGGCACGAGCTAGATCCATCAGTTTTTCTGCAAAAACACCCAAACAAAACAAGGGTCAGCGCAAGATAGGAAAAAGTAAAACAAGCCAAGCAAACACAAGTGGACAAGCCAAAACCAGAAACACTACCTATGGTGACACCTCTCAGGTCAGCCCCCACGGGGCTATAACCAATGTTGTGTAAAAGCCGATTGTCAACAAGTTTACTCATAAGGCGAGGAGAGAAATTCAAAAATTGCACCACCTGACAAAGGTATTCAGATAACTGGCGGCGGGTAGGGTGATGCTCATCCAACCTCTCCAAGAGCGTCCGGCGAAAGTTCCATACTACACACGGGGGCGGGGCAATATAGAAAAAATTATTCTTCCATTGCTTGTCCCCAGGGCGACCAGAAATGAAAAAGGCAGGACCTCGGGAGGTTAGATAAAAAACCCCACTGTCAACAACACTGGAACGAGGATGATAGAGGGCGTAAAAGAAATCGTTTGGGGGCTCAATCCCATGATAGCGAAGAAGAACGGAAAACCCAGCCATCATCCGAATAGCTTTGGGTGAGAACTGGTTCAAGGGGATGTCGTACTTATTGGCTACAGAAATAAAGAGAGCAGGAATGGGGAACCTAAGACCTGCTTTTAGGAGGGCCACATGAAAACAAGTATGCTGAGGAGGGGGATGATGGGCTCTATCCTGGGGAGAGGGAACTATTATCGAATAATCGTCAGGGACGCCATACATGCGGCGGAGATTTTTCAATTTTTGCAGGGTGAAGAAAAAGGGAGTCTCATACCAATAATTAGGGTTTGGCTCTTCTCCCTCCCCCAATTCAAGGTCAGATGGGTGCGCACCGTCACCCCTAAAGAAACCCCAGCATACCCTGCCCCAACACCCGAAGACGGAGGGACATTGGTGGTGTGTCGGCCGTCGGATTCGGTATCCGACGAGGACAATTCTACAAACTCTTTTCCCCCTAAAACAGGAGACCCACCATACAAATCTCACACATAAGAGGAAGTATCCCCCACCGAATCATGCTTTAACAAATTTTGTCGATCCTCTCGGTTTTGAGAGTCCGAGCCTAAGCTATTTGACATTTTTTGCAAAAAGAAGGGAAAGGGGAAACAGGGACAACAACAGCAAAGTAGCAGCAAACACAAAGCAACAAACACACAACACAAGACAAACAAATAAGAGGAAGAGAGGAAGCGTAGTACCTAGAGAAGGGGTGGTGAACGCGGGAGAAAATGGCTGGTAAGAGAAGAGGGGAGAAGAATGGAGAAACTCTGATTTTAAACACAAAACGCACAAATGACAGAAGGAAATAAAATCTCAAGTTTTGGCAAGTTACTTTTTGAATTTTAATTTTCAAAAATGAACCAAAAATAAATAAGGAAAGGGCGGGCTTCAACCTGGGCCATACACGTGCGCAAAGATCAACGGCTGTCAGGACATGAAGATGGCGGCCTTACCTGACAGAAACAATGAGTGGCGCGATTTTTCAGGAAATGCCTTCATAACTGCAAGTCTGGGGAAATGCAACCGTCGTGTCAGGAAATGCAACCTTCATAACTCCAGAAGCGCATCTGAGAACAAGATCCATACCTGAAAAGGATCTCCACGCAACTTTCTCCTAGGCAGCTCGAGAATACACTCAGCTCGGCCCAAAGATCTATCTTTTCTCAACTCGCACAGCTTGACTACGTCAAACTGTGGAGTTGGGAAGGGGCTATTGATGTGGGTCGAAATAGGTTCTTGGGCCAAGCCGGTGGCCCAACATGATAAGGGCCCAAGCCCAACAACATAATGGACTCGAACTCCTTTAGAAGACATTATAGTCAGGTCCGCCACTCCGAAGGTTCGCCCTATCCCGACCTGTCCAGATACAGCATTCTATATAAGGCAAGCCTGGAGACAAAGATCAGAGAAGGATCAATCAGGGGATGCACTTACCATATCCGGACCTGTGGAGATCCCTCTAACCGACCTGCCAATTATACCATAAAACAGATGGCTCAAGATGGAAGGAAGAGGATTTATTCTACCGTCCATTGTACATTTAGGAATAGTTGACTTACCTTATTAGTCACCCCCTCATAAACATGTATATATATTAACTCCAAACGCTAATGAAGGATCGACTCTATTTACCCCGTGGACGTAGGTCATATTATTGGCCAAACCACGTAAATATCTCGTGTTCTTTACTTATATTTCGTGCTTTATATCATATTTTCATATCATATATCGCATATTATCATTGGTGTGCTTCCCACACACATCAGATGGCATGAGCCCACATGGCTTGCAAAGTAGCTCACATAGTGCATGGCTGGTGATTTTGATGATCTACAACTTACCCCCATTGCGATGCATGAAGCGAGAGCATATAATGATGCCTATATTTATTTCTGGCCCAAAACAACCTGGAAATGATATAGATGTCTACTTGGATTCTTTAATTGAGGATTTGAAGGTGTTTTGGGAGACCGATATTGAAGTATATGATGGATTCAGAAAAGAAAGTTTCAATCCCAGAGTCATGTTATTTGGAACAATCAATGATTTTCCGACAAGTGCTAATCTCTATGGATATGATGTGCATGGCCAATGTGGATGACCCATATGTGTCAAGAGTACAGATCAATATCGATTGCCACACTCTCAGAAATATGCATTCCAAGGGCATCGGAGATGGCTGAAGCATAACCATCAATATCGTCGGTGGAGTAATGCTTTCAATGGAAAGATAGAAGAAGGTCGAGTTCCTAAGTGCATGACTGGTGAAGACATGTTTGCGAATGTAAAAGACTTGGATATCAAATTTGGAAAGACTTTTGCATGTGACCTTGACAAAACTGAGTGGAAAAAAAGGTCAATTCTTTTTTAGTTGTCGTTCTGGAAGTCCTTACATGTTAGACGTTTTCTTGATATTATGCATATTGAGAAAAATGTTTTTGATAGTGTCATTGGTACACTTTTAAATGTGCCCGAAAAGACAAAAGATAGAGTAAAGGCAAGGTTAGACTTGGTTGAAATGAAGATAAGAGGTAAATTGGCACCAACAAAGAAGGGAAAACGTACTTATTTGCCTCCAGCAGCTCACACTCTATCTAGGAAAGAATAAAATTACATTATGTGAGTTTCTTAATGGAGTGAAAGTTCCAAAAGGGTATTCTTTAAACATTAACAGTCTTGTACAAATGAAGGACTTGAAGCTAAAGCACATGAAGACTCATGATTATCATGTAATCATGAATCATTTGCTACCAATTGCTATACGAATCATTTTACCAATAAAAGAGAGAGAAACTATAACTAGATTGTGTTTCCTCTTCAAAGCAATGTGGAGCAAGGTGTTTGATTCCTGAACAATTTCCTGCACTTCAGAAACAAATTGTCATCACTTTGTGTGAGCTTGAGAGGTATTTTCCACCTGCATTTTTTGATATAATGACTCACCTACCTATTCACTTGGTTAGAGAGACACAACTATGTGGACCGGATTTTATGAGATCTATGTATCCGGCTGAGCGTTATATGAAGGTATTGAAAGGGTACGTGAAAAATTGTAGTCGACGGGAAGGTTGCATTGTTGAAGGGTACATAGTTGATGAAGCCATTACATTTTGCACAGAGTGTTTGGCAGATTCTAATGTTGCAGAGATTCCAAAGTCTCATGTTGTGGGAGGGAGAACAGAAGGAAAAAGCATAATTGGAAAGCAATTAGTTAGTGTTCCTTGCACGCAAAGGCAGACCTATATGTGCTCCACAACACTGATGAGGTTGACCCATATGTTGAAGAGCACAAGGACCAACTTAGGAAATTCAATCCAATTAAAATGAGAGCTAGATTTCAAGAGAGCATAACAAGAGTTTCATCGATTGGTTCCGAAAGTATACTGAAGAGAAACAGAAAGAGAATCCACTTTCAGTTTTAGATAAATTGACACGGTTGTCGATGGGTCCGGACAGACTAGTATTTTGTTATTCAGATTATTATATAAATCGTCGCACATTCTATACAAAAGACCAAAATGAACAAAGTACAATGCAGAATAGTGGAGTGAGTCTTATAGCTCAAGCAATGCATATCTCAAGTGCGAAAGAAAATAACCCTATCTATGCCGATTTATCATATTATGGGGTGATTGAACGTATATGGGAGATGGATTATAGCTGGTTTTGGGTGCCTGTATTTGGATGTAGGTGGGTTGACAATAAAAATGATGTCCAAAATAATGAAATAGGCTTCACTCGGGTAGACCTTGAAAGGGTGGCATACAAAGATGAGCCTTTCATTTAGCATCACAAGCTAAGAAAGTCTTTTTAGTCACCGATCCTATTGATAAGAGGTGGTCCATTGTTTTATCGGCAAACAAAAATACTTGTACTGATGATGATTATGAAGAAAGTGAAGATGATGGAGAAAATCCTATCTTAGGTGATTCACAATCAATTGATAGTGACGATGACTTGGATATAAATGATGATGAATTGTATATGCGACAAGATCACCAAGAGGGAATATGGATTAATCCATCAGTTCTTCGGCGTACCAAAAAATTTGGTCGTACCGATAGAAGCAAAAGACTGCTAAGCCAACGACAAAAAGAAAACGATGAAAGGTATTTGAACTTATTTGATAACTGTATGATAAGCTTATTTTTTTTATCTTCAAATTCTGAAATAATCTGTGCATTTTTTTGTTGTTTTATGAGATTTATGTGATCCAACTGGTGATCAATATTTATACTTAGTTGCTGGAAATATGATGCTTTATTTACAGTTTTTTGTGATTTATATGATCCAACTGGTGATCAATATTTGTAGTTGATGAAAATATGATGCTTTATGTTATCCAACTGGTGATCAATATTTTTACTTAGTTTCTAGAAATATGATGCTTTATTTGTAGTTTTATGTGATTTATGTGATCCAATTGGTGATCAATATTTATACATTGATGCTTTATTTGTTGTTTTATATGATTTATGTGATCCAACTGGTGATCAATATTTGTAATTTTTGGGTTTGTTGGGTTTGTTGTGGTTGAAAGATCCGAATTTTGTTTGTTGCAAGTTTGGGGGAAGAATTGGTCGAGAACTTGGTACAAATTTTTGCGCCGTTACTCCGCCAAATTTTTTCTAGAATAATGGGAATGAATCTAACTTCTAATTTATTACTTCTATTTTAAAATTATCATTGCCAAATGAATCTGCCAAATTTATATGAATCTAACTTCTGTATTTTTAGGTTTTGTAGGTCGATGGCTTCACATCCTATTGGAAGTTTTCCCGAGGAGGATGTACATGGATCAGACAGTCGTGCTGAAAAAGAGATACAGAGAAGTGTCACAGCTATGAGAAAAGTTATCAATGCCATAAGTAAAGGCATAAGGCTTCCTATCGGCTGGAATGACAGAGGCCAAGCAGTTGACCCAAACAAATCAACACTTGTTGGTTATATAGAAGTCTTGGCTTTGCAGAAGGTGCCGATTACCATCAATGATTGGCGACCAGTCCCGTCACCAAGAAAAAGACCAATTTGGGATGAAATGGTGGTAATTTGGATATTATCATGTTTCTAATTGTTAACGTATTTTTTGTTGATTTAATTTTCTCTAAACTATAATTTCATATATACTTTGTTGTTTGTTTTTTATAGTTGGCATTTGATATTGAAGAAAGTAGAAAAATATACGTTCTAGCAGAAGCTGGAAGCTAGCACATAACTTCAGGAGCTACTTGAGTAGAGTGTGGGTACGGGATGATGATGGGAACATTAATTACAACCCACCCTCACAATATGAGATACCTCAAGCTTATTGGACGGCATTTGTAGATCTTAGCCTAAGTGAAGAGTTCAAGGTAATCATTTTAATTTACAGTTTCATTTGTTGGTTATTACGTTTATATTTAACTAATACTTTGATTATGTAATAAACAGCAACTAAGTAGGGAAAATCAAGAAAGAGCAAAGGAACCTAAATATCCTTACAGGAAATCACGTCTTGGACATGCTGTTGTGGAGCAAATTGAGGTACGAAGTTCATTTAACAGTGAATCCTTACAATTTTTTTAATAAAAATCCCTTGTTAATAAATAAATATTTTTTAATCAAAATATAGATGAATAAAAGAAGGGATGCAGGGTCCGATTGCACAAAGGTGACACAAGCACTCGTGTAGAGGATTCTACGATCCAATAAAAAGAATAAAATCGATAATGCCAATGTTAAAAGAGTAGGGAATGTAATGGTGAGTTATTTGCAATTTTAGCTCTATAATGTGTTGTATGTTTGTTTTGAAATACTTTTGAAAGAACAAAGTTCACTAATTTTTTTTTTTTAAATGCATTATTACAGGAGAGCATTTCACAAAAGAGTACTAGCCATAGTGGAACGAGAGGAGTCGAGATGATCTATTGGCTAAAGCTCTTAAAAAGAAAGAGCATCCGGGTTGCGTTAGGGGTGTTGGCTTTGGGGTTTCACAAAGAGAGTACTTTATGGATCCAAAGCCTTCTAAAGATATGGAGATGGAAAGCTTGAGAAACTTGGTGAAGGGCCTCTCCGAATCACTATCCTCTTTGCAATGCGAGTTTGACGAGATGCGGGCGTCTAAATCGTGTCAGCTACATGAAAATGAGGTTGTTTCTTTGAAAGATAGTTGCCCAAAACCAGTTAAGATGCTTCCTGAGGTAATGATTTAAACTTGGTTATTGATCATGTAACTTGCAACTCTCTATTTCTGTAAAACATACAAAACTTTCTAATATAATGTTGTATATATATATATATATATGTAGGTTAAGGCGCCATGTCAATTACCGTCATATCGTCGTGTGGTGGCTAAAGGATAGATGTACAATCGAGAACATTGAAACTGCAGTTGAGGAGGACGTCCCTCTCAATGATGAAGTGCTCACCATTTCCAATGCTTTGAGTACCTTTGTTGCTTGGCCTATGAGTCTTGTCATTGTTACTGATGCACCGGTATGTAATTAATAGCTAGCCATTAATAAATTATAACAATTGTTTAAGGTTACCAAATATACTTTGGTGTGTAACATTCACATTTTATTTTCTTTGCTTAAATAGTCTCTTGGACCATACAAATCATTTGGAAACCAGAAATCTGGGACGTCGAAGCACTCAGTTGTCAAACCAATACCTCCAGTAGCCAAGCCTGCACGTGAAGGTGACAGATGTGTAGACCTCGTACTAGCTAGACTCCCTAAGGCCCTTTTAATTCTTGGAAAGTACATGAAGATGATGTCTATTGATGACCAGATTATTATAGACATCGAGGAAAGAATTATGAATCTTGAATTCCAAGAGTTTATTTAAAAAGAGGAGATCTGTCACCTTCTACATCAAGAAGAGATAGGAGCCTCTCTCATTTTAGTTTACATAAAGTAAGTTTTTTAATTATTTTATTGCATCTGAACTATGATTATTTTCGTTACTTGAAATTTATTTTTTATGCTCAATTTAGATTTTTGTGGGTTAATTACGTGGTCCCCGAAGGGAAACAAGTTATTTTCGGGTTCCTTATCCCACATGCTATATCTGCGAGATCAGGTGCACAGCATATTGAACAAGTGCAGTTCATATCACTATGATAGGGAGTGCACAAATGAATAAGTTATTTCTTGCACCTTACAACACCGGGTAAGCTACTAAAGACCCAACATTAATTTGTAAAACTTGTTACGCAAAATAAATTTTGAACTTATCTTTTGAATGGTTTTTAGGGGACATTGGTTGTTGCTTGTGATTGATCCATTTCATGAGGTCGTTTACTATCTGGATTCTTTGCATGGTGATCCGAATAACCGATTTGACATGAAAGAAAAAATCAGTCAGTAAGTTTTTCATTCAATTAATGTATCCATTATATTTAATATTATTTTTAAAGTGTATATATCTTCCTATATTTCACATAATTGCTTGTTTTTGACATATTTCCTTGTTTTTTGTATTTTTTTTATAGGGTTGTGCTCATATTTCATGCAAATCGCAACAACCATTTCAAGAAATCCAAAAACAAGGCCCGTAAATGGATTAAAATAAAGGTTAGTGTTTTCTAGTTTCAAGAGATTATTCATATAAAAGTTAGTGTTCTAATACAACTTTGATTACTTTTGTAGTGCTCCCGGCAGACAAACGATGTGGATTGTGGCTACTTCGTTATGTGATTCATGAAGGAGATTATTAGCCACGGAGAATCTATAATCCCAACAACTGTATGCATAGTCCTAATACTCAATTTCTTTCCCTTTTGAAGTTATTAAACCTTTGGTAGGTAACTCAAACGTCATTGGGGTTTGCAATCTCTATATATATCTTGCAGTACTTCCATGATTGTTGATGCTCCTTCTACACTCAAGAGCAAATTGATGAAGTACACTGCGAAGTGGCACAATACATTATCGTATGCGATTAGAAATTAGGAAATGTATTTTTTGTACATTGTGACTTGTTGTAAATTGTGATTTGATTTGTTGTATTTAAATTGTGAGTAATTTAATCAGTTGATTGTAAACACGTGATCATTTGTTGGAGATTAGAAAATTTTGTTGTTGGAGGAAAGAATTGGTTATATTGAAGTTTTGGGTTATTGTTGTTTTTGTTGAATTTGTTGTACTGTGCAGCTGGATTGTTATGTTGGTTTATTGAATATGTTGAATCTATTGTACAGGAAGGTTGCAAACTAGTAGGGAGGGAGAAAAAAAAGAATGCCTATTACAGCGGTTCACATTAGAACCGCTGTAATAGGGTTCCAAAAAAAAAAGAAAAAAGAACCCTGTTACAGCGGTTCACGTTAGAACCACTGTAATAGGGGTACCCTATTACAGCGGTTTTAATGTGAACCGTTGTAATAGGATTAAGGCTTATTACAGCGGTTAAAACCGCTGTAATAGGCAGTTTTTGTAGTAGTGTTTCCATAGTTCGTTCGGAGTCTCACTCCAACTTTTGTGGGAATCTTATTAAGGATGTAATTCACAAAGAGTACCGCCTCCCCACACAAATTCTACGACAGTCCAGAATTAATCAACATCGCATTTATTATTTTAAGAGTACGATTCTTGCGTTCAGCAACGCCGTTTAATTGAGGTGAATATGGTGTCTTAGTTTGATGAATAATTTAAGATTTGGTACGGAATTCGTCAAACGGGGCTCCGTATTCTGCACCTCTATCATTTTGGATAGCTTTTATCCTTTTACTAAGTTGATTTTCAACTTTTGTTTTGTAATGTGTAAACGCTTCAAGCGCTTCATCTTTACTTCTAAGTAAATACACATAACAATACTTTGTACAATCATCAATGAATTTAATTAAATACTTTTTCCCACATCTAGTTTGCACAACCTTTAAATCACAGATATCATTGTGAATAAGTTCTAAAGGTTTGGTGTTTCTTTCAACAGAGAGAAACGGTTGTTTGACTAGCTTTATTTCAATACATATCTCGCATTTGTGTTGGTTATCTACTTTAAGCATTAGTGATAAGTTCAAGTTAACTAATATTCAAATAGTATCATAATTTATATGTCCTAATCTATTATACCATAAATTAGAATACTCAAGCAAATAAATGAAATTCTCAATTTTGTTGCCAATATTTTTTATTACAGAGCGGATTACATTTATTACATTCATCTTGAAAAGACCCTGCTCAAGGTAACCTTTTCCTACATAAATCCCTTTTTTAGTAAACAAAAACCTATCAGCCTCAAAGACCAGCTTGAACCCATTATTAACCAAAGCAGATCCAGAAACCAAATTCTTGCGAATCTTCGAAACATGCAAAACATCAGTCAGCATCAGCTCCTTGCCTGACGTCGTCTTCAAAACCACTTTCCCCATTTTGACCACAGGAGACGTGAATGAGTTATCCATGAACAGAGTTCGTCCATTAGTCGGAGTATAGAACGAAAATGTCTCTCTATGTGAATAGATGTGGCCAGTGGCTCCATTGTCGATGAACCACTCTCTTGGGTTGTCCATCAGGTTAGTTTCGAAAATGACAATAGTGAGGTCGAGTTCAGACAGATCAATAGGAACTCGCTCATCAGACAAGTCATCGATCATCTGATTGATGCTCTAGACGTCATCTTCAGCTAGGTGCACCTGGTCCTTGCCTTTGTTCTTGTTTTAACCAAAACCTATCCCCTAGTTCTTCTTGGGCTCTCAGCAGTCTCTAGCCCGATGACCAGTCCGGCCGCAGTTGAAACAACCCTCTCTGTTTCGACTTGCCTTTCCCTACCTGTTTTTTTTTTAGAATTTTCTTTGGATTTCCCCTAGAATTTCCTTTTTCGGTTGGAGCTTTTTGGAACCACTGTGATCTCCGCCATCACCTGCACTGGAGGCTTCATGTCAAGCCCCAGTTTTTCTTCCTCAATTTTAAGTCGAACAACAAGGTCATCAAAGCTCATCTTTTTTCGCTTGTGCTTTAAGTAATTCTTGATGGCTTTCCATGATGACGGTAACATCTCAATGATAGAAGCTACTTGGAAGGACTCACTTAGAGTTACGTCCTCAGCATACACTTCATGTATGATTCTCTGAAGCTCTTGTACTTGGATTGTCATGGACTCGGAGTCTACCATTTTAAAGTCTAAGAACATTGTGACCACGAACTTTTTAAGTCCGACATCCTCAATTTTGTACTTTTTATCCAATACCTCCCGGAGACTCTTTGCAGTTTTTACTACCAAATAGACGCTATATAGCAAGTCATCTAACCCATTTACTATGTAATTCCTGTAAACAAAATCACGATGGTGCCAGGCATCATATGCCATCCTCGGTTATTGTTTGTATCTTCTGGGACAGATGGAGCATCCCCCCTCAAGAACCTTTCTAGGTTCAGAGTAGTGAGATAGAACATCATCTTTTGCTGCCATCTCTTGAAGTCAACCCCGCAGAACTTCTCAGGCCTCTCCACTTAAGCTGGAATAACCGGGTCAGCAGGAGGTAGCACCACAGGTGCAACATTAGCAACATTTGTAGCAATATTAGCTATGGCAGCATCAGCAGCATCAGATGCACAATTTCTCCGTTTATAGACAATATCAGGATTTCCAGCATTGTTGTTGTTGTTGTTGTTAGCTATTTAAACAAGGGAACAGGATGAACAACCATAGTTCAGTGTTAAGTTTGTTGGACAAACTTCACCAAAATGCTAGTATTCGAAATGACAAACAAATGAAGGAATTATACCAAGGCGAGAGTAATCTATCCTTAATGGAAAATTGCGTCGCCTAGGTGGTATGGGTTACTGTAAGAAGCGCCTCAAGATACAATGGTCTTTAATCTAAATTCGAACCACTTCAAATTCTAGAACCTTTCTAACGTTCACTATTTTGAACTTTTGAGAGGAGAGGAAGAAATGAGATGTAAAGAATGCTTCGAGTGTTTTTTTCCATCTACTGGAGGAGCATTTATATAGGCACAAAAATCAGATGCATTAAAGACAAAAATTGAATTTGCAATCTGTAACAGCAGCCAACCTTCAAACGTCTAACATCGGCAAGTTCGAACGTCAACTTGTAACTCATTATGCCTTTTATAGAAAAGCAACAACGCTTGAACGTCAATTTTTTTAGAAGAATAACTCAGTAACAACTGAAACATCTCAGATGTTACTTAAAAGAGTCAAAATTTGAACAAAAATGTGGCAAGCATTTGTTCAAGCTCGTTTTTAATCATAGATGATTTTCTGATGTTGAATTTTCTATGGATGGATCAAAAGAATTTTCGGAATTAATTTGTCCAAAAATTTAATCTCAAGGCCCTCCCCCATCGACAAAATTGCTTTACCCCAAAGGGGCACCCCGTTATCTCTAGGTAATGGTATGTAAACCATTACAAATTTTGATCCATTTCCTATATGGGATCAACCCACTTCAAACACCCAACTTTGACTTTTAATTACTCATTCGTTTTAAATCCGATTTGAGAAATTCGAAGTCTTAAACTCATCTACTCATCACATAAATTAATATTATCCAATAATGTTTTGTATCCCAGATACGTACCGTATTCGAATTTCTTATGCCAAAGAGGTGTTACACACTTTTTGCATATCCACTATTCCAACACCTATGTCGACCAGAGCACTTTGGTACACAATCTATTAACTTTTACTCTCAAGTACCCACCTTTTTAAATTGTGAAAAGTAATAATTTGATTTACCCGACTAACTATACATTACAAACAATAACCACCACCACAATCTTTTTTTATAGGTCGTTGTTGCCGCTCTTTCTCCACCTCCGAATGCTACCACACTACCGCTCTATGAAACCATCATCTCCACCATTTCAGCCCCCGAAACCACCACCTAAACCCACCACCATCTCTACCATTTTCAGCCCCAATTCCACCACCATCTCCACCATTTTCAGCCCCCAAACTCATCACCATCTCCGTCGTTTTCAGCCCCCAATACCATCTCCATATCTATAATTTTTAGCTCCCCAGCCCACACCACTACCTCCGCTAATTTTCACCCCCCAAATCACCACCCAAACCCACCAATTCAACCCCCAAATCGCTGCTTTGCATAGGTCTGGTCCTTCTCTAGAGATAAATGCCTTCAATCCATATCTAACCAAGAACATTATGAATTAATTAAAATCAAAGTTTATCTTAAAATAGTAAGACAGAAGTATTTACAGTTTTATCAATTTATGTTCTCTTGTTTATTATATGCCAAATCAACATAAAATTAAAAAACAAAAAAAATAGTATGTACGCTGGTACAACATGGTAGCATGGTCACCAGAGGTATCGCTCGAGGAGTTCTTCAAGGCTCCTTTTGTAAACCCCAATTGGAATATGGATTGAAAAGATGAAAATCTGATTAGATTCTGTCTAATGTGGAAAGTTTATGATATGGTAGCTTTGAAGGGTTTACCTTTGGGTGTAAACCCTTCTCTTTGGCAACAAACAATCAAACTCAAACCTTTATGAAGATGAGCATACAGACAGTGAAACAGTGACACAGATCCATTTCTGCTTTCATTTCCTGCTAGTGTGGTTGCACTTGGGTGGGAACCTTTCTTTCGTCCCTGCCACCATTCCCTGAATGAGTGAATGGTGGGTTCACTCCGGAACGGAACCTCTGCTCGAGTTGCTTCCATATTTCACTTTGGGGCCGTTGGGGTTGTGCCCCGCTACCGATGCCTTCACGCTTCTTCTCTCTCGTGGTTGAGTGGTTTGACCTATTGATTCGAAATCGGTTCCACTTCATTCAAATCCATCTCGGCTCCCTCGCAATTGATTGTTGGAAGAGTTTTCACCGAAGTCGCGCCTTTCGGGAAAGCTACTAAGGTAAGGGACAAAGGATACACTTGATGAATAAGCATTCGATAGAGAATCCCACCCGTCCTAGCTATCGTAATGTGTCCCAATGCCAAAGCTTCCTAAACCTATTGAAGCGAGGAATACTAGGATCAGAGCGCTAGCATCCCTTGCTCTCTATCGATTGCTCACTGTCGTCTCATCCGACAAAAAAAGGAAGAGAACTGGGTGCTAACTCGAAAAGAGGGTGCGCAGAAAGCCCTGGCAAGACAGCAATTCATCATTCCTTGAGAGACTGGAAAAGAAATTAGTGAAGGAATACAATGATATTCTGAAAGAAGAAAAGGTGTTCTGGTACCAGAAATCCCAGGTCAGCTGGCTGAAGTTTGGAGATCGAAATACAAGGTCTTTCCACACTACTACCTTTGTGCGTAGGAGGAAAAGTAGGGCGGTTGCATTAAAAATAAGCTAAAGGATATGGCAGTAGACTACTTAAAACTTTTCTACACTGACACCAACGTTGCCGAGCTTGACTCCTCTTTATTTGGTGGCTCTCCTTCCCTTAATGCTGAAGAGCTCGCCTGTCTTGATAGTCCAATCATCGAGGTTGAAGTGAAGAAGGCTTTAGCGTGAAAGCCTACAAAGCCTTCGGGCCTGATGGCATACAACCTATTTTCTACCAGAAATTTTGGGGTGTCATAGGAGACCGATTGAGAATCCCCTTCAACTTGACCACATTCAAGGTTGATTAATTGGCTAAATTTTTGGTGAAAGGGTGGTGGCAGTGCAATTTTGGTGCGAGGGAGAGATGGCGGCGTGATATTGGTGACAGGAGGCGGCTGCCACGACTGCAAAATTGAGCTGAGGAGAAGGTGATTGTGGCCCAACTTGCAAATGACGAATGGTGGAGAGGACGGATTAGAGGTTAATTCTGGGTGGTGGAGTGAGAGAAAAGATGAACTAAGGTTGTGGTTTTGGGGAAGAAGAAGGTAAAAAAATGTATAAATTAAAAATAATATTATAAAGCATAAAATAAATTAGATAAAATATAGTGTAAATATCATCAACATGTAGAAGCATTTTTGTCTTTACAGAAACAATTGTACACGAAATGCTTGGGAAATGGGGGGTGGGGGCCACAGTATGTATAATTTAAAAAATGGTAAGGGGTTTATTGATCAAAAAAAATCATAAGAGGATAAGTGCATATGGAGAGTAAAGAAAAATAAACAAAAATTAAAATCTAGTGTCATAGATGACACAAGAATTTTAATATAGTTCATCAAACTACCTACATTCATGAGCCAACACTAAACTACATATTTATTTATCGAAGTGAATCACAAATTACAATGTACAAACTCAAATTTATAGAGTGAAATATTTGATACTCAAGAAAACTAAAACCTATTTCAAATAACAAACACAATCATATTACTAATTAATTAGAAAAACAATCTTAATACTAGTAAATTAGGAAAAATAATTCTAATGCAAGTCAATTACCAAAACCAAGCCAAAACCATATAGAAAACACAATCCTATGTCTGCAAGCTGCCAATCTCATGGTCAATACCCACTTTAAACCATGGTCAAACCTCTATTGACTTGGTACCCACATTGACCACGTTCAAACTATTGTTAATCATCATGAGATACCTTTTTAGCTTCTCCCTTGACTCTTTTGACTTCTCCTAATACTTTGCATGAATCAGTTTTCACAAACGCATCAATCTCCCACTACGAGATTGATCACAAATCCCGGAAACATTTTCTTGTGCTTTTCCATGGGCTTCAACCGTCTAGTACGATAGTCTTCTCCTTACTAGAGAAATACCGCCTTTGTCAACCCGACTTACATCTTTACACCAAGGACTTTGTAATGGCAATCTCAGATCTCCCATATATATGCTCTCTGCACCAACTAGATGAGCTATTTTGATCTATCTGCAAACAATATTGGTTTTTTAATGACAATCTTGGATCTCTCACATATTTTCTTGATGCTCCCACTGCACAAACTATGTCTTGTCCATCCGCCAACAAACCCCGACTCCGCGAATCTACGCAACTTGCTTCGCATCCTGCTATATTTTTTCGTTAACGTTGAACGGGATTACTCCTCCTGGCCTGGCGATCTAACTGATCTTAATCCTCCTTTGCATCATCTCTAGCTTCACCCCGACATCTTTTTCGAGGTATCTACTAACGAACTTGTCGATCTTGGCATTTCCTTCATCTCCTACAATCCCTCCCATGACAAAACTCTAGCTAACACAAAGCTCTCCCCATATATCTAGATCTAAAACATCCCTAAAATCTTCAAAATTATTGCTCTTATACCAGTCGCTAGGAATGTGGCATCATTGGAGAGGGAAAATAAACAAGAATTAAAATCTATCCTATTAGATGACACAAGGATTTTAACGGGCTTCGGCAACTTCCTATATTCATGGGCCAACAAAAGATTACATCTTTATTTCTCAGAGTGAATCACAAATTAGAATATACAAACCCATATATATAGTGTGGAAGAATTGATAATCAAGGCAACTAAAATTTATCCAAATAGGAAACACAATCCTATTACTAGGTAACTAGAAAAAATAATCCTAACACTAGGTAATTAGAAAAATCAATCCCGATACAAGTCAATTACCAAAACCAAACCAAAACCACATAGAAAACACAATCATTCAAACCTCTATTGACTTGATCAAACCCACGTTCTCCACGATTAAACTGTTGTTGACAGTCCCAACATACTTTTTTGGCTTCTCCCTTGGCTCCTTAACTTGTCCGACTTTGTTCAATCAGTCTCCACAAACTCATTTGATATAGCATAAATGGACAATTATATTTAACTCAAAAGATCATGATAAAAATCGCAAAATTATATGATTAATTATATTTAACCCAAATCTTGATTACTTAAATATGATGAACTTACCATATTTAATTTATAGTTATTTTTATAAAAGATTGTGTTGCTCTATATTCAACATAGCTCCACTGTTTTTGCCATCGAACTACCGTCACAGTCGCGCTTTGTCCGGCGCGGGCTGCATGTGCCATCGTGAGGCAGAAGGGTTTTTGGAGGAGCTGTTTATGCTGAGGTAGATTTTAGGAAAAAATGAAAAACGGGAAAAAAAAAAGGGATGTGACACGTGTCACTTACTTTATTTATATTTTATGATATTTGTCATTTCAGCTATAGTTATTTTGGATTATTTTAATTTAGTTATGAGGTGTTGTTCAAAATTTTTAATTTTATCTGTTCAAGTATTTAAATTGTGCGATTATTTAATGAATTAGTGCGGGTCACGTGTGTTATTAGTATCTATATAAACATTTCGGAATGATGTGTACAAATTAGAGAGACTAAAGGAGCCTGCATATGATGGTTTCTAAGAAATGAGTGGGAAGTGTGCATAGGAAGACTGAAAAGAAGCAACGTCGTGCAGGGATTTTTTTTTTTTCAAAAAAAATAGAACAACAAGTGGCATTTGCATGGAATTGCCCAGTGAAAAAGGCTGATAAGACGCAAGATTGTTACTTCTAATAGCTTTTTTTAAAGAACAGCTGAAACTGATTAAATTTTTTGAAACCATCATCAAGAAGTCGACAGAAAAACCGAGGGAATCAATACTTCATTTTCTTACCAATAAGGCGAGAACAAGAGAAATAGAGTCACGTTAGTGTCGAGCGCAAGTTATAATTAGGAAGAGCACATGCAGAATGAGTATAATATGATGTATAAGTTCTCATGAAGACATACTAAAGACTATTGAGACAAAAAATTGTTAACAGTTAGCAACAATTTTGAGTATGGAATTGGGATGGGAGCAACTAAAAGGATGAGAGAAAGCCGAACTGTAAGCCAGTAAGAGAATCTCCAATGTCTTGCACCGTTTTGGTGCAACTACAATAATTCCAATCTTGTTTGCACAATTTTTAACACCAAAAGGAACATTCTCTATATAATATTTTTACAACTCATTTTATACTATTACCTATATATCACAAATAACACTCAACTTTAAGTTTTTTACATATTCATCCAAAAAAATATATTTTGTTATTTTATAATATTACAACTCATTTTATACTCTTTTATATTTTGTAATATTAATCTATGTTTTAAATTTATATGGTATATGCATTTTTGTATTACTTTTAATATAAACAGGAAAATGCATACACACATTTTTAAAACATAGGATAATGAAGATTAACATAAAAGGTATATTAATTTCAATATATATTAATGTTCGAGAAATTCCTTCAAATTGATCAAGAATGAATCTACAATTAAGAAAACGAAAAAGGGTTTTGCCCCACTGTGCAGGCGCTTCTTGAAAAATATGATTATTCCCAAGATACAAGCCCAACACCAATTCTATTCTATAGATTGTCCTCTACGAATATATACATATGTATGTTAGATTAGAGAAAACCCCGTAGATAACTTGTATTAGTGAATAATATATTTATAGAGAAACGTGTACTTGGTAAACAAGAAACCCTAACTATAAACAAGGAAAAGATAAATACAAGGAAACATAAAGAAACCTAAATTAACAAAAATACTAGAAAGATATTATATTATCTAACACTCCCCTGTAGTCGAAACGTGACAGTCTTGAACCTTGAGAGTGGACTAAAGAAATCTAGTCATAGAGAATTTGAGAAGAAGACAGTGACAAAGATGAAAGGTAGCGGAGGCCTTATGAGGCGGCGGCGGCGGCTCCAAATCCTCATTTTCCAAGGGTGAGCAGTGGCAACTAACAAAATTAAAGGCTCGGGCGGCTAAGCACGGCGGCTCGCGGCCAAAGGGAAAAGGCAGCAGCATAAAATGAAAAGGTGGCGGCTTCGAGTTCTCGTTTTCCAATGGTGAATGGCGGCAACTAACAAAACTAAAGGCGACGGTGGCCTGCGGACAAAGAGAGAAGGCAATGGCGTCGGCCATAGGAAAACGACAAGAATAGAAAACGAGCTAAGGGATAAGAAGTTGGCGGCGGAGGCGGGCATAGGAGAAAGAAAGAAAAAAAATTAGATGAAGGAAACCTAAACTAAATAAGGGGCGCCGGTCGGGGACGGGGACTTGAGGATGGTGGCCGAAGCGAGAGATTGAAAGACCATGATTTGAATAAATAGCTATGATACCATGTTAGATTAGAAAAAATCCCGTAGGGAACTTGTTTTAGTAACATATTTATAGAGATACATGTATTTGGTAATTAAGAAACCCTAACTATAAACAAGGAAAAGATAAATATAAGAAAACATAAGAAAATCTAAATTAACATAAATATTAAAAAGATATAGAAGAAGAAAGAATCGTGATGAACCGAGAGTTTGTTTTCCTACTTTTGTCTTACTATCTACTGCCCTTTATATTTATCTATTAAGAAAGAATATCATCGGTTTTTTCCTCATGCAATCTGTGTGTACATAGAACCCTATTGGGTCTGTTGGTGACGAATGGGAAAAAGGCAGCATGTTTTTAAGAGTGGCAGCAAACCATACTAACGGCCAATAAAATATAATATATAATTAATATAAGTAACATTGCAAAATGTTTATAATTTTAATGTATTTAAAAAATTAGTCAATTCCAACAATTGTTAAATGATTGCGCAACTGAACTTAATGGATTGATACCGAGAAGAAAAAAAGGGAACAATTAAAAGTAGCATTTGCAAGAAATTGCCCAGTGAAAAAGGCCTAGAAGATGCAATGTCATTATCGTGAAGACATACTAAAGATTATTGAGACAAAAAATTGTTAATAGTTCGCCACAACTTCGACTATAGAATAGGGATGGGAGATCCTTTAGGATGGGAGAAAGCCCAACGGTAAGCCACTAAGAGCATCCCCAATGTTTTGCACCATTTTGGTGCAGTTACAATAATTTCACTGCTGTTTCCACAAATTTTAATACCAAAAGGAATATTATCTATATATTTCATTTTACAAATCATTTTATACTAATACCCATATATCACAAATAACACGGGCTATTAGCATTCACACGGGTTATTAGCATCCACCTCCCTTGAGGCATTGCGCTTTGGCAAAAGCCTCCCCTCATATATTAAATTTTGGCATCCATCACTCCTATGCATGAAAAAATATATGTATAACCCTTTTTACCCTTAATTTTTCTTTTTCTTTATTCTCTACTTCACTTTCCTTTCGTTCTTATTTTATTAAATAGGAAAAAAAAATGAATAGACATACTCATGAAAGTTTTTCTAATAATTAGTTGTTTTTATTGCATTATAGTATTTTCTTTTTTATATCTCAAATACCCATTGTTACAATCTTTTCCTTAGGAAACACGAAATTTAAGTGTAACAAATTTGCGGACTAAAAGTATCATGAGTTTTCTGAATATAAAAGTTTATTTTAATGAGTTGTTAGTAATTTTTCGTATATTAAATTTATTTAAATAAACTTGAATATTTGATCTCTCAATTTACGTGTGGTTCTTGAATTATATTTTTCAATGTTTTAAGAAAAATTTTAATAAATTAGTAGTGCTTTATCTATTTTATTTTATAAAAAGTTTATACCTTTACATATGTGTAATATTGACCATTTCAATAAATAAAAATCTAAAAAGTGGAAGTGTAATTTTATTAAGGACTCGTAGATGACTTTGAAGTAAAAATTGAAAAAGGTCCATGTTAGGAATTTCATGTTAGATGTTTTGATGATGACAAGATAGGATTTCATGTTAGACCCCAAAAGAATGTAAGTTTATGTTTTCATAGAAATATTGTATAAGCGTTTGAAAGTTTACTTATTTGGTTAAGCTTGTAATTTTTGTCTTTATAGATTTTAGATTATGTGATACCAAATCATTAATTGAATTCTATGTGAGTCTATTAAGTGATGAAGTTGAAGATCAGCACCTGGAATCAAAAGAAGATAAAGATTTGTTCCAAGCGTCCAGCGCTTACTATTCACGCGTTACTATTCAAGCGCTCAAGCGCCCAGCGCTTACTATTCACGCGTTACTATTCAAGCGCTCAAGCGCCCAGCGCTTACTATTCACGCGTTACTATTCAAGCGCTCAAGCGTCCAGCGCTTACTATTCACGCGTTACTATTCAAGCGCTCAAGCGCCTGTTGAATAGTGCTACTATTCATCCGCACTATTCAACGTACTATTCAAGTGAACAGTCCCAAGCCCTGGTGAATCGTGATACTATTCATCTGTCACTATTCAAAGCGTTACTATTCAACGCTCAAGCGTCCAGCGCTAACTATTTAAGAATACTATTTACAACTATTCAGGGGAACAGTATTCAAGCGCTCAAACCTTCAAACATACTATTCATATGAACAGTATTTTCAAGCCCTAACTGATTAGTATTACTATTCAGGAGTTACTATTCAAGCATCACTATTCAAGCGCAGCTGAATAGTTCTACTATTCATGTGAACAGTTTTCGGCGTCTTGTGAACAGTGCTACTACTCAAGCAATTATTTCCAACGGAAATAAAGACAAGATGCATTAAACAATGGATAAAGTGCATTAAAATATGAGCACTATCACATGGGCAAGCTACCTTTTGACCAAGACTTGTCAGATTCCAAAAGGCAAGAAAATGCTTGACTATTTAATATAGCCAAATGTCAGGAATGTTAGAGACAAGGAATGTTTAGGGAACTGTGCTCCTAATTGTGTCCAACGGACGAAATTCCAAGAAACATAAATAGTACCCTTTTCAGCAAAAGAAAGGGGTGGTGACAAGCGTGACAATAGTGAAAGGAGACCGAGATCACACGCTCATATACATATACTGAAGAAGGTCCAAACTTTGCTGATATTATTTGAGATAAAAAGCTTATACACTCTAGAGCCGAAACCCTTTAAGCTTTCTCAAATACATTCCTAGACAGTCACCCATATCTCAAACCTCTTTTTAAGAAGAACTTACATTATTACTGAGATATTCCAAGTTGTTTGAACTTCCCAAAACCAAACAAAACCGTTACAAAAATCCTCAACATCTTTCATCTGAGTGAGAAAGTTTGTTGATTCACAAGCAGTATTTTTGTGTAAGAGAAGCTTGTTGAAGTTGATCTCTATTGGAGCTGAAATCTGTGTGACCAAGGAGTTTCGAGATCGGTTGTAACTTGCATTATTTCTGGGTGAAAGAAGCAAGGGGATAGAGGATCTTTATTGGAGCTGAAATCTGTGTGACTAAGGAGTTCCGAGATCTATATCCAATCTCTCTCTATTTTGTAGAAGTCTCTGTGTGACTCTTCGATAATCATCATAGTGGAAAACCTCCCTGATAAAAGGAGAAGAAGGACGTAGCTGGGATTACATCACCCAGTGAACCTTACAAATATCTTGTGTCATTTACTGTTTTATTGTCTTATATTATACTATCATATTATATCTTGAAAAGGCATTTAAAACTAATAAGCGACTAATTAGTTAAAACGAACGCTAAGCTATATAAATATTTCCGTTGTGCTAACTTTGATTTAGTGACTAAACCTACCCTACTTTGGTAAGCGTTGAAATCATCGAGTCTAAGTTAACGTTTCTCAAGCGCCCAAAACTAGCGCTTAAGTCATCATCTCTCAAGCGCCGCACCCAGCGCTTAAAGCTTTCCGAGCGTTCTAATACTTCAAAGTGATACAAATTTATAGAAGTCGAAAAAGACTTCAGGGTCTATTCAACCCCCCCCCCCTTCTAAACCCTTTCGTATACCACTTGGGACCAACAGTCCAACATATATATATTATTTGATAATTTAGGCATCTCATTGTTCATTATTACTATCATAGGAGATATTTCCAATCACAATTTTTTCCCCTAGTGAATGTACAAATTTTCTTTATATTTATTTTATTTCTTATTATTTGTTCTCTACTTAGAACATAATGAAGAATAAAAAGGAGAAGAAGTCAAGAAACAGAATGAGGGTTCGAAATTAAAAGGAAATTGTTTTATCAATTTTCATATTTTTATTTATTACAATAAACAATAATGTAAATGTATAAAAATATAACCTTTTGTTGTTTATAAAAAAATAAAAAGCTACTAATTTATGAAAAACTTGTTCGAGGCATTCAAAATATAATTTGAGAAACACTCAAATGAAATTGAAAAAATACATACTTAAGTTTATTGGAAAAAAGTTTAATGTATTATTTTGTTGTAGCTATTTTTAAATAAAAATAACTATTCGTTAGAATTTCTTTTAATGAAAAGCTTTCATGAGATTATGTTCTATTTATTTATTATTGAATAAGAAAATGAAAGGAAGAAAAGAGAATTAGAAAATAGCGAAAAATATAAAATAAGGGCAAAAAAGGTAGTTCATATGATTTGTTACGCATAGGGATGATGGATGTTAAAATTTAATATATGATGGGAGGATTTTGCCAAAGCACAATATTTTAGGTGAGATGGATGCAAACAACACCCAACTTTGAGTTTTTAACATATTCATCCAAGAAAATATATATGGTTATTTTATAATATTACAACTCATTTTATACTCTTTTATATTTTGTAATATTAATTTATGTTGAAATGTGTATGTTGGTCCCAAGTGGCATACGAAATGGTCTAGAAGGAGGGGGGTTGAATAGACCCTGAAGTCTTTTTTTGACTTCAAAAGATTTCGTATCAAAAGGTTTTTGGACGCGGAATGATTTTTTTGGAGTCTTCTCTTTGAAAGTTTTAGTGTCACAAGAGTTGTCTTAGTTGCTTAGCTTTTGATTGTGTTTTACTTATGTAATGATATGATAGATGAAGGAATTGACTGAAAAGTAAATGACACAAAGTTTGTAAGGTTCGTTGGGTGGTGTAATCCCAACTACGTCCTTCTTCTCCTTTGCACTCGAAGGCAATCCACTAAAATGATTTTCAAAGAATCACACAGAAACTTTTACAAATTAGGGAGAGATGGATGTCGATGACTTGAGCTCCTTGATCACACAGATTTCTGCTCCAAATCACTTCAATCCCCTTGCTTCTTTCACCCAGAAATAATGCAAGTATCCAACTTCGACTTCACACAGATCGCGAGGCTTGGATGGGGTTTTCTAAAACGGTTTGTTTGATTTTGATGAAGTTCAAACAACTTGGGAATATCTCAGTAGGAAAGTGGTTTCTTCGAAAAGAATGTTTGTGATATTTGTTGACTGTCTCAGGATTTGAAGAAAAGCAAGTGAAATGTTTTCTTGAATATTCTGGCTTTTCTGAGAATTTAAGGAATGAGACTTCAATGCAACAGCAATTTGGCTTGATAATTGATCTCTCCTTTTGGCTTGTTGTTGAAGTTCTATTTATAGGCATTCTTGGAGAAAGTGTTCGTTTGGCACATGCACTGGCGCGTGTCTCTCACTTTTGCGCGTGTCTCTCACTTTTGTGAGTGAACAACTTTTGTCCTTTTTCCTGAAAATCTGTTGCACAAAAGTTGGTGCTGCAGTCTAAGATAGTTGACAGTCCAATAGGGTGAATTCTCCGTACATCTGAAAGTGCTTATCACATTTAATGCTCTTATCACCATTTAATGCATTTGAATTAAATACTCGTTGGTACTTAATGCTTTGAGAATATTTGCATTAAACTCCTTCTGGACTTAGGAATAAATTCAGGTGAAATCACTTCTGTCCCATAAGGTGACGCTTGATGTAGCTGGTCAATTAAACGCTTGGAGACTGTATCTTCTTTTAGAGATCAGGCGCTTGAGTCTTCGAACTTTACCACTGATAAACTCACTCAAAAATTATCAGACGCTCAGCCTAAGACTATTTTGCCTATCAATCTAAAATAAAATAAAACAAAGCCTAATAAGCCTATTACAAATCTAACGCTTCAAAGCTTATACAAATTTTTCTACCAAAATAAAACTTACATATTTTTGGGGTCTAACAAAAATCCTAATTGTCATCATCAAAACTTCTAACATGAAATTCCTAACAATTTCCCCCTTTTTGATGATGGCAATACTTACTCTTTTATAGTTCAAGAGTTAGACAGCCAAAAGTAAAAGTTAGCTTTGATTAGATAACGTTAGTTAAAGTTAGTTACGCTTCAACGAGATGTTTCAGCTAAAAACAATGCATTTTATATCTATCGAGAATTACAAGCATTTTTACAACTGAACAAGTAAAGAAATAACAGACAAGAATATAGATAATGTAAAATCAGAAAGTTTTAACGTCTTGGTCTGACTTTGTATCGTTTGGGCATTTCAGCTTGGATAGCTCCAGTTAGATTGTCTTCCAAGGTCATCATTGCTTCATGATCTTTGCTGATTATGAGCTTGTTTTCTTCTTGTTGTCTCTTCTTGAAGTCTATAAAATGATTGTCCCAGTCAGTTGGGTCAATACCAATATACCTTAGGCAGATTCGAAAAGCTTGGATAAAGTCAGTCATCTTCCTCTCTTCAGCTAAAATTTTTTGGATTTGTAGGTTCTAGAATGGACGTTCTTTGAAGAGGGATGTCAAACTGTTCAAGCAGGGCTCTTGTAGGTATTGGTAGATTTGGATATAACGCTCTTGGAGGTTCCCTTAGTGTACTACTAGGTGCTCCAGATGTACTTTGTTTTAGAGCAGTTATCCAAGACGGAAGACTAAGCGCAGAAGGAGAAGGAAGCACTTGACGCTTAGGAGACGGAGGCTCTTCAGCTCTTGAACTAGACTCTTTCCTCTTTTCTCCTTTCTTCTTCTTTTCCCCCTTATTGCCATCATCAGATTTTAAGAAATGGTCTGTGAGTACACTGACCTGATGAGCAATCTGAGACATAGAAGCTGTGATGTCATCCAGACGCTTGTCGAAGCGTTCCTGCAGAGCGAGAAGCTTGGCGCTGGTAGCATCATTCACAGAGGTCTCAAGGGTTTTAAGGCGCTTTTCAAGCTCTTCTTTCATGGAAAGTTGGGTTGCGTGAGTGGCATCATGCATTTCTTGAAAATTTTGTTTGCACTCACCA
Organism: Buddleja alternifolia; assembly: GCA_019426215.1. NCBI lineage: Eukaryota > Viridiplantae > Streptophyta > Magnoliopsida > Lamiales > Scrophulariaceae > Buddleja > Buddleja alternifolia. The sequence goes on along the minus strand of CM033390.1, from coordinate 47,521,703 downwards.
ACAGCCGCTTGAGCTGAACTACACATATGAGCAATTTGAGCGCTCATTACGTGAGTTTCAATCTTTGCCAGATCGTCTTTAATCCAATGGAGAGATTCTGCATTCTGAGTTGCGTGGTCGCTAATAGTCTCCAAGACGGATTTGAGCAAAGGACCAAAGGATTGACTCTCATCTGATTGAACCGCTTGAGGAGTCGGTCGCTTGAACCTTGATGAGTGTTTGAGAGAGTCAAGTGAAACTTGATAGGCTGGGTCAAAAACAGTACCTCGAAGAGCAACGGAAAGATCCTCAACACTATCAACAGTAACATGTTCAGGAGCGTCATGGATATCCTCTGGTGGAGACACTTGAACAGGGTCTTCAGTAGGCGCTGGAATACTTGTAACTGCAGACGTGAACACTTCAGCTGACTTAGCAGGCGCTTCCTCAAGCGTTGACTCAGGTTGACGAAAGTCATCGAATTGGAAGTTCCAGCTTGCTAACTCGGCATAAGAAGTGGATGCAGAGTCCAAGAGTTCAGTGAGTCTGGTTCGGAAAATACAACTATCGGAGATGAATGTGCGAAGAGGACTATCAATGGCCCTGATGTGCATTGGACCAATGATATCAAGCACATGATTTGGGAAGACTTTGGATGGCGCTTGAGCAATTGAAAAGAGTGAATATGGACAGTAATGTATGGAAAAGCCAATCAAGCAGTCGGAGGGAAGAGACGTAGGGCGCCGATGTTCAGGTACACAGTCAGCATAGTACTCTTCAAGATATGTATAAATTGCTTGAGCCAGCTCTTGATTCCTTTCAAGCAGGGAGAGGACAAACTCATAGTGATCGAGTACCTCGCTGCGGATTGAAGGGAGTAGTGGATATCCTTTGAATGGACTGATTACTGAGCCATTCCAAGGTTTGAGATTGGCAGTGAAGATCTTATCGAAAAGAGAGACAGGAGTTAAAATCTTCACCATCAGATTGAAATTTTCTTCACAGTGGCTTGGAGCAAAATTCAAGCACAATACACCAGATGTACCATTGGAAGAGGCTTGAGCGTTGAACAGAAGAGGAGTAGAGGATAATCTGTGAAGCTCTTGACGCAGACACTGTTCAATTTGATGTCTAACAATTGGGAGCTTGAGAACAGGTCCGACTCTCTGTTGACGCTGCTTGAGGCAATACTTGGCGAACTGACGCTTCTTGTCATGCATGCCTATGCCAAAAAAATGGGGAGCTTGGACTAACTCTGAGAAAGTATATTTATGTCCCATATACGCTTCAACCCAATTGACTTCATTTATGCAGTAGTCTGTGTCAGCAGTCACCATAGCGCGAATGCCTTCAAGATGAATGTCTCTGATAGCTTTAAAGCGGTGTCTATCAGGCTGATAGTTTGCATTCCAGACGCTATCAAAATATACATCAGCTTCAGTCTGAAGCAAGTCTGTCAATGATTCAAGACGCTCACCGGCATGAACAACTTTATTCTTCCACAGACGAAGTGGATGGACCGACGCAAGATTTTCAGGGCTATGAGCAGTCTGAGGGAAATGTGTGTAGCCTTCTCTGTTCAATACTGACTCTGAAGGATTGAGAAAGCTAGGACGTGGAGGCTCATACACACGAATGTTGTAATCCCTTAGAGCGAACCCGGTTGGCTTGTTGTGCCCATAATCCAGATAGTATGCCAAGTCCACGTCACATCTAGGAGTTCTGCCTCCTTGTCTGTCTTGTATGATGGCTTTGATTCGACTGTCAAAATCAATCAGTCGAGCAACGTCAGTCTCTACAATAATATATCTCGCTTCATTGTATCCTGCAGGAATGAAATCTTCTTCCAGCGCTGGGGGCATGAAGTTAATTGAATGATCAATTGTCTTCAGCGGATCGAGTTGGAAAAAGTGACGAGGAACTGGAACGTCTTCAACATCGCTCTGACCTTCTGAGCATGCCTCTGTTATAGCAGCAGGTTCCTCAGCTTCAATTGTAGCAACTTCTGCGGCAACATCTTTAGCGATAGTAACGACTTCGGTCAAATCAACATCCAAGAGAATATCGATGGACGCTTCAGCAGCAGCTGGTACTATAGCTGAAATACAAGAGCTATCCTCTATAAGAGCAGAATCTTCTACAGATGTAGGAATAGAAATGTTGTGGGAAGAAATAAACTTACCCTGAGAGCTAGTCTCAACAGCAATTCTTTGAGCGCTTGGCGCAACAGCGACTTGAGCGCTTGGCTCAACAGCGACTTGAGCGCTTGGCTCATCAGCGACTTGAGCGCTTGGCTCATCAGTCTCAGGCTCTTCAGGATCAACTCGACGCTTGCTAGTCCTGGAACGCTTGAAAATTTTCTTTATGTTGACTCCTTCAACGAGTTTAGACGGTGGAGCGGGAGGATCAGCAGCTGGTTTTGCAAAGTCTATTTGTTTGATGATCCCTTCCAGCTTCCTTCTTTTGAGAGGTAGCTTGTCCTCGGCATCCTCATCGGTTTCCTCACCAACCTTTTGAGAGGAGGTGGCAAATAGAACTTTTGGCTTTCTGGGAGCCCTCTTCTTTGTTGCAGCCGGACGCTTCACAGCTTCTTCTGGCACTGGGCGCTCCGCTTCTTTATCGGACGCTTGACGTACTTCCAGACACTCAGAGAGTGGTTTAGCCGCACCACCAATTTTTGGAGGATTGAACAGATTGTTCAGAATCCTTTTTCCCAACAACTTGGACTTATTCAACGAAAGTCCATACGAGTATACACAGTTTGATTTGTACAATAGGTCGCTTAGAACGAGTCCATAAGGCTTATTCGAAGTGCTTAGACTATCCCGAAACCTTCCAAAGATGTACTCACTCCAGTTGATTTTGATGTTGTGGAGTATAGCAGTCATCATCTGAAATTGTACAGGGTTTACCTTATCAAAGGTTCCCACTCGGCATTCTATGATCTTGCTGCAGAAATCAGCCAATAGCCGGTATTTGGACACCAGGTCTTTCTTTTCGAAGTATTGAGTGTAGGGCACATTGTCGTACGCACTCATGATTGTCCATGCTTCCTTGATCTATTTCAATGTAACGCAATCCAATGCCTCACCCTCATTTGGAAGATTGAAGTTCTTGGCGATGGTGGAAGCAGATAAGAGAAATTTCTTTGGAGACTCCTTCTTGGATAAAGAGATGAGACAAGAAATAGACTTCTTATCCTCTGAAAGTGTAGCAGTCTTCCAAAAGGTATCAACTTCAGTTGGAAACATATAAGAGTATTGGGTCAAGAATGGTTTGAGCCCAGCTTTGACGACCATGTCCATCATGTCCGTCAGGTTGATCTGAGGTTGTTCATAGAGAAATTTTCAGTCGACAACAAGGCCTTCAGTCACCTTGATGGTAAGTTCAGCAGAAGTAGACGATGATTTCTTTGGTGCCATTTTTGTGAAAGAGATGCACTGAGATGTTTTTTTTTTTTTTGAGAGAGAGAGACTAAGTTTTGCAGATATGTTTTGAGTAAAAGTGGATTGTCTTTCTGCAGAAATTGTGTTTTAAATGATACAGTAAAGAATTTTTTAAACTTGTGTTTTCTAGTCTCTGTAGGATTTACACACGTGTAACAATTGTTGAACCTCAGCCATAAATTCACTAACTGCGGACGCGAGTTTTGTGTAATAGAGAGAAGTTACATTTGATAATTCTCAGATATAAAGATTTGACATCCGAGTTAAATTTTTAAAACGTTTGGCATTTTCAGAGTGTAACGCGCGCGCTCGTTTGTACACTGACACGTACACAAACACGTGTTATCTCTGAACCGTCATTTTGAAAAGAAACTTTTGATTACCCGCCAGTTTGATGTGATAGAAGCGTGCGAGTAGAGTACAAAATAGACTGTTGAGTCTACCCACTACTTCGAAAGAAGTTTGGAAACTTTATGCATGGCTTGTAAAGAAAATTATATTTTTATATTAAGAGTTGATTGGACTTGATTCAACGCTTAACTAATACCATTGGTTGGTATTCATTATAACTGTTGTAATATAGATGCTTAAAGTCAAAGTCCTTTCTATGTTTGAGCGTCCAATATTTTATGCAAATATAATACTGAGCGTTGATGATCATGCATCTGAAAATTTTGATCATTGACGCTTACAGTTCTGTTCAAGTACAATTTTAAGGTTCCCCCTAAATTTGATAACTTGTACCAATTTTTGTTTTTGAAAGAAGGTTGTTAGACATAAATCAAGTGGATTCCCCCTAAGTTATATGTCTAATAAAGTATGATGCTTGATGATTAAGCGTTTAAATCAATCATACCTAGTTCACTCTTCAAAGTGAGAAAACGTTGTTCATTGAGTGCTTTGGTAAAGATATCTGCCAATTGTTTGTCAGTTCCAATGAAGTGCATGGAGATATCTTTCTTTTGAACATGGTCACGAAGAAAATGGTATCTAATGTCAATGTGTTTAGTTCTGGAATGAAGAACAGGGTTTTGAGTCATGGCTAGAGCGCTTTGGTTATCACAATGAATGGGGGTTGGACCTAAGATTATTCCGTAATCTCTAAGTTGTTGCCTCATCCATAGAACTTGTGCACAACAACTTCCTGCAGCTACATACTCAGCTTCGGCTGTAGAGGTAGCTATGGATTGTTGTTTCTTGCTATGCCATGAAACTAGCCTATCACCTAGGAATTGACAAGTACCACTAGTGCTTTTACGATCTATTTTGCAACCTGCAAAATCTGCATCTGAGTAACCGATTAGTTCAAAAGAAGAATCCCTAGGATACCATAAGCCCACATTTTGTGTGCCTTTTAGGTATTTAAGGATCTTCTTGGCAGCAATTAAGTGTGACTCTTTAGGATCAGCTTGAAATCGTGCACACATGCATACCGAAAACATAATATCAGGTCTACTGGCAGTGAGATAAAGAAGTGATCCAATGATACCTCTATAATTAGTGATATCAACTTTCTTTCCACTTTCATCTTTATCTAACTTAAGCGTTTGGCTCAATGGAATTTTTTAATATGATGCATTTTCCATACCGAATTTCTTAATCATATCTCGTGTATATTTAGCATAAAATCTCGACCCCTTACCACCCTCAAACTAGTGGGCAAGTCGAAGTGTCTAATAGGGAAATTAAACGGATTTTAGAAAAAACGGTAAATAGCCATCGAACTGATTGGTCTCTGAAATTAGATGATGCATTGTGGGCTTACTGTACTGCTTTTAAAACCCCTATTGGCATGTCCCCATATCGTCTTGTATTTGGAAAAGCTTGTCATTTACCTGTCGAACTTGAACATCGTGCTTATTGGGCTATCAAATTCCTGAATTTTGATACAAGTGTTATAGGTAATAAGAGGTTGCTTCAACTGAATGAGCTCGAGGAGTGGAGACATGAAGCATACGAGAATGCAAAACTGTACAAAGAACGGACCAAGAAGTGGCACGACAAGCATATTCTACCCCGGGAATTTGAGGAAGGTGAGAAAGTTCTTATGTACAACTCTAGACTCAAGCTCTTCCCAGGCAAGCTCAAATCGCGTTGGTCGGGACCCTTTCGAGTCACCGGAGTGTATTCTTCCGGAGCTGTCAAAAACTTGACACGCTAAAAGCTAACGTGCTATGATAGCAAGTGCACTAGCCGTGTGTAGTAATAAGTGTGGACGAAAAGTCCGGGTTGTCGAACCACGGAGACTTGAATTCTAGTTTATGATTTTAATGAAGGTAAAGACAATTAAAGTAAAGCAAGAGAAAAACAATTAAGTAAACGAAAGATCAAAGGAGGGAACAAGCTATAAATTAAACCTCACGAATTGGTTAAAAAAGACTAAGGCACATGCTATGACAAAATCCACTCGTCTATATATATGAGCTACTCTTCGAATTATTAGACTCCTATTGCTTTGGTGAAAACTCCTTAATTAATCATTACCCGATGTCTCGGCACATAACAATCCTATGATTGATTGACGGTTCTCTAAATATGTCTATCCAAGAATCTAATCAACAACCACGCATTAACGTTCTAGAGTTTCCCCGGATAAATCCGGCTAACCGCACCCGGAAATCTTTACCTATTTCTAGGAGCAATTCCACATTAGTTTCGGATGATGTGTTGATTCATTTGAACCCTAACCTATCTTCTCTCGAATGACTAGATTAGGCACAATAGCAAGCATATGGAGATCAAGCATATGATTGTGATAAAAGCACAAAATCAACACACAAAGCAATTAGGAGAATTAATACGAAAATTAACTTCACATATATAGATTCATGAATTCGGCCTTCACATGGCCTTAGTTCTACAAGATTAGCTCATATTCAATAGCTCAAGAAGGTCTAAAACAATCATATACATAGTTATTAACATAAACATGTAAATGAAATGCAAAAGAAACTCCCTAAGTCTTAAATGATGATGAATCCTTGCTTGTAGCTTCAATCTCTAGCTCAATCCCCCTTCTTTACAATCTTCAAAATGATGAAGAATGGTGATGAATGGTGATGGGTGAAGAGTTATGATGGGTTTTTGGCCTCTTCACCAGCTCCCCCTCTTTTTCTCCAAGAGTGTTAAGAGTGATCGGTCAAGTGTGAAGAAGATGCCCCTTTTGGACAAGAAATGATGGGCTCTTTATTCTACTCCAAACCCCATCATGGTGTGCAATAAACAATTCCCCTTCCCCTCTTGCATGTCCCCCACACATGTGCATGACATCTTGGCTTTAAATATTCCATTCCCCCATCAAATGATGAACTTTTGGCTGAAAGGAATCAAAACTCGGGTGTGGTCACGCCTAGGCGGGGGCATGACGGCTCCTAGGCGTCGTCGGCAGAATGCTGAGCGTATTTGCCTCTGTCCGGCGCAGCAATCGTATTTTCTTTATAACTCTCTCCACAGAACTCCGATTTGGATGATTCAAGTCCTCATTTGAAGCTAACACATAGTTCTACAACTTTGTAGAAGGACACTTCATCCAATTTGGTCTCTAAACATACGGAAATAGCGCTCAACAGTGGAAACTAATGCAGATACGACGCCCAGGCGTGGACAGGATGGAGCCTAGGCGTGGTAAGCAGAATGTTGATGTTATTTGCATCTTGTCCGGTGCCTGGGCGTGGGTGGAAAGGCGCTTGGGCATAGGGGTGCGTAGCAATTTGGCCTAAACTTGTTTTATACGTCGTTTTTTATCCCGTTCTTCGATTGTATCCATTTAAGACCTGAAATCACTTAATGCACGAATTAAACGCACATGTGGCAAGAATCAAGCGATAAATGAACCTAAAACATAAACGCAAAGGGGCTTAAAAACACGTAAAAATGCCTCTGATCAGCTGTGGAGCTTATCACTGAGGATGGACAAGTATTTTTAACCAATGGACATAGGCTGAAACACTACTCGGGCACTGACTGGAGCGCAGACACATTATCTGTCAAGCTCCGAGAACCATCGACTTAAGTCGATCCTGAATAGTCGAGCTATTGACTATAAACAAGCGCTTCTTGGGAGGCAACCCAAGTTTGTAAGTTTTTTTTTTCTTTTGTTTTTGTTTGTTTAGTTTGTTTGTTTATGTTTATGTTCAAATATGCACTTTTGGCATGTATGTTTTCGTATGCTTGATGGTTTGAAAAGTTGAAGTGTTAGATATGATAGACATTTGGACCCCATGTTTAGAGATGCTTATTTTACTCGAGAGGAGAAGAAGCTTTGTAACGATGCATTGGAAGTTAAAGGATGTTTTTCAACATCCTTGGTTGTAAGTGTTCTTTTACCGTTACGTATACTTGTTGTAACAACATTGAGGACAATGTTGGATTTGAGTTTGGGGGTAGAAGAGTGCTTATTTTGAACATTGAAAATGCAATGCTAATTTTTAGCTTGAGTTTGGGGGAAAGTTTGTATGATATCATGTTTAAATATTTTTTTGTTGAGAAAATCAAGTATAAATTGTTTTTTTTTTTTATCTTTCCAATTGATGCATTAAAATTGATTAATTTGAAAAAAAAATGGCATTATTTCTTGAAATAATTTGAATTTAATGGAACATATATATCTTTGAAATTGCTCATGGAGACCCTAGACTAGGATTGATTTCTTAGATGATTCACATTGCACAATAAATCGAGGGTAGAGGAGTTGAGAGGATAACCATCTTGAGACACTTAAGGAGTTTTTCCCGAAAAAATTAACTTAGATTTTTCATAAGGTTATAAGTTGAGTAGTAATTTTTTTTATGCTAAACAATGAATTAAAAAGGTTGAAGTTTGGTATGACCACAAGTGGTCAGGCTAATATGTACTGGAGGTGAAAAGTTTCATGCCTATATACTGTACTATTATGCTAATTTGAGCTAAGCTCAAGCCAAAAAGAAGCGAATTATTTAAAAGATCTAGTTTTATTTCGTGGCCTTTGACACTCGAGTGATTAAATCCTTAGGAGTGTCTTTACACTTAATGCCCCAAAACTATCTAGTTTGGGAGTCATTGATCTAAAGCTTGTTACATGGGTGTCATAGAAAGCCTAATGGAATAAAACATTGCACATGATCTAGCCTTAATGAAGTTAATTGGAAAGTTTCATATGAATTGAAAGTTTGAATGGTTGAGATAATGAACTTTAAATGGCTATGAGATTTTCTATGATTCTTATGCTTTGTGTTTGATCAAAAGTTGATAGATATGGGATTAATGTCCAAAATTTGGTAAGGATGCCTTTCGACTATAATACCTTAGATTTATTTTCACTACACCCTATGGAGTCTTTTCGAGTATTGGTGTCACATGAGCAAAAGTAGTTGATATGTATATATATTTGTGAGCTATAAAAGGATGAGTTTGTGCCATTTATTCTTGTTAATTATGTTGAGATGTATTCATTTGGTTGGGATTGAAAGTTTGTTAGATTTTGTGGGTATATCTTCTGCAAACCCTCACGAGACTATAACTCGTCCTTTGAGGTAACTCAAAGGTTTAAAGGCTTGTTGCACATGCTAAGTGCAATCGTTTACTCCACGAAAGTGAGTTCGTTTGTTGTTTTTGTTTTCTCCTTTTGGTTGATGATGTTTTTCATGCCTAGAACTTTTATTTCTCGAGGTCGAGCAAATGATAAGTTTGGGGGAGTTGATAGGAATCATTTTTACGTGTTTTTAAGCCCCTTTGCGTTTATGTTTTAGGTTCATTTATCACTTGATTTTGTCACTTGTGCGTTTAATTCGTGCATTAAGTGATTTCAGGCCTTAAGTGGATACAATTGAAGAAAGGGTGGAAAAATGATGTATAAAACAAGTTTACGCCAAGATGTTTCACACCTCCACGACCAAACAAGCAAGAAATAAGCTGGAGTTAGCCAAAATCATGTTTTAGTACCATTTCTGCACACCTGGGCGCCAAATCAGAAACAACCTCCACGTTGGAACGCCATTTTGATATTTTTAGAGACAGAATTGGATGAAGTGTCCTTCTACAAAGTTTTAGATCTATGTCTTATCTTTACATGGGTACTTGAATCATCCAATTCGGAGATCTGTGGAGACGTTTATGAATAAAACAATATCCCTGCGCTGGAAAACACGAAAGTGGCAGCTCATGTTCTTGTTAGGTGGAAAACAAGAGAATGGTAGGTGCAAATTCTTGGTAGGTGGAAATTCTTGGTAGGTAGAAAACAAGAGAATGGTAGGTGCAAATTCTTGGTAGGTAGAAATTCTTGGTAGAAGGAAAGAAAGAGAAGGGTAGTTAAAATTCTTGGTAGGTGGATTTTTGGGTATTTAAAGGGGAGTGGGGAGCTCACTTGAGAGCATCAAAAAATCATCCTTTGAGAGTGTGAGGACGAAAATTCAGGGGTTTGGGGGAGCATTCTCTTGGTTTTGAGTCATCCTATCATCATACTTGAAGAGCTAAGAAGGGGAAAAGGAGGGATTCAAGCTTCCAATCAAGAATCGATCATCAATCCAAAATAGGGAGTTTCTTAGTTTGATATTCATCTTTATCTATGAGTAATTCTATGTTTTTATTGTTTTCCCAATTTCAATTGTGAACTAATTTTCCCTTAACTAGGGCCATGTGAAGGCCAAAGTTATGAGTATATATATGTGATATTATTCTTCGTATTAATTCTACAATTGCTTTGTGTTTTGATTTTGTGCGTAATTACTTGCATATGTTTGATCGCCATATGTTTGTCATATTGCCTAACTTAATAGTTTGAAAGAATATAAGTTAGGGTTCAAAGAAATCATCACATCATCCGTAAAAAATAGGGAATTGCCCCTAGAGATAGGTAGAGATTCCCGGGTGCAGTTAGCCGGATTTATTCGGGGAAATTCTAAAACTTGAATGCATGATTATTGATTAAATTCTCGGATAGACATATTTAGAGAACTGTCAATTTATCATAGGATTATTACAGCCGAGACATCGGGTAGTAATTAATTAAGGAACTTTCACCAAAGCAATAGTAGTCTAATAATACGAAGAATAGTTCATATTTATATTAACAAGTAAATTTGGTTGAAGCATGTGCCTTAGTTGTTTTATCTCATAAGAATCTAAATCTATTTGCTAAGTCTCGTTTTTACATTTTTATTGTAAATTAATCACAATCTTTTAATTCAATTTTAATTGCTTTTAAATTCCTAGCTTTAAATAATCTTGTCTCTGTGGGATCGATAACTCGGACTTAAAGTCCACTTTATTACTACATACGACCAATCCACTTGCTGTTTAATACACGTACGGATTTTTCGTGTCAAAGGCATTGCTTGGGAGGCAACCTAAGATTTTACCTTTTCTCGTTCCTTTATTTTATGTTTTTTTATATACTTTTCGTCTTTTTCTTTGAGGTGAAACATATCCAAAGGTAATACTGGAGCACGATTTAAACTTAGTCAAAAAATAAATAAAAAAAATTGTTGAATTGACAGATTACAACTTCAAATTAGGCGTGTCCACGCTCTGTTCAAAGTTGTAAACTACCCAATTTTGCACAATTTTGAAAATTTATGACTTCAACTTAGACGTGCCCACACTCAAATTTAACTTACACTCTGCTTAAAAACTTCACCCCTTAGTCAATTTAAAAAAAAAAGAATTAATTAATTTTAAAAAAAATCACAAAATATTTTTATTTTCGAATTTCTTTTCTAGCAATTTTCTTTCCTTTTCTTTTCTTTCCCTTTTTAGCCAAAATCTCTAATCCTTTCTTCCCCAAATTCTTTTGTAACTGGTGGTCTCAAGTGGCATACGAAAGGATCTAAAAGGGGGAGGGGGTTGAATAGACCCTGAAAACTTTTTGGACTTCAAAAATTTTCATATCACTTTTAAAGATTTGAACGCTTAGGAAGCTGAGCGCTTGGGTCAGGTGCTTCAGTAAAGATAACTTAGACTTAGTGATTTTAGTAATTTACCAAGGTAGGGTAACGCTTAGATCTCTTAATCAGGTTTAGCACAGCAGAAATGATTTTTAAAGCTTTAGCGTTGGTTTTGTTCAAATAGTCGCTTAACCGTTTTACTTGTCTTTTTCATGATAAATGATGAAATATAAAGTAAGATAATAAAACAATAATAGACAGTAAATAACACAAGAATTTATAAGGTTTGGTGTAATCCCAGCTACGTCCTTCTTCTCCTTGAACACTTGGAGGAAATGCCACTAAGTTGATAATCGAAGGATCACACAAAGGCTTCTACAAAATATAGGAGGGGATGATGATCTTGGGCTCCTTGATCACACAGACTTCAGCACCAATGAAGATCCTCACCAACAAGCTCCTCTCACTCAGAAATACTGCTTGTAGAGTCAACTTCTTCTTCACACAGATAGATGAGGTTGAGGGTTTTTTATCACGGGTTTGTTTGATTTTAGGAAGTTCAAAGAACTTAGAATATCTCAATAATAGTCCATAGTTCTCCTTTGAAGATGTTTGAGATATATGTGACTGTCTGGAATGTATGTAAAAAGCTTGGAAGAATTTTTGGCTATGGAGTTTCTAAACTTTTTCTTGAGAGAGAATTTCAGCAGAGTTTTGACTTTCTTGTGTATGTACATGTGTATGTAGGGTTTGCTGAGGGTAAGATATTTATAGGCATTTTCTTGGGATTTGTCCGTTGGACACATGTAGGAAAGTGCCTCTCACGCGCGAGTGAGTCATACCTTTTCTCTGACATTCTTGAGATCCTGCTGCGTTGATTTGATGTGGCAGGTTTGAACTCTGCAATTCTGACACTCTAAACCAATAGGTAGTTTGCTCCGTATACAATCTGTCCTTATCACATTTAATGCTCTTATCAAACATTTAATGCATTTGAATTTATTTCCTGTTGGAAATAAATGTCCGTTAAAAGATTGCATTTAAGTCCTTAGTGACTTCAGAATTTATTTCAGGTGAATCTGAACCTCTTGATCGCTTGGTTACTTTGAGCGCTTGATTCATGTATCCTGAAATAGTCCATAGCGATTGGCAGTGGCTTAAGACAATATCTTCATCTTCGCTTATCTTCAGACGTTGATCTTCAACTTCATCTCTAATAGACTCACCTAGAATTCTACTAGCGACTTGGTATCCAATACTTAGTCTAAAGTCTACAAAGATAAAAATTACAAGCTTAATAAAATTACAACCTTTCAAATGCTTATACAATTGTTCTATGAAAATATAAACAAACATTATTTTGGGGTTTAACATAAAATCCTATCTTGTCATCATCAAAACATTTAACATGAAATTTTCTAACAGCAGCAAAACTTGAAAACCCACCATTGAAGAACTTGAATCTCCACAAACGGCAATTCCACCAACCACAACTCCGCCGCCGGCAGCTGTTAATTCTGACCACTCTCGTTCGTCTTCTCCGATGAATTCTTCCTGGTCAAGTTTTTCAAGCCCAATTACAAATCAGTCACCACCGGACTGATCTCGGGTTCACACATCTACGTTCAAGGGAGTCCGGTTCCTTTACCTCTCTTTTTATTCCTCTTATGCTTTCTATTTTTATACATTGAGGACAATGCATGTAATAAGTGTGGGGGAGGGGGTTAAATCCTTTGTTGTGATGTGTGTATAATTCTCTTAGTGTGCAACGAGTTAAGTTAGTGTAATTGTTTCACAATCTCAATTCTTTTGATTTGAAAAATTTGTTGAAATTCATAGGAGAAGTCGAGCATGCTTATACCGTTACAATTGTTAAAGTACATGCTTCTTTGAGAAATTTACGGAAGTTTTAATCTAGCATGATTATGTATGTGATATTTGACTCGCAAAAATCCTTTGATATTTTCTTGAGTTTATATTTTGGTGAAATTAAATTGATGATGAATTGAATATATGAGTATTAAGACCCGGAGAAATAGTTCGTTCTTAAAAAGTGTGTGATATAACCTCTTGTAGCGCCTACGGCTAACTACAGTGAAGGGACTAATCCTGAAGAATTTTCAAGCTTGGTAACCTAAGGCCAACTGGTCTAGGATCTATCGGCCCAAACCTGCTACTATGTTAGTATCCTAATAGGGCTATAAAGAGAGTATCAAATATTAAATGATAAATGATAAACTTGTTGAGTAACCGGGTGCATTCATGACCAATGTTTGTATTTGCGTCAAAAGATAAGTAATTTCTTAAATAAATAGAAGTATGATATTGGTTCTAATTGTTATTAAATGCTTGAGGAGATAGAAATTGTTAGGAATTTCATAATAGATGTTTTGATGACGATAAGATAGGATTTTATGTTAGACCCCAAAAGAATGTAAGTTTGTACTTTCCTAGAATATATGGATAAGCGTTCGAAAGTTTATTATTTTGTTAGGCTTGTAATTTTTATCTTTGTAGATTTTAGACTTAGGATTAGATACCGAGTCGCTGATAGAATTCTGGGTGAGTCTCTCAAAGATGAAGTTGAAGATTCAACTGTCTGAAGCCAAGAGAAGATGAAGATTTGTTCCAAGCGTTTGTCAAACACTAAAGAACTGTTTCAGGATTTGTGACTCAAGCACTCAGCGATTTCAAGCGCTCAGCTGTCTCAAGTGCCCAGCTGTTTCAAGCATCTGACTCAAGCATCTGACTCAAGCGTCCGACTCAAGCGTCCAGCTTTCAGATTCACCTGAAGGATAAAACCCAAGTTATCAAGGACTTAAATGCAATCACCAACGGACATTTATTCTAACGGGAAATAAATTCAAAATGCATTAAATGCTTGATAAGTGCATTAAATGTAAACAAGACAGTATGACTTGTGGACAAGACTCCTTTCGACTAGATTGTCAACTTTTCAGAGTTCAAACCTGCTCCTGTCCAATCGAAACCAGCAGATTTTCAAGAATGTCAAAATGGGACTACTTGACGCGCTGCGTGAGAGACACGCGCCTGATTGTGTCCAACAGACAAATCCCAAGAATTTCTATAAATATTACCCTTCAGCATACTCTAGGATGTGATGTGAAAAAGAAGAAAAAGAAAAAAAAAGAGCTGAGAAATAATTTGAGTGAAAAGCTTGCAAACCCCATAGCCAAAATCCATCAAACTTCTCAAATACATTCCAAAGACAGTCACCGATATCTCAAACATCTTCATAGAAAAACCATACACTATTATTGAGATGTCCCAGGTTGTTTGAACTTCCCAACATCAAACAAACCTGTTACAATAAACCCTCAACACCTTTCATCTGAGTGAGAAAGTTTGTTGATTCACAAGCAATATTTTTGTGTAAAAGAAGCGTGTTGAAAAAGGTATTTATTGGAGTTGAAATCTATGTGATCAAGAAGCTCGAGATCATCTTCCGAGGATAGAAGTGTCTTGTAGCAGAAATCTGTGTGACCAAGGAGCTCAAGTCATCGATATCCATCTCTCTCCCTAATTTGTAGAAGTTTCTATGTAATTCTTTGAGAATCATCTTAGTGGATTGCCTCCGAGTGTTCAAGGAGAAGAAGGACGTAGTTGGGATTACACCACCCAACGAACCTTACAATTATTGTGTTATTTACTTTACAATCAATTTTCTTATCATCATATCATAACATAAATTGATTAAGTAAAACACAATCAAACGCTAAGCAACTAAGATATTTTCCATGACGCTAAAGCTTTCAAAGAAAAGACTATAAAATCAACTCCGTTGTGCTAACACTGATTAAAAAAGTGAACGCTTAAACCTATTTGGTTGTAGTATTCAAATCTTGAAATCTAAGTTAACTTTATAAAACAATCTTCATTAGACGCTCAGGTCAAGCGCCTACTTCTCAAGCGTCCAACGAATTTTTATACGAAATTTTGAAGTCAAAAAAGATTTCAGGGTCTATTCAATCCCCCTCCCCCCCTCCTTCTAGACCCTTTCGTATGCCACTTAGGACCAACAATTGGTATCAGAGCGGTTGAAGTTGAAATTTTTAAAATTTCCAAGCGTAACTGCTTGTTTACATCCAATTTTGAAAAAAAAAATAGTTGCTTTAAAAAATTTCATGGCATTTTCAAAAGTTCCTAAGTTGACCGAGTCAAATTATGACTCATGGAAGGTCAAAGTTTTTGCTTATCTTTGTGCTTGTGATGATGAAATGTGTGATATCCTTTCAGATGGACCGATTCGAATATTCAAAGTCATCACTAGAGCGCCTAGGGCGACTGAAGCGACTCCGGATGGTTATGTTGAGAAGCCAAAGCATGAGTGGTCAGCTGATGAGCGTCGAAGAGCAAATATAGATAATGTTGGACGGAACACTCTATATACAGCCATTGGAGACAATGATAACTTATTCAATAAGGTCAAGTCGTGCTCTACGACTAAGGAAATTTGGGATAAGTTAGCCACTATATGTAAAGGTTCAACACAGATAAGAGAGAACAAGCTCTCCATAGCCATGCAAAGATTCGAGCATTTTAAGATGTTGCCAAGCGAAACGTGACACGCTAATAGCTAACGTGCTTGGATAGCAAGTGCACTTGAATTTTAGTTTATGATTTTATAATGAAAAAGAACAAATAAAGTAAGGATAAATTGAAGGTAAAACGCGTAAGATAAGAACGAAGACACACGAAGGGTTGAAGACCAATTATAAAGGGAGACTAAAGCACATGTTAGGTCCAAATTGCTCAATTACACTTTTAAAGATTCTCGTTGAAGGTTTACACCTATGTCGCTATGGTGAAAGCTCCTAGAGTAAAGAATAACCGATGTCTCGTGTTGAACTCCTATGATTGAATGATGGTTTCCTAAGTATATCTACCTGGAAATCTAATCACCAAACACGCATTAACGCACTAGAGCTCACTCGACTTAGATCGAACGACTTCACCCGGGAATCTTTACCTATGTCTAGGGCAATTCCTTATTGGTTGCGGGTTATGGAGTGAATTTCTTGCACCCTAAGTTAATTTTCTCTCGAAATATTCACCTAGGCATAAGATTCTAACATATGGTGATCAAGCATATGTCAAACAAGCAAAAACACAAATTCACACCACATAACAACATAAGAATCACTTCAACAATCCTCTATTATAAGCATAAATCACAATTTGGCCTTACATGGCCCTAGTCTTACAAATTTAGCTCATAGTTAATGGCATAAAGGACATAGATAGATTCATATACATATTCATGGACAATAATGAAAAGAGAAAGCTATTAAAACTCCCTATGTTGAATTGATGATGGATCTTCACTTCAATCTTCAATCCCCAAGCTAACCTTCCTTTTTGATCTCTTCCAATTGATGATAAAATGGCTCAAAAACCCAGAAAATCGCCTTGAATCCCCAGGAGTTGGAACCCTTGCATTCAGCTCAAAATTCCCTTTTATAGCTTCCAAAAACGGTTACAACGGCGCCCAGGCGCGGGTGGACTGACGCCCAGGCGCGGCTTACGTGTCACTGTTGGCTTGAGGCAAAAGTAAAGCAGGTGCCCAGGCGTGGTTTTACTAGCGCTCGGGCGTGGTCGGTCTCTCTCCTAGGCGCGGAATGTGTGGCGCCTGGGCATGAGACTGCATAGCATTCTGTGGACACATTCGGCCAGCGCTCGGGTGTGGCCTAACTGGCGCTTGGGCGCCGGTCTGCGAAGCATCCTATGGAAATTCGTTTGATACACCGTCTTTTGCCCTTTTCTTCGTGCAATGTCACCTAGTGTCTGAATTCATTTAATACACAGATTAAACATACAAGAGGCACAATTCAAGCTATAAAAAGACCTAAATTGTCGATAAAAGGGGTTAAGAACCTGTGCAAAAACGACTCCTATCAAGATGCTAGATCAATTGGATGCGAGATTTACATCGCTTATTACAGAGTTAGCGTCTTTGGATAAAGAGTTGACCAATAAGGAAATGGTCAAAAAGATTTTTAGAAGTCTCCCTAGCAAATATTTGATAAAGACTGTAGCAATGAGAGAATCACAAATGTAGGACATTATTATGCCAGAATATGTGTTCTCGGAGCTAAAGGCTTTTGAATTCGAATTAGGAGAAGTCAGCTACACCTCGTCTTCAGCGACTGAGTCCGGAGCCTTAATCGCTACAACCAATAACAACTGAAAATCAGTGAGTGAGGTGGAAGCGATAGGATCAAATGAGAATCAGGAAATGGATTTATTGGTCAAGAAATTTGAGAAATTTCTGAGATATGAAAAGAGAAAATCATGTTCTTCATTCCAAAACTAGGTATGATTTAAACGCTTAATCATTATGCATCATATTTTCATTGGACATATAATGTAAGTGGAATCCACGTTATTATATTGTCTAAAAGCATTTTTTTTTTAAAATTGTTACAAGATATCAAATTTAGGGAAAACCTTAAAATTATACTTGTACACATGTGTAAGCATCAATGATCAAAAATTGTTTTCATATGCATAGATCATCAACGCTTATAGTTATTTGTGCATGATAAGTTAGACGCTCAAACATAAAAAGAATTTGATTTCAAGCGTCAACATAAATTTTACAACAAGTGGTATCATCAAATGATATATGTTAAGCGTTGAATATTCCCTTCAACACTTAATAAAAATATTTTATAAAATCATGCATAACCTTTTTAAATGTCTTGAGAAGGCAGACATAGTTGGATGTTGATTTACCATCAAGTGGTATCAATGGTGGTGAAAATCGCTAGAGAATTTTTCACTGGCCTTCCAGATGTGGATGTGACTGTGGAAATCGCTAGAGGATAGTGTTTACACGGTCCTTCCAGACATGGAAGCGACTGTGGACGCTGAGCAGTCGATAGAAGTGGTCGAGTTTTTCCCCACACCAACTGGTCCTCTTCCTCAAGCGTCAGAGTATCGCTTGAACTGCTATCTTCCCTTGACGATGACAAGAAGGAGAAAGAAGAGAAAGAAAAGCAGTTTAAGGGGAAAGAGAAAGAAAAGGCAGGTATTCATCATTTCAGTATAAATCATATACGCTTTCAATTCCATATATATGAATGAGTGATTTATCCCTGAAACATCTTGTTGAAGTTAATCTAATATTAACTAACTTATCTAACTTTCAAAACGCTAACTTATATTATTTTGGGCTTTTCTTTAAACTCTTGAACTATAAAAGAGTTATAAGAGTTAAGGTCTTGACATCATCAAAATGGGGGAAATTGTTAGGAATTTCATGTTAGATGTTTTGATGATGACAAGATAGGATTTTATGTTAGACCCCAAAAGAATGTAGGTTTGTACTTTCATAGAATATATGTATAAGCATTTGAAAGTTTATTATTTTGTTAGGCTTGTAATTTTTATCTTTGTAGATTTTAGACTTAGGATTAGATACCGAGTCGCTGCTAGAATTCTGGGTGAGTCTATCAAAGATGAAGTTGAAGATTCAAGCGTCTGAAGTCAAGAGAAGATGAAGATTTGTTCCAAGCGTCTGTCAAACGCTAAAGAACTGTTTCAGGATTTCTGACTCAAGCGCTCAGTGATTTCAAGTGCTCAGTTGTTTCAAGCGCTCAGCTGTTTCAAGCATCTGACTCAAGCGTCCGACTCAAGCGCCCGAGCGACTCAAGCGTCCAACTTTCAAATTCACTTGAAGGATAAAACCCAAGTTATCAAGGACTTAAATGCAATCACCAACGGACATTTATTTCTAACGGGAGATATATTCAAAATGCATTAAATGCTTGATAAGTGCATTAAATGTAAACAAAACTGTATGACTTGTGGACAAGCCACCTTTCGACTAGACTGTCAGCTTTTCAGAGTTCAAACCTGCTCCTGTCCAATCGGAAACAGCAGATTTTTAGGAATGTCAGAATGGGACTATTTGACGCGCTGCGTGAGAGACACGCGCCTGATTGTGTCCAATGAACAAATCCCAAGAATCTCTATAAATAGTGCCCTTCACCAAACTCTAGGATGTGATGTGAAAAAGAAGAAAAGAAAAAAAAAAGCTGAGAAATAATTTGAGAGAAAAGCTTGCAAACCCCATAGCCAAAATCCATCAAGCTTCTCAAATACATTCCAAACACGGTCATCGATATCTCAAACATCTTCATAGAAGAACCCTACACTATTATTGAGATGTCCTAGATTGTTTGAACTTCCCAACATCAAACAAACCTGTTACAATAAACCCTCAACACCTTTCATTTGAGTGAGAAAGTTTGTTGATTCACAAGCAGTATTTTTGTGTAAAAGAAGCTTGTTGAAGAAGGTCTTTATTGGAGCTGAAATCTATGTGATCAAGGAGCTCAAGATCAGCTTTCGAGGATAGAAGTGTCTTGTAGCAGAAATTTGTGTGACCAAGGAGCTCAAGTCATCGATATCCATCTCTCTCCCTAATTTGTAGAAGTTTATGTGTGATTATTTGAGAATCATCTTAGTGGATTGCCTCCGACTGTTCAAGGAGAAGAAGGACGTAGTTGGGATTACACCACCCAATGAACCTTACAATTATTGTGTTATTTACTTTACAGTCAATTTTCTTATCATCATATCATTACATAAATTGATTAAGTAAAACACAATCAAACGCTAAGCAACTAAGATATTTTCTGTGACGCTAAAGCTTTCAAAGAGAAGACTATAAAATCAACTCCGCTGTGCTAACACTGATTAAAGAAGTGAACGCTTAAACCTATTTGGTTGTAGTATTCAAATCTTGAAATCTAAGTTAACTTTATAAAACAGTCTTCATTAGACGCTCAGGTCAAGCGCCTACTTCTCAAGCATCCAACGAATTTTTATATAAAGTTTTTGAAGTCGAAAAAGACTTCAGGGTCTATTCAACCCCCTCCCCCCTTCTAGACCCTTTCGTATGCCACTTAGGACCAACAGAAATGAATCATGCGAGTTGAATGTTGTATACATGATATTGTAGTCATGGATTTTTGTGAATTTTTGAAGAGTATGTATGGATACGAAAGTGATAGTTGAGGCATGATTGATATCTTTAAAGAATTTTGTTAAAATTTTTGATGATAAGGGTTGATGTTTGGAAAAACAAGTTTCTTTGACTTATTTGTTGTACATTGAGAGATCGATTTTGTGGGTATAACGTCTGCAAACCCTCACGAACACAACTCGTCCACTAGGGTAACCTAGGGGTTTAAAGGCTTGTTGCATATGCTAAATCCAATCGTGATACCTACGAAAGTGGTTAGTTTTAGTTGTTTTTGTTATTTTTCTTTTTCTTTGTTTTTGGGTCTTTTGTTTTTGCACGGGGACATGCAAGAGCTAAGTGTGGGGAAATTTGTTAGTATGCATTTTATGCATGTTTTCTATATATTTCCTCTCTTATTTTATTGGTATTTGAGTTTAAATAATAGATATTTCTCTTGATTTTTATTTTGATAGGTGAAATTTCAAAGAAGAAGAAAAAGGATGGAGAAAGAGAAAAGAAAGGACTACACGTTATTTTAGAGTGAAGTAGGAAGAGAAAATCCTAAGTTTTAGGAGCTTTCCTATTTTTAGGAGTGTTATTAGTGTTTTATCTTATTAAGGAATTAATTTTCTTATTTCATTATAATTAGAGTTTTATTTATTTAGGAGTCTTTTGGCTAGGCTTATATTTATTAGAGATAGCTGGAATTTTTATTCTCTCCCACACATTCATATTACACGTTTTTTTACAAGAGAAGAAGAGAAAATTCTGTGTTTTGTTCCATTGAAGATATATTGCTAAAAACTCAAGTTTCTAGCCGAGGATATTTGAAGTTTTAATTCTACAAAATTTGTGAGATCTAATTTATTCTTATTCTTTCTTTATTCTTGAATATTCACATATTCTTTGTGCTTGTTGAAACTATTGTTTCAATTAATTGGGTGATTCGGCCGGTTATTTAATTGTTGGAATAATATATAGCTAATTAGAATTCCTAATCCATAATTGTTTGGTTAATTCTAATGTTGGTAGCAATTAATAACGTTGATTATGCACAAGTTTTCGATTGTTATTATGGGAATATATAATCTAATTTAAATGAACGGAGCTTGTGAGTTTGTTAATTAGAATTGGTGTTTGTCTAATTCTTAAAGCTATTATTGAATTAAATCTTAAGAGCTTGTTTAGGGTTATTCAATTAATAAGGGAAATAATCAAAGAGCTTGTTTTGATTATCGATAAAATAAGGTGAAACGAGGTTCTAAGAGCTTGTTAACAACTATAGCCAATTTATTCAAGAATATTGAATTATCTTTGCATCGAGGATCAAATTATAGAATTAAAGCGGATAAAATTCCTTAGGCTAGAATCTCACCACATATTGATTACTTTAATTTTGCATCTCTTGATTTTAATAATTGTAGTTATATATATTAATTTTTAGTTTAATCAAATATTGAAAATCCCCCCTCTTTATTTCAATTTTAGTAATTGGAGAAATAATCTGAACCAATCCCTGAGGAATCGACCCTGCTCACCACTATCTGCAAATTTAGGAGTAGGAATTATTTGTGTAGGTTCAATACCTAACAAATTTTGGTGCCGTTGCCGGGGATTGGTGTCTTTAGATTTTGTTCTCATTATAGATTTAATTTTTGTTGCCTGTTCTATTGCCTCGATCTCTTCGTGCAGGTGAACTTCAATACGATCCTAAAATTGAAAAAACAGCTCGCTGACTACGAAAAGAAGCCAAGCAACATGCTCAAGGAGTCCTATCTACTTCATCTCCCGGATTGAATTTAACTTTGGAATTGAGTGACACGTCCAGTGATTCAATAGAGGAACTCGAAGTCATGGCCAACGCCAACGAAAGAACTTTAAGGGAGTTAGCTATGCCAAACATGAACCAACAACCTCTTTGCATTCAATACTTACTTTCATAGAATCATACAGCAAAAATAGTATAGAGCTAGAATTATGCAGATTAATGATGATACTCAAACACTAACAGAATACATAGAGGTCATAAAGCACTTTGTCAACTTCTATAAAGACATGTTGGGGACAAAAATCCATGTCAAGCATGTTAATGAACTGTGCTGGGACAAGGGCCTAAATTGATAGTGGAGATGCAATGTTTAATTTCAATTCCACTAAAAGTTCAGGGCCAGATGGGTATGGAAGTGGATGTTATAAAGCTGCCTAGAATGTGATAGGAAATGAAGTTACTGAGGCTATTCTTGAATTCTTCCAACAAGGAAAGCTTCTGAATTAGGTTAATAGCATTGTGCTAAGTTCGATACCAAAAGTGGATCACCCAGTGTATGCAAGTGAGTTTAGACCTATTGCATGTTGCAATAGTATCTTTAAGTGTGTATCCAAAATGATTACAAAAAGATTGGCTAAGGTACTACCATACTTAGTGAATAACCAGGGGTCATTTACACAAGGGATGCTCTCCAAGGTGCTTAATGAAAATTGATATAAAAAAAGTGTATGATTCTATGGAATGGCAATTTCTAAAGGAATTATTAAAAGGAATAAAGTTTCCTCAGAGATTCAGTGATTGGCTATTAGAGTGTGTTACAACACCAACATATTCAATAGCCCTGAATGGTAAAATAAATCGCTATTTTCAAGGGCAGATGGGTTTGAGGTAGGGAGATATCATATCTCCACTACTATTTGTTCTAGTAATGGAATACTTAACTAGAAGTTTCAGACAGGCAGTACAACATCCTCAATTCAGTTACCACCTTGGTTGTAAACATTTGGAGCTCACAAACATCTGCTTTGTAGATGATTGGATGGTTTTTAGTAAAACAATCCCACCCATAGTGGAGATCTTATGGAATGCCTTTCAGAATTTCTCAGAGACAACCGGTTTACATGCAAATCAAGAAAAGTTCAGCATCTACGTTAGTGGAACTAGGAAGGAAATCAAACAGAAAATCCTTGAGATTACTGGATTTGCATAAGGCATGTTCCCTATGAAGTATTTAGGAGTTCCACTGCCCCCAAGCAAATGTAATAAAGTGGATTGTTATGTGCTTGTGGAGAAAACAGCAACCAAATTGACAAGATGGGCATTAAGTCACTTATCATATGCAGGCAGGGTGCAACTGATCTCAGTGTTGTTGACTATTCATACCTATTGGGCTTCAATCTTCATATTACCTCAGTCTATTATGAAGTTAATTGAGCAGAAAAGAAGGATTATTTTCATCTTAACTTTGTTTATTTTCCTGTGGGGTACTAGTGAGCAGAAAAAGAGGATTATTCCTGGGAACAAATTTGTGGAAAAAAAAAAGTGGAGGCCTTAACTTGAAGAGTTGTAAAGTATAGAATATAGCAGTAGTAGGGAAATAGGTCTGAGCTTTCGCCCAGCAAAGGGATACTTTATGGGTTAGGTGGATCAATAGTGTATATCTTAAAGGTCAAGATTTTTGGTTGTGTAACCCCCACTCTAATTGCATCTAGGCATGGAGGAAAATGAACAAAGTCAAGATGAAAATTCAGGCTGGATTTACTCATAACAAATGGGCACTTACTCCATCGGGTACTTTTAATACTCAAAGTTGCTATGAATGGTTGAAGGGGAATATGCCTCAATTTAGGTTAGCTTAGCTCGTGTGGAATAGAATGAATGTACCCAGACATTCTTTTGCTATGTGGTTGTTATGCATAAAAAGCTAGCTACTAGAGCAAGACATTGTAGAATATTGCAGAATATTGATTGTGGTTGCATATTTTGTGATGCAAGAATGGATTATCTTGAACATATTTTTTTAAAAAAACTAAAAGTGGAGTAAAGGGTTATTAGCCAAACTGATGGTGTGGCTGAGGGTTAATACATGGCCTACAGGGGTATTCAAAGAGAATTAAATGGTTGAGATTTGCCTTTAAAGGCCGGAAGTTGAGACAACAAATATTGATAGCAAGAGTGGCTTGGGTGGTGAATCGGATCTGGAGAGAAAGGAATCTTTGATATTTTGAACAGAAACAGAGAGGGATTGATGTTGTGTTTGCAGATTTCAAACTAGAGCTATGCATTAAATTTGGAGGGATAGATAAACAGAAGCTAGAAAATAGAGATACTGTATACATTGCCTACATATTGGAAGTATAGTTTTCCTTATTTTTGTCTTGTGTGCTGAGCTATAGAAAGTTTCTTTGTTGAGTACACCAAAGCTTGAGTTATCTCTCCCTTGTGTGTGTTGTAGGGGTGACTTTGAGCTTGTTGGTTATAAAGTTTTTACTTTTACCTAAAAAAAAAAGGCTGTCATACTATTTTACAAACTAGGGCCAAGCCAATAAATAGCTCTCTGGGCAATCGAGCACCTAACATTAGCACCCCACCCACCCCCGAGGCTTATAAGGACCACTGAACCCCCCCCCCCCCCTCCCAAACACCACCAGCTCCTGTTCCATCCACATCATCGCCGCCCAGCACAATTAACATCTAGCTACCATCAATCCCCAACCCATTAGCACCAATTTCGTGGCAGCCACTTGCAACCATCATGTTGCAACATTAATAGGATGCTCCCATATTTCTTCAAAAAACTACCCATCCCCTTAAATCGCAATTGTCGCCACCTAGTCTAACACCAACCCTCTCCTCTATAGCCCCCACAACCCAACTTAACACCAATCCACCCCAAATTTCAACACCAAAACTACCATCCTCTTCCTCGCGTAAAGCCTCAATATCATCTCATCACTCTACAAATACCATTACTTGATCTTACTTCTGTTTTTTTATTTGTTATTGGGAGAGTTACACCTAGATCGCTTGAAGTTTGGTATACTTACCAAGAACTCTTAGATGTTGTGTACATGGCTAAACTTGTATTCAGGAAAAAAATAAAGATAAAAGTCTATTTATGGGCACATACACAAAATGTCAGTAAAGAGAGAATTTATAACAAATTGATGCTAAAAGAGTCAGAGGACAAGACGCAAAGAGTTATGCTTTCATTTTGATGACTCGGATCAAAATTGTGGTTGTTGGAATAGTGTAGAGACAACAAAATAATTTTATGAATAACGGTTCATGGATCTTGTTAGGAATTTCATGTTAGATGTTTTGATGATGACAAGATAGGATTTCATGTTAGACCCCAAAATAATGTAAGTTTATATTTTCATAGAAATTGTATAAGCATTTGAAAGGTTGTAATTTTATTAAGCTTGTAATTTTTATCTTTGTAGATTTTAGACTAAGTATTGGATACCAAGTCGCTAGTAGAATTCTAGGTGAGTCTATTAGAGATGAAGTTAAAGATCAGCGTCTGAAGTCAGGCTAAGATGAAGATTTTGTCTTAAGCGACTGCCAATCACTATGGACTGTTTCAGGACTTATGAATCAAGCGATCAAAGCACCCAAGCAATCAAGAAGATCAGATTCACCTGAAATGAATTCTGAAGTCACTAAGGACTTAAATGCAATCATTTAACGGGCATTTATTTCCAACGGAAAATAAATTTAAATGCATTAAATACTTGATAAGAGCATTAAATATGATAAGGACAGACTGTACACGGAGCAAGCTACCTATTAGCTTAGACTGTCAGAATTTCAGAGTTCAAACCTGCCACATCAAATCAGTGCAGCAGGATTTCAGGAATGTCAGAGAAAAAGCATGACTCACTCGCGCGTGAGAGGCACGCTCCTACATGTGTCCAATGGATAAATCCCAAGAAATTGCCTATAAATACCTTACCCCAGCAAACCCTAAAAAAACACGTACATACACAAAAAAATCAAAACTTTGCTGAAATATTTTCTCAAGAAAAGCTTAGAAACTCTATAGCCAAAATCCTTTCAAGCTTTCTACATACATTCCAAACAGTCATAGATATCTCAAACATCTTTAAAGAAGAACCATACACTATTATTGAGATATCCAAATTTGTTTGAACTTCCTAAAATCAAACAAGCCCGTGACCAAAACCCTCAACCTCATCTATCTGTGTGAAAAAGTTGTTGACTCTACAAGCAGTATTTCTGAGTGAGAGAAGCTTGTTGGTGAAGATCTTCATTCGTGCTAAAGTCTATGTGATCAAGGAGCCCAAGATCATCATCCCCTCCTCTATTTTGTAGAAGCCTCTGTGTGATCCTTCGATAATCAACTTAGTGGAATTCCTCCAAGTGTTCAAGAAGAAGAAGGACGTGGCTGGGATTATACCACCCAGTGAACCTTACAAATTCTTATGTTATTTACTGTCATTTACTATTTTACTGTCTTGCTTTATATTCTATTATTTATCTTGAAAAAGACAAGTAAAAGCGGTTAAGCGACTATTTGACCAAAACGAACGCTAAAACTTTAAAATCATTTCCGTTGTGCTACCCTGATTAAGCGATCTAAGTTTTACCCTACTTTGGTAAATTGCTAAAATCACTAAGTCTAAGTTATCTCTACTGTAGCGCCTGACCTAGCGCTCAGCTCTCTAGGCGTTCAAATCTTTAAAAGTGATACGAAATTTTTGAAGTTGAAAAAGACTTCAGGGTCTATTCAATCCCCCCCCTTTTTCTAGACCCTTTCGTATGTCACTTGGGACCACCAAATCTTAATTCTTGAATAATGTGTGTGCATTATGTGTAAAAAGTATGTTTTGTATGTGGAAATGTATATTTTGTGTGTATAAAGTGTGCAGTGTGTAAATATGTGCATTGTGTATAAAAAATGTGTAGTGTGTGTAAATGTGTGCATTGTGTATAAAAAATGTGTAGTGTGTGTAAATGTGTGCATTGTTGTAAAAAGTGTGTTTGTATTTAAAAAGTATGATGTGTGTATAATTATGTATAGCATATGTAAAACGAATGCAGTGTGTGTAAAAAGTGAGGTGTGCATGTAAAAAGTATATTATGTGTGTAAAAAGTGTGCAATATGTTAAAAAATATGCTCTGTGTGTGCAGTGTGTGTAAAAAATATGTTGCGTCTATAAAAAGTACGTTGTGTGTGTGTAAATATGTGAAGCGTATGTAAAATGAGTACAATGTATGTAAAAAGTGTGCGATGTGTATAAAAAATATGTGTGTGCAGTGTGTGTAAAATATGTGCAGCTTGTGTAAAAAGTTTGTTGTGTTTGTTTAAAAGTGTGTTTTGAGTGTAAAAAGTAAGTTTTGTGTGTGTAAATATATGTAATGTGTGTAAAAAAAGTGTGTTGTGTATGTATGTAAATATGTGCAGTGTGTGTAAATATGTATTGTGAGTGTTAAAGTGTGTTGTGTGTATTGGGAATGTGCCCTCGATGCCAACGAGGAATTAGAATACAAGGCATGAGTTTAGGAAAAATCGCACTTTTGGTCCCATAAGTTTGGCCTTTTTCGATTTTGGTTCCATTCATTACGGATTTTCACATTATATTCCATAACTTTCACTTTTTCTCACTTTTGGACTTATTGAAGGATTTCGTCCAATATGTATTGTGAGTGTTAAAGTGTGTTGTGTGTATTGGGAATGTGCCCTCGATGCCAACGAGGAATTAGAATACAAGGCATGAGTTTAGGGAAAATCGTACTTTTGGTCCCATAATTTTGGCCTTTTTCGATTTTGGTTCCATTCGTTAGGGATTTTCACATTATATCCCATAACTTTCACTTTTTCTCACTTTTGGACTTATTGAAGGATTTCGTCTAATATTTAACAGTCAACTAGGTTAGTCAACATTTGACTGAAGTTTTCGAGCACAATTCGTGGATGAATGCACTAACACAAGAATTATATTCAATATCACGATGTTCTTAAGCATAGCATCGAGTCTTGTGAGTTTGACATATTCCATGACTCTCACTCGATCGAGATACGTCAGTGAAGGGCTTATACTCTGTTAGGAATTTCATGTTAGATGTTTTGATGATGACAATTAGGATCCCATGTTAGACCCCAAGAAATGTAAAGTATAAAAGCTTTCGTAGAACAAATGTGTAAGCGCCTGAAAGCTCGTGTTTTTATACTAGGCTTGTATCTTTATCTTTATAGAGTTTAGACTAAGAATGTGATACTAAATCACTAGAAGAATTCTGTGTGAGTCTATTAAGTGATGAAGTTGAAGATCAAGCGTCTGAAGAAACAGTAAAGATAAAGATTAGTCTCAAGCGTCCGTCAAACGCTAAAAGACTATCCCGGGTTACGAACTCAGCGCTCAAGATTTGTTATGAACCTTAGACCAAGTACTTAACACTAAGTCAATGATAGAATTCTGAGTGAGTCTATCAAAGATAAAGTGAAAGGACAAGCGTCTAAAGAATCGGGCAAAGATTGTGACCTTTCTCAAGCGTCTGATTAACAAAGAAGGCCACTTTCAAAAAGCCTAAACTCCAAAGGCTCAAGCGCCTAGTTCTCCAAGCGTAACCTGAAGATTCAAACCCAAGTTATCAAAGATGCATGAATCAACGGAAATTATTCCCAAACGGAAATAAGACAAGATGCATCAAAAGTCGGATAAGTGCTATTAAAATATAAGCACTACAACTAATGGGCAAGCCATATCTTTGACCGAGACTGTCAGATTTATGAAACCAAGACCATGCCTAACCAATTAAATATACCCAAAGTTAGGATTGTCAGAACTCATGGAATGTTTAGGGAAACGAGATTCCAACCGTGTCCAACGGACAAAATCTCATAACAATCTATAAATAACCTTTTCAGCAAAAGGAACGAGAGAGACACAGATAGAAAAACATCTGGACGTAAAAATAAGAAAAAGGGTCCAAAACGTTGCTGAATCCTTTTTAGAAAAAGCTTATACACTCCAGAGCCGAAACCCTTTAAGCTTTCTCAAATACATTTCTAGACAGTCACCCATATCTCAAACCTCTTTTTAAGAAGAACCTACACTACTATTGAGATATCTCCAAGTTGTTTGAACTTTCCAAAAACAAACAAACCCGTGACCAAAACCATCAACACCTTTCATCTGAGTGAGAAAGCTTGTTGACTTACAAGCAATATTTTTGTGTAAAAGAAGCTTGTGGAAGAAGATCTCTATTGGAGCTGAAATCTGTGTGACCAAGGAGTTCCGAGATCAAGCGTAACTTGCACCATTTCTGAGTGAAAGAAGCAAGGGGATAGAAGGTCATTAGTGGAGCTGAAATCTGTGTGACCAAGGAGTTCCGAGATCATATCCAATCTCACTCTATTTTGTAGAAGTCTCTGTGTGACTCTTCGATAATCATCATAGTGGAAAACCTCCCTGATAAAGGGAGAAGAAGGACGTAGCTGGGATTACATCACCCAGTGAACCTTACAAATATCTTGTGTCATTTACCGCTTTAAGCATTTACTGTTTTACTACTTTACTATTCATATTGCATACATTCTGATAAAGTTTTAAAACAACTAAGCGACTACTTTTGATTAACAAACCGAACGCTAAGCTATAAAATACTTCCGCTGTGCTAACCCTGATTTAGTGACTAAACTCTGCCCTACTTTGGTAAGCGTTGAAATCACCAAGTCTAAGTTAACTTTTCCCAAGCGCCTGAAACTAGCGCTTAAGTCATTATCTCTCAAGCGCCGCACCCAGCGCTCAAAGCTTTCCGAGCGTTCAAATACTTCAAAGTGATACGAATTTTTAGAAGTCAAAAAAGACTTCAGGGTCTATTCAACCCCCCCCCCTCTAGACCCTTTCGTATACCACTTGGGACCAACAAGAAGTATCAGAGCGGTTGAAGTTGAAACCTAAGCGTTTCCAAGCGTAACTGCTTGTTCAGATCAATTTTTTTAAAAAAAAATATAGTCGCTTTAAAATTGCTTTAAATTTTTTTTCATGGCATTTTCCAAAGTTCCTAAGTTGACCGAATCAAACTATGATTCATGGAAGGTCAAAGCGTTCACCTATTTGTGCTCATGTGATGATGAAATGTGTGATAATATTTCAGATGGGCCAATCAAAATATACAAGATCATCACCAGAGCGCCCGAAGCCACAGAAGAGACACCCGATGGCTATGTGGAGAAGCCCAAACAAGAATGGTCTACTGATGAGCGTCGATGAGCATATCTAGACAATGTTGGTAGAAACGCTCTATACACAGCCATTGGAGATAATGACAACTTATTCAACAAGGTCAAATCATGCAACACTACTAAAGAAATTTGGGATAAGTTGGCTACCATTTGTGGTGGCTCAGCACAAATCAAGGAGAACAAACTATCAATTGTCAAAGAAAAATTCAATAGCTTCAAGATGCTACCTAATGAGACGCTAGAGCAATTACACATGAGGTTTACAGCTCTTGTCACTGAACTAACATCTCTGGATATGGAGCTACAAAATCGAGAAACAATGGTCAAAATCTTTAGAAGTCTCCCAAGCAGATTCCTGATGAAAACAACTGCAATGAGAGAATCAAACAATCTGGATAGCCTAACTCCAGAAGATGCTTTTTCAGAACTCAAAGCATTTGAGTTTGAGCTGAATTCGGCCAGTGATGCAGTAAGTAATCCAGTGATCGAATCTGGAGCGCTAATGGCATCAATCAAAGGAAAATCTATCAAAGAAAAAAACTCGGATATAAGTGAGGAAGAAGAACTGGCGCTTCTAAATAGATTCAAGAAATTTCTGAAATATGAAAAGAAGGGAAACAGTCCTAAGCACCCAGGACAAAATTCATATCAAGCGTATCCCCAAATACAACCACAATATCAAGTGCCTCACTATCCTGCGTCTCCCTCCCGAGCGCCAATTCAATATCAAACTCCATCTCAGCAAGATCTCTCAATGCCTGCAGCGTTAAACCAGCGATCCACAAGATTAACAAACGAACAAAAGATGAAGATCAATCTCTGTTATAACTGCAGAAGACCAGGGCATTTCCAAGTTAATTGCCCATATCCAAATGTGTCTAAACCTACAAAGCAAGATCACACGGATAGAAACCAATTCAGGAGCAATCGGAGACAACAAGGCTTGCTAGCAGAATCAGAACCTCTCTATACTCCTGAAGAGGACTTGGAATCATCAGATGAAAGCAGCGATGATGAACCATCAAAGGATTCAGCATTCATTTATCTCATGGCAAGAGATAATGAAGCATCTAACGACTTACCATCTGAGGTCACCACTGATCTGTATCATCCTCTTTCTTATAATGAATTACTTGACAAAGTAAAGGAATATTATACAGATTGTCAAGATGCCGCCAAATTATTTCAAAATCACTATCATATTATTTCAGCACTCAGAAGTGATAACGTAACGCTCAAAGCAGAGTTGCAAGTTCAGCAACAGTGCATTGAGAAAAACCAATCACTCGAGAGTGAAATTACTCAGCTAAAAAATGATATTGATATAATAGTCAAGAGAGAAGCTGAATTGATCGCTAAACTTGCTAAATCAGAACAACTTATCTCATCATTATCAAAAGCTTCTAGAACACTAGATAATGTGACTGAAGTAACCAAAGCATTTGGTGAAAAGACCGGTTTAGGTTGTGATAAATCTGGTCACAAAACCAAAGCGTCTATGGTTATATCAACCAACAGAGGAAAAGGTGTAACCTTTGTTGGAGAAAGCTCAAACAGACAAACGCTGAATGAGACTCAGAATATTGGTATTAGACCAAATGAAAAAGCTAACACTGGCTCAGTCAAAAGAAAGACCAAAGTAAATGATCTACAAAAGAAAGTATATCCAAGCGCTCGAAGGGCTAAGGAAAAACCTTCTACAAGTAAATCAAACGCTAAGCGTCTATCACCAAAAGTGCATCCTAAGCCAATATCAAGGAAATACCAATGTCAATATCCGCAAAGATCTAGATCATATTATCGACACTATGATAACCATGATTATGATTGTAATTATTGCTATACACCTGAAGAGCACACACAACACAAACCGAAACCCAAAAAGGCCAATCTTCCCAAAATGAAGACAAAGCAAATGTGGGTTCCGACGATTCTAATTCAGACTAACGTTACTAACAAAGAAGGACCCAAAACAAAATGGGTACCTAAAAAGAATTAGAACTGCCCTTTTGAATGCAGGTACCTAGAGCCAACACCGACACTTCAATATGGTACATAGATAGTGGGTCATCAAGACATATGACTGGCTCAAAGGATCTACTGATCAACTATCGTGCAACCAATGGTCCTCAAGTTATATTCGGTGATAATTCCAAAGGTAAAACTAAAGGTATAGGTATCATGCGCAGGGGGAACATCATGATAAATGATGTATATTATGTTGAGGATCTTAAACATAATCTTCTAAGCATAAGTCAATTTTGTGATAAAGGCTTTGAAATTAAATTTTCTAGTGACTTCTGCGAAATAATAGATGTTAAGACAAGATCTACGAAGTTAAAAGGAAAAAGAACAAACAATGTATACTTAGTAGATTGGGACTCAACATTAGATAACAACCCTACATGTTTCGTAGCTAAGAATCAAAACGAATTAGGTTGGTTATGGCACAGAAAAATGAATCACCTCAACTTCAAGGCAATCTCTCAATTAATATCTCTAAATCTCGTAGAGGGATTACCTAAAGGTTCCTTTAATAAAGATCGCTTATGTGATGCTTGTCAAATGGGTAAGCAAGTCAAATCATCCTTTAAGAAGAAATCTCATCTATCTACATCGCGAGTACTTGAATTATTACACTTAGATTTATTTGGTCCTATTCAAATCATGAGCATTAGCGGTAAAAAGTATTCACTAGTGATAGTTGATGATTTCTCACGTTATACATGGGTAGAATTTTTAGCGTCTAAAGATGAAACTAGCGCTAAGCTCACATCACTAATTCGTCAGCTACAAAACTCAAAAGACCTAAAAGTAACCAGAATTAGAAGCGATAGAGGAACTGAATTTACTAACCATATTGTTGAGAAATACTGCAAAGACCTTGGGATACTTCATGAGTATTCAGCGCCTAGAACCCCTCAACAAAATGGAGTTGCTGAGCGACGAAACAGAACGCTCAAGGAAGCTGCCCGTACCATGTTAGCCGAATCCAAGCTACCTCAAAGGTTTTGGGCCGAAGCTATCAACACTGCTTGCTACACTCAGAACCAGTGTATGATCAACAAGCAACATGAAAAGACTCCATATGAGTTATGGAAGGGACGTAAGCCGAATGTTTCATACTTTCATGTATTTGGTTCAAAATGTTTCATTCATAACAATGGATCCCAAAGCCTAAAGACATTTGATCCTAAAGCAGATGAAGGAATCTTTCTAGGATACACCAAAAATGGAAAGAGCTTTCGCATCTTAAATGAGATCAAATCGAAGGTTGAAGAATCCATTCATGTTGTGTTTGATGATGCTAACCAAGAACCGAGTAAGGTTAATATTAATGATGCAGGAATTGAAGATTTATCTCAACAAGCGTCACAAATCAATCTATGTGATGATAGTGATATTGATGAAGATAATGAAATCATTGTACCTAATCCTAAGATTACTCGTAAAGACATCAACGATGATATTGCAAGAAACGCTGATGATCATGAAGGGAATGTTCATCAAGAGCAAACTCAAACTATAAACACTGAAGCGCCTACGCAAGGAATTGGTCAAGCGCCTGCACAGTTTAATCAAGTGTTAGATCAATCTCTTAACCCGTTCCAACCAGACAGAAAATGGCTCAGAGACCATCCACCAGAACTAATTATTGGAGATATTGGAGCACCTGTTAGAACCAGAGCCGCTACAATAAATGAGGCCATGTTTGCAAGCTTCCTATCACAAATGGAACCAAAGAAAGTGGATGAAGCGCTTAACGATCCAAGTTGGATTGAAGCCATGCAAGAAGAGCTAAATCAGTTTGAAAGAAATAAGGTATGGACGCTAGTACCAAGGCCAACTCACCAAGGAGTTATTGGGACTAGATGGGTTTATAGAAACAAAATGGATGAGAATGGTACTGTAATTAGAAACAAAGCCAGGCTTGTAGCACAAGGATACTGTCAAGAAGAGGGTATCGACTTCGATGAGACATACGCTCCTGTAGCCCGTCTTGAAGCTATTCGGATGTTTCTAGCGTTTGCAGCATTTAACAAATTTACAGTTTATCAAATGGATGTAAAAAGTGCATTTCTGAATGGTAAACTCCAAGAAGAAGTATATGTGGAGCAACCACCAGGATTCATCAACAACCATGGGAAAAGTATGGTCTACAAATTGGACAAGGCACTTTATGGTCTTAAACAAGCACCAAGAGCATGGTATGACACTCTTTCTATCTTCCTTATAGGTAAAGGCTTTTCAAAAGGCAGCGTTGACACAACGTTATTCAAAATTACCCATAATGAAGATATTCTCCTAGTTCAAATTTATGTTGATGATATTATATTTGGATCTACCAATAAGCGTCTATGTGAGAAATTTTCGAAAATGATGCAAGATCAATTTGAAATGAGCATGATGGGTGAATTAACTTTCTTCCTAGGATTACAAGTTAAACAACTCCCTAATGGCATATTCATAAACCAAACTAAATATACTAGAGATATGATCAAGAAATTTGGTATGGAAAATGCATCACCTTCCAAAATTCCAATGAGCCAAACGCTTAAGCTAGATAGAGATGATAATGGAAAGAAAATTGATATCACTAACTATAGAGGTATTATTGGATCACTTCTTTATCTTACAGCTAGTAGACCTGATATTATGTTCTCAGTATGCATGTATGCACGATTTCAAGTTAATCCTAGAGAATCACACTTAATTGCTGCTAAAAGGATCCTTAAGTACCTAAAAGGCACACAAAATGTGGGCTTATGGTATCCTAGGGATTCTCCTTTTGAACTAATTGGTTATTCAGATGCAGATTTTGCAGGATGCAAAATAGATAGAAAAAGTACTAGTGGAACATGTCAATTTCTAGGTGATAGACTAATTTCATGGCATAGTAAGAAGCAACAGTCCATCGCTACTTCCACCGCTGAAGCTGAGTATGTAGCCGCTGGAAGCTGTTGTGCACAGATCCTTTGGATGAGGCAACAACTTAGAGACTATGGAATAATCCTAGATCCAACTCCTATCCATTGTGACAATCAAAGCGCCTTAGCAATGACTCAAAATCCAGTTCTTCACTCTAGAACCAAACACATTGACATTCGCTATCACTTTCTACGTGACCACGTTCAAAAGAAAGATATCTCCATGCAATTCATTGCTACAGAAAAACAATTGGCAAATATCTTCACCAAAGCTCTCAACGAACAACGCTTTCTCACTTTAAGAAGTGAACTAGGTATGATTGATCTAAATGCCTAATCATTTGAAACATCATCCTTTCATTAAGCATAAATTTAGGGGGAATAAAATTCTTTTTACACATAAAATCGTTCAATAAGTTATCAATATTAAGGAGAACCTACATAGGGGGAACCTTAAAAGGGATAACTGAACTTCAGTGAGAATGACCAATACCGCTCTTTTGTTTTATTATTACATTGGTCATAAGCACTTAGCGTTATACGCTAAACTCTTTCAGACGCTTATCAAACGTTTTCTTTAGCGTCTGTGCCCTTTCAAAATAAACTGAACGCTTAGCTTTATTCTCAGCTAAAGCGCTTAGTAAAAAGATCCTTTAAAAGCAAGCGTACATTACCCTACGCTAAAACGAGAAAGTGGATTAGTCAATCAATGCAATTAATGCTGACTTGACATTCCTCACCTTTCGCTCAAGAAAACCCATGGGTACTCATCACGTTTTTCAAAGATGGGTCAGCACATGTACACGCGTAAGTACAATTACCATGTATCTTAGACGAATACAACCAGCGCTGAATATTTTAAACCAAAAGTAAAACACTACTACCAAGACATAATGATAAGTACTGGGAAACTGTGTCCTCATACATACCCTGAAAAGAATAATTCTATATGTTACGATGACCGCTAAAGCACAAAATGTTACTTGAAAGAGAACCTCAAGATTCTCAAGCATCAAAATCACACAGAATTATTTCAAGCGTCATCTTCTTCTGAATAGGTCCAGACGCTCCTACAAACTTTTGGCGGGTATTTGAATAGTTGTTCAAAATTACAGTTTTTCATAAAATACATGTCCGCTGTTAACGGGCACACGTATCACTTTCAGTATATCAAAAGTCTCTGTTTCAAACTTTTAATCGGACGTCAAAATAGTATATGTGGTTGTTACTAAAAGTAACCGTGCTTATTAAATCTAAATTCACGTCCACAGTCGTATTTTAATGGCTGAGATTTATACTCCTCCACGTGTCAACATCTCAACTTTCAAACACAAAAAACATTCAAATTGTAGTATTTCAAAACACACCTTCTGCAGAACATAATCTCTCTTACACTCTCTTTCATTCGTGCAAGAAAAATCTCTCTCTCTCAAAATCAAAATTTTCATTCTTAATCTCTGTCTACTTCTCACTAATGGCGCCCAAGAAAGCTACTGCTGGAACCACTGAAGTTATTGTTAAGGTCACTGAAGGCCTTATAATCGATTGGAAGTTTCTCTATGAAAACCCCCAAATTGATTTAACGGAAATGATGGACTCTGTAGCAGAGGCTGGGCTTCAGAAATTTCTTACCAAACACTCGTACATGTTTCCTGAAGAATTAGAATTTTTCTGGAGAAATGCTAGTTTGTCTGACGATGAGACTTCCATCACCTGTTTGTTTCCTGTCCCCAAGACGGAATCAAAGACGTTCACTCTCTCTGCGGCCTCTATTGCCCAGAATTTCTCTCTACCTAACGACGGAGCGACTTTAGACACTATCACTGAGGAACAAATTCAAGAAGTCTGGACTCAGATTAGCGCCTATGATGGTGTTCCATACAAACCGTACTTTGAGAAGAAAGATATAGTGAACAGGTATCGAGTCTTAGCTGATTTCTGCAGTAAAAACATTGAATGCAGAGTAGGAACCTTTGACAAAATCAGCCCAACCCAGTTCCAGATGATGACTGCTATCTTGCTCAAGATAAAAATCAACTGGAGCGCCTATATATTCAGCCGATTCAGAGACAGTCTACGCACTTCAAACAGACCTTATGGCCTAGTTTTAAGTGATCTAATTTTCCGAGCAAAGTGCACCTCTTCAGCAGGAGTCACCGTGGCCAAGCATAAGTTCTATGGGCCAAGAATCATCAACAATCTCTTCAATCCACCCAAAGTTGGAGGTGCTGCTAGACCTCTCTCTGAGCGCCAAGTTGTACATGCCGCATCAAATGAGGAGGCTGAGCGCCCAGATCAGGAGAAGGCTAAACTTAATGTGAAGCGTCCCACTGTCACAAAGAAACGGGCTCCTCGAAAGCCCAAGGCTCAACCTATCAAAAGTGATGAAGAAGACGAGGACTCTATACCCCTCATTAGTCGGAAGGATCTGGAAAAGGTCCTCAAAAATATTGACTTTGGAGAACCAGCCGTTCCACAGACTCAAGCGTCCCCAGCCGAAGGGGTAAATGTGAAGCGTATCTTCAAGAGACGTAAGCGTCCAACTACTGCCATTTCTTCTAAGGCTACACACACTCCAAGCGACCAAGCCATAGCTGCTATTCCGATATCATCCTTTGAACCACCAGTTGATGTCCATCTTGATGTTGATATGGCCAACATTGTGGCCATCGCCCATGAAGCTGCCATCGACTCTACAAATCTCGAGCCTGATGAACCTGAAATCCCAGGGGTTCAACCATTGCTTGCATTACCAAGTACAACAGAGGCACGTTCAGAAGGTCAGAGCGATGCTAACGACGTTGTGATTCATCGACATTTCTTCAAGCTGGATCCCTTAAAGACCATCGATCACTCCGTCAATTATTTCCCTCCAGCGCCCGCAGAACCCTTCCTACCTACAGGATATAATGAAGAAAGTCTTATCAATGTTGAGAATGATATCGCCAAGCTCATAAAATTTGATCTGGCTGTACGCAACACTCTATCTAACCCAGCTTTGACCCCAGCTGATAAAGCTTCTTCTCTGGACTGTGGGACATGCAAACCCCCTGGTTTCGCTCTCAGAGACTACAACATCAGAGTCTATGAGCGTCAGGATAAGCTTGTGAACCCAACGAAAAAGCTACTAAACAGAGAAGGCTATTCTCACTCCCCAACACTGGTAAATAGCATGGAAAATAAGCGCTCAGCTAATCCTCTCCTCTTGTGGAAGAATAAAGGAGTACATGCCGGTGAGCGTCCAGCTTCACTGACCGAGATGATTCAACTAGAAGCCGATGCCTATTTTGACTGCGTCTGGAACGCTAACTACCAACCAGACAGGTATCGTTTTGAGTCCATCTGTGATATTCATCACCAAGGATTTTGTGCTATACTTAATGCAGGAATTGAGTACTGCATGACTGAGGTAAAATGGGCTGAAGCTTATATGGGTGACAAGTATAAATTTGAAGAATTGGTTAGCGCTCCCCATCTGTTCAGAATAGGGATCCATGATAAAAAGAGCAAATTTGCACGATACATGCTGAAGCAGTGCCAACATAGACTTGGACCAGTTCTGAAGCTGCCTCTGATCCGCCACCAACCTGAACACCGTTTAAGGCAAGCGTTGCACAAACTGGCTAACTCTTCTCTACACTTTGCTGATCAAGCGTCCACCAGCGGTTCTTCTCCCCTGTCCTGTCTGAATTTCACCCCTAGCCACTGTGAAGACAATTTTGCTCTCATGATGACAATTATGCCTCCAGTCTCCCTATTCGACAAAATCTTCAAAGAAAATCTGCGACAGTGGAATAGCTCTCGGATCAATCCTTTTAGAGGATATCCACTTCTTCCGTCTATCCGACAAGAAGTCTTAAGTCACTATAATTTTGTTTTGTCGCTGCTGGAAAGAACTCAAGCGCTTGCTTCAGCCATCTACCCATACTTGGAAGAGTATTACAGGCTCTACGTTCCCGACTCTCGGAAACCGAAGACTCTCCCAACAGATCGGCTAATTGGCTTCTCACAACACTATTGCCCAGATGCCTTGTTCTCCATCTGCCAAGCGCCCTCCAAAATCTTTCCCACCCATGTGCTGGATATCCTCGGGCCAATGTATATCAGGGCCATGGATAGTCCTATCAGCACGTTCATTCAAGGTACTTATCTCCCCACTCTACATTTGAATGAACTTCTACAGATTGCTACATATCCATATGCAGATGAGCCGTTTGCCAGCTTGGACTTTCAATTTACGGACTTTAGCCGTATAGAGTCAGAATCTACTGCAGCACCAGCTGACACGTTACCTGCTCCTGAGCGCTCATTAGAATTCCCTCAAGCGCCTAACAGTGCCCCAGAGCATCCAACTGAATCTGACTCTACTGCATCCACCGAGTCCAACAGTGCCCCAGAGCATCGAGGAACAGTATTTGATCCTAATTATCAAGTACCTATTGAATCTCTCAAACACACATCCCGTTTTAAGCCTCGAGTTAGCACTGCGGTTCCCGACGCTCAAGCGTCCATGACTGAATGCCTCACTCAAATACAGCAACTATCTACAGCTACTCAGGCAAGTCATGTGGCTTTAACAAATGATCTAAACCACCGTTTCACGGCTCTTGAGACCTCTCTTACAGACGCTAATCACGCTCAACTACTGGTCATGAAAGAACACTTCGACCAGCGTCTGACCACTCTTGAAGCCTTTGTCGCTCAGATTGCTACTCAAGTCAGTCTTCTTACTCAGCATTTCATACAGACTGATGATGGCAATAAGGGGGAAAAGAAGGGAGAAAAGAGGAAATCTTCAACATCTAAAGATCAAGATCCTCCTCCACCATCCAAGCGTCAACATATTGATACTTCCCTCACACTAAGTACAGAACCAAGGTATCCCTATCCTTCTTGGGTAACTACCTCGGTGGGAGCGTCCAATAAAAAAGAAACCCCAAGAGTGCTCTATCCAAATCTTTCATTACCTTCAAGAGCACTGCTTGAACAATTTGATATTCCTCTTCTCAGAGGGTCAATTCCAGAACCATCTGATCCAGCAGTCTTAGCCTTAGAGCGAAAAATGTCTGACTTTGACCAAACCTTCAGAATTTGCTTACGATACATAGGCATCAGTCCAGAGGAATAGGATAAGCAGCTCATTACTTTCAAGGCACGACAAGTAAAAGAAAACAAACATATAATCAGTAAAGATCATGCAGCGATGATGACACTAGAAGATCAGATAACTGAAGCAATCCGTGCTGAAATGACTAAGAGATACAAGATCAAATCACGATCTTGATTTTTTTTTACTTATGATTCTTTCATTTCAGTTGTAAAATGCTTGTACTATGAAGGATATATATAAAATGCATTTTATAGCTGAAACATCTCGTTGAAGCTCAAACTAACTTACTAACCTACGCTAACTCATACTTTAGGTATCTAACGCTTGAACTAAATAGGTATTGCCATCATCAAAAAGGGGCAAATTTTTAGGAATTTCATGTTAGATGTTTTGATGATGACAATTAGGATCCCATGTTAGACCCCAAGAAATGTAAAGTATAAAAGCTTTCGTAGAACAAATGTGTAAGCGCCTGAAAGCTCGTGTTTTTATACTAGGCTTGTATTTTTATCTTTATAGAGTTTAGACTAAGAATGTGATACTAAATCACCAGAAGAATTCTGTGTGAGTCTACCAAGTGATGAAGTTGAAGATCAAGCGTCTGAAGAAACAGTAAAGATAAAGATTAGTCTCAAGCGTCCGTCAAACGCTAAAAGACTATCCCGGGTTACGAACTCAGCGCTCAAGATTTGTTATGGACCTTAGACCAAGTACTTAACACTAAGTCAATGATAGAATTTTGAGTGAGTCTATCAAAGATAAAGTGAAAGGACAAGCGTCTAAAGAATCGGGCAAAGATTGTGACCTTTCTCAAGCGTCTGATTAACAAAGAAGGCCACTTTCAAAAAGCCTAAACTCCAAAGGCTCAAGCGCCTAGTTCTCCAAGCGTAACCTGAAGATTCAAACCCAAGTTATCAAAGATGCATGAATCAACGGAAATTATTCCCAAACGGAAATAAGACAAGATGCATCAAAAGTCGGATAAGTGCTATTAAAATATAAGCACTACAACTTATGGGCAAGCCATATCTTTGACCGAGACTGTCAGATTTATGAAACCAAGACCATGTCTAACCAATTAAGTATACCCAAAGTTAGGATTGTCAGAACTCATGGAATGTTTAGGGAAACGAGATTCCAACCGTGTCCAACGGACAAAATCTCATAACAATCTATAAATAACCTTTTCAGCAAAAGGAACGAGAGAGACACAGATAGAAAAACATCTGGACGTAAAAATAAGAAAAAGGGTCCAAAACGTTGCTGAATCCTTTTTAGAAAAAGCTTATACACTCCAGAGCCGAAACCCTTTAAGCTTTCTCAAATACATTTCTAGACAGCCACCCATATCTCAAACCTCTTTTTAAGAAGAACCTACACTACTATTGAGATATCTCCAAGTTGTTTGAACTTTCCAAAAATAAACAAACCCGTGACCAAAACCATCAACACCTTTCATCTGAGTGAGAAAGGTTGTTGACTTACAAGCAATAGTTTTGTGTAAAAGAAGCTTGTGGAAGAAGATCTCTATTGGAGCTGAAATCTGTGTGACCAAGGAGTTCCGAGATCAAGCGTAACTTGCACCATTTCTGAGTGAAAGAAGCAAGGGGATAGAAGGTCTTTAGTGGAGCTGAAATCTGTGTGACCAAGGAGTTCCGAGATCATATCCAATCTCACTCTATTTTGTAGAAGTCTCTGTGTGACTTTTCGATAATCATCATAGTGGAAAACCTCCCTGATAAAAAGAGAAGAAGGACGTAGCTGGGATTACATCACCCAGTGAACCTTACAAATATCTTGTGTCATTTACCGCTTTAAGCATTTACTGTTTTACTGCTTTACTATTCATATTGCATACATTCTGATAAAGTTTTAAAACAACTAAGCGACTACTTTTGATTAACAAACCGAACGCTAAGCTATAAAATACTTCCGCTGTGCTAACCCTGATTTAGTGACTAAACTCTGCCCTACTTTGGTAAGCGTTGAAATCACCAAGTCTAAGTTAACTTTTCCCAAGCGCCTGAAACTAGCGCTTAAGTCATTATCTCTCAAGCGCCGCACCCAGCGCTCAAAGCTTTCCGAGCGTTCAAATACTTCAAAGTGATACAACTTTTTAGAAGTCGAAAAAGACTTCAGGGTCTATTCAACACCCCCCCCCCCTCTAGACCCTTTCGTATACCACTTGGGACCAAC
This sequence comes from Buddleja alternifolia, assembly GCA_019426215.1. Classification (NCBI taxonomy): domain Eukaryota; kingdom Viridiplantae; phylum Streptophyta; class Magnoliopsida; order Lamiales; family Scrophulariaceae; genus Buddleja; species Buddleja alternifolia. Next base: position 47,479,210 of record CM033390.1, on the reverse strand, counting down.
ATACTCATACGGTATTCATAATCTAGAGGTTCGTAATGACATAGTAATTTCGTACTCGATTGGGCTACGATGTGGGGCCATAGTGCCGGCTAGGTGTTACCCACATCCTTTGGTATCCTCCCATTGTCAATTGAGACAAACCTAGAGAGTCGCGCTATAAAGGAATAGACGGGGAAATCAAGTCTTGTATTTGGAGAGTGTTCTGGTAATTTTTCCCTGGGTAGGATGAATTAATTAATTGGACAAATTAATTTAATTGATTGTTTAATTGGATTAAACAATGGTGAATTAAATTAATTAGTTTGAATATTTAATTTACTAGGTTAATTAAATATTTAAACTATAATATTAGTTAATTAATTAATTAATCAACAAGAATATTGATTTAATCAATATATATTTAATTGGATTAAATGTTAATTGATTAAATTAATTAGACTAAGTTGACTGGGTCAGCATAGCCCAATTATTGTCCAAAAGCCCTATGGGGAGTGTACTGATGGGCTTCGTTGAGGATTTATTTAATCCTCCAACACAAGCCAGAGAACACAATTTTTCAATTAAGTTGACAGTTGAAAAACACAACATGAAATCCTCCACTAGAAATACTAGACAGAGAAAATATTTTTCTTCCAACTCGACGCCTAGCCGCCCCGGAGATTGAAGATGGAGATTTCCCGGAGTCAATTCCACCACGTGATGATCTAGAGACGTTACAATTGAACCATTGGAGAAGATTGAAGATTCGCGAAAATTAAAGTTGAATACGAGAAAAGGTAAGTTTTTCGTATTCATCTTTTTCATAATTAAAAATCGACGAAAGCCACGAATTAATCTTGGTTTGGGAATCCGGATCTGCTTTTCGTTTCCGCTGCGCATGCATAACAGGATTCCTAACAGTGTGTGTGTGTGTGTAAATGTGCAGTGTGTGTGTAAAAAGTGTGTAAATATGTGCAGTGTGTTTAAAAAGTATGTCATGTGTGTAAAAAGTGTGTTGTGTGTGTAAATATATTTGTAGCGTATTTACAATGTATGTAGTGCGTGTAAAAAGTGTGTGAATGTATGTTGTGTGTGTAAAATGAGTGAAATGTGTGTAAAAAATATGTTGTACGTGTAAAGGACGAACCCAAACTCGATCCGAACTTGATCCAATATAGACCCAAATTGCACCCATTCTTTAATAGAACTATCAATGAGCTCAAGCCGGCTCGAAGTTCGAAAGCTCCGCTTGAATATTTTCAAGATTGAGCCGAAGGTTAGGGCTTGAATTCATATTCAAGCTAAGCGTGAGCGGAGGTAGACTCGAGTTGAATTGAGCTTGAGCTCGTATAAATAATATATATATATATATTAATATATATGCATACATTTAAAATAATATACTAATATGTAAAACTATATAAATATCACTTATACTTTATAAACTAACATTCATAAATATAAGGATAATATGAAAGTCAAATTGGATGAAAATAAATAAGTTAACCGTATTTTAATTGTAAATGTTCTCAAGTAGAGAAGCAATATAGAAAAATAATTAGTATTTTTGACTTTACGAAACCAAGTTTAAGAATTTTTAATACAATTATATTTAGTTGTGACAATTTTAAGTATTTTGAAATTGTTATGTTTTTTCTTTATTTGTACTAAGAAGATAAAGATGTTGATATTCTAAATTCAAGTCAGCTTGAGCTCGGTTTGAATCTCATCAATCCGAGCTCAAGCCTTGGACACAAAAGACTGTTTAGTATCAAGCTGAGCGTGAGCCTATGCAAATTCGGCTCGCTCGGCTTGATCAACAACCCTATTCATTAACCAGAATTAACCCAAAACAATCCAAAAGAAAAATCTAAGACCCAAATGGACCCAAAATTATAACACCTTCAACCCAAACTAAACCCATTAGTCCAACCCATTTTGCCACCTTTACGTGGATGGGGTTAGTTTTTGTGAGCAGTTGAAGATAAATCAATGTGGGTTGGACATGGCGTTGAGACAGAAGCAATTATAACATACCAAAATAATGGCCTTCCGATCCAAGGTTTGTTGGTCTAGTGATATCCACCTCTCACTTTATGTGAGAGGTTCTAAGTTCAAATCTAGACTGCTACAAGTTGTAGCTATCTCATCCTTTATGGAGCTAAATAGAGTCTTTATAGCTCACGATTAAAACTATCGCTCCGAGTTTATCGTGCTAAATATGTAGGGTAACACCCTTCCTCTTAAATTATATATATAAAAAAAAGAATAATGGCCTTCCGAAAATGTGTATTAAAGCTTCTTCAATTATTAAGTAGCATAGATATGTACGGTCTGGATCGAATCTCAGACCTGAGAAACCCCCCACCCCACCCACCCCCCACCCTTTTTTTTTCTTGTGTGTGTGCGCAACGTTTGTGTTCAAGTTCTATCAAAAATTCGGATTCCTGATACCAACTCTTCTTTTATTTCTGCTATTATTTTTGATATTAAGTTTCTTTGTTCTCGTTTTCGTTGTATTTCGTTTTGTCATGTAAAGAGAACGGGCAATCGTGTTACTCATACTCCTGCTAGATCGGCTTTGTCTAGTCATAAGGGGTCTATTGACTCCCACGTCTCTTGACCCACTTTTTGTATCTGACTCTGCTGTTATTGTTGAATATATATCACTGCTTATGGTTCAAAAAAAGAAAAAAAATTGAGATTTTCATGTTTCTCAAATTCTCAATCCTCGAAATTCGGGTTTATTGCATAAGATCCCTTGTGATAATCGAAATCTGCGCGCAAACACCCTTGTGTTAAGTTTTTTGCGAAGCACCCCTTTGTGTTATTTTTTATTTTGCATACTCTCTCTTTTTTTATTTTTTTTTATGTTTTTTCCATCATAAATGTCAATCCAAATGCATTTTTCCCCAAATATGTTTATAATAAATAAATAATTTAATTTGGATTGAATCTAAAACATTTATGATGAAAAAAAAACACCAAAAAAAAAAAAGAGTATGTAGAATAAAAAGTAACACAAGGGAAAAAATTAACAATGAGTTGTTTAGCGCAGGTTTCGCTTGTCGTGGGGGTATCTTAAGCAATTGTCCCTCCAAATTCCCACAAAGGCTAAAAGAAGAAATTGTTGGTCTCTCACTCTCTACTTCACCTTCGCCGGCGCCGCATCTACTTCTACACTACGCTAAAACCCTTTCCAGTTCCTTCTCTAAATGCCTCCATTTCTTCCCCCTCTGCCTCCGCGCCACCTCCCCACCACCCTCTCTCTCTCCCCGACGCCCATTACGATTACAGGTATTTATCATCTATCTATTTTGTAGCGAATTTTGCAATGATTTGGCTATTGGCTTTGCGTAGAAGAGAAACATCTCCTCTTTTTAGGTCTATAATATAACTATTCTATGTTACAAATGGAGATAGAAAAACTAGTTATAGAAGAAGATAATCAATGATAGATTCCTATTTCTTTTTCTTTTGTAAATGAAATGTGCTTTTTTGTTATATACTCCTTATTCTTGCATTCTTGTACATCATCTACCTGACGCTATCTTAGTGCGTTCGACTCCGGTATTTGGTTTAGTGTTGCCTCTGATTTAAGTAGGTGTTTGTGTAAAGTATAAGTTTCTTAGTTGAAATCAATGTTTGAATTCAGCAGTTTCAAAATTGATTCCTCCATAACTTGAAACACATGTATTTCCATAGATATACTTAATATACTTGACTTGATGTTGCTAATTTGACTTATAGAACTTATGGTCAGCCCAGTATGAATATGTAATATTGTTTGTTGAAACCGGATGAATGTAAAACGTATGACATAATTTCGTAGTTGGAAACTTATCAAACAGATATATCTTTGGTGTTTATGCTGCATGTTAGAGTATGTGTGGACCTGGACCAGTAACGTCTGACAGTCCAATCTGGTGTAGGTTTTAGTTCAAAAGATGTACAAGTACTTCCTAATTTGGCACAAGTTGAAAAGGACTAAATTGAATATTAAAACTGAATATAACATGGAAAATGTCTAGGAAGAGAAGAAGTCGAACATCTTATATTTATGAATTATTTATGATCATAGATATTGATGTCCCTTCACGAGGGTTATAAATATCAAAAGCATGAGACAATAAAGATTTCTTCGCAGAATCATATTGGTTAAGCGAATTCGAAACATTAGAAATTATGGCCATATCAGCATTCTAAAATAGTGAATTGTCTGATTCACACTGTAAACTGAGGCGCAAACATTATTTCATTTCTATCTATATTTGGTCATAAGATGGAGAAAAAGAATCCTTACAGTTATACATGTTATTTTTTGTAGCATCTATTTTAAGTATTTAGCCAGCCTCAGCTACTCGTTTTGATGTTGGTGCACGTTTGAGTAAGCTTCTTCACGCTCTTGGTGGTTTTTTTTTGTTCTCCGCATTCTAATGTCGAAAATCGTGGTTATGGCTAGAAAGCACTACTGCTGCTACTAATTCTACGAGAGTATTCATATAACAATAGCAGTAGTAATAACAGCTTTTATCATTATTTTGTTGTTGCAGCTAGTCTTCTTCTTCTAGTTTATTTTAACATTGAATTCCTTGAATAAACACAAGAAGCAATACTTATATCCCTTTTAAACACACAATCTTGTGCAGTGAAGAACTTGCGTGATTGCACTTTCTTTTTTGCAATATAGAAAGCGTCACAACAACTTTAAGAAGGGTATAATTTCTTCAGTCTACAGCAGCCACAGGAGTTACAGTGGCAGTTTAAGTAGTCTTTCCCCTGGAACCTTTTCTGGTGAAACTCATACTATTCTTCAATCTAGCGCTATTCAGCATTGGTTCAAGAATTGGCAACACTTGCGAAAGCATAAACTAATAGCCAGTACTTTTGGTATGGCTGTTGGTTTTTGGCCTCGTGGACGAGACAAATTATGGCTAGAGAAGGTTGGTAAAATTGAACCATTTTCTGGTAACGTAGCCACATGTTGGAGCAATATTAAGGAAGAGGAAGCTCTCGAAAGATATAAATTAATAACTGGACATACGGTATCATATCCTGAATTTCAGGTCTACGGGAAGAAAAACCCTGAAGATAATTGGATTGCAGCTTCGCCAGATGGAGCCGTTGACAGCAATATTTATGGTTTGCCTCTTCACGGCGTTCTTGAAATTAAATGTCCATTTTTTGGTGGCGATATGAGCAATGCCCGCCCGTGGAAACGAATTCCTCTTCATTATATTCCACAAGCTCAAGGGTTAATGGAAATACTTGACCGAAAATGGATGGACATGTATTGCTGGACTATTAAAGGGAGTAGTTTGTTTAGGATAGAACGGGATGTGGAATATTGGGGTGATTTGAAGATAGCGTTGTCTGATTTCTGGTGGAAGCATGTCCAACCAGCACCTAAGCATGATTGAATTAAGCTCACTCAGGCCAGCACCTAAGCATGATTTGTGCCGTCATATTATTTATAAAAGCCAACATATTGTTGACAATTCGAAACTTCTAATGAGGTAAATAGATGGAAAGTTACAAAACTGATGGTGGAAAATGATGAGAGACAGTTCTGATTGGCTCGAAAGTGATTACCCTTTTTAATGAGGAATGCATGGATCATTTTTGAAGAGAAACCAAAGAAATGTCTGAACACTTTAAGGTAAGCTTGTATTTTACCTATATACTAATTTCTATTCCCGTTTTTCTGCCCGTGATATTGTATTAGTTTTACTCGTTAGCCCATTATGTGTAGATTTGCCCTGTGAAGCTGCTAATAGGAAATCAATCTTCTGCAAAGTGACCAGTAGATTGTCTTAAGATTTTTAATTGTCTTAGTACACATGGGGAAAATAATTCATAATATTATTGTTGTTATTCAACATCGGAAACTGATAGTTCTTTTTGGTGCCATTCTGCAATTTCTAGGCATTTTCAATTAAATGTACAAAGAATTGATCTGAAGGTGATTTTCTTCCACAAACATTGCAAATCATCATGGATATGAGACTCTTACAAGAGAATCAATATATATATATATATATATATATATATGTATGAAGTATAAAGAAATCGGAGCACGAAATGGCGTATGAAGTATTTTGAAGAACCTTTGGTCAGAGGAGCTAAAGCCAGCAAATATCCATTGATAAATCTGCCTCGGGAAGTAGAAGTATATGAAGTAAAAGCCTGTTGACAAACTCGTACATCTTTGTGTATATTTGTGGAGGATAGAAATTGATCTAATTATGTTTTAAGGTCTTATATGATTCTTTTTACTAACTCTTGATTGCTTGTTGCCGATACCATCCCATATCTATGCTTCAGTGGGCCTGTCTTCTTATCTCATCGTTCAATAGGCTTGAAAGAGGCTCCTTAATTTGTTCACCAAGGCTTGATTGCTATCAATTGGCTTTAGTACCTGAATAGAGCAGAAAATGATATTGGACTTGTGTTTTATCCTTAAAAAGTTCATTTGAGCTAGACTCTTTTATAACGAACAAACTTGAATACTTTTTAATGTCCGATGAGGTTTGAAGTTTGATTCGATTACAAACTTGAATACTTTTTAAGGTCCAATGAGGTTTGAAGTTTGATTCAATTAATTAAAAGTAATAAAATATGCACGAAAATATCAAACTTAGCTCAAACACAATTTTTGAGCTCGATAATAATCCAAACAAGTTTGAAATTGTGGACTGATAACAATGACTGATAATTTTCCTTTGATTCGAGAAAAAGGAATAAACTCCAACAAAGAAAAGATAAAGGAGGAAGAAGATGAACAATATTTTCTGCCGTTTTTCATTAACCACCATTTTGTTAAATACAAAGAAAGGACAATTGGATCAGACTAACCGTGTACTAGTATCCAATATTTTGAAATATAAAACCCTAAATCTACTTTGGGCTAAAATCTTTCATCCAGTTGGGTATTTTAATATCTCTTTTGGGCCTCCTATTTTCTGGCCCATTTGCTTTGTTTTCTTCATCATTCTTCAGCAGCCCAATTGTATCATTACCCGGCCCGTGGTGATGGACCTTGTCCTCAAGGTCGAAATTAGGGAAGGCCCATTTGAAGTCTTTAAGATTTTCCTATGTACTTTCAGCCTTAGACAGAAGCTCCCATTTGACTAAAAGTTGTGGTTCTTCACCATTCTTTGTCTGCAACGTACGAGACCCTAAAATGGAGTGCGGCTGAGGGTTGAAATTAGTATCATGGTAGAGGGGGGGAAAGGACGAGATCTGATCAGGTGGCGAGCCGCGATGGGGTTTAAGGAGCGATACGTGGAAGACGGGGTGGATTTTGACAGTTGAAGGGAGTTCTAACTCGTAAGCGACGGACACGATGCGGCGGAGGACGCGATAAGGACCAAAGAAACGACGGCAGAGCTTGTGAGAAGAACGGCGGTTGACCGAGATCTGACGGTATGGCTGCAATTGAAGGTAAACCCAGTCACCTACTTCGAAATCTTTTTCCATTCGATGTTTATTAGCTTGATCTGACATTCTTTGTCTTGCCCGGATGAGGTTGGCCTTGAGATCGAGTAAAAATTGTTGACGGTGGAGGAAAGAGTCGTTTAAAGCGTCGACGGAAGTAGATCCGGCGATATACGTCGGAATCGACGGTGGTGGACGGCCATAGAGGGCCTGAAAAGGAGACATCCCGATCGCCGAGTGGAATGCAGTGTTGTACCAGAATTCGGCCAAATGAAGGAAGCGGGGCTAGTGGTGTGGTTTGTCGCCGACGAAACAACGTAAGTAAGATTCTAAACAGCGGTTTAAAACTTCGGTCTGTCCGTCAGTTTGGGGGTGATACTCGCTGCTCATAGCTAACGTAGTGCCTTGGATTTTGAATAGTTGTCGCCAAAATGTGCTAACGAAGACTCGATCACGATCCGAAACTATCGACTTCGGAATCCCGTGCAGACGGACTATTTCCACCGAAAAAATAGGGGCCAAGGTGGCCGCCATGTAATGTGTTGGTAATGCAATGAAATGACCAAACTTGGACAAACGGTCCACAATTACCCAAATGACCGTTTTGTCCCCTGAAACAGGTAAATGTGTGATAAAATCCATACTTATGTCTTCCCATACCTGATTCGGAACTGGTAGTGGTTGAAGTGTGTCGTACGGTTTATGAGTTGCATATTTCGTTTGTTGACAGATTTGGCATTGCTGGATATAGGCTTGAACGCCGGCTTTCATGGAAGGCCAATAGAAGGAACTCGCAAGGCGGATGAATGTGGCCTGGATCCCTGAATGGCCAGCCACTAGTGAATCATGAAACTCGGTAAGGAGTTTGGCTTGTAAATCAGTGTCCTTTGGAATAAAAATACGCTGCTTGTAGTAAACAATCCCATTTAAAATTGCGAAAACTTGCTGCATTTTGGTGTCAGTGTTTAATTTGGAAATGAACTCCTTACCTGTGGTGTTGTGTTGATAATAGGACTGAAGTTGGGAGATCAAGGCAAATTTGGGTGTGGACACGGCTAGGAAGGTAGAAGGCTGCTGGGAAACACGAGATAAGGCGTCGGCAACCTGATTTTCCTTGCCAGGTTTGTAAAAGATATTATAATCGTATCTGAGGAGTTTCGTGAGCCATTTCTGTTGTTCGGGTGTCTGAATATGTTGTGTAAGAAGGCTGCGAAGGCTTTGCTGATCTGTGAATATGTTGAATTTGCGTCCCAACAGGTACTGTCGCCATTTCTTAATAGCTTCAATAATAGCAAACATCTCACGGGCATAAGTAGAAGAAGAAGCTGTCCGAGGGCACATTTTCTTACTAAAGAAGGCGATGGGTCGAGATTGCTGTGAAAGGATTGCTCCAATGGCGACCCCGGAGGCGTCCGTGTGTAGATCCAATGGTAACTCGAAGTCGGGCAAGCACAAAACCGGTAGAGTAGTCATAGCAGTTTGTAACTCAGTAAAAGCCTGAATAGCCTCTGTAGTCTAGTGAAAGTTATCAGTTTTAAGTAGATCCATTAACGGGCTCGCTATCGACGCATAATTTTTAACAAACTGGCGATAGTTGCCCGTTAACCCCAAAAAACCGCGTAAAGCTGATACCGTAGTGGGTCTAGGCCAATCCAATATAGCCTGGATTTTAGTTGGGTCGGCAGCCACCCCTTGGGCTGAGATAATGTGGCCCAAATAATCCACAGAAGCAGCCCCCAATAGACACTTAGAGAATTAGAGATAAAATTTTTGATCACTCAACAATTGAAAAACCAAGGTTAAATGTTCCAAATGATCCTGCCAACATTTGCTATAAACCAAGATATCATCAAAAAAAGCCAACACAAATTGACATAAGTAAATGAGAAAAAGATCATTCATAGCCGATTGAAATGTGGATGGGGCGTTAGTTAGCCCAAAAGGCATAACTAAAAACTCGAAATGACCATCAACGGTGCTAAACGTATTTGATGATAACCGGAACGCAAATCAAGTTTAGTAAAAACAGTAGCACCAAATAATTCATCTAACAACTCATCAACCGTAGGAATAGGAAAACGATCTTTAATTGTAATTGCATTAAAGCTCTATAATCGGCGCAAAAGCGCCACGTACTGTCTTTTTTTTTAACCAAGAGAACCGGAGAGGAAAAGGGACTCGTGCTGGGTTTAATAACCCCATCTCGAAGCATGTCGGAAATAATATCAGTCATTGCTTTCTTTTGGCATTGGGGGTAACGATATGGTTTGATGTTAACTGGGGTAGAGTTGGGGAGTAAGTGGATGTGGTGATCGTGAGCTCGGGAAGGGGGCAGGCCGTGAGGTAAAGCAAATAAATCTAAAAATTTTAGCAGTAAGGTTTGTAGGTCCATAGGGAGGGTATCAAGGGAGTCCGGTTTAAGAGGTTCTTGTTGAGGCTCGGGTGTGAACATGAAGAGCGAATGAAATTGGGCCACCGAGTCCGTTTGTATAAGGCGACACAATTGCTGAAAACTAGAAAGTTAGAGTAAAGTGGTGGTAGAACCCATAAGAGTGACCCATTTGGATTTATGGAAAAAAGACATGGAAGGCATTGCAAAATCTGAAACAATATGGCCCAAAGTTTGTAACCATTGGACTCCCAAAACTAAATCAGCCCCTTGTATTGGCAACACATAAAATGGAATACAAAACTCATGTGTTTGCATTGTGAGATGTAAATTGGGGCAGTAGCCCATTCCCTGAATTTCATCCCCATTGCCCACCATAACAGAAAAATGAGGTGTGGGGTCAACGGGTATCTTCAAAAACGAGGTGAGTCGGAGTTGTATTATATTATGAGAGCTACCTGAGTCGATTAAGATAATAACAGGGTGACCCATAACCAACCCGGGAATATGGAGAGTGCGGGGTGACGGGTACCCGGAAAGGGCATGGTTCGAAATTTGAAAGCACATGTTAGGATTTGGTTCGTGGGAGTCAGGGTTAGGCGGCGTGTTTTGGGCAGGAGGCGGGGGTGGATATAAATCTGAATCCGTGGTAGATCCGTCCCGTAAGAGCATTGGAGGAAACCTCGGAATCAGGGTTGAATGAAGCTAGAAGGAGAAGGAATGGTTTGGATTTACATTTGTGACCTGGACTGAACTTGTCGTCGCAGTTGAAACACAAGCCTTTGGCATGGCGTTCTTACATCTCAAGAGGTGTTAGGCGTTTAATAGGAAAAGGGGGTTTCGGAGGGGGTAAGGGTAATAGAGTAGATTGAGGAGAGAATGGAGGTTTGGGTGAGGAGTATGGAGGGTTGGGTCGGACAAATGGTATTTTAGATTCAATAAGCTTAGCAAAGCCCATAGCTTGTGAAATGGAATGGGGTTGTAATATGGCAAGTTCACGTTGAATATCCAGGTGAAGGCCGGAAACAAAGCAGTTTAGAATCGCATCTGTAGATAAGCCCACAACTCGATTACAAATTTGTTCAAACTGAGTCTGATAAGCCGAAACCGAAGTGATTTGCCTGAGTTTAAACAGTGCTGCCTGGTGATTTTCATAAGAAGAAGGGTCAAATCTGACTTCCAAGGTCCTAATGAAAGCATCCCACGACGAGAGTTGACGGTTCGAATACATCCATTTGAACCAACTCAAGGCAGGACCGGTCATGTAGAAAGCGGCGATTTCCAGGATGACGTCCGGTGGTACTTGATAATATTGAAAGTACTGCTCGGCTTGAAATATCCAATCCAAAGGAGCAGATCTGTCGAATAGAGGTAAGTGGATTTTTGGGGGTTTGAGTTGAGTGTTTGCAGCTAGTCGAATAGGGTGCTGGATGAATGGCAGGTTGATGGTGGGTGGTGACGTGGTTGGAGGTGGATGATGAGAGGACGATGGGGATTCCGATGTAGGCTGACGAGTGGCAAGCTGAGCTTGTAGATCCGTCATGACGGCGGCGAGGGCGTCATGCCGGAGGTCAAAGTTAGTTTGGAGCTCGGTGATTTTTTTCGTGTGTGCAATAATGGAGTCTTCAAGGGCGCGGTTGGGAGTCATGGTAAGGAAGATGAAAGCACCAAATGATAACAATAACTGATAATTTTCCTTTGATTCGAGAAAAAGGAATAAACTCCAACAGAGAAAAGATAAAGGAGGAAGAAGATGAACAATATTTTCTGCCGTTTTTCATTAACCACCATTTTGTTAAATACAAAGAAAGGACAATTGGATCAGACTGACCGTGTACTAGCATCCAATATTTTGAAATATAAAACCCTAAATCTACTTTGGGCTAAAAAATTTCATCCAGTTGGGTATTTTAATATTTCTTTTGGGCCTCCTATTTTCTGGCCTACTTGCTTTGTTTTCTTCATCATTCTTCAGCAGTCCAATTGTATCATGGACTTGATTCTATTCACTTATAACCCTATCCCTGAAGCTCTTTGTGACAGGATAGTAGCATACCTCATGCGCTCGATGTTCAAAATGGGTGATCAATAGTTTAAAGTACATAGAATTGAGTCTATTGTGACGGTAGCAGCTTGTGTTATGGCTTTAAGGCATAACCCTGAGAACCCATCATGATTTTTTCCAATGGAGTTCATATCCGTGTAATGTATTATCTAAAATGATTTTTGTTTTCATTGCTTGCCTCTGTTGCCAAGGGCTCATTTGTATGAAAAACAAGAGATAATGTTGTCGAAAAATTTTCCCCCTGTTTGCTACGAATTTTGAGATTAAATGAGAAGGAACTGTTGTATACTGCTTCACTGTCTTTTGGGGTATTTAAGAAGCAGACATGTATATGATGACATCATTAAACTGAAATATTGTCATTGATCATATCATGTGTAATAACTGTGGTTCACAGCCCCATTGTTGCAGCATTTCTTTCTTACTCTTTCCCACCAATTTTCAGCAGATCAGATTGTTAGAGCAAATTCTTTAGATTACATATATTTTTCGTAAATCATAGCATAACTATAGAATTCATGCATCAAACACCTATATTAAAGTCATATACATAGATAAATAAATAAACAAAAAAATATAACAGTGTCGAGGGGAGACATAGGGACAGTGATGACGTGGATAGTTCAAGAGAGATGAATAACGAAGAAAAGGAAAAGAAGCCATTGCTGGAGTTGAGAGAAAAGAGTGAAGTAATGGAGATAATAGGGGGTTCTAAGGGGAAGCGGAGAAGGAGAAAGTATAAAGTTTCTTGTCCCCTAGTTTCCTTTGTTCTACATTACATATTGTTTATAGGTGCATATATGTTTAGTTCTACATGTATAAATATATAAAATTTTAAAGAAATCATATTAGAATTAGGACTATACTTGGACGAATGAAGATAACGAGATCCCCGTGCATTCATTTTGTTTCTTGATTTTCCTAAACAAATGAAGCTGCCCTTATCAATAGAATTCATGGCTAATAAGAGGTTTTGAGCTCAAGATTTTAGTCTATACTGTCCCCAGAGTTGACACTTTGGATTTAAATTGTCCTTAAGATGCATACGAAAACACCTTAGCCTCTCGGCCCGGGTTTGGACAAAGTCAAATAAATTACATGTCAACAGCTTAATTACACATGCAAGCTATGATACACGTCACTCCGAAAAATTATCCGGCTTAGTGTCGGACACGTTTAGGACATGGTGGGGCTTATTTTGAGTTTTAGAAAAGTTTGGGGGCAAAAAAAAAGGCTTAACATTCCAGGCAGATGCATGCTTCTTTCAAAGTTGAGACTTCTCAAATTCTAAAATCAGTCTCTTCCTTTTTGTATTCACTTCTCTCTCAAACCACTCGCTCCAACCGAAAAAAATACTTTGTCGTTGCCGCCAGCAACTGAAGATAAGGTACCAGTCACCCTTCTCTCAATTTTGGACTCTCAAAATTGTACCCAATTTTCCAATTTTAAGCACTAAGTATGAGATTTTATGATTTTAATTAGGCTATTTAGTCCTTTATTCTACAATACTATTATTATTCTGTTATGATAAAGTTTTACAAAAATATGAACACCACTTCTTATTCTATGTAACTTTTGGGCATTAAGACACTTATCATATGCAGGCAGGGTGCAACTGATCTAGGTGTTGTTGACTATTCATACCTACTGGGCTTCAATCTTCATATTACCTCAGTCTATTATGAAGTTAATTGAGCAGAAAAGAAGGATTATTTTCATCTTAACTTTGTTTATTTTCCTGTGGGGTACTAGTGAGCAGAAAAAGAGGATTATTCCTGGGAACAAATTTGTGGAAAAAAAAAGAGTGGAGGCCTTAACTTGAAGAGTTGTAAAGTATGGAATATAGCAGTAGTAGGGAAATAGGTCTGAGCTTTTGCCCAGAAAAGGGATACTTTATGGGTTAGGTGGATCAATAGTGTATATCTTAAAGGTCAAGATTTTTGGTTGTATAACCCCCACTCTGATTGCATCTAGGCATGGAGGAAAATGAACAAAGTCAAGATGAAAATTCAGGCTGGATTTACTCATAACAAATCGGCACTTACTCCATCAGGTACTTTTAATACTCAAAGTTGCTATGAATGGTTGAAGGGGAATATGCCTCAATTTAGGTTAGCTTAGCTCGTGTGGAATAGAATGAATGTACCCAGACATTCTTTTACTATGTGGTTGTTATGCATAAAAAGCTAGCTACTAGAGCAAGACTTTGTAGAATATTGCAGAATATTGATTGTGGTTGCATATTTTGTGATGCAAGAATGGAATATCTTAACCATATTTTTTTAAAAAAACTAAAAGTGGAGTAAAGGATTATTAGCCAAACTGATGGTGTGGCTGAGGGTTAATACATGGCCTACAGGGGTATTCAAAGAGAATTAAATGGTTGAGATTTTCCTTTAAAGGCAGGAAGTTGAGACAACAAATATTGATAGCAAGAGTGGCTTGGGTGGTGAATCGGATCTGGAGAGAAAGGAATCTTTGATATTTTGAACAGAAACAGAGAGGGGTTGATGTTGTGTTTGCAGAACTCAAACTAGAGCTATGCATTAAATTTGGAGGGATTGATAAATAGAAGCTAGAAAATAGAGATACTGTATATATTGCCTACATATTGGAAGTATAGCTTTCCTTATTTTTGTCTTGTGTGCTGAGCTATAGAAAGTTTCTTTGTTGAGTACACCAAGGCTTGAGTTATCTCTCCCTTGTGTGTGTTGTAAGGGTGACTTTGAGCTTGTTGGTTATAAAGTTTTTACTTTTACCTAAAAAAAAAGGTTGTCATACTATTTTACAAACTTGGGCCAAGCCAATAAATGGCTCTCTGGGCAATCGAGCACCTAACACTAGCACCCCACCCACCCCCGAAGCTTATAAGGACCACTGAACCCCCCCCCCCCCACCCCTCCCAAACACCACCAGCTCTTGTTCCATCCACATCATCGCCGCCCAGCACAATTAACATCTAGCTACCATCAATCCCCAACCCATTAGCACCACTTTCGTGGCAGCCACTTGCAACCATCATGTTGCAACATTAATAGGATGCACCCATATTTCTTCAAAAAACTACCCATCCCCTTAAATCGCAATTATCGCCACATAGTCTAACACCAACCCTCTCCTCTATAGCCCCCACAACCCAACTTAACACCAATCCACCCCAAATTTCAACACCAAAACTACCATCCTCTTCCTCGCGTAAAGCCTCAATATCATCTCATCACTCTACAAATACCATTACTTGATCTTATTTCTGTTTTTTTATTTGTTATTGGGAGAGTTACACCTAGATCGCTTGAAGTTTGGTATACTTACCAAGAACTCTTAGATGTTGTGTACATGGCTAAACTTGTATTCAGGAAAAAAATAAAGATAAAAGTCTATTTATGGGCACATACACAAAATGTCAGTAAAGAGAGAATTTCTAACAAATTGATGACTCGGATCAAAATTGTGGTTGTTGGATTAGTGTAGAGACAACAAAATAATTTTATGAATAATGGTTCATGGATCTTGTTAGGAATTTCACGTTAGATGTTTTGATGATGACAAGATAGGATTTCTTGTTAGACCCCAAAATAATGTAAGTTTATATTTTCATAGAAACAATTGTATAAGCGTTTGAAAGGTTGTAATTTTATTAAGCTTGTAATTTTTATCTTTGTAGATTTTAGACTAAGTATTGGATACCAAGTCACTGGTAGAATTCTAGGTGAGTCTAATAGAGATGAAGTTGAAGATCAGCGTCAGAAGTCAAGCTAAGATGAAGATTTTGTCTTAAGCGACTGTCAATCACTATGGACTGTTTCAGGACTTATGAATCAAGCGATCAAAGCACCCAAGCAATCAAGAAGATCAGATTCACCTGAAATGAATTCTGAAGTCACTAAGGACTTAAATGCAATCATTTAACGGGCATTTATTTCCAACGAAAAATAAATTCAAATGCATTAAATACTTGATAAGAGCATTAAATGTGATAAGGACAGACTGTACACGGAGCACACTACCTATTAGCTTAGACTGTCAGAATTTCAGAGTTCAAACCTGCCACATCAAATCAGTGCAGCAGGATTTCAGGAATGTCAGAGAAAAGCTATGACTCACTCGCGCGTGAGAGGCACGCTCCTACATGTGTCCAATGGATAAATCCCAAGAAATTGCCTATAAATACCTTACCCCAGCAAACCCTAAAAAACACGTACATACACAAAAAAATCAAAACTTTGCTGAAATATTTTCTCAAGAAAAGCTTAGAAACTCTATAGCCAAAATCCTTCCAAGCTTTCTACATACATTCCAAATAGTCATAGATATCTCAAACATCTTTAAAGAAGAACCATACACTATTATTGAGATATCCTAATTTGTTTGAACTTCCTAAAATCAAACAAACCTGTGACCAAAACCCTCAACCTCATCTATCTGTGTGAAGAAGTTGTTGACTCTACAAGCAGTATTTCTGAATGAAAGAAGCTTGTTGGTGAAGATCTTCATTCGCTAAAGTCTGTGTGATCAAGGAGCCCAAGATCATCATCCCCTCCTATATTTTGTAGAAGCCTCTGTCTGATCCTTCGATAATCAACTTAGTGGAATTCCTCCAAGTGTTCAAGGAGAAGAAGGACGTGGCTGGGATTACACCACCCAGTGAACCTTACAAATTCTTATGTTATTTACTGTCATTTACTATTTTACTGTCTTGCTTTATATTCTATTATTTATCTTGAAAAAGACAAGTAAAAGCGGTTAAACGACTATTTGACCAAAACGAACGCTAAAACTTTAAAATCATTTCCGCTGTGCTACCCTGATTAAGCGATCTAAGCTTTACCCTACTTTGGTAAATTGCTAAAATCACTAAGTCTACGTTATCTCTACTGTAGCGCCTGACCTAGCGCTCAGCTCTCTAGGCGTTCAAATCTTTAAAAGTGATACGAAATTTTTGAAGTTGAAAAAGACTTCAGGGTCTATTCAACCCCCCCCCCCTCCCTTCTAGACCCTTTCGTATGTCACTTGGGACCACCAGATCTTAATTCTTGAATAATGTGTGTGCATTATGTGTAAAAAGTATGTTTTGTATGTGTAAATGTATATTTTGTGTGTATAAAGTGTGCAGTGTGTAAATATGTGCATTGTGTATAAAAAATGTGTAGTGTGTGTAAATGTGTGCATTGTTGTAAAAAGTGTGTTTGTATTTAAAAAGTATGATGTGTGTATAATTATGTATAGCATATGTAAAACGAATGCAGTGTGTGTAAAAAGTGAGTTGTGCATGTAAAAAGTATATTATGTGTGTAAAAAGTGTGCAATATGTTAAAAAATATGCTCTGTGTGTGCAGTGTGTGTAAAAAATATGTTGCGTCTGTAAAAAGTATGTTGTGTGTGTGTAAATATGTGAAGCGTATGTAAAATGAGTACAATGTATGTAAAAAGTGTGCAATGTGTATAAAAAATATGTGTGTGCAGTGTGTGTAAAATATGTGCAGCTTGTGTAAAAAAGTTTGTTGTGTTTGTTTAAAAGTGTGTTTTGAGTGTAAAAAGTAAGTTTTGTGTGTGTGTAAATATATGTAATGTGTGTAAAAAAAAGTGTGTTGTGTATGTATGTAAATATGTGCAATGTGTGTAAATATGTATTGTGAGTGTTAAAGTGTGTTGTGTGTATTGGGAATGTGCCCTCGATGCCAATGAGGAATTAGAATACAAGGCATGAGTTTAGGAAAGATCGCACTTTTGGTCCCATAACTTTGGCCTTTTGGTTCCATTCGTTACGGATTTTCACATTATATTCCATAACTTTCACTTTTTCTCACTTTTGGACTTATTGAAGGATTTCGTCCAATATGTATTGTGAGTGTTAAAGTGTGTTGTGTGTATTGGGAATGTGCCCTCGATGCCAACGAGGAATTAGAATACAAGGCATGAGTTTAGGGAAAATCGCACTTTTGGTCCCATAACTTTGGCCTTTTTTGATTTTGGTTCCATTCGTTAGGAATTTTCACATTATATCCCATAACTTTCACTTTTTCCCACTTTTGGACTTATTGAAGGATTTCGTCCAATATTTAACGGTCAACTAGGTTAGTCAACATTTTGACTGAAGTTTTCGAGCACAATTCGTGGATGAATGCACTGACACAAGAATTATATTCAATATCACGATGTTCTTAAGCATAGCATCGAGTCTTGTGAGTTTGACATATTCCATGACTCTCACTCGATCGAGATACGTCAGTGAAGGGCTTATACTCATACGGTATTCATAATCTAGAGGTTCGTAATGACATAGTAATTTGGTACTCAATTGGGCCACGGTGCTGGCTAGGTGTCACCCACATCCTTTGGTATCCTCCCATTGTCAATTGAGACAAACCTAGAGAGTCGCGCTATAAAGGAATAGACGGGGAAATCAAGTCTTGTATTTGGAGGGTGTTCTGGTAATTTTTCCCTGGGTAGGATGAATTAATTAATTGGACAAATTAATTTAATTAGTTGTTTAATTGGATTAAACAATTGTGAATTAAATTAATTAGTTTGAATATTTAATTTACTAGGTTAATTAAATATTTAAACTATATTATTAGTTAATTAATTAATTAATTAATCAACAAGAATATTGATTTAATCAATATATATTTAATTAGATTAAATGTTAATTGATTAAATTAATTGGACTAAGTTGACTGGGTCAGCATAGCCCAATTATTGTCCAAAAGCCCTATGGGGAGTGTACTGATGGGCTTCGTTGAGGATTTATTTAATCCTCCAACACAAGCCAGAGAACACATTTTTTCAGTTAAGTTGACAGTTGAAAAACATAACGTGAAATCCTCCACTAGAAATACTAGACAGAGAAATTATTTTTCTTCCAACTCGACGCCTAGCCGCCCCGGAGATTGAAGATGGAGATTTCCCGGAGTCAATTCCACCACGTGATGATCTAGAGACGTTACAATTGAACCATTGGAGAAGATTGAAGATTCGCGAAGATTAAAGTTGAATACGAGAAAAGGTAAGTTTTTCGTATTCATCTTTTTCATAATTAAAAATCGACGAAAGCCACGAATTGATCTTGGTTTGGGAATCCGGATCCGCTTTTCGTTTCCGCTGCGCATGCATAACAGGATTCCCAACAGTGTGTGTGTGTGTGTGTAAATGTGCAGTGTGTGTGTAAAAAGTGTGTAAATATGTGCAGTGTGTTTAAAAAGTATGTCATGTGTGTAAAAAGTGTGTTGTGTGTGTAAATATATTTGTAGTGTATTTACAATGTATGCAGTGTGTGTAAAAAGTGTGTGAATGTATGTTGTGTGTGTAAAATGAGTGAAATGTGTGTAAAAAATATGTTGTACGTGTAAAGGACGAACCCAAACTCGATCCGAACTTGATCCAACACAGACCCAAATTGCACCCATTCTTTAATAGAACTATCAATGAGCTCAAGCCGGCTCGAAACTCGAAAGCTCGGCTTGAATATTTTCAAGATTGAGCCGAAGGTTAGGGCTTGAATTCATATTCAAGCTAAGCGTGAGCGGAGGTAGACTCGAGTTGAATTGAGCTTGAGCTCATATAAATAATATATATATATATATATATATTAATATATATGCATACATTTAAAATAATATACTAATATGTAAAACTATATAAATATCACTTATACTTTATAAACTAACATTCATAAATATGAGGATAATATGAAAGTCCAATTGGATGAAAATAAATAAATTAACCGTATTTTAATTGTAAATGTTCTCAAGTAGAGAAGCAATATAGAAAAATAATTAGTATTTTTGACTTTACGAAACCAAGTTTAAGAATTTTTAATACAATTATATTTGGTTGTGACAATTTTAAGTATTTTGAAATTGTTATGTTTTTTCTTTATTTGTACTAAGAAGATAAAGATGTTGATATTCTAAATTCAAGTCGGCTTGAGCTCGGTTTGAATCTCGTCAATCCGAGCTCAAGCCTTGGACACAAAAGATTGTTTAGTATCAAGCTGATTTTGAGCCTATGCAAATTCGGCTCGCTCGGCTTGATCAACAACCCTATTCATTAACCAGAATTAACCCAAAACAATCCAAAAGAAAAATCTAAGACCCAAATGGACCCAAAATTATAACACCTTCAACCCAAACTAAACCCATTAGTCCAACCCATTTTGCCACCTTTACGTGGATGGGGTTAGTTTTTGTGAGCAGTTGAAGATAAATCAATGTGGGTTGGACATGGCGTTGAGACAGAAGCAATTATAACATACCAAAATAATGGCCTTCCGATCCAAAGTTTGTTGGTCTAGTGGTATCCACCTCTCAATCTCACTTTATGTGAGAAGTCCTAAGTTCAAATCTAGACTGCTACAAGTTGTAGCTATCTCATCCTTTATGGAGTTAAATAGAGTCTTTATGGCTCACGATTAAAACTATCGCTCCGGGTTTATCGTGCTAGATATGTAGGGTAACACCCTTCCTCTTAAATTATATATATAAAAAAAAAAGAATAATGGCCTTCCGAAAATGTGTATTAAAGTTTCTTCAATTATTAAGTAGCATAGATATGTACGGTCTGGATCGAATCTCAGACCTGAGAAACCCCCTACCCCACCCACCCGCCACCCTTTTTTTTTCTTGTGTGTGTGCGCAACGTTTGTGTTCAAGTTCTATCAAAAATTCGGATTCCTGATACCAACTCTTCTTTTATTTCTGCTATTATTTTTGATATTAAGTTTCTTTGTTCTCGTTTTCGTTGTATTTCGTTTTGTCATGTAAAGAGAACGGGCAATCGTGTTACTCATACTCCTGCTAGATCGGCTTTGTCTAGTCATAAGGGGTCTATTGACTCCCACGTCTCTTAAACCACTTTTTGTATCTGACTCTGCTGTTATTGTTGAATATATATCACTGCTTATGGTTCAAAAAAAGAAAAAAAATTAAGATTTTCATGTCTCTCAAATTCTCAATCCTCGAAATTCGGGTTTATTGCATAAGATCCCCTATGATAAGCGAAACCTGCGCGCAAACACCCTTGTGTTAAGTTTTTTGCGAATCACCTCTTTGTGTTATTTTTTATTTTGCATACTTTCCTTTTTTTTATTTTTTTTGGTGTTTTTGCCATCATAAATGTCAATCCAAATGCATTTTTCCCCCAAACATGTTTATAATAAATAAATAATTTAATTTGGGTTGGATTTAGAACATTTATAATAAAAAAAAACACCAAAAAAAATAACAGAAAAGGATGATTAGCAAAAAAATTAACACAGAGTTGATTAGCGCAGGTTTCGCTTGTCGTGGGGGTATCTTAAGCAATTGTCCCTCCAAATTCCCACAAAGGCTAAAAGAAGAAATTGTTGGTCTCTCACTCTCTACTTCACCTTCGCCGGCGCCGCATCTACTTCTACACTACGCTAAAACCCTTTTCAGTTCCTTCTCTAAATGCCTCCATTTCTTCCCCCTCTGCCTCCGCGCCGCCTCCCCACCACCCTCTCTCTCTCCCCGGTTCTACCACAGACGCCCATTACGATTACAGGTATTTATCATCTATCTATTTTGTAGCGAATTTTGCAACGATTTGGCTATTGGCTTTGCGTAGAAGAGAAACATCTCCTCTTTTTAGGTCTATAATATAACTATTCTATGTTACAAATGGAGATAGAAAAACTAGTTATAGAAGAAGATAATCAATGATAGATTCCTATTTCTTTTTCTTTTGTAAATGAAATGTGCTTTTTTGTTATATACTCCTTATTCTTGCATTCTTGTACATCATCTACCTGACGCTATCTTAGTGCGTTCGACTCCGGTATTTGGTTTAGTGTTGCCTCTGATTTAAGTAGGTGTTTGTGTAAAGTATAAGTTTCTTAGTTGAAATCAATGTTTGAATTCAGCAGTTTCAAAATTGATTCCTCCATAACTTGAAACACATGTATTTCCATAGATATACTTAATATACTTGACTTGATGCTGCAAATTTGACTTATAGAACTTATGGTCAGCCCAGTATGAATATGTAATATTGTTCGTTGAAACCGGATGAATGTAAAACGTATGACATAATTTCGTAGTTGGAAACTTATCAAACAGATATATCTTTGGTGTTTATGCTGCATGTTAGAGTATGTGTGGACCTGGACCAGTAACGTCTGACAGTCCAATCTGGTGTAGGTTTTAGTTCAAAAGATGTACAAGTACTTCCTAATTTGGCACAAGTTGAAAAGGACTAAATTGAATATTAAAACTGAATATAACATGGAAAATGTCTAGGAAGAGAAGAAGTCGAACATCTTATGTTTATGAATTATTTATGATCATAGATATTGATGTCCCTTCACGAGGGTTATAAATATCAAAAGCATGAGACAATAAAGATTTCTTCGCAGAATCATATTGGTTAAGCGAATTCGAAACATTAGAAATTATGGCCGTATCAGCATTCTAAAATAGTGAATTGTCTGATTCACACTGTAAACTGAGGCGCAAACATTATTTCATTTCTATCTATATTTGGTCATAAGATGGAGAAAAAGAATCCTTACAGTTATACATGTTATTTTTTGCAGCATCTATTTTAAGTATTTAGCCAGCCTCAGCTACTGGTTTTGATGTTGGTGCACGTTTGAGTAAGTTTCTTCACGCTCTTGGTGGTTTTTTTTTGTTCTCCGCATTCCAATGTCGAAGATCATGGTTATGGCTAGAAAGCACTACTACTGCTACTAATTCTACGAGAGTATTCATATAACAATAGCAGTAGTAATAACAGCTTTTATCATTATTTTGTTGTTGCAGCTAGTCTTCTTCTTCTAGTTTATATTAACATTGAATTCCTTGAATAAACACAAGAAGCAATACTTATATCCCTTTTAAACACACAATCTTGTGCAGTGAAGAACTTGCGTGATTGCACTTCCTTTTTTGCAATATAGAAAGCGTCACAACAACTTTAAGAAGGGTATAATTTCTTCAGTCTACACCAGCCACAGGAGTTACAGTGGCAGTTTAAGTAGTCTTTCCCCTGGAACCTTTTCTGGTGAAACTCATACTATTCTTCAATCTAGCGCTCTTCAGCATTGGTTCAAGAATTGGCAACACTTGCGAAAGCATAAACTAACAGCCAGTACTTTTGGTATGGCTGTTGGTTTTTGGCCTCGTGGACGAGACAAATTATGGCTAGAGAAGGTTGGTAAAATTGAACCATTTTCTGGTAACGTAGCCACATGTTGGAGCAATATTAAGGAAGAGGAAGCTCTCGAAAGATATAAATTAATAACTGGACATACGGTATCATATCCTGAATTTCAGGTCTACGGGAAGAAAAACCCTGAAGATAATTGGATTGCAGCTTCGCCAGATGGAGCCGTTGACAGCAATATTTATGGTTTGCCTCTTCACGGCGTTCTTGAAATTAAATGTCCATTTTTTGGTGGCGATATGAGCAATGCCCGCCCGTGGAAACGAATTCCTCTTCATTATATTCCACAAGCTCAAGGGTTAATGGAAATACTTGACCGAAAATGGATGGACATGTATTGCTGGACTATTAAAGGGAGTAGTTTGTTTAGGATAGAACGGGATGTGGAATATTGGGGTGATTTGAAGATAGCGTTGTCTGATTTCTGGTGGAAGCATGTCCAACCAGCACCTAAGCATGATTGAATTAAGCTCACTCAGGCCAGCACCTAAGCATGATTTGTGCCGTCATATTATTTATAAAAGCCAACATATTGTTGACAATTCGAAACTTCTAATGAGGTAAATAGATGGAAAGTTACAAAACTGATGGTGGAAAATGATGAGAGACAGTTCTGATTGGCTCGAAAGTGATTACCCTTTTTAATGAGGAATGCATGGATCATTTTTGAAGAGAAACCAAAGAAATGTCTGAACACTTTAAGGTAAGCTTGTATTTTACCTGTATACTAATTTCTATTCCCGTTTTTCTGCCCGTGATATTGTATTAGTTTTACTCGTTAGCCCATTATGTGTAGATTTGCCGTGTGAAGCTGCTAATAGGAAATCAATCTTCTGCAAAGTGACCAGTAGATTGTCTTAAGATTTTTAATTGTCTTAGTACACATGGGGAAAATAATTCATAATATTATTGTTGTTATTCAACATCGGAAACTGATAGTTCTTTTTGGTGCCATTCTGCAATTTCTAGGCATTTTCAATTAAATGTACAAAGAATTGATCTGAAGGTGATTTTCTTCCACAAACATTGCAAATCATCATGGATATGAGACTCTTACAAGAGAATCAATATATATATATATATGTATGAAGTATAAAGAAATTGGAGCACGAAATGGCGTATGAAGTATTTTGAAGAACCTTTGGTCAGAGGAGCTAAAGCCAGCAAATATCCATTGATAAATCTGCCTCGGGAAGTAGAAGTATATGAAGTAAAAGCCTGTTGACAAACTCATACATCTTTGTGTATATTTGTGGAGGATAGAAATTGATCTAATTATGTTTTAAGGTCTTATATGATTCTTTTTACTAACTCTTGATTGCTTGTTGCCGATACCATCCCATATCTATGCTTCAGTGGGCCTGTCTTCTTATCTCTACGTTCAATAGGCTTGAAAGAGGCTCCTTAATTTGTTCACCAAGGCTTGATTGCTATCAATTGGCTTTAGTACCTGAATAGAGCAGAAAATGATATTGGACTTGTGTTTTATCCTTAAAAAGTTCATTTGAGCTAGACTCTTTTATAACGAACAAACTTGAATACTTTTTAATGTCCGATGAGGTTTGAAGTTTGATTCGATTACAAACTTGAATACTTTTTAAGGTCCAATGAGGTTTGAAGTTTGATTCAATTAATTAAAAGTAATAAAATATGTACGAAAATATCAAACTTAGCTCAAACACAATTTTTGAGCTCGATAATAATCCAAACAAGTTTGAAATTGTGGACTGATAACAATGACTGATAATTTTCCTTTGATTCGAGAAAAAGGAATAAACTCCAACAGAGAAAAGATAAAGGAGGAAGAAGATGAACAATATTTTTTGCCGTTTTTCATTAACCACCATTTTGTTAAATACAAAGAAAGGACAATTGGATCAGACCGACCATGTACTAGCATCCAATATTTTGAAATATAAAACCCCTAAATCTACTTTGGGCTAAAAAATTTCATCCAGTTGGGTATTTTAATATCTCTTTTGGGCCTCCTATTTTCTGGCCCGCTTGCTTTGTTTTCTTCATCATTCTTCAGCAGTCCAATGGTATCATGGACTTGATTCGATTCACTTATAACCCTATCCCTGAAGCTCTTTGTGATAGTAGCATACCTCATGCGCTCGATGTTCAAAATGGGTGATCAATAGTTTAAAGTACATAGAATTGAGTCTATTGTGACGGTAGCAGTTTGTGTTATGGCTTAAAGGCATAACCCTGAGAATCCATCATGATT
Organism: Buddleja alternifolia; assembly: GCA_019426215.1. Taxonomy (NCBI): domain Eukaryota; kingdom Viridiplantae; phylum Streptophyta; class Magnoliopsida; order Lamiales; family Scrophulariaceae; genus Buddleja; species Buddleja alternifolia. Next base: position 47,453,929 of record CM033390.1, on the reverse strand, counting down.
TTTTCCAATGGAGTTCATATCCGTGTAATGTATTATCTAAAATGATTTTTGTTTTCATTGCTTGCCTCTGTTGCCAAGGGCTCATTTGTATGAAAAACAAGAGATAATGTTGTCGAAAAATTTTCCCCCTGTTTGCTACGAATTTTGAGATTAAATGAGAAGGAACTGTTGTATACTGCTGCACTGTCTTTTGGGTTATTTAAGAAGCAGACATGTATATGATGACATCATTAAACTGAAATATTGTCATTGATCATATCATGTGTAATAACTGTGGTTCACAGCCCCATTGTTGCAGCATTTCTTTCTTACTCTTTCCCACCTGTTTACACTAAAAATAAAATAGGTTGAAAGACCTAAGAAGGCCCAAAGTGAGAGACCTAAAACAGGCCCAACAACGATTAATGGGCCCAAAAGTTTAAAAGGCTAAGCCCATCGTTAAAACAATAAACCAGGTCTGATAAAGTTAGAGCCAAAAGCCCGACAATAATATCCCGCCAAAATAAAAGAATTTTTAAAAGAAAGAGAAGTTGGAAGCAGTTCTCGACGGTTGAAGAACGGTTGAAGAAGCAAGCCCACGACGCAGAAGTACAAAAGCGGGAAAGAAGATAGAGAAGAGGATCATCAAATCAAAGAACAACTTATTTTTCTCTCTTATCATAGGAGTAGGCGTAAATATAATTAGGAGTAGTTTGTAGTGTAGATTTGTTCAAGAATTGCTGGATCCAATCCCGAAGTTATACCAGTGTTTCTCTGTAACTAGCACGAATTGAAGACTTTTATGGAGGTATAGATTACATGCTTTCAGATTTCATTATTTGACAGTAATTTGTATCTTGACCTGAGTTTTCTATTCATCTTCATCGTTTTAAGAAAAGAAGATTCTCACGTAGGTATAGAATTATTTTGTGTCAGATTTAAGTATCAGAGAAATAATTCTTACCTGTACTTGAATTGTTCTTTTATAGTATTATTGTATCATTCGAAGAAGATAAATATTTTAGTCAATTGCGGTCCGAACAACTAATTTAAACAACACATCGAAGTGTTAAATTCTGAACCACCGTCTAGCGTATCGAACTCGAGCGCGGGGGTTGAAAGATAATTCTAAGTGGAGAATTATCACGGGCTTGGAACGACTATTCGAAATCCTTCCCTAGTCTAGATTGTTTTTTTTTACGAAACAAGTTTTGGCGACCACAGTGGGAGCTTAGTCGAACGCTCCTTTTATTACGGGAAACAATGACTTCTCGAATGTACCGATAAGTCAAGGAATTCTTACGTTCCCAAATAATATCCTAGTACCATATGCAAGGGGGCAAGTTGTGGCTGATGCCCATATGGGAGGAAGTATTGGGGGAAAATTCTTTGATCCCTAAATCAGATCGAAATGGTTATTGAGAGGTTGTACGGGCCTGGTTTTCGAAGAATCAATAAGTAAATGCAAGAAAAATTGAAGACTCATCATCTGAAAGAGTTATGAAGAAGTATTGGGGGGAGATTTCTCTGATCTTATTCAGAATCAGGGATCGAGTGACTGTCCTGCCAAATGGTGTAATTAAACCTTCCTTTTGAAATTCGAGAAGGTTTATTCACTTCATTGGAGAAACGTATTTATCACTTTTACGCGATGATTCCGTAAAATGATTAACACAAGATAAGAGAGAGAATACGAAATTCCACGCACTGAATTATAACAGACAAAAAAAAAAAAAAAAAGAGCTCGAGCTAATTGCTCGAACAAACAACTCGAGCAAAGTTGCTTGAACAAACAGCTCGAGCAGAGCTAGTTGCTCGAATAGACAGCTCGAGCAAGCTGCATTTTGAATTGTATTTTGGAAGGATATGACAAAAGTCCACTTAAGGTGGGATCCCACCAATAATTGTAACTATACTAATTACTAACCAATCATAAAGGTGTTTGTCTCCATGAAGAACTACACCCACTCGCGCACACACACACACACACACATATATATATATATATATATATATATATATTCATGCTGCTATAAATATTAAAATAGTATATTGCATATAAACATTATTATAATCACAAAAAGTAGGTAGGCATGTCAGATTTTGTTTTTCTTCCCTTTCGAGCAAAATGGTTTGGAGTTTGCTCTAATTCCCTTTTTTCGAGAATAATGATTTTGTTTTTTCCTTTTCGAGCATAATGGTTTGGAGTTTGCTCTAATTCCCTTTTTTTCGAGCATAATGGTTTTTTTCTTTCGAGCATAATATCACGATGCTCGAAATCACTGAATTCGAAATATCAAGGTATTCAAAATTTCTAAACTCGAAATATCAAGGTGCTCGAAATTTTTCAACTCGAAATATCAAGGTGCTCGAAATCACTGAATTCGAAATATCAAAATATTCAAAATGGCTAAACTCGAAATATCACATACTCGAAATCAGACATGTTCGAAATATCATATACTCGAAATAAGACATGTTCGAAAAATCATGTACTCGAAATAAGATATACTCGAGATACTACATCCTCGATTGCCCAGCTTGGTACAAAACTCCATTTTAACAGTGCTTACCACCCTCAAACAGACGGGCAGACGGAAGTTTTGAACCGGTGCTTGGAATCATATCTCCGGTGTTTTACAAACGAACATCCCAAGCACTGGACTCGCTACCTCCACTTAGCCGAATACTGGTATAATACCAGCCACCACTCTGCCATTCGAACAACACCCTTTCAAGCCCTTTATGGCCGGCCACCACCCACCATACCATCCTACACCCTCGGCAACTCCAATCACGCAACAATCGATGAAAGCTTATTCAACCATTCACAGATTCTAAACCAACTCAAAGCAAACCTCAACCAAACCCGTCAACAAATGACCCATCAAGCTAACAAGAAATGCATAGACAAGGAATTTCAGATTGGGAATTGGTGTTCGTTAAACTAAAGGCTTACCGGAACATTACAATTGAGCGACGGGAATCACACAAACTTTCGAAGCGTTTCTTTGGCCCATTTCCGATTATCCGCCGGAAAGGTTGCGTATGAGCTCCGGTTGCCGAAATCTTCACGCATCCACCCAGTTTTTCACATATCTCAGCTCCGCCTTTGCCGTGGTGACCCGGTTGAACAAAGAAACCCACTGCCTAATTCAATTTCAGAGGAGCAAGTCATTTTGGAGCCTAAGTTAATTTTGATATATCGAATATATATATATATATTCGATATATATATATATGTCCCTTTCGAGCATAATGGTATATGTCTCTTTCGAGCATAATGGTTTGGACTTTATATATATATAAATATATATATATATATATATATATTCGATATATATATTATATATACACACCAAATAAAGTACCACCCAACCTACAAGTTTTTATATCTTCGAGATGCTACCTAAGAGAGACAGAGAATTTGTCTAACCAAAAGACGTGTCTTTTAATACACATGAACTCGAAACGTTCATGTATATTAGGGGGGCATTTGTTTACAACATAAAATAATTTGGGCTTTCGAATTAAAGAGCCCAAATAGCCCAAACTGGGGAAACTCGAAAAAGAAGGAAATGGGTTTACAAATAGACCAGACAAGACCCATTAAATTCAGAAAATAGCGAAGACAGGGGCTGAATTGACAAAAAGCCCAAGAATCGAATCTGAAAAATAAAATGAAGTCCAAAAGCCGATAATCTGCATTCAAGGAAGACGCGCCAAGTTGAATATTTGGAAAGAGACGGTTGGATGCAGTTGACGGCAGTTCCCAAAAACGAGGAGAGTGGGTTGAAGACGGTTCCCAAAAACAAGATACATAGGAGTCGCGGAGAAAAGAAAAAAATCATGGCAAGATCACCAGACTTCTGCATTTTCGTTTTCTTAGGAGTAGTTCATAACGTAATGTAGGAGTAGCTCTTAGCATAATTTAGGAGTAGCCGTAATGTAATTTAGTATTAGACTCGAAGGAATTTGCCTTTTCAAGGCTTGTATCGGCATTCGATTGCCTGTAATTTTTACGAATCGAAGACTTTTATGGAGGTATAGATTACATGCTTTCAGATTTCAGTATTTGACAGTAATTTGTATCTTGACCTAAGTTTTCTATTCATTAACATCGTTTTGAAAAAGAAAAGTTCTCACGTAGGTACAAAATTATCTTGTGTCAGATTTAAGTATCAGAGAGATAGTTTTTACCTGGACTTGAATTTTTCTTTTATAATATTATTGTGTCATCCGAAGACGATACATAACACGTAAATAATACATTCGATCGAGAGATTCTCACGTAGGTATAAGATTATCTTGTGTCAGATTTAAGTATCAGAGAGATAGTTTTTATCTGGACTTGAATCTTTCCTTCACTGTATTATTGTGTCATTCGAAGATGATAAATATTATAGTCAATTGCGGTCCGAATAATTAGTTTAAACAACACGTCGAAGTGTTAAAGTCTGAACCACCGTCTAGCGTATCGAATTCGAGCGCGGGGGTTGAAAGATAATTCAAAGATAAGAATTATCGCGGGGCTCGGAACACGCAGTTGGATCCACCCTAATCTAGTTTGTTTTTATTTTCGAAACAAACACCACCAATTTTCAGCAGATCAGATTGTTAGAGCAAATTCTTTAGATTACATATATTTTTCGTAAATCATAGCATAACTATAGAATTCATGCATCAAACACCTACATTAAAGTCATATACATAGATAAATAAATAAACAAAAAAATATAACAGTGTCGAGGGGAGACATAGGAACAGTGATGACGTGGATAGTTCAAGAGAGATGAATGACGAAGAAAAGGAAAAGAAGCCATTTCCGGAGTTGAGAGGAAAGAGTGAAGTAATGGAGATAATAGGGGGTTCTAAGGGGAAGCGGAGAAGGAGAAAGTATAAAGTTTCTTGTCCCCTAGTTTCCTTTGTTCTACATTACCTATTGTTTATAGGTGCATATATGTTTAGTTCTACATGTATAAATATATAAAATTTTAAAGAAATCATATTAGAATTAGGACTATACTTGGACGAATGAAGATAACGAGATCCCCGTGCATTCATTTTGTTTCTTGATTTTCCTAAACAAATGCAGCTGCCCTTATCAATAGAATTCATGGCTAATAAGAGGTTTTGAGCTCAAGATTTTAGTCTATACTGTCCCCGGAGTTGACACTTTGGATTTAAATTGTCCTTAAGATGCATACGAAAACACCTTAGCCTCTCGGCCCGGGTTTGGACAAAGTCAAATAAATTACATGTCAACAGCTTAATTACACATGCAAGCTATGATACACGTCACTCCGAAAAATTATCCGGCTTAGTGTCGGACACGTTTAGGACATGGTGGGGCTTTTTTTGAGTTTTAGAAAAGTTTGGGGGCAAAAAAAATGGCTTAACATTCCAGGCAGATGCATGCTTCTTTCAAATTTGAGACTTCTCAAATTCTAAAATCAGTCTCTTCCTTTTTGTATTCACTTCTCTCTCAAACCACTCGCCGACCGAAAAAAATACTTTGTCGTTGCCGCCAGCAACTGAAGATAAGGTACCAGTCACCCTTCTCTCAATTTTGGACTCTCAAAATTGTACCCAATTTTCCAATTTTAAGCACTAAGTATGAGATTTTATGATTTTAATTAGGCTATTTAGTCCTTTATTCTACAATACTATTATTATTCTGTTATGATAAAGTTTTACAAAAATATGAACACCACTTCTTATTCTATGTAACTTTTCGCTAATTATATGAAGTAAAATATGTATAATATAGGCAGTCGTATCCAAATTGTGACGTGTCCTAATTTTTATAAAAATTGACATGTCATGTGTCCGAGCATTATTGCTTCCAAGCTATTATACCCGGATACGATTACGATACGACACGAATGTTGTCAAATACTCCAAATTTTAAAAATAAATTTTATTCAATAAATTCCTTTATATAAGTAAAATTTTGTCTAGTTCATTAGAATTTTTTATTCTTTGTTTAACTTTTAAGTTTTAAGCTTTAACAAAAGATCGAAAATAATATCCTTTTTTTTTATTTTAACCCAAAAAATGTTGTATAATATCAAAAATATACTTTGTCGATATCCAAAGTGTATCTGTGTGTCGAATACTTTTAATTTTTTATCGGATACGATATCTAAAAAAAATTCTTTTATTTTCATTTTTGGACTTCAAAAATATCCCGAACACAATATTCTATAGTATTCATAGCAAATACGAATACGATACTACATGAGAATATTATTAAAAATACCCGTGTACTATAAGTTGCAAGTGATGTATGTATAAAACAAGCCGATTTTATCCCAAATGTTCCCCATTTGTAGTGGCCACTTTTTATTTTTATTTTGATAATTCCATTTTAGTGGCCCACAATCTCTCAAATGGTATTTGCATTATTATAGGTAAAATAGTAGACTTGAAAAGGATAAGAATAATTCTACGGTACATCGGGAGTGTTAATTCAAGGTGTATCATTGTGTTTATCTCTTTTATATAATTGTGTGTGAGGTCCACACACAATATACCTTAATATGTGAAAGAGATAGACATAAAGAGCGTTACTCCCAATCCATTATAAAAAAAAATCAAAAGGATAAGCATGACATGCTTTACAACTAACATTCAGAAAAATGTTGACATCACAATAATCACAACTCAAAAACAGTGACAAACTCCATTAAAGAATCAACATTAACGGATTGTCTTGAACACAATTTGGAAATTTCGGGATACATTTTTACAGGAAAATTCTTATATAAACTGGGTGTTGAGTCCCACTTGTGAACCTCGTGAATGTAATTAATTCATATCACTTATTTTTTAATTCAAAAAAACAAAATAAATAATGTGAATTAATGACAATCACATAATGCACAAATAGACCCAAAACCAAGTGTATATAAATATTTTCCATTTTTACACCATGTTTTCACAAGTTTTAATATGCCAATTGGATACCCTATTATCTGAACTCCTAACTCACTCAAGAGTACCAAGTCCAAAATCGCATGTTCGAAATCACTTGTATTACCATCATTTGCTAATGTTCGAATTCTTTTTTTTTTTTAATTCAAAATAAAGAGGATACCCTACATATTTAGCCCACAAACTCGGATTGATAATTATAATTTTGAGCCATAAAAACTCTATGTAGCTCCATAAAAGAAGAGTCACAACTTGTGACGACCTGGATTCGAACCCACGACTTCTCACATAAAATGGGAGGTGAATACCACTAAACCAACAGGTTTTGGGTAATGTTCGAATTCCTTTGTATTACCATCATTTGCTAATAGTCTGTCTATCGTTGAATTTGAATGGACACTCACATTTGTTAAATTCTTGGATATTAAATAATATAATATTTTTTCATATCTTTCTAGTATTTATATTAATTTATGTATTTTTATGTTTCCTCGTATTTATTTTTTCCTTATTTATAATTAGGGTATCTTGTTTATCAAGTACATATATCTCTATAAATATGTTACTCAGACCATCTCCAACCCACTCTATATTTGGGTTGAAAATGGTATAAATGGACTCCAACCCACACCATTTTTTACACCAAATTTGGTGCAATTGTGATGTTGGACGCTATATTTGGCGTAAAACTTCACTTTTGCACCAAATTTGGTGCAAGTCCTCTTTTTCTTTATTTAGTTGCATTTTAGTTGTTGTGTTATTTTTTTTTTGTAATTTAGTCCTTAAAACTTCATGAAGTTATAATTATGTCCAGCAAGTGTTATTTTTATTCAATTATATATAATTTTACTTTAAATTTAACAATAAATAAAATATATATTAAGAACTTGTACAAAATGCATATTTTATAAATTAAAAAAAATTGAAGTATTTATATAAACATAGATTTTGTTATGTCTTTTTTTATATCAAATAGTAAACTCGATCTTAATGTATTGTGTCGTATTTATTATTAAATAACAAAATATACTTTAATTATTTATTAATCATTCTGACTGTTACTAAATAACATAAATGGATGTTTAAATAATTTTATGAAATACCCATAGATTTAAAATAATTTTTCATTATTTATTATTATTAAATAATAAAATATATTTTAATTGTGAATTTTATTAATACCATGAAATAACAAAAAAAAAATCCAAAAATTGGATGAATATGTAAAAAAATTTGAAGTTAGGGTGTTATTTGTGAAATAGAGACAATAGCATAATACAAGATGTAAAAGAGAATATTATAGAGAATATTCTTTTTGGTGTTAAAATTAGAGTAATGGGTTGGATTGAATTTGCTGTATAACACTGAAATAGTGCAAAAGTTGCACCATTTTTATGTCTATGGGGTTAGTCGTCTACGTTCAACTTTAGTGGATGCTTTTCGGCCTCTTACCTATACCAGACTGCTTCTCAACTATACTTTGCCTCTAATAGATTAATATTGAAGAATGTCAAGTGACCGTGTGTAAAAGTTGATAAAATTGAAGGAATCCCCTTTAATATACATTTATAGCCCAAAAGAAAAAAGCCAAAATATCAAAAGATTCCCAACTAGCCTTAGCATAATGAGTTACAACATTATATATCCATGAAATAGCATGGGCAAATAAATAACTTTTGGCAGCCGTGATTGAGATTTATCAATTTTAGATTTTTAGTATGTAATTGAAGATTCTTTAGAACTTTTAATAGTAGAGCAAAGGTCACATTCTTTTGAAGCCGCTAGGAATAGGAGGTGAAATATGTGGACTTAGAATAATGCAGAGACATCCATTCTTTTCCGCCAAAAAGAGAGAGAACAAGAACAAGAAGAGAAAAAAATCTAAATTTTGAGGTTAAGAACAGCAAAAAGATTAACAAAGGGGAAAAAGCCCAAATTGAAATTTTACTCAGGATTAGATCATCAATCAGCCAAACAGTACATACAGTTTCCTCCTTTCCATTTATTCTCTAAATTAATATACATCGAAACCCTGAAGAAAAAGAAATTCCCGCAAGAAGAATCCCAGGCACCAGCACCAACAAGAAAATCACAAAAAAGGAAAACAGGTATTCACAAAATTCTAATTAATCACTGCCGATCTGATCTGGGTTTCCACCATACCTCGGAATTAAAATGTTCACTTCAGCTTCACCTAGATGATGATGATGTTATGCAATTGAAGAGCCTGGAACAAGCATACCTCAAACGGGGGTAAATCCTACCCGTATGAGCGCTGGATTCCTTCCACATACACTCCATCGTCTCCACAAACAGATTCAAGCTTCTGATTGGTGGGATGTACAGAGTCAACGGCACTGCTGAAAACGCCACCGCGAAGAACAAGTGCAGCATCTCTGATCATGCACTCTCTACTCAAAACCAACAACAACAAATCTTTGAGTTTTCTTGAGAGAGAGGGAGAGAGTTTTGGTATTGTCCAAGAATTTTGTTATGTAGTGGGTTTGTGGTGATTGGAATACCTCCAATTTTTTATGAATTTATTCCAATAGTGATATATATATATAGTAGATATAAAGGAAGGAAAGGGCTGCTGCTTTCTTTATGTTGAAAAAGCAATACTTATCCAGAAGGTTCTTGTATATATACACACATATATATATTGTTGAATGGATGAAGTGTCTTGAAACACTTGGAAACACATGATACTAGTTTTTGTTACGTTTCTTCCTTTCTTGCGCTCCACGCCCATTGGTTTTTATCCCTCCCAGGTTTTAATAGGTGCGGGAGGATACTTCGGTTTGATCGTTGCTGCCCATATGGGTTGTAACCAAAGGAATTTTCTTTTATCCCTTTAACTTTTGGTTTTTGTAATTCTAGTCCTTTAACTTTAAAGTTTGACATTTTAGTCCAAATTCAACAAAATTTATACGATCCTTCAAAAATGGTATCAGAGCCTAGGTTTTTATTGATGAAATATTTAAATTTTTTACATAAGAATTGTTTTACCCCTAAGGAGAAGAATTAAAACAAGAATGGAACCGAACAATAGTTCGATCTATGAAGAAAACAAGGAGTATTTCCAGATACTGAAAATCCAACGAGAAAAGAGGATTAATAAATTAATCAAAAGTAGTAAGAAGCTTTCTTACGAAATACGAGAAGTGCTAACAAGAGTACAAACTAGAACTCATGTAGCAGACATACCGGAATCAATCTGGTACTATGAAAGAACGATGGCCATGAACAAAAGGTTTCAAGGCAACGTTACGAGTGATCTACAACTCGCAGAGATCCAAGGCCAGTGGTCAGGGAAAGCAAATAAAGGTAACACTCGTTAAATATGAGTTAGAAAGAAATTGAACCGGATACCTCTAAGCTCTCTAAAGATCTTAAGGAAATCCAGAAGACAGTTCAAGATTACGGACATAGGCTAGAACATCTACCTATGAAAATCGAAAATTTGAACCGAAAATTTGAGGAAATCCTCAATATTCTTGAAGACCTAAATAGATCTATAATAAATCTAAAGACAATAGTCCTAGATCTGAAAGAAAAACAAGGTATTACCGGATCGTCCAAACCGAAAAAGGATAGGATCGGTGATGCACTTGGATAAGTACCTCTTCTACATCAGAAGGGAAAGGCTAAGGAAATACCTAAGCCTAAGACTTATGAGGAACTACTCATCGATATCCTTAGAAGTATTAACTAATATGGACATATCAAGAGTAGATCCATCTGATCTTCAAGAATTAGCTGAGTCTTTTTCACAATTAAATGTTGTGGACCTAGCTAATATAAAAACCATTGAACTAGCACTGGGATTCCCATAGCCAGGAGAAAGTTCAGCATCTAATAATCCTCCCCAGGATGAACCGATGCGAGAAGGCAAAGATTTGCACACAAACGCAGAACCCACCCTTAGAGGGGTAACGTTTAGAGCAAATCACGCAAGAAATCCAATTAAGGTACCAAAAAATACACCTTGGGCAAGGACTATGTTACAATCCTTGAACCCATATGGTACTATCCTAAATTTGGATATAATAGATTTCAGAAACATCGAGAAATTAATCGATAAATGGGTAGCCTCTATGAAAATAGCCGCTACTACACTGGAACTAGACAAAGAAAACTTCATTAGATTAATGGAGTTAAGCTTAGAAGGATCTGTGAAGGTGGGTTGGGAACGCACCCTAGCAGAATCTAAGCAAGAGGTTTTAGCCGGAGAATCTAAAAGCACTATTGCAGATAGATTCGGAAGGATAACCAAATTAAATATTATCGGAGATGGATACTTCAGTGAAAATAATGCAGAAAGAACCAGAGAGTACACACAGACACTCTATGGTCTTGAATTAAGAAATATTTGTGCCATTGATGAATACATCTACTGGTTCCGAAAATATTTCTTTCACGCAAATGTAAGTGTAGAAGTTGCTGCACCTATGTTCTTTGCAAAAATCAGTAGCCCTTGGAGAGAAATGTTAATACATTCTTACAAGGTCCCGGAAGGGCAAGTTGATACAGTAGCAAGACAAATATCTTTCTTAAAAGACAAACTAAAAGATTGGTGTCAACAAGCCACTGTTCAAAAGAACATGAAAAAACTAAGAGGGAAAATAAAGAAAACCCCTGTTTGTTGTGATAACAATGATTTTCCAACAGTCGGAGAATCAATGGACAAAGAAAGAAGAGAAAGCATTTTTCTCGCTCCGACACCATCAGTAACAAAAGACGATCTTCTTTCAGACGAAAGTCTTGGTGGTCTAAATCCAAAGCCCGATCTTACAAATCTGGCCAGAGATCTGGACCAACTAGGGCATCTTCCCAAGGATCTCATAAATCCAGTGGAAGAACTCCCACTAAGAGAACTTTCAGACGGGCACACACCCGAACAAATGAAAGTTTCAAAGATTGCAACTGCTAGACATGTGGAGCTCGCGGCCACATTTCACCAGACTGTCCGCAAAAAAGTGGTGAATTAAAACAATTTGAAGTCATTGCAGATATACTGGATGCAGTTTTCTACGGAGATTTGGTACCAGTTTACCAATTCAAAAATATTCCCTCAGACGAAAGTGTCTATGAGGAAGAGATAGAAAGTGATTTCGATGGAACATCAACAGAAAATAAATATGCCTGGAATACCTATTTATACAGTTCCACGACTTAGAACTGTTATCTCTGACTTCAGAGAGAAAATAGAAAGAAGTAGAACCATAATCCAGCATTATGAATCTACTATCCAGTTATTAGGCGAAACACCACTCCGCCTAAGAAAAATAATTGAGCATGAGACTAAGATTCAAATCTGGTCAGATAATATTCATACTCTAGAAAACTGGATCGAAAGTATGAATAAAAAAAATCATTCTATCTTCCAAGAACGAAACAATCCTTTCTGATGGATTACTCCAACGAAGGGGATAGGCTCCAAACATCGGATAGCTTAGCTGGTTTCTTTTCCAAGGCATCTATATCAGATAAAACCATGGAAAAGATCATGAGGCAAGACTCAAACATTGGTAAATACGATGGTTTTAGAGTCAATGGAGTTAGTAGAATCCTAAATCAAATAGGATTAAATCAAAGACGGCATAACATCAGGTACAAGGTAAGTTCTGGGGAATTTGCAATTCCTATGGAATTAACTGGTAATGTGATGGATATGCAACTTATTCCGAAGGAAGAAATTCTGGAAGAATTAAGTAAGATGAAAGAGGAAGAAGCTCTTACTATGAAATGGATCCATATAGGAACCATTGAAGTAGTAATAAAAATTACTTTCAAAGAAGGTGTTAATTCGCCATTACATTTGTCCATAATGGATAAAAGAATTAACAACCTAAGAGATGGTTGTCTTGGTACAATAGTAGGAAATTTATATGCAGGCAAACTTATGTTTGATATTCATCCAAGAATTGCATATAACCTAGCCGACCAAGATTTCAGTCGAGTCCTAACTCTTCATCAAAATTTCAAAAGAAATGATCTTATGAAAGAAGGGAATAGACCATATTCTATTACATATAGAATTGCATATGCACTTTCCAATACACATCATTCTGATTTGTTTATTCGGAAAGAGTATATCGAAATTCAAGAATTTTCAAGGAATTTGCTAAGGTAATGGCACCTGATCCTATTCAGATACCAAGGATTGGTGGTGTTGATATCTTAATCCGAGACCATCCAGTTCTAGATCGCTCGATAAGTTCTAGAATAGATCTTAATAGCAGGATGTCCTTTTCAGAAGAAAGGATTAGGAGTTTGAAAGGAAAAGAATTAATAAAAGATTCAACTTCTCAAACTATTCGGGTAGATAATGTGAAAATTAAATGCCCAGACGGATGGAAAGAAGTGCAAGTTTTATTTGACATTACAGAGAAAGAAAATTACTTTCCTTGTGATGATCTTTAACTTGCAGCAATCCACTGTCAACAAATATGAAGGAATGCTAGAAATAGCAGGCTATGAAGTATTTGTTACAGGGGACGCAGGTCGTGACCCAGGAATGGTTATCCTGGGATTAAGTTTCCTTGAGGAACATAAACCTTCGAGAAGAAAAGGAAAAGGCATGGAATTTAGCTTGGATGGACATATTATTCAAGTTGAATAAATGACTAGTCCCTTTTCCATATACATATCTGTTGATATGTTATATGAACAATATAAGTTAGAATATTTTGCAGCTTATATTGATTCCGGATCTGGGATTTGTACATCAAAACTCGGAGTTTTCCCTAGCAATGCTGTGGAAGCTTTACCCGTTATTGCAGGAAGAGATTTCTCTCAGAAGATCCTCATTCTCAATAAGGGAATAAGAGAAGCACATATCATGATTGGAGGAGCATTTGGTACACCTTGGTTCAAGGTAAAAATGCCACCTATATATTTGCATGATACATGAGCAGATATTTTGTTGGGTAATAATTTTATCCAAACCTTTGCAAAATATGTGCAAGATAACAACAAAAATTTGTTGATGTTTACTACTCATTGTAATAATGAAATACGAGTGTTGCGGAGAGCAAAAGCTTTTAATAGGATTATGCCTATTAATTTTCGCAGCAAACGTGGTGATTTTAATCCCGACTCCAAGTTAACCCATCCTAAAATGAAGGATAAACGGAGATTTGGAAAAGCTCTTTTGTCTTTTAGACTACATGGTCTAATTGAAAGTGAGGACATACATTGTTATGAAAATTCTAAAGAAGAAATACGACTTCTTAAGAATGAGTTACAGAATAAGTCCATGGATAACATTGACGAAGAAAGCTTGCTTTCTCTTGAAAATGTTAAACGACTAATTCAAAGGAACTTTAATGAGAATCCTTTGGCTTGGTGGGATAAGAACAAGATCGAAGCTACTCTGAAAGTAAAAGAACAATGCAAATATGAGTATGTTCGATACAAGCTAATCCAGATGAATATGAAAGATAAGAAGGATATGCAAACAATCATAAAAGAATATATCGATCTTAAACACATAGAACCTGGAGTCTCTGCTTATAGTAGCCCTAGTTTTCTGGTAAGAAACCATGGTGAAATAAAAAGAGGAAATGCCAGATTAGTAATCAATTACCATGGTATCAGTAAGATACTAGAGTTTGATGGTTACTATATCCCAAGCAGAGAACACTTAATTGAGTGCATTAAAAATGCCAAAGTGTTTTCAAACTTTGATTGTAAATCTGGTTTTTATCAGATTAAGATGGAAAAGGAATCTAAAAAATATACAACATTTTCTACTCCACAAGGTCAATATATCTAGAACATTCTTCCAATGGGATTAGCAAACTCACCTCAGATATATCAAAGGAAGATGGACAATCTGTTTAAAGATTATTTCGAGTTTATGTTTGTCTATATTGACGACGTATTAATTGCATCTAGGAATATGAAAGATCATATTAAGCATCTTGAAATATTTTCTAATGCATGTTTTAATGAAAGATTAGTGCTTTCAGAAAAAAAGCAATAATTGGAGTTAATAAGATTGAGTTTCTGGATATTCTTATTGACAAAACAGGTATTGAACTCCAGGAACATATTGTGAAAGAAATAGGCAATTTTCTTGATGTTCTAAAAGATAAAATACAGCTTCAAAGCTTTCTTGGAGTTGTTAACTTTGCAGGTATTTTTATTAAAGATCTAGCAAAATACAAGAAAGATTTTCGACCTTTTTTAAAGGAAACGGAAAGTTCGAAATGGAAGTGGGAAGAAATTCACACTCAAAGAATTCGTGAGTTGAAACAAGTGTGTAATAACTTGCCTAAACTCGCAATACCACAAGACAAAGGTGATTTGGTGGTCTATAGAGATGCCAATGATTATAGATGGACAGCGGTGCTCATGAAAAAGAAAACTACAGGGGAAGAACCTTGTAGATATGCAGGAGGATTGTTCACTGAACAACAAGCTAGTATTTGGCACATAAACGAAAAAGAATTCTTTGCTGTTTGGAAGGCATTTAAAAAGTGGCCATTATTTCTATTAGCAAAGAATTTACTTTAAAAGTTGATAATACGAATGTCAAAGCATTTTTGAAAAACAAACTTGAATCAAAAATAGAAAAGGCATGTATTCTCAGTTGGAAAGCTGAATGTCAATATTATTGTTTTGACATCATTATCGTGAAATCTCATGAGAATGTTCCTAACAAGAGATGTTCTTGCAGATTTCCTAACAAGAGATGAAAGTGTCTGAAGCCAACTCCATCATTACAAGATACAGACATCTCAGGGAAAACCTTGAGGAGCTTGATAAAAAGATCGGACAGTTATCAGTTAACGCTGAAGTAGCTGGCCAAGTGCAACGAGCTGATCTGGACATTGTCCAGGAAACCCTTAAGGGAACGATGTATGCCATGACTATGTTATGGAATACACTACAAGAACCAATTCGAAAGGCATCATCTTTAGTGATGACTTGCGAATTAAGAGAGCAGGACTCTACACCTGCGTTTAGAGAACGGGGCTCTATACTCGGAGCGGTGGATTCAAATACCACTTGCACAAGTCCATTCTCAGACTCTGAGAAAACGGAAACAATTGAACAATCGGAAGGGCAACCTCCTATTATTTCAAGTCAACCCACCACCTCTGGGGTTAAAGAGGGGGAGATTAATCTTAGGCCACAGACAGGCACTTCTAAGGTTAATACTAACCCAATTAATTTACATTGGCAGGGTTATCAGCGCTCTTGGGAAAAATTAATCTCAAGAAAAGGAATAAAGCCCAGTAGATCCTTGATAGAAATATCTGGGAAATATCCTAGGATTTGGATGAAGGAAGGATCAAATCCTGATGAAGTTCGAGAATGGTATGATTTTGGGGCAATAGCTTCAATACATACTATGTCACCAAGTTTTTCGTAGATATCCAAACTTCCGGATTGGATCATAGGTGCCGTGTATGATACATGGCAGAACAACCCTCACCATAAAAGGGGTGATATCCTGGAGTTGAAATTCATTTCAGCAGCTCCAGAAATTACAGGAAAATGGTCTCACCCAGCATTTCATTTTATGAAGTTACAGAGACCAGACATGACGGCCTATAATCGAATTTAGGTCACAACAGGAGAAGCTCCTTTGGTTAGTAATATCAACGAAGACGATATATCCACCAGAAGAGAATGGGGAATGTGGGTCTGTCTTACAGAGATGGACAAAGTCAAGTATCCATTCAAAATTTTCACAAATTCTGTGAATGGGTCATTCCTGTTAAACTCCATGACAGGGAAAAGGACAGATTTTGCAGAAAAGGACTTTGAGCAAAAAAGGACTATAAGCTGGGGAAACAAGTTACCAGCAACTGAATCTACCAGGAAGAAGGCCTGCAACATGATGCATGTTGATCTTTGGCACAACCGGGAATGTTCAAGTTGTGAGTTCCAAGAGAAACCCTTATTTGATACAAAAATACGGGTTACCAAGGTAAAACCCGAATCAGAAAAAGATAAGGGTAAAAGGAAAACATTTTACCCAAAGGGTTTTTACAAACCCAGGTAAAATTATATAAACGACAGAGGCGGCCTTAATAATTAGGCGCATCAAGAGTCAATCATGTAATTGATTAAAGAAAACAATTGTAACAGACAAGGCGTGGCAGATAAGGTGGCAAACACAGGGACCCACACGCATTACTAAAGATTGACACATGCAATGGCGTCAAAAGATTAAATGAGTTTTGGAATCCAAAATCAAGTCTATAAGAAGAGAAGACGAAAGCAAATGGAGGATATCAGAAAACTTCCCCAACTCTTTCATTAAACAATTATTCATAAAAAAAATTGTAATCTTTCTTCTTTATAGTTTTAATACAAGTGTATGGGGATTTCCCCAATTGTGGTCCTATCATGAGAGGCTAAAAGTTTTCTCCTCCAATAGCGGAGTGGAATAATATTACGTAATTTTTAATTTGTATTTCTTCAATAAAAGTAAAGGTTTTTTGCTCAACCTCAGTTTTCCAAAAGTTATTAAAATTTTATCCTAAAATACCTTTTACGCCCTAAGGTAGAAAACGAATTAGGGCTGTACAACTTATTGCTGAAGGAGCTGAGTGTCGTCGAACCATCAGCTGCGGTTGTGTGGTTGGTTTAAGACGTAAAAACGAGGACTCAGAATACCCGGTGATAAGGTAGTCAACCAAAGGTATTAAACTATGAATTTTTAATATTTTTCGGAAGCATGTTGGGCCTAATAATAGATTTACTTTTGTTATATTTGGAGAAAATGATTAAAACTGGAAAAAATGGATAAAAGGGCTAAAGGTTACTTCCCTCAAGAGTATAAGGATCAAAAGTTAATTCCACAAAAGAATGTTGATGCCACATGTCAACCAGGTAATGGATTGGGGCACTACCTATAGAGGTAGCATCGACTAGACCGGATACTTGTGAGTCCCGGAATTCGACTCACCAAGTATTACCTGGCTATAGGTGACACAGGATGTTTCTAAAATCATTCCTCTACGTGAAAATAAATTGGATAAATACATATGGAAAAAGTCTAACTCACGGTCTGTGATGTTCCCAAGCCATAGAGACAATTGTACACCACAAATTTTGGCAACTAGTCAATCGAGTAAAATAAATTGTAGTTAGCTCCCACAAAACTAACTTTTGCAATTCACCCACATGATTTAGATATCATATTTTTTCCTAAATTACAATTTTTACTAACTTCTTTATATAATTGTCCAAACCACACCTTGCATTATTTATAGAACCAAATAATGATAATAAAATTCCCATCAAAGATGTAAACGTAGGCAGAAATATAATTATAAATATTGTGTAGTAAAGAATTGTATACTACTTGATGTGGGTAGATATCATTCATTGGGCCAAACTGACAAGCCAAAAGAATATTATATATCTTTCTTTAATTTATTTTATTAATTTGGCCCAGGTATTTATATTTCGGTCTCATCCAATTAGCAAGAGTAGAGCCCAAGTCGGAGCCCTAAAAGGAAGATATCAGTCAAGCAAACAACATCCAATCAAGTATCAATTAATGAAGATTGGTCAAATATTTACCAAAGCAGGAAGATTTAACATAGCTAAATATGGACCTGATCAGCCGCGTTTTAGGACAATTTCAGGACACCCAAAGCTTCCAGAAATAGTCCTAACTACCATAAATAGAGCAGGAAGAAAAGCAGCCGAATTCTACTTACCATATGTGTATAGAAGCCATCTAGCTTATATAAATATCCATTGTTGATGATCAATAAACAACTCTTACACTTTTACGCATTTTACTCTCCATTATTTTATAGCTTTATACTCAATTTCTCGCAAATAATAATATAAATTTATTGGTGTAAATCCCACATGGATCAATTGGCGCCGTCTGTAGGAAATTGAGCTTCAAGGCGTGAGGTAACATTTTCATATTTTTTCGCAATTTTCTTTTCTTTCACAAGCTTGATGGTAGCTCAAAATATCGAGGAAATGGACGAAACTATGGAGGTTATGGGAATCAAGGAGATGTTACTCGCGGCGAATAGAGGTAACAACACTCCTGAAACCCCGGGCATCTTGGCTAGGCGTTTGATTGGCGAATTACAGGAGACCCAATAGCACTTGGGGGTAGAGTCCTGTTTGGCGAAAATGGAATTTTTCCCATCACCTGGAACGCAAGCTATAGGGATGGAAAACTCCCTGCAGATTGCGCCATCGTATCACCTAACTAAGGAATAATTGCAGGAACTGATTGACGCAGCCATCCAAGCCGCAAAGAAAAGCCCTGATATGCTAACACTCATATTAATATGGAGTTCACTCCTGAAAATGGCTCTGGAAAACGAGCAGGGAGGATGGAATTTGCTGAACAGGCTGACATACGTGGAGAGGGGAACCCCCTAGGAAATATACTGCCCAGGAAGGTCGCCAGATACGGCGCACTGAATGTCATGAGGAGGGAATCCAGGAAAGCAGGATCCCGCCCAATATAGCACATCAGGAGAAATTCCAGGGAGAAATGCTACCAACTAGGTAGGAGGCAGGAGGAAAAATATGATATAAAAAATTGGAGCCATCGGCAAGAAGGAAAAATATGATATAAAAAATTGGGGCCATCGGCAAGAAGGACCTCGATGAAGAGGTTAACAACTATGAATCTATTCATTCTTTAGGAGGAAATCCAGGAAGACGCGCACAAATAAAGAAAATAACAAACCAATGGGACCTTATGGAAAGAAGGATGGAGAAAATGGAGAAAAAGATAGCTGGAGGGAAAGTACATGCGTATCGAGGGATCCCCTTTACCAATGCCATAATACAGGAGGAATTGCCACGAGATTTCAAAATCTACTCTATGATGACCTACGATGACACATCAGACCCCAAGGATCACTTGTACACTTTTAGGAATTACGCTTTGTTACATAGATCGGACGCCATTAAATGTCAGGTGTTCCTAACAATGCTGACTAAGTCAGCACAGTTATAGTTCAACCAGCTATCTGAAGGATCTATTGGATCCTTACTGGAGTTTAACACAAAATTTCCCCACTAATTTGCTAGCAGCAAACGGCATGAGCAAACCCCACTTAGCCTCTTTAACATAAAGCAAAAAGGTGATGAAACTTTATAATCCTATGTGAAAAGATTTAATGCTGCTACTCTGGAGGTGCCATCGCCTATGGCCGATTCAAAAACAAGTGCGTTCACGCAGGGCTTGCGTGAAGGAGATTTGTTCAAATCCCTAACTAAAAAACCAATTGGAAATTTCGATGAGTTGCTTAGCCGAGCGAAAAATTATGTTAACATGGAGTATGCTCAACTAAAGAGGAGAGCTGAAATAAAAAAAATAAAAAATAAAAGAAAAAAGGAGAAAATCAGGGAAATCTTAAGCAGGGTGGATTGAGGAGATGACATGCTCAAGGACCAGTGACCGGAGGTCGAGGATCATTTCGACCTCCTTTTCACGCAATAAGGAGTTTAACGCAACAACTAAAAGAGGTGGAAAATAAAGGCCCAGTACGATGGCCAGCTAGCTCAGGAAATAAATCTCAAAACGCTTCAAATAGACCCTACTTTCTATACCATCGCGAAACTGGTCACCATACGAATGACTGTAGAGCGCTAGCTTTGGAGCTCGAATGTTTAGATAAAGTAGGAGGCTTGAAAGAATTTTTGATAAACCATAATACTGCGAAAAACAACAATAATAATGGATCTTCATTCAAAGGAAGAGGAACATCCTGGTATCCAGGTCGAGGAAGAGGAAGAGCTTCCGGGAGAGAATTAGGAAGAACCGGGACAGGAAATCAGGGACATTACCCTCAACCCATAGGGGCAAACCTCCGTGGAGAAAGAGATAGTGCAAAAACTACTACCGGCATGGATGGAAATAAGGCATTGGCAACAATTCACATGATATCTGGAGGGCCAGGGTCAGGAAGATTGTGAGCCAACTTTGTAGGGCAAGAATATGCAACATGAGCTAAGTAATATTATGATTATTTTTAGTTATCTTACTTTTCGATTTATCTTCTGCAAATAGTATGATATGTTTCATAGAATGTATGTCTTATACAATGCATCTTTTTTATTATATAATTATTTTTACTTTCACACACATCGAAGATAAGGAGGTGTTGGTGGCATGAAGTAGACGGTGGTTAGGAAAATTGGATGGGTAACCTGGGCTGCGGATCTATCTGGCCCCACTCCAGAAAAAGAAATAAGGTTAGAGACTTCTAAGTCTATTTCTCAAACTAGAAGAAATAAGGATGGTTAGAAGAAATAAGGTTGGGGAGACAGCCTCTTGGTTGATCCCCAGGGTGGGATGAGACATATAAGTCCACTAGTACTCCACGGCAGCATAAGGGTGCAAAATTTCAGAGAAAAAGGTAGAAATAAGGAAGGAAAACCCCCGATAGCATACTAGCTAGGTGCGAGCCGGGTGAAGAAATTGTGGTACGGAGTGACGAATTCATGGGAGTCAAAAGGCTAATATATCTTTAATATGTGCAAAATCTTGCCATATTCTTTTTTTCTACATGCAAATGTGCGCATACTTTTTCAAAAATATTACAAGCATGTTCCAAATTATCTTGCTACTCAGCTAGCTAAAATCAGAATTATGTGCTCAATTTGTATCTAAATTTTTCTCCTCACATCATGTGTTGGTTCATTTTTATACATTCACAAGCATCCATCTACGTTAGCATCAAAACAGATATGTGATTTCAATAAGCACAAATAGATAGGATATAATTAAGCCTAGATCATTCATAATAATTAAAGCATAAACATCTTAAAACATCTTGTGCCTCGAAAGGCAACAAAACAAACATCACAAAAAAAAAAAATTGTCTTAAGGCTATAACCCAGCCTATGCAAAACAGATCATCTATTCAAGAAATTATCATAAACATTACTCCGAATTAGCTGGAGCATTCTTTGCAATGTTCTCGGCCGCACTCACATGATTATCAGCATGTTGGTCAACTGGATGATCAGCAGCCTATACTGGATTTGGATTAACCTCCAGAGCAGCAGTAGGAGGAACTTCATTTGGAATATTTTCAGTTGCTGGAGTAGGAGGCTTTAGTAAAGCAACATCTAACGCGGTATCAACATCAAGAAAGGAGATATCACTTTCAGTAGCCGCAAATTGATTTTTGCATCCTTCAAAGTCTTTCTCAAAATACTGCAGAGTTTTTTCATCCACCATGCTTTGAAACTCGGAGGAGGCCAGGAAGTTAGCTTTGTATACCTCCAGGAAAGCGTGCCCTTCAACAGAATTGGGGAAAGTCCTCAAACACCCATCTAGTGACCTTGGGCCAGAGCAGCTTGAAGTTCCATCTATTGATGCTCCAGGGAGTTCCTCAGCTGGTCTTTTAAGGCTCTCACTCTACCCTGTTAGAGTTATGCCCTCAAATACCATAAAAGGATAGAATTATAGGGCATTAGTTTGTATCTAAACATTCTTGTTTTAATAAAAGGTTTTTGATGTTGTTTCTTATAGGCATTTGTAAGGTTTAAACAAACAACAATTAGTCCTTGATATTAAGGCGAACATTCTACTCCTTATGGGTTAGGGAGAATGGCACTAGAAGTGTATGATCCTTAATATCTAAATTAGCTCACAAGTCGAAGAGAGTATTGACTGGACATCATTACTGGACATAGACTTGTATGATATAAGTTTTTGACAGAGAAGTGCCAGTCGAACACTATGAGTATGTTAGTGGGAACTTGTATCATGGACACATCAGTTAGACTGGTGTGCTCGAACACGGCTCGCATCAGTTATGTCACATGGGTTTTCACTCAATGACAGTCAATGACAAAACTGATAAGTTGTGATAGGTACACGTGAACCTTAGACCAGAGTAATCACATTGAAGATGTGCTTGTGACATCAAAGTCTGTCATTAGAGTAGTTAGATCCAATTCACCCGTTGGTGGGGTCGACCACGAAGTGTGGCTTGATGGGCAAGTAGCAATCTTAACTGATTAGCAATATGGTATTTATTCTCTCATAAGTGAATGAGCTAAATTTCCTATGCCGTCATGAATGAGTGAGGTCAAAGACTTTGGCCAAAGCATTAGAGATAATTATATTGGACTTGAAAGTATACTCAGTAACCTCGATTCATTATGAGTTGAGCATATAGTCAAGTCCAGTGAGTTTGACTAAACCATGACTCTCACTTGACTGGGATATATGAATAAAGGATTTATACTCATACGGTATTCACGGCGTGAAAGGTTTGGAATGATTCTATACATTCGTTCTCAATTAGGCTACGATGTGGCCCACGGGACTGGCTAGGTGGTATCCACATCCTTTTTGTTTTCTCCCAATTGCCTTTTGAGACGAACCTAAAGAGCCGCGCTTAAAGGAATTGTAAAGGAAAAATCATGGAATAAAACTTGAGAGAGATCTTTCGGTATTTGATATCGTAATTAATTAATTGATCATTAGATGATCTTATTAATTAAGTTAATGTGTTAATTAATTTCCTTTTGAAATTAATTTTGGAATTAACATGTGTTAGTTAGTTATTTAATTGATATATTTATTGGATAAATAATATTTATTAAATAATTAATTAAATAAATACACAAAATGGACTAAGCCCGGAGGGCATTAAAAACGCCCAAGTTGGGCATCCATATGGATGCCCGGGCCTTTAGTTGACTAGGTTAATTATTCTAGTTGTAGTATAAATATACTACTCAGTGAATAATTAAACAAAAAGCCTCACTTGTGACTTTCTCTCCAAGAAAAACTCTCCACCTCTCTCTCATCTCTCTAGTTGTCCAAGAGGAGAAGAAAGAAGGGATTTTTGCTTTCGGTTCCGGTGTGGTGATTTAGAGGCAGTGACGTTATTGCTGCTCCAAAAAGAATCAAGAATGCTAGTTCAGAAATTTTAATTACGCAAAAAAGGTACATATTTCTCAACATGATTTGAATATGTGAAATCAAAGATGAATCCACCGTGGGTATTTTATTTTCGCCGCGTTTTTATGTACAAAACCCAACAGTGGTATCAGAGCCAGGTTCTCAGATTTTCGTACTTAATCAAATACGTGATTTCATGTGTTGTTCATGTTTTTGAAAAACATGATGAATATGATGAATTTTATGATTTTAAACCGTGATTTTTCTACGTTTTTCTTGGATATTATTGCATGATGATATAGTAGAATTGAAAAATCAATTTGTGTGAGAAAACGGGGTCGAAAACCCTGGGGAATTGCGCGATACGCACAACATGCGCACATCAACTGGTTGTGAGCCACCCGACGCCCGCACAGGGGCCTGGCCCCCTACAGCTATCGGTCGTGCGCTGGGTGTTAGAGTATATGCCCTCGAATGCTATAAAGAGGATAGATTTATAGGGCATAAACATTGTAACTAAACTATGGTTTTTCTATTAATATAAGGCAGTTGATTGTTGTTTTCTTATAGGCATTTATAAGGTGTGAATAAACAACGTAAAGTCCTTGATGACAAGGCGAACCTTCTACCTCCTATGGGATAGGAGGAAAGGCACTAGAATGGTTTGACCCTTGACATCTAAAAGGGTTCGCAAGTCTAAGAAATATTGATTGGGCATCAATAGTGAATAAAGACTTGTATGATGTAAGTTTCGACAGAGAAAGTGCCAGTCGTACACTATGGAAATGGTAGTGGGAACTTATATCATAGACGTGTCAGTTGGACTGATATGTTCGAACACGGCTCGCATCAGTTCATCACATGGGTATTCACTCATTGACAGTCAATGATGAAACTGATAAGTAGTGATAGGTACGTGTGAACCTCTGACCTGAGAAATCGAGTTGAAGATGTACTTGTGACATCAAGTCTGTCATTAGAGTAGTTATATTCAAATCACCTGTTGGTGGAATCGACCTCGAAGTGCGACTTGATGGGCAAGTAGCATTGTTAACTGATTTGCAATATGGAATTTATTTCTCATAAGTGAATGAGTTAAATATCCTATGCGATCATGAATAAGTGAGGATGAAAGTCTTTGGCAAAGCATTTAAATACCTCGATTTATTATGAGTTTAGGCATATGGTCAAGTTATATGAGTTTGACTTTAAACCATGACTCTTACTTGACTAGGATATAAGAATAAAAGGTTTATACACGTACGGTATGTTGGGAATTATACGAATAAAACGCAGTGGAAAGTAAATTTAATTCCCAAAGCCCGAATCATCTCTAATCCTCGTGTTTAATTGTGTATAGAAAAATTACCGTTCTCGCGTATGTTGATTTCTGAACGTGATCCTTTTCTCTGACGTCGAATTTGCCAACGTCTCTAATTCGTCACGCCGGAATCAAAGATGAAAAACTCCTCCTTTCTTCCTTGGCAAAGACGGCTAGAGAGAGAGAGAGAGGTGGGAGACTTTTTCTTGGAGAGAAAGTTATGTAAGTTGCCTTGTGTTATTTGTCACCTTGTGATATATTTATATCATTATGAAACAATAACCCTAGCATGCAAGAGCCCTATTTGGGCGTCTAATTATCGTCCCTTAGTGGGCTCGGAAGCCTTCGGGCTTTCGTCTTGCTTGCAAATTAATTAATCGAATAATTAAATAAATTGATAATCCAATTAATTCAATTCCTAATTAATTTATAATTCAATTTCTCCAAGAAATTAATTAACTCATTAATTTAATTAATTAATTAATTAAATTATCCAATAATTAATTAATTAATTACGGCATCCAATGTCGTGAATTTCTCTCAAGTCTTTTTCCCATGTTTTTCCTTTTGCACTTTCTTTAAGCGCGACTCTTTAGGTTCATCTCAAAAGGCAATTGGGAGGAATCCAAAGCGGTGTGATTGACACCTAGCCAGTTTCGTGGCTCACACCATAACCGAATTGAGAACGAATGAATAGGATCATTCCAAACCTTTACGCTGTGAATACCGTAACGGCATTCGAGGGCATATACTCTAACACGGTATTCACGGCGTAAAGGTTTGGAATGATCCTATTCATTCATTCTCAATTGGGTTACGATGTGAGCCACGAGACTGGCTAGGTGTCACTCACACCCCTTTGGATTCCTCTCAATTGCCTTTTGAGACGAACTTAAAGAGTCGCGCTTAAAGGAAGTGCAAAAGGAAAAACATGGGAAAAAGACTTGAGAGAAATTCACGGCATTGGATGCCGTAATTAATTAATTAATTATTGGATAATTTAATTAATTAATTAAATTAATGAGTTAATTAATTTCTTGGAGAAATTGAATTATAAATTAATTGGATTATCAATTTATTTATTGGATAAATAAATTATCCGATTAATTAATTAGCAAGCAAGACGAAAGCCCGAAGGCTTCCGAGCCCACTAAGGGGCGGCCAAATAGACGCCCAAATAGGGCTCTTGCATGCTAGGGTTATTGTTTCATAATGATATAAATATATCACAAGGTAAAAAATAACACAAGGCAACTTACATAACTTTCTCTCCAAGAAAAAGTCTCTCACCTCTCTCTCTCTCTCTCTAGCCGTCTTTGACAAGGAAGAAAGGAGGAGTTTTTCGTTTTTGATTCCGGCGTGACGAATTAGAGACGTTGGCAAATTCGGCGTTAGAGAAAAGGATCACGTTCAGAAATCAACATACGCGAGAACGGTAATCTTTCTATACACAATTAAACACGAGGATTAGAAATGATTCGGGCTTTGGGAATTAAATTTACTTTCCACTGCGTTTTATTCGTATAATTCCCAACACTGGGCGCACGGCAATTGCCATTCGGACCGTGCTTATCACATTTAATGCTCTTATCAGCATTTAATGCATTTGAATTAAATGCCCGTTGGCATTTAATGCACTGAGAATATTTGCATTAAACTCCTTTCGATCTGACGCTTCAGAAGAATGTTTGTCGTTTGATAGACGCTTCATTCATGAGCTGAAAGTTATATTTAATCTGGAGGACTATTTAATGTTTAGACGCTTGCAAAAGTCTTCAGACTTTATTTAGAAGTGTAGACGCTTGAGACTTCAGTCTTCGTTACTTGACACCTCACTCAGAACATGTCAGGCGCTTAGAGTGAACTTCTTCAAACTTCACTCACTATTGATTTCTTGGACGCTTGGAGTCTTCAGATTTCGCAGCCTTGATAAGCTCACTCAGAAAGTATCAAACGCTTAATCTAACCGACTTCTTGATCTAAGAGTGTCAAAAGTAAAAGATAAAATAAAGCCTATACATTTCTAATGTTCAATTGCTTATACAAGTATCTATGAAATTTAAGCATACATAACTTTGGGGTCTAACAAGATTCCTAATTGTCATCATCAAAACATCTAACATGAAATTCCTAACAATTTCCCCCTTTTTGATGATGGCAATACTTACTCTTTTATAGTTCAAGAGTTAGACAGCCAAAAAATAAAAGTTAGCTTTGATTAGATAACGTTAGTTAAAGTTAGTTACGCTTCAACGAGATGTTTCAGCTGAAAAAAAATGCATTTATATATATATCAGTGATTACAAGCATTTTTACAACTGAACAAATAAAGATATAAGAGACAAGAATATAGATAATGCAAATCAAAAGCTTTAATGTCTTGGTCTAACTTTGTATCGCTTGGGCATTTCAGCTCGGATAGCTTCAGTCAGATTGTCTTCCAAGGTTATCATTGCTTCA
Organism: Buddleja alternifolia; assembly: GCA_019426215.1. Lineage (NCBI taxonomy): Eukaryota > Viridiplantae > Streptophyta > Magnoliopsida > Lamiales > Scrophulariaceae > Buddleja > Buddleja alternifolia. The sequence continues at coordinate 47,426,357 of CM033390.1, read as the reverse complement.
TGATCTTTGTTTATTATAAGCTTATTTTCTTCTTTCTGTCTCTTCTTGAAAGCAGTAAAATGATTGTCCCAATCAGTTGGGTCAATACCCATATACCTTAGGCAAATTCGAAAAGCTTGGATAAAGTCAGTCATCTTCCTCTCTTCAGCTAAGATTCTTGGATCTGTAGGTTCTGGAATAGATGTTCTTTGAAGAGGGATGTCAAACTGTTCAAGCAGTGCTCTTGTAGGTATTGGTAGATTTGGATATAATGCTCTTGGAGGTTCCTGTAGTGTACTACTAGGCGCTCCAGAGGTGCTTACCTTCAAAGCAGTTATCCAAGATGGGAGACTAAGCCCAGAAGGAGAAGGAAAGACTTGACGCTTAGGAGACGGAGGCTCTTGAGCTCTTGAACTAGAAGCTTTCCTCTTTTCTCCTTTCTTCTTCTCTTCCCCCATATTGCCATCATCAGTCTTTAGGAAATGATCTGTGAGTAAGCTGACCTGATGAGCAATCTGAGACATAGAATCTGTGATGTCGTCTAGATGCTTGTCGAAGCGTTCCTGCAAGGCGAGAAGCTTGGCGCTGGTAGCATCATTCAGAGAAGTCTCAAGGGTTTCTAGGCGCTTTTCAAGCTCTTCTTTCATGGCAAGTTGGTTTGCTTGAGTGGCATCATGCATTTCTTGAAAGTCTTGTTTGCACTCACCAACAGCCGCTTGAGCTGAACTACGCATATGAGCGATTTGAGCGCTCATAACGTGAGTCTCAATCTTTGCTAAATCGTCTTTAATCCAGTGAAGAGATTCTTCGTTCTGAGTAGCATGAGCACTGATACTCTCCAAAACGGATTTGAGCAAAGGACCAAAAGATTGACTCTCATCTAGATGAACCGCTTGAGGAGCCAGTCGCTTGAACCTGGATGAGTGTTTGAGAGAGTCAATGGGAACTTGATATGCGGGATCAAAGACAGTACCTCGAATGTCAAGAGAAAGATCCTCAGCAATATCATCAGTAACGGATTCAGGAGCGTCAGGAATATCCTCTGGTTGAGACGCTTGAACGAGTTCTTCAGCAGACGCTGGAATACTTGTAACTACAGACGTGAACGCTTCAGCTGACTGAGCAGGTGCTTCCTCAAGCGCTGACTCAGGTTGACGAAAGTCATCTAATTGGAAGTTCCAATTTGCTAAATCGGCATAAGAGGTGGACGAAGCTTCCAAAAGTTCAGTGAGTCTAGTTCGAGATATACAAGTATCGGAAATGAAAGTGCGAAGGGGACTATCAATGGCCCTGATGTGCATTGGACCAATGATATCTAGCACATGATTCGGAAAGACTTTGGACGGCGCTTGACAGATGGAAAAGATTGAATCTGGGCAGTAATGTCTGAAAAATCCAATCAAGCAGTCTGAGGGAAGAGACGCAAGACGCTGATTCTCAGGTACACAATCAGCATAGTATGCTTCTAAGTATGGATATATCGCTTGAGCCAGCTCTTGATTCCTTTCAAGCAGGGAGAGGACAAACTCATAATGACCGATTACCTCGCTGCGGATAGAAGGGAGCAGTGGATATCCTTTAAATGAATTGATGACTAAGCCGTTCCAAGATCTGAGATTGGCAGTGAAGATTTTATCGAACAGAGATACGGGAGACAAATCACCATCAGATTGAAATTCTCCTCACAGTGGCTCGGAGCAAAATTTAAGCACGATACAGAAGAGGTACCACTGGAAGATGCTTGAGCGTTGAACAGAAGAGGAGAAGTGGATAATCTGTGAAGCTCTTGACGCAGACACTGCTCAATTTGATGTCTAACGATTGGGAGCTTTTGAATAGGTCCAACTCTCTGTTGACGCTTCTTGAGGCAATACTTGGTGAACTGACGCTTCTTGCCATGCATGCCTATGCCAAAAAGATGGGGAGCTTGGACTAACTCTGAGAAAGTATATTTGTTGCCCATATACGCTTCAACCCAGTTAACTTCATTTATGCAGTAGTCTGTTCCCGCATTGACCATAGCATGAATGCCTTCATGATAAATATCTCTGATAGATTCAAAGCGATATCTATCAGGCTGATAATTGGCATTCCAGACACTGTCAAAAAATGCATCGACTTCAGTCTGAATCACATCTGTCAAAGATTCGAGACGCTCACCGGCATGAACTGCTTTATTCTTCCACAGGCGAAGTGGATTGACTGAAAATAGATTTTCAACACTATGAGCAGTCTGAGGAAAATGTGTGTAGCCTTCTCTGTTCAAGACGGACTCGGGTGGATTGAGAAAAGCTCGGACGAAGAGGCTCATACACACGAATGTTGTAATCCCTTAAAGCGAAACCGGTTGGTTTGCTGTGGCCATAATCTAGATAGTAGGCCAGATCCACGTCACATCTAGGAGTTCTTCCTCCTTGTCTGTCTTGTTGGAGAATAACGGGAGATGGTATGTGGCCAGGGGTCTTTCCAAGTTGAGTGGCCAGATAATACTTCCTCTCAATTTCTGTTAAAGCAGCGTTAAATATTGTATCTCGGATTTGACGGTCAGTATTAATCAGCAGGGCAATGTCATTCTCAGCAGCAATGTATCATTCTTCATTGTATCCTGCAGGAATGAAATCTTCTTCGAGCGTTGGGGGCATATAGTTGATTGAATGATCAATCGTCTTCAGCGTGTCGAGTTTGAAGAAGTGTCTAGGCGCTGGAACGTCTTCAGCAACACTCTGACCTTCTGAGCGTGCCTCTGTTATAGCCTGAACAGGGATGGAAGTTTGAACCTCTGTAGTAGCAGGTTCCTCAGCTTCAATTGCAGCAACTTCTGCGGCAACATCTTTAGCGATAGTGACGACTTCTGTCATATCAACATCCAGGAGGTCATCTGGTGACGCTTCAGCAGCGGCTGGAACTATAGTTGTAATACAAAAACTATCCTCTATAAGAGCAGGATCTTCTACAGATGTAGGAATAGAAATGCTGTGGGAAGAAATAAACTTACCCTGAGAACTTGTCTCAACAGCAATACTTTGAGCGCTTGGCTCAACAGCAACTTGAGCGCTTGGCTCATCAGTCTCAGGCTCTTCAGGAACAGGAGCAACTCGACACTTGCTAGTCCTGGAACGCTTGAAGATTTTCTTCACGTTGACTCCTTCAACGAGCTTAAGCGTTGGAGCGGGAGGATCAGCAGCTGGTTCTTCAAAGTCTATTTGTTTGATGATCCCTTCCAGCTTCCTCCTCTTGAGAGGTAACTTGTCCTTGGCATCCTCATCGGTTTCCTCATCGTCCTTTTGAGGAGAAGGAACAAATTGAGCCTTGGGCTTTCTGGGAGCCCTCTTCTTTGTTGCAGTCGGACGCTTCACGGTTTTTTCTGGCACTGGATGCTCCGCTTCCTCATCGGAAGCTTGACGTACTTCCAGACGCTCAGACAGTGGTTTAGCAGCACCACCAATTTTGGGAGGATTCAAGAGATTATTCAGAATCCTTTTTCCCAGCAACTTGGACTTATTTAACGGAAGTCCAGACGAGTATACACATGGTGATTTGTACAACATGTCACTTAGAACAAGTCCATAAGGTTTATTTGAGGCACTTAGACTGTCCCAAAACCTTCCAAAAATGTACTCACTCCAGTTGATTTTGATGTTGAGGAGTATAGCAGTCATCATCTGAAATTGTACGGGGTTCACCTTATCAAAGGTTCCCACTCGGCATTCTATGATCTTGCTGCAGAAATCAACCAACAGTCGGTATTTGGATACCAGTTCTTTCTTTTTAAAGTACTGAGTGTAGGGTACATCGTCGTACGCACTCATGGTTGTCCATGCTTCTTTGATTTGTTTTAGAGTAACACAATCCAATGCCTCACCCTCATTTGGAAGACTGAAGTTCTTGGTAATGGTGGAAGCAGATAAGAGAAATTCCTTTGGAGACTCCTTCTTGGATAAAGAAATTAGACAGGAGATAGACTTCTTGTCCTCTGAAAGTTTAGCAGTCTTCCAAAAGGTATCGACTTCAGTCAGAAACATATATGAGTATTAGGTCAAGAACGGTTTGAGCACAGCTTTGACGACCATGTCCATCATGTCTGTTAGGTTGATCTGAGGTTGTTCATAGAGAAATTTCCAGTCGACAACAAGACCTTCAGTCACCTTGATGGTAAGTTCAGCAGAAGTAGACGAAGATTTCTTTGGTGCCATTTTTAGTGAAAGAGATGAACTGAGATTTTCTTTTGCTTTGAGAGAGAGAGAATAAGTTTTGCAGATATGTTTGAGTAAAAGTGAATTGTCTTTCTGCAAAAATTGTGTTTTAAATGACACAGTAAAGAATTTTTGAAACTTGTGTTCTCTAGTCTCTGTAGGATTTAGACACGTGTAACGAGTTTTGAATCTCAGCCACAAATTCATTAACTGCGGACGCGAGTTTTGTGTAATAGAGAGAAGTTACATTTGGTAATTCTCATATAGAAAGATTTGACATCCGAGTTAAAATTTTAAAACGTTTGGCATTTTCAGAGTGTAACGCACGCGCCCGTTTGTACACTGACACGTACACAAACACGTGCTATCTCTGAACCATCATTTTGAAAAGAAACTTTTGATTACCCGCCAGTTTGATGTGATAGAAGCGTGCGAGTAGAGTACAAAATAGACTTTTGAGTCTACCCACTACTTCGAAAGAAGCTTGGAAACTTTATGCATGGCTTGTAAAGAAAATATTTTTATATTAAGAGTTGATTGGACTTGATTCAACGCTTAACTGATACCATTGGTTGGTATTCATTATAACAGTTGTAATATAGACGCTTAAAGTCAAAGTCCTTTTTATGTTTGAGCGTCCAATATTTTATGCAAAAATAATACTGAGCGTTGATGATCATGCATCTGAAAATTGTGATCATTGACGCTTACAGTTATGTTCAAGTACAATTTTAAGGTTCCCCCTAAATTTGATAACTTGTACCATTTATTTTGTTTTTCAAAGAAAGCTTTTAGACATAAATCAAGTGGATTCCCCCTAAATTATATGTCTAATAAAGTATGATGCTTGATGATTAACCGTTTAAATCAATCATACCTAGTTCACTTCTCAAAGTGAGAAAACGTTGTTCATTGAGTGCTTTGGTGAAGATATCTGCCAATTGTTTGTCAGTTCCAATGAAGTGCATGGAGATATCTTTCTTTTGAACGTGGTCACAAAGAAAATGGTATCTAATGTCAATGTGTTTAGTTCTGGAATGTAGAACAGGGTTTTGAGTCATGGCTAGAGTGCTTTGGTTATCACAATGAATGGGGGTTGGACCTAGGATTATTCCATAGTCTCTAAGTTGTTGCCTCATCCATAATACTTGTGCACGAACTTCCTGCGGCTACATACTCAGCTTCGGCTGTGGAGGTAGCTATGGATTGTTGTTTCTTGCTATGCCATGAAACTAACCTATCACCTAGAAATTGACAAGTACCACTAGTGCTTTTACGATCTATTTTGCAACCTGCAAAATCTGCATCTGAGTAACCAATTAGTTCAAAATGAGAATCCCTAGGATACCATAAGCCCACATTCTGTGTGCCTTTTAGGTATTTAAGGATCTTCTTGCCAACAATTAAGTGTGACTCTTTAGGATCAGCTTGAAATCGTGCACACATGCATACTGAAAACATAATATCAGGTCTGCTGGCAGTAAGATAAAGAAGTGAACCGATGATACCTCTATAATTAGTAATATCAACTTTCTTTCCACTTTCATCTTTATCTAGCTTAAGCGTTTGGCTCATTGGAATTTTGAATATGATGCATTTTTCATACCAAATTTCTTAATCATATCTTGTGTATATTTAGCTTGGTTAATAAATATGCCATTAGGGAGTTGTTTAACTTGTAGTCCTAAGAAGAAAGTTAATTCACCCATCATGCTCATTTCAAATTGTTCTTGCATCATTTTCGAAAATTTCTCACACAGACGCTTGTTAGTAGAACCAAATATAATATCATCAACATAAATTTGGACTAAGAGAATATCTTCGTTATTGGTAATTTTAAATAACGTTGTGTCAACGCTGCCTTTTGAAAAGCCTTTACCAATAAGAAAGATAGAGAGAGTGTCATACCATGCTCGGGGTGCTTGCTTAAGCCTGTAAAGTGCTTTTTCTAGCTTGTAAACCATACCCTTACCATGATTGTTGATGAATCCTGGTGGTTGCTCCACATACACTTCTTCTTGGAGTTTACATTCAGGAAGGCACTCTTCACGTCCATTTGATACACCATGAACTTGTTGAACGCTGCATACGCTAGAAACCTGCGGATTGCTTCAAGACGAGCGACAGGAGCGTATGTCTCATCAAAGTCAATACCCTCCTCTTGGCAATATCCTTGAGCTACGAGTCTGGCCTTATTTCTTATAACAATGCCGTTCTCATCCATCTTGTTTCTATATACCCATCCAGTTCCAATAACTCCTTGGTGAGTTGGTCTTGGTACTAGTGTCCAAACCTTACTACGCTCAAACTGATTAAGTTCTTCTTGCATGGCTTCAATCCAACTTGGATCACTTAGCGCTTCATCCACTTTCTTAGGTTCCATTTGAGATAAAAAGCTTGCGAACATAGCCTCATTGAATGTAGCAGCTCTAGTTCTAACAGGTGCTTCAATATCTCCAATAATTTGCTCTGGTGGATGATCTCGCAGCCATAGTCTATCTGGTTGAAAGGGGTTAAGAGGTTGAGCAAGCGCTTGAGGATCAGACGCTTGACTACCTTCTTGCGTAGGCGCTTCAAGTTCACAATTCCTTGTGTGCTCTTGATGATCATTCTCTTCGTGATCATCAGCATTTCTTACATGATTATCTAGAGTAATCTCACGAGTAATCTTAGGAGGTGGCACTGAGATCTCATCATCGTCGTCAGTATCTTCATCAATAGTAATCTTAGACGCTTGATGACATAGATCTTCAACTCCTACATCATTTAAATTAACCTTACTTGGTTCTTGGTTAGCATCATCAAAAACAACATGAATAGATTCCTCAACCTTTGATTTGATCTTATTGAGAATGCGAAAATTCTTTCCATTCTTGGCGTAGCCTAGAAAGATTCCCTCATCCACTTTAGGATCAAAAGTCTTTAGGCTTTGGGATCCATTATTATGGATAAAACATTTAGAACCAAAGACGTGAAAATATGAAACATTTGGCTTACGTCCCTTCCACAATTCATATGGAGTTTTCCCATGCTATTTGTTGATCATGCAGCGGTTTTGAGTGTAACAGGCAGTGTTGATCGCTTCGGCCCAAAATCTAGGAGCAAGCTTGGATTCTGCTAACATTGTCCTAGCGGCTTCCTTAAGCGTTCGGTTCCGGCGCTCAGCAACACCATTTTGTTGGGGAGTTCTGGGAGCTGAATACTCATGATGTATTCCATTTTTTGCACAAAACTTCTCAACAATCTTGTTAGTAAACTCAGTACCGTGATCGCTTCTTATTCTTGCAACCTTAAGATTTTTCAATGTTTGAAGTTGTCGAATAAGCGTTGTTAACTTGTCACATGTTTCATCTTTGGATGAAAGAAATTCCACCCAAGTAAATCGAGAGAAATCATCTACTATCACCAAAGTATACTTTTTACCGCTTACACTGATTGTTTGAACAGGTCCAAACAGATCCATGTGAAGTAGTTCAAGTATTCTAGAAGTAGATAGAAGAGGTTTTCTCTTGAACGATGATTTAACTTGTTTACCCATTTGACAAGCGTCACAAAGACGATCCTTATGAAATGGTCCATTTGGTAATCCCTCTACAAGATTTTGACTTATAAGTTGAGAGATTGTCTTAAAGTTGAGGTGATTCATTTTTCTATGCCATAACCAACCCATTTTAGATTCACTTTTAGCAACAAAACATGTTGGGTTGTTATCAAGTGTTGAACCCCAATCTACTAAATATACGTTGTTAGTTCTTTTTCCTTTCAATTTAGTAGACTTAGTCTTAGCGTCGTTTATATAGCAGCAGTCACTTGAGAATATGACTTCAAAGCCTTTATCACAGAATTGACTTATGCTTAATAAATTGTGCTTCAGACCCTCAACAAAATAAACATCACTTATAATGATGTTCCCCCTATGCACAGTACCTATACCTTTTGTTTTACCTTTGGAGTTGTCACCAAATACAACCTGAGGACCATTGGCAGCTTGATAGTTGATCAGAAGATCTTTGGAACCAGTCATGTGCCTTGACGATCCACTATCAAAGTACCATACAGATGTATCGGCTCTAGCTCTAGGTACCTGCAATCAAAGAGGGAAGTTCTATTTCTATTTAGGTACCCATTGTTGCTTGGGTCCTTCAACATTAGTAACATTGTTAGTTTGAATTAGAACTTTAGGAACCTATATTTGCCTAGTCTTCATTGTAGGAATACTGGCCTTTTTGGGTTTCACAACGTGTTGTGTGTGCTTTTTGGGTGTATAATAATATCCTCGATTATAATAATAGTCATAATCATAATCATAATCATCATAGTATCGATAATATGATCTTGACTGTCTTGGATACTGACGCTGGTATTTCCTTGGCGCTGACTTGGGTTGCACTTTTGGTGCTGGACGCTTAGCGCTTGATTCACAGTGGTCAGTCTTATCTTTAGCCTTTTGAGCGTTTGGATAGACCCGTCTTTGTGAATCATTTTCCTTAGCCTTACCCTTGCCTGAGTTAGCTTTGACTTTCTCATTTGGCCTCCTACCATTGTCACTTGGTTCATTTTGTGTTTAACCTTGTGAACCTTTTTCAACAAAGATAACACCCTTTCCTTTGTTGTTTGCCGTAACTTTAGATTGATTGGATTGTTTACCGAGTTTATTGCATCCTAAACCGGTCTTCTCACCAAATAATCTGGTTACTTCAGTCACATTATCCAACTGTCTAGAAGCTTTTGATAATGATGAGATGAGCTGCTCTGATTTAGCAAGTCTAGCGATCAAATCAGCTTCTCTCTTGACTATTATATCAAGATCGCCTTTTAATTGAATAATTTCACTCTCAAGCGATTGGTTCTTCTCAATGCACTGTTGCTGAACTCGCAACTCTGCTCTGAGCGTCACTTTATCTCTTGTGAGTGATGAGATAATAGCGAGATCATTTTGATATATTTTGGCAGCTTCTTGACATTCATTGTAGTATTCTTTGACTTTGTCAAGTAATTCATCATAAGAAAGAGGAATTGATAATTCATTGATTACCTCAGGAGACGCTTCATCATCTCTGGCCATGAGACATATGAGCGCTGAGTCATCTAATGGCTCATCATCATCACTACTTTCTTCTGATGATTCTAAATCTTCAGGTGCGGATGCTGATTCTGATTCCGCTAGCAAACCTTGTTGACGAAGGTTGCTCCTGAATTGGTTTCTATCCAAGTAATCCTGCCTTGAGGGCTTGGATACGTTTGGATAAGGGCAATTTACCTGTTAGTGCCCTGGTTTCCTGCAATTATAACAAAGATTAGTTTTCATCTTTTGTTCATTTGTTAACCTTGCAATGTGTGGTTTTGAGACCACTGAAGCTGGGAGATTTTGAGTAGACGCTTGGTGTTGAACAGGCGCTTGGGGCGAAGGAACAGAATACTGAGGCGCTTGAAACTGTTGTTGCACAGGAGAAGGCGCTTGATATGAACTTTGTCCTTGATTATTGAAACCTTTTCCTTTCTTTTCATATCTCAAGAACTTCCTAAATCTATTTAGCAAAGCCAACTCCTCTTCCTCATTTATATCTGAATTCTTTCCTTTATTACCCGATTTACCTTTGATTGATGCGATAAGCGCTCCAGATTCAATCACTGGACTACTCACAATATCACTAGCAGAATTCAACTCGAACTCAAATGCTTTCAGCTCTGAAAAGGCGTCTTTTGGAGTTAGGAGATTTAGCATATTTGATTCTCTCATAGCGGTTGTCTTCATCAAGAATTTACTTGGTAAGCTTCTAAAGATTTTAACCACCATTTCTCGGTTCTGTAAATCCATTCCCAACTATGTAAGTTCTGTAACTAGAGCTATAAATCTTATATCCAATTGCTCTAAAGTTTCATTGGGTAGCATCTTAAATCCGTTAAACTTTTCCTTGGCAATGGAAAGTTTGTTTTCTTTGATTTGAGCTGAACCACCACAAATCGTAGCCAACTTATCCCATATTTCTTTAGTAGTTTTGCAAGACTTGATCTTGTTAAATAAGTTGTCATTATCATCAATAGCCGTATATAGAGCGTTACGACCAACATTGTCCAAATTAGCTCTTCGACGCTCATCTGGAGTCCATTCTTGTTTTGGTTTCTCAACGAAACCATCGCGAGTTTCTTCCGTGGCTCCAGGCGCTCTTGTGATAACTTTGTATATTTTGATTGGCCCATCTGAAATAATATCACACATGTCATCATCACATGAACAGAGATATGTAAATGCTTTGACTTTCCATGTGTCAAAATTTGATTCAGTCAGTTTGGGAACTTTAGCAAATGCCATATCGAAAAAAATTTAACCGCAACTAGATTTTGAAAGAAAAGGATCTAAACAAGCGGTTATGCTTGGAAATTTTAAAATTTCAATTTTAACCGCTCTGATACCACTTGTTGGTCCCAAGTGGCATACGAAAGGGTCTAGAAGGGGGGGTTGAATAGACCCTGAAGTCTTTTTCGACTTCAAAAAGTTTTGTACTAAAAGATTTTTGGACGCTTGAAAAGATAGACGCTTGAAGTGTCTAACGCTTGACTTAAGCGTTCACTTAAAAATATTGGCGCTTTGGCGAATCGTCTGATGAAGACTGTTTTTAGGACGTTAACTCAGACTTCAAGATTTGAATACTTTGACCAAGTAGGTTAAGCGTTCAGTTCTTTAATCAGTGTTAGCACAGCGGAATGATTTTCTAGTCTTCTTTTGAAAGCTTTAGCGTCACCAGAAGTTTCTTAGTTGCTTAGCTTTTGATTGTGTTTTACTTAATCAATTTATGCAATGATATGATAAGAAAGAATTGACTGAAAAGTAAATAACACAATATTTGTAAGGTTCGTTGGGTGATGTAATCCCAACTACGTCATTCTTCTCCTTGAACACTTGGAGGCAATCTACTAAAGTGATTCTCAAAGAATCACACAGAATCTTCTACACAATAGGGAGAGATAGATGTCGATGACTTGAGCTCCTTGATCACACAGATTTCTGCTCCAAATCACTTCAATCTCCTTGCTTCTTTCACCCAGAAATGATGCAAGTATCCAACTTCGACTTCACACAGATCGCGAGGCTTGGATGGGTTTTTCTAAAACGGTTTGTTTGATTTTGATGAAGTTCAAACAACTTGGAAATATCTCAGTGGGAAAGTGGTTTCTTCGAAAAAAAATATTTGAGATATTTGTTGACTGTCTCAGGATTGAAGAAAAGCAGAGGGAATGTTTTCTTGAATATTCTGGCTTTTCTGAGAGTTTAAGGAATGAGACTTCAATGCAACAGCAATTCGACATAAAGATTAATTGTTATTTTTGGCTTGTTGTTGAAGTCCTATTTATAGGCATTCTTGGAGAAAGTGTCCGTTTGACACATGCACAGGCGCGTGTCTCTCACTTCCGCGAGTGAACAACTCTTGTCATTTTTCCTGAAAATCTGCTGCACAAAAGTTGGTGCTGCAGTCTTTGAATTGTTGACAGTCCAATAGGGTGGCTTCTCCGTACGTCTGAAAGTGCTTATCACATTTAATGCTTTTATCAGCATTTAATGCATTTGAATTAAATGCCCGTTGGCATTTAATGCACTGAGAATATTTGCATTAAACTCCTTCCGATTTGACGCTTCAGAAGAATGTTTGTCATTTGATAGACGCTTCATTCATGAGCTGAAAGTTCCATTTAATCTGGAGGACTATTTAATGTTTAGACGCTTGCAAAAGTCTTCAGACTTTATTTAGAAGTGTAGACGCTTGAGACTTCAGTCTTCGTTACTTGACACCTCACTCAGAACATGTCAGGCGCTTAGAGTGAACTTCTTCAAACTTCACTCACTATTGATTTCTTGGACGCTTGGAGTCTTTAGATTTCGCAGCCTTGATAAGCTCACTCAGAAAGTATCAAACGCTTAATCTAACCGACTTCTTGATCTAAGAGTGTCAAAAGTAAAAGATAAAATAAAGCCTATACATTTCTAATGTTCAAATGCTTATACAAGTATCTATGAAATTTAAGCATACATAACTTTGGGGTCTAACAAGATTCCTAATTGTCATCATCAAAATATCTAACATGAAATTCCTAACATTTATTATTATGAAATTGAATAAAATTTGGAATTTTGTTGGAAGAATTTATTAGTTGGACTAATTAATTATTATCTTAATCACCAACATAATTGTTTTATTTATCGCGAGCATGTATTATATGATGGTGACATTATTCATGGGCTTAGGTTTTCTTTTGGATGTATATTCTTTTTATGGGTTGTAAGGGCCGGATTTGGGCCCAATGTTCTTATTCTTAGAATTATGTATAGGATATCAATATTTTTATGTAATAGAAAGAACTAGAATAGGCCTTGAAGAAGAAGACGATCCAAAAAGGAAAGGTGCTTGGAGCCCAACAAGAAGAATAGTATAGGTTTTTCTTTTTCCTTTTGATGGCCCATTGGCTTGGGCCCTCTAGAAAAGCCCATGAATATATGTGATGTTTTATAACTTTCGATGCATGTTTTATTAGATGTAAGAATGCATGAAAAATCCAATCATGCGCTATAAAAATGATAATGTGCAAAGTGAGACATAATTAAATGTTTATACATTAATTCTCCCAAACACAATAATACTAAGTTTTAAAAGGGGCGCTAGGCGTCCAATCCCTCCACTAAGCTTCATGAAATCAAGAATTGAATCTGATACATGGCATCTTCCCAGTAAGTGGGGGTCATATATTAAGATGCGATTCTGAGATTTCATAAAGTGCATTAGATGCCTTAATCGCAACATATTTCACCCCAAATATCGTTAAAGGGTTGCAAGATGAAATACAAATGTTAGATTAAAAGGTGTTAGTGGGAATGAACTTAGATAGTCCACGAACCTATATATCGTTAAAAGGTTGCGGTTTTGATGGATTATGGGAAAAGAAGATTGGACCATCTATTGGATAGATTGATGTTAGACATCACTTTAATTAAGTAATGGACCAAATATCGTTAAAGGGTTGTCATCCATTACATTGATTAAAGAAATCAATCTTCACTACGAAGTAGCAAACAACGATCACTTCCGAATTTCACAGTGGGATTGTGAATCTTGAAAAATATAGTGGGAGCCAAGTCATAAATCAAAGTCCTTGATTTTAACTTGGTTATAGTTTAGTTACAATCATCTAATCAAATCTGGTTTATTTTTTGCAGTTATAAATAATTTATCTCTCTCGAAACAAAATGACAATCAACCCACTTTCCGTTTTACTCGAAAAGAACATCCTTACTGGACCCAACTACGTGGACTGGCTAAAGAACTTGAGAATTGTTCTCAACATGGAGTCCTTGGGATATGTGTTGGACACAGACATCCCTGCTCCGCCTACCAGAACACGTTCGAAGGAGGAAGAAGTCCAAGCTCATGAAAAATAGGTAAAGGACAACATTCGAGTTCGTGGGTACATGCTTGGCTCGATGACAAACGAGCTTCAAAAGTCCCACGAGAAGATGACCTCGGCGAAGGCAATCTTGGCACACTTTGGTTGATCTCTATGGTGAGCACAGCCACACTGCAAGATATGAAATATCTAAAGAGCTCTTTGGAGCCAAAATGAGAGAGGGTGAGAAGGTTGGGGATCATGTCCTTAAGATGATCGCGAGGATCGAGAGGTTGGAGGCTCTCGATTTTACAATGAACCCACAACTTCAAACGGATCTCGTTTTGCAGTCTCTTCCTGATTCCTTTTCCCAATTTGTCATGAATTTCAATTGCAACGAGATTGAATGCAACTTAGCTGGCTACTGAACAAATTAACTACTACACAATCTCAATTGAAGCCCAAGGGAAAGAAAACTGCACTGTTTATCTCCTCTGAACCCCAAGAGCGCAAGAACAAGAAGAAGAAAACCAATAAGCAGCATGGTGAGCTTGGAGCTCAGGGTGGTGTCGATAAGAACAAAGGGAAAGCTCTTGTGAATCGCAAGCGTAAAGGGCCAAAGAAAACAGACAGATGCCTACACTACGGTGAGCTGGGCCACTGGAGAAGGAACTGTCCAAACATGGGCCATGGCACACAAGGTATGGAACTTTATGTTCACGAAACTTATTGTTCAATGACCATTTTCTCTACATCTTGGATTCTTGATTCTGGAGCTAGTGCTCACATTTTTTGTATGAATCAGGACCTGGTGTGAGGAAGGAAGCTGGACAGTGAGGAGGTCAAGATAAGAGTAGGCAGCGGGCAGAGCGTCGCAGCTACTGGAATTGGATCTACCTCATTACTTTTAAATTCTGGACATTTACTATTTCTGGATAATGTTTTGGTTTTGCCTAATGGGCTTAAAAACATTGTTTCAATTCCCGTTTTAGTTAAGAATGGTTATACTTTCCGTTTTATGGATGAACATTGCAACATTTATTTTGGTAATAAATTAGTAGGCTTTGATTATTTAGTAAATGGTTTGTATTACCTTAATGTCCAAAATGAGTGTTCTGTAAATACTATGCAAAGGAAATGTGGTAGCCAAGAAATTAACCAAAGATTGATATGGCATCTTAGACTAGGCCATGCCAGTGAACACAAAATTCACAAAATGGAGAAAGATAGATTAATATGTCCATTGGGATTGGATCCCTATCCTACTTGTGAGTCTTGTCTCAAAGGCAAGATGGCTAGATCTCCCTTCACAGGGACTTTTCAAAGAGCCCCACAAATCCTAGGTTTAGTGCATACCGATGTTTGTGGACCATTTGGAGAAATGGCTCGTGGAGGTTTCCTTTACTTTATGACATTCACTGATGACCATTCTAGGTATGGTCTAGTGTACTTGATAAAGCATAAGTCTGAATCCATTGACAAATTCAAGGAATTCAAGGTTTTAGTGAAAAATCAAACTGGACAACATATAAAAGCTCTTCGATCTGACCGAGGAGGAGAATATATGAGTGCAGAGTTTGATGAATACCTCAGAGAGAATGGTATAGTATTACAGCTCACACCTCCAACGACACCACAGTTGAATAGAGTAGCCGAGTGAAGGAATCGAACTTTGTTGGACATGATTCGTTCCATGCTCAGCTACACTGACTTAGCCATTTCACTATGGGGTCACGTGCTCCTTACAGCTGTACACATTTTAAATAGATTCCCCTCCAAGTCCATTCCTAAGACCCCATATGAGATATGGATAAATAGGAAACAAAGTCTTAATTACATTAAGATTTGGGGATGTCCTGCTTATGTCAAGAAGACTAAAGTGGACAAGTTGGAGGCTAGATCCTTAAAAGGGTATTTCGTTGGTTATCCTGAGGATTCCATGGGATTCATCTTTTACCTGCACGATGACCAAAGGATCATTGTAGCTTTACAAGCCCACTTCCTTGAAGATGAGTTCATTCAAGAAGGTGGAGCAAGTAGAAGAATTGTTCTTGAAGAACAAGACGAAACTCGGGGGGATACATCTACACAGGAAGTAAGAACCGAACCTTCTGTATCACAACCACAACCGCGAAGATCAAGTAGGGTACCTCAACCGCTTGAGAGGTACGGATATCTACTGCAGAGAGAGATAAACCTCTTTTCTGTATTAGAGGAGGGTCAAGGAGATGATCCCTCCACATATGATCAAGCGATGGTGGATGTGGATGCCGCGAGATGGCCTGAAGTTATGCAAACAGAAATAGACTCAATGCATTCAAACCAAGTCTGGACACTTGTAGATCGGCCTGATAGTATTGTACCAATTGGGTGTAAATGGATTTACAAGAAAAAATTGGTGTTGATGGCAAGGTTGACACCTATAAAGCCAGGCTAGTGGAAAAAGGGTATAGTCAAAAGGAGAGAATTGACTATCAAGAAACCTTTTCTCCAGTAGCTATGATCAAGTCTATAAGAATTCTACTTGCAATAGCAGCTCGCCTTGATTATGAGATATGGCAAATGGATGTCAAAACTGTTTTTCTGAATAGATTCATAGAAGAGGATATTTATATGGAACAGCCTAAAGGTTTTGTATCCAATGATGGTATCCATAAGGTGTGCAAACTTGAAAGGTCCATTTATAGACTCAAACTAGCATCTCGTAGCTGGAATCTATGTTTCGATGAAGCAGTCAAAAGATTTGACTTCATCAAAAATGAAGATGAGCCATGTGTTTATAATAAGGTTAGTGGGAGCAAGATATCATTCCTTGTGCTATATGTAGACAACATATTACTGATAGGAAATGATATAGGAATGCTCACCACTGTTAAGAAGTGGCTTTCGAGTACTTTCTCCATAAAAGACTTGGGAAAAGCTACATACATTCTAGGGATTCGAATCTATAGAGATCGAACAAATAGAATGATAGGGCTCTCTCAAGCCCTTTACTTAGAAAAGATCCTATGGAGATTTAGGATGGAAGATTCTAAGAAAGGGTTTCTGCCAATGAGTCACGGAATAAAACTCTCGTAGACTATGTGTCCTCAAAGTGAGGAAGATAGAAAAGAGATGAGCATTATTCCCTATGCATCAGCAGTGCACAGCCAGATGTACGCAATGTTGTGTACACGACCTGACATTGCTTATGCAGTAAGAGTTGTTAGTCGATTTCAAGCAAACTCAGGTAAGGAACACTGGACAGCTGTGAAAAATATCCTAAAGTATCTGAAAAGAACTAAGGATATGATTCTCATCTATGGGAGTGGTGACCTAAGAGTGGATGGATACACGAACTCAGATTTCCAATCAGATGTCGATGATCGGAAATCCACATCGGGGTTCATATTCACCCTCAACGGTAGAGCGGTGTCTTGGAAAAGTTCTAAGCAAAGCACAACCGCAAATTCCACCACAGAGGCTGAATATGTGGCTACCTCTGAGGCAGTTAAAGAGGCTGTTTGGCTAAAGAAGTTTCTTGGAGAACTTCAAATGGTTCCAAGCGTGGAGCTCCCGTTGCCACTTTATTGTGACAACAATGGAGCAATAGCGCAGGCAAAGGAACCAAGGTCTCACAACAAGTCCAAACACATTGAGAGAAGATATCATATCATAAGAGAGATCGTTGCTAGAGGGGACATATCTGTTCAGAAAATAGCCTCAGCAGACAACGCCGCTGACCCATTGACCAAGCCATTGGCACAGGCGGTGCTAGACAAACATCTTGAAAAGATGGGTATCAAATATCATAGCATATGGTATTGAGTGCAAGTAGGATATTGTTAGATTTATGCCCTCAAATGCCATAAGAGGATAGAATTATAGGGCATTAGTTTGTATCTAAACATTCTTGTTTTAATAAAAGGCTTTTGATGTTTTTTCTTATAGGCATTTGTAAAGTTTAAATAAACAACAATTAGTCCTTGATATTAAGGCCAACATTCTACTCCCTATGGGTTAGGGAGAATGGCACTAGGAGTGTTTGATCCTTAATATCTAAATTGGTTCGCAAGTCGAAGAGAGTCTTGACTGGACATCATTACTGGACATAGACTTGTATGATATAAGTTTTTGACAGGGAAATGCCAGTCGAACACTATGAGTATGTTAGTGGGAACTTGTATCATAGACACATTAGTTAGACTGGTGTGCTCGAACACGGCTCACATCAGTTATGTCACATGGGTTTTCACTCAATGACAGTCAATGACAAAACTGATAAGTTGTGATAGGTACGCGTGAACCTTAGACCTGAGTAATCACATTGAAGATGTGCTTGTGACATCAAAGTCTGTCATTAGAGTAGTTAGATCCAATTCACCCGTTGGTGGGGTCAACCACGAAGTGCGGCTTGATGGGCAAATAGCAATCTTAACTGATTAGCACTATGGGATTTAGTGAATGAGCTAAATTTCCTATGCCGTCATGAATGAGTGAGGTCAAAGACTTTGGCCAAAGCATTAGAGATAATTATATTGGACATAAAAGTATACTCAGTAACCTCGATTCATTATGCATTGAGCATATAGTCAAGTCCAGTGAGTTTGACTAAGCCATGACTCTCACTTGACTAGGATATATGAATAAAGGATTTATACTCATACGGTATTCACAGCGTGAAAGGTTGGAATGATTCTATACATTCGTTCTCAATTGGGCTACGATGTGGACCACGGGACTGGCTAGGTGGTTTCCACATCCTTTTGGTTTCCTCCCAATTGCCTTTTGAGACGAACCTAAAGAGCCGCGCTTAAAGGAATTGTAAAGGAAAAATCATGGAATAAAACTTGAGAGAGATCTTTCGGTATTTGATATCGTAATTAATTAATTGATCATTAGATGATCTTATTAATTAAGTTAATGTGTTAATTAATTTCCTTGTGAAATTAATTTTGGAATTAACATGTGTTAGTTAGTTATTTAATTGATATATTTATTGGATAAATAATATTAATTAAATAAATACACAAAATGGACTAAGCCCGGAGGGCATTAAAAACGCCCAAGTTGGGCATTCATATGGACACTCGGGCCTTTAGTTGACTAGGTTAATTATTCTAGTTGTAGTATGAGTATACTACTCAGTGAATAATTAAACAAAAAGCCTCACTTGTGACTTTCTCTCCAAGAAAAACTCTTCACCTCTCTCTCATCTCTCTAGTCGTCCAAGAGGAGAAGAAAGAAGGGATTTTTGCTTTCGGTTCCGGCGTGGTGATTTAGAGGCAGTGACGTTATTGCTGCTCCAAAAAGAATCAAGAAGCTGGTTCAGAAATTTTAATTACGCGAAAAAAGTACATATTTCTCAACATGATTTGAATATGTGAAAACAAAGATGAATCCACCGTGGACATTTTATTTCTGCCGCATTTTTATGTACAAAACCCAACATACCCACCAAAGCAGCAACACGGGATTCTTGTTCTTGGATATCCAGTACAAAACTACCCTTTTAGCATAATGCGCAGGAGGAAAATCAGGAGTTCTTTTAGCATGACTATTCAGGAGGAGTTTTAGCTAACAGCTTGGCTCCAATAATCGATTCTTTCCATCTCTTTTAGTTTGACAAAGTCAAACTTTAGAGCTGGGGGGACTATTAATGTAGGTAGATATCATCCATTGGGCCAAGCTGACAATCCCAAAGAATATTATATATCTTTCCTTAATTTATTATATTAATTCGGCCCAGGTATTTATATTTCGGCTTCATCCGATTATCAAGAGTAAAGCCCAAGTCGGAGCCCTAAAAGGAAGGATATCAATCAAACAGACAATATCCAATCAAGTATCAATTAACGAAGATTGGTCAAATACTTACCAAAGCAGGAAGATTTGACATAGCTAAATATGGACCTGATCATATGCATTTTAGGATGATTTCAAGACACCCAAAGCTTCTATAAATAGCCCTAGCTACCATAAATAGAGCAGGAAGGGAATCAGGGGGATTCTACTTACCATATTTGTATAGAAGCCATCTAACTTATATAAATATCCATTGTTGATGATCAATAAGCAACTCTTACACTTTTATACATTTTACTCTATTATTTGATAGTTTTATACTCAATTTGTGGCGCCCACGGATTACCTGTGGCCCGCCACACCGCGACGCCAGCTCGATCCGGGAGTCCATCCCTTCACGAACGAGCGCCAAGCGTCAGAACTTTACGAAATCTTTATTTGCTGAAACTAAAAATTTCCATTCCAATTAAACCAACAATACATCCTTCATCAGTCATACATAAGTCAATGACAACTCTATTAATCAAAGGTCTCCAAGATAATATATAACATACCCAATTATATATCCCAAAACATAACTTCCTCTAATAGCAACGAACCAATACTTCTTTTACTCCAGATCCTTTCGTATCCAACATACTAAACTTATCTGAAAAAGAAGAAAGAAGAAGGGGTGAGTCCGAGTGACTCAATGAGGTGATTAACAGGTTGCTTTACCTTTATCTTTAAAATGGAATTTGCAGCGGAAGATTACAAAAGAAACAAGATCACACGTATCAAACGAATCATTGAAGAAACAAACTATCAGAACGATGAACATCAATTATGAAACATATAATGAAACCAAAACAAATAAATCATATACTTTAGATTCATGTCATAAGATTGTGCTCCATCTCCCAACTGTCCCATACCAGTGGGAGACTCCACACCTTTTGAGATTTTCACGTGTCGGGATTCTAGTGGTGGCTCCTACAGGTTCAAGAGGTGGCCCCCGCCATCTCGTGGTACTTTGTCCCGTATAGCACTTATCTTCCTTCAATCTGCGAAATTTCCAGGTGTTGGGATTCTAGAGGTGGCTCCTACGGGTCCAAGAGGTGGCCCCCTCCATTGCGTGGCACTATGTCCCATATAGCACTTAGCTCCCTTCACTTTGCTTTTAAGAGTCAAAGCTTTAGACCTAGAAAAGAACATATTGCGGACAGATGTTGGACATCAGGATTCTAGTGCTGGCTTCTACAGATTCAAGAGGTAGCCCCCGCCGTATAGCACTTTACGCCATGGCTTCAAGAGGTGGCTCCCACGGGCGTGGCACTTTGTCCCGCATAGCATATAGCTCCTTTAGCCGACAGAGTTGAGCTAAGAAGTACGATGGTCTCAATGAGTTACAAAAGATATGGACTAGATATTGGTACGATAAGACTTACGGGAATTGATACCGATTAGACCGAAGATCATTTCGAGGGAGACATATACCATTGATGCAATAGGAATAGTCATCGAGAATAACGAGATATTGGCCGGAGCGGGACATTTAGGAACCAAGAATCATCACGAACCAATCATCAAGATACCAGTAAGACAGTGATAGAAACAGAACAAGGCAATCAAACAAAAAGAAAGTGGGTAAAGCAAATTAAAGCAATAAGAAGGAATTAGAAACCCTCACAGTTACAACCCGGAGTCGTCGCCTCGTGTCTCATCGGAACCAAAAATATATCCTAAAGGAGATGAAATGGGAGGAGGATGAGCTTAGGCTTCTTCTTTTTCTTCAAGTCCCTCAAGTTCCCGCCGATTTTCTATGTTTGGGGTGGAAGAGGTTGAATGGAAATAAGAGAAGAATGATATGTAAGGATGAGGCTGATTTTATTTCTTCATTTGCCACACATGAGTTTTGAAGTGGGAGGTGTAAGGCTTCTAAGAGGCATCTCTTTTTTTGGTTAAATTCCGAATGCTATAGATGTATATAGATATTGTGTAAGCTTCATAGATTCAATGCATGCTAATAAGTGTAAGAGGTGGCAAGGAAATGGGCGGCAACATATCCTTTGCTAGTCTGATCAACTATTTTTTCTTTCATTTTCCAGAAATTACAATTTGATTGATCCTTGTACCTTTTTAGTTTTACAATCCGACCACAAAGTTTATGAAACTTGCACTTCAGTCCACTAGACGTGATATTCATCTACCAATTTAGTCCTAAAATGTATCTATTAAACATACGTCCACCAAAATTTCAGATTGGTCCTTTTCCACTCTAATAATTCTACTTTGATCCTCAAAGTTTGGAGAATCTTTTCTTTACCCCAAATTTCGAGAAAGCTCTAACAAATAATTATTTTTTAATGATGAAGAATATCCACAAGATCGACTAGACTTCATCTAAAATCCATTCCACTCTAGTCTAAGAAGACAGTAGAATCATATAAAATTACTAGAAAAGTAAATTGGGGTGTTACATAATTATATATAAATTATATATAAAATTATTTCTCGGCAAATAATTATATAAATTTATTGGTGTGAATCCCACGTGCATCACTACTCATTTTCACGCAAAAAAACAATTTTGCCTTTTTTATTTATAGAGAAATAGGAAAACTAATATCTCATATTTATATATATATATATGCACTGTGATATGTTGAATTAGACATGTGCCTTTCAAAAAAAAAGAATTATAAAAAAATCCCCCCTACATTTTTTAAATTATACACACTGCCTCCTCAAACAAATAGATTTAAATAATATTTACACTTTATTTTAATTATTTCAACTTATATTTTTCTAATTATTTTTAATTTAATCTTTTTTATTTTTATTTTATTTTTATTTTTATTTTTCTTTTGTCCTTCTTCCCCAAAACCTTAACCCAACTTTTCCCTCACCCCACCCTCCAATCTCAACCGCATATCCACCGGCCATCCAAATCGAACATCGCCGTAACCGCATCCTCTGAAATCGAACAGTGCCATGCCTTACCCTCTGTAAATTGAAATCCATTGTCGTCACCCACCCTATGAAAGTCCCTTTCGTGAATCTTCATCGTCGCCTCTCCCTTTGGACTCGCTCTGTATATGAAATAGGACGATGAATGAAAGCAGTAAGCCGTTGGGCGTGGGCGGTGGTGTTTTTGCATAGGGAAGATCCGACGCCGATCTGGTGAAAAGTCGGAGGCAGGGGGAAACGATGGTAGTGATTTGGGTGGCGATTTGGACATGGGTAGATGGTTCTAGTCGGCAGAGAAAAACGGTGGTGGAGGGAGAGGAAGAGTGGTGGTGGGTTAGTGGAGCCGAATTTGAAACAGAAGTTGAGAGCTGGAGAAACGGGTCAAGAATGTTAAAAATGGGCCCACAGAAGCCATATGGTTGTGGCAGAACGCCACGTCGATTCTTTGGAAATTCCCAAGTTGAGAGTGTTGGATTGACATTGCAGCATCCATCACTAAGGACGCGGTGTACCGATATGTATGCCTCAGTGTACCACACACAATCACTCTTTAACTCATTGAATCGTAGTGTCAAAAACACATATTTTTATCCTACTTTCTATTCCTTTTAAATGGCGTATCTGTTAGAGTGTATGCTCTCAAATGCCATAAAGAGGATAGATTTATAGGGCATTAACTTGTAACTAAACAATATCCTTTTATTATATATAAGGCATTATCTTGTTGTTTTCTTATAGGCGTTTGTAAGGTGTTAATAAACAACGTAAAGTCCTTGAGTATAAAGAAAACCTTCTAATTCCTATGGGATAGGAAGAATGGCACTAGAAGGGTTTGATCCTTATTCTCTAAATAGGGTTCGCAAGTCTAAGAAAGTATTTGACTTGACATCAATACAGAACAAGGACTTGCATGGTATAAGTTTTGACAAAGAAAGTGCCAGTCGAACACTATGGGAATGATAGTGGGAACTTATGTCATGGACATATAAGTTGGACTAATATGTTCGAACACGGCTCGCATCAGTTTCATCACATGGATATTCACTCACTGACAGTCAATGATGAAACTGATAAGTTGTGATAGGTACGCGTGAACCTTAGACCTGAGGAGTCGAGTTGAAGATGTACTTGTGACATCAAGTCTGTCATTAGAGTAGTTAGATCCAAATCACCCTTTGGTGGGATCGACCTCGAAGTGCGACTTGATGGGCAAGTAGCATTGTTAACTGATTAGCAAAATGGGATTTATTCTCTCATAAGTGAATGAGCTAAATATCCTATGCAGTCATGAATGAGTGAGGTGAAAAGTCTTTGGCCAAAGCATCAAATGACCTCGACTCATTATGAGCTAAGCATATGGTTAAGTCATGTGAGTTTGACTAAAACCATGACTTCACTTAACTGGGATATAAGAATAAAAGGTTTATACACGTACGGTATTCACAGCGTATATGGTTTGGAATGATCCTATTCATTCGTTCTCAATTGGGATACAATGTGAGCCACGTGACTGGCTAGATGTTACTCACATCTTTTTGGTTTCCTCCCAATTGCCTTTTGAGACGAACCTAAAGAGTCGCGCTTAAAGGAAGTGCAAAAAGAAAATCATGGGAAAAAAACTTGAGAGAATTTTTGGTATTGGATATCGAGATTAATTAATTAATCATTAGATGATTTTATTAATTAATTAAGTTAATGAATTAATTAATTCCTCATGGGAATTTAATTATAATATTAACATGAATTTAATTGATTATTTAATTAATTTATTTATTGGATAAATAATATTAATTATTTAATTGATTAATAACCAAAGCCCGAACGCTTAAAAGCCCACAAGTGGGCGTCCAAAGTGGACGCCCATATGGGGCTTATGAAGCCTAGGTTATTGTTTTCTATTGTAGTATATATATACTACTTAGTGAAAAAATAACTAGGTCAAGAGAATTAACTTACAAACTTTCTCTCCAAGTCAAACTTTCCTCCCTTTCTCTGTCACACTAGTCGTCCATCAAGGTGAAGAAGAAGAAGATTTTTGTTTTTGACTCCGGCGTGGCAATTTAGAGACAGTGGCGGGTTTGCTGTTCAAGAAAGGATTGCATAGCTGGTTCAGATTTCAACATACGCGAGAACGGTAATTAATTTCGTAAAACCCAATTTAAATACGAGAAATAGAGATGGGCCACTGGGATTCAACTTATAATTCTTCCGCTGCGTTTTTGTTTTTATGCAATTTTTCCCAACAGTGGTATCAGAGCCAATCTCTGATTTCTGTATTTAATTGATTACGTGATTATGTGTTTTTTGCATTTTTGAAGCATGTTTTGAATATGTTTTTTCGTAATGATAATCCATGATTTTTCTGCGCTTAATTCATGTATGTTGTAGTATGATGACTTGTGAATTGAAAAATCTAATTTTTGTGAGAATCGGGTCGAAAAAACCCTGCGACGAAGACAACGTGCGCAGTCTGCGCGCTGGGCAAGCAGACAGCGCACAGCGTGCACACATGCGCATGCTGTGCGCTCGACGCCGTGCGCCAGGCGCACTGCGTCGTGTGATGGGGCCTGGCCACGCGGCCAGGCCACGCTGTGTGCTGGGCACACGGCGCACACGTCGTGTCGTGCGCCCAGCGCAGCTGGGCCCGTGTCCATGATCCGGGTCCTAACGGGTCGGGTTATTTTTTCTCGAGTCCAATTTTTTAAATAAATGGTTTTTGGGCTATTTTAATTATTCAGGTGGGTCAAAAGGATGATGACCCGGATTTAATTAAATAAGCCCAAATTGTTTTATTTAAAAATATGAACTCTTCAATAAATTAGTTTTGGGCCTAATTAATTAAAATTAAATATGCTATTGGTTGGTAATTATATTTTCTGAAATAAAGCCCAAATTGTTTTTATTGAATATTATTAATTTAAGTGAAATAATTAATTAATGGTTCTTGGAGAATTTTTTAATTAAGTTATTTATTTAAATTAAAGACTCTCACTAAATGGTTTATTGTCATGATTATCAATAAAATTTGGAATTTTATTGAGGGAATTAATTAGTTGGACTAATTATTCATTAACTTAATCACCAACATAATTGCTTTATTTTTCGCGAGCATGTATTATATGATGGTGACATTGTCCATGGGCTTAGGTTTTTTCTTTTGATTGTATTTCCTTTTATGGGTTGTAAGGGCCGGATTTGAGCCCGTTTATTTTATTTCTAGAATTATGTATAGGTTGTTAAATAATCTCATGTAATAGATAGAAATAGAATAGGTCTTTCAAGAGGAGATCAATCCAAAAGAAGAGGAGCTTGGAGCCCACGAAAAATAGCTAGGCTTATTTTTCCTTTTAATGATGGCACATTGGCTTGGGCCCTCTAGATAAAGCCCATGGACATATGGGTTGGTTTATTGCTTTCGATGCATGTTCATTAGTTGTATGAAGCATGTATGTTAATAATATGCGCTATATAAATTGAATAATGTGCAAAGTGAGACTTAGATAAATGTTTAGAACATGAATTCTCCCAAGCAAAAAATTGATACTAAGTAAGGGGTGCTAGGCATCCTTTCCCTCCACTAAACTTAATGAAATTAAGTATTAAACCTAGTATATGGCATCTTCCCAATAAGTGGGGGTCATATATCAAGATTTAATTCTAGAATTTTATTAAGTGCATTAGATGCCTTAATCGAGACATATTTCACCCTAAATATCGCTAAAGAGTTGCAAGGTGAAATTCAAATGTTAGATTATGAGGAGTTAGTGGGAGTGAACTTAGATAATCCACAAAGCCTATAAATCGTTAAAGGGTTGCGGTTTTGGTGGATTATGGGAAAAAGAAGATTAAACCATCTATTGGATAGATTGATGTTGGACATCACTTTAATTAAAATAATGGACCAAATATCGTTAAAGGGTTGCCATCCATTAGATTAATTAAAGAAATCAATCCCCACCACGAAGTACATTGCAACGATCACTTCCGTTTTTCACAGTGGGAGTGTGAATCTCGAAAAATGTAGTGGGAGCCAAGTTATAAGTCGAAGTCCTTGATTTTAAACTTGGTTTTAGTTTAGTTACACAAGTCTGATAAAGTCTGGTTTATTTTCTGTAGCTATTTTGATTTATCTCTCTCAAAACAAAAATGACTATCAACCCACTTTCTGTTTTACTCAAAAAGAACATCCTTACCGGACCCAACTACGTGGATTGGCTAAGGAACTTGAGAATAGTTCTCAACATGGAATCCTTGGGATACGTGTTGGACACAGACATCCCTGCTCCTCCTGCCAGAACACGTGCCAACGAGGAAGAAGTCCAAGCTCATGAAAAATGGGTAAAGGACAACGTCCGAGTGCGTGGGTACATTCTCAGCTCAATGACAAATGAGCTTCAGAGGTCCCACGAGAAGATGACCACAGCAAGGGCTATCTTGGCACACTTGGTCGAGCTCTATGGTGAGCATAGCCGTACTGCTAGATATGAGATATCTAAAGAGCTCTTCGGGGCCAAAATGAGAGAAGGTGAGAAAGTTGGGGATCATGTCCTCAAAATGATCTCGAGGATCAAGAGATTGGAGGCTCTCAATTTTACAATGAACCCACATCTTCAAACCGATCTCATTTTGCAGTCACTTCCTGATTCTTTTTCCCAATTTTTCATGAACTTCAATTGCAATGAGATTGAATGCAACTTAGCTGGGCTAATGAATAAATTAAACACTGCACAACCTCAATTGAAGCCCAAGGGAAAGGAAACTGCATTGGTTATCTCTTCTGGGCCCAAAAGGGCAACGAATAAGAAGATGAAAGCTAAGAAGCAGAGTGGTGAGCTTGGAGCTCAAGGTGGTGTCGATAAAGGAAAAGGGAAAGATAAAAAATTTCATTTGGCTTGATGTGAGCATTTTCATTTTCAGGGTGGTGTCGATAAAAATTTCTGTAGAATTTGGCTTGATGTGAGCATTTTCATTTTCTGATGATCCAAAAAATAAAAATTTGATTCAGAATACATAACCATACAAAGCCTTACCAATCTCGTTGTATTGCTCACAAACGAGATACCACTTAGTTGATCAGTCGCTAATGGACAAAGAAACTACAACAGCAAAATCAACCTCCTTCTTCTACATCAGGGGAAATGTTTTGACTCCAATAAATTCTCGTCGGGTTTTTGTCTGCTTCAACACTCTAACTCTGCAAAGCGTCTCTAATGTTATCCACACTTTAGCTCGTGCCTCGATGATCTCTTTCAGTGCTAGCCTAGAGACTATAGAAAACGACTTCAAGAGAAAGGGGTAGGAATATTACTTTATAGGCTCTAATGAAGAGAAGACAGGAAGAGATGAAAAATATGTCTTGGCATAGTGAGGTGGGGCCGTACACAGTGGGGTTTTATAACCCCCCGTAGCCACCCCTCAGTAGGCGTGTATTGCTAGGGAGTTAATCCCTCGCAGTCTTCCTTTCCTTCTCTAATTCCAACTCTTAATTAATTAGACCACTAAGTAATTAAATAATTTTAATCTAATTTAATATACCATATTAAATTATAAGATTTTTATTAATTAAGTTCACTTATAACTTAATTAACTTATTCCTTTCTCAATTAATTAACTCCAATGAATTAATTCACAAAGAATTTATTTCACCAAGGTACTACACTAAGTTAAGTGTGTGAACCGTTGACTCATTAATAAGCTAGCAATAAGTCTTATCCCCAAATGCTAGATAATTCCAAATTTTTTTAAATAATTATTTAGCCAAATAATTCATTAGGCTTTGAATTAGCTCACTTAATTAATTCTTAGGCACCTATTAGTCATGGTTTGATGTCTAGCAACGTCACCATGACTTTCTAGATATTAATGATGAACAACAAACATATCCAGGTTACGATCTTCGCGTGAGTCGAATCGCTCCATCATTTTTCCATCTGAGTCTAAAGTTTGGGTACCAGTCGAAACTCTAATAACTACGAAGTTATGATTGTGTTTGAACTCTGATGATCTTGTCTTCCAAGCAGGGATCATCAAAACCCTCTTGAAGACTTTGCTCTAGTCAAAGACTTTCTCGGTCATTTAGATCACATAACAGCATAAGAAAGTTTCAAGTATCCTACCTTAGATGGATCCTCTATTGGTGTCATTTGTTTCTTCATATTACTAGACTACACCCAACGTATTCCATTTTGTGACTCTCCTGGAATCATGAAATACCTCAAATTGCAGTGAGTAGCACACTCGCAGCCATGACACCTGATAAGAGGCATTTTTACGCGTTTTTAAGCCCCTTTGCGTTTATGTCTTAGGTTCATTTATCGCTTGATTCTTGCCACATGTGCGTTTAATTCGTGCATTAAGTGATTTCAGGTCTTAAATGGATACAATCAAAGAACGGGATGAAAAATGACGTATAAAACAAGTTTAGGCCAAATTTCTATGCACCCCTACGCCTAGGCGCCATCTTGCCCACGCCCGGGTGCCGTTTCAGCACCACTTTCCACGTTCGAGCGCTTTTTCCGTATGTTTAGAGACCGAATTGGATGAAGTTCCCTTCTACAAAGTTGTAGAACTATGTGTTAGCTTCAAATGAGGACTTGAATCATCCAAATCGGAGTTTTGTGGAGAGAGTTATGAAGGAAATACAATTACTGCGCAAGACAGAGGCAAATACTCCCAACATTCTGATTTGGGCGCCCGAGCGCCGTAAAACCCGCGCCTAGGCGCGCCCACATCCGAGATTTGATTCCTTTCAGCCAAAAGATCATCATTTGATGGGGGAATGGAACATTTAAAGCCAAGAGGTCATCACATGTATGGGGGGGATGTCATAAGTATGTTTCTTACTAGATCTACTTTTGGGAATTTTATACTACTCACTTTAAGAGTAGTGGAGGGGACACTAGGGGGGACATACACATGAGGGGCTGATGGTGGTGGTCTTCTTAAGGATCCTAGGGGGCAATTGACCGAATTATCTTGGAGAGGAGGGAGAGAGAGGCATTTTATCCATCACTTTTCACTCATCATCATTCATCACCATTTTCTTCATCACTTTTGGAGGGGAACAAAGGGAGAGGAGCTAAGGATTGAAGATCAAGAGCAAAGATCCATCATCAATCAATTGAGGGAGTTTTAATTATTTGCATTTACATGTTTATTTCCATGAGTATGTATATGTTTGTATTAGATTTTCTTAAGGCTTTGATGAGAGGCTAATATTGTAGAACTAAGGCCATGTGAAGGCCAAATTTATGAATCAATATATGTGAAGTTGCTCTTTGTATTAATTCTCCTATTGCTTTGTGTGTTAATTCTATGCTTTTATTCCAATCATGTGTTTGATCACCATATGCTTGCTATCTTGCCTAATCTAGTTGTTCGAGAGAAAATAGATTAGGGTGCAAGAGAATTAACACATCATCCGAAACAAATGAGGGATTGCCCTAGAAATAGGTAAAGATTCCCGGGTGTTGTTAGCCGGATTCGTTCGGGGAAGCTCTAGAACGTTAATGCGTGATTTTTGATTAGATTCTCGGATAGACATATTTAGAGAACCGTCAATTAATCATAGGATTATTATGTGCCGAGACATCGGGTAATAGTTAATTTAGGAGTTTCCACCAAAGCAATAGGAGTCTAATAATTCGAAGAGTAGCTCATATATATTGACGAGTAGATTCGGTTGTAGCATGTGCCTTAGTCATTTTATCATACGTGAGATTAAATCTATAGTACGTTTCTCTTTGGTTCGTTTGTTTAATCTTTTTCTTGCACTTTACTTTAATTATCTTATCTTTTATCGAAAATCATTAACTAGAATTCAAGTTCTTGTGGTTCGACAACCCGGACTTTTTGTCCACTTATTACTAAACACGTCTAGTGCACTTGCTATCATAGCACGTTAGTTTTTAGCGTGTCAAGTTTTTGGCGCCGTTGCCGGGGACTTGTTTATTTTAGTTTACATTTTTAATAATTCTTAGTTTTTGTTCATTTCTTGATTTTCTTTTATTTTCGTGATTAGTCTAATTTTGTTCTTGTATTTAATTGTTAGGTTCTTGAGGTGCATGACCCGCTCCTCAAGCAAGCCTCTATACGAGTTGGAGCCCGAAATTGAACGAGTTCTTAGGACTAGTAGGCGAGCAAGAGAAATGGCCAATAATCTCAACCAAAACCCAAATGGAAATTTCCCGGACATGAACTCACCGGAAACTAGGGAGTGGTTACAAGGTGTTCTACAAGCCATGCAAGCGGTACCTCCTCCACAACTCCCGTCGGTTCGGGGTAGCTTACCACCTAGGGTCCATACCATTCCGGGGCCCGTAGTCGTGCCTAATTTCTTCACACCAAACTACCACATTCCGGCTCACATTTTTAATATGGTGCAAGGAGATCCTTTCTATGGAGAACCACACGAATCACCACACGCTCATTTGGAAACCATAGATGAGGCTCTTGTGACCATTCAATATCACCCACGTGATCTTGATGCGATTCGTCTAAGAGTCTTCCATTTCTCATTGAAGGATAGGGCGACAACATGGTACAAATCCTTACCTCCACAATCTATTACAACATGGAGTGAGTTGGTCGATGCCTTTTTAAATAAATTCTTTCCACCCTCAAAAATAAATGAGCTACGGAGTAATATAAAAGGGTTTAGGCAAAGGAGCAATGAATCTTTAGCCGAGGCTTGGGCTAGATATAAGGGCATGCTCCGTAAATGTCCCGATCATAATTTTGGGTTGAATGAACAAGTACTCCATTTCTATGATGGGGTTAGGTCACGTATTCGGCATAGACTCAACGCGGGTGCGGGAGGAGATCTCCTTGGGTTAGATTGTCAAAGTGTATGGGACAAAGTCGAACAGTTGGCCCGAGAAGACGAGCTTTACCCCGACGATGAAGAGGCCTCATCCTCTAAAAAGGTTGCTTGTATTGAGGAAGTAGTTGAGGAAGTAGTACTCTTGGAACCGGAGGTTGGCAATGTTAATTATGTGGGGAATCAAAATAAACCTCGGGTGAACTTTCATATACCCGAGAATTTTCCAAAAAGGCCCAACCCCGCACAGAACGCACAACCGGGGATCTATCAAGCTCCACGACCACCCTTCAATAACCCACCCCCGAGGCAAGGCAATTTCAATGGACAAGGTCAAGGTCAAGTGCAAATGCGACCTCCCACAATCGATGAGAAACTGGATGCTCACATGAAAAAGTCCGATACATCTTTCAACGAACTTCGGAATATGATAAAGGATATGTGTATGGAGATGAAGGATTTGCGAACACAAGTAGGGCAACTTTCTAATGCGGTTAACGATAGAGCCCCGGGGACTCTCCCAAGCGACACGGAAAAGAACCCGAAGGCCCAATGCAATGCCATAGCCTTGAGAAGTGGCAAACAATTGGAAAATGACACTGCCAGTACATCCGCGCCCGAGCGCCCAGACATGCACGCCCAGGCGCCAGCAGATCCGCGCCTAGGCGCCAATACACGCGCCCAGGCGCCAGAAGATCCGCGCCTAGGCGCCGATACACGCGCCCAGGCGCCGCCCACTGTTTTTGTGCCAGCAGATCCGCGCCTAGGCGCCAATACACGCGCCCAGGCGCCAGAAGATCCGCGCCTAGGCGCCGATACACGCGCCCAGGCGCCGCCCACTGCTTCTGTAGGTTTTCATCCGTCTAATCCAACGCTTTCTCCCCCTATCGAAGTTCGTCTCCCCTTCCCAAATGCTCACAAAAAGAAGAAAAAGGAGATGGATCCGAGCTTTCTTCGAATTTTGGCAATCCTTCGGGAAGTGAGAATTAATATTCCGTTTATTGACGCCATCCTCCAAATGCCGAATTATGTGAAGTTCTTCAAGGACATACTCTCCAACAAGCAGAAGTGGGAAGAGAATGAGACGGTGTGCCTCACGGAAGAATGCTCCGCCGTATTACTCAATAAATTGCCAACTAAGCTCCAAGATCCCGGGAGTCTCACAATCCCATGCACAATTGGATCCTTATCATTCAAGAAGGTGTTATGTGACTCGGGGGCCAGCATCAATCTTCTTCCATACTCACTGTTTAAAAAGCTAGGCCTTGGAAATCCCAAGCCGACCTCAATGAGCCTTCAACTAGCCGACCGATCGATCAAGAGGCCCAAGGGGATAATCGAAGACGTTATTGTCCAAGTCGACAAGTTTTATTTTCCCGTTGATTTCGTAGTACTCGACATGGAAGAGGATGTGGAAGTACCATTAATCCTAGGGAGACCATTCCTAGCCACGGGTAAGGCGGTAATTGACATTGCTAATGGTAAGCTTACCTTGAATGTGGGCGATGACAAAGTTACCTTTGATGTTTACAAAGTCCTTAAACATCCTTTTGATCATGACTCGTGTTATCGAATTGATACATTTGACCATTTGATTGTTGAGTATTTACAGGACAATACAATTGAAAATTCTCTCGAACAGAGTCTTATGAAATCCATGCAAGTGGACTCGGAGAAAGATGATCTAGTGGAAAAGGTTCTAAGCTTAGAGTACAAATCTTCCTCTCATTCGGGAGGATTCATCAAAGTTGATAGATCATTGTCAGGATCACCTCGCCCATCTATTGAAGAACCCCCCTCTCTCGAACTCAAACCCCTCCCCTCCCACCTTAAATATGTGTACTTGAACGATGACGAGACACTCCCATTGATCATTTCCTCATCTCTTTCAGGATCACAAGAAGAGCAATTAATGACGGTGTTGAGATCTCACAAACGGGCTTTTGGGTGGAAACTTGCGGACATCAAAGGCATTAGTCCAGCGATATGTATGCACAAAATACTTATGGAGGACTCCACCAAGCCTACACGCCAACCCCAAAGGAGATCAAACCCACAAATCCAAGAGGTAGTCAAGAAGGAAGTGATTAAACTGCTCGACTCAGGTATAATCTATCCTATTTCTGATAGTGCGTGGGTGAGCCCTACCCAAGTGGTGCCTAAGAAAGGGGGAATAACGGTAATTGAGAATGCGAATAATGAGCTTATCCCAACTCGTATAATTAGTGGGTGGCGTGTATGTATAGATTACCGTAAGTTGAATGATGCCACACGTAAGGATCATTTCCCCCTCCCCTTTATTGACCAAATGCTTGAACGATTAGCCGGGCATGATTTCTATTGTTTTCTAGATGGTTACTCCGGCTATAATCAAATTGCCATAGATCCTGAGGACCAAGAGAAAACCACTTTCACTTGTCCTTATGGCACATTTGCTTATAGAAGGATGCCATTTGGCTTGTGTAATGCCCCGGCCACTTTTCAAAGATGCATGATGGCTATTTTTCATGATATGGTTGAAGATTTCCTTGAAATTTTTATGGATGACTTTTCTGTTTTCGGAACAACTTTTGATATTTGTCTTGCTCATCTAAATGTTGTGCTTAAACGTTGTGAAGAAACCAACCTTGTTTTGAATTGGGAAAAATGCCATTTAATGGTCCGAGAGGGGATTGTACTTGGCCACAAGATCTCTCAAAAAGGGATCGAAGTGGACCAAGCCAAGATTGAGGTCATTGAAAAACTTCCCCCACCCACATCGGTAAAAGCTGTTAGGAGTTTTCTCGGGCATGCTGGTTTCTATAGGCGATTCATCTTGAATTTCTCTAAAATTGCGAAACCGTTGTCTAATTTGCTTGTTAAAGATGCACCTTTTGATTTCAATTCTTCTTGTATGCAGGCCTTTCTTGATTTGAAGGAACGCTTAGTTTCCGCCCCTATCATGTCATCCCCCGATTGGAGCTTACCATTCGAATTGATGTGTGATGCGAGTGACACCGCGGTTGGAGCGGTCCTTGGCCAAAGGAAGGAAAAGGTATTTCGAACCATTTACTATGCTAGTAAAACTCTTAACGATGCACAATTGAATTATGCCACCACGGAAAAAGAATTACTCGCCATAGTCTTTGCATTCGATAAATTCCACTCTTACCTCGTGCTAAACAAAGTGATAGTTTACACCGATCATTCGGCTTTAAAATATTTGCTTGCCAAGAAAGATGCTAAACCAAGACTCCTTAGGTGGATTTTGTTACTCCAAGAATTTGATTTAGAGATAAAAGACAAGAAAGGCACCGAAAATGTAGTAGCCGACCACCTCTCACGATTAGAGCTAGTGAATGATCCGTTAGATGAGACACCAATTCGTGAGGAATTCCCAGATGAACACCTCCTTGCTATTTCTGAAAAAATTTCACCTTGGTATGCTAACTTTGCCAATTACATTGTCACGGGCCGTCTTCCCCCGGATATCACTTTTCATCAAAAGAAGAAATTTCTATCTGATGTAAAGCAATATCTTTGGGACGAACCCTTTTTATTCAAAGTTTGTGCAGATGGTTTAATTCGACGTTGCATACCCGAAACGGACGTGCATGCTATCCTATCTCATTGTCATGATATGGCGGTAGGTGGCCATTTTGGGCCTTCCAAAACGGTAGCTAAGATCCTCCAATCAGGTTTCTTCTGGCCTACTCTTGTTAAAGATGCACATCATTATGTCAAATCTTGTGATCGCTGTCAACGAATGGGGAACATCTCTAAACATCATGAAACGCCCTTAAATAGCATGTTAGAGTGTGAGTTGTTTGATGTATGGGGTGTGGATTTCATGGGCCCTTTCCCCAGTTCTTGTTCAAATAAATATATCCTCGTTGCGGTAGACTATGTCTCCAAATGGGTGGAAGCCGTGGCCTTGCCTACTAATGATGCTCGGGTTGTCACTCGTTTTCTGAAGAAACATATTTTTACTCGATTTGGAACTCCCCGAGCCATCATTAGTGACGGGGGCACCCACTTCTGCAACAGGCAGTTTGAACTTTTATTGACCAAGTACGGGGTGAAGCATAAAATTTCGACCCCATACCACCCACAAACTAGTGGCCAAGTGGAGGTCTCGAATAGGGAGATTAAGCGTATTTTAGAAAAAACGGTCAATGCATCAAGAAAGGATTGGTCCCTTAAATTGGATGATGCTCTTTGGGCTTATCGGACCGCCTATAAAACCCCAATTGGCATGTCCCCGTATCGTCTTGTTTTTGGTAAAACATGTCACTTGCCCGTTGAACTCGAGCATCGTGCTTATTGGGCCATTAAGTTTCTAAATTTTGACTCTCAAAGTGTAGGTACACAACGTTTGCTACAACTCAACGAACTCGAAGAATGGCGTCATCTTGCCTATGAGAACGCAAAACTCTATAAGGAGCGGACCAAAATGTGGCATGACAAACATATTCTCCCCGGGAATTCCACAAGGGAGAGCGGGTGTTGCTATACAACTCTCGACTCCGACTCTTCCCCGGGAAGCTTAAGTCTCGATGGTCGGGACCATTTTTGATTTCCCAGGTCTATCCATCCGGCGCCGTCGAACTTACAACAGATAAAGGACATACTTTCTTGGTCAACGCTCAACGTCTAAAACCTTACTTAGGGATGGATGGGCCAAGAGACAAAGAGTCCTTCATCCTCGCGGACCCTTCGTGATTCTTCGCTTTCAGTCGAGCTAATGACTCTAAACTAGCGCTTCTTGGGAGGCAACCCATGTTTTCTTTCCGTTTCCTTTTCTTTTTCCCTTATTATTCCGTTTGTTGCTTTATTTTCTAACCTTACATCTTTGTTAGTTTGTGCTTTAAGTGTTTTGTCTCTTCCCTTTTGAAACAGGAAATGAAATTCGTTACAAAACTATTCAGAATCCCGCGCCCAAGCGCCGAGAAATCAGGCGCCTAGGCGCCCGACTCTGAAACGGGCGCCCAAGCGCCGAGAAATCAGGCGCCTAGGCGCCCGACTCTGAAACGGGCGCCCAAGCGCCGAGAAATCAGGCGCCTAGGCGCCCGACTCTGAAAGGGGCGCCCAGGCGCCGAGAAACGCCCGCCTAAGCGCGGGCATTACCACCCAAAGGACTCGAGGTAAGTTGTATCGCGCGCCTAGGCGCCCAAACACGCGCGCCTAGGCGCCCGATTCTGAATCTAACAAATATATGGGTCAAAAACGGTCAAAATTCCCCAAAATCTTCACAACTCCTCTCCCACTCGAATTCCGGCGATTTCCTCAACATTTCCGGCCATTTCCACCGGATTTCACCGCCACTTCCATCAACATCATTCGTTGCACAAGAGGCTCGTCTTTCACATCGACTCGGTGCGAAAATTTTGGGGATAAAAGGTGAGTTTTGGCTTTACCCTTCTTCCATTTCCGATTCATAGCCGACGCGTAGGTGCCTTGCGTTATATATTGAGGATTAATTGGGGCATTGGCCGATTGTTGATTGAATTTTTAGTTGTTATTGCATTTGAGAGCTTGAAATTGAAAGTGTGGGTTGTAATCAAAAATTGGGGGTTGATGTTGTTGAATTGGATGGTCTATTGTTGCTAAATCCGTGGGTTATTATCAATTTGTGGGTTGAAATTGAATTTGTGGATTGTTGCCAAGTGTGGGTTGCTCTGATTTTGGTGTGTGTTGGGCGTTGAAGATTGTTGTATTTGGTTGGTTGCATTTGGGTCGATTTGAGTAGTTAAGAAGTTGATAATTGTTGTTGCAAATGACGAGAACTACCAACAGGCCGTCAAAGGGTAAGAAAAAAGTGGGTGAGGGTTCCTCTAATGAGCCCGAGACTCCCGATAGTACCCGTTTTGAAAACCCCCAAGTCCAAATTATGTGTCAGAGTTTGAGCACCCCCCGCACCCTTATTAAGGAGCACTATTTAACCACCCGGGGACAGCCCTCTGTGCACGAATTGATACAATTTCATCGCTTACAGTTTTTTTGTCAAAAGCCCGAGGCCATTCATCTTCCTTGGGTTCTGGAATTCTTCAGCTCCGGGGTTTATGATGAGATTGAGACACGAGGATGGCTGGGGACTACCCTTTTGGTCCGGGGCAAACATGTCAATTATGAGTTGAGACAGATTAGGGAGAGCATAGGCACCCCGACCCCTCAGACATGCGAGTTCACCGCTCTTTACAATTCAGGGCGCCTCCGAGTTAGCCTGTCGGATATTTTGCAGGTTATTGGCCGAGAGGGGTGGGAATGGGTACCCGGAGAAGCTCATGTCCCCCGTAGGGCTCTATTACCCGAGGCTGCTTTCTGGCTCGACTTCATCAGATTCAATTTAATGCCGAGTACCAATCGATCAGAGGCAAACAAGGAACGGGCCACCCTCATCTACGCTATTATGTCCAAGAAAGCTGTGGACTTTGCCCGGGTAATCCACAAGTCTTTGACGGACCACTTTAGAAAGTTGAAGAATGAGTTAGGGCCATTGATTAACAAAGAATTGGCTAAGCAAAAGGGAGAAGGTCCCACTCGGAAGATTCCCATCATTCTCCCGTCACTGATCACAGCTTTATGCAAGGCGGCTAAGGTTCCCACATTTCCTTTGGAGCGTACTGAGCTTCCTGGTTCTTATCTCACCGTGGTAGATGACGACTCCCAGGCTCCTCCACCACCAGCTACTTCCAAGAGGCCTCGCCCGTCTTCATCCCGGTCTACTAGCTCCCCACAGTTTCCACCTATGGATGCCGCCGCCATTAGACAATTAAAGGATGAATTGAGGGAGGAGTTGCGAGATGAGATGAGGGTGGTCATGTCCGACACTTGTGCTTATTTCCGTCAGCTTTTTGTAGAGCATGATGCGTTTGTCGGTTGGGGGCCGTTTGATTATTCTGCTCCTCCACCTTACCCGCACCCCCCGCCTCAGCAGCCCGCAGATATGCACGAGTCAGGTGCTCTCGTTCCTGACGGAGGTGATGATGAGGCTCATAATGATGAGGGTAGCCCGTTGATTGATTTGGATGATCTAGGCGGCGAGGATGAGGATTACATTGACCGTTTTGGCACCACCGATTAGGCTTATCTTGTTTTATTTCCATGCATGTTTCTTTTTATTTTTTTTTGGATATCTTTTGTTGGGATGTTTGATATTTTATGTTTGATGTTTGGATGCTTGATGTTTTCCTTCCATGCATGTTTCTCATTTTTTTGTTTATCTCGTTTTGTTTTATTCTATTCTATCCAATGTTTGATGCTCTGTATGTCTAGCATTTGTTTACCTATGTAGTGATCGACACAGTGATTGCCATCCGTGGACTTGATTGCCTTAAGTGGACTCGGGTTTGCTTTTCAGCTTCCCTATGGTGACGTGTACTTTGCCCTTTTCTTTTTCAAACATTGGGGACAATGTTCATGATAAGTGTGGGGGGTATACTAGATCCATTATAGTCATGTTGATTCATGTTTTACATATTTCGGTCCAAGTTTGGTCAAGTTTGGGGGGTGCTGTACCTCTACATGTGAAATGTGTGCAATTTTAATTTATTTTTATTTTTTTTTGATAGAATTTCAACCCTTCACTTGAGGCATTGAGCATGGTTAATTTGAATACATGGTATGTTTTCTCTATCAATTTGGTTTTTAATGGCTATACACATCGTTCCTTGCTTATGGGATCCTAACTAGAATAGATTAACCTTAAGATGATTCACATATGCACCTAAATCGAAGGTAGAGGAGTTGAGTGGGCAATCATTTTGAAACACTTAAAGGCTTGATCCCGGAAATATCAACTTAGAATTTTCACATGTGTTATGAGTTGAGAACGTTAACTTCGTGTGCTTAATAATAATAAAAAGAGGTTGAACATTGGTATGACTGAAAAAAAAGTCAGGCTTAATAGATACTGGGGGCGAAGAGCACCATGCCTAGAATACTGTACTATTTTGCTAATTTGAGCTAAGCTCAAGCCAATGTAAGTGTTAAGTGAATAAGGACCTAGTTTGATTTTGTGGCCTTTGACACTCGAGTGATTAAGCCCTTAGGAATGTCTCCACATTTGATACCCTAAAGCCATCTGGTTTAGGAGTTATTGGCCTAAAACTCGTTACACGGGTGTCATAGAAAGCCTAAGAGGATCAAACATTGCACATGGTCTAGCCTCTAATGTTTCGAGTTGAAAGTGCATAAGATAAATCCGAAAGTGGAATGAAGTGATAAATTTTTAAGTGGCTATGAAGTTGTATTCAATTCTCGTACCATGTGAATAATCAAAAGTTGATAAATATGGGGTTAATGTTTGAAAAGTGGTAAGAATGCCACTTGACTATAATACTTGAGATTTATTACACTACACCCTTAGGATGATCTTTTCAATGTTAAGGCGTAACATGAGCAAATGTGTGATGTGTATATATTTGTAATATGAGCTTAAACAGATGAATTCATACCATTGTGTGCTATTAATCATTGTAATTTACGTTGAGTGATCGGGGTTGAAAATCTTTCGATTTTGTGGGTATATCGTCTGCAAACCCTCACGAGACTATAACTCGTCCTTTGAGGTAACTCAAAGGTTCAAAGGCTTGTTGCATTCGCTAAATGCAACCGTTTACTCCACGAAAGTGAGTTAGGTAGTTTTCTTTTTGTTTCTCTCTTTGATTGATGATGTTTCCTTATCTTAGAACTCTTATTGCTCGAGGACGAGCAATTGATAAGTGTGGGGGTGTTGATAAGAGGCATTTTTACGTGTTTTTAAGCCCCTTTGCGTTTATGTCTTAGGTTCATTTATCGCTTGATTCTTGCCACATGTGCGTTTAATTCGTGCATTAAGTGATTTCAGGTCTTAAATGGATACAATCAAAGAACGGGATGAAAAATGACGTATAAAACAAGTTTAGGCCAAATTTCTATGCACCCCTACGCCTAGGCGCCATCTTGCCCACGCCCGGGTGCCGTTTCAGCACCACTTTCCACGTTCGAGCGCTTTTTCCGTATGTTTAGAGACCGAATTGGATGAAGTTCCCTTCTACAAAGTTGTAGAACTATGTGTTAGCTTCAAATGAGGACTTGAATCATCCAAATCGGAGTTTTGTGGAGAGAGTTATGAAGGAAATACAATTACTGCGCAAGACAGAGGCAAATACTCCCAACATTCTGATTTGGGCGCCCGAGCGCCGTAAAACCCGCGCCTAGGCGCGCCCACATCCGAGATTTGATTCCTTTCAGCCAAAAGATCATCATTTGATGGGGAAATGGAACATTTAAAGCCAAGAGGTCATCACATGTATGGGGGGGATGTCATAAGTATGTTTCTTACTAGATCTACTTTTGGGAATTTTATACTACTCACTTTAAGAGTAGTGGAGGGGACACTAGGGGGGACATACACATGAGGGGCTGATGGATGGTGGTCTTCTTAAGGATCCTAGGGGGCAATTGACCGAATTATCTTGGAGAGGAGGGAGAGAGAGGCATTTTATCCATCACTTTTCACTCATCATCATTCATCACCATTTTCTTCATCACTTTTGGAGGGGAACAAAGGGAGAGGAGCTAAGGATTGAAGATCAAGAGCAAAGATCCATCATCAATCAATTGAGGGAGTTTTAATTATTTGCATTTACATGTTTATTTCCATGAGTATGTATATGTTTGTATTAGATTTTCTTAAGGCTTTGATGAGAGGCTAATATTGTAGAACTAAGGCCATGTGAAGGCCAAATTTATGAATCAATATATGTGAAGTTGCTCTTTGTATTAATTCTCCTATTGCTTTGTGTGTTAATTCTATGCTTTTATTCCAATCATGTGTTTGATCACCATATGCTTGCTATCTTGCCTAATCTAGTTGTTCGAGAGAAAATAGATTAGGGTGCAAGAGAATTAACACATCATCCGAAACAAATGAGGGATTGCCCTAGAAATAGGTAAAGATTCCCGGGTGTTGTTAGCCGGATTTGTTCGGGGAAGCTCTAGAACGTTAATGCGTGATTTTTGATTAGATTCTCGGATAGACATATTTAGAGAACCGTCAATTAATCATAGGATTATTATGTGCCGAGACATCGGGTAATAGTTAATTTAGGAGTTTCCACCAAAGCAATAGGAGTCTAATAATTCGAAGAGTAGCTCATATATATTGACGAGTAGATTCGGTTGTAGCATGTGCCTTAGTCATTTTATCATACGTGAGATTAAATCTATAGTACGTTTCTCTTTGGTTCGTTTGTTTAATCTTTTTCTTGCACTTTACTTTAATTATCTTATCTTTTATCGAAAATCATTAACTAGAATTCAAGTCCTTGTGGTTCGACAACCCGGACTTTTTGTCCACTTATTACTAAACACGTCTAGTGCACTTGCTATCATAGCACGTTAGTTTTTAGCGTGTCAACACCTCAGGTCAATAAGGATTAACCTCACAACTATGCAACCCTAGGATTCCAAGTTCGACAAGAAACCAACATGGAATCTTAACGGGTTGTTCAATCTCATACTCACCCAAGTACAGATCTTTGTGCATGCACTGACCCCTAGATCAATGTCCATGGAATGATGCACTCTCCGATGAGAATGAGATACACAAACAAGTCTTGACGAGACTATGATATCTCATCATCTCGTAGTCTCTGTGAATTGGAACAAGATTTTTAAAATCATGACCCTTGATAACATTCCACAGTCGCCATCTTTAGTGCACGAACGCTCCGATAGCCATAAGTGATCCAATGGATCTTTATCTAAACTGTTAGGAATTTCATGTTAGATGTTTTGATGATGACAAGATAGGATTTCATGTTAGACCCCAAAAGAATGTAAGTTTATACTTTCATAGAATATCTGTATAAGCTTTTGAAAGTGTATTAACTTGTTAGGCTTGTAATCTTTATCTTTGTAGATTTTAGACTAAGTATTTAATACCAAGTCACTGATAGAATTCTGAGTGAGTCTATCAAGGATGAAGTTGAAGATCAGCGTCTGAAGTCAAGTGAAGATGAAGATTTGTCTTAAGCGTCTGTCAAACGCTTAAGAGTCTATTTCAGGAGTTATGAATCAAGCGTTCAAGAGAATGTTCTTAGCACCCAGCTAACGCTAAAGGACTATCCAAGGAGTGTTGATCCAAGCGCTCATTTCATTCAAGCGATTCACCTGAAATAGTTCCTTAAGTCATCCGATCAGCAACGGTCATTTATTTCCAAGCGGTAAATAAATTCAAAGTGCATTAAAAGTGACAAGACAGTATGACTTGCGGACAAGCCACCTTTTGACTAGACTGTCAGCTTTTCAGAGTTCAAGTCTGCTCTTGTCAAATCGGATTCAGCAGAAATTAAGGAATGTCAGAAAAGGGACTATTTGCGCTCAATTGTGTCCAACGGACAAATCCCAAGAAACCCTATAAATAGTACCCTTCAGCTATCTCTGTGTGTGCGTGAAAGACGTAAATGTGAAAGAGAGCTGAGAAATAATTTGAGAGAAAAACTTGCAAACCCCATAGCCAAAATCCTTCAAGCTTCTCAAATACATTCCAGACAGTCACCCGATATCTCAAACATCTTCCAAGAAGAACCCTAAACTATTATTGAGATATCCCAAGTTGTTTGAACTTCCCAACATCAAACAAACCCTGTTACAATAAACCCTCAACACCTTTCATCTGAGTGAGAAAGATTGTTGACTTCCATAAGCAGTATTTTTTAGTAAGAGAAGCTTGTTGAAGAAAGGTCTTTATTGGAGCTGAAGTCTGTGTGATCAAGGAGCTCAAGGCCATCTTGGAGAAGATCTTTATTGGAGCTGACATCTGTGTGATCAAGGAGCTCGAGATCGTCTTTCCAGAAGCAGAGGATTGAGTGACTTATAGTAGAAATCTGTGTGACCAAGGAGCTCAAGTCATCCACATCCATCTCTTCCTTTGTCCCTACTTTGTAGAAGTCTCTGTGTGACTCTTCGAGAATCAATTTAGTGGATTGCCTCCGAGTGCAAAGGAGAAGAAGGACGTAGCTGGGATTACACCACCCAGTGAACCTTACAAATATCTTGTGTCTCTTTACTGTTTTAATGATTTACATTGCATTTGCATATTATCTTGAAAAAGGCTTTAAAACAGTTAAGCGACTATTTCGGTGAAAAAGAGAACGCTAAGCTTTCAAAATAGGCTTAAGCGCTTGACAAAGCGCTAAGCACTTCTAAGCGTTCAAAATAATTTAAAACCAAATGCAACTAAAGAAAAATTTTTGTAACGCTAAAACATTTTCAAAGAGAAGACTTTTAAATCTTCCGTTGTGCTAACCCTGATTAAGCGATTGAAACATTACCCTACTTTGGTAATAGTTGAAATCACTAAGTCTAAGTTAACTTTATCAAAAAAGTCTTCGAGTAAGCGACTAGTCAAGCGCCTACACTTGTAAGCGACTAGTCAAGCGATTACTATCCTTAAGCGTTCTAAAGAAATTTTAATACGAAAATTTTTGAAGTCGAAAAGGACTTCAGGGTCTATTCAACCCCCCCCCCCTTCTAAACCCTTTCGTATGCCTCTTGGGACCACCATAAACTAAAGAAAATATAAAAGATAAAGAAACGTAGCCAAAACCATGAATAATATCATATAAGACGAGACTGTAATAGAGAGGGATTTTCTAATTTTATGATCATCATTTTTCACTTCTACAAAAAGATAGTGAAAAAAAATTGTACTTTTCTCTCCAAAAATGATAAAATCATCTTATATTGTTCTTCATTGTTCTATCTTTCTATATTTTTAATATTTCCAATTATCAAAAATATTTTGAGCCTATTATTTCAAGTACAATGTCTTTTCGTTTACTCAATTTTTTCGTATGAAAAACGAACCACATCAGATATACCTACATATTAATTTGTATGATATATTTTCTTATACGATGAAAAATAATAATTATATATATATAATT
The DNA here is from genome assembly GCA_019426215.1 of Buddleja alternifolia. Classification (NCBI taxonomy): domain Eukaryota; kingdom Viridiplantae; phylum Streptophyta; class Magnoliopsida; order Lamiales; family Scrophulariaceae; genus Buddleja; species Buddleja alternifolia. The sequence continues at coordinate 47,382,345 of CM033390.1, read as the reverse complement.
TTTTTTTTTGGAACTGATGCATTATATATATATAGAAAAATAGAACAATTTTTTATTGATATATGATTTTCTATATATATATTTTTTTATTGATAGAATAAAGACATAAAATGGATAGTGGAAATGCCTTGCAAGTTTTAATTTATGATTTCCCGAAAAGGGGAATAAGGGACCCTGAAAAAAATAGAAATTTACATTCCTTGTTATGAGGTGCAGGATTCTATGTTTTAAGTAATCTATTTCCTTTCTCATAATTTAGGTAATCTTACCAAATATAATAATTTAATTTTAGTGATTCAGATTCCCAAATTAAATTCCATTACCGGCAAACAAACGCAACTAAAAAATTACTCTTGTTCTTATCTGAAAGTGAAAAGGAACATAAAGAAATTCTAGACCCTGGTCTTCATTTTCTTTGGGATATAACGAAATTTTAAGGCTGTGTTTGGTTTTGTTTTCAAACCAACTTTGGCCAAAACTTGTTTTTTTTACTAAAAAGGATTTTTTTTGGTCAAAAAAATTGTCTGCTATTATCTCCCTACTTGTCTCTATTTTAGGGTGCCTACTAATTACAACAACTACAATATAATCATTTAAAACTTATATTATGTCATATATTTCAATCATTAACTAATTATAAACACAACTTTTCAGACAAAAACTTACATGATTTGACTATTACAGTAACTTTTGTCTCTTCTAAAAATAAAATCAAACACAAAACTAAACACATTTTCATCAAAATACACAACTTCCAATAAACATTTTCACCAAAATTTTCACCAAAAAATAACCCCAAAACAAAACCAAACACAGCCTAAATCCCTCGAGAAAATAACTAACAAAGCAAGACAGTCCTCATCAATACATGTGACTGCTTGCATGGCACACAATGGAATGCTAACTAGTGTGTGATAGAGATTAAGTTCCGTAATCTGTAAGCTTTATTTAGAATAAATTTCCCACACTTCCTTTTAATTATTTTCCCAAAAAAAAAAGTAGTACACTTTAAATCCGATTAGAACATAATTATTTGAAAATTTATGTGCGAGAACTAATATAATTTTTTATTTATCACCAATAACATGTGCACGTATATATATATATATATATATATATGTATATGTCTAATCAATCAAATTTATATTATGCAACATATGTTCTTTTAGAGAAATGATATTTACTAAATAACGTAACAATATCAATTATCATTAATAATCTATTAATCACTATTAAAACAAAACAATGATATAAGGATATTTGCCGTGTTCTAGAGTGAGATAAGTATAATATGTAGCGTATCTCAAGGATTGAAATAGAAAATTCATACTTATAAAATCTAAGATTGTCAATGGTGATGGTAGGGACGGAGCCAGGAATTGTACTTAGGGGACGAGATTGTTGTGATATACACACGCTTCGTTTAGCCGAAAAATTGTGAGGGGGATGCCCCCAGCGGTACGGTATACTATATATATGTATGCGGAAAAAATTGAAGATGAAGTTTAGTAAGAACTTTTGACATACTTTGTACTCTATACCTCTTTTGTTAATAGTGAAATTCTTTTATCCTCTCCCGTGGACGTAGGCAATTGCCGAACCACATAGAAAAAAAAAATTGATACATTTTTCATAACTAATCAAATAAAATATAATTTTAAAACTAAAATGGAAAATGATCCTAATATTAAATAATACAAAACATAAAAAGCCTAAAAAGTATGGTTTGACTAATATTAATTTTAACATTTTAAATTAAATATGACAATCATCGTTACATATAATCAATAATATTCAATTTCGTAAAAATCGACCATAAAAAGAAAAAGCATAAAAATAAAAAGATATTTATCATATAGAAGAGATGAGAAAGGGTTGATGCGATTTGAACAAAATCATAGATGAAGAGAAAATGTAAAATTATAACAAGAATTCTAACTTAAAATTTTGATTATATAGTCTACTAAAACGTTCATCTGAGTCAATTATTTTACTATGTGAGTTTGGGCTAGTTTGTGGGTTAAAAATGTGAATTAATTTTGCTTTTTGTTATTTTTGAAGGGGGCGAAAGTACAAATTTTTAAAAATTTATACCTGAAAATTAAAAAATGAAAAAATTGAGGGGTGGTGGCACTGTCCAGCCCCCCCGGGTGATGGTTGGAACAAAATTTCATTTATATATATATATATATAATGCTTCATACAACGTAGCGCAAAAGCATATAATAATAACCAAAGTATCATTTCAAATTTTATTTTACGAAATCATAATCAATTAGAAATACTTATCAGGTGATCTATACACAATTCAAAGAAGATGTTATAAACCATTGTGAGATGTGTTTCAACTCGAATTTTGCTGGAAGAATTCGACCCTAATCAACGACGACTTAAATGGGTCGAATCAAAACCCAGAAATTTGGATTATAAACTGAATTTGATTGGGTTAAGTTGCTTACGTCCCTATTTTGATAGGAACAAGTCTTAGCGTAATTCATATATATTATTGGATGGTATTTTGGATTAACTTGTACTAATGAAGGAAATACGAGGTTAAACTATAAGGTAAATACTAGGTGAAATCGAGAGTGTTTTGGAAGTGAAATAAATGTTGGTCCCCCACAAATGAATTGAGAGGAAGTATTTATAGTCTTAGTCTGCCACTATTCATGACAAGACATAAGGATCAACCAGATAGTGCCACGCGTTTTCTAATATGTGGCTTGGATTACTTGGGTCTCCGGGTCAGGTCGTATTTTTTATCTGACCCGGTCATTTAAGAATACCCGAATCCTTAGACAATTGGTAAATAAATAATAAGGTCAGAATAGTGAATGGGCCATGAATTCTGGTAAAAAGTAATTATATTAATAAATATAATTTCTTATTTAATTATAGTGAGATGGGCCGCTTGTAGGGTTTTCGGTTCATAGCCCACTTCAGCTCTATATATATAATAAAAAGCTGATGAAAAATCATTATCTGCTCTCCCCACAAAAGATCGCTAGAGATAATACATCTAGCATCTTTAGAGAGCTGCCCCACTATAGAACTATGAAAAGATTTGATCTCATCAAAGTGAGTATGTAGGCAGCTTGTCTCGAGCGAATGCAGACCAAATATAAATCAACCTAGTGTCTATTATGTCGTGTGTTGGGTCAGATTTCTTCCCCACGTGGTCATCATGTGACACAACTTTGATCTCGCATCAATATATCAAGACGAATACAAGCATGCGAGTTTTTAATTGGACTAAAATTGAGTTTTAATTAAAATTTTACGAACTATAACAAATTAATTTCGAAATGAAATAATTCTTTTCTTTAGATTAGTTTTATTTAAAAGCACTCGACCACAAAGGGTTGTTTTTTTCCTTTGCGTAATTAGTGCCACATGTAATGGATTAGGTATACAAAGCATAATGATAGTTCCACGTGAACTACCATTATTTATTAAGTTAATGGCACCTTCCATTTCTCTTCTTAATTACACTATGTTTGGTTAAAAAAAAAATTGGTGGTCAAAGAAAAAGAAGACACAAGAAAAAATATTTTTCATAGTTTGGTTATTAGAAAAAATGAAAAGAAAAAAAATAAGAGAAAATTTAATACTAATTTGAGTCAATACCCTTTTCTTCACTATTTGGCAAGAAAAAAGGTGAGGAAGAGAAAATGATTTTCTTGTATTTGTTTTTCATTTTTTTACCAATTTTTTTAACCAAACAGAGTGTTGTTTTGAGAGACAGTAAGAAAGTGACAGTCTCAGTCCCTGCCATACACCTGTAAAGAATGGACATCACTAGAAAATCAATCTTACCACCTAACAAGGAAAAAGTAAAAATCTGGATTTAGGTCGCATTTTTTCTTTAATTAAAGAGCCAATTTTACTTGACTTTACTCACGTTTGAGCTTTGACCCCTAGTTAGGTAACTGCAAAATGCCAATAATTCAGTATTTAATATTAACGAATATGTTATGATTTTTGTTGAAATTACGGTGAAAAAATCGGTTAAAAAAGGGAAACAGAAAATAAATGGATTAATTTACATATGGGTAAAATAGAAACAAAAATGACATATTTTGGAGTAAAAATAGGGCTTATGTTTATATTGTTTTTCTAAGGTACAATCCTTGTACTCACTTTTAAATTATGAAAAAAATTATAGTTTGTATGAGCCATTAGTTGGCATTAATATTTTGATAAATTATTAATATTTGTATTTTTTAAAATTGTATAACATTCAATTAATGATTATAAAAAATCTCAATACAATTTTCAAATTTTAAATAATTTTTTTTGGCCAAAGATAGAGTATTATTTGTCAAATATAATAAGGAATACATAAAGTATGTGTATTAAATTATTCAACTAAAAAATGTAAGTATTATTCGTGATGTTCAAAATGCAGACATGAAACGAGAACTTTTTCAATTATATTTACGTACGTGTATTATATCGGTATAATATGTTAACTAATAGAACTTTGACCTATTAGGTCCAATTCAAATGGCCAAATTTGAAGGATCATTCTTAGAGGTCCTGCCTCGAGGGACCTCGAGTTTTCGGGATGATCTCAACCGCTCCCATGAATATATATATATATATGCACATAGGACCCACATGTACTTATTTATATGTATGGTGGATAATCTCTTATTTATTTTCGTAAAGTTCATTCATAATAGTAAGTAGTTATTAGTAGTTGGTTGTGAATATCCAAGATGAACATAATATGTAATGTTTCATAAAAGAGAAGAAAATTGCCAGGTTGTGAATGTATCTGTGTTTGAAATTAATAATATATATGTTTTTTTTTTTTTTTGATCCAGAAAGTTTCTTCAAAATTCCAGAAGAAATATTTCCTGCCAAGAAATAAATAAAGAATTAGACATTTTCACGAATTTCTGTCAACAAAATAAGCCAAACGCGATTCTCTGGAACATTATTCTCTGAGATTATTAAGGCTATGTTTGTTTATGTTTTTGAGATGAAATTTTGAAAATTTCTCGGGGAATGCGTACTATATGGATTCGTATGAGAATTGATGTGATGTGTGTTGTATTTGTTTATATTTTTAAATAGTTATTGAAATTTGTAAAATATGAATTAAATAATTGAGTTAGTTATTTGTGTAATGATTATGTGAATAAATAAATAATAGAATAAGATAGATAGATATATAAAGTTAATTTAATATTAATATATTTTGAAATTTGAAATTTGAAATTTGAAATTTATTATTAATATATAGTAAAAGTGGAAGATTGAATGGAAAAGTAATGATTGGAGGAAATGATGTTGATTGATAAATGTGTGAAATGATTGATATAGTGAGTGATAGGTAGTTATATGGGGAATTGAAAAAGTTAAGTAGAATTTAAATGAAAATGGTTTGTGTTATGGATTTTTAGAATTTTGTGATTCAGAATATTGAAAATGAAATTTGAAAACATAAACAAACAAGGCCTAAGCCATCCAATCAACGCCCACGTATTTAAAAGTAAACGTATTACTTTTATTAGCATTGGATTTGTAATTGGCAGAAATGGACGACAAAATAAAAAGCTTTTTGGCCTCTATTCTCACATGTCCTTATGAGGAGAATTGCAGTATTAATCTTATAATTAGCAAAAAAATAAAATTTTAATCTCATAAGAATGGATCATATGTAATTTTAATCTCATTGTTTATATGTATGTAAAATTGGTCTCATAAAATGCATTTGTTTGCAATGTTGGTCCCAACCGTTAAAAAATGGGTGGAATTTTGCGTGTGAAATGCACGTGCCGTTAAGTTTATTATTGATTATGTGTCTTCCACGTGAAAAAACTAGTTTCTTTCGTCCACCTTTAAAGGGTTGAGACTAAAAATGTAAATACAAAAAAAAATACATCATATGAGATTAATTTTACAAATTTATAAACATCTTGACTAAGATTGCAAAGGCCCTTGTCCTATAGGAGTAAATTTGCACTTTTCCCTCTTATATTAAGATAATTAAGTTGTATTTTCACTTGATGAAGGTTTTGGTACAACTTTCCGACCCCAGCTTCATGTTTGTGTTTAGCAAGATAAAATTGTAAGGGTGCGTTTGGCCCAACGGTTGAAAAGTTAAAATCGCGATTGGAGTCTTAACGCTATTTTGATGATTATTTGTCGCCCTTTCTTATAATCTATTTGAACATTTTTGTGTTACAAACCACGTTTTGGAAAAGTTAGAAATCCTAGCTTATGGTATAATCTGAAAAAATCAATTATCACATTTTTTTTAAAAGAAAAACGGTCTTATATATCATTCAATCGAAAGTTTACAATGCCTGGAACAATATAGTTCATATCGACTCAAACGATGTAGTAAGAACATCTGAAACGCCAACTATCAAGTTTCTTAAAGATAACAACTTTTAAGAATTCACAAACGAATACAAGAAAATTTTTTGTGCAACTCCTATTCAAGGAGAGACGATACTCTCATTTGAGAGAGAAAGCAAACTCTCATACGAGAGAGAAAATAAAATATTAAACAAAATATCTAAAACGCTATATAAAAACTTATATATCACCCGTCTTGATCTCGTCAGATCTGTCTCTGTCTCGTTAGATCCATATTCGTCTCGTCAGATTTGAAGATGTGATGTACAACTTAAAGAGGGTGCTCCAATCCAACCCGCTGACGATGGTGGTGGTGATAGTAGTGAAGTAGACGATTGCTTCACCAAACCATCGTTGGCGGAGGAAAATAAAATAAAAAAGAAGGCTAGGGTTTTAGAGAAAGCTGAGGAGAGAGAGAGAGGTGAGAAGTTTTAATAATAATTATCACATAAATAATTATACAAAAATTGGGCCAAACTCACCCTTAGACGTATAATAGATAAGCCGATTAACAATTCCATTAGTAGGACAGCTTTTTATGATCCACAAAAAAAAAACAGTAGGACAGCTTTAAAGAAACATTACCAAGGAGTTCACCAAATTGAGCTAAAAATTAGGTCATTAAATGTGCGAGTCTAGGGGAGGACCCTGAGGAATGAAGACTTGAAGGAAGTCTTGTGTAGATGATGAGTGATTGGAAGAAAAAAGTCGAATCATCTGTAGATTGACTTATCGTACTAGTTCTAGAACTTTTGTATTGATTTGGAAGATCTACTTAATTTAAATTAAGGAAACTTGCGCATAGATTCCCTCATTAATTGTGAATTATCAAAATTTCTAAAAATTACAACACTCCCTCATGGGGTCTATTTGTAAGGTTATAGAGGGTAAATTGTAAGAATTATTAAATGCACATAGGGTGTAATTATAAAAAACCTTTAACATGAGGTGATGTGTTAGTAGTTTTTAATAAGTGGGTTTTTTTTTTTTTTTTTGGTAATTACATAATAAATAAATTGTTTTGCCGGGGGGGTTGGTTTGTTCCCTTAAAATTATCTGAAATCCTTCATTCATAAAATTCAAATCTTCATACTAAAGTCTAAACACACTTGTAGAAGTGGGGGTTGGGACATTGCCAATTTAATTGGACTTTGACCAAAAATATTGAAGTCTACGTTATATGGAGTACAAGAGTTGACCACGGAGTCTAAGAATTGACAAGACTGAAAGAATGACTAAAACAAGCTGCAACACTAGACTGAAAAACAATTAAATTAGCCAAAATATATATATATAATAAGAGTTTGTATTGACACGTCACTTGCTATTCAACTTTCATAAGTGAACAAGAATAGAGCGAATCTTCTATCCCACAATGATGTGCCACAATGGTGTCACATTATTGTAGGATTGACAAGTGTCCATTTAAAAAAAACTGTTAATAATAATTTAAATTAAATGGACACTTGTCAATCCCACAATGATGTGACACTATTGTGGCACACCATTGTGGGATAGAAGATCGTTCTCGAACAAGAATGCCCAATTGCCCATCATATTTGAATAAACTTTCCACCAATTTATAAGATGGATTTATCTTTTTAAAGATAAACTCTCTCCCTCTTACTCTTCTCAAGAATGCCCATCAAATTTGAATAAACTTTCTACTAATATATAAGATGGATTTATCTTTTTAAAGATAAACTCTCTCTCTTTCTCTCTTACTCTTCTCAAGACTGGATAATTTTTTATAGTTTGACCATTAATAACACAATAAGGTTATTGGATATGTCTCTAGCACATTACAACTAAATTGATAATATTAGTTAAAAATATCAATGTATGTACTCATTTAATTATTAATACAATTGTAATTTAAATAATAATTGTGATTAACTTAGGTTATAACTTATTCTATAAAAACAGAAATATTTACCACACCTTATTACTAACAAAAATATTAGAAAATGAACGGTATAACATATAAATAGTAATTAAAAATATTGTATATAACATTCAATAAATATTCTTGGTGGTAGTAGTATAAAAATTTACATCTCCTAGATAAGGGGAATATTACATCAACCTCCCTCGAACAATAGACATTGGAAATCCACACCCCCTCGTGTTTGATAATTGACATAAATCCCCCCTTTTACGAAATTCACTAATAAAAAACTAAAAAGCATCTAAATTAAATATTTCTACAAATTTAGCTCTAAAATCTCTAAACTTTAAATTATTTAAGAAAACAAATTAATCGTGAATCCTTTTATGATCCAAAAAATATTACTTTGAAATATTAATTTTAACTCTCTCCTAATTCAACTAACACTAAATTTCATGAAAACATACATTATTATTTTGATTATGCTAATTTAATTTGTTACACCATTTTCTTAAATTAATGGCAATCTTCAATCGAAAAAAATCAATAAAAAATCAATACTTCTTTTTATTTTTTCATATTGTATGTAGTATAACTTTACATGCAGGATCAAGGACTTTTGATGATAATTTGAGGTATTCATATTTTTCAATTAAAAATCCGGCTTCAAGAAAGAATAAAAAAAATATAATGTTGTGACATTCGTTAACTTTAAACTTTTATTAAGTTATGACATACTTTTGTGAAATTGTCATAAGTTATTATTTTGTTTTATTTATTTTGCTACACTTATTACTATATCTATTAGTTTAAGAATAAAAGCATGGTGGTATTCAAGAGGGGAGTATTACCTTCTTTTGTAGTATTATTTTTTAATATATAATACTTCTAAATCAACATATTTTCAGAAGAAGTTGTTGGATTTTATTAAGAAACAAAGTATATTTGAACAAATAGAATTTTGAGTAACAAAAAGATTTATTAGGTTCTTACTTGTGTACTTATTTATAGTTTTTCTAAAAAATTAAGAACATTAGAATTATTCTTCTTTATAGAAAATATTTGAATTATATTAACATACTTGAGCAATGGAATTTTTAGATTACCAAAGAAATTCATGATTAACCTAGTTGATATTTTCTTTTAGGAGTTTAGAGTTATATTTCTAGAAAATTTTAATTGTGGTTGCCTCGTTTATTTTTATTATTATTATTATTATTATGATATTTTGATCATTTTTTGTTCTCCAACATATTATTAAGTAAAAGTTACATTTTAATTCAAAAGTGGAGGGCATTTTAGTCTTTAACCATTATATATAATGAAAAAAGTGAAGGAGGGGAAGTCCATGTCAATATTTTAAAGGCGATGGGTGTGGATGCCAAATGTCCATAGTTCAAAGAAGGTCAATGCAATTATCCTCCTAGATAGGTGATATTTAAGAAGACACAAGCAAACTCCCTTTACATGTTAGTGTTGGGGAAAATTAACCAAACACAATGAATTTTAAAAACTAATTGAGTTTTTCCTTAACAGGATCAATTCCGGGGTTTTATCAGACGTATGTATGATAATAAAATCGATACTTTACCCGTTGTAGTGAAGTGGTTGGAGAAACTCAAACTTTTGAATTTTTCAACTTCTTCGCGAAATAATCCGGCTAATAACTCGATAATCCGAGCAGTTCAAAAGTGCTGCCTCTAAATTGTCTCGCCGAAAAAACCTTGATCAGAAAAATTTCCTCCTTGCTTGGCACAGTGACCGACGGCTAGGGCTAGAGGGAGAGAGAAACTTTTGTCTTGTGGCTCAAGTGTTAATTATAACTTATAACCTAGGTATTAACTAATGTGATATATTTATATAGCTTAAGTTAATACATTGGGCTTAATTTAGGCCAATGAGGACGCCTAGTGGCCGCCCCTTATCGGTCTTGGTGTGCCTCTTGGTGCACCAATTTGAGCTCGGTCCAATCCATTATTTAATTAATTAATTCAATCCAATTAATTAATCTAATTAAATAATAGATAGGATATTTAATTAATTTTATTTCTTCAAGAAATAATAGATTAATTAAATTATAAATGAATTAACTTATTTCCTTAAATAATTAATTCTATTTAATTAATTTTAAGTATCCAATACTTAAAAATATTACCACAAGAACTATTCCATATTTTCTATCGATTTTTTCTTTTTAAGCATGACTCTTTAGGTTCATCTAAATTTGGCAATGAGAGGATTCTATTGAATGTGGGTCTTACCTAGCCAGTCAAGTGGTCAACATTGTAAACCAAATAAGATGAAATGATTGGATCATTTTACCTTTTCTATTGTAAAAACCGTGTGAATACAAACTCTTCGTTTCCTTATCCCGGTCAAGTGAGAGTCATGGTTTTAGGTCAAACTCACTAACTTGACTCTATGCTATATTTATAATAAGTCCAGATCAGTGAATGCTTTGGTCAAAGACTTTAAGATCTAACTTACTTAAAAATGCATAGGATAATTCCTCGTTCACCTTCGAAACGAATCCCATCCTGCCCATTAGGTTGCAGTTCGAGGTTGACCCCCCCAAAGGGTGAATTTGGTCTAACTACTCTAATGACAAACCTAATGTCATAAGTATATCTTCAACTCGATTCCTCAAATCTAAAGTTTAGACACACCTATTACAATTTAATCAATTCTGTCATTGACTGTCAAAGAGTGAAAACCTATGTGATAGAATCGATGCAAGTCATGTCTGAATGCCACTATCTCCATCAGTGCACCTATGCTATGAGTTCTTCACTACTTCCTAGTGATTGACGGACATCTTTCTCGTCAAAACTCAAATCATACAAGTTTTCATGATTTTCAATGCCCAATTGAGAATCATTGACTTGCAGACTATTTTAGTACACAAGAATCAAACTCCTCTAGTGTCTTAGAGAGTTAACTCTTGTGTTCATGAACTTATAGATGATTACAATATATAAATACCAATATAATAGTAAACAACTAATTGCCTTTTATTGATAGAATAAGAAACAATTACAATCTAACAATGTCCTTACATTCTCTAATCCTCTAGTGGCATTTGAGGATATTAACCTAACAGTTAGAGCATCTCCAACCCATAAACACAAAAATGGTGCAACTTTTGCACCATTTTAGTGTTCTACAGTAAATTTACTTCAACCCACAACTCTATTTTTAACACCAAAAATAATATTCTCCAGAAGATTCCATTTTACACCTAGTTTTATACTATTATCTATATTTCAACAAATTAAAAAAAGATGAGATTGCACCAAATTTGGTGCAAATGAACAATTGTACGCCAAATATAACATGCTAGTGTTCATTTGCACCAAATTTGGTGCAAATAATAGCGAGAATTGGAGAGCCCAACGTGCGCCAAAATAACCATCTCCAACCCAAAATAGCGTGGGTTGGAGATGATCTTAAGGGCAATAAAGTAAGTTCATATTATATTTTCACATCCTCAACATTTCAAAGATTTGACCAGTAAAGTCAGAGACTTTTTTGATATGTTTTATAGTTCAAAAACCTAAATATGACTAAGTGAATGATTCCGAAATATAAAGTATATTTTGCCCTTTCAAAAATTGATAATAAATGAGGTGGTGATGTTTTTCAAGTAATCAAAAATTAAATTAACATTTGAAATTGTAATGAGAGTAGGGGTGTAAGGTGAGCCGAGCTGGCTCATGAGCATGGTGAGCCGGCTCGATTGGAACTCAGCTCGGAGCTCGAGCTCACTTATAGTTGTTCATATGCTCATGAGCAGGCTCGTGAGCTTTTTTTATTATTTTTTATTAATTTTTAATATATGTCTAAAAATACTCGTATTTCATAAAAATAATACTTGCAATTTTATATACAACATATTTTAATAATATTTAAGTTTTTTTTTCTATTTTGTTTAAATCGTGCAAAACAATAACAACAACAATTATAAGATTAATATTTTAGTTGATATGATATACTTTTCTATAAAATAATTTAATGAAATTATGTTTTCACGACACTCTCCTCTATTTTCTAAATACTTATTGAATATAAGATATTTAATTATTATTTATCTTAATAATACTTATTGTATATGTGAATAATGTATACTATACATTACTAACGTAATGTTATAAGCTAAAAAGCAGAATTTTTTTTTTCTAAAAAAAAAAATTGAATTATTTTTGACTTCAAGCTCGAGCTCGGCTCATCTACTTCGAGCTTGAACTCGAGCCCTAGAAAATGAGGCTCGTCGAGTTTGAGCTCGAGCTCGAGCTCAAAAAAGTATAATCGAGCTCGAGTTTGAAAAATTTCATCAGGCTCGGCTCGAGCTCGACTTGTTTACAGCCCTAAATGATAGGATGAACAATAAGCTATGATGCACCGATACGGACACGGCGACACGAACACGGGGAACGACATTTAAAAAAAAATATAGGACACAACACGGCTGTCCAATTTTATTTATTTTCATATATATATTATATAAATTTGTATTTTACTTGTTCCTTCGTAAAACTATGTATATTGCAAATAATTCAACTACTTATCAATAACAAATGCAAAATAAAAATATAAACATAAACTAAATATAACAATAAACATGTTTTCAATCCAAAACATGATATAACAAAAATAAATACTCCATTGTTCAAAACCGTGTCTTATAAAAAGTTGGTAAGTTTTTATTAGATTTAGAAAATTGGTAAGTTTTTATTTACAATGACCCCCCAAAATTTTAGTATCATATAAAAGTGACCATCCGTGACCTAGCCGTGTCGGACAATCCCCTAGACGTGTCCTAATCGTGTCCAATTTTTTTTTTAATAGGGATACAGGATAGCCGTGTCTGACACGTGTCAGAGGCGTGTTGGAGCCGTGTCCGTATTCGAATGCGCTCGACACCGTCCGTGATGATTTTTTGGAGTGTAGACAATAAGCAAGCAAAAGACAAGAAATAAATAAAAACAAACTCATAAAAGTACAATATATATGTATTTGCATATATATATATATATATTTGTAAAAATAAAAGGACAAAAAGGAAATAGCAATTTGAATCCGAACGGCTCTGCGCTGTCCTCATAACTATTTCCCAACTCCAAATTCCCAAAATCTGCTCATAAATAAATGGTCCGATGATCGAAATTACACACCGTTTTATTCACTAATCAAACCTACAAATAATTTCCCTTTCTCACTCTCACTCCAACAATGGCGAAAAAGGCTAGAAACAAAGTTCCGGAGGTCCTCTGGAGACTCTTCCACAACCGCGCCCGCACGCTGGCCGACACCGTTTTGGCCTTGATTCCTCCACCTCCGCATAAGGTGGCCGAATGCCGCTGCAAGGGGCGGCGCTGCCTCTCTTGCAGCCGTGACGAAGCCGTGTCCTTCCTTATCAGACCCGACGACCCCTCCGACTACCGCAAGCTCCTTGATGGATGCTTCGTCGTTGTTGCCCAAAATGCCCCTCCCCTCCCCTTCGTTGACCCTCACCGCCGATGGTCGCAGCCCGAGGTGTGTATGTACTCTGTGTTTGTTGGTGTGTACGTGTATATAAGGTCATACTTTTTGCAGTTTTGGCGGGAAAATATAACGTCTCTCGTTATTTTGGTTGATTTTGGCGGGAGAATAGTGGGAACCTTTTTTTTTGCCCTTAATGGATGTTATTTTCGGGATGTTTGGGAATTTTTGTCGTGTAGAATGATTTCCTTTTGTCCTGAGCGGAATCTAAAATAGAAAGTAGAATACGATATGCGGTTTAAACGCGACATTTGGCTACTTGTATCAGCATGTATTTAACAGCTGGTGTTATCCGTGCTAATGTTGCGATTAATTTTGTATAAAGAGGTTGATTCGATCTTTGGGTCTGACGAAATGAAAATTTTGATTCATGAAATCTGATATGTAAGAGTGAGAGTAGCACAAGTAAAAGAATGTTATCAACATTGTTTAGATTTCACTATACGATATTGAAAACAAATCAAAGCAGAAAGTGAATTACAAATCTGTGGGGCCTTATGAGTTTGAAACAAATGTGATTGAAAACAATATTAAAACTCATTTCTCTGGGAATATTATTGTGTCTTATTTGTTAAGTTTTTAAGTGAAGCAATCAAATATAACACATCAGAAAATTAAGTAACACTGAATTAAAGATTCAACTGACTATTCAACGTCCATTTCTTAATTATTGAGTTTCCAAAGTACCTTGCTGAACTCTTGGATACACACAGGACTATCATGTATCAGCCCCTTCCCTGAGGATGAAATATTGTACCAATCATCAAGGACTTAGTGAACATGCATGCTAGACAGAGAGAGACTGAAATACGTACTTCTTGATGTAGTTTAGATTTCAAGCACTGGATTGATGTTCATGGTTACTATGAAAGTTATAATGTTTGGACTATCTATTTCTCCTCTAAACTTGAGGCTTTTGGCACTTGCATTTATCTATGGTTTCACTTGATATTCGTATTAATTACTACCACGTTTAGTGAGAAGGTCATTTCAAATAGGTTTTGTGATATGATACATCTTTTGCCATATATTCCGTCAGTTAGAGCTAAATGCCCTCTTCAGTTAAGATACTCGGTTAGCATGGTACTAGTAAAGTATGGTCTTCATCTGATGTTGATTTTTTTTTACCATGAATCATAATGTGTTGCTTTTCAGAACATAGCAGCAATCTTAAGCAATTTTCCAAACTTTCGAAGTCCAATTTTCAGTAATTTTGTAAATTTGTATCTTATTCACTTACTGGACTCTCAGTAGATGTCATCTGTTATCTGGCTTCAGATTGTGCGAAGATCCATTGAAATGATACTGTATGAACAACCTTCCTCCACGAATCTGATCTGCTGCAGTTATGATAAAGTGAGTGTTGCGAGTTTTATAATTTATTTCTGTGGACTGATTCAATCATGAATTGAGGTTTCATTTGTCCAAATTCAGAATTTGAATTAATTGGAGCTGCAGACCAATCCTATAGTCATTCTTTTCTTGTAATAAAAAGGGGACATTTTGCAATGCTTGGGTATTAGTTAACTTGATGATTTTTTCTAAGGATTTTGCTTTTGTCTGGCAGGATAACCGCTCAAGTGCTGTTGTTGATGCACTAACATCCTCGAACTGGGCTCTCCTCCTAAAGAGAGTATGAAAGATGATATCTGTTAGTATTGCATTTAGCTTTGAGTCTATATGCACGTTGAAAATGATTGGTGTACCGATGACAAATTGTTTAGGTGGGGGATGCTCTCATGATGTATTTATTGAAGTACACTTCAATATTTCTGCCCCTGCCCCGAAAGAAGCACCATCAGATAACTGGTTTTCCTATCAGCAATTTGCGTTTTACATTCTCAAGGCGCATGCCTCAGTCTAAAACTCAGCAGCATCCACTTGCTTATCATGGTAATAGTATGTGAGATCCTGGTCACGAAAAGGATTTCCATGTATTCAGTTTTTATTGCAAGTACATTTTTGTTCTTACTCATTTATTTGATAGGTTGAAAAGGCAAGTTTTAAGCTGTTCTTGCTTATTTTCAGAGCTGACTAAACGAAATATGAGGCATCTGATTTGGCATGATTTTGGTAGTCATCAAAATTGCAATCTATCCAAGCAAGGGTCTCTATCTCCTTTTTTTTTTTTTTGCCACTTCAATCTTTAGCATGTTGCAAGAAAAATCTCATGACACGTCAATTTATATTGACAAGGGATCTAGATGTTGCAAAAGAACCTTGACTGTCTTATAGCAGAATATATTGAGTTAATTTCTCGCATGTAAATTGCTTTTATGTACTTGTTGATTATCAATTTCAATAATAAAGTTTAACACTATGCATATACCATTTAGAAAGAAACCCTTGTGTAGAATCAAAAGGAAATGAATGCAACCTTATTTCAGATTGTGAAATATATGTGTATGGACCATATATTGTTACCATTCATGGTTTCTATTACAAGAGCAGGAATTAATTTCTTAAAATCTGTCCACATCACATGTTGTAAATGTTTTAACTCCATCTTAACACATTTTGGCTGCTATGCTTTGACAAGAACTCCTTTCAGGAAATACTGTCAATACCTTGTGCCTGATTGCTAATGTGTTAGTATACCCTTATAATTAAGTTACAGTTTTATCGAGTGGTAGAACTTCTTTCTATATGAATTGAATTGCGAAAGTCAATTTAAGGTATTGCAAAAGTCATCCACTTTAACTCTTCTATCAGGATCAGGTAAGAAGAGGAAAAGGGTAGAGGGAGTTCAGTCAGTATCAGAGGAACAGCTATGCACATATTCTTTTGGTTTAGAGCCTTCTTCTAACTCTATTACATATGTTGGGAGTAATGGTAAGGATGATTGAACTTGAATGTAGTTTACCACTGAGAACACTGCATTCGTAGAAACATATCCTGAAGAAGATGCAACTCTTGCAGGATCTAGTTGTGTTTGTAGTGAAGAACTTTCTCCTCAAAAATGTAATGGAAACTCAGATCAAAATAATACATCTTCTGGGAAGCATACAAGACAGTATCGCTGGCAGCGCAAGAGGAAACACAGGCAATTGGCTGTTGAAGGAAACTGTTCTTTGATCCCATGTAGAGCAAATTGTATGGAAAGCGATAACTTGTCCGGGGGGCTTCAGTATGGCTCTGCTGCAAGTGCAAGTCCAAGCCATGAGATTGTATGTATGCTGGTTTCTATTTAAATTATCTGTTAGTCCTTTTCTGGTTCTCTAACGTATTAAAGCTAAATGAGTACTATTTCAGGTCATTATGTTAGAAATAAATTGTGGTCCAATGAGCTCTATGTGTCCAGAACTTTTTGGTACCTTTGGGAGGGTGGGTTGTACATAGTCAATGTTTAACAAATCTATAAAACTTAATCATTATATGTGCATTTACTCAAAAACGCTTGCTAAAAGCTGGTGTCGCATATTAAAATGTATGGAAATAAGTTATTCCTAATACATGGGGCAGATTTGACATATTTATCGAGTTATTCTTTGCATTATTCCTTTTGCAGACTGATTTGTGGTCAATTCTATTGTTATGAACCGATATAGAACATAACCCCATTTTGAATTCTATGATATAGGTGTCAGGGTTATATTGATCGACGTGACTTTAGGAGGAAAATTGCGTTAAAGTATCAAGTTCTTCAGTTTCCTAGTGTTTCCCATTCTTTCTTGTTCTTGCTTATAGATTTGCACATTACTTGGTGGTATGTTATCTATATGTCTTTGAAATCATGATAAGATGCTATAAATAGAACAGATTTAAATTATCAGTGGAGACGATGACACAGTTCTTCCACAAATATAGGAAAAAACCATCACCTTCTGAGTGTAGGAGAATGGAGAATAATGAAAGTTAAGAAAGATGCCATATTGCTTTTCATTTCAATGTTATATTGCAATTTGCTTTGTGATCAATAAATTGCTGGAGTGTAATCTGCTCACACCCAAAAAGAAAAGAAAAAGAAACTATTCTTGGTGGGAAGCATTGAAGTCTTGAAGATGAGATTACGGAGAGATCTGGAAGAAATGTGACTCATAAGAAGATATTTCTCCCGTATTCTAGTTTGCGAATTAAAACATGTCAATGACCATATGAAGATAACTGAAAAGACAGCCTGTGGGTGAGCTCCTAACTTTTAAGTACTATAAAATGAAGTTTGAAAAAATCAACTTCTAAATTGAATGCAAACTCTAACCTCTTGATAAATTTTTGGCCTGCTAAATTAATACTTGGTTTGAACCTTTCAAATGAGCTATCTATGCTGGTCTTTAAGCAAGACATAATATTCAAGGTCAAGTTATAGATTCGCATCTTTGTAATGCACATATATATCATCTTTTTGTCTATTTGTATTTCATTTTCTTTCTATCTCAAATAACGGGGTTTTGGGGCTTTATTTTTGCAGAATGCTTCACATTGCTTTTGTTGTTCAGTCTTTGAAAATGTAGCAAAGTTGAACAGAAATGCTGAAATTGACAGACAAAACATATTCTATAATTTCCAGAATTCTTCACCAATGTTCCCCAGGATGCGTATCCTCACTGTTATCTATTTATTTTTTCTTATCCTGGTTATTCAGGAGCTTTTTCTTGAAGGTTACTTGTCTATTATCCTTATCCAGATATTAAAAAGATGACTAAGCAAAGTATCTTTCTTTAAGCAAATTTATGAGCTTTGATTTTGTCCTTATTTAGAAGTTGGATTCAGTTAATTTATTTACGGACCTATTGGCTTGGGATGGCTGTTCTTCCATCTATACATACTACTTAAGTTTTCCAGCCCAAATGTGTTGCTCCTCATTTTAGAATCTTGATATTTCATTTCTTAAGTCATGGTCCTCCGTTTAGTTTCTTTGGGAGAGAAATTGTACTGCAGCCTCAACTGTAAACAGACATAATTTATACTATGAAGCCCAATGATTCTGGAGCGGCTAATTTGTTCAAGAATATCTTCGGGACATTTGGCATTGATAAGAATTCTCAGACAATGGCATGTTTTCACAGCAAAGATAATTATCTAGTCAGATCCACCTGTTTGTAAGCAACATCGTGCACTTATATAATTGTTGAAGTCCATATAATATGAGTAAATTCTTTTCCGCATCTCTTATTTATCTTTTATGACCAGCATGTGTTATGCTTTTGAATACAGTAACTTTTCATATCAAATTGCACTTTTTGTGTGGCCTATTCATAGAATAATTGTCAAGTTTTTTGCCTATAATAGTCACACATGGTAAAATGAAGTTCATCTTTTCTGTTAAGCTCTTTCTTTATTGTGAGCAAATGGTCGTTGATAGGATTAGTTCTAGAGAGTAATGTAATGGGTGGATCTTGTTTTCAAATTTTTTTGTGAGTCAAGAGTGTTTATGGTCATGGTTTTAATAGCTTTTCTTTGAGTTGTCAATTTACATGATTGCCATGTGAAAGTTTGAAGGCAGTGTTTCTTAATATGATTTAAATTTAGTGAGCCTGCCTGGAAAACATGGAATGTTAAGCATCATAATATGTGTGACTTAAGCACATTGAGTATGAAGGTAGTGTGATATGTAAACAATGGGGTACTCCCCACTTCCGATCCTTTAGTTAACAGATAATCAAAAGAGGGGACTTGTTTAAACATGTCTGTTTAACTAAAGAATAATATAGCGTGCATTTTCTCCTATCAGAGCTCCCCCTTGCATGCACACACACACACTTGCACACCGGATATGAGGAATAAGAGGAAAATCAGTTTTTTTCTGTCACTGGAGACTACCAGTCCTTCAAATCATGGAATGCAATTTTAATATGTTTGCTGAATTGTATTCTAGAATTTGGTGCACTGTAATTAATTCCAAGTTTTTCTCACAATATTATCTTGGTAGTGGGCTTGGGGCGTGACAAGTGGTATCAAAGCACTCAAACATAGATTCATGAAACTTTCCTAATATCTAAAAGTAATAGCATAACTGAGAAGTGGCTGCCATAATTTGAAAAATTCCTGCTCTCAATTGGGAGTAGAAAAATTTGCATTCCCTTTTGGGTCCCTTTAATACCTAAGATAGTCTTCTGATGTGACAGATTGCTCTCTCTCTATTGTCTTCTGAGTTGGAGATATTATATCCCCATCTAACTGCAATGTTGGTCGTTTGAAACCCAAGGAATTGGATGAAAAACCGACTCATTATTTTCAGCGAATGCCGAATCATGAGAATATGGAATATCTAGTAGAAATTCCAGTGATCTGAGTCTCGCACTTTTTTCTCATACATGCTGATGACATTTAGCATATTATCATTTTAGTTTTGCTCACCAATAATTACCCAAATTCCTACAACTCTCTCCTCTATGAGATATTCTTTTTAACTGTTTGCTGTTGTTCTTCTAGATATCACTTCCTTACTAAGCTGCTCAAAAGCCTCATACGCAGAACTCAAAATTGTCAGTATCAGAGGTTGTTGAACAAGCACTGCTCCACCACATCCTTATACCAAGATGCAAGTACCTGTACTGTGCTTAAGGTTGGTGTTTATTAGCAACGATGTTTTATATGTTTCTAATGATGATATACTCTATAGACCACTGCAGATTTTCGTCCTTTAATCCTTGTATAAGTGAAGTTACAGCCTCTTTTCTTCTGCTGTCTGTCTTAACATAAAAACAAAATCTGTAAGTTTTGATTCATTGAACTTTGCAGCATTCAGATTTCAAGGTGAACTTATATTTTTCTTTCTAAAAGAGTGTAGTGCGAGATGGCTACTATTGTAGTTTGTTTTCCTGTTCTTATTTCTCTCCTATCATCCCTTACACTCTGTTTGGTTTACTAGGGAAAGGAAAATAAAACACATTTTCCTTTTCCCACCCTTTTCCTCACCAAATGGCGAGGAAAAGGTATTGTCTCAAATTGGTATTAGATTTTCTCTCCTATTTTCTTTTCCTTTTCATGTTCTCAAGTAACCAAACAATGGAAAATGGTTTTCCTTGTGTTCTCTTTTCCTTTCTCGAGCAATTTCCTTGAACCAAACAGAGCGTTAATGATTGCTGCTCAGTTAAATTACTGTTGTACATCACTCTCTCATGGATACTATTTTTTTTTTCCCACCTTATAGAAATTAAAGTTAAATCCAGCTTCATCATGTCAGTGTGTGTTCTCTGTGGCAACATTTATTCCTGTATGCGAGTCCTATTTCCTAATTTCTTTGGAACTTTAGAATGTGGTTGCTGCGATGATTTCATGTCTCTAATGCTCTTAAACTTATGAATTCAGGGAAATCGTTCTGGGTCCAGCTTATCTATGAGTGGGCATGATGGGGCACAAATTGAAGTAAAACTATTTCATCTAGACAATGCTGAAAATAACAAGAAGATTTCAGAAGCCGCTATTGATCGGGTTGAGCCAAGTAAGAGTTATTGTCCAAAGAAACAGGTTGTATCGTTTATATGGGCAATTTGTAGGAGAATAGTCCCCGCACCATTGCTAGGAGAATCTTCTAATTGGAGAATTCTCAGGAAAAACATCTCAAAGTTCATTCATCTCCGAAGATTTGAGAAGTTCTCATTGAAGG
The DNA here is from genome assembly GCA_019426215.1 of Buddleja alternifolia. Lineage (NCBI taxonomy): Eukaryota > Viridiplantae > Streptophyta > Magnoliopsida > Lamiales > Scrophulariaceae > Buddleja > Buddleja alternifolia. The sequence continues at coordinate 47,360,998 of CM033390.1, read as the reverse complement.
AATGTATTCATAAATTGAAAATATCAAAGTTCCCTTTATTGTCGAGTAAGCATTGTATCACAGATATTGCCAGACATACCATTCTGGAATGTTGGATATTTTGGTTATTTGCACGGATAGTATCACCACTGGTTCAAGCCAACTTTTATGTTACGGAAAGCGAGTATGAGAAACAAGAGGTATTATATTATAGAAAGTCTACTTGGGAGAAATTGATGAGAGAAACAGAGAATTCCCTGAAGAAGCAGAGATATCGCCTACTAAATAATTCGTCCACTAAAGCAATTTTATTTAACAGATCATTCGGTTTCTCAAGGGCCAGACTTTGTCCTAAGCAAACTGGACTTAGAGTGCTGACAAATCTTCGAGCACCATCAAGAATGCCTGTGAAAAACCCGCTTACTTCTACAATTTGCTCTAATCAAATGTTGTGTAGAAAAACATTTTCTAATCCTCGAAATGTCAAGTATCACTTTTTTAAGTCTGTAAATAGTGTGCTTCATGATTTTCACGTGGTTCTAAAAGGGTTATGCACAAAAGAACCAGAAAAGTTGGGTTCATCAGTATTTGATTACAATGATGTCTACAGAAAGCTTGTGCCTTTCTTATTTCTACTGAAAATGGGATTTACCAACATGCCTGGTGTATATATCGTAGTTTCAGATGTGTCAAAAGCTTTCGACTCTGTTGATCAGGATAAATTGCTCTCCGTGATGAATGATGTCATATTGGATGATGAATATACCCTGGAAAAATTTATTCATGTTATCCGCACAAAAGAATCTTTGAAGGTACATCATCATGTGACACTAGCTCATCAAGATATTATTGCTGCCTCTCCAAAAATCACACCACGGCTTCCTGCCCAGCCATCGGATAGCGTTCTTGTTAAGAAGGTATTGATATTATTATTACTGATGCACAATTGATTGATTACTCAACTCTTTTTTGTTTATTTCGTTTTTTTTTATTCAAGTTTGCGTTTTTCATTTCCAGAAAAAAGTTTTACCTAGTGCCGGACTTTTGAGTGTTATATAATTTTTGTATTCGGCTGTTTCAGGCATTGAGTAGAATAATGAGAAACGAAGAATTTAAATTAATTCTAAAAGAGCACATAACGCGCAATGTGGTGCAACTAAAAGTTTTACCTAGTCCTGACTGCCGAATGTGATATACTTTTCTTACTTCTGCTATTTCAGGCATTGAGCAGAATAATAAGGAAGGAAGAATTTAAATCGACTTTAAAAGAGCACATAACGCACAATGTGGTGCAATTACATAACAACTTTTACCTGCAACGTCTTGGTATACCTCAAGGAAGTGTTTTGTCTGCTTTGCTCTGTTCATTTTATTATGGACACATGGAAAGGAATGTGGTTATTCCATTTCTTCAGAAAGCTTGTGAGGAATTCTCGGGAGAAAATGATAATAATGGTGCTTCATCTTCAGGAGGCAGTAACCATACAAAAGAAATATCTGCATGTGCTTTTAAATATCTCTTGCTCAGGTTCATTGATGATTTTCTTTTCATATCAACCTCAAAGAAGCAGGCTTCTATGTTCTTCTCCCGGTTGAAAAGAGGAGTTCGTGATTACAACTGCTCCATGAACGAGGAGAAATATGGTTTGAATTTTGAGATGAACGATGGACAAGGATGTCAGTCAAACAGGCTTCATGTTGGCAAAGATGATGTTTCATTTCTTCGTTGGAGTGGACTGCTTGTCAACTGTCGTACGTTAGAAATTCAGGCAGATTATACAAGGTTATCTTCTTTATTTGTTATTTGCCAGTGGATAGATATATCAGATGGGCATATTTTTATCTTTATTTTATTAATTTGCTTTTTTGGAAAAATGAAATTCATGCATGTGTCTTGTCTAAAACGTTTACCAAGTTTCATGAGACTATAAGTAGTATAAGGAGTCATGTTTTGACAAATGAAACGAACCATAAACTAAGAAGTGAACTGCACGTATTTAAAGAAAAGGCTTTTACTTCAAGATGTAGGATTTAGGGGATTACTCTCTAAATTATATACTTATAAGTTCCCTAATAAAATGGTATATTCTGAATACCATCTATCTAGGTGATAGTTTTAGACAGAAAATCTGTAAAACACGGAGTTCAATTTAAAGCATCACATGCTGGATTTCTCTCTCCCTATTCAGAAACTCTGGTAATTTATTGCCTATCTATGAATATCAGTGTTTGTTACGATATCTTTCTCAAAGAATTTCCCTTCAAATGGCTATCTAGGTTGCTCAAATAAACAAAATACATGGTTTCTCGAGTTGGATTTATTTATATTAATTGTATTTCTTTTTCTTTCTACAAGTAACTTATATATACTCCACAGGTACTTGAATAGTCATTTGAGTTCATCTCTAACAGTAAGCTGTCAAGGTAAAGTGGGTCGTCAGTTGAAGACAAAACTGCGCAACTATCTGCGACCCAAATGCCATCCCATCTTCTACGATTCTAACATAAATTCACCAGGAATTGTCAGGCTCAATATTTATCAAGTCTTTCTGCTTTGTGCCATGAAATTCCTTTGTTATGTCTCAAACCTCTCAGTTCTGCCTAAATTTAGCCCAAATTTCTATATGAACGCCATCGACTTGTCTCTAAGGTACCAAACATACAATTCTTGCAGTTCTAATTTTGTCATTTATTTCCCTTCATTTTTCTGAAGGTATCGATGCTCTTCATTGGTTTCCAGGTACATGAGCAGACTCATAAGGAGGAAAATGTATACTTTAGAAGTTGACATCGCGTTTCGTCCTAAATATGATGTGAAAAAGAAGGATGTCGTATGGCTCGGGTTATATGCTTACAGTCGGGCAGTGAAGAAAAAGCAATCACGATGTAAGGGGCTGTTTGGTTTGTTGAGGTCGAAATTGAAGGCGTATGGGAAGTTAGAGAACATGTCACCGGAGCTCAAGTATGCAGTTGATGATGCACGTTCATCGGTACTTTGGAGCATTAAATATTGATTGTTGAATTATTAATTTTGCACCAATTTGTGACACTTGCTTGGGTTTTTAAGATTTAAACACTCAAATAGTTGGACCATTTTAGGGAAGCATATGATAGGATGCATTTGAGGGGCACTTATTTGATTACTGAAATATATGTTAATATTATTAACTTATGTTGCCTGATTATAGTAGGTGCTAAAATCTGTCTGCTCAATGGCTATGTTTTATTTTAATTAATGATGCGTGTATGAAAACAACATAAATGTCACATGTTATAAAAATATATTAATTCGCCAAACACTTGATATTTGTGGAAGCACTTGTTCAACTGCAAATATCAAAAAATGTGTAATGACTTACCACTTGAGAAGTGAATTTAAAAGCTACCATAACCACAACATTCTACTTTCCAACATAAGTTGCCAAGATATTTAAAATGTGGAAGTCGAGAAGTTGTGTTGTACGTTATTCACATATATAAATGTTTTTTTTTTTGGTATAAAGGTAGTCTTCATTACCAATAGTCAACATTACAACTCTAGACAAAACACAGCACTTACAAATTCATTGTTGTGTTCCAAAACTGAACAGGGGCTCTATAGATTTAAGATTATCCCCCAATTAAAACAATCAAACAATGATAGAATCCAAATAAACTCTATCTCTAAGAGAAAGGTGTTGCAATTTAACACCTTGTATTCTAGTAATTAAATCCCTTTTCACCCTCTCAACCAGCAGCTGCCATGATCTCCCCTCCTTCTCAAAAATTCTCCTATTTCTCTCTTCCAAACTGCATAAATTACCCCCATCACAGCTGCAATCAGAATCTTCTGTTTAAGTTTCCATTTCCTAAAACTATATCTCAACCATCTCACCATTCTATTAAGTTGTAATGGATACCTGGTAGCATTAAGCCAGTTCATGATTTGTTGAATAATCTGGCGAGTCCAGTCACAGCCAAAAAACAAATGATCCACAGTTTCCACCAAACAATCACATAACACACAGGAGCAGTCATCTAGGAGAATGAATTTCCGCAATCTTTCCTGGGTAAGGAGTTTTCTATGCATTACCAGCCAACCAATAAAAGCGTGCTTTGAAATATTAAGCCTATTCCACAGAGGCCTCTTGAAACACTGTCTGACCTCCTTGCAGGTAATCATAGCCACTAGAAATGGTATATTGTCCCAATTTAGTATGCATCCATGTATTCCCATTGTATCCATCCCGCATCCCGCATTTTCCTCTTTATCGAATCAATTTTCTGCCATGCCCAACTACAATCAGAAGGAGGGCTATAAGCCCAAAATTCAGTGTCTTTCAGATATACAGTATGTATCCATTTCACCCATAAAGTGTCTGTTTTCCGAGATAGAGCCGAAACAGTTCTTTACATTGAGCCCTCCAAACTTCTTTTTAGCACATATATTTTCCCAACTTACCAGGGCCATTTTCCTCAAGTTATCTTTCCTTCCCCAGAGAAATTCTCTACATTTTTGCTTAATTTCTTTCATAACAGCTTGGGGCAAGAGAAAAATACAGGACCAATATGTGTGTAGTGACATTAATACTGAATTAATCACTTGACATCTCCCTGCATAAGACAAATTTCTAGTGGCCCAACATGTAAGCTTTAGAGTCATTTTTTTAACCAAAGTGTGACAATCCTGCCTAGTCCATTTGATAGGAGACAAGGAAACTCCAAGATATCGCATTGGAAAATCTCCCTCTCTAAATCCAGTCATTTGCAACAGCTCCTCCTTAAGACCATGTGATACCCCTCTTATGTACATATTGGATTTACCCTGATTTTCACATAGCCCTGTAGTACCAAAAAATTCTTGAAACCTCTCCCAAAGAGTGTGAGCTAACTGAGGAGATGCTTTGCAAAAGAGCATCAAGTCATCAGCAAAACAAATATTGGTCAAATTCAAGTGTTTGCAGGCTGGATGGTATCTAAACTTGTCATTCAGTGTGGCTGTCTGTAGACTTCTAGTTAAGTACTCCATGACTAGAACAAAGAGCAAAGGGGACATTGGATCCCCTTGCCTAATCCCCCTCTGACTATGGAATAATCCATGGTTTTCCCCATTTAACACCACAGTATATGTAGCTGTTGTGACACACTCCCTAACCCATTTACAGAAAGTTTGTGGAAATCTGTACCCCTCCAGCATATCCTTCAAAAAGGCCCAATCTATAGAATCATATGCCTTTTGACTGTCTATTTTCATCAAACATCTAGGAGACACCTTCTTCCTATTGTATAGTATAATGAGCTCTTGAATAAGTACATTATCAATTATGGATCTCCCCTTCACAAATGCCCCCTGGTTTTCATTAATCAGATAGGGTAAACACTTAGCCAATCTCCCAGTGATGAGTTTTGAAATACATTTATATATGGTGTTACAACAAGCAATTGGCTTGAACTCCCTTGCTTGTTTTGCATGCTCCACCTTAGGCACAAGTGCTAGTAGAGTATTATTCACTTGTTTGAGCATTTGGCCACTATTGAAGAAGTCCAGAACATCAGCTGTTATCTCTCCCCCTATAATATTCCAAGTCCTTTTAATGAAATCACTGCCATAACCATCAGGCCCCGGGCTCTTAGTGCTATTGATACTGAATATTGCCTTTTTTTACCTCTTCACTAGTGAAAGGTTGAATCAACTCAAGCTGTTGTTCCACTGAAAGTCTTGGACCTGCTTCAAGCACTTTAGGATCAATAGTTGTTCTAGTCCTCTTAGTCCCTAATAATTCCTCATAGAAATGTACAAAATGATCTGTGACTTCCTCATAATCAGATAATAAATCCACATTCCTATTTTGAATTGTAACAAATCTGTTCTTATATTGTCTTTGTTTCAAACACATGTGGAAGTATTTAGTGTTCTGGTTACCTGTTGTAACCAAACTGCTTTAGATTTCTGTTGCAAGTACTTACTCAGGGCTTCAGATTTCTCCCTCATCTGATTTTGAGCTTCTTTCTCCAACTGTTGCATATGTAAATTCAGAGGATCATTCTGCATCTGAGCTTGCACTTCGAGAAGATGGGCCCCAACATTCTCAACCTGTGTTTCAATTTCAGTGAATTTAGTTTTATTGAGCTTCTGTAATTTCTCCTTCAAGAGTTTCAACTTTTGCACTACCCTGAACATTCTTGTACCTTCAATCTACTGGCTCCAAGCCTCAGCCACTAATGATTGAAACTGAGTGGCATTTGCCCCATTATTCTCACATATATAAATGTTGTTTACATTGGATATATTATATACTTATAACTTAAGTAAAATTTATTTAAATTAACTATTATTATATAAAATGTAAGTGAAAATAATTATTTATTGAAAGCCTATTGAGTCACCAAAGCCTATTTCAATTGCTCGAAACTTTTGAATCTCAGAAATTTTTTCTGCTCGCAATTGAGCCATCAGAGCCTCACTGAACTTCTCATTTGTTTCATCGGATGATATTGGGGCTTCTTTCAATTTATCAAGAGCTACTGTTGACAATGAATTCATTTGTCTACGAAATTAACAAAAATGGTTGTATTTTGCATATACGATTATATTATAGAGTCCTTAGGCTCTGTATGGTTGTGTTTTTGAAAATGAATTTTGAGTTTTTATTGGAGAATGTGTATTATAAAAATTCGTGTGAAAATATTAATATTTTTTGTTTGTTTGGATGTGCTTTTGAGAAATGTTTGGAAATTGTGTAGATGTGATATAAAATTGATTGAATTAGTTATATATGTAATGATGATAGGAGAAAAAATTAGAATAATATTTTATTTATGATAAAGTAAGAAAGAGAATGTGTTGGATAGTTGAATTATGTAATTAATGAAGAGAGAGAATGAAGTGATTGAAATGATGAGTAGTTATATAGGGGAATGTGTAGTAGGATTTAAAATTTGAGTATTTTCTGTAGAATTTACATTGGAGTATGTATTTTCATTTTCTGGTGATCCAAAAAATGAAAATACACTCAAAATACTTAACCATACAAAGCCTTAATAACTATAGTTTTTATTTGATGTAGGTGAAATTTGAGATTTGGGCCAAGCTGATAAACCTAAGACTTAATGGGCTAAAGCCCATTAAGATAGCAGACCTAAATTCTTTCTAGAAGATATCAACATGAGCTGGAAGACCTGCCAACCTGGACCAACGGGAGAGAATATATCTCTATAAGGCAATGCTGGAGACAAGTATCAATCAAGTCAATACTTTCCTTACCAAAGACCTAACAGAATTAAGCCATATATTAGCATTAATGATGATTGATCCATGATTAGATGTACCCAAAATTAGAAGGATACCGATTTATTCTCTTACTATATGTATAATTAGCTTAGTTGACTTTCCATAATTTACCCCACCCCATCAAACTTGTATAAATACCCAACCTAAAGCATAGTGAACGATACCTTTTGAATCCCCGTGGACGTAGGTCTAATTTTTAGACTGAACCACGTTAAATCTCTTGTTATTTACATTATCACACTTACATTACTCGTTTATATCTCACAATTATACTCATATTATCCCTATCATTAATATAAATATTATTGGTGTGAAACCCATATACATCAAGTGGCGCCGTATTTGGGAATATTGAGCGAGACATGAGTTATTTTTATGGTTCTAGTAAGTTGTTTGTCACGAATTAGAGGATGGTACAACGAGGTGTTGGTGGGTGGATCAATCAAAGTTTGCAAAAAAAATCTCCAAGGAGAAAAATGCACTTATTTTCCTATGAAGGATACTCCTTTGCTATAAACAGGTTTACAATTTCAATTTTCGTGCCACTGTATATGGGTAGTGTATTATGCAAGCCTAAGATGAAATACCATTATCTCATGAAAGTAGTTAAGTTAAGATTAATGGCTATAAAAATATATATGCCTTGGACACTTTAAATTCTTTTTCAACGCTTCATTGGGATAAACCCACTAACAGATTTAATTACATGAAGCTTTTAGCGACAAAGATGATTCTAGAAATAAGTGATTTATCTTCATTTCTTGTTTCTTAAATTATGTTGGAAATCATTAAAGGAATATTTTCTATAAAATTTGAATGTGCTTGTTTAACATTTGGATGAAATTTTATCATATTTTCTAATCTCTACTTATTTTCATAGGATTAATTCTCCAGCATGTATAGTCAAGACAACCCAGATTTCCTTATCCTAATATCCTATCTGTTATATCATTTTCCAATGAATAATACAGGGAGTAAATGGTGGAGTATACTTAGATAATTTCCATGCTTATATTATTTCCTTTTTTATGTTGTTGCGTGGAGTAGGGAAGTTAAGACACATATGGATTAGGATCATTACATTATTTTTAATTGTGGAATAAATCAAGCTACTTAACATGTTTAGATTATTTCAAAACCCTCAATTATCTTATGACATTGAAAGGGAAGGTCACAAATAAAAAGGGATAATCCCTAATTTTCACTAATATTGTCATTCTTCTAAGAGCACAAATCGAAAATACATGTCTTGTTTTAATCTTTTTATGAAGTCATTTTTGTACATTGATGATGAATCAAGGCGTTGGGGAGCTAGCTGTGCAAGTAGGGAAAATCCAGGTGCGGCAAGCTAGGTAAGCAAGTGTAACCGGGCATACCTGAAGCAAAGGTGGGAAAAAGTGGCAATAGCTGAGGCAGGTCATGGTGCCTAGCAAAGGTGGGAAAAAGTGACAATAGCTGAGGCAGGTCATGCTGCCCAACAAAGGTGAGAAAAAATGGCAATAGCTGAGGCAGCTCAGGCTGCCCAGCAAAGGTAGAAAAAAAGTGGCAATAGCTGAGGCAGGTCATGCTGCCCAACAAAGGTAGGAAAATCGGCATTAGTTGAAACAGCCCAGGCAGCTAGCAAAGGCGGGAAAAATTGGCATTAGCTGGAGCAGCTCATGCTGCCCAGCAAATGTGGAAAAAATCGGCAATAGTTGGAGCATCTCAGGCTGCCCAGCAAAGGTGGGAAAAAGTGGCAATAGCTAAGGCAGGTCATGCTACCTAGCAAAGGTGGGAAAAATCCGCAATAGCTGAGGCAACTCATGCTGCTCAACAAGGGCGGTAATAGCTGAGGTAGCTCATGCTGCTCAACAAATGTGGGAATCCAGGTTAGGTGTTTGCACAATCGAAAGGAAACATAAAAAGTTCCGTAACAAATCTCCTCATTGGACATCATTCAGGTATCATGAACATAGCATTGCGTGCGCATCATATGCATGGTCAGGCATCATCTACGCATAAGGTTTTCTCTACGCTATTTATCCACATCATAAATTAAGTTGTAATATTATTCAATTAGGATTAAAGAGTTATACTTACTGAGACTTTTATAAGGTTTTTTGCAGGACTTACAATTTTCACTAACATTTGTCTTCATGAATGTATGATATTTTATCTTTTCAGGAAAGTTACTAGCTAGAGGAGTCTACCAAGGAAAACAACTCCCTGGGCCCATGGAATACGCAAAACTTGAGAAAGTTTATGTTTGATTATTTACAATATGCTTTATTTTTATGATTTAATGGACTCACGAAACCACTAATATTTTTGTAGTTTTGATTGTTGTGTTTTTCAGGAAAGGCCTAGAGATTGTAAATGCCTTTTTTGCAGGGTTAGATGCAAAGCCCCGAAATTCTAGTAAGAATATATTTCTTTATTTTGAGATTGGTTCTTTTTACGCATGTGTATATGTATATTTGTTTGGATGAAATTGAGAAGATAGGGGGAGTTGGTGGAACGGGAGGTAGTCGGAGTTAGGATGCATCACCTGGGTGGGTAGCCGGGATTCGTCAAGTCAGGCGGCCTGCAGCTTCGAATCCGATGCCCCAAAACCAAGAGGATATAAGGGTGGGTTGGTGTGGGATTATTCCGAAAATAATTCTAGGACCAACTCACATTGAAAGACCGGGGTTAAGGAAGGTACAAGGCTGTTTGGAGCAAAAAGGTTGGAGGAGGGGACTAATTCTCCCACTCCTGGCTGAAATAAGGAGGGAGAATTGGGAAAAGAGGGAATAAGGAAGGATGCCGACGGTAGCAGGCTGGCCAGCTGTGAGCCCGTCTAGGAAATTTGTGGGAACAGAGAGGAGAAAAAGGGGGAAAATGAAGGTGTTTAGGAAAATATGTGGGAACAAAGAGGAGAAAAAGGGGGAAAAAAGGAAGGTGAAAAATATTGTAAAAGGCAAGTCTCCACGATTGCTAATGTGATGAAAGGCAAGTCTCCATGATTGCTAATGTGGTGAAAGGCAAGTCTCCACGATTGCTAGAAAGTGAAAGTCAAGTCCCCACGATTGCCAGAAAATAAAGTGCAAGTCCCCATGATTGCAAACTTGAATCATCTGGCAGAGCTGCAGGCTACGGCTCAGTTTCTAGCTGGATGATGTTTTTGATAACTGACAAGTTTGTGTATTTTTGAAAGGAACATCGGGAATCTAATTCACAGGAAAATTCTTAAATCATAAGGTATGGATTAAGCTCCAAAGGTAGGGTTATCAATTTTACCAATTTTTGTACCATTTTCATCATAAGCTGAACATGCACGTTGGGATTATTATTAGTTCGAAGGCTTAACCTGCGCTCTTTGGAAAGAATAGTAGCTATTGTTTGTTTTAAGTTTTCAGAGATGCAGGAGTAATATAAAACCGACCTAATCATTCAAAAGATGAACAAAAGCTGGGGAAATACTAGGCATACATTTGCCCTAACCTGGTCAGATGGTGGAAAGGAAAACCAAGGATGTTTCTGCCCTAACTTGGGCAGGTAAGGAAGAGCAAAAGGGAGCATAATTAAGAAATTGTTCAACGACGCTGCATAATTAGGAAAGTTACTCGCTACAAAGCTGGAAAACCAGCATAGCTGGATCCATGCTTTTCAGCATAAATATTTGAGGAATACTTGGGGCTCGAGGGCAAGCACGTATAGCTGAAAGATCTGGAGATTGAAAACGAACCAAGAAGCGAAGCTTTTAAAGAAGCCTCGGGAGTAATCGACATTTTTCCTAGCTCATGCTAGGTCACAACTTGGACGAGCTAGAACCGTATTACCTAAACAGGGTGAAATAGTAGTTGGAGGCTGCACTACTAGTGGCTGCAGATTTGTCGGAGAACCAGCAGAAGAAAGAAGGAGGGTTCACCTCCAGCACAACAAGTGATGCCACCAATAAAGCAACTGGAAGACCCCTGCCTAACGAATCAAATGAATCTTTTTCTCCATGGCTAAGATTCCTGGAAAAGCCAAATTTGTAGGCTCAGCAGAATAATGGAGTTTCGAGTTTCAATCAGTAAAAAGAGGAGAGGAGTGTAAAAAGACAAGAAAGACTAGGGTTTTCTAAACCCATCTGGAGAAATGGGAGCTTTGCAGCATTGTCAGTATACCCTTCATGAAAAATTGGCCCTACACGTGGCCCAGATCCGTACGCCAAAAGATAAGCAGTTATGGCAACACACAAGGCCGGCGTAATGATGAGGCATGAGCTCTCGGGAGCCATCAATAGCCTGCGGAGCATGGGGAAGCTCAACCGTCAAGCCTTTTTTTGTCAAATCAACATTAGGATTTCCTAACCCTTTTATGGAGGTCATTTCAGCTTTTCAGCTGAACAACTTGGCGTTTCATGCAACTCTGCAGCTTGATCAGCTTGTCCAATATTTTTTCTTCTCAACTCTCACAATTTGACAAGTCAAACTGCAGAGTTGGGGGGACTATTGATGTAGGTGGAATTTGGACTTTAGGCCAAACTGATAAGCCTAAGACTTAATGGACTAAAGCCCATTAAAATAGCGAACCTGAATTCTTTCTAGAAGATATCAACGTGAGCTGGAAGACTTGCCAACCTAGACCAGCGGGAATGAATATATCTCTATAAGGCAATGCTGTAGACAAGTATCAATCAAGTCAAAACTTTCCTTACCAAAGACCTAATTGAATTAAGCCATATATTAGCATTAATGATGATTGATCCATGATTAGATGTACCCAAAATTAGAAGGATACTGATTTATTCTATTACTATATGTATAATTAGCCTAGTTGACTTTCCCTAATTTACCCCACCCCATAAAACTTGTATAAATACCCAACCTAAAGCATAGTGAACGATACCTTTTGAATCCCCGTGGACGTAGGTCTAATTTTTGGACCGAACCACGTTAAATCTCTTGTTATTTACATTATCACACTTACATTACTCGATTATATCTCACAATTATACTCATATTATCTCTATCATTAATATAAATATTATTAGTGTGAAACCCACACACATCAGTATTGTTATAATATTCAAATTTATTTTTATTATTTACTTTATAATAATATTTTATAAGGTTTTGTCAGTCCCTATAAGGAGTTAGTGGAGATGGAAGTTGACAGCCATAAACTTAAATAAATATTATTTATTTTGTAAAAATATTTTATAAGGGGCCCAGTTAACGGATGTACAACCTTATGGTAATAATTAGTTCACAACCAATTTTGTTTTATATGGGCCATCCTTCCTTTTCCTTTAATAATTATATATATGGCTCATCATTAGAGATAAATACATATAACCCCTTTGTGATATATGGAATTATTCAAAAGCCCATCGTGATACAAAAATTCACAAAAATACCCCCTTATGAAAAAAATAAAATCGCTCACTGCCTCCCTCGACTAATTTTGCATTCAACTTTTAATGTAAAGACAAAAATGCCCTTATATTTTGAAAATATTTACACTATAATTATTCATTTTATTTTATAATTTTATTTAAAGTTTTTTGTTTTTTTTTTTCTTCTTTTTTCTCACCGTCTTCCCCAAAACCTTAAACCACCTTCCATCTCATTCCACCTCCAAGCGACTGTCTGTGCCTCGCCGGTGGAGCAAATATAATTTTTTTTGATAGATGAATGTTAAAATTACAAAGCTGATGATAACCATTTGGAAAAGTATGAGCTTTGACATGCTGGGCATGAAACCAATCTTAATCTCCGGTAGTCAGGGACGGATCTAGGAATGCAACATCGGGGGGGGGGGGGGGGGGAATTACCACAATTTTTTTTTTGACAATACTTGTATATAAATATTCATTTTTTAGTTTAAATAGATTAGTAAAATAACAATAATCACATATAAAAATTTGACTTTTAATAAAACATAAAGTTGAAAATATACAAGCAATTCTTGAAAAAGTCTATCGAAATTGTATACGGCGTTCTTTTATCATATTCATCTACATTCGACGACGAATCAAGTTGACTATGATTAAAAAAGAATATACATATAAAAATATATACTAAAAAAATATAATGACTTTGCCCATTTTATTTCTAAAAAAAGTTTTGCTCTTTACAAACCAAATTATCTTTAAGCGTATCAAGAAAATAACATTGAACCAAAGAAGTAAAAGATAATTCAACCGCGAAATTTCAATAATATTATAATGCTAAATTTTTGTTTAAAAATATATATAAAATAACAACTATTAAAACTAATATAATCACTTTTTGCTACCTTGTAGTGAATAAATCCTAAATAATTGAATGATACCCGTAGACTTTTTTTTGCTTTCAGATTTGTAGATATTATACCTTTTCTTCTATAAAATGCTTCTTATAGATTTTAGTTTTAAAAAATTGTTAATTTTAATCTTAATAAGTATATGAGAGAATCTTCAAAATGAATAGTGGAGTTGTTAACAATTTAACTACTTCTTTTCATTTTCTTATTATTTTAATTCAAAGTAAGTATTTTTTTAATTGAAAATAAATATCTAAATTAGAAAAAAAAACTAAGCCCTCTGTTTTCAATTTTATAAGTGCTTTTTTAATTCAAAACAAGTTGTTTTTCAATTAAAATAGTTAAATAAATAAAAAGAAAACAAGGCTTAATAAATGTTATACTTTTTCTTCTATAAAATGCTTCTTATAGATTTTAGTTTAAAAAAAATTATTAGTTTTAATTTTAATCTAAAAAAGTATATGAGAGAAATTTGAAAAATGAATAGTGGAGTTGTTAAAAATTTAACTACCTCTTTTCATTTTCTTATTATTTTAATTCAAAGAAAGTATTTTTTTCAATTGAAAATAAATATCTAAATTAGAAAAAAAAACTAGGTCTTCTGTTTTCAATTTTATAAGTACTTTTAATTCAAAACAAGTTGTTTTTCAATTAAAATAGTTAAATAAATAAAAAGAAAACAAGGGTTAATTAAAAAGGAACAAGGAAAGAAAACAAGGGTTAACAAAAAAGGAACAAGGAAATAAAACAAGGGTTAATAAAAAAGGAACAAGGAAAGGAGCGCCACATGATTTGAACCCCATATCTCTGAGATGAGTTTAGAGTCTTATGAGGCCCAACAACACCAGCTATGCTAAAGCTTCTGTTGGTACTTTTCAAGACACCTTTATATTATATTTTTGGAGGGGCCATAGCATAAACATACATACACCCAACATAAAAAATTTGAAGTCTCGGGGCCCCCCAGGGGTGACTTGTCCCTGCCGAAAGTCACAAGAACACTAATTCACTCAACTTTTAGTGCACTACATAAACACTAGTATATCGTAATGAACTTTCAGATTAGTGATGTATAACTTGAGTGATGTGAGTGGAAATTGGTCTTTGGGCCAAGTTACTTAAACCAATACTTTATGGGCCTAAACCCAATGGCATTGTGGACTCGGACCCTTCTAGCAGACATTCTATCAGGATTCATTTAGTTGGAGATTCGCCCGACCTGAACACGCACAGGTAGAGCAAGTTATATAAGGCAACGCTGAAAACAAGATCAGACAAGAATCAATCAGGCAAGATACTTTTCATGTATAGACCTGTAGAGATCAAGCCAGCAGAGCACTTATTTCTACCATATATATACCTGATTAGGTGTAGCCGAAGATAGAAGGATCACGATTTAATCTACTTCCAAATGTATCTTTAGTATAGCTGACTTACCCTTCTTACCTACCCATCAAAAACTTGTCTATATATCAGCTCCAACAATCAATGAAAGATCGAACAACTTTATCCCGTGGACATAGGTCTTCTTTTGACCGAACCACGTATATCTTGTGTCCATTTTTACTATTAATTCTATCTTATACTATATTATCATATATTATACCGCATATTATTATTGGTGTACTTCCCACGCACATCATTGTGAAAGCAACTTAGACATTAAAAGAAATTCTAGCTTTTGTGAGCATAGATAACCAAATACTTAGCTACAATAATAAATACGACTTGAAGAAGAAACATAAACTTTGAAATGGTGGAGTATATATATATATATATATATATATATATATATATTTACACACACACACATATGTTACATATACAACAATCCCAGTCACCATCTTCATCTCTGACCACCACCAATAGCCATCGCTCGACTGCTGTGCCGCAGGAAAGCCGACTAAAATCACCCTACCCGCTGCAAAGCGGCGCCCGGCCCCTATCCTTACCACCATACTCTGCCGCCCCCAACCCCCAAATGTAAAACCAAAAACCCCCGTACACAAATGCGACAAACGAAAATTAGAGGTGCAAATCTGGAATCCACCACCAGTAGCCACCGCTCAACTACAGCGCCGCAGAAATGCCAACTGAAATCTCCCCGATCCGCTGCAAAACGGCGCCAATCGCCTACCCTTACCACCATACTCCGCCGCCCCCAACCCCCAAATGTAAAACGAAAAAACCCCGTACACAAATTTGACAAACAAAAATTGGGGATGCAAATGAAGGTTTGCATAGGTGTAAATCTAGAATCCCCCCATTTCCAATGGGGGAATTTTCCCATTTACAAAGGGGAAATGATTACGGGGATTTCCCCATTTACAGAGGGGAAATGGGGGTTTCCCCATTTATAGAGATGCATCGATGGTGGTGGTGGAGAGGGGAGGTTATCGGTGAAGAGGGGAGGTGTTTGGGTAGTGGGATCAGAGGAAGATGGTGGTGCCTGGAGCGGGACAGGGAGAGGTGGCGACATACGTGGTGATGGTGTCAGTGGTGATGTGTACACACACACACACACTTATATATGTAATTAATATAGTTGTTTTTAATATTATTTTTTGTGAATTAAATGGAATAAATAAATAGATATTTAATATGAATCGTTAGATTTAATCTTATCAGATCAATGATGTTAGATTAAGGGCAGATTTATCTTTTAAAGACAGAAAAGTAATAATCAGTTGCAAACAGCGCGAGTGACGCGCGTAGGGGCGTAAATTGTTCCTTTATTTTTTTCATAGGGGGGTATTTTGTGATTTTTTGTATCACGAGGAGGCTTTTGAATAATTCCATATATAGGGGGGGGGGGTGGTGGTGGTGGTGGTTTATATGTATTTATCTCCACCATCATTATGGCCATTTGGTGCAAAACCATGCTTCCCAGTTCCCACCATTTTTTTTTTGTGGTTAATATATATGACACATTTTTATTTCTGTGAAATTCATCAGTAAGCTTATCAAATATAAACCCAAACATTTTTGACCCGTGCATATATATTATATATATATGTATATTGATGTGGGTGGAAAATAGATATTGGGCCAAGCTAGGGAGCCCAAGGCCAAATGGGTCGAAATGCATTACAAACAAGGACTTGGACTCTTCTAGAAAGAAGTAAGCCCAACCTGGCATCTCTGGACCATCCGCCAACCTGGATCTGCAAAGGAGAATATTTCTATATTAGGCAATACTGAAGACAAGAATCAATTAAGTTAAAGACTTTTCTAAATGAAGACCTGAGGCAATCAAGTTAAGATATGGAGCAAATCAACATTTATGCCGCCAAGATTAGAAGATTGTGTCTTCTATTTATTATTATATGTATTTTAGACTAGTTGACTTACCATATTTTGCCATGCCCATCAAAAACTTGTATATAAGCATACTGTGGAAGCATAATAAAGAGGATGTTTATTTTTCCCGTGGATGTAGGTCTAATTTTTGGACCGAACTACGTTAAATCTCTTGTTATTCACATTATTGCTCTCATATTATATATTATATCTCACAATTATACTCATATTATCCCAAATATTAATATAAAGGGATAATTATAATTTACCCCCTGTGCTAGTCCGAAATTGCTAAACACCCCCCTCTGTTAAAAAGATAGGCATAACACTCCCTATGTTTTATAAAACCATGCGGAAAACCCCCCATTCATTAGAAATTAATGGAGGGTGTTGTACACGCGCAAGTTGTGCGAATTGTGGTGGTTTTTGGCCTTTTTTCACCCTAAAAGGCACGTCTATTGACTGGTATGCCCCTCTACTTGATATACATGTTATATTAGCTAAAAATTACAATTTTACATAACATTCTCTATAATTTTAAATAAAATTGAATATTTTGCTGAAATATTCATAGATTATATACAAATAAAAATAAAATCTAATGATAACAAATATTAAATATCAAATAATAAAGAAAATTGAATATTGTGCTGAAATATTCATAGATTATATACTCATAAAAATAAAATCTAATGATAACAAATATTAAATATCAAATAATAAATATAAATATCATATACACAAGTAAATAGCATAAAATGATGTTAAAAAACAGCACAAATTACCTTAAAAACCAAAATATTCATTTTTTTATAACTAAAAATCACAAAATAAATAAGAAAGAAACTCAAAGTCTCAAAGTGTATTGTCTCTTCACCAATTCTTTTATAAATATGAAACTAAAATTAAAATCATTTATTTTTATTTTTCATTTTTATCTACTTCATCTTCCTCACACAACTTCATCTTCATCTTTCTCACACAACTTCATCTTCCTCACACAACTCCAAACCACCCCCCAACACTCACCCCACCTCTGGATTTCTCTGGATTTCTTCACCACTGTCGCCCGTCACCTGCGAATTTCTTACTCCCAATGATCCACTATGGATATTAGTTGTCGCCGTCTCCCTCTGATTTACGACCACCTCCGCCTCCACCTCTGGATTTCTCCACTGTTGCCGTCCCCACCTTGGGATTTCCTCACCACCGCCTCCCATCACATCCATAATTCTCACCGCCTCCCTCTGATTTACGACCAACCGCCGTCTCCACCTCTGGATTTCCTCACCACCACCTCCCATCACATCCATATTTCTCACCGCCAACGTTCCTTGGCTCGCTATGGATATTAGCCGTGACAAAAATTTCCTAGGGAAAAAAGATCTTTTGAAAGTTCCATAGGTTGGGATTTCAGATGTGGGTTTTGAAATTCTCACCACCACCACATCCGGATATTTGAGATTTCCTTTGAGCCTTCTGAGATTCCAGACCTCAGATTTGTTATTACATATTTACTCTACCATGAAACCCGAAGACTTTGAATTGGACCATAACATATAATTAAAAAGAATAATTATAATAATAACTGATTCAAGAAATTTTTTAAATTTTAAATTGATCTAACGGTTGAAATTTTATTATATGATCTAATGGTTAGGATTTTAAGTCTTTAAAAATTAATATTTAGTAAATAGAAGGGTAAAACAGGCAAAATAAAGAAAAAACTAACGGTGTTAACTCGTAGAGGTGAAAGTGGAATATGAGCTAACTAAAAGATAACATAAGGGTATGTTTGCCTATTTTTCTAAATAGAGGGGGGGGGGGGGCATTTAGCATTTTCGGACAAACACAAAGGTAAATTATAATGATCCCTAATATAAATCTTATTGATGTGAAACCCACACACATCAATTGGCGCCGTCTGTGGAAAATCGGAGTCAAAGACGTGAGGTAATTTTAATCTTTTTCATATATTTTTTGTGTAATAAGTTTTGATGGCAGATCAAGATATGGTGGAAAATCAGAATATGGAAGAAAATGCTGGAAAAAGAATGCTGGTGTCACCAGGAAATGCTGATCGGAATGCTCCAGAGACGCCGGCTATTCTGGCTAGGCATTTGGTCGATGAAATGCAGGAGCCCATGGGGGAAAACTCCCCAGGAATGCAGAGTGGAGAGAAAGAAATTTCCCTCCCAAACACCGCAACTCTAGATCTGATCTTGGGTAAGATACAAGGGATTGTAGACAAAGCTGTCACAGCTGCGTTTCAATCCAAAAGTGCAGGTTTACAGGATTTTCAGGTGAACCAGGAAATAGTGTCCCCATCTTTGCAGGGGACACCAAACGCTGGAAATAAGGAGATTGGGGGTAATTACAATATTTTCCCCGATGGAGATTATGGAAGAAGGCCAGAAAGACTGGATCTACAGGATGTGCAGAAAGGTCAGGATGGAATGTCCCCATCTCTACAGGGGACTCCAAATGCTGAAAATAAGGAGATCATGGTTAATTACGATTTCCCCTGACGAAAACTCTGGAAAAAGGCCAGGAGGGCTAGGATTCTTGGAACATAGAGAGGCCAAGGATGAAAATGAACCGCGAAAGAAATACCTAGCTCCAGAAGGACGCCAAATGCATCGGATGGATCTAGGGGGCGAAAGAAGAACAGGAAGGTTGGATAGCTCAACCTAGAGTGTAGAAAAGACCAGGTTCGTGAAAATGAACCTCAGTTCCAAATACACTAGGAGCGTAATGGAATACCTGGAAAAGAAAGGCCCCAGATGCGTCAGCCGCAGGGCTGGGTAGGAAAAGGAAATGATTTGGAGGATGAAGCTAGTAACTACGAATCTTCCCAATCTCTTTGGGGAGATCATGATATAAAGCAAAAGGTGAAGGAAAAGCTGAATCAATTGGAGCTTATGGCTAAAAGAATGGAGGAAATGGAAAAAAGGATGACAGGAGGGAAGATCCAATTGGATCGAGGAATTCCATTCACAAACTCCATCATGAGAAAAGAATTGCCGCGAGATTTTAAAGTCCACTCTATTGCATTATATGATGGTACCACGGATCCCGAGTAGCATCTCTATACGTTTCGAAATTATGCCTTGCTGCATAGGTATTCGGATGCAATCAAGTGCAGGGTTTTTCTGACCACGTTGGCCAGATCAGCCCAGCAATGGTTCAATCAATTACCGGAAGGAGTCATTAGATCTTTCGCAGACTTTAGCTTAAAATTCCTTCATCAATTTTCTAGTAGCAAAAAATATGGAAAGACTCCGTTCAGTTTATTTAACATAAAACAAAGAGGAGACTAAACTTTGCGGATATATGTTAGGTGCTTTAACGCTGCTACCCAGGAGGTACCTTCTGCCACCACGGAATTAAGGTCTAGTGCTTTTACGCAAGGATTAAGGGATGGGGATTTGTTCAAATCCTTGACTAAAAAACCAGCCTTCAACATTGAGGAATTACTTAGCCGAGTTGAAAAATATGTTAATATGGAGGATGCTTAGCTGATGCGGAAGGCGGAGCAGAACCAGCAAAGGAAGGGCAAGCTCGAGGAGGAAAATCGCAATAAGGCCAATAAGCATGAAGGAGCTAGATGGGCCTCGGGACCACCTCCTAGGCCAAATATACGAGCCAGACCTGGATTTATACCTTTAAGAGGTACAAAGAATGAGCAATTAATGGCTGTGGAAGAGAAGAACATAGTACAATGGCCGGAAGTAGCTGACAAGGGACCCCAAAATCCAGCTTGTCGTATTTACTGTCGCTATTATAGGTAATATGGGCATGATATGGACACTTGTCAAGCCTGGAAGAAGAGATTAAACGCCTAGCCAAACTGGGATATATGAAAGAGTTTGTTATACAAAATAACAATCAGTTCGGTAGGGGCAACTCAACCCCATTCCAAGGAGGAGGAACCTAGGGAAGGGGTAGAGGTGTGCCCAAAAGGTCGCAAGGAAGAGGAGCTGGAAGAGCTGGTCCTACTGGAAGAGGAAATTTTCCTCAACAAATTAACAAGCAAACAGAGGTGTGGGAATACCAAGGACAACCTTCTGGAGAAGTGAACAACGTGGGTCGAGCCACCATACATATGATCTCGGGAGGGAGGGCAGAGGATGATTCCAAAAGATCTCTACAGAAATAGGTAAGGATGGTGGAAGCGGCACCTGCCTTTTTCATGAATGTTAGCCAAACTCGACTAGGAAAAAAGATTAAATTTGGACCAGTGGATGCTAAAGCAGTTTGCACACCACATAATGATGCTCTGGTTATTATAGCTATGATAGCTAATTATTCATTGATAGGGGGAGTTCGGTGGATATCCTGTTCTATCAGGCATATCAACAAATGAACTTGGGAGACACCAAGCTGGAAGCAGTCAGGACATCATTATTTGGCTTTGCAGGTGAGGTAGTTCATCCTGTAGGGAAGATCATCTTACCAATATCTTTTGGAGTCGGATCCAACAAACAAACAAAATTAACTAAATTCTTAGTCATGGATACGCCATCGGCATATAATGTGATACTTGGACGACCTGTATTAGTTCTATTTGAGGCTGTAATCTCAATCCCTCACATGAAGATAAAATTCTCAATGGTCAATGGAGTAGGAGAAGTATCTGGTGATCAATGTCAATCCAAAAAATGCTATGTGTCCTCTTTAAAACACAAAGACAAGCTAATGGAGGATAAAAAATGCAAACCTGATAAAGCTAGACTTAAGGGTGGAAAAGCTGAAAAGAGAGCTGTTTCAGCTCATGTTGAACCTGTAGGCGGCTTATGAGTATAGAACTCATACCTGGAGATGAGGAGAAAATAATTCGGATAGGCTCACACTTGAGTTCCGAGCTGCAGGAGGAGCTAGTAGCTATGCTAAGGAATCATGTGGACGTATTTTCTTGGTCAGCAAATGACTTAGTAGGGATTGATCCAAGAGTTATACAACATCACCTCAATGTATACTCGGATGCGAAGCCAGTTATTCAGAAGAAGAGGCATTTCGGACCTAAAAAGGATGCTATCGTCAAGGCTGAGCTAGACAAGCTGCTTAAAGCCAAGCATATAGCGGAAATCCAATTTCCCGAATGGGTGTCTAATGTGGTTCTAGTACCTAAACGAGGATCAAAGTGGAGAATGTGTATCGACTTTTGCAATTTAAACAACACTTGTCCTAAGGATCACTATCCATTACCACGAATAGACTAGCTAGTGGACTCCACAGCTGGGTTTGAGCTACTCAACACCATGGATGCACAAGGTGGGTATCATCAAATACCCCTGGACGAGGAGGATCAGAGGAAGGTTAGCTTTATAACCTCTTTTGGCACATATTGCTATGTGGTCATGCCCTTTGGCCTCAAAAATGTCAGAGGTGCTTATCAAAAGCTAGTGGATATAATGTTCCGAGATCAAATTGGAAAAAAATATCAAGGTATACGTGGATGACATGGTGGTAAAAAGTCGCACTACCAATACGCATGTGCAAGACATGCAGCAAACCTTTGACACACTATGGAAATATAGGATAAAGCTGAATCTAACTAAGTGCGCGTTTGGAATCAAGGGAGGAAAATTCTTAGGTTACATGGTCACCAAAAGGGGGATTGAAGTTAATCCCGAAAAAATTAAAGCAATTCAAAATATGGCGGAACCTCGAAATGTCAATGAGGCGCAACAACTGACGGGATGAATTACAGCTCTAAGTCACTTCATTTCTAGGTCTGCGGAAAGGAGCTTCCCCTTTTTCAAAATTTTGCGTTAGGCAAAAAGTTTTAATTAGACAAAGGAGCGTCAGTAAGCTTTTGCAGAGCTAAAGGAGTATTTGAATCAAATTCCTTTACTCACCAAACCTGTATTAGGAGAACCCTTGATATTATACATAGTTGTGGCTGATCGAGCTGTCAGCATGATACTAGTACTTAAGGAAGGAAAAGCTAAAAAACCTTTGTAATACATTAGCAAAGTACTGAGTCACACGAAATCCAGGTATCCGAAGATTGAGAAAATGGCATTTGCGCTGGTTATCACGGCTAGGAGGCTCAAACCATACTTTCTGACGTACAAGATCATCGTTAAGACCAATCAACCACTCAACAGTGTCTTGGGAAAATCTGGAACATCTGGAATGTTGGTCAAATGGGCGGTAGAGCTGGGAGAGTTCAAGATAGAATATTCAGCCAGAAGGGCTATTAAAGCACAGGTCTTGGCAGACGTCGTCATGGAAATGAAGAAGCCTGAGGATGTGGAGGAAGAAAAGGAAATAGTATGGCTACTATATGTAGATGGATCAACTAAAATGAATGGAAGTGGAGCAAGGATAATACTAACAACACCTGAAGGTGATCAATTGGAGTACGCTATCAATTTTGAATTTAAGGCAAGTAATGACGAAGCAGAATACGAGGCATTCAACATAGGACTTAAAATGACACTTAAAAGAGAAGCTAAGAATCTGATAGTATATTCAGATTCCCAGCTCGTCATAAAGTAAGTGGAAGGTACTTACGAGGTTGAGGAAAGAATGACGAAGTATTTAAAAACTATAGAAATGTTGTGCAAAAATTTCAACAAACTGGAGGTGCATCAGATACCTTGGACTGAAAATGCTAAGGCGGATTACCTATCAAAGCTAGGTAGCTCAGTCACTGACTGTAAAACCTGGCAAATCACCATTCAATAGCTGAATCAAGCAATAATAAGGAAATCATGAATGTAGAGGAAGAGGAAGACTGGAGGACCGAAATAATCAAATACCTCACAAAGGGAATACTTCCCGAAGATCAGAGTACTAAGGAAAGGCTGTTGACTAGGGCCGTTAGGTTTACAATTATCAATGGTGTCTTATACAAAAAGGCATTTGTGCAACCACACTTAAGATGCATATCTGTGGAGAAAAGGCAATTATGTACTCAGAAAAATACATGAAGGATGTTGTGGCAGCCATATAGGAGGAGCTGCTTGATAAGTTCACATTTTACAATTATTTTACCCCTTTATATAGGTATTTTCGTCATAGTTTAGTAATGACAATCCCGCATGTTGCTTTGATTTGTTGTCATTTCATGTGTGCAGGGATTCAAGTTGAATAGATCAAATATCGAGTGAGAAGGCCGAAGAAAAGACACAAAGCAAATGAAAGGCTGAAATCTGTCCTTCTGGACCGCGGTCATGCACGCCAGTGGACCGCGGTCTGCCACGTTTCAGACCGCGGTCCGTTTTCCCGTGCCCTAGTTTTAGTCCGCCGTTTTTGCCCTTTTTATGTCACTTTTCACCTACCAAAAGGAGGATTCTTGCTCTCCAAGTCCCAAGGAAGCCATGACAAGTCCCAAGGAAGCTTGAAGAGTCATTTTTCATCATAAAATCTTGGAATCACACTTTGTAATAGGGAGTAATTCAACTCTTTCTCTTAGATTAGTATATCAACTATGTCTTTTGGAAATATTGGATTATCTTTTGTTGCAAGTATGAGCTAAGTATCTTTGTGGTTGGGTTATGTGAATACTTTGTGATATTTTGTGTTTAATGAATTCCTAGTTTCCGGATTTATTACATTCTTGTTGCATGTTTGATTTTTATGCTTAATACTTGCACATGCTTGATCACCATGTGTTTGATTTAATGCTTTGTCTTGAGACTGAGAGGAGATAGATAAAGGTAGATCATAAAATCAAATATCATAACGTAACAATTGACTAGAGATAGAATCAATTGCGTTGTGTGGCTTTTTGTGATAAGATGACCCGAGTGAATGTAGGATCTTCGTAAGCAAGGAGTCCCTTTGAACCTTAATGCATGTTAGTTAATTCAATCTTCGCTATAGAGATATGGGAAGTTGTTAACTAGTATAGGATTGTTATTTCAAGAGATTGAGTAATGAATACATTAGGGGGTTTCGCCATAACAAGAGTGTTCTCAGAATCCGGGTAATTTAGAGTTTAAGAACATAAGATAGAACATAGTAGGATCATAGCCCAATCATCTCTTTCCATTTGATATAATACCTTGTTTATCATATAGTGTCTTTAATTATTTTTATAGTTCAACCATCTATCATCTTATAATTTGATTTAGCTTAGAGTTAGCTAATATAGCAATTACGAGCATTGAATCCAATTTTCCCTGTGGAGATGATACACCCCGGGCTAAATAGTCCACTTTATTACTTTGCACGACCTAGTATACTTGCTAGGATAAACGCGTGTCAAGTTTTTGGCGCCATTGTCGGGGATGACCAATGCCTCAGACCTCGGGAATTTAAAGTTGGGGATGTGGTACTTCTATACAATTCTCGTCTTCGCCTTTTTCCTGGAAAACTCCGCTCAAAGTGGTCGGGGCCCTTCACTATTACTAAGGTTTTTCCATCCAGAGCCATTGAGATTTCTGACAAAGTGAAGGGCGCTTTTACCGTAAACGGGCACCGATTGAAGCATTATTCTCATCAAGGATGGAGCAAGGACAATTAAACCGTCCCGCTCCACGATCCATCTCCGTGACCCACACTTGAAAAGTCAAGCTAATGACTATAAACAAGCGCTTCTTGGGAGGCAATCTACGTTTTTTTTACATGCTTTCTTTCATTTTCGTTCTCTTTTTTTCGTTTTTGTTTTTGTCAGTTGAATTAGTTCAATTTATTGTTTCAGGGAATCGTGCCGTCAGAGATGTTGCGTTCGTTCATGGAAAAATTCAATTGTTCAACACCAGGTCACCTGACCGCGGTCTTACATGTGGGGGCTGTTTGTGCACTCTCCATAAAAGCAGGGGTTGTTTATGCAATTTTTCGGAGTTCCATTGAGGCAAATTGGCTAGACTTTCTCACTTTTAGGCATCTCCTGGATTTTTTTCGGATGGTAAGATCTTTTGCTCTCCATTGTATACTTCGTCTATTCATGCGCCTTGCCGGCTTATATTGTGCTTGATGGAAGTTGTCGATATATTGGGATATCTATTCGTGATTCTTGTTTGTTGAAGATTATTTTGGGATGTTAAATTTGGATTGTTGATTGCATTGTGGTTCATTTGCTAGTCCGTTGGTGTGCTTGGTGGTCATTATTGTCGGGTTTTTCATTGAGTTTGAACTTTCTAGCATCAATTTGAGTATCACCGGTACAATGTGTCCTAGCAAACGTCGCGCCACTGATGCCTCTACTTCTCAGGCTCCTCCTTCACCCCAAGAGCCCGAGGAGCCCGAGACTCCTCCTTATGATGAAACCAAATTTGTGAGTTTTGAGGCCTCTGAACGATATTGTAAGACTTTCTTATCCAAGAATTCAGTGCTTGAGCGAGGCATCAGTGTCACACGTAAAAACCAAGAAGTCCTCGATCAAATTAACACCCGAGGATGGACAAAATTTGTGGCCACCCCTAAACCTGCTGTTCTCTCCGTGGTCCGAGAGTTCTATGCCAATGCTCATGATTTTTCTCTCACAAAAAAACATAAAAAGGTTAAGGTGCAGGGTGTGTCGGTTAAATTTGACAAGCAAACTATCAATGAACTCTTTGCGCTTCCATACATTGGGAATGAGGCCTTTCTACGATTTGATCCCGACTGTAGTGCTATTATGGAACACATTTGCTACCCTGGGTCCACTTGGATTACGACTCGGAAAGAGCCGGTCAAGTTTCCGCATTCTTGTCTCCTTCCCCAGGCTAAGCTATGGTATCTCTTCATTACATCCCGTCTACTTCCCACCACATCTCCTATATGGTGTTGAAGATCCGTGCTACACTCCTATATGCCATTATGAGTGGCGTCAGCATCGATGTGGGCCGTTTGTTGCAAAAATCTCTGTTGGAATCCATTGCTAAGAGCACAACGCAGAACTTGGCTCATCCTCATTTGATCACGACCTTAGTTCGAAAGGTTCGTGTCCCCATTCTTTCTTCTGAGGCCACAACGAAGCCTATGGGGGATCTTGATGATGACAGCATTTCTGTACCGCTTGCACCGCTTCATGCGAATGCCGATATTAATGATGCACCTCCTGATACGCAGGCTCCAGCTGTCCCTCATATTGCCCCCCGTTCTCAGAATGCGAGGTATGAACACCTCGAGACACAGATTCAAGCTTTGAAGACGAATGTGCGTGATGGTTTTGACGAGGTGATGGCGGCTTTACAAGGGATTAGTAGACAGATGGACCAGGCTGAGCGGCTCCAAAAGCGCCTGTGGGATTATCAGGTTCGCAGTTTTGATCAACTCCACACTGGACCGAGCGCTCCCCTTTCTCCTCCTGTTTGGGACTCTCCCCCACATCCACAGACCACCACCTCTGAGGCTCCTGATGACACTTTCCCCCCATTTGCTTCTGATGTTGACCTCCCCGATGTTCATCCTGATGCGGCTGATCCTTAGACTGTATCCGAGAAGTTAAACACAAGAATGTTGTCTTTTGGGACAGTATTTCTGTGTTTTGCCTCTCGGTGTTTTCCTGCTTTTCTCTTTTTGATTCCTATGAACGTTTGCTTAATTGGATAATTCAGTTGTTGTTTCTTTTCCTTGTTTTTGTGTTTTTGTTCTCTCTAGTGGGTACTAAGTTGTTATGATGAATACTTTTGTCTCTTCTTGTTTTTCTCTCTCTTCAGATGGTTAGGTTTTATTGGCAGCTTCTTCACCTTCTTGCTCATTTCCTACTTGGACATCCGTGAGCTTCAGCTATCAGGGACGTCTTTCTTTCCCTTACTATTACATGTGTATGTCCGCTCATTGGGGACAATGTGCTAGATTGGTTGGGGGGTGGGTTAGACGTCCCAATTTAATAATTTGTATTCATTTGTTAAATTTCATACTTGATTTGGTGTTAGCAAGTAAAGCTTTGTTGAGTTTTAAATTCGTGTTTTGTCATATCTTGGCTTGGAGCATGATTTGTTTGAGTGTCTCCACTCTATCTAAGATGAAATCCTTCGTCTTTGATCAACATATCGTATTTTATACCTTGAAAGCCTTTTTAGCCATGATTATGTGAATTTTTTGAGGATGTAAAGCATTGAACTTTCACTTTTGTCGACTTTGAAGTGTATATTGATTGTGCGAAGTCATGAAATGAATTAGGCCATCTTTCATTGTCTTTAGCCTTACATTTAGCCTTCACTATATTGCATAATCTCTAGACCTTGCTTTGAGCTTTATTGATAAGAATGGAGTGTGCTAAGCACACTTGAAACTACCATTCGCTTTTATTTCATAAGCCACGCCAACCACCCTCTAGCCTAAAAGTAAAACAAAGTCTAATTCCTAATTGAGAGAGCATGGAACTTCATATCATTGGATAATTATTTGGGTACACACTTTGTTTTGGGTATTGAAGCTCATTGAATAGTGGTTTAGAAGGTGGTGTTGTTCTTGCTTATGATAATAATTGGAGGTTTGGATTTTATGTGAAAAGAGGGGATGAGATGAAGAACTGAAAGTTGGCTAAATAGTCAAGAGAGATTTATATATTAAAAAAAAAAGAAGAAAATAATATGGTTCTCTCGACTAGGCTATGAAATGGAACTTCAATGTGAATTGATTGGCTTTGGAATCATTACACCCCCGGTATCAAAAGAAACAAGTTTGGGGGTTGTGGGATATGTGAGACAAAAAGAGAGAGAAACTTAAAAGTGATAAGTGACAAGATGTAGAGATTTGTTCGGGGGATAAGTGAGTGTTTAGCTTGATGATATTGAGTTGTATGCTCTCTTGAATTTAGTCACTTTATCCATACATTGCCGTCCAAGCCATTACCTAGCCTTACGTTACAAGCCGAAAAGACCTTTTGATCGTGACTTTCACAGTTCATGCACACCGATAGGTTAACAAATATTGGAGTGTTTTAATGTCTTTAGTATCTAATAGGTTTGCATAATCTTGTTTAAAGTGTGCTCTTGGCATAAAAATGGATAGGGAGTTTATGATTTAGAGATGGAGTTGAAGATGTTTTGGAGGCTTTCAAATTGTTGAGTGTTCTAGGTAAAGTGTAGCTTGTCATAATCATTTTCGAGGTTTAATTCTTGCCTTTAAGTGTGAAGTTGCAAATTTAAAAAAAAAAAAAAAAACAGATCCCAAATCAAGTTGATAAGTTCACATTTTACAATTATTTATCCCCTTTATATAGGTTTTGGTCATAGTTTAAAACTCTACAAATCACTACTACAAAAATACACTATTACAGCGGTTTTGCAAAATCGCTGTAATAGGGCTTCTCGGTTCGGACTTATTACAGCGGTTCTACCCGAACCGCTGTCAGATAAAATTAAAAAAAAAATGGGATACGACAGCGGTTCATATTGAATCGCTGTCATAGTGCCGGAATATGACAACGGTTCGTTCGAACCGCTGTCATAGTGCTTCAGAAAAAAAATGAAAAAAAAAATATATGACAGTGGTTCTACCACGAACCGCTGTCATAGATCGAAACTATGACAGCGGTTCAGTCGAACAGTTGTCAGAAAGAAAAAAAATAAAAAAAATAAAAAATCGGGTATGACAACGGTTCGTACCCGAACAGCTATCATAGGCGGCCGGGTTTTTAGGTAAAACCCGGCCGCCCCCTCCTCTCTCTCACTCTAATTCTCTCTCTCTCTCTCTTGCAACTCTCTCTTTCAACCCTCCCCCCTCACCACCACCACCACCACCACCACCACCACCACCACCATCTCCACCACCTCTCTCTTTCTCTCGCACTCTCTCTCTTGGTTTCTCTCTCTCTCTACTCGACCTCTCGCCGCCAACCACCAACGCCGTCCACCGCCGTCATCCGCTTCCCTCTTTTGGTCTCTCTCTCTCTCTCTCTCTCTCTCTTTCTAGATCTATATATATATATGTGCATATATGTATGTATGTATATATTCTATATATATATTTAACTCTTTCTATATATGTATATATATTTAAGGACCGCCGCCTCCGCCGCCACCGCCATTTTTTTTAGATAAATATATATATATATACACACACAGAGTATAGAGTTAAATATTTGTGTATGTATATTTGTGTATGTGTGGGTGTATGTATAGTTGTGTATATGTGGGTGTATGTATGTATATTTGTGTATATGTGGGTGTATGTATATTTGTGTATATGTGGTTGTATGTATATATATTTGTGTATGTGTGGGTGTATGTATATTTGTGTATGTGTGGGCGTATGTATATTTTTGTATATTCTTGAGAGATTTGCCTATTTATTGGAAAATTTAAGGGAAATAGGGATTTGACTGAATTTACTGTTAATTTGGGTTAGTCGGGTGTTAATTACGTTTGATTTGAGATTAAATTGTGGTTATTTTGTGGTTTAGGGTATATTGATCCAACTGGTGATCTATATTTATACTTGTTGAAAATATGATGTTCTATTTGTAGTTTTATGTGATTTATGTGATCCAACTGGTGATCAATATTTGTAGTTGCTGGAAATATGATGTTTTATGTGATCCAACTGGTGATCAATATATATTTATAAAATGATGTTTTATTTTTAGTTTTATGTGATTTATGTGATCCAACTGGTGATCAACATTTGTAGTTGCTTGAAATATGATGCTTTATGTGATCCAACTGGTGATCAATATTTTTGTATAGTAAGATCGACATTTTGAGTTTGTTGTGGGTGAAAGATTAGAATATTGGGTTTGTTGTGGTTGAAAGATATTAATTTTGTTGGTTGCAAGTTTGAGGGAAGATTAAGTCGAGAACTTGGTAGAAATTTTACGTCGGTACTCTGCCGAATTTTTTCTAGGGTAATGGGAAATAAATTAAAATAAAAATAATTTAATTAATTCAACTCAACTGATGTTAAAATTATTTAATTTAGTTAATTAAGATCAAAATTGGATTTTAGCAGATCGTAAGATCCGAATTTTGTTGGTTACAACCTACCCGAGTGAAGATTAAGTTGAGAACTTGGTAGAAATTTTTGCGTTGTTACTCTGCCGAATTTTTTCTGGAATAATGGGAAATAAATTAAAATGAAAATTATTTAATTAATTCAACTATCAACTGATGATAAAATTGTTTAATTTAATTAATTCAGAATCAAGATGGATCGAAGTTGGATTTTAGCGGATCGTATGTCGGAACAGTGTGAGAAAGGGGTGAAAGAGTTCATAAAGTTTGCGGTTGAGCATGCACCAGATCGAACTAGGATCACTTGCCCGTGTTTACGTTGTTGTTTTGGAAAGAGAATTAGTCCACGTGAGTTGGAAGATCATTTGGTGTGTAATGGAATTGATAAAAGCTACACACGTTGGACTAGACACGGTGAAAGCAGTGTCACGTCAGATGATTTGGGTGGTACATCATATCCATCACAGGATTTCAACATGAATGATTATGAGCCTGATCGTTTGGAGGAGATGACAAATGTGATTGAGGAGGATTTGTGAAATTGTCCTAAAATGTTTAACAATTTGACAAGTGATTCGAAGACACCACTGTATAGTGGTAGTAAATTTACAAGATTGAAAGCAATCCTAAACCTATACAAGTTAAATGCTAACAATGGGTGGAGTGATAAGAGTTTCACAGACTTACTTGGTCTATTAAAAAACATGCTACCTGAGGATAATGTGTTACCTAATCGTACTTATGAGGCTAAGCGAATGTTAAACTCAATTGGCATGCGATATGAGAGGATACATGCCTGTCTCAATGATTGCATATTATTTAGAACTAACTATGCATCATTGAAGGCCTGTCCGAAATGTGGCGCCTCACGATACAAGAAGAATGGATCTGCTCCTGTCAAAACCATGTGGTATTTGCCTATAATACCACGATTTAAGCGCATGTACAGTAGTAAAGAGTTAGCCAAGGACTTGACATGGCATGCTGATAGAAGGCTTGAAGAAAGGATTGAAGATGACAAGATTCGACACCCCTCAGATTTTCCTTAATGGAAAAAAGATTGATGATGATTTCCCTGAATTTGGTGAAGAATCAAGAAACTTGCTCCTTGTATTGGCTACAGATGGCATGAACCCTCATGGCTTGCAAAGTAGCTCACATAGTACATGGCCGGTGATTTTGATGATCTACAACCTTCCCCCATCGCGATGCATGAAGCGAGAGCATAAATGATGCCTATACTCATTTTTGGGCCGAAACAACCTGGAAATGATATAGATGTCTACTTGACTCCTTTAATTGAGGATTTGAAGGTGTTGTGGGACATCGGTATTCAAGTATATGACGGGTTCAGAGAAGAAAATTTTATTCTCAGAGTCATGTTATTTGGAACAATTAATGATTTTCCGGCAAGAGCAAACCTCGAGGGATTTGGTGTACATGGCTAATGTGGATGCCCCATATTTTTCAAGAGTACAGATTAATATCGATTGACACACTCTCAGAAATATGCATTCCAAGGGCATCGGAGATGGCTAAATCGGAACCATCGATATTGTCGGTGGAAGAAAGCTTTCAATTGGGAATATAGAAGAAGACCGAGCTCCTAAGTGTTTGACTGGTGAAGAAGTGTTTGAGAATCAAAGACTTGGAGGTCAAATTTAGAAAGACTTTTGCAAGTGGCCTTGCAAAAACTGGGCGGAAAAAAAGGTCAATTTTCTTTGAGTTGTCGTATTGGACGTCTTTACATGTTAGACATTTTCTTGATATTATGCATATTGAGAAAAATGTATTTGATAGTGTCATTGGTAAACTTCTAAATGTGCTCGGTAAGACAAAAAATGGCGTAAAGGCATGGTTAGACTTGGTTGAAATGAAGATAAGAGGAAAATTGACACTAACAAATAAGGGGAAACGTACTTATTTGCCTCCAGCAGCTCACACTCTAGCCCGGAAAGAAAAAATTGCATTATGTGAGTTTCTTAATGGAGTGAAAGTTCCAGAAGAGTATTCTTCAAACATTAGCAGTCTTGTATCAATGAAGGACTTGAAGCTAAAGCACATGAAGACTCACGATTGTCATGTAATCATGGATCATTTGCTACCAATTGCTATATGGGCCATTTTGTCAAAAAAGGTGAGAGACACGATAACTAGATTGTGTTTCTTTTTCAAAGCAATGTGGAGCAATGTGTTTGATCCTGAGCAATTTTCTGCACTTCAGAAACAAATTGTCATCACTTTGTGTGAGCTTGAGATGTATTTTCCATCTGCTTTTTTTGATATAATGACTCACCTACCTATTCACTTGGTTAGAGAGACTCAACTATGTGGACCGACTTTTATGAGATCTATGTATCCGGCTGAGCGTTATATGAAGGTATTGAAAGGCTACGTGAAAAATCGTAGTCGACCGGAAGGTTGTATTGTTTAACGGTACATAGTTGATGAAGCCATTACATTTTGCACAGAGTATCTGGTAGATTCTAATATTGCAGAGCTTCCAAAGTCTCATGTTGTGGGAGGGGGAACAGAAGGAAAAAGTGTAATTGGAAAGCAATTAGTTAGTGTTCATATTATACAAAGGGAGCAGGCACACCTATCTATTCTCCACAACACCGATGAGGTTGACCCATATGTTGAAGAGCATAAGAACCAACTTAGGAGATTCAATCCAATTAAAAATGAGAGCTGGATTTCAAGAGAGCATAACAAGAGTTTCATCGATTGGTTCCGAAAGTATATTGACGAGAAACAGAAAGAGAATCCACAACTTTCAGTTTCAAATAAATTGACACGAATGTTGATGGGTCTGGATAGACTAGTATTTTGTTATTCAGGTTATCGTATAAATGGTCGCACATTCTATACAAAAGATCAAGATGAACGAAGTACAATGCAGAATAGTAGTGTGAGTCTTGTAGCTCAAGCAATGCATATCTCAAGTGCGAAAGATAATAATCCTATCTATGCCGATTTATCATATTATGGGGTGATTGAACGTATATGGGAGCTTGATTATAGTTGGTTTCGGGTGCCTGTATTTGGGTGTAGGTGGGTTGACAATAAACATGGTGTCGATAATAGTGAAATAGGCTTCACTCGAGTAGACCTTGAAAGGGTGGGATACAAAGATGAACCTTTCATTTTAGTATCACAAGCTAAGCAAGTGTTTTTTGTCGCCGATCCTATTGATAAGAGGTGGTCCATTGTTTTATCGGCAAACAAAAATACTTGTATTGATAATGATTATGAAGAAAGTGAAGATGATGGAGAAAATCCTATCTCATTAGGTGATTCACAATCAATTGATAGTGACGATGACTTGAATATAAGTGATGATGAATTGTATATGCGACAAGATCACCAAGAGGGGATATGGATTAATCCATCAGTTCGTCGGCGTACTAAAAAAAATGGTCGTACTAATGGGAAGCAAAAGACTGCTAAGCCAACGACAAAAAGAAAACGATGAAAGGTATTTGAACTTATTTCATAATTGTATGATAGACTTATTTTTTGATCAATATTTATACTTAGTTGCTAGAAAATTTATATTCTTGAGATTTGCCTATTTTTGTGGAAAATTTAAGGGAAATAAGGGTTTGACTGAATTTAAGGTTAATTTAAGTTAGCTGGGTGTTAATTACGTTTAATTGGGGATTAAATTTTGTTTATTTTGTGGTTTAGGATACATTGATCCAACTGGTGATCTATATTTATACTTAGTTGTTGTGATTTATGTGATTCAATTGGTGATCAATATTTGTAATTGCTGGGTTTGTTGTGGTTGCAAGTTTGGGGGAAGATTAAGTTGAGAACTTGGTACAAATTTTTGCGCCGTTACTCTGCCAAATTTGTTCTAGAATAATGGGAATGAACCTAACTTCTGTATTTATTACTTCTATTTTAAAATTGTTATTGCCAAATGAATCTGTCAAATTTATATGAATCTAACTTCTGTATTTTTTGGCTTTTGTAGGTCGATGGCTTCAGATCCTACTGGTGATTTTCCTGAGGATGATGTATGTGGATCAGATAGCCGTCATGATAAAGAGATACGAAGAGGTATCACGGCTATGAAAAATGTTATCAAAGCCAGAAATCAAGGTATACAGTTACATGCCGGCTGGAATGAGAGAGGCCAGACAGTTAACCCAAACAAATCACTATTTCTTAGTTATATAGGAGTCTTGACTCGGCAGAAGGTGTCGATTACCATGAGTGATTGGCGAAAAGTCCCGTCACCAATAAAAAGAAACATTTGGAATGATACAAAGGTAATTTGGATATTATCATATTTCTAAGTGTTAATGTATTTTTTGTTGATTTAATTTTCTCTAAATTAAAAATTCAATGCCCACTTTGTTGTTTGTTTTTTGTAGTTGGCATTTGATATTGACCAAAGTAGGTACTAGCAGAAGCTGAGAAGCTAGCACGTAACTTCAGGAGCTACT
Source organism: Buddleja alternifolia (assembly GCA_019426215.1). NCBI lineage: Eukaryota > Viridiplantae > Streptophyta > Magnoliopsida > Lamiales > Scrophulariaceae > Buddleja > Buddleja alternifolia. Next base: position 47,325,902 of record CM033390.1, on the reverse strand, counting down.
TGAGTAGAAGGTGGGTGCGAGATGATGATGGAAACATTAATGACAACCCACCCCCCCAATATGAGATACCTCAAGCCGATTGGACGGCATTTTTAGATGTTCGCCTAGGTGAAGGTTTTCAGGTAGCTAGTCATTTTAATTTACGGTTTCATTTGTTGGTTATTGTGTTTATATTTAACTAATAATTTGATAATGTAATAAATAGAAACTAAGTAGGAAAAATCAGGAAAGAGCAAAGGAACCTGAATATCCTTACCGGAAAGCGAGTCTGGGACATGCTCTTGTGGAGCAAATTGAGGTATGTATTTCATTTAATAGTGAATCCTTACAATTTTTTTAATAAAAATTCTATGTTAATAAATATATATTTTTTAATGAAAATATAGATGAATAGAAGAAGGGATGCGGGATCCGATTGCACAGAGGTGACACGAGCACTCGTGTGGAGGATTGCGCGTTCCGATAAAACAAATCAAATTAATAACGACAATGTTAGAAGAGCAGTGAATGAAATGGTGAGTTATTTGCAATTTTAGCTCTATAATGTGTTGTATGTTTGTTTGGAAATACTATTGAAAGAACAAAGTTCAGTAATTTTTTTTATTTTTTAAAATGTATTATTACAGGAGAGCATTTTACAAGAGAGTACTAGCCATAGTAGAAATGAGAAGAGTCGAGATGACCTATTGGCTAAAGCTCTTAAAAAGAAGGAGCATCCGGGTCACGTTAGGGGTGTTGGCTTTGGGGTCTCACAAAGAGACTATTTTACGGATCCAAAGCCTGCTAAAGAAATGGAGATGGAAAGCATGAGAAACATGGTGAAAAATCTCTCCGAAACTATGCTTGCCATGCAACAATGGATTGATGTTTTGGAAGCGCCTAACTCGCGTCAGCCACATGAAGATGGTGTGATTTCTTTGAGAGATAGCAGCCCAGAACCAGTTTATAAGATGCTTCCTGAGGTAATGATTTGAACTTATTTGTTGATCATGTAACTTGGAACTCTCTATTTTTGTAAATCACACAAAACTTTCTAATATAATGTTGTATATATATGTGTGTGTGTGTGTAGGTTATCGCTCCATGTCAATTAGCACTTTCATCATCGTTATATCTTGTGGTGGCTAAAGGACAGATGTGCAATCGAACGGTGATTGATAGAATACTTCACAACTGTCCATTAGCCACCAACCATGTGAAAGTGCGCATTGACACTGCAGTTGAGGCGGATACACCCCTACCCGTCCCTCTCAATGATAAAATGCTCACCATTTCTAGTGCTCTGGGTACCTTTGTTGCTTGGCCAGCGAGTCTTGTCATTGTCACTGATGCACCGGTATGTAGTTAATAGCTAGTCATTAATAAATTCTAACAATTTGTTTGAGGTTACTAAATATACTTTGGTGTGTAACATTCATGTTTTATTTTCTTTACTTAAACAGTCTTTTGGACCATCCAAATCATCTGGAAACCAGAAATCAGGGACGTCGAAGCAGTCAGCTGTCAAAGAAAAATTTCCAGTGGTCAAGCCTGCACGTGAAGGTGACAGATGTGCAGACCTTCAACTAGATGGACTCCCTGATGACCTTTTATTTCTAGGAAAGTACATGAAAACGATGTCTATTAGTGCCCAGATCACTATAGACATTGAGGAACCCATTATGAATTTTTCATTCTTAGAGTATATTGGAAAGGAGGAGATCTGTCACCTTCTGCGTCAAAAAGAGATAGGAGCCTCTATCATTACAGCGTACATAAAGTAAGTTTTTTAATTATTTTATTGCATCTGAACTATGATTATTTTCGTTACTCGAAATTCATTTTATATGCTCAATTTTGGTGTTTGTGGGTTAAGTACGTGATCCCCGAAGAGAAAGAAGCAAGTTTCGGGTTCTTTAGCCCACATTTCATATCTGCGAGAACAAGCCCGCAAATTCAACAAGTGTAGTACATAGCAGGTGCTATGATACATAGTGCACAAAGGAATAAGTTATTTCTTGCACCTTACAACACCGGGTGAGCTACTAAAGACTCAACTTTAATTTGTAAAACTAGTTACGCAAAACAAATTTTGAACTTATCTTTTGAATGCTTTTTAGGAGACATTGGTCGTTGCTTGCAATTGATCCATTTTAAGAGGTCGTTTACTATTTGGATTACTTGCATGGTGAGCTTGATTACCGAGATGATATGACACAAAAAAATCAATCAGTAAGTTTTTCATTCAATCAATGTATCCATTATATTTAATATTTTTTTAAAGTGTATATTTATTTCACATAATTGCTTGTTTTTGACACATTTCCTTGTTTTTTATATTTTTTTATAGGGCTATGCATATATTTCGTGCAAATTGCAACAACTATTCTTAGAAATCCAAAAACTTGGCCTGTCAACGGTTTAAAATAAAGGTTAGCGTTTTCTAGTTTCAAGAGATTATATATTCTTATAGAAGTTAGTGTTCTAATACAGCGTAACTTTGATTACTTTTGTAGTGCCCCCGACAGACCAACGAGGTGGATTGTGGCTACTTCGTTATGAGATTCATGAAAGAGGTTATTAGCCACGGACAATTTATAATCCCAACAGCGGTATGCATAATCCTAATATATACTTAATTTTTATTCCTTTTGAAGTTATTATACCTTTGGTAGGTAATTGAAACGTCATTTCAGTTTGCAATTAATCTCTATATATATCTTGCAGTACTTTCATGATTCTCAATCCTTCTATACTCAAGAGCAAATTGATGAAGTACGCTGCGAAGTGGCACGTTACATTTTCATAGCAGCTCCTTAGAAATTTGGTAATGTATTTTTTGTACATTGTCACTTGTTGTAAATTGTGATTTGATTTATTGTATTTAAATTGTAATGAGTAATTTAATTAGTTGATTGTAAATTAACACGTGATCATTTGTTGAAGATTATAAGATTTTGTTGTTGGAGGAAAGAGATGGTATAATTGAAGTTTGGGGTGGTTGTTGTTTATGTTGAATATGTTTTACTGTGTAGTTGAAATTTATTGGGTTGGTTTATTGAATATTACTGTACAAGAATATTACCATAATAGGGTGCAAAATATAAAAAAGAAAAAAAAAATTCGACCCTATGACAGCAGTTCAGTCGGAACCGCTGTCATAGGGTTAAAAAAAATAAAAATAAATTTTAATTCGAACCCTATGACAGCGGTTCCGGCTGGAACTGCTGTCATAGGATTCACCCTATTACAGCGGTTTTTATGGAACCGCTGTCATAGGATGACCTATTGCAGCGGTTTTTTACCGCTGTAATAGGTCCAAACCATATAACAACGATACCTATGACAACGGTTAAAACCGCTGTAATATGCCAAAAAAAATCGCTGTAATAGGTCATTTCTGTAGTAGTGAATAAATGCTAAAGAATCCATTAAATGGATAAGTTTGAACTTAGATAAAAAACATGTGGGAAATATCTTTGGAAGATATTTAAATTTTAAATTATAAAAAAAGAGAGGGGCGTGCGCTAGCAAAGGCGGTGCCAGCTGGGCGCGTGAGCAAAAGTTTTTCATTTTCTTCTTTCCACCCCTTGTTTTCTTCTTTCTATCCTTTGGCATCCCACATAGAAATTGTAACAAAGTTTCATCCATTTAGCTCACTATATAAAGGGTCTTAATGTGATAGTTCAAAATATAACAAAGACAAGTAGTTCTTGAATAATTTTACAAGAACAAGCTAGCTTTTAAGAAAATAAAATTTCTTTTAAAAAGTTTTATTTTAGTAATATTTTTTTGGAGCCCACACTCCCAAGTTTGTTGAGGCATTGCGAAGAAGTTTTTGCGGTGAGTGAGCTTTGATTTCTTCTTCTACCGGCGAGTTCCAATCTTCGGTGTAAGGTTTGTTTTCTTCATTTTAATTATTATTGTTTTTATAGTTAGGCAATTATTAGTTTTTTAATTAAAGCGTTTAATTATGTAGTCTTTTAATTGTTAGCTATAAATAGATAATAATAATTATTAATTAATGTGTTTAATTAATTGCTTTAACCATAGTATGTATGTTTTAAATTTTTTATGTCATGCATGTACACATAAGAGCTAGGTCTCTATTTTAATTCTGCTGCATATCAATATGAGCTTGATTTTGAATCGATTCCCAACAGGGGGGTTGCCACCTCCAAATCCCCTGACTCTGTCTCTGTTTAGAGTTCTAATGGAGAAGAGTGTATTTGTACCTGTAAGGGCATGCGCGCCCAGAGGTCAAATCTCAATCGAAAGTATCGCTGTAGTTAGTTTGTGGGAACTAAGTTCGCCTAGTAAATGCTTAACACGCAGTCGAAAGATAATTATGACTAGATTAAAGGTCAATGGTAATTAATAATTATACTATGCAAGTAGCATATCACAGAGCATGTCACTAGAGCAATTTGAATAAATAAATTCAATTTTTGACCTTGATGAACAGTATATATAAAAGTAAAATCTGTTAATGCAAGTTGCAAGTGCATGCAACAACCCGACCTCATATCCGTTATATATACTAATCGATTCAGGACACTCGACACACTCGATGTGTGTGCAAAAGAAAAGAGCTTAAAAGAAATTCTGATAATAAAAATTAATTTGACAATTAAATTTTTGAACCAAAAACAAATATATAAACATAAAGAAGAGATGACAAAGAAAAAAAATGAGGGATGAGAGATCCAAAATCTGTTGGTCTAGTGGTATCATCTTCTCACTTTATATGAGAGGTTTTGGGTTCGAATCCAAGCTGCTATAAATTGTGGCTCTCCCCTCCTTTGTGAAGCTAGATAGAGTCTTTATGGCTCAAGATTATGACTATCAACCCGAGTTTGTCGGATTAGATATTTAGGGTATTCCTTTCCTCTTGAATTAAAAAAAAAAAGAGGGATGAGAGAGAAAAGAAATATGAACGTGTGATGTGAGAGAAATGAGGGAACATTAGGGTAGAGAAAATGTTAGAGAGGAAAGAGAAGTTATTTGGGACATTTGTCAAAATTTTGGTGGGGGCAATGGTAATGTGTAATTTTTCTGAATTTTACTAGGTTTTTTTTTTTAATGATTTTTGCTTATTTTATTTTTTCCTTTTTCTATTTTTTTGAATTTGTTTTTCTAATTTTGTCTTTTGGAAAACTATGAAGATTTAAAAAGACGAAAGAATTTTGGAATGAAAGTAGACAACCCCTTATCCTATGGGGTGCATAGCGCGTTATTCACTGAGTGATGATTTTACCCTTACTAATATCATGTGCATGTTATATGCGCCAGATGATGAGGGAATATTTGCAAAGATACCGCCGGATGAGGTTAAATGCAACATTTACCAAAAGTTTTAGTGCAAATAAGATGCAGGCCAATGGAATGACCAAAACACCCTTTGACGGAGGACTTAATGACTAGGACTAGGAGAAGCAATATGTGTGCTAATTAGCATAGGCGTCATTTCTACATAAACCACAAATACGTCAAATACCAATAGTAGATTTAAACAGTCAAGATCTCATCTAAGGCTTCCCCGTGGATGTAAACGAGGCCTCCCCTTGGTCATAAATACTCCAAAGAAAATCATTGATAGGAAAATATTTAGCTTCGTTTGTTTGACAAAGAATGAAATTAGAATTGGGAATCACATTCGATCGCTGTCATTAAACTCCCAACAAGCACTAACACATATGACCCAAAGAAGTGCACGTCATCTTCGACTAACTACTCTACATGTCCTCGACGGTTTCCAGGCCATTAGAGTATGTGGTCATTATGATCAGACCTCCACTGATTAACTACTAAATCGATCAATATATATGTTACAGACAAAAGTCTTCGTTTTTTGTTTTTCTTTGTTCACATTATAACAATTAAATACACGTAAGGCTGTTTTCGTAACGAAGAGATGAGCAATGACTTGGCAAAGTCAATAACAACTTCGAGTAGTATTTAATTCCTTAACTTGTAGTTGGAAGATGAATAGCACCGTTTTAATATAATATATAGTAAATAAAATTAAGGTAACATGTTAAGGAACAAGTTGTTAAGTTTGAAATTAAATTTAATTAGATAACTATCTTCAAGTTGACTAAAAGTTAAAGGGAAATGTTTCTGGAGGCAAAAGGAGAAAAGATTAATCACCGATTAAGATATATATCACCTGTTCTATTTGTCAGTAACCAAAATAAAATTTGACCGATATGATATAAATATATATATATATATATATATATATATATATATAGGATATGGATCAAATACATTCCTTACCATTAAGTAAGATATAAGACCCAATCTAGACCTTTGATTCAATTTGATCCCAAGGTCTACATTTAACACATTTAACTGATTTAATAATTTGTTTTAATTATGTAAAGGGCATTTTAGTCATTAAATTATAACTAACAGATTCAATTTAATACACAGTATCAAATCAAATCCCCAGTTTCACGCGCCATAACCGATTTCATTATATTCTTTCCATAATCACATATATCAGCAAAATTGATAAGAGATATTTTTTTACCCAATCAATTCATCATCAAATCGGTTGTTTTCCAGCAAAATTGATTCGAGATATCGTTTTACCCATTCAATTCATCATCAAATCGGTTGTTTTCCAGCAAAATTGATACGAGATATTGTTTTTTTCCAGTTCAATTCATCATCAAATCGATTGTTTTCCAGTAAAATTCGAGATCGGCGCTGTAAAGATCGAAGGATATGCAGAAATCGAATCCCTATTCATCATCTTCTTCTGTTTTCAATTCAATTTTTTCTGAATTCTTCTTCTGTTATCAATTATGAGTCTGCAAATCATCATTAAGCAACTGATCTAATGTAATAGATAGAGTGAATTTGAACAAATGAGTTTCTCTTTATTTCTCTGTAACGGACCATTATACACTACAATAACAAACCATTATACACTACAATACAAACCATTATACACTACAATACAAACCATTATACACTGTGAATTTAATACACAACTACATAGAATGGTATAATAGATTGTAGATTAGATTCATTATTGTACACTACAATACAAACCATTATACACTGTGAATTTTATACACAACTATATAGAATGGTATAACAAATTATAGATTAGATTCATTATTATACACTACAATACAAACCATTATACACTACAATACAAATCATTATACACTACAATACAAATCATTATACACTACAATACAAACCATTATACACTGTGAATTTTATACACAACTATATAGAATGGTATAACAGATTATAGATTAGATTCATTATTATACACTACAATACAAACCATTATACACTACAATACAAATCATTATACACTACAATACAAATCATTATACACTGTGAATTTTATACACAACTATATAGAATGGTATAACAAATTATACATTAGATTCATTATTATACACTACAATACAAACCATTATACATCGCGTTTTTATATATCATACAGTTAGAATGATCTAATTTAAAATTATATAGTATATATTACACAAATATGCAAGCCAATTAAACAAAAACACAACATTGACGAAGCAATTTCTTGTTTTCTGTAATTTAGGGCTTTCTTCTGCCGATAATCGACGGGCTTTTTTGAGTGAAACTCGCGCCGATAATCTCTGTAATTGGGATTTTCGTTTTCTGGGTGAATCGAACGAAATATGAGGATGATATGATTATATATATTGATTGCATGAATCGTGGCCTGAGATTGAGAGATTGGAATGGAGATTGTGGGTAACAATTTGGGAAAGATTTTGGGGGAGATCCTGTCCGTTATTTTTGGGAGGTGGATGATGTATAATTTTGCTAGTGTGTCTATTATACCCCTAATTCATTAATTTCCAATTTTTCCAGTCTGTTTCTGTTTATGATTTGGACTGTTGGATTTAATTGATCCAATTGTATATATTGAGTCTTATATCTTATCTAAGAGAGGGTATGTATTAGATCTTGACCCTATATATATATATATATATATATATATTGTTTCTGGAGGCAAATGGAGAAAAGATTAATCTCCTGATGATTAAGATATATATCACCTGTTCTATTTGTCAGTAGCCAAAATAAAATTTGACCGATATTATATATATATATATATATATATATATAGGGTCAAGATCTAATACATACCCTATCTTAGATAAGATATATGACCCAATATACACCATTTGATCAATTAAATCCAACAGTCCATAAAAAAAGCAAAAAACAGGCAGGGAAATTGATTTCAATTAAATCAGGAGTATAATAGTCAAATTTACATCATTACAACATCTACAACCCAAAAAAGAGGGCACAAAATCTCCCTAAATCTCGCAGTGAGGAGGTTGACTGAACAGAAAAGGCGGTGGATTTGATTGAGGGCTTCGTAATGGTGGATTTGATAATGTTGATTGCTGGTCTTGAGATTGTTCTGAAGCGAGAATCCTTTATTAAAATGGGCGATGAAATTGAAGGATTCTTCTTTTTTTCTCGTTGGGGTTTATGTGAGCATTTGGGCAAGAACAGAAGCTCACCCACTTCACGATTAATTGATATTCTATCTTCTCATCGTTTCAATAGCAACTTTCAATGGATCTTTAGTATTATAAGCTTATTTGCAAAACTCTCAACTCGAATCTGATCAATTAAAAATATTCAATTATACAGTATCCTATAAGCCAATATACAGTATGTTATAACACATTATACGGTATATTATAAATCATTATATAGTGTGTTTATAAAATATTGAAAATATTCAATTATACAGTATTTTATAAGCCATTATATAGTATGTTATAACACATTATATAGTATATTATAACTCATTATACAGTATGTGTTTAATATAAAAATATATATTATCAACATCAACATACTTAATCTTACTGCTCAAAATAAATAACAAACTTAAAAGAGTAAAATGAAAATAAAAGAAAGACATACTGACAGACAAATGTCATACTGCTCAAAATAAATAACATACCGACAGAGAAATGTCATTCAATTTCTCATATATTTTCTGTCAAAACAAATGAAAAAGAAAGAAATAATTTTGTATTATTATTTAGAAAGAAAAAGACAAAGGGTTATTGTTGTTGTTGTCATCAGTTAGTGAGTCTCCACATTCACAGTCAGTCACATGAACCAATGCACTACTTCTCTTTTTGTATCTTATGAGCCATTATACAATATATTATAACATATTATACAGTATATTATAACTCATTATACAGAATATGTTTATAACATATTAAAAATATTCAATTATACAATATCTTATAAGACATTATACAGTATATTATAATACATTATACGATATATTATAACTAATTATATAGTACGTGTTTATAACATATTAAAAATATTCAATCATACAGTATCTTATAAGCCATTATACAGTATGTTATAACACATTATACGGTATATTATAACTCATTATACAGTATGAGTTTATAACATATTAAAAAAATTCAATTATACAATATCTTATAAGCCATTATACAGTATGTTATAACACATTATACGGTATATTATAACTCATTATACAGTATATTAGCCAGAGGATTATCCATTCATCATCTAATTACCTGTGCGTAGTCTCATCTGGAAAGAAATTATTATACCCTATACACACATCAAACAAGCATATTCTACACACACTTTTCCAATAAATAATACCCACTGATCTCCCCAAATAAACCAATAAACATTCAACTCTTCTACACATTAAAACACACACCAATATTCTCTCTCTCTCTCTCTCTCTCTGATACATATAATAATATTCGAATTGTAAGCTTTAACATAATTTAACATTGTTCGAAGACTAAAGCTCTTTTTGCACTTCTGGAGAAGATTAGAGACGTCGAGTGGGTGACGATTCCTAATGCCGCCATTGTTTGCTTGAAGAAATTGAAGAGGGCGTTTCATTCTGCCAAAAAATTCTTGAAAGTGTGTCACGCTGGCAGCAAACTTTACCTGTGAAATCCCCGTTTGTGTATATAATTTTATGAAGGAATAATTAAAAAGGGACGAAGAATCTGTTATTACGTATAATAAGAGATTTGATTTTGATCTTGTATGTTATTTGATTGGGTTTGTCAGACCTATTGACTAAAATGCCCCTATCATCATTAAATTAAAGATTAAAACTGAAATAATAGCTTTAATTATGGACCTTGGGATCAAATGGTTTAAATGGTCTAGATTGGGTCTTATATCTTACCTAAAGAATAAGGATGTATTTGATCCACATCCTATATACATACATATATGATGGTAAAAATCATCAATCAGAAATTGTCACGCGGGATGGAGAATCTGATCCAACTCATGACAAACTAGGTTGGGGTTGATGAATATATAGATTGCACTCACTTTAAATGAGGATCAATTCAATTCGTAATTCTTTATTTGAATTACTCTCAGACTTAGACAGTGTATTTTTTTGGAGAGAGTAGATAATGAGCCTTTACCAGTTCCTTTAAGATATTTATATGGATCTGGTAGTGGGTTATGGGCCGTGGGCTCAACTTTAGCAGCAGCCCACCAGGCTTAGTAATATACCCTTTATTTAACCCTTAGATTAGTAAAATATCTTATTTAACTTCAAGGCCTTAATAACGTAACGACCCATCATTCTCACTGGGCCGTCAGTCCTTTGGGTTTGACTTTCATAGCTAGGGGTGGTCACGATTTGGTTAACCGACTGACCCGAACCGAAACCGAACCGAGCCTTTTCGGTTCGGTTTCCGTTTTGGTTTTTATTTTTTGAAAATTTCGGTTAACCAAACCGAACCAAAAACCGAAATGTATATAAATTATATATAATTTTATATTTATATAGGGGGCTATTGTGAGATTTCAATAAAACATGGGGGCCAAAGTAAGAACTTAGGATAAAATTTAAAAACCCAACCAAAATTGACACACGCAGGCTACTTTTTTCTTCTCCAAATCTCCATAGACCCAAATCTCCAAATCTCCACAAGAACTCTTCACTCTCCACTCTCAAATGTTCCGCCGCTGTCAAGCTTGCCACCGCTTTACGCCGTCGCCGTCGTCGCCGCTTTACCGCCACCGCTCCTCCAATCCTCCCCCCTCTCTCACATGCACTTATCCCCATTCCATTTTTCAAACCCTAAGTAAGAAAAAAACTTAGATTATTTAACATTGTTTTCTGAAATTTGAGTTAAATTTGGTCATTTGGCTCACGACAATTGGGATTGCATTTGAAAATTTGAATTCCCCTAACAACTAACAATTTTTTTTCCAGTGGTGTGTTTAATGCCAAAAAATTCATGCCTTAAATGCCAAAAAAATGCTGGAAATTTCTTGGCCCAAATCGGTTAACCAGTGGGTTGATCGAAACCGAACCGAAATGGTTTCGGTTAAAACCGAACCGAACCGAAATCATTTCGGTTCGGTTTCGGTTTGGGATTTTTCCGAACCGAAATTTTGGTTAACCGAAAGTTCGGTTCGGTTAACCGAGATGACCACCCCTATTCATAGCACCCCCAGACTGGATCTGTGGGTGGCGCCCCGGCCCAAGCTGGGGGGTAGATTAATTACCGTAATGTCCTTAGACATTTTTGATGTACATCATAATGGCCCCCACTTTCGGGTTTACCTAATGGTATATCCGGGAGTAGAAGTAATTTTGCTTAGGCAATGCCACTTAGCTTCATTTTGTACTGGGTAATGGGTCATTAAAGCCCCACACCTACTTTTTAATTAAGTATGGATGGGTAGGAGGATTTCTCTCTAACACATACTCATATTCTCACGTTTCAAAATACCTTTCTTGGAAGTTTTTTTCTCTCTAAGAGCTTTCTCCTCTAGCCAAGAATGAGCAAAAGCCAAGGTGACCAAGTATTTCACATTTTTTGTACTTGTTGCACCTTTATGCGGAGTTATGCTAGTAGTATGAGCGATTACTTGTTGTTTTTCCATCACTCCATTCGATTCAACTTATGACCCCTTCGTCCTCAAGGAGCAATTTTTTTTTTTTAGTTTAAGGTTTGTTGGCTTTTTATCCCGGGGCATCAAGCCTTACATTTCGAACACCGGGGGGGAGGGGCACTGTGTGGTTACCCCAAGGTCCCGGCCTCACGACCAAGCCGTGAGGCGAGGTAGCGCCTCGAGCCTTCGTGTCTCGTGGCATGGACGCGAGGTTTAGTGCCATGAGGCACTTGATTTCACCCCCAGGATATGGTGTGATTCCGGGGCTATGTTTCGAGGCGCGACTCTAGGGCCAGCTTACCCCTTGTTGGTTTTTTTAGTTAAGTCCTTTTTGATGTGTAAAATTTTTGTATGTGTGCTATCATTTCCGATAACATCCATTAAGGACTTCTTGTTGATCGAACCCCCTACTTTTCATAGGACGAGGGAGCTATTCTTCCCCTGATAGCGAGGGTCTGGCTCTTCAGGAGGGTCTCGCTTTCGACTGTTGTGATTCCAGTATCACTGAAGTCGAACTTTTGGCACTTTTTGGGGATACCGCGGTGGACTTTGAGTTTCCACTACCTATAGCGGGTTGTTGGATTTCTAATTCTCATGAGGGGCACGTGACCATATACTTAGAGTATTTTCGTTCGGGGTTCACCCTCCCCTATCATTGGCTTTTTGAGGAAATCTTAGCCCACTATCAAATTTGTATAAGCCAATTGATCCTCAATGGTTTCATCTTCTTTGAGGGCTTTATTCGTCAGTTTACCGAGCGAAACTTTGAGATAAATTTGGATGCCTTCCAGGCTTTGTTTGCAGTCAAGATGTGCTCTACCGTGCCCTTCATGTATTTTTTTCCTTTATCGAGCACTAGGTTCTTGGAGGGTAACATTAGTCCTAAGAGTACTTGGAAAACGAAGTTCTTTTATTTCCCTATCGACCACTTGGGCATATCAACGCCATTGCATTGGAATGGGGGTGTTTTCCATCACCAGGTCACCCGTGCTAAAAAAAAACTTAGAGCTATCTTTAGCAAGACAGGTTTATTTGACCATAGATTCGATGTTAGCCGACTATACTCATGGTATACTTGTGCTTTTAACTTTCTCTTATCTCATGTTGTGGCTTTCAAGCGTGGTTTGGTTTCATGCTTTTTCATACTAACGCTTGGCCCTATGTATTTTTGCAGGAGCTAGGGTAAATATGGGTGGCAAAGTGAGCTCTACCGCCTCTCTGACACCTCATGCCCCAATTAGCCCTGGTGATGGGGCCAATCAATTAGCGCCCCCGGTGCCTCGCAGACCAGGTGCCATGCACGTTGGACTTTGATTCCATGATGGCGGGTTTAGGCTCTAGGGGTCCTCAGGGCCGTAAGTTGAGCGTCCCTACTAGTCCTCAGGACACCATAGTGTTAGAAAGAGGAAATGACGAGAGTGTGCTCAGGGGCCCGACTCTCTCCCTTCCTAAAAACCCCCGCCCTACGGAGATAACCTTTCAAGGAGGGAGTTGCATTCCCGGGGGTCGTGCACCCACATATTCTTCACCTCCGCTAGCCCTCTCTGCCAAATGTTCCCGCAATTGTTCTCCGGGGAGCTCTAGTTCTTTTGGACTTGGCAAGGGGTTATTCGACTTCGAGGCAAACTTGGATTCCAACGTTAGCTCTTTTTGGGATACCACTGATTTTGTGACCCCTTAGTCTTTGATGCGTATGGCCGTGACCGACTACGACTCTACCCGTCTGTCATCTTTATCAGTGGAGCGCCTTGACTAGGAGATCTCCACGGGAGCCAACTGGGTAAGTGTTTACATGTATTATTGCCATCTTATAGAGGCTACGTGTTTATACGCACTAACTTTTTACACGACTTTGGCTTTTTCAGTCAATCCAACTATCCCACCATCTTCGAGCTAAGTGCGAAGACGTGGAGAAGAGATATGAGGAGAGCCGTCAGCAGAACCAGAAGCTTCTCTCAAAGTTCTTTCGAGCTAAGAATTTGGCTGACTCGTGGGAGAAGAAATATAGGGAGGCCAAGAAGAAGCTTGAGACGGAAAAGTCCAGTGGTAGTTATTTCCTTAGCTCAGATGCCCGGAAAAAGACTTTGAGTGATGCCTGAAAGTCGGCGATGTTAGGTATATGCCCTCAATGCCAATGGAGGAATTAGATTAAGGAGGGCATTTTAGTTATATTGTACGAACTATTATATTTTATAAGGCACTGGGTTTTGTTCATATAAATCTAATGGCATTTAATTGTATTGAACGAATAAGTGCATGAGATTTCAAGATAGACTTTCCACCTCTTATGAACAAGAGGAGGCACTGGAATAGTCGAGTACTTAATTTTTAAACTAGGAGTTCGTGAGTTAACGAATATTAATGGGCATTAATATTCAACTCATATGACAACTTCTTTGACAAGGAAGTGCCAGTCGTACACTGATTAGATAGTGGGAGCTGGTGTCATGAATATGATTAAAGGAATTAACATATTTGAACTCGACTCGCATTAATCCAATCACATGGGCATTTACTCTTTGACAATCAATGATTGGGATTAAGATTGCGATAGTATGTGTGAACTTTAGACCCGAGGAGTCATTTATAACATGCTTGTAGTATTAGATATGTTATCAGAGTAGTTAGACCCGTATCACCTGATAGGTGGGGTCGACCTCGAAGTACGGTCCAATAGTGCATTCGATGTTATAAGATAACTTGCCAAAATGAGATTCACCGTCTCGATAGTAAACGAGGATGTGACCTGTACGATCGTAAGTAATTGAAATTATAAGTCTTTGGCCAAAGCATATAAACTGTCCCTTGATTTTTACTGAGGGTAGTTTGGTAATTTCACATTATTATGATTCTAAGTACAGTATCAAGTTCTATGAGTTTGACTAAACCATGGCTCTTACTTGATCGGGTCACGTCCGTGAAGAGTTTATACGCATACGTTATTCGTAGTCAAGGTTAGTGATGACATGATCATCTCGTTTTCAATTGGGTTACGATTTAGTTCTACGGTGCTGGCTAGGTGACAACCTTATCCTTTGGAAACCTCCCATTTCCAATTGAATCGAGCCTAGAGAGTCGCGCTATGTGAAAAAAAGGAATGCTTTTCTATGCTAAGGGTATTTTGGAAAAATCACATTTGATGTGATTGACTAACAAAATGGATGTCATGATTTAATTAAATATATTTAATTAGATTAAATAAATTGATTAAATCTTATTAATTCATAAGTCAAATTAATTGAAAAATTAATTTATAAGTTGAATTAAATTAATTGATTAATTTATAAGTTGAATTAAATTAATTGATTAATTTATAAGTTGAATTAAATTAATTGGATTAAAGTAATTAATTAATTGTTAATTGGATTAACCTTGGATTTGATTAATTACACATGAGCTAAGATGGAACGAAGCTCGAAAGCCTATTCCGCAGGCCTAGTGGGCCGCCCCTCTCTTATTGGATTAGGGGTTTTATTACTTGGTATGAATTGTTAGTTAGTGTCAGAATTCTATACAACACACAATTCTGAATCTGATTTTAAGTCAGAAAATCTACAGCAAAAGAAAAGAAAAATTCCCTCCGTCTTTTCCAACTAGCCGCCGCCGCCATAGTTGCCGAGGAAGAGATCGGAGCTTTCTTAGAGATTTTTCTTCCGCGTGATATCTAGAGGTAGGAATCCAAGGGATTGCTACTACAGTCAAATCGATATAAATCGATTCACTCTTCAAGAGGTAAATTGTTTATCTCATTTTTCTGTCAAGAAATCAACAATGAATCAGATTGATTCATGGTTTGAGAATTGTTTTATCCACTACGTTTTTACACGTACGATTCCCAACAGGCAATGGATAAATTTTGCAAGAGCGCCGCCTTCATTGATGAGTGCAACAAGCGAGCATACAGTATCGCTCGGGACTTCATGACCAAGACGGTTTGCAAGTGCCGTAGGAATCTTCGCGAGAGCGGTCGATACCCCAGCGATGACTTCACATGGTTTTATGAGAACGTCCCCGACATTAGTGACGGGGAAGCCGATGCGGGGGCAGTACTGCTAGTTGAGGTGTTGGTCACCCTCATAGCTTTTTGGCCTTCTTATGCTTTTAACATTCTGAGCTTGTTTATTTGCTTTTTTGAACTATCTTTATTCTAGTTCTTTCTTTGTTATTCGTAAGACTTATTTTTGATGTGCCCGCATGTGGGTTATTTTCACCGTTTGTATTGTTTTTTTTTTATGCTTTGACTTGTAGTCTTTTGGATTTTCCCGAATATTGACTATCTCTTTTCACCCCTTGGCTATCTTAGTGTGCCATTGACATGATTTTATGGGTGCTAGATCATTTAGTGATTGGCATGAGCACTAGTTTAGGTATTTAGATATTTTAATGCCCAGTTGGCTGGATTTAATGACCGCTAGCGGTGAGTGTCTCTTAGGTACTTTTGCTACATTTGAGCTTTACTTAGCAATTTGCTCTTTAAATGCTCAAAACGCTTGGCCTCACCTTTGAAATATTAGCTATCTTTGGCCTTTCCCCCTACTCTTTCATATGTGAAACATTTTCAGGAGTAAGTGACAAAGTGGTGTTTCTTTTCTCAAATCACATATAGTGTTCGCTGATAGCGAGGGCACTCTGCTCTATTTGTCGAGCGTCACCCTTGTGACTTTTGCGGCATGAGGCCTTGAGGCTCATAGTCTTGTATGTTTTTCACTAGGGTGACATTTACCTTTGTTGTATATGATTTTGTTGGAACATTTTTTTTTCCTTAGGACGTGAGTGGCGTTCAAAAGTTTAGTGCCCCCCATGCCTTAGGATTTTTTGAATTTTAAGAGGCTTGAATAGTCCTAGGTGTAATTTATTTGTGGCATGAGGCGAATCATCACACTAGCCATATTGGTATGATCTCGGTCCAGGTCCACGTGGGAGGGAGGGTAATTTTTTCGAACCTCATTCCTTCTCGGTACTATTGGAAGGATCATAAGGTGGGCTAGCCTCAACCGAGCTCTCAAGGATTCGGGGGGCATTCGTTGCGCCACCTATGTTAGCCTAAAAAAGGGAGCTTTGAGTTTTTCGATAGCTTCGGTCAGAAACTTTGATTCCAAGGAGTATTCTTTTGTTATTTCGGTGTTGTTAAAAAAACCATTCATTAAAGACATAAACATTCATAATGTCTAACAAAATTTTCTTATACCGTATTATAAGGAGAAAGGTGCTGAAAGGCGCGTAACAAATAGATAGCGAAAAATGTATAAAGGTAGGGGACGCTGATGGGCACCCTTACTCAACGCTTGGCTCGTAGCCAACTCGAGATTGTTTTGATAGTAATGTAGGAAATAAGATAGTTTTTTTTTTTTTTACTTGTTACCTACTAAGGCCTTATGAGGCCTAATACTTTGTCAAGATTGGGAGATGTTTCTCACTCTAGCACTGGCGCTCCAATGTCTTCCTTGGCGCCATTGCGTTGGAGCCCTCCTCTTTAGCCACAGGCATTGTATTCTTGAAATGGGCTTCAAGTTCTTGGGGTGGCGCACAACAACTCTCTTGCTTTTCATGGGCGCTTGCTTGCTGGCATTTTGGCCAAGTATTGGTTGATTGCGTCTTGCCTCCCAAGTTAGTTCCCTCCATCGAAATCAGGTTGATGGAAATTTGATTTCCCTTGTCGTCGCCATGCTTTCTCTTAGGCTTCTTCAGGGCATTAGCGTAACACTCCCTCGCTATTTCGACATCACCAACAGCTTTCCCCGTTCCCACGGGGGTGGGAAACTTAACCTTCATATGAAATGTGTATATCACGGCTTGGAACAAGTTTAAGTTCGGCCGCCCTAATATGACATTGTAAGTGGAGGGGACTTTGACCACTAGAAATTTTACCATCTTGGTGGAGCGGGCAAGAGATGAGACCAGAGATATGGGGAGGGAAACCTCCCCCATTGCTTCCACAGTCTCTCCTGTAAATCCCGTGATAGGGGTGTTGTCTACCTGGAGTTATGCATTGTTCACCCCTAGTTGGGTGAAGGAGTTGTGAAATATAATATCTGCTGAACTTCCACTGTAAACTAAAACCTTCTTCACCCAGAAATTGGGGATGGTCGCCGATATTACCAAGGCATCATTCACCAAGGGGATGACATTTTCCAGATCTTGCATTCCAAATTCTATGGTTTGACTCCTCTACTCTACTTGATTCACTTCTCCCCATGTGGGGAGCTGATGGCGTGCAACCCCGATGCAGCTCTTAGAGAAGCCTTCTTTTAGTTCATCGAATCCCCCCCTGCAGGGCCTCCCAAGATCACGCCTACAATTCCATTCACAGGGGGGGGTTGTCCATTTCTGAATCATCCCTTGGAGGGTTGCCTTTGCCTCTTGGTCCCAGGAGAGTTTGAACGGTTGATCCTGAGAGAACTATTACCTCTTGTAGGTAGCCTTTCTTGATAAGTTTCTCTATCTCCATTTGACGGTGGTGGCACTCCTCAATAGTGTGGCCCTTGTCACGGTGAAATCTACAGTATTTATTTGTTTTAAGGCTGCTGGGACTGTATTCATCTTTTTAGGTCATTGGACTATGCCTTGCTGTTCGGCGATGGTTAAGACTTGTTCCCTTGGGAGTATAAAGGGGTATACTTAGCGAACCCTGAAGGAGGAACTTGCTTGCGCTCTTTAGACTCCGGAATCTTATCATTGTCTCTAGCCTTCCTCTTATTGCCACCACCTTCATTCTTAATTGGCCCCATTGTTTCCTCGATCCTAATATACTTCTCAGCTCTAGCCAGTAGCTCCTCCATGGTCGATGGGGGCGTTCCAGCTATGGACTCCTTGAACCTATTATTACGTAAGTTCCTTTGCGTTATTCCTGATAACAACTCAATAGTTAACATGTGGTACTTCTGACACCGCGGTGGAGAAACGCTGCACATACTCTCTCAAGGACTCACCATTCTTTTGTACCACCGTGAACAAGAAGGAGGCCGTCTTGGGGTGCTTTTTGTTCATGGACAAGTGATTAAGAAAGCGCTTGGTCAGCTGCTCTAAACCGGTAATGGTAATGGTAAGGTTGGGTAGTTGATTGAACCAGCTAAGCGCCCGTCCAGAGAGTGTGGTTCAAATTTTTTTGCAGTAGCCGGCATCGTTGACATCATACATGTCAGCTTTGGCTTTGAACTTATCAACATGCTCCTGAGGGTCTCCTGCTCCCTCATACTAGTTCAAGTGTGGTATCTTAAGTCCTTGAGGTAGAGACTCTGTCAAAATCGCCCGGCAGAAGGCACTTCTCTTAGGGGGTGCTACAACTATTGGCACCAGCTGCATGTTATCATACCTTCCACGATCATCTAAACTTTCATCACGGAGGGCGCATGACTACGCCAGCCTTCACGCCTTGGCAAGGTTTCTTCGGGGGTCAAGGATGCTCGACCTCTACAAGACCTTGGAGGCGTTGGTCTTCAGTCTCTTCCCCGTGGTGGTCTCTCACGCAGTGAAACCACATTGTTCTTTTCTTTTTTGTGTGCTGCCCCATTCACTGTAGAGTTGGATCGCCTTGATCCAATTCTTTCGGGGGTCAAGGATTCTTGACCTCGGCGGGGGGATTGGCTACGCTCCACTCTTTGGGGGGGACTCTTATCTTGAGGCTCCTGGCTCCTATGCACTTACGGAGGGGATGGAACTTGCGGCCTCTTCTCTTGAGGTATGGGCGACCGCTGATGGCTTCTCACGTGGGGGTCTTGCCCCCCTATTATTTGATGGAACAGGTGTTGCTCGTGAAGGGTGTGCAAGGGCATATTGCTGGACTGCCCGTGCTGTTGCCCTCACTGATGCATTCTCAACGAGAGCAAGTAGTGCCTCCTGAGTGATCTCGAACACCCTAGTGGCAGGGGATGAAATCATTGCTTGCATCACAGGAGGTGCATTTTGCTCGTTCACTGGGGGTGGCACGTCAGGATCCCCGCCATCAGCCTGTCCATTCAGGGGATCTTCTTCACCTACTTGTATGTTGGGCTGTTCTTCAGGCGTTAGATTAGGAACTTCATCGGCCGTCGTTGGCTGATTGTTGTTAGTCATCATATCACTGGTAGTACGTGTTTGGGACCTAGTTTGCATACTCAGTGGCTGAAGCGCTGTTCCCATAGACGACGCCAAACTGTTGATGGTAAAAATCGTCAGTCAGAAATTGTCACGTGAATCACCACGTGGGGTGCAGAATCCGATCCAACTCAGGACAAACTAGGTTGGGGGTTGATGAATGTATAGACTGCACTCACTTTAAGTTAGCTGCTTACGTACCCGATGAATGGGGATCAAGTCAGTTCGTAGTTCTTTATTGGAATTACTCTCAGATTTAACTAGTGTGTTTTTCTGGAAAGAGTAGATAATGAGCTTTTATCAACTCCTCTAAGGTATTCATATGGAGCTAGTAGTGGGCTATGGGCTGTGGGTTGAATTTTAGCAGTAGCTCACCAGGCTTAGTAATATACCCTTTATTTAGCCCTTAGACTATTGAAATATCTTACTTAACTTCAGGGCCTTAATAACGTAACGGCCCATCATTCTCGCCAGGCTGTCAACCCTTTGGGTTTGACTTTCATATCACCCGCGGACTGGATTTTCGAGTGGTGCCCCGGCCCAAGTCGGGGGTAGATTAATTACCGTAATGTCCTTAGACACTTTTGGTGTTTATCAATATATATATTAGTCTATTATTTTTCTTTTTAATTTGGATTTTTGTAAGATCTCATTGATTGAAATTAGTTTTACTTAGATGAATTTCATAAAGAAATGCTTTTCCAACAAAAAAGATCTTGAACTAAAAGTGTAAGATCAGCTAGGAATATTATATATATATATATATATATATATATATATATATATCCAGCTAGCTACTCTCCTTTATCAATATTTCAACTTGGATTAGAATAATTGCAATAAAACATCTTAATTAATCTTAGAATATCATATTGAAGTGAAGGCGAACAAAACAAAGTTGGGTTTGGTAAGAAGAGAATAAGTCGACAAGAAGAAGAGAACAATCAGAACAATCTCTACAGTTAGACACCTAATATTCAATCATGCATGACTATATATTTCCCAAGTGGGGGCACGTCCAATTTCCACGCATTTTCATCAAATCACCTATATATACATATATATATAACCCTATAAGCATTGGCCCATCATACATAATGATCTTTAGTATATTATAATTGGCTCCCAATCGAGGAATATAGCAAGTAAATTTTTTCTTAAGTTGAATTTGGTGCTAATTCAAATTAGCATTTCAAATTTTATTCTTCTACATTATTATTATTTTCTTGTAGCTTTCATTTGTGGGGATGGGAAAGCTGAGTAAAATGGATTCGTTGGTCAAAGCTGTGAAAGAGGCGTGTGGTAGTTCCAATGGTCACAAGAAAGAAAAAGATGAAGAAGTGAAGTTCAAAAAACTCTTGCAAGCCAAAGAAAAGGTGGTCAAACTTCATTTCTTTGTCCAGGACGCCTTAGGTGGCCCAAACGCCACCGTTTGGGAGGTGGCTCGATCCGAAATAACCTCCACGAAAACCACGTCTTTTGGCCAAGTGAGAGTGCTGGATGATGTGATAACAGCTGAGCCTGATCGCAACTCGGATAAGTTGGGTCGGGCTCAGGGTGTTATAACTTTTGCGGGGCTGGAGGAATCGGCTCTAACTATGAGTCTCAACTTTTACTTTACATCCGGGAACTATAGTGGGAGCACTCTTTGCGTCGTGGGGAGAAATCCCATTTCAAGCAAGAATCGTGAACTGCCCGTTGTTGGTGGGACCGGGGTTTTTCGTATGGCTCGTGGGTATTCTATCTCGAATACATATTCCTATGATGCTGCTACAAATTATGGTGTTCTTGAGTACACTGTTTATGTGGCTTATGTGGAAGATCAAGATTCTATTTGACAAATTGCTTCTATCAAGTGATTTATCGTAGTTTGTATAAAGCATTTTTAATGTGTATTTGTTATGTGAGAATGTGAGACAATGGGATTCGATCTCATGCTTTGTAAGGAATCGCCATAGATGGTTACATGTCTTTTGAGTAGTTATTTTCGTACAGGATAATTGCAATATTAGTCCCATAAGATTGAGGCGCAGTTAGTAATTTTTATTTCGTTGTTTATAAATTTGCAAATTTGATCTTATAAGATGCAATTGTTTGCAATTTTGGCCTCATATGTTAAAAATTGGACGGAGTTTCGTCCATGATATGTACACGCCGTTAATTTTATTACTGATCACTTAACATGCACGTGACCAAACTAATAGTTTTGTCCGTATTTTAATGACAGAGACCAAAAAATACCAAAATTTATATCCTATGAAACTAATTCTGTAAGTTTATAAATATTGGGACTAAAATTACAAGGAATCATATTATATAGGACTAAATTTGCGCTTTCCATTTTGTACGTGTAATGGGAGTTTGTAAAGTTATTTTCTTCATTACTATTTCAACGTGTTAAAGAGTTCTTTCCACACGAGATTCTCTATTGCAAAATGGTATTGCATCTCCTATTGCATTCATTCTATGCATGACAAATGTATAAATTTTTTCCTTAAATATATACGTGATTTGAATTTTGTACACTTGTCATATATAGAGGTGAATGCAATAGGAGATGCAACACCATTTATAATAAAGGATCCGGATTGAGTTCTTTGCGCATCAAGAGATGACGTGGTATCCAAATAGGGTATGAACCCAATCCATCAAAGAAATATCATGCGAGGTACTACATGTAAAATGGTATAAATTGTATCTCTGGCATGCATGCACAAATTTAAATGTCCAGTTGAATATAGTATAAAATAAAATTGTTTAATATTCCAACTAATTACGTATATTAATTTTCATTTATGATTTTAATGTAATAAACTTTTAAATCATAAATTTATTATTTTTAATTTGATATATAATCTAAAGGAAACCAATTAATTAAGTTTTTGATATTATATCAAAACAATAGTGAAGGCCTGAAGGGTCACGATCGAGCAAAATTGGTACAATCATTACAAATTTACAAGAAAAGGAAATATTACTATTAAATGCAATTTTTTTTTTTTTTTATCATAATGATGATTTTCCTTAGTTAAATAGTAATGAAAATTATAGATGCTTTGTTTTCATTGATAGTCCATGATAGAAAATTGGCATTGGAATTATTATTATTCACTATAATTGATGGCACATGACACATGTATATATATATATATATATAAAATATTAGTCAAGTTCAATGTGTTGTTACTAATTAATGTATCACTGTACATGTTTTACCTTTTCACAACAATGGCTAATTAGATAAAATTGCCACTAATAATTTACAAATTATTAGGAATAATTAAAAAAAACTCCCTAACTTACGGGCAAATAAAGTCTCCTCCCTCATTTTTGGCTAATTACATCCACCTTCCTAAAAAGAGTGATGTGTATGTAAACTAACGGAAAGTAATGAAATGTCCGTTTTTCTCTTAAATAAAACAACCAAATTTCTTTTTTTTTTTGAAATTTCGTTAAAGTCAGGTTTACCCTTCTGTGTGTAATAGAAGGCCAACCACCACCTGCAAAAAATCTGGATTTGTTTCTTATTTAATATATATATATATATATATATATATATATATATCATAAAAACAAAAAATTTAAACTTGCACGTGGGGCTCGATGCGAGTGGGGAGGGGATGTGGCCAACGGATTGGGTTGAGGTTGGGCTGTGGATGTCGGAATGGTTGAAGCTTTGGGGTTAGGTAAGTTATCATTTTCCGTACGAAAAGTTAACGGAAGGAGCTGTTTGTTAGTTGATGAATAAAGATAGAGAGGTGGATGTAATTTGTTCAAGATGAGGGAGGAGGTCCTATTTGGTCCATAAGTTAGGGAGTTTTTTTGTACTTGTCCCAAATTATTATCATGAGTACTGTATTCTAACTCAATACATATAATTAGTAACAATTTTTGTATTGTTACTATATCCCGTGGATTATCATTGTAATGAATTATATAAAATTAAATGAGTAATAATAATTTACAATAATGACTTGTACAAATATAATAATTTTAAGAATCATATGCAAATAATCATTAATGATGACAAGTATACTGTATAATACCAATACACAGATAACAAAAATTGTTAATCACTCATGTGGCAATCTTGTAATCAACAAATATCATGTGACAATCTTTTAATCAACAAATATAATGTTAAACTTGTAAAATTTAATATCGTGACAATATACAAAATTTCACCAACCAATTATATTAACAATAACTTTGGTATTTCCATTTCATATCATTTTGTCACTAGCATTAGTAATTTAATTATGGAAAGAGGTGGTAATTTGATAAACTTTTCATTTGTTTATTTTCATGCAAAGATTGAAGTAAAAATTCAAAGCCTATCATCATCCATCGTTGCTTGCCACTTTAGAAAAATTCTTGAGTCGCTGAAAATGATGAGAATTTCCTATTATAGGTGCTCCAGTATTATGACCTATATTTCCATGGACTTCAAAATTGTCTGCTACTAAAGGTTAATAAACAATTAGTATTTGAAAAGTTAGACTATTGGAGTATCAATCATCATGTCCCAAGTCATTATTAATTTTCATTTTCCCAAAGGCGCAAGTGGATGGGTTGCGATGTGATGATTGGATCGCAAGAGAAAATTTCAATTCAGCCTCGTTTAAGTCGAATTTAAGCTAATTTGCTAGATAAGTAAATCGTGTTTGTAATAAAATTGATAAAAAAATGGATTACATTTAAATTCCATCAAATCGGGTGGGGTAGAATTTGCTATTTATGTAATTAGTAATTTGGTAAAACCAAATTAAGTTAAGAGACTAGATTCTTTTACATATATATATATATATTATTAAATGATATCTGACTAAAATTTTAAATTATCATTATATATATATAGTTAATATAACTATTAACACACACTTTTATATATGTGTATGTGGTTTAGAAGTAAATAGCAACAATACAAACACAATTCTTATTATTGTAAAGTCGAACGAGTCAAAGGTCTAGGAGAAGTGGGCTTGTGAACGTTGCTGGAGTTGTATCTCATTTATACTAAATAAAATGTTTGACCAATAATGGCATCGATCTACACTAATTCTAATTAGTTCCTTCAATAATTATTGGTTTCTGTAGAACATATTCACTAAATGCAATATACCTCCATTGATTAACATATATATATATATATAATAATCAATCGTCAAGGATTATTGATTTCCACGTGAGTATAGTTAGATTCTTAATTACCTGGGCACTGTTTTCTTCTACTTCGATTAATCCATCTTATTATAAAGTCTACGAGTTGTGGTCTGTCAACTTTGATCGAGTTATATATATGTACCTAATTCATGCTAAATAATTAAATTAAAGATGCATTTTATAATTTTACAATCCATTGGAACTGCTACTAATTATTGGTACGTAACTAATCCACTAGGTATATACTCAAAGACTTACAGGATAGTTGTGTGTGATCGTAATTTTTATTTGTTTTATTTAGACTTTTTCAGCAAGCTTTATTAGCAGCCACACTGTATCTCATCCATGACATCGCACCGTATTTTTTTGGGGGGGGGGGGGGGGGGGGGGTGGGGGGGGGGGGGGGTGGGGAATAAGCAAACCAAGCTCCATTAAATGTTGACCTCACCATGTTGCTTTAAATATCTTCTATGTATGTTTGTGATATCAAACATTAATATATTTTTCTATGAGAATTTAGAGTTTTTAAATGAAATTATCATTGATATATTGTTTCTGGGTTCGAATCTAGTCACTACTCGACATATGTTAAGAAGGAGTCTTACAAGTTTTTATGAACATGTAATCTAAGGACAACTATACTTAATAACTTTAATGATCTCTAGAGTTGTTAATTCTTATAAATAACCATAGAATTGTTGATAACTTTAACACAGTTCTTGGAAATAATATCAAGGGAAAATTGCATCCACCTCCGCTCGAATATGGACCATGGGCTCAATCAGAGTTGTTTACTTTAACCCTCGAAAGATGTTGATCGATGGGCTGTCTTAATATCTACATCCTATACAATTTAAGTTCTTATTATGAGTTAACTGCAGTTATGGGCCATGAAAGAGAGCATATATGCCTTTGTTAATGGACTTACAACTGTTGAGAAGAACTCATGGGCTGAATTGTTGAAGACTAGTCCTCTCGATTAATTGAAAAGTATATATAGATGGAAACATGACCATAGGAGCATCAAATTAATTTGTGAATGATATTGCATTCCATTTTGCTAGGTAATATGTAACGGATTCAGATGCACTTAAATATCCATTGCAACATAAAAATGCCCACTCTTCATTATAACCTGCAAAGCCATTTTCCGTGGAAAATGCTTGTATAAATCGAGTATTCAATATCAAATGATCCAAGATCAAATCATGTTCACATTCACTATCAAAATGGGATGACATGACTTGATATGAACCATTTAGTATAAACACTTGATCCATGCAAGCATTTTACGTGCATGTCATAATTGAGCCATGCACGAAAGAAGCATATCTATCTATCACTTCGATGTATAAAAGCTCCAAATTCTTCTTGCGATATTTGCCCTGACTGGTTCTCGGTGCAGCAACCTCAAGTTAGATTTGGGTTCAAGTTAGGCGAGATGCCAAATGTAGGATAATTCTTGAGTTGTTGCATGAAAAGTGTAGTAAGCAGTCCCACAAACTTATCAAAAAAAAAACAGTAAGCAGTCCCAAAAATTAGAACTAGTATAAAATCTAATGAAAAACGATAGGCATCAATGAAACATACGAGATCTTTTATTGTAAAATAGTGTTTGCATCTTGTCTTACATATCATGTCGTCTGTACGACAAGTTTATATAATTTATATTAAATTGGGAAAATTACACACAAACCCTCTCACTTACTGGACAATTAACAAAATACTTCTCATTTATTGAAAATTACCAACACACCCCTTCATGTTAAAGATATCTTACAATTACACCCCTTGTGTGTTTAAAATTCTTACAGTTTTTTACCCTTGTGTAATTTTTCCTATTGAATTTATATTCAAGAAAATATTTCATATTTGGAGTGTAATAGGAGATTACATATTTCTCGTCACATGAAAAACAGAGACCCGTCTCACGCTGGAGTTGGAGCTCTTGTGGCGAAAGTCGCAGAAAGGGTGTTGGACGCGTGGTGTTTGGTTGGGGATTCAGATTTGGTTTGGGTGGAAGTGGCACTAGGTGTGATGGGGAATGTGGTGGAGGCACTGGTGAGTTGCACCATTGAGTGGAATCCAGTTGTTGGTCTTGGATTTCTTCCTCTATTAGTTTAGCGAGCCCGATAGCATCTGTAGTTGTGTTTGGTTTGAGGATTTGTAATTCGCATTGAATTTTGGGTTTTAAGCCCGAAAGGAAGCAATTAAGGAGATGGGAATCGGAAAGGCCATAGACGCAGTTTGAAAGTGATTCGAAGTTGTTTTGGAATGCTGAAACAGTGGTCGGTTACGTTGCATCAATTGAACCATGTGAGGGCGGAACCAACAAAATAGAAGGAGACTAAGTCAATTTTGTCGTGCTCGGCGATGTGATGAAGGGCTAAATAGCATTTTGTTTGTGTTAACCAGTCAAGGGGTGCCGTTCCATCGAATTGGTTGAGGTCAAGGCGGATTGGGCGGGGTGCAAATGTTGTGAGTGGCTGTGGATTGTGGGTAAGAGGGATCTGCCCAAGAATGGAACCTGTTTGGGCAGAAGATGAGGATTCTGGTGTAATGGGGCTGGAACGTTCAGGTTGTTTTTGGAGACGGGCGATTGATACAACGAGTTCGTTCATTGTTTTGGTGAGTGATGCGATTGATGTTTGTGTTGTAGCAGATAACTCTTGAATGGAAGATTGTGTGTTGGTGGTGGTTTGAATGAGTTCGGCTATGGAGGCATCATGGCTCGCAGTGGTGGTTTGGAGGTTGTTAACAATCTCTTGAATGGCGGTGAGATAGTCGGCCGGTTTCCAACGGGGCATGATAGCTCTCAATGAAAGCACCAATGATGCGAGGCCCGGTTCGAGATGGGTGGTCTCCTTAAGAACTATAAGAACAATAAGAGAGAAAGAGAAGAAACTTTAGGAAGAAAGACTCATTATCATTCTGTATAAAAAAAACTAAATTACATCCTAATATACCCTAATATGCTACTGCATGCACGAATGAAAACAAACAACTAGTGGCCCTATTTACCAGGATAATGGATTAGTGCTCCAATCCATTTAGGAAACTGAATGTAAAGGAAATTGAAAGAAATATGACTAATTCAACCTAAGCTAATGCACGTAATCCTGGAGTTTGCTGGGCATATTCCTCGTCCTCAAGTTTTGATGTGGTGCTGACTGCTGAAGCGGAGGTGTCTTCTGAAGGGTTTCGAGTCATATCAGATTTATCCAAAGCACCAACATGAAACACTTGAATACCTATCCATCTTTGGTTAATTTAGTTACTATAACATGGCGCAGAGATTCCACTCCAGAACATGGAATACGTGAACTTGAACTTC
Source organism: Buddleja alternifolia (assembly GCA_019426215.1). Lineage (NCBI taxonomy): Eukaryota > Viridiplantae > Streptophyta > Magnoliopsida > Lamiales > Scrophulariaceae > Buddleja > Buddleja alternifolia. The sequence continues at coordinate 47,297,383 of CM033390.1, read as the reverse complement.
GTGGTAAAATCTTTGGTTACGTTTAAATATTCCATTACATTATTAATTATATTAATTAGGATCACTGTCTATTACTTGATTTTCATTCTACAGATTGTCAAAGTGAACAAGTGTAAACATAAAAGACATTTAGGCCCTTATTGTAACTTGTAAGAAATCCTACATCCATCTTTGGATCAGAGGTAACCCCGTGGTAAGGCATACTTAATGTCGAAAGAAATAATAATAAAAAAATATCTATCATTACATAATAAATTTAAAATATGCAAAATTTAAAGATTTGAGTTAACGTTTGATGTGTGAGGGTTTCATACCAATAATAATATGCAATATAATATATGAAAATATAGTATAAAACACGAGATTAAATATAAAGAACACAAGAGATTTACGTGGTTCAGAATGAAGACCTATGTCCACTGGTGTAAATTGGTTGCATGGTTTATTCATCCTCATAGGGGGTATTTATACAAGTAATTGATGGGTAGGCTAGAATGGTAAGTCAACTATGCCTAAAATACATAAAGTAATTAATAAGAATAAATCATGATCCTCCATTTTGGTCGAGATCTAATCACGTATATATGGTAAAGAAAAGGTAATTTGCTGGCTTAACCTCCGCAGGTCCGTATATGGAAAGTGTCATGATTGATTGATTCTTGTCTCCAGGCTTGCCTTAAATAGATCTGCTCCACCTGCACAGGTCGGGTAGTCGGGGCCTCCAGCTATGTCCTATGCTTTCTAGAAGAGCCCAAGTCCGTGATCCATTGGGTTTAAGCCCAATAAGTACTTATTTAGTTAGCTTGGCCCAACGACTATTTTCCACTCACATCAATAAGTCCCCCCAACTCTAAAGTTTGACGTAGTCAAGCTGTAAGAGTTTAAAAGAAACATGTATGGTGGGCTAAGCTGACGAAGTTGCCAAGCTGCCTCGGCTACATAGCTACTTGAGCTATAATGCTAAGACGAACCTTCCTCTCCATATAGATCCCAAAAATCGTAATAATTGATTGACTTCCTTTACTCTACTACATCTTTGAGTGTTTAATACTCCATTCTCCCAGGAAACTTCAAATGACATGTTTGATTAGTTGTGGCGATGATCCACCAGTCGCCGTAGTGTCGGGTCTTCTTACTATCCTAGAGGTGCATCCTCTCAAGTCTTCACGTTAGTCCTCCTGCAGGTCTGCTACCACAAGTGGTGCAGCCTACAGTAACTCCTCCAGCTTGTCTAGGGACGGGTACATCAGGTTTTTACGTGCTTTCTTCGAACCCTCCAGACCTACGCAGCTTGGGTAGTCACGTCCATGATATTTTTTAGTTGATCCATGATCTATTTGGTGTATGTTGCGGAGAAATTTCTTTCTTGAGTGCCGATATCACAAAATTACTTTTATCGTTATTATCACGGGTGTGACCTCTCCCGCTACGCCCGAGAATCCTTCATCTGCAAGTCCAGTCATCCTCCATGTAGCTGACCAGCATGCTGTTGCTTCAGCTGGCAGCCTATCGTTGAGGCTACTCTTCCTGATTTAACTAATGTTATTCCTTTCTTTTGCTTGCAAAGTATTTTTCTTCCTTCATAAATTATGCTTTTGAACAAGCGCGTGTACTCCACTCTCTTGCTTTCTCCTTCTCTTCACATGCCTAGGTTGGGGTGCCCAACCTCCCAGATCGTCTCCATCATCTAGGTCTAGTCGACGCACATGATGTCCCTCTAGAGCTAAGCACTTTTTCCTAGACGTATTGTCTCTTTTCTCTCCTTCCTCTTCCATATGGTGCGAACATTACTCCTTCTATTGGTGCCAGAATAGAACCTGAATAGTAGATTTCTTCTTTTCAAGAACATTGGTTTTGAATGGGCATGTATAAAACAATTTCATTTCTTTCGCTTTTTGTTATTTCCGTACTTGCCCAAGTTAGGGCAGGCATCTCCCTGCTAAGGCTTTATGAATTTGCTATTGGTACATTTTTCTCATCTTGACTGACTTGCCCAGGTTAGGCCAGGGACATCTGCGGCCTTTCCCCAGCTTAGGGTTTACTTTGTGTTTGAGACTTGTATTGCTTAGCTTTGTCTTTGCCTTACCTTCCTTGTTTCACAAAGTAAAAAATAGAACCGGACTTGCCCTACCTCCTTAGAGGAGTAGGTTAGCCTTAGTGTCACTTCATCATGAGATAAATTTAGTAGGACAAACAGTGAATCAAATTGCTATAAAATATTGCGCTCATAAAATTTTCATAAAATATTTTGACCACACCTCCATCCTGGCATCTCAAACATTTTCTCAGCATTTCCTGTGGAATCCGACATCTAATATTCCTCGCAAAAAATCAAACAAAATTTATTAGTTTCCAGGTGGTACCCACCAGACTTATACTGAGCTATAGCTTTAGCTGGGTCAGGTGGTCCACATTTTTGCAATCGTGGGGACTTGCATTCGTACTTTCTCTTATGCAATCATGGGGACCTGCATTGGGATCAAACACCCTCTTCCAGGTGCGTACAATCGTGGGGACTTGTACCACCTCTTGTGCAATCGTGGAGACTTGCACATGGGATCAAACACTCGTCATTAAGCGCGTACAATCATGGAGACTTGCACCGCAACTATGCAATCGTGGGGACTTGCATTTACCTCTTGCCTTATATCCCCTTTTTCCTCCCTCCGTACCAAAATATTCCTTGACGGGCCAGGGTGGCCAGCCCATACCGAAGGTATCCTTCTTTGTTTCCCATATTTCTCCATACCTTCACTCCTTATTTCTTCTCCAACCTTATGGTTGCCCTTTCCTCCTTATCACTCCAAAACCCGGTCTTCCTTAGGGTAGGCCCATAAATGTTCCCTAGGACTTACCCCTCCTTATTTCTTCCTGGCCTGGGGACCGTTTGATCTGTAGGCGAATTATCCTTACCTAGACAGATCCGGGCCACCCACCCAGATGGTACAGTCCTAGCCTCCAACTATCTCCATTTCACCAACTCCCCTTTACTTCGCAATTCAATATTCATCTTATGTATGTACGCATATATTAATTTAATCTCAAATTTCTCACAAAATAAAATCTTACTAAAAAATTGGAGCTTTGCATGTGACCTTGCAATGAAGGCTTTTACCTGAAAGCACAACAATCAAAACTACAAAAATATTAGTGATTTCGTGAGTCCATAAAAAGAAAGCACATTATAAGTAATCAAACATAAGTTTTTTCAAATTTTGCATGTTCCATGGGCCTAGGGAGTTGTTTTCCTTTGTAGACTCCTCTAGCTAGTAACTTTCTCGAAAAGACAAAAAATCATAAATTCACGAAGACAAATGTTAGTGAAAAGTGTAAGTCCCGCAAAAAACCTTATAAAAGTCTCAGTAAGTATAACTCTTTAATCCTAATTGAATAATATTACAACTTAGTTTATGATGTGGATAAATAGCATGCACATGATGCGTAGATGATGCCTAACCATGCCTATGATGCGCACACAATGCTATGCTCATGATACCTGAATGATGTCCAAGGAGGAGATTTGTTACAAAACTTTTTACGTTTTCTTCCGGTCATGCAAAGACCTAACCTAGATTCCCGCAGTTTCTGAGCAGCATGAGCTGCCTCAGCTATTATCGCCCTTTGTTGAGCAGCCTAAGCCGCTTCAGCTAGTACCCACCTTCGCTGAGTAGCCTTAGTCGCTTCAGCTATTACCGTCCTTTGCTGAGCAACATGAGCCGCTTCAGCTATTACCATCCTTTAGTGAGCAGCATGAGCTGCCTCAGCTATTACTGTCCTGCTGCTCAGCTATTACCGTCCTTTGCTGAGCAGCATGAGCTACCTCAGCTATCACCGTCCTTTGCTGAGCAGCCTTGGCCACTTCAGCTATTACCGTCTTTTCCCACCTTTGCTGAGCAGCCTTGGCTACTTCAGCTATTACCGTCCCTTTTCACCTTTGTTGGGCAGCTCGATCAGCTCTATCTATTGCCGATCTTTCCCGCCTTTGCCGGGCAGCCTGAGCTGCTCCAGCTATTACCCATTTTTTCCACCTTTGCTGGGCAGCTTGAGTTGCTCCAGCTATTGCTGATTTTTCCTACCTTTGCTGGGCAGCCTGAGCTGCTCTAGCTATTGCCGATCTTTCCCACCTTTGCTGGGCAGCCTGAGCTGCTCCAGCTATTGCCGATTTTTCCCACCTTTGCTGGGCAACCTGAGCTGCTCTAGCTATTGCCAATCTTTCCCACCTTTACTTGGCAGCTTGAGCTGCTCCAGCTATTACCGATGTTTCCCACCTTTACTGGGCAGCCTGAGCTGCTCCAGATATTGCTGATCCTTCCCACCTTTGCTAGGCAGCCATATTGCCGATTTTTCCCACCTTTGTTGGGCAGCCTGAGCTACTCCAGCTATTGCCTATTTTTCCTACCTTTGCTGGGCAGCTTGAGCCGCTCCAGCTATTGCCGATTTTTTCCACCTTTGCTGGGCAGCCTGAGCTGCTTCAGCTATTGTCGATTTTTCCTTTACTGGGCAACCTGAGCTACTCCAGCTATTGCTGATCTTTCCCACCTTTGCTGGGGCAGCCTGAGCTGTTCTAGCTATTACCGTCATTTTCCGCCTTTGCTGGGTAGCCTAATCTGCTCCAGCTATTACCGTCATTTCCCGCCTTTGCTGGGCAGCCTGAGCTGCTCCAGCTATTACCATACTTGCCACAAGTATACTACGGTCGCACCTGGATTTTCTATACCTGTATAGCTAGCTCCATAAGCCTTGATTCACCACTGAAAAAGACTCCATATAACGATAAAAACAAACGATATTCATCCATATAAAACTTAATAAACCCATCGATTCATGCCTTTTATAAAGAATAAAAATATGAGTTAGATTTAAAAATGCTCTCTTTTTATTGCTAACCTTTTATTCCATATGTGTGACTTAATTTGTACCCTTAGTGACAACCTTATAGAAAGAAAATATAAGCACGAAAATTATCTGTTATACCCCATAATTTACTCCATATAAAGAGATTGTTTGATAGATCTACAATTTTCGCAAATCCAAAAATATTTTGGCTTTCGATTAAGTTATCGATTAAGTTATGAAGATTAGAACAATCTAATTTTTTAGAAAAATAATATTTAAACATATTGTTTATACTATAAAATAATTTGGGGTTTCGAATTACAGAGCCCAAATAGCCCAAAACTGTAAAAATTCGAAAAGAATGAAATTGGGTCCACAGAAAATGGCAGCTCGAGTCAAGTGCTCGAGCGCTCCAGCTCGAGCAGGTTGCTCAGTTCGAGCTCGAGCAAATGCTCGAGTAGCAAAGAAATTCATGCTCGAGCAACAAAGAAATTCATGCTCAAGCAATGTGCCATTCAATACATACCCCACTTGATATATATATATATATATATATATATATATATATGTGTGTGTGTGTATATATATATATATAAAACAGAAAGAAAGTCCCTAGATGTTTATTTCGAAGAAACGAATCTGAAGAAATAAAATAAAGACCAAATAGCCAATAATCTGCAAAGACGCGCTAATTCGAAAATATTTGAAAGAGCGGTTGAAGGCGGTTCCCGAAGAAAAGGAACGTGGGTTCCTTCAAAATATTTGAAAGAGCAGTTGAGGACGGTTGAAGGCGGTTCCCGAAGGAAAGGAACGTGGGTTCCTTCAAAATATTGCACTTTTTATCAACTTGAAAAAGGAAATAAGATAAGCTTTATACAATCCCTGCACTTGCAGCAGTCACCAAATCAGGGGGGAAAGTGATGAAATTGGATAAAACATGACTCTCGAAAATGACAAGACCCCACTAGCCAATACGCATTATGTAGTACCTCGAATATGTTATGTTTCGAGCTCTTTTCGAGTATGCTTAATTTCGAGGATGTAGTATCTCGAGTATATCTTATTTCGAGTACATGATTTTTCGAACATGTCTTATTTCGAGAACCGCCTTCAACCGTCCTCAACTGCTCTTTCAAATATTTTGAAGGAACCCACGTTCCTTTTCTTCGGGAACCGCCTTCAACCGTCTTCAACCGCTCTTTCAAATATTTTCGAATTAGCGCGTCTTTGCAGATTATTGGCTATTTGGTCTTTATTTTATTTCTTCAGATTCGTTTCTTCGAAATAAACATCTAGGGACTTTCTTTCTGTTATATATATATATACACACACACACACACATATATATATCAAGTGGGGTATGTATTGAATGGCACATTGCTTGAGCATGAATTTCTTTGCTGCTCGAGCATGAATTTCTTTGCTACTCGAGCATTTGCTCGAGCTCGAACTGAGCAACCTGCTCGAGCTGGAGCGCTCGAGCACTTGACTCGAGCTGCCATTTTCTGTGGACCCAATTTCATTCTTTTCGAATTTTTACAGTTTTGGGCTATTTGGGCTCTGTAATTCGAAACCCCAAATTATTTTATAGTATAAACAAATGCCCCCCTAATATACATGAACGTTTCGAGTTCATGTGTATTAAAAAACAAGTCTTTTTATAAGAGACTTTTCGTATTCTGGCAGGTAAAACTTATACGAGGCCCTTCCGTTTTCTCGGCTAGGTAATAGTAATCTCTTCGCGATTAGACACTTTAAACTCTATAAATATTTAATCATCAAAGAGGCCATCATTTACTTTCTCTCTCCTCCCTCCTTTGAAGACTCTCGAAGAAGCCACATACCAAGCATCTTTGAAGGTTTCATCTTCTTTGATTGCCCTTCGATAGTCCTCGAGCTCTCTTCGAATACAACAACTTTTCTTTGTCCATCTTATTTTAATGGCGGATTCTTACGCTCTTTCTCGCTTAGTCGCTCGAGCCACCCTCTTGGATTGTGAAGATACCCAAGATTTATATCAAATTATCAAGGATTTCGAAACCCAATATAATGATGTGAAAATCTCCTCTCTTGGCTCTACCCATGTAATTCCACATTGGGTTTTTGATCGCCGTGGTCAATCCATCTCAGTCTTCGAATACGTGGATGTTTCGAATTTTCCATTATTTTCGAATGCGTAATTTTTGAATTTATGAATGTTTCGAGTGTGGTGATTATATATATATATATATACACATATATATATTTAAGCCCAGAAATGCAAATTTTATCGTAAGAAAAGAAGAAATTGAAAAACCCACTAGCATTAAACATGGTTAATCAAGAAAATACCAAGATTACACCTATAAATTGCACTTTTTATCAACTTGAAAAAGGAAATAAGATAAGCTTTATACAATCCCTGCACTTGCAGCAGTCACCAAATCAGGGGGGAAAGTGATGAAATTGGATAAAACATGACTCTCGAAAATGACAAGACCCCACTAGCCAATATGCATTATGTAGTACCTCGAATATGTTATGTTTCGAGCTCTTTTCGAGTATGCTTAATTTCGAGGATGTAGTATCTCGAGTATATCTTATTTCGAGTACATGATTTTTCGAACATGTCTTATTTCGAGTATATGATATTTCGAACATGTCTGATTTCGAGTACGTGATATTTCGAGTTTAGCCATTTTGAATACTTTGATATTTCGAATTCAGTGATTTCGAGCACCTTGACATTTCGAGTTGAACAGGGGCCCAATTCAAGGGTGTTCACCATTTCGAGCTCAAGAGATTTTGACTCAGCTAAGGATGCCTGAGCTTCTGGAGTTTTATCCATGGGTTCAATGATTTCTTTAACTCGAATACTCTGGATTGAAGGTTCGAAAAGGGGCTTATTTTGATTTCGAGATTGTTCATCGTTTTGACTCAGATAAAAAATAAGAGTAAAATTATCGGTGAGACTTCTTGCCCTTCAGTATTTTGTTGATTCGCAAAATATTTCGAAATTATTGAATTCTAAATATCAATGTGCTCGATTGAATTCGAAATGTCAAGGTATTCGAAATTGCTGAATTCAAAATATCAAGGTGTTCGAATTTGCAGAATTTGAAATCTTAAGGTGTTCGAGAATCATTTTTACTCGAAAAACCAATAAGCTAGAAGTCACTGTGGGGTTGTAAACGTTTACTTCTCCTTTATATATATATATATATATATATATATACACACACACACATGTAGAGAGCACCATCCAGCCACAAAGTTTGACATAGTCGTGCGTGTGTGGGTAGTTTCTTTATGGAGAAAATGCATGATTGGTTAGTAATTAATATAATTACAATTATTAGTGGGTTCCACCTTAAGTGGACTTTGTCCAAAATACAATTTAAATGCAGGTTGGCGGGTTGCTCGAACAGGCTCTTGCTCGAGCTGCTTATTCGAGCAACTTGCTCGAGCTGCTTATTCGAGCAACTTGCTCGAGCTGTTTGTTAGAGCAATTAGTTCGAACTTTTTTCTGAGAAAATCGTAGAAAAATTATTTCTTTCATTTTTTCGAGTTACCCCTTCGATTACGAATCGATTCGAAGTATTTTACCGAATGTTTGAAACTATCCATAAATACAAATTTAAAAACATAATTCGAAACATTAAGATTGACCCATTTTGATTTGCCCGAATTTCTTCATAACTCTTTGAGATGATGAGTCTTCAATTTTCCTGGCATTTAGCTATTGTTTTTTTCGAAAACCAGGCCTGTACATCCTCTCAATAACCATTTCGATCTGATTTAGGGATCAAAGAATTTCCCCCCAATACTTCCTCCCATATGGGCATCGGGCACAACTTGCCCCCCCTGCATATGGTACTCGGATATTATTTGGGAACGTAAGAATTCCTTGACTTATCGGTACATTCGAGAAACCATTGTTTCCCGTAATAAAAGGAGCGTTCGACTAACTCCCACTGTGGTCGCCATTTATTTGTTTCGAAAATAAAAAACAAACTAGATTAGGGTGGATCCAACTGCGTGTTCCGAGCCCCGCGATAATTCTTTTCTTAGAATTATCTTTCAACCCCCGCGTTCGAGTTCGATGCGCTAGACGGTGGTTCAGACTTTAACACTTCGACGTGTTGTTTAAATTAGTTGTTAGGACCGCAATTGACTAAAATATTTATCGTCTTCGAATGACACAATAATACAGTGAAAGAAAGATTCAAGTCCAGATAAAAACTATCTCTCTGATACTTAAATCTGACACAAGATAGTCTTATACCTACGTGAGAATCTCTCGATCGAATGTATTATTTTTTAACCCCTGCGCTCGAGTCGCATTAATTGAAGTGTTAGTTGTTCATTTCGAATATGAAAAACACTGAATCGAAAGACTCAAGTCAAGATACAAATTACCTATCCGATACTTAAATCTGAATAAAAGATAATTCATATCTCCATGAAAGTTTTCAATTCTGAAACATTACAAACAATCGAATGCGCTAATGCAAATACAAGCCTTGAAGGCAAATCTCATCAAGTCGAATAGTAAATTACACTATGGCTACTCCTAAATTACGTTAAGAGCTACTCCTACATTATGCTATGAACTACTCCTAATTTACGCTAAGAAAAAGAAAATGTAGAAGTCTGATGATCTTGCGATCTTTTTTTTATTTCTTCAGATTCGTTTCTTCGAAATAAACATTTAGGGACTTTCTTTCTATTATATATATATATATACACACACACACACACATATATATATATATATATATATCAAGTGGGGTATGTATTGAATGACACATTGCTTGAGCATGAATTTCTTTGCTGCTCGAGCATGAATTTCTTTGCTACTCGAGCATTTGCTCGAGCTCGAACTGAGCAACCTGCTCGAGCTGGAGCGCTCGAGCACTTGACTCGAGCTGCCATTTTCTGTGGACCCAATTTCATTCTTTTCGAATTTTTACAGTTTTGGGCTATTTGGGCTCTGTAATTCGAAACCCCAAATTATTTTATAGTATAAACACATATGCCACTTAATTGAAATTAATTCGATCTTGTGTGATCAATTTTTATCTAAAACCATAATCCTATAACATGGGATAAACTTCTGTCAAACATATCTCACCCCTCTTTATATATATATATATATAACAAAACAAATTGACTTTTCAAACAGAGATGTTCGCCTGCATGCTGATTATGAAATTTCAAAGGAAAATGTGCATATTTTTTAAAAAATAAGAAATAACATAACTTCGTCACTTATCTTTAGAAATTGGACTTTGCGTCAGCGGCTAAGGAAACCATCATCATGAAATTCAAAAAGTTGAGCTCCATCCTCTAATTCGTGACAAACAATTTACTAGTACGTAAAAATAATTCATGTTTCGCTCAATATTCTCACAGACGGTGCTAATTGATGTGTGTGGGGTTTCACACCAATAATAATATGTAATATAATATATGAAAATATAGTATAAAGCACGAGATTAAATATAAAGAACACAAGAGATTTACGTGGTTCGGTCTAATGAAGACTTACGTCCACGGGTGTAAATTGGTTGCTTGGTTTATTCATCCTCATAAGGAGTATTTATACAAGTAATTGATGGATAGGCTAGAATGGTAAGTCAACTATGCCTAAAATACATAAGGTAATAAGAATAAATCATGATGCCTCCAGTTTGGTCGAGATCTAATCACATATATATGGTAAAGAAAAGGTAATCTGCTGGCTTGACCTCCGTAGGCCCCCATGTGGAAAGTATCTTGATTGAGTGGTTCTTGTCTCCAGGTTTGCTTTAAATAGATCTGCTCCACCTGCACAGGTCGGGTTTTCGGGGCCTCCAACTATGTCCTATGCTTTCTAGAAGAACCCAAGTCTGTGATCCATTGGGTTTAAGCCCAATAAGTACTTATTTAGTTAGCTTGGCCCAACGACTATTTTCCACTCACATCAACGTTAATGATTATCACTGAATTTTTTTTTTCATACGAGTAACAAATCATATCAACTTAACAAAATAATAATACATGATTGGTAAAAACTAACAAAAAATATTTTAAAAAACCAAATTATTAATAACTATCATTCATAAGGAATGCAGATATAGAAAATGTAGTTTTTTATTTGATTTTAAATTGCATTGGTAAATATCTTATTTTAAATTTTAGAATTTGATTATCTTACACATAAAGATTCATAATTATATTTATCCAAGGAAAAATTGCATATTACCTCCACGTGTTATTGTTTATTTGCTGAAAATCTACTCGTTTTAATTTTTTTGCATGAAATCCCCTTGCGTTAGTCTAAATCTTGCACATTCTCTCTCCCCTTGTTGCTAATCTGCCGTTAAAAATCCTGATGCCGTCAATTTTGGTTGAAATGACAGTTGTGTCCAGGTCTAATTTAGGATTAAATGCACTTTTCATCCCTAAAAATGTCTATGCTATCATTTACCCCAACATAATAGAATTTAGTAGTTTTTTTTTCCATTAATTTTCTTTTGTTCCTAATTCTAATCATCATTTTTTTGTTAAAAGTTTATACTGCTTTTCCAGAAAATAAAAACAAAATCATAAAATTCAGAAAAATAATTTTTTTGAATAGAAATAATCAAAAAAATACATAATTTGAGAAATAGATAGGAAACATATCGCGCCACTCCACTTAAAGGTGCAAACATGGTCTTAAATTTTGATTTTGGTATAGATATCGGGTTAGTAATTTTACAGAAATCTTGATGAAAATTTCGAGGATATTCAAAATTTAGGTTTCGATTTTAAGAAATTATGGAAATTTATAGAAATATTTGAAAATTTACAAATAAACTTTTAATAGCTTTAATTATTATACTTATGCATCTTTAATTATTATACTTATGCATCTTTTACATTAATAATATTTCACATATAATAAATGTATAATGAAACTTGTTATATAGTATGATCAAAACTTGTTACATTTTTGATAAGCGAAATAAAAATAAAAATCAAATCTCTTAAAAACTTCATTAAAATTAAGTGTACCACAAGTTTAGTAAAAATCATGTGCGTGGTTGCGGTGAATGGTTGGTAGGTGTGGACCAATTTGAAATATTATTTTTACATAATAAATATTTAAAATGTATAAAAAAATAAATAGTATTCAAAATTTCGGGAAATATCTGGTTTCGGGGAAAATTCCAAGCTAAATTTCGATGGATATTTAACAAAAGTATTTTAACATTATTTTTAAATTTAGAGAAATTTTGGGTTTTGAACAAAATTTTTGAGTTTCGGTCAAAATTTCGAAATCGCTAGAATCAACAAAATCACTGTAGTTGCTATTGCTCTTGTTATTAATTTTTTCCGATGATTATTTCATTTTATTGTACCTTACTTGTATCTCAGTTGAAATTAACGTGTCATTAATTCCCAATTATTTTGGCAGAATTTAGAAGTCGCATTTATGGCAGTTGAAATTATCATTTTGGAAGAAAATGGGAATAAACTCGGGGGCCTCTTGTATTACATTTTTAAGTTCTTGATGAATGTGATTGCTTTACTTCCTTTACTTTCATATATTGCAGTTTATGAGGAACTATGCTACTGCTCCTCCTGTGAAAGAGCAGAAATTCACTACAAGAAAAACATCAAATAGGAACAAAAAATTAGGAAGCAAAGTAAATTTGTTGGCAATTGGCTACAAATTTAGCAACCAATGTGATTTCAAGCTCTCCTACAAAATTAACATCAAATGATTTTGTTGTAAAAATTATGAACAAATTTATTCGTTCCCAAAATTTGTAGCAAATTTTTCGTTCCATCAAAAAATGGAGGCAAACTTCCCTCCATTTTTCTTGTTCCTAAATTTGTAGCTGAATATTCTGTAAAATTAAATAAGAAATTAATAAAATTTGCCAACAAAAATATTTTTTGGAAAATGAGAGGAAATATAATATTGTTTTTTAGGAACAAGCAATTGATGTTGAATACCCTAATGATTCAAAGTAAATAATAAATAAATGTTAATAATTACCTAATAGATTTAAAAATATTTTGTGGAATATATTATAACATGAAGCTATTGTTAACAAAAACGTAAAAAAAACACACGCATATATATATATATATATATTATATTTTATCTATTTTAGATGTTATTTATTTTGAATTTTTTCTTAAAATTAAGAAAGTTGTTATTTATGATTTAGGGTTAAAATTGATCATCTTATAAAATGTCAGTTGCTATTATTTATGTATATAAATTATTGTTAAATTATTAAATATCTTTGTGCTTTCATTTATTTTCTAACTTATTAATTCAATGGATTGAGTTTTGTCTATATATAGAGCTTAAGTCCGAGCTAAGTGTTATGTGTCCTAAACCCCTAAACCCTAACCCCTAACCCCTAAACCCTAAACCCTATATAAAAGGATGAGTTATACAAAAATAGAAATTAAGTTGTGATATTCTTGTAAGCAATTAGAGACATAATTAATGGATTTGTTGTGTTTAATTTTCTATTTCTTTTTTTTATTTATCTTAATTGGTCGTGGATAGGAGACTAATATAATAAACTACAATAGTATACTAACTACTCTAGTATAATGTTTGTGTGGTCAATGATTAAAAAATATTTGTTCGGATTTGTCAGGTCAGTGTATTCACCTTCGCCTAAAAGTAAAAAAAAAACAAAAAAAAATACACTTTAGCATTTAGGAAAGATATGACATAAGAATTTTGCATGAGCTAATTTTAGCATATATAATTATTAATTGACATGAACATATTATTAAATTTTTAATGGTAAATGTCCAAGAAAACAATTGTTATTCATTAAATTAAAAAATAATTGATTTCAAAAATAAAATTATAATGTACGTACATGTACTCTTATTTGACTTTTATTTGAATAAAAGTAGTAGTTGCCATTTAGCAAAGGATTTTGTTGACAAAATGTAGTTAATTATAATATTTTTTGTTAGTAAATTAAAGTGAAAAGGGTCAGCCCCTAAAATTATAATATTGTTTGTAGTAAATTTAATTAAAAAAAAGGTATTCCTAAGATATGAACCAGCAACCTATCCCTTAAAAAAATGAGCACCTACCACTAGAGCATATGTCAATATTACTACATAGAAAGTAGCTATAACAACATATTTCTACTTACCCATCTCTCTACAGATTTTGTTCACGTGAAGGCTGGACAAAATATTTTAGTTTTTAATTTTTTTTATCCTAGCCCAAAATAAACACCAATATTTCAGCCAAATATTCCTTCCCTCCAAGTTTTTTTTTTTGGGGTTAGTCTTTCCCTCTTGTATTTACTTTCTAATCTTCATCTCACTCTCCCTCCTCTTTCTCAAGCTACACATTCTTCTTGTGGGTTGTTGATTCAATCGATCCCGAGGAGCCCTAGGAGAGCCCCTTTGGTGCTGAAAATTTTGGAAGGTAATTGGATTGCACTCCTTAATTTGTCCTCCTTAATTTTCTACAAATTTTCTGGTTGTAATTGGCTGAAAATTTTGGAAGGTAATTGGATTGCACTCCTTAATTTTGGAAGGTAATTGGATATATCAAGTGGAGATCGGTTACAAATTTTCTACATAAAAATTAGGCATATTTGATAAAATCTGGTTGTCAAACTGTTTTCCCCCCTTTTATCGCTCAATTCTATGCTCAAAATTTCTTTCTCTCGGGAATAACTAGGTTGAGGGTCATATGTCATAAGAAATAACCATGTTACTAATTTCTAATGAACCAAAGGGAGCTTGGTTTTGATTTTTCTACACAAAGTTATGCATATATTATCAAAATCTGCCATTGTTTTTCGGTTTCTGTTTTTTGGTCCAAGTTTCTACTAAAATCTGCTTTAACTCGGGAGGAACCAGGATGCACGACATACACCATTTGAAAGCTTCATGTGTGTAGTTTTCATTGCATTGAACGGATCACCATTACGATTTTTCGCCACAAAGTTATGTGCATTATACCAAAACTGTCACTAGTAGCTGTTCTATTTCGTTTTTGGCCCAAGCTACTTCTAAATTCTGCTTTAACTTGATAGGAATCATGCTGAAAGTCATATTCCATTTTCAACTCCCATATGCTCAAAATTTCTTTCTCTCGGGAATAACTAGGTTGAGGGTCATATGTCATAAGAAATAACCATGTCTAATTTCTAATGAACCAAAGGGAGCTTGGTTTTGATTTTTCTACACAAAGTTATGCATATATTATCAAAATCTGCCATTGTTTTTCGGTTTCTATTTTTTGGTCCAAGTTTCTACTAAAATTTACTTTAATTCGGGAGGAACCAGGATGCACGACATACACCATTTGAAAGCTTCATGTGCGTAGTTTTCATTGCATTGAACGGATCACCATTACGATTTTTCGCCACAAAGTTATGTGCATTATACCAAAACTGTCAGTAGTAGCTGTTCTATTTCGTTTTTGGCCCAAGCTACTTCTAAATTCTGCTTTAACTTGATAGGAATCATGCTGAAAGTCATATTCCATTTTCAACTCCCATATGCTCAAAATTTCTTTCTCTCGGGAATAACTAAGTTGAGGGTGATATGTCATACGAAATAACCATGTTACTAATTTCTAATGAACCAAAGGGAGCTTGGTTTTGATTTTTCTACACAAAGTTATGCATATATTATCAAAACCTGCCATTGTTTTTCGGTTTCTGTTTTTTGGTCCAAGTTTCTACTAAAATCTGTTTTAACTCGGGAGGAACCAGGATGCACGACATACACCATTTGAAAGCTTCATGTGTGTAGTTTTCATTGCATTGAACGGATCACCATTACGATTTTTCGCCACAAAGTTATGTGCATTATACCAAAACTGTCAGTAGTAGCTGTTCTATTTCGTTTTTGGCCCAAGCAACTTCTAAATTCTGCTTAAACTTGATAGGAATCATGCTGAAAGTCATATTCCATTTTCAACTCCCATATGCTCAAAATTTCTTTCTCTCGGGAATAACTAAGTTGAGGGTGATATGTCATAAGAAATAACCATGTTACTAATTTCTAATGAACAAAAGGGAGCTTGGTTTTGATTCCTCTACACAAAGTTATGCATATATTATCAAAACCTGCCATTGTTTTTCGGTTTCTTTTTTTTGGTCCAAGTTTCTACTAAAATCTGCTTTAACTCGGGTGGAACCAGGATGCACGACATACACCATTTGAAAGCTTCATGTGTGTAGTTTTCATTGCATTGAACGGATCACCATTACGATTTTTCGCCACAAAGTTATGTGCATTATACCAAAACTGTCAGTAGTAGCTGTTCTATTTCGTTTTTGGCCCAAGCTACTTCTAAATTCTGCTTAAACTTGATAGGAATCATGCTGAAAGTCATATTCCATTTTCAACTCCCATATGCTCAAAATTTCTTTCTCTCGGGAATAACTAAGTTGAGGGTGATATGTCATAAGAAATAACCATGTTACTAATTTCTAATGAACCAAAGGGAGCTTGGTTTTGATTTTTCTACACAAAGTTATGCATATATTATCAAAACCTGCCATTGTTTTTCGGTTTCTGTTTTTTGGTCCAAGTTTCTACTAAAATCTGCTTTAACTCGGGAGGAACCAGGATGCACGACATACACCATTTGAAAGCTTCATGTGTGTAGTTTTCATTGCATTGAACGGATCACCATTACGATTTTTCGCCACGAAGTTATGTGCATTATACCAAAACTGTCAGTAGTAGCTGTTCTATTTCGTTTTTGGCCCAAGCTACTTCTAAATTCTGCTTTAACTTGATAGGAATCATGCTGAAAGTCATATTCCATTTTCAACTCCCATATGCTCAAAATTTTTTCTCTCGGGAATAACTAAGTTGAGGGTGATATGTCATAAGAAATAACCATGTTACTAATTTCTAATGAACCAAAGGGAGCTTGGTTTTGATTTTTCTACACAAAGTTATGCATATATTATCAAAACCTGCCATTGTTTTTCGGTTTCTGTTTTTTGGTCCAAGTTTCTACTAAAATCTGCTTTAACTCGGGAGGAACCAGGATGCACGACATACACCATTTGAAAGCTTCATGTGTGTAGTTTTCATTGCATTGAACGGATCACCATTACGATTTTTCGCCACAAAGTTATGTGCATTATACCAAAACTGTCAATAGTAGCTGTTCTATTTCGTTTTTGGCCCAAGCTACTTCTAAATTCTGCTTTAACTTGATAGGAATCATGCTGAAAGTCATATTCCATTTTCAACTCCCATATGCTCAAAATTTCTTTCTCTCGGGAATAACTAAGTTGAGGGTCATATGTCATAAGAAATAACCATGTCTAATTTCTAATGAACCAAGGGAGCTTGGTTTTGATTTTTCTACACAAAGTTATGCATATATTATCAAAATCTGCCATGTTTTTCGGTTTCTATTTTTTGGTCCAAGTTTCTACAAAATTTACTTTAATTCGGGAGGAACCAGGATGCACGACATACACCATTTGAAAGCTTCATGTTAGTTTTCATTGCATTGAACGGATCACCATTACGATTTTTCGCCACAAAGTTATGTGCATTATACCAAAACTGTCAGTAGTAGCTGTTCTATTTCGTTTTTGGCCCAAGCTACTTCTAAATTCTGCTTTAACTTGATAGGAATCATGCTAAAAGTCATATTCCATTTTCAACTCCCATATGCTCAAAATTTCTTTCTCTCGGGAATAACTAAGTTGAGGGTGATATGTCATACGAAATAACCATGTTACTAATTTCTAATGAACCAAAGGGAGCTTGGTTTTGATTTTTCTACACAAAGTTATGCATATATTATCAAAACTGCCATTGTTTTTCGGTTCTGTTTTTTGGTCCAAGTTTCTACTAAAATCTGTTTAAACTCGGGAGGAACCAGGATGCACGACATACACCATTTGAAAGCTTCATGTGTTAGTTTTCATTGCATTGAACGGATCACCATTACGATTTTTCGCCACAAAGTATGTGCATTATACCAAAACTGTCAGTAGTAGCTGTCTATTTCGTTTTTTGGCCCAGCTACTTCTAAATTCTGTTTTAACTTGATAGGAATCATGCTGAAAGTCATATTCCATTTTCAACTCCCATATGCTCAAAATTTCTTTCTCTCGGAATAACTAAGTTGAGGGTGATATGTCATAAGAAATAACCATGTTACTAATTTCTAATGAACCAAAGGGAGCTTGGTTTTGATTTTTCTATCACATAGTTGATGCTATTTATCAAAACCTGCCATTTGTTTTTTTTCGTTTTTCTGTTTTTGGTCCAAGTTTCTACTAAACCTGCTTTAAACTCGGAGGAACAGGAATGCACGACATACACCATTTGAAAGCTTCATGTTGTGTATTTTCATTCATTGAACGATCCCCATTAGATTTTTCCGCAGCACGAATTTATGTGCATTAAACCAACTGGCAGTAGTAGCTTTCTATTTCGTTTTTGCCGCACTACTTCTAAATTCTGCTTTAACTTGATATGAAATCATGCTGAAAGTCATATTCCAGAGAAAAACGAAAACCAGCAGTCTCTCAAATGTAGTAATCTTATGCCACGAACCCAAACAGAAAAGACCTGCAAATCAAACAAGATTTTATTACGTCCAGCTAAGCATGAATTTCTTACCATGTGGCTCTAAGTCATAGATTATGCAAACTACCCTTTCAAAGGAAAAATTGATACATTTACAACAAAAAGAAAAAGAATTGCAGAGGATGCCTTCACTTGACATGCACATGGCAACACATTTGTCAGAGACGAAGTTACACATTAATAAAAATTAGAGTTGTATAGCATATTCAATGTAAATAATTGAAGTAAATCCAATACGAGTATATTTTATACAGAATTATTGCTGACAAAAGAATGCTATGAATCTTGTCCTGAGACTTGTGCTAACACCATTTTATAGATCATTCCAAGACAGCTTTAATTTTGTGATCTTTCGTTATGTCATATCGAAACCTAAAGAGATATTATCATCCTACACCATAAGACACATTTACACTAGAAGCAGGAAACTGGTTGCTCTCAGATTATCTTAGGGTACAGGAGAAGAAAAAAAAAAAGAAATAGAAAATTAGTATAACCTGCATAACAGTTCACAGACAATATGCATAAAGAAGGCCTAATGTGGCAGAAAGATCCTCATTTGATGAATAAGATATAGAATGGGGAAGACAATGATAGTGTTAGGATTTAACTGGGCGACTAATTCAGAAAGAGAAATTTATAGGGGACTTTCTAAGGAAATGCAAACCACTCCCAGTATTTTTGCAAATTTCAGATTAATTAGTAAGTTATCCAAGCGCATTATATTCCCAAGAAGTTGCACCAAAATTTCAGGTATTACCCCAGTTATACAAATGGTTTCCTGATAAATACTAACTTAAAACCGTTTAGAAATCTTTGTCAACTAAAGGTGAAGATGGTAAAACATTATTAAAGTGAAACAGAAAACAAAATAATCAAAACTTATGATAAGTGCAAAGTTACATGCTACTAGAACAAGTAAGAAACCATGCAATGAGTAGAAACGTGAATACGTGGTTCAAAGATCCAAAAAAGAATGAAAGAAAATCATCCTGAGACTTCTTCAAAAGTTAGGGTAGAATCATGAAAGAAGAAGGGAAATAAAGAGCCAGCGTTAAGCAAGGAGAAAGAAGACACACACACATGCGCTCTTTCTCCCGGTGCAATAAGCTGCCATTGAGATATATCCTTGACATGTGCCTGCTGATTAATTCAGACTCTTGTCAAATAAATCTTAACAAAGCAAGACATGCTACCCTCTACACACAAAAATATCATACAGCACATCCTTATATTGCATATAAATTTGCATTGCTTTGAGTTCTCGAGGAGGATGCCTGGTTGCTTACCAAATGTAGGACATCAATGCTGACAAGGCGTGCATCATCTCCCTCAATTGTTACCAAGAGAACATTTCCAGCAACATCTGCAGTAGTTTTGTTGTTCACTATCTCTTGCCTGTTGGAATACTGTAGGTAGACGGTTTTCCCTCGTACCTGAGCAGGCTCAGATGATGATGCATAATATGATATCATCGCAATAGCTTGATTTAGTTCTGCCTATAAAACATGAAGAGATACAAAGCAAGGAGATCAAAACATAGAAATCTTCTAAGATTCAACAATTGCAGCAAATCAAGCAACAATTTACACTTACGAACTCAATAAAAGCTTGGTTACGATTGGCTCCAACATTACACTTTGTGTTAACAACTCTACCAAATGGCTTCCCCAGTTCAATCAGTTCTTCTTCAGTGCATTCCCATGGTAAGTTCCTCAAATGGAGAACCTGGATGGAGGTTGCGTGTAGCGGAACTGCGGCTGGCTGGAAACAGACGACATTCCGCACTACAACCCAAACTGAAAACGGAGTTGCCAAATTATATATCCTTTACAAATTGACCAGTGCAATAGAGAAGTTTTTACACCACATTTGAATCATAAAGGCATAGAGAAACATAATAAAGATGCACAAAACATACAACGCAAGGTCAGGCCACATGTCTACATCATCCATTTAGTTTAGTTCTATTGAATCACTAGTCAAGTTTCGCCACATACAATGTCGAATAGTAGAAAAAATACATACGAAACCACTCTCTCGCTAACATGCTATACGTTCTTCTCCATTTACTAAAACACTAAAGAGCACACACATATGACCCCTACAGTTTCACCACCCAGAACCCCTTTAGCTATGCTTATCCGTGAAATCGAGCTTGCACAAGCTTCCCAAACTTAAATTGATTTTTTTCATTAAAATCCAATTCACACTTTGTGCCACCCAAGACACCCTTCTACAACATTAATCACGCGTCTGGATAGAAAGTCGAATCTATCGTCATACATCACTCACAAATGTACCTCAGATAAATATGCAAGCAAAGTTCACCCTAGCTCATTTTATCAACAATGCTAGACTGCACATTCTTTTCCAATCAAATGCGCACATAATAAACGATAATCTACTGAAAAAAATAGAAAAATTCTACAAGCTGAAGTTAATTTCATCATCAAATACTAAATAAATGCGTACAAACAAATATCTCTATCTGTAAACACAAACCCCAACTTAATTATCAAAATTGTAATTGAAATCAAATAATTGAGGGTGGGGGCATAAATTTAAACAGAGAGAATTGATAGCGGTACCTGAGGAAATATTTAAGAAATTAGGGTTCAGAGAGAAATTAGGATTTGTTGATTTATGTTCTTTTTCCCAATAATTATCGTTCTGTGTAAAGTATACACCCTGCGGAAGTTAGCAAAAGAGTATAAATCCAACGTGGCTGGCGTACTTTAGCCTCGGTCCATGCGGAATGAAAGCGGGCTTAAGCCATACTAGAATATGGACCTAATATTGGGGTGAATTGTTGGGCCCATTTTGAATTTGGTCTTGTAAGCCCAAGCATTCCAGGTCTAAGATTCAAATGACCCATCCTAAGGTAAACTATTCTTTTTCAAATGAGTAAAAGATTGGTCAAGTCAAGTGAAATTCATAATGGCTACTCAGATAATGAACCGCCATAAAATGTTTTTTGTCAAAGTTCGTTGGAGATTATAGTCTAACTTGGTCTCTACTATTTTATCAACACACTAGAAAACAAGTTTTAGGCTCCACTAAATCGAGTAAGTCAAATTCTCCACCATATCAAGTATTATAAGTTGAACATTGTCATATTATAATACCTTTTTTTATTTACTTTGTTGGTTTATGATGAATCCCAACATAAATCGGTGATCTTTGTCTTGTTAGCAAAATTTGCATTCATGATAGTAAAGTGAAAAGTTAGAAATTTCACATCTAGCAGCATTCGTCATATTCAAGTGAAAAGCTATAGAATTCAAATTTCAACTATACAATTCATGAGCCCTATGTTTTTGCACAATATTTTGATTAGGAATTTTGAATGTAACTATCTTCACACTGTTAGGCCGAACATCTGCCACAATTTTGCTTGTAACCTCGTTTAAGTTTTAATATATTTACTCATGAGAAAAACAAAACCTATATAATTCGTGATTACTAAAATAATAGTTTAAGTAATACTTCCTATGTCTCCCATTTTATTATTTATAATTTTGAAAATATTTCCAAGTAAATATTATCATTTTAGCTCAATACAATAAATTTCTTGTGAACTGATGCTCACAATTAAAATATCAGTATACACTTCGTAAATATCCTATATGGAAAATACTTGGGTGCACCCACACACATAAAAATATAATAAAATATTATATAATTTATTATTATATTGAATAAACTATTTTATTATATTTTTTATGTGTGTGGCACCGTATGCACCCAAGTGTTTTCCGTGTTTTCCCTACTATATTTAAAAAAAATACTATTAAATAACACTCGAGATTTTCATTCATTCACTTCTGATGTTTTGGAATTCCAAATTGAAGTGCTAAACCAGAACTGGAAAGTGCTTATGTCAAAGCTGCGTCCTGATTATTACATAAACCTCAAAAGATCACTAAAAATGGAGCTTCAATCATCATCACTTTCCGCCACATGGAAGCACCAACGTTGGAAAGACAACCCCATTTATCCTTCAACAAATCACGACGTCGTTTCCGCTAACAAAGCCATAACTCTTAGCTGCCAAACAGGGGAGCTAGAACGCGCCCGCCATCTGTTCGACACAATGCTCGAACGAACCGTCGTCTCTTGGAACACCATGATCACCGGATACTCTAAATGGAATATGTTTCCTGAAGCTTTGGACTTGATTTCCCTCATGCATCATTCCGATGTTAAGCTCAACGAAACCACGTTTTCGACCTCACTAAGCGTTTGTGGGCGTTCGAAGGCGTTAATCGACGGGAAGAAGATGCATGGGTTGGTTTTGAAATCAGGGCATCAAAGATTTAACCTTGTCGGAAGTGCATTGTTGTATGTATATGCTAACTGTCGTGAAATTGGAGATGGGAGGAGGGTGTTTGATCAGTTGCACCATGAAAATGAGTTGTTGTGGAGTTTGATGTTAGTGGGTTATGTTGAGTGTAATTTGATGAGTGAAGCTTTGAGTGTTTTCGATAGAATGCCGAGGCGTGGTGTGGTGGAATGGACTACGTTGATTTCGGGGTATGTGAAGAGTGACGACGGTTGCAAGAAGGCGTTAGAGATGTTTAAGATGATGAGAGAGAATTATGAAGCTGTTCCTAATGAGTTTACTTTGGATTGTATAGTGAGGGCTTGTGGTAGATTAGGCGATTTGTCGGGTGGAAGAGTTGTTCACGGGCTTCTAATTAAAGGTGGGTTTGAAATTGAGGGTTCTCTAAGTGGTGCATTGATTAGTTTCTATTCAAGCTGTGAAGTCATCGAAGATGCCAAGAACATTTACAATAACATGCCAAATCCTTTCTTGAGTGATTCAAATGAGTTAATAGGAGGGCTCTTAAAGTTGGGTAAGATACACGAAGCCGAGTTGATTTTCTGCAATATGGCTGAGAGGAATTCGGTTTCTTTCAATCTGATGATTAAAGGTTACGCAATGTGTGGCCGGCTCGAGGATTCTAAAAGATTGTTTATGCAAATGCCTGTGAGGATCTTAACATCTCTGAATACCATGATCTTGGTGTATGCTAGGAATGGTGATATTGATAAAGCTTTTGAGCTTTTTGAAAAGGCGAAAGGAGAAGGTAGCCCCATTACGTGGAATTCGATGATTTCAGGATATATTCTAAACGATCAGCATGAAAACGCATTGAAATTGTATTTAACGATGCGTCAAAAATCAATAAGTCAAACGAGATCGACCTTTTCGGTTTTGTTTCATGCATGTGCATGCTTGGGGTCTCTCCAACAAGGAGAACTACTTCATGCACATTTGGAGAAAACGCCATTTGCATCCAATGTCTATGTCGGAACAGCTCTTATCGACATGTATTCAAAATGTGGAAGCATTTCGGCTGCACGAGCTGCATTTATCTGCATATCATATCCCAATGTGGCAGCGTGGACAGCTCTGATTAATGGGTATGCACATCACGGTCTTGGCTCTGACGCGGTATCGTTCTTTAATCTTATGCTAAATTGGGGATAAGTCCAAATGCAGCAACTTTTGTGGCCGTCTTATCCGCTTGCGCTCGTGCAGGTTTAGTAGATGAGGGAATGAGATTCTTTCATTTAATGAAAGAATATTACGATATTACTCCTACGTTAGAGCACTTTACGTGTGTAGTGGATCTCCTCGGTCGGTCAGGTCTTCTACATGAAGCTGAAGAACTTATCGAGGGAATGCCAATTGAAGTTGACAAAATTCTCTTAATTTCTTTGCTCAACGCTAGTTCGTTTTGGATGGACATGGAAATAGCGGAGCGAGTGGCTGAAAAGATGTTCACGTTGGATCCTAAACCGTCGTCCGCATGTGTTATCATGTCTAACATGTATTCAAGATCGGGAAAGTGGGGGCAAAAGGTGAAGGTGAGGGATTTCTTGAGAGAATCGGGAGGTAAGAAGGATCCCGGTTGTAGTTGGATTGACATAAACAACATAAACCACGTTTTTTCTGTAGATGATAGAAACCATCCAAACATTGATATGATATATTCAAGTTTGGAGTCCCTACAAAGAAACGCGCAGTTTAATATTCAATTTGATTTTCCTTTTCGGCGTTGCTAAGGAACTCAAGTGTAATAATTGGATATGCCTTTTAGGCAGTTGGTTCGTGAACCAATTTCAGGGTATACTCAATGGTTCGGAGGCACTCAATCCGTTCAACAAGGTCGCAAGCCCGGGCCGTGATGCTTGATGTGAAAGCGTACTCTTAATGTAAAACTTCTTTGAAGTGAACTTGCATCCAGACTACAGCAAATTTCGAAAAGCTTGTGTCGTACTCATCCAAAAGGCGCATAGAGTAACCAAGGTTTGACCTTCTCTTACAACACCATCTTTGTTTTGTATAGTTCTTTAGTTTTTCCCTTTTTTCCCTTTAGTTGTTATGAATCTGTACAAGAATAATGGTTATGACTCAATTAGATAAATAATATTGACTTTTCTTTCTTGTTTCAGATCAAGTTGGTGCTTGCACTAGATCATACTTGGCCAGTCACGAGATTGTTGAGTTCCGGTACATCTTGGCCGCCTAACATGTGGAGTCCACATATCATGGGGCCATGCTGTCCCGGGACGGCCAAGAGTAACTCACTTGGAGTCTGGTGATGCTGTTCAGGTTGAAGATGGTGCATTTCTATCAAATTCTATGCATATTGACTATACTCCAGGTACATTTTTCATTTTCAGAAATTACCCATTCTCCACAATTTACACCTAAATGCCAAAGTTGTATTCTATAATATAATTTTATAGAGTCCTATATCCCTTTTTTTTTTTTTTTGGTTACTAAAGTCCCATATCTTGTATGGAACATAACATGCAATAAGTTTAATCTGTTGTAACATTATATCATGACACTGTATGAACTATAAACTACATATTCTTCATCTTCACCCTCATACATTTGGAAACACCGAAAAGAAAGAAAAAAGAACCTTGTATGACATATTATACCAGCAAAATGTGACTCTCAAGCCCCAAAAAAATGGATTATACATTTTTACTGATTCTTATGTACCAATATTAACTATGATACAAAAGAATTTGTATACAAATGCTAATGGTATACTATAAATCGAATATTTACTGTACCTAATGTTGGTTCATTTGAAGATGTTGCGTCGAATGTAATCCACTCGAGTTGGATGCTTGAGCTTCATGAGAGCTTTAACTTCATGTTTTCTAACCATTTCTCGCGAAATGTTCAAATTTCCTGCAATTTCTCCAAGTGTTCTATCTCCTTTACCATCAAGCCCATATCTTTGTCTGATCACCACACTCTCCTTGGGCTTCAGTGAGTCAAGCTGTCATAGGATAATAGTAACTAGTAAGTACAGTTTTATTAATATCTCGATTATGTAACTGTAAGCCATACAGAATTCAGAAAGTGAATAATCATAAGAGATGTATAAATTGATATAAAATCATATTCGACAATCCCCTCCCCTAGTCCCCAAGCTTCGTCTATAATGAACCTAAGCTCTGTATCATACTATTCTCTATGCGTCAAATTTTGAAGTACCATAAACTTTAGTGAGAGTTACTAAAAACAACTTAACTTTATGTACAAAAACCCCATGATATTTTTCTATTCAAAAGACCTGTTCCACAAACTTTTCTTTTCAAACTTTTGATCAATTCTTAACTTAAGAAGTTAAAGGTAGTTAAGTTCAAAAAGTCGTTAATTGTAATTCTTAGGTTTTTTCATCTTAATCTTAATTGTTGGCCTTTTTGAACTAATTAAAAAGATTGTGGAATGAGTATTTAAGATTGAAAAATATTTTTGTGAGTTTTCTGAATATAGAAATTTATTCTAGGCAAGTTGAAAACTAGTATAATCATATACCAAAGTATGGTATAAAATACAATTGTAGAATAAGAATAGAATTTTACCACATCATCTAGAGCAAGCCTGAGAAGTGCAGGTTGCTTTCTTCTATCTCCTTCAACACCATCAACATCAGTGATCCCATTTATGAACTCTTCCTGAGTTACTGCATGTCGTGCATGGAGAGAAAAGATGGGCTTCGATACCCTCATCACTTCGTGGTATCTTTCTTGAGAGATTCCCACTCGGTCTATAATTTCGTCTTCAGTAGGCAATCTATGAAGCTCAAACGACAACTCGAGCTTCACCTTCTGTATTTCTACTCGAACCTAATACATGAATCAGTAATATAATCATAAATCATAACCCCATTTTGTAATTCTTGATTTTGAAGAAGAGTGAGAAGAAGAAAAGGGTATCTGGTGAAGCTTACCGAGTCAAGGCCAAAAGAGACCTTTGTAAAGCTTGACAGTGTCATAGAACGAATAATGGCATGCCTGATCCAGAAGAGGCCATATGTTGAGAGGCGGGACTTCCTTTTTGGTTCAAACCGATCAATAGCTGTTATAAGACCCTTTACACCAGCTTGACAAAGGTCTTGGAATCTTGATCCATTTGCAATGTCTTGAAAATACTTGTTCATCGCAAACATAACCAACCGGAGGTTGTGCTGTAAACAAGCAAAGCATAATGGGTTTAGTTGGACCATTTTGATTCAATGTTGATGAACCTCTTGCAACTTTTGAATCTAAACTGAATTTGGGTTAAAACCAGATTAGACAGTTCTCTAGCCATGCATATCTATGTCAAACCACATTCAAAATGAGGTTATAGACTTAACTTATAAAACTAATGCCTATTTAATCAGGCAACTCTCATAAATATCATTTGGTTCTTTTCTCGAAGTGCCATTCTAAAACATCCTCCATAATCTATCTTCTCCCGAGAAAAGACAGCGAGACACAATAGCCAGAAGAGAGAAAAAGCTCATGTTCCATGATATGCCTTACCAAATCTAGAACATCACAATTATGTCTGAGGTTTCGCGTGTGTTCCATGGGTTGGATGGGTTCGACCCATGAGCCAACCCGCCTACACAAAACCCAGATTGTTGGATCTGAACACATGGCATGATTGATACCTCGTGTCCTACCTTGATCTGTGCACCATGGATTTATCTATAAATGCCCCCCAGTTAAATCACAATCAAACATAGATTATAGAATGGATTTATAGAACTAGTGCCTATTTAACCAGACTTAACTCTCAATAATATCATTTGGTTCTTTCTACCAAGTATCATTTCTAAAAGATCCTTCATAACCTTGTCTTTTCCCAACAGAAACTGCACGAAACGATAGCTAGAAGATAAAGGAAAAAACTCATCTCCCACATAAACGAAAGTCTGGAATAAAAGATTCCCAAATTTTCACATAACCCCGTTTCTCCTTAAAAAAAAGCACATATAATTACCTTGATCAACTTGCTTCGGGCAGCTCGACCAACTTCCAACTGTTTCCTCAGCTGAACCGCATCTGTATGAGTTGCTTCAGCTAACTCACCATCTGTTAGCTCTCTTCCCGAATCATTTTGTATAGTCTCCTTAACTTGGAGAATCGCCTAAACCATAACATAAGCAGAAGAAAAGAAAGACTGTCAGCAGATAAAAACAAGTAAAAAAGAATTAAAAATTCAAATAAAATCACATTTTCCATTTTCATTCTTTTCGAATTACTTTCTGAGCATCTAACCTTCATAGGTTGCATCAGCTTAAACAGCCAGGCATGCTCCGATGAAGGAAGAACCGGAGGGATCTTCATTTTCTTCCAGTCTAAGCTGACCAAGTCAGTTGAAGCTGAATAGTCTCTAACAAGTCTATCAATCTTCTCATCTTCATCATTCTTTATATGTTTCTTTTTCCTGGATGATGCAAGAAATTCACCTTCTTTACTCATTCTCAGAGCAATCCTCTTCTCAAGACTCAATCGCACCCCCTTCTTTCTTTCACCCCTCACCACATCGTCAGAAGTTCTCTTTTCTCCCTCCTCAGCTTCTCGAGTCTTTTTCCTTCTTGGCTGTCTTCTCTTTGCGCTTTGATCTTTGACCTCCTCTATTGCAGGACTTCGTTTGTATATGTATTCCAGTTTTGCAGCAGCTTCATTGTAATCCAACTCTAGTGTACTTGGACAGGCTTCATCGATTGAGACAGCATTTACTCGTTCTGGACGCTTTTTCACCTTTCTTAACCTCTTTTCATTTTCTTTATTTGCCTCCAAAGGTAAAGCTAGAGATTCTAGTGGCGCAGTTAGAGCTGTTTTTTTTGCTTTATCGGTTTTGAATGATAAAATGACTGGATTTTTCACTAACGATACACGAGTCAAATATTTTGTGTTCGATCCTAATGGAGTTCGCGCTGCAGAACTGGAAACAGTCACAACTCCCATGCCAAAGCCGTGTGATCCAAAATTTGAAAAATTTCCTAAATACTCAAGACCTGTGACATAAACTTTGAACCATCAACATCATTTAATACTTCATAATATGAAGAATTAAAAAAGCCTAATGAAGTTCAGATACTTCAACAATAACCTCATCATTTAACAAACTAATACCAATTATATAGATCACCGGCATAAATTACATATCAAGTATCACAGAAGCCAAATAGTCGAAACGTTAGGAATAATTCTTATATGTAACTATTGCCCCATCTTAGGAGCTCTCGAAACTACAAGTCATTGACAGAGTTCCTGTACTATAACGAGCACCCAATCCACGCCAATCCATCAATACTCAAATGATCAATAATAATACCAGGACTTCCACTTCAACTTCGACAAGAGGTTATTCAATAAAAATCATCACGAAATTATTCAATTAATTCTGAAGTTACTGCATTAGATGATTCTCAAACTAATTACAATCAGACTGTCCAACAATATCCGGCCATTTCAACAGTGATAACAGAAATGGCACATACCTAATTAGAAGAGCTAATATTAACATCAAAAACTTCCAATACAGAACTCATATATCAAAACAATACACAGAACTAAATATAACACCTTTTTAATCGCAGAAATTGACAGATTTATTCCATTCGCGTAACAAATTAACAGAATATCAATGTATATAACAGTACCTGAGCAAGTGCAAAACTACAGCTCAAAAATCTGACCTAACCGAATCAACTCGGAGATTCCTCTCGCCGCCGACGGAATATTCCGGTGACAAATGTTGTGAAGAAGAAGAACAACAAGAATCTCGAATGATCAGACTATTTTTCGTTCGCCAAAAATATATATTTTTTTTATTTTATATATATGATGATTATAAATACCCCTCGAATTTCGGCGACCACAAGCATTTTTGATATAAATATGGACGGCTTTGGATTGTGGGGATCAGAAGATCGAACGGTCATAAAGTGTTCTTGGTAGCTAGCAAAAGTAGTATGGTGACGTGGCCACTGGGGGGCAGCAGAGAAGAATGGTATGAATAAAAATGCTTACGTGGCAAGCTGACAGTGCAAACTGAAAAGAGAGATATTGTTTGTGCCACGTTATCAATTTCCATTGGAGGAAAGATATTATCCAAAAATTGGTGGGACCTACCTTTGGACGGGGGGTCTGAGAATCCAGACGTTGCCTTATTCCAGCCATCTAAATTCTTTTTTCTTTTTTTTTTGGTGGAGGGTAGAATTGTCTTTTATTCTTGAGGAGCGTCTGCGAACCCTTAAAATAAGTGCGTATTTGCTTATGGCTTATGGTAATCTATTTTAGGAGTGTTTGCGAATCTAAATTATGATTCTATTCTCTTAACTTAAGCAATATTAGTTTCTAATCTATAAGTTGATTAATGAGTGCTTAAAATTGATTTTGATATTTTCGTAATTAAAATGAATGTATTTAAAACATATCTGTCACTTTTAATCACTATTTATTTAATATATATTTTACTTATGGTTGCACATATTGCCTACGTTTGATTATTTCTCACTTCTGATTAATTTCAATTTATAATCATTTTTCTATAATCAGTTGTGTTTGCAAACACTTTTTTAGTTTGTCGCGTAAGAGTTCTAAAAATAGGAAGTCCAAAAGCAATAATAACTATCCATATGATGGGATTATATGATGTCTATTATATAGAAATGATTGTAATGATGTCGATATTCGAAGATGTCGAACTATTTGGAATTCAATAAAAATTATCAAAACTTATACGTGCTTAACTAATTAGTGGTTTGAATTTTCCCTCGTGCACAACTCAACTACCACATCTTTGTCTCTTCGGTACTCATTTTCCATTAATATGCTATGAATCTTGTGTTTGTTGTAGTCTACATTCTCTTGCTGATTTCTACATTCTTTTGATGAATATAGTGTTGGGACTTGCGGCATAATTGTATTTTTCATATTACTGAATTAGAGATTGAGCTCTTTTCGTTTTGAATTTTACAACACCCTCAAATTTAATCATACAATTTAAAATAATTACACATTTGATATGTCATTTTAGTTTTGAATTAAATCAATAATGTGAGTGTTGCATGCTTGTTAATGTTGTTGATTAGGTTCGAAAAATTCATGTGAAAACCACGTGAGCTTCTAGAAGTAATTTTCATATGAATGTTCACCACCAAATAATGTGCATATTTCCATCATTGAATCCCTTATGAGCATTTTGATGAGTTTTCCCTCAAATTCATTCAATATAATAAACAAACCACGTGAACTCAAGTGGCGAATTTCGTCAAAAAAAAAAAATAACGATGTTAACTAAATGCATAATTATTCTTAAATTATGGAGCCAAATAAGTAGTAAGTAAAGTATACAAAACTCATATTCGACAGCGAATTTAATAGGACCAAAAATACAACTTTTCCATCTATGTATACTAACAAATGTTCAAAGTCACACGTCAATGCGTTCATATAGTAATTTTTCAGTTACATGAACTATTTGATGGTATATATATATATATAATTAGGGGATAACAAACTGAGTCGAGTTGAATAAGGTATTGTCCAAATTTGTTTAAACTTTAATTGAGTCGAATATGTACCAAATTTGAGTAGCTAGATCCTATGATGTACGGATACTCTTAAAATCGACCCTGTGCAGTATCATATCTGTATTCGGGACAGATACTCTTGGCTACCGTGTCCATGCTATTTTTGAAGTGTGTGAAAATAAAAAGAAAAGAGAAAATTTTGGATATCGTATCCGACACAAAATTTGAAGTATCCGATACGTTTTGGATACCAGATAGAATATTTTTTTAATATTATACGATAATTTTTTGATTAAAATAAGATAGAGTGGGGGGAAGTCCTGTAAATGTTACAGAAATTGTGGATTATAAGGAATGTATAGATGCTTGTGAACTTGAAGAGATAAGGTGGAGTGGCTGCTATTATACTTAGAATAACAATCATGTATTTTCCAGGATAGATAGAGCTCTCATCAATCATGAATGGTGTAGTACAATGTCTGAAGTTGAAGCCTGTTTCCTGCCACAAGGAGTGTCTGATCACAGTCCTATTGTGATCAAAATGAGTAGTACAGTGGAAACAAAGAAGAGACCATTTAAATTCTTCAATATGTGGTGTGATACACCAATGTTTAATAAGGTAGTAGAGCAGGGATAGAACAGGAGAATTCAGGGCACACAGATGTACAAAGTGGTGAAGAAATTGCAACTGTTGAAACCAGACCTTAAGAAGCTTAACAAAGAGTGTTTCTCTAAGATTGAAAAGAAAGCAGATATCATCTATGCACAGCTCCAGGACTTGCAGCAGCTACTTAACACTAATCCACTTGATTTACAAATACAAGAAAGAGTGAAGGTAAAGCAAAAAGAAAGCAGGAAAGCTAATCTAGCTAGAGAAAAATTCGTACAGCAGAAATCAAAGGTGAATTGGCTTAGCATGGGGGACCTCAATACAAGATACTTCCATGTGGTGTTGCAAAAACAGCAATATAGAACAAGGGTGCGCACTATTCAAGCAGATGGGAGAGTGCTTACGAATTATAATGAAGTGGCAGATCATTTTGTGGGATTTTACAAGACTCTACTGGGCAGTAGCACTGAGGTACAGAAAACAGATGAGAGAGTGTTTCAGCAGGGGCCAAGACTTGACTGGTCAATGCAAATGAAGTTGTTGACACCATTTAGAGCTGAGGAAGTGAAGAAGACTATGTTCACTATAGACTCAACAAAAAGCCCAGGGCCTGATGAGTTTGGAAGTGGTTTTTTTAAAGCCACTTGGGACATTGTAGGAGGTGATGTAACTGAAGCAGTGCTTGACTTTCTGAATAAAGGTAAAATGTTGAAGCAGGTCAATACTACTTTGTTAAGCTTGATTCCCAAAACTGACCAGCCTAGTATGGCAAGTGAATTTAGACCTATTGCATGTTGCAATAGTGTCACAAATGTATTTCAAAAATGCTTACTGCTAGAATAGCTGAAGTCTTACCTTTCCTAGTAAATGAAAACCAAGGAGCATTTACAAAGGGAAGGTCAATTGTGGATAATATACTGATAAGTCAGGAGCTAGTGAGGCACTATAACAGAAAGAATGCATCTCCCAGATGTCTTATGAAAATTGATGTGAGGAAGGCCTATGATTCAGTAGAATGGTAATTTTTGGAAGAGGTGTTAGATGGTCTTAGATTCCCAAAACCTCTGAGTAAACTGATTATGGAATGTGTGACTACTGTAACATTCTCAGTAGTACTGAATGGTGAGTTGCATGGGTATTTTAGAGGACAAAGAGGGTTGAGGCAGGGTGATCCCATGTCACCTCTGCTGTTTGTACTGGTGATGGACTATTTAACAAGAAGATTAAAGCTTGCTGTTGTTGCTCCATCTTTCAGATATCATCCAGGGTATAAAGTGCTTAAGATGACAAATATTTGCTTTGCAGATGATTTAATGATATTCTGCAAAGCAAATATAGATTCAGTCCAGGTTGTTTGGGGTGCATTTAAGGATTTCTCTAAAACTTCAGGATTGGTGGCTAACCAAGGAAAATCCAACATATATATCAGAGGAGGTAATGATGGAATGAAGAGGAAAATGGAACAGATAACAGGTTTCCAGGAAGGTAAGTTCCCAATGAAGTATTTAAGTGTCCCTTTATCTCCAACCAAATGGTCCAAGACAGATTACCATGTGTTGCTTGAGAAGATAACAAAGAATATGACAAAATGGGCTTCAAGGCACCTCTCATATGCAGGTAGGGTTCAATTAATCCATTCAGTGCTGTTATCATTACACACATATTGGGCATCTATTTTTATTATCCCACAAGCCATTATGAAGAAGATAGAGCAAAAAGCCAGGGACTTCTTATGGGGTGGAAATGACAATAAAAAGAGATTGATACCAATCAGCTGGGATCAAGTGTGCAGGAAAAAGGACTATGGAGGATTGAATGTCAAGTGCTGTAAGACATTGAATGTCAAGTGCTGTAAGACATGGAACACTGCAGCCATTGGCAAAATAGTATGAAATCTGGCAAAGAAGAAAGACTCATTGTTTGTGAAGTGGATCAATAGCATATATTTGAAAGATCAAGGGTTCTGGTCCTACACACCACCTGTGGATAGTAGTTGGGCTTGGAAAAAATTGCATTCAGTAAAAGAAAAGTTGAAACAAGGGTTCCTACAAAATGGGGAAAGATTCACTGATCACTCAGGTAAGTACTCTGTGAAAAAATGTTATAATTGGATTAGAGGGGAACAACAAATCTTTAGATATTCCAGGATTGTGTGGAATAAACTGAATATACCTAGGCATGCTTTTACCAGTTGGCTGACACTCCACAAAAGGCTCTTGACAAAAGATAGATTGAAGAGATTTAGGAATGATATTGAAGTTCAATGTGTGCTGTGTGGTGAGCATGATGAAACTATTACTCACTTGTTTTTTGAGTGTGATTGGAGTAAAGAGATATTGACATGTACCCTGAATTGGATGAGAGTCACAATGAGAAACTATGGCTATGTTTGGTTATGTTTTCAAGTCATATTTGGTCCAAAATTTCCGTCAAACAATGTTTGTTTCACATAATATTTCATCAAAAATACACAATTTTTTTCATCTAAAAAAATATAATCATTATTTTTCCTTTTTCTCTCACTTTGTCCTCTATCTCATTCTCTCTCCTCTATTTTTTATACAAAAATTGTCTCTCTCATCTTAATATCCACTATCTCTCTCTCCTCTCTCTATCCCCCTCTCCTCTTTCTCTCTCTCTCCTCACTCTCTCTCTTCTCTCTCCTCACTCTTTCTCTTCTCTTTGACCGTGTCTTTTTTTTTTTTGTAATATTTTTTTGTAATGTTTTGTCATATCTTTGATCATGTACCATTAAACTTTAAAATAGAAAAAAGTTTGTTTGTTTGTAATTCTATCATGAGAAATAGTATTGATAAAATATAGATTAAAATTTATGGAGTTTTCTAAAGTAAAACTTTCAAATTTTGTTTTTCAAATTAGTTATAGTGAAAGTATTTGGATTTATATATATCTATATTTATATACATATATATGTTATTTGTACATATTATTTTAAGATTTTACTTATTTTTTATGTATGTGGCTGTGTATAATTTATCTCATTACTAAATTTGTGATTTGATTGTGTGTGTGGATCGAGAAATGCATGTGTGTTACCCATATTTATATGTGTATGTTTTCTTAATGTATATTATGTGGAAAAAAAAAGGTCTTGGGACAGTCAAAGGCAATTTGACCACGGTCAACTCTGGTTTGACCGAGTCAACCGTGTGGTCAACGCGGATTTGACCGCATGAATAGTGACTTGAAGCAAGGGTTTCTTATTTCGTGGTTTTGGTTTAGATTTGGTAATTGACCTGTAATAGAAGTGACCTAATTATCTAAGAATAGGGTTGTATTTTAATAATTTTTAAAATAAATTACTTATTAATATCTTTTTTATAAATTAAATAAAAAAAAGAAAAAAAAAAAGAAAAAAGAAAAGGGGGGGGGGGGGGAGATTGTTCATCGTCTTCCCCAATCTCCCCTCACACCCCTTTTCCACGCGCACACACACACACACACAGTTTGAGCGCACACAAACACACACAATTACACACACAGTCACACACACACACACACACTATTACACGCACACACAAACACATAATTACACACACAGAAACACACACACAGTCACACACGCACACTGTTACACGCACTCTCACACACGCTGATACGTATATATATATATATATGAATATATATATTTTTCTTTTAATTATATATCAACTATTATTAACACTATTATTTATATATATGTGTGTGTGTGTATATATATACTTTTCTTTTAATTTTATATAAACTACTATTACTACTATTACACATATATATATGTATACACACACACTACTATTACTTACATATATACATATATATTTATCCATATAATAATTATTTCAATCTCAATATTATATTATAATTTTTAATTATTGACAGACAAAAACTTACATGATTTGACAGCTACAGTAATTTATATTCCCTCTGAAAACAAAACCAAACACTATCTCACCAGAAAATCACTCAAAAACCAACTCCCAAAACATAATCAAACATTATCCCATCAAAATTGCACGTGTCCCCATAAAATTTTCACCAATAATTCTCACCAAAATACCATCCCAAAACATAACCAAACATAGCCTATAGGTTTGCACATTGGGTGAGATGACTCATGTATATTTTTAAGAAATTGGGGATTCAAACAGGGGGTGGTGATGGCTGGAGTGATAGGGGTGATAAATCGAATATGGGAAGAGATAAACAAAAGGATCTTTGAACAACAAGAAAGGAAGGCTTGATACAAAAAATGTATCCCTTGATGTGGATGTACAGAATCATTATGATGTTTTGCTTGGTGATTTAATGAAATGCTTACTTTACCTAAAAAAAAGAAAAATAAGAAAATGGATAATATTTTCGGTCTTTTGTGAGATTAAAAATTAAATAAATGGCAAAGAAATTTACAGAACTAAATAAAATTTTACTTATATCAATGAATTTATCGAATCAAATATATATATATATATATGTATATATATATATTATACATGCATATATATACATGTATTATCGGCGTATCGTATCCTAAATTTTGAGATTTGTCATATTTCGTATCCGTGTCCTATCGTACTCGCATCCTCGTATCCGTGCATCAACCTTGATCTTTCTACGCATATATTGTGATTTTTTTAATTAATTGAGTCAAACTCGGGCCAATCATAGAATATTATTGATTAGAAAATGGA
Organism: Buddleja alternifolia; assembly: GCA_019426215.1. Taxonomy (NCBI): domain Eukaryota; kingdom Viridiplantae; phylum Streptophyta; class Magnoliopsida; order Lamiales; family Scrophulariaceae; genus Buddleja; species Buddleja alternifolia. The sequence goes on along the minus strand of CM033390.1, from coordinate 47,260,811 downwards.
GTTCAAGCATGTATATTTAAGGAACCGAGTTCAAACAAACTCTTAACTATCAACCTAGAATTGAATATCGATTAGGTTAGTCTATTTTTCAAATGTATTATAAAAATATTAAGAACATCTAGGTAAGTGTCATATATATATATATACTTGTATATGTGAACGGGGTGTTAAAATTATCAGTCCGGTGCATACAAAAATATTTTCCATTATTTAGTCGACCTCAATTTTACCATATAGTGAACATGACTATATACATTTTCCTTAAAGTTTTAAACAAATAATTTTTTTTTTTTTGGTTTATAACCAGGGTTTCCACCGCCGATCGCAGTGACTAATCCCCTCGCTGATTTGTAGGCACCTCGAAGCGTGGAACAACTGGCTCAGAAATTTAAGGCTGCTCCATACCCAACAAATAAATGGTTTTCATTTCGCTCCAAATCGCACATTATCTTAGGCCGTACTTGGGTTATGAGCCCAGAAATCAGAGCCCAGTTTGAATCTTACTTTCCAATATTTCATTTGGAAGCCTATAGGCCATGTCAAGTGTCAACATAAATGCAAAAAAATTTATTCGTAAATATAATTTGGAGTAAACAAAATATAGATATAAATATATTAAAACAACTTTAAAAGCAAAAATTAAATAAAAATGGAAAACTTGAAATATACTCCCAATAACCATTCAATTCATTTAAAGTTCCCAATCCCGAATATATCCAAAAAACATGGAACACTTAAAATTTATGTTGATATTATTTATCAGAATTCATAATCTCAAAAACTCTTAAGAATGACAATTTGATTTGTGAACTTGAAAAGTCACTCAAATTAGTCAATTGATGGACGTGGATGCGATTCTTGTGTCTTATAATAATGAGTCCACACAATATGATGTGAAAGTACGATTATGAACGGTCCTAGTATTGGTTTCTTCAAAATATTCAGATAAATGAAAACAAATGAAAACTTCGAAAAAGTAATCTAGTAAAGGACCTATATGGATTTTTAATTAACGAGACATATATAGAGGAGGACCGAATAGCTAGTGGTCCGTTTATGGGTGCAATTGACGCAGCTTTCGGCTTAAAATTGCATCCCTAAACCTATACATTGGACCATTATTTGGTAGGATCATTTTATTAATATTACATATATAGTACAAAAGAGGATAGAACTATAAAAATCGCATTTTATGTATACCCTCTAATTAAAAAGCACGACTAGTGCATTAAAATGGCCAATTCTAAATTAGTTGCATATATTAGGACCACCCACATGTGTTGGTGCATAAAGTGCTAATATGTAGAGCTTGAATGCAAAATGTAAATTCTGCATTCTTAAGTAATTAGCCAACCCTAAACTGCATAGAGGAAAGCTACGTCATTTAAGGATATGACTTTAAATATCAATCTTATGCATGTTCAACTTGATACTATTCAAGCTCTTATTGTCAAAACTTGCGTTCATCGACATTTCTAATCAAGGATGTTTCTTTTCAAAAAACAAATAATTGTTTCAAATTTTGTATTTGTAGAAGTTTGTAAATTATATGAGATACTCTATTTCAAAGATATTTCATCTCAAATGTTTTTATCTCAATTAGGCAACACAGTTGTAAGTGGAGAATGAAAGCCTAATATGATTAGCAAGTATTTGGAGCTTTTAATTAAGTTAATACAGTGAGAGGTGATGATCTATAGCCCTGTTTGTAAAAACTTATGGTTTTAAAGAAGTGTTAAATTTTAAAAAAAGTTGCAAAAGTAGTTAAAAAGTTAAAGTTGAGTGTGTTTGCAAAACTTGCTAAAAAATAAAGAAAATAGAAGAAACTGGTAGAAGTACCTAAAGACACGCTTCTAATTTCTGCTTATTTTCAGAGAAGCAGAATCAGAAGCAGTGAAACTAAACAACAGCAAAAAGCGGCTTAAAGCCAGCAAAAAGGTCAAAAGTGTTTTTTTAAGTTTTTGCAACCAGGTTAGGTTAGAAAGACTATGGGAATATCCTCAAGCTAGTGGCACCGCGAAAATAGTGCAATATGTAGGATTGAAGTAAGCTACAATGGAACTTTAGGATATACATTTTAGGGGAATTTTGATTATGTGGGTTGACCAAAATAATAATTATTGTGTTTGATGTTTCAATAATTTTTAGTAATATATTTGTTGTCATTAGACATGTTTCGTTAATTGTTAATAGTGACAAGAATTTTTTTGTCATTAATTATTAAAAGTACAAACAACTTGTATACAATTCTTGTCGCTATTAAATTTGTGAGAACTATTTTTGTGACAAAATAAAATTTTTTGTCATTTAATATATATAATTAGTGATCACAACTTTAACATTGTCATTGGACATTCCACGACAACGAAAAGTGAAATTAGTGATAATTTTTGTTTTGTCACAATAAAGATTTTAATTAGCGACAAGAGTTCCTTTAAAACTGTCACTATTGACAATTTAGTGACAACACAAATAGATCAACAATTATAATTGTTGTCAATAAAGGTGAGTCACTAATTATCAAGAGTGACAACTTTTATACAAATTTTATCACTATTACACATGTAAAACTTATTCTTGTGACAAAACAAGAATTCCTGTTACTAAAAATTTACAAATTAGTGACAAATTTGATATTATCAGTTTAACCTAACATTTTGTCACTAATGTTTTATTTTTTTATAGTGTTTTGTCACTAATGTTTTATTGTTTTTAGTGAACTAGCACTAATAAATAAGATAAGCAAATAATCATTATTTCTAGTTCAATCTCATGAATACATCTTAAATTAAACTCAAAAGTATACAGAAATTATTTGGTGATTCTATTTGAACTTCCATATTGTCCAAGTCTCAAACTTTATGCATTTTCTGAATTGTCACCCCTCTAATTATAAAATCTCTTGCAAACGAAACTAAATTTACAAGCTAAGTGCCTAACACTACATAAAATTTCACTACAAGAAAAACATCAAATAGGAACAAAAAATTAGGAAGCAAAGTAAATTTGTTGGCAATTGGCTACAAATTTAGCAACCAATGTGATTTCAAGCTCTCCTACAAAATTAACATCAAATGATTTTGTTGTAAAAATTAAGAACAAATTTATTCGTTCCCAAAATTTGTAGCAAATTTTTCGTTCCATCAAAAAATGGAGGCAAACTTCCCTCCATTTTTCTTGTTCCTAAATTTGTAGCTGAATATTCTGTAAAATTAAATAAGAAATTAATAAAATTTGCCAACAAAAATATTTGTTGGAAAATGAGAGGAAATATAATATTGTTTTTTAGGAACAAAGCAATTGATGCTGAATACCCTAATGATTAAAACTAAATAATAAATAAATGTTAATAATTACCTAATAGATTTAAAAATATTTTGTGGAATATATTATAACATGAAGCTATTGTTAACAAAAACGTAAAAAAAACACACGCATATATATATATATATATATTATATTTTATCTATTTTAGATGTTATTTATTTTGAATTTTTTCTTAAAATTAAGAAAATTGTTATTTATGATTTAGGGTTAAAATTGATCATCTTATAAAATGTCAGTTGCTATTATTTATGTATATAAATTATTGTTAAATTATTAAATATCCTTAGTACTTTCATTTATTTTCTAACTTATTAATTCAATGGATTGAGTTTTGTCTATATATAGAGCTTAAGTCCGAGCTAAGTGTTATGTGTCCTAAACCCCTAAACCCTAACCCCTAAACCCTATATAAAATGATGAGTTATACATAAATTGAAATTAAGTTGTGATATTTTTGTAAGCAATTAGAGACATAATTAATGGATTTGTTGTGTTTAATTTTCTATTTCTTTTTTTTATTTATCTTAATTGGTCGTGGATAGGAGACTAATATAATAAACTACAATAGTATACTAACTACTCTAGTATAATGTTTGTGTGGTCAATGATTAAAAATTATTTGTTCGGATTTGTCAGGTCAGTGTATTTACCTTCGCCTAAAAGTAAAAACAAAAACTACACTTTAGCATTTAGGAAAGATATGACATAAGAATTTTGCATGAGCTAATTTTAGCATATATAATTATTAATTGACATGAACATTTTATTAAATTTTTAATGGTAAATGGCCAAGAAAACAATTGTTATTCTTTAAATTAAAAAATAATTGATTTCAAAAATAAAATTATAATGTACGTACATGTACTCTTATTTGACTTTTATTTGAATAAAAGTAGTAGTTGCCATTTAGCAAAGGATTTTGTTGACAAAATCTAGTTAATTATAATATTTTTTGTTAGTAAAATAAAGTGAAAAGGGTCAGCCCCTAAAATTATAATATTGTTTGTAGTAAATTTAATTAAAAAAAAGGTATTCCTAAGATTTGAACCAGCAACCTATCCCTTAAAAAAATGAGCACCTACCACTAGAGCATATGTCAATATTACTACATAGAAAGCAGCTATAACAACATATTTCTACTTACCCATCTCTCTACAGATTTTGTTCACGTGAAGGCTGGACAAAATATTTTAGTTTTTAATTTTTTTTATCCTAGCCCAAAATAAACACCAATATTTCAGCCAAATATTCCTTCCCTCCAAGTTTTTTTTGGGGTTAGTCTTTCCCTCTTGTATTTACTTTCTAATCTTCATCTCACTCTCCCTCCTCTTTCTCAAGCTACACATTCTTCTTGTGGGTTGCTGATTCAATCGATCCCGAGGAGCCCTAGGAGAGCCCCTTTGGTGCTGAAAATTTTGGAAGGTAATTGGATTGCACTCCTTAATTTGTCCTCCTTAATTTTCTACAAATTTTCTGGTTGTAATTGGCTGAAAATTTTGGAAGGTAATTGGATTGCACTCCTTAATTTTGGAAGGTAATTGGATATATCAAGTGGAGATCGGTTACTAATTTTCTACATAAAAATTAGGCATATTTTGATAAAATCTGGTTGTCAAAGTGTTTTTCACCCTTTTATCGCTCAATTCTATGCTCAAAATTTCTTTCTCTCGGGAATAACTAGGTTGAGGGTCATATGTCATAAGAAATAACCATGTTACTAATTTCTAATGAACCAAAAGGAGCTTGGTTTTGATTTTTCTACACAAAGTTATGCATATATTATCAAAATCTGCCATTGTTTTTCGGTTTCTGTTTTTTGGTCCAAGTTTCTACTAAAATCTGCTTTAACTCGGGAGGAACCAGGATGCACGACATACACCATTTGAAAGCTTCATGTGTGTAGTTTTCATTGCATTGAACGGATCACCATTACGATTTTTCGCCACAAAGTTATGTGCATTATACCAAAACTGTCAGTAGTAGCTGTTCTATTTCGTTTTTGGCCCAAGCTACTTCTAAATTCTGCTTTAACTTGATAGGAATCATGCTGAAAGTCATATTCCATTTTCAACTCCCATATGCTCAAAATTTCTTTCTCTCGGGAATAACTAGGTTGAGGGTCATATGTCATAAGAAATAACCATGTTACTAATTTCTAATGAACCAAAGGGAGCTTGGTTTTGATTTTTCTACACAAAGTTATGCATATATTATCAAAATCTGCCATTGTTTTTCGGTTTCTATTTTTTGGTCCAAGTTTCTACTAAAATCTGCTTTAACTCGGGAGGAACCAGGATGCACGACATACACCATTTGAAAGCTTCATGTGTGTAGTTTTTCATTGCATTGAACGGATCACCATTACGATTTTTTGCCACAAAGTTTTGTGCATTATACCAAAACTGTCAGTAGTAGCTGTTCTATTTCGTTTTTGGCCCAAGCTACTTCTAAATTCTGCTTTAACATGATAGGAATCATGTTGAAAGTCATATTCCATTTTCAACTCCAAAATGCGTAAGGCGCCAGAAGAAATATTTTCAATTATTATTTAATTTTTCAATCAGATTTTTTTTCCAATTTTTAGGCAAATATGTCTACTTTTTGTCTTTTGATTTATTTTAGGCAAGTATCTTGATTTATTTTTCGACACTAATTAAATATTCATCTACGCAAATCAGGGAAGAGCTCTAGTTCACTTTGTATCCCACTCAAGAGCTCAGGATCTGTTGCTACTTGGTCGGTTTATGCAAATCCGACATTAGGTAAGTAGTGATGCTAATATATATGATTAAAAATATATACACTGAAACACACAAATATATATGATTAAAAATATTTCTATGCAGAAAGATTATCATGCCTCCAGATAGGAGTTGGATTGAGAATAGGGTATGTGGAACTGATATTACACAAGAATACCAAATAGGGGTTCAGAAGTTCATAGAATTATGCCGACAATATCCACAATATATGGACCGAGGAAACATTCGATGTCCATGTTGTGATTGTAAGAGCCAAAACTTTATTCCACCGGATACAACAGCTTTCACCTTCGTTGGAGAGGGTTTGAAATTGGTTATATTAATTGGGTAAAGCAAGGGGAGCTGCGTTGGGATGAGCCTCAAGCCCCAACGACTAGTATGCATGAACCAATGGTTTCTGAGCCAATAATCATTGAAGGCCAGCATGATTATCTGAGGGACATGGTTACTGATGTAGCAGGTCTTGAATTTGATTGGAATATCGGGGATGAGCCACAAGCCCCAAATCCATTAGCTCAAAAGTTCTTTGATATGAAGAATGCTGCAGAAAGTCCTCTATGGCCGGGTTGTGAGAATTACTCGGAGTTGTCAGCCTTGTCAGAACTTTTGAACATCAAGGCTGAATCAAACTTGAGCGAGAGGCATTTTAATCAATTTCTGGATGCATTTGGACGAATGTTGCCGAAGGGACATAAGTTGCCTGACAGTTTCTACTCAAGTAAAAAAGTGGTTGCTCCACTTGGGCTTGGGGTTCAAAAGATTGATGCATGCGAAAATGATTGCATGTTGTATTGGAAGGATGACAAAGAGTTGCAAGAATGCAAAGTATGTCACCATCCTAGGTTTAAGCCTAGGAAACGCAGGGGAAATAAGAAGCCTAAGAATATACCATTTAAACAATTAAGCTACTTGCTACTTACCCCAAGGCTACAGAGGTTGTACACGTCTCAAGCCACTGCAGAACACATGAGATGGCATAAAGAGAACCCAGGTGAAGAAGGGAAACTCTGCCATCCGCGTGATGGTGAGGCTTGGAAACACTTTGACCATACACATCCTTCTTTTGCAGCTGAGTCCCGAAATGTTAGGCTTGCACTATCGGCTGATGGGTTTAATCTGCATAATCAAGGATCTAGACCTTATTCTTGTTGGCCGATTATTGTCACACCTTACAACTTACCGCCATGGATGTGTATGGATCGACCTTATATGTTCCTTACCTTACTCATCCCAGGTCCAAAAAGTCCAGGTAAGAGTTTGGATGTGTATTTACAACCTTTGATAGACGAGTTAAAAACACTATGGGATGTCGGGGTTGAGACTTATGACGTGTCAAGAAAACAGAACTTCCAGATGAAGGCAACACTAATTTGGACTATCAGTGACTTCCCTGCCTATGGAATGTTATCGGGTTGGAGTACTCATGGTAAGCTAGCATGTCCATGTTGCATGAATCACATTAAGTCGTTTAGACTTAAACATGGTCGTAAACCGTGTTTTTTTTATTGTCATCGTCAATTTTTGCCATTGGATCATTCCTATAGATATCAAAAAAATAATTTCACCAAGGGAAGGATTGAGATAGATGAACCCCCCATTCGTTCAACTGGTGATGAGGTCGAGGCTGCGGTTTCTTTACTACCGAACATTAAGCATGGTAAGACTAATGAGAAAGAGAGAATTGAAGGATTTGGTGAAACTCATAATTGGTTGAAACGAAGTATCTTTTGGGACTTGCCATATTGGAAAACAAACTTGATACGTCATAACTTAGATGTGATACACATTGAAAAGAATGTCTTTGATAATGTCTTCAACACGGTTATGGATGTTAAGGGTAAAACTAAGGATAACAAAAATGCTCGTTTAGACCTGCAAAATGTCTGTAAGCGTCGAAATCTTAATCTCAAGGAGGTGAATGGGAAGTATCTTAAACCAAAAGCTAGCTATGCGTTGACAAAGGATGAACGTCAGATGGTACTAAAGTGGATTAAAGATTTGAGACTTCCAGATGGGTATGTATCGAATTTGGGTAGGTGTGTCAACTTGGATGATTATAGTATGCATGGAATGAAGAGCCATGATTGTCATGTTTTCATGGAGAGATTGATTCCACTTACATTTCGCGATTTATTTCCAGAGCCTGTATGGAATGCCTTGACTGAATTAAGCCAATTCTTTAGAGACTTATGCTCAACTGTGCTATCTGAGTCAAATATGAAAAAGATGGAGGAGAATATTGTTGTAACATTGTGCAAGCTTGAGAAGATATTCCCTCCTTCATTTTTTGATTCTATGGAGCATTTACCAATACATTTGGCATACGAAGCAAGAGTTGGTGGGCCTGTTCAATATCGATGGATGTATCCTTTTGAAAGGTAAAATCACTTTCAAGATACACTCTATATCATGCTATATGAATCTAATTGTTTTTACATTCATAGATTTTTGAACACGTTGAAACGTAAGGTAAAGAACAAGGCACGCGTGGAGGGATTAATAGTCAAAGCTTACTTAATCGAAGAGACTTCAACATTCTGCTCTCATTTCTTTGTTCCCAATGTTGAAACAAGATCTAGGACTATAGGCCGTAATGATAACATCAATCAAGTTGAACATGTGAATCGGTTATCTGTGTTCAATTCCAATTGTCGGCCTTTTAGTCTAAAAGGTCCATTTAAAATTTTAAATCAACATGTGAAGGACGCATGCGCAATATATATTCTGTTGAATAGTCCAAAAATCTCCGAATATGTTGAGTAAGTAATATCGTAGCTAATATTTCTTAACTATGTCTTATGTGTGGATTAAGAGTTTTAATTAGATATACTTTATAGACTCTATGACGCCGAGAAACAAGCTCAACTACTGGATCTCACTCCTCATGCATTGGGATTGATACGTGATAAAGAGCTCACAACGTGGTTTTACAATTATGTAAGCTTTTTTATTATTAATTATAATACATACTACAATGTAATAGTTATATTAACATGAACATTCATTCTTATGCTCGATAGGTTGAGAATCCAGCTAACCAGATAACAAACAATGACATAAAACGATTGTCGCGTGGATTTAATAGCATTGTTAAATGCTGGAATGGGCATATCGTGAATGGATATAGATTCCACACAATCGAATATGGGAAAGGAAAATCTACTATGAATAGTGGAGTGTCTATCAGTGGGAGCTACTATAATGATTCTACCATAGAATATTACGATGAGTTACTGGAAATTCTTGAGCTAAGCTTTTTAGGCCCTGGTGACAACACTGTAGTGATGTTCAAGTGTAAATGGTTTGACTCGGGGAGATTAGGAACAAAAATTCATCCAAGGTACAATATTGTAGATATCAATAGTGCTCGTAGTATAGCCGAAGACAACCCTTTTGTTCTTGCTTCTCAATGTCATCAAGTCTACTACATGCCATACCCTTGGAGAAAAAAAGCATCTGATCGCAACTGGCGGGCTGTTTTTAGAGTAAGGCAAGAAGCACATACGAGATAAGCCATACCTCCATTCCTAGTGAGCAAACACCACTAGAGGAGTTTTACCAGGAGACTTCAAGTTCAAATCTCGCTCATGTTGTATTGGATAATGAGCTTGATGAAATTGATATTCTAATTGATGTTCATCGTGAAGAGGAAGAGGTGAACCCTGATGAGTTACACCTTCATGAAAGAGAACTTGATCAAGAAATTGAGTTTGACGATTTGGAAGAAGAATTGGTGGAATCAGATGAGGAAGAATTACTCGAGTATAGTGACAGTTCTAGTGGATAATGATTTATTTTGAGGTTAGTACTTATATCATAAATTAGTAGCTACTATTTTACGAGTCTATAGTAGATTTCCTTGTCAATTTGTAATCATTAAATTTCTTTAAAAGTTTGATATTGTCATTATGTATGCTACTTAGTAGAAATTGAGATGAGATAATGCAATCTTGACTTAGTTTATATTATTTTGTTTTATTATATGTTAGAAAATTGCAACATTTTCTTGGTCTCTACAGCTACTATGCAGCCTACTAGGGGAAGGTACACAGGGACTTATATGAGTTGTTGAATGGAAATGTGAAAGCTTTGGGTGACTTGCATGAGGATTTGGCTGAGCACGACGATATGGCTAAGCATGACAATTTGGCTGAGCACGATGATATGGCTGAGCATGACGATTTAGCTGATGAGGAGGTGCATCCGGGAATGGATGACTTGCCACATGGCATCGAGCAAAAAGAGTCTGATTGTAAAGATGAAATTGAGCGCGATGAAGTGGGTCGAGAGATACTAATTATTGTGGAAAACTGGTAATCATATTCCTTATTGAATTGCTAAGTTTTTCTATACATTGAAACTAAACGAAACTGGATATATCACTGTTGATGTTGAACCGATAATTTTATTACATTCCTTTAACATTTGTTTTCAATTTCGTTAGTACTGCTGTACCTCGGACCATTTTACCGTCTTTACGTGGATGGTATAATGGAGTTTGGCCGACCTTTACTAAAATTCGGGATCGGGTAAAGCAAGAATTGTTTGACTTGTTCAAGGTAATTATGAGGAGTCTACGAATTGCCTAGTTTTCATTATGCATGTGGAGTGTTTATACTTTAATGAAAATTAGCAATAATACATGAGATTGTGAATAACTTGTCATTTTCATGAATGATAAATTTAATAATCCATTTATCTGTAAAAGTGTCGAAGCTATTGTGTTCTTTCTAAGTAATTTGTCATTTTAATAAATAGTAAACTTAAAAGTCACTTCTTTTTAAATATATAAAATTATGTTCTTTATATTTTCAATATTCATAGTCCCTTAAACCAAATTTTCCTATACTTTAATTTACAATTTGTGACTAATGTAGGGAAAATTTACTTGGCGTGATCCGTGGTCTGAAGAACAAGTATTTAAAATTTGGAAGTCCTATTTCAGTAGGAGGATGACTGCATTGATGAGCGATCTCAGAAACAATGCAAAGTTGAGAGATTCACCTCCACCAAAATGGATGAGAAAAGAAATATGGGACGGTCTTAGGGATATTTGGGACACTCCCAAATTCAAGAATCTCCAAAATAGATACCGGCAAAATCGACTATCGGATCGAAATGGCCTTGGGGTGGCATTGAGTGCATCGGGTTCGATTTCTATTCATCAACATGCACGTAGGATGGTAAGTGATAAATTTCAATATAATGTCGGATGAGTTTATTGTTGAATGTGTTCGATTTCAATACAAGTGATAAATTTCAATATAATGTCGGATGAGTTTATTGCTGGTTGTGTTTGATGTTGGATGTTGAATGTGTTCGATTTCAATACAAGTGATAAATTTGTCAAATATTTTTTTAATGTTGGTTGTGTTTATTTTCTTTAGTTGTAGTATTGTGGATAACTTATTGTGAAGTTAAGTGGTATTTTGATAGTTTTCTTTATTGATCGCTATCTTCATTTACGTAGAAGTCCTATTTATTGATCGCTATTGTAAATAACTAGTGTAGTTGATATTTAGGATTTGATAAGTATGTTTAATGTGTATAAATAACTAGTGTGGTATTGATATATGCAAAAAGAGAAACTTATGTCATTGACATGTGTTGTTTAGGATTTGATAACCATGTTTAGGTTATTTGCATGGATGTGATGTGTATAAATAACTAGTGTGGTATTGATATATGCAAAAAGAGAAATTTTTATGTACTTGACATGTGTTTTTTAGGATTTGATAACTCTGTTTAGATTATTTGCTTGGACGTGATCTGTATAAATAACTTTTATGGTATTGATATATTTAAAACGATAAATTTATGTCATTGATATGTGTTGCTTATGATTTGATAACTCTATCTTACTTCTAATTATTTTAATTATATTTATCTTAAACTGTAGTCTAAAAAGAATGGTGGGAATCCGGTGCTTTTTGAAAAAGCTTTTGAGCGATGTCATAGGAGAAACAAAGGACAAGGACCTTTTGTGGACAAGAAGTCGAAGAATACATTGGTGAGTTTTTTCTCATTATTACTTATTAATAGATATTACCCCTTACAATATATCAATTGTTAATTAGTAAATATTAATTACTTTTCTAATTTATTTTGCAGGAGACTTATACTGAGAAACTAAAGCAAAATCAATCTCAAAGTGATGGACCAACGATGTTGCCCTCTATTAAAGCTTCATGCATCATTTATCCTGAAGCATGGGCTGAGGCGTCTAGTGGACCAAAATTCGGGCGTTGCTACGGGTTCGGTACCTCGTACAGCGAAAGCTCCTCTTCATCTATTCATAACTCAAGCATCAATCGCTCACAAGTAGAAACAGAGAATGCGAAAAAGATTCAAGAATTAGAGAAAGAATTGGAAAAGCAACGAGTAGAAATGAAAAAGAATATCGAGCAGGGTATTAAGGATGGTATTAAGGATGCTCTTACGTCTCTCAGTATGTATCCGATCCAACATCCTTTTCCCGGACATTTATCTGCTTCAGCTCCCGGGTACTTTCCACCTCATCCTGGCTACTATCTGTCTCCTGGCTACTATCCGGCTCCTCCGGCTCCTGGTCAACATCATCCTTTCCAGTACCAGCCTTCTAGTCGAGATCATTCTCCCGACGAACACCATACTCGGGATTAGTCCATTGCTCGCTCCTATTGCATTTGTTATCTTGATTGAATTCGTGTAGAACTTTTAGTTATATGTTATGACAAGATATTTTACATTCATGATTTTATCTACATGTGATTATGTATGACATTTTATAATTATTATATTGGTATTTTATTTTGGTAAACTCATTTTATGTATATTACTATTATATTATTATTTAATTGATATTAATTATAATTGAAAAATATTTAAAAAGAAATTATTGGATATATTTAGCAACAAAATTAGGGGTACAAATGTTTGTTGGTGATTTCTAATTTTGAAATTAGGAACAAAAATGTTTGTTGTTGAATAATATTTTTTATAATATTTCGAATATATTACCATCAAAATTTTTAACAAATTGTTTGCTTGCTAAAGATTAGGAACAAAGTCATTCCTTCCAAATTCGGAAGGAAGACTTTTGTAGGCAATTTTTGTTGATGATCACCAACTAAATTATTTGTAGGTAAATATTGTTGCCAAATTTACCAACAAAACTCTTTGTTCCTAAAATTTACTTACAAGCGATATAAGAACAAAACCTATTTGTTGATAATTTTGTAGCTAATGTGAATTACCAACAAATATTGGTTGTTTAGCATTGAATTACATTCCTTGCTAATCAATGTTTTTCTTGTAGTGAAAGTCAAGGTAATTATCCATCTTGAGTATATACATTGCACTTGGATATAGTGAATAATATCTATATATGCATATGACACTATTTCACAAAAGTGCAATGTCTGTTTACACCATAAAATAATTTGGGCTTTAAAATTATTAAGTCCAAAATGACACAAATATTACAATATTAAGTAAAGCGAAAATGGGTTCGCGAATAAATAAGACAGGCCCATTGAATTCGAAAAGCTGCAAAAATATGGGTTGAATAAATAAAAGCCCAAGAATCGAATCGAAAGAATAAAATAAAGTCCAAATAGCCAATCATCTGCAGAGGCGCGCTAAGTTGAAAAGATTTGAAAGAGCAGTTGAGGACGGTTGAAGGCAGTTCCCGAAGAAAAGGAACTTGGGTTCCTCAAGGGTCAAGATATATACGGCCAAGAGGGACAGAGAAAAAAGGGAACAAGATCATCAGACTTCTGCATTTTCGTTTTCTTATGAGTAGTTTCTAGCGTAATGTAGGGGTAGATCGTAGCGTAACTTAGGAGTAGCTGTAGTGTAGACTCGATGACATTTGCCATCAAGGCTTGTATTGGCATTCGCTTGCCTGTAATGTTTTCCGAATTGAAGACTTTCATGGTGGTATAAATTGTCGTTTATTCAGATTTAAGTATCGAATAGATAGTTTATGCACTGGACTTGAGTTTTCAATCGTCATTTTTGAACTCGAAAACATTAAGTTATAATAACTCGAACCACCGTTTAGCGAATCGAACGCAGGAGATGAGAAATAATACATTCGATCGAGAGATTCTCACGTAGGTATACGATTATCTTGTGTCAGATTTAAGTATCAGAGAGATAGTTTTTACCTGGACTTGAATCTTTCCTTCACTGTATTATTGTTTCATACGAAGACTATAAATATTTTCATCAATTGCGGTCCGAATAACTAGTTTAAACAACACGCCGAAGTGTTAAATTCTGAACCACCGTCTAGCGCATCGAATTCAAGCGCGGGGGTTGAAAGATAATTCTAAGTGGAGAATTATCGCGGGGCTCGGAACGAATACTCGAAATCCTTCCCTAATCTAATTTGTTTTTATTTTCGAAACTTCTCTGGAGATTGGAGAAAGTTTAGTGAAATCTTATGGAGTGGTTTCGTTGGTTTCTTGATGTTCTATTGTTGTATTTTGCATTTTAGGTTCCCGTAACAATGTTTGGTCTCTCTGGAAATTATGCTTCTGCTTTGTACATCGCAGCAGTTAAAGTACTTTTCAACCTATGAATGAGTATAAGCTACTTAAGGACAAGTTATTGTCATTATTATGCGTTTGAATTGGTATTTGGAGCATTATGCGTTTGGCTTTATTATTTTCCTCACACTGTTTACAGTTCTAGCTTATATTTTCATATACTTTTGTAGTAAATTATCCCAATTTGCGATCTTAGAATATACTCCCTCCTTCCCCAAAATGATGTTAGGAGTTACAAAAGTGAAATGTACCCTTTCCTTAAAACGAAAGAAAAGAAACAACATTACCTTCAAAAACAGTACTGTGGGATAAATGCCACATAATGTGGCCAAATTGCTTATAAGATAATGTGATAAATACCAACTTTGGTAGTAGGGAATAAGCAATTTGGGATAGATAAAAATAGAATATTAGACATCCTTTGTGGGACGGAGGGAGTATCAATAGTGGCCCTATGTGGTTTCACCTATCTAAGTTGCTGCTAAAGACAAAACCAAGGTCATTCAATTAGTACTTGGTGGAGTGTAATCGAAAAAAAGTTATCAAATATTTTTTTTAATTGTATAACACTAATTCCCATTCGGTTGTCTCTATAGTTGTTAATGGCGAATGGTGTAGTGCGGCGCATAGGGTCCCATGGTGCATGCCACATGCCTTATTGAAGTTAATTAATTATATATAATATCCCAAAAATTTCAATTTTCAGCAACTATTACATATTATACTAATTAATACCCAATTTTGAAACATGCAAATGTTCTCATATCAACATATAATACATAAATTAGCAAAGAGAGTTAAATGGGTTCAAAGAGCTTTCTTGAGTTCTCATGTACTTGCTTATAACATAAAAATCTTGAAATTAAAACAATTCAATCCAACTTTGAAACAAACAAATGTTCTCTCCAACATCCTTACTACAACAAAACCATGAAAGAATACACGGATTGGCAGATTTCAGCAAGAGAGGGAGAGAAGAGTGTCTACACAGTCGGCAAAGAGGGAGAGAGGGCCAATTTCAGCGAGGGTTTGAGGTGGGTTTGTTTTAGAATTGTTGGAAATATCACCAAATTGCCCCAATTTTACTAGTTGACCCAATTTTGACCAGAATTATCTAGGCTCTTCTATTTCAAATGGCGCACATGGTGCGGGCCTTGAAGGTAAGCCCCATGGCACGCGCCATTGGCAAGCTGTGCGCCACGCCATTCCATTGTCTGTGCTGTGCCATTTGCACCATGCACCATGGCATGCCTTTAACAACTATGGTTGTCTCACAAAGCGGTGTACTAATTCTTGCTTGAATAGAATACAACTGTATTTCATACTTCTCACAGTGCTGAAAAGTGTGGATCGGAGGAATATATGTATTTTGAATATACTTGTATGCTTATTTTCTTTTCATTTTCTAGAGGCATCAAAATAATGAAGTTTTACGTGGTTACATGCGTGTAGTGATCTACGAAGTTGTCTATATACTCAAGCTACATAAAACTGCCACTTCAATTGTCAGCAGGAAATCCTGTTGAGGAAGACTTTTCTTTTCCCTTATTGATACACCAAACTTGGGTCCTGGGTTGTTCTCGCACACGAACCCGTCAGTGTGGTCGATTTTACTCGCCAAAACTCCCAGGTCAATCATTAATACGAGGCTAGTGATTAGTGAAAGTGAATACGAGTCCAGCCTTCATCAATTACAAATTATGCTCTTGTATTAGGTTCGAAGAATCCGCGTGTTTCTAAGTGGATCAAATAGGGTCGACCCGTAACCTTAAGTGTGACCTGAGATCAGAAACATCTATCAACTACACGTGGTGTGATCTTAGGGCCCCAACTATCACCATCATATCCGTACGATACAACATCTATAAATATCACCTCAAAATAAGTGAAAAGGGTTCACGATCTGATTTCTACTATAAATTTGAGAGTAAGTTCCCTATATACAAATTTGGGCTCTTCGTACGCAAATATGACTCTCCAACTAGAAGCGTATCTCATCCTTGAACTACGATAGACTTGATCTTCAAGTGGGTACGTAGGTAGTTTAGTATCATCTAAGTGCAGTCTATAATCTAACTTTCACCTCGTCTAGTTGTACGACTTGACCCAGACTGAGATAGGAAGGGTCCCCCGGATCTGACCTAAATCACTTATGTTTCCTGTAATTCCAAGTTTAGTGAGTGCAATTCTCCTGCGTTACATGAATATTCTTGCCTTTAATAGGGAAAGCATAGAGTGTGTGCATGAGTTTTTCCTTGAACTCAAGAAATATTCCCTTCATTAAGCAATATTTTCCCCATGAAGTATGTAATGTTGCAGTCCACATCTTATTTCACCAGGAGATTATCATTTGAGCAAGTATTACTATTACATGCGGGCTGAATTGTTATAGTCGATTGCATGGATAGATTAATCTTATTATATCTCGATTGTGCAAATGCATACACGACGTGTATCATATTTTCTTATTACCTTTCCTTGTACCAGTTATTGTTGTTGAATCAGGGAGGCTGGGACATATAGAACGTATAGCACATAGAGTGGAAGTAAAAGCTACTGTGATCACTGTGATTGTAAGTTCATCTCCTGGAACCTGATTTCCTGCTCTGTGTGTGCGCTTTTTATTTCTGATCTTTCTGAAGCTTGGCAGAACTGGAACTCAGAAAGGATTTTCTTTTGGCTAGTTTGACTAACATATCAAAAATGCACGTTTTTTTAATTTTTTTAATTTTCCTATTAATTTTTCTTATTCTTTTGATTGTCTTAAAAGAGTGCGGTTTATAGTTTTGTTTTTTAATAAATGTGGTTTTTGGTAAGTTCTTAGTGTGAAAGTTGTGTGGTGTATAAAATCATGCTTAAGATTAGACATCTTTGAAACTACAAGATACATGTTTCTATTGCATTCAAAAAAGAGCAAATGAAAAAACAAAAAAGGAAAGAACAAAAAAACAGAGTAGCCAAGCTGTTCTTCTTCTTGTTTTTTTTTTTTTTTGATCGATTGTGACAAAAACATTTACCTAAAATATGCTTTCATTTTTTAGTGGAAAAAAAATTTAACCTGTTGGGGTTACTTCATGTAACACCTTTAAGTAACTCCAGTATTTAATTCAAAATAAAGTGACTTGAAGCCATTTCCTTAAAAGTCCCTTCAATTTTAACATTAAAAGAAATTTGAAGACTTGAGATAGAATACACTTTAGTTTAGATTGGTAAAGCTTTCCTTTTACTTTATTTTGTAGAAAGGTTTATTGTTTTGTTGTAGAACACAAATCTTGCTTAGGGTCAAACATCTCTGGAACTACAACCTCGTGCGTCATTTGCTTTGTAATTGGATCAACTAAATAAACAGTAGCAAAAGTGCCTAAATAAACGTTATGTCTTTTCAGACGAAGCTCTTAATACATCAACTGTCCCTTAACAATTCGAGCTTGAAGGAGGTCTTAAGGTGATCTCAACAAGAGCTCACCGACTATAAGGGGCAAGTCCAGGCTGAGCTTATTGCTGCTCAAGAGGATAAGGAGAAGGCCGTTTCTCTACAGGCAAATTCGAATTCGTTACTAGTATTTTATTTCAATTATAGTTTGCATAATTTGAACTTTACTCTCATCAATCATAGACGGAGCTTGATGTTATTTGCCGATCGTGCGATGGGGACAAGCTCAAAATGGCAGAGCTTGAACGAGGCAACGTTGAGCTTTGTCAGCGGTTGAATACATTGCAAGAGGGTACCGCGGCTGAAGGACGACGTCAGTTTGGCTTGGGTAAAGCCGCTGGTCGCAGGGAGTTCCAGGAATCGTCCTCCTTCAGGCGTCAGATTGACGAGGCTCGTTTAGGTGGGGCTCGTGACATGCTACGATCCACTGTAGTTGATGATCGTTTTGATTTAGTATACACGCATATCCAAATAATAATTGTTGTAAAGTTATGGCACTTATGCATAGAATTTCCTCAAGTTATTTACATTCCAAGGGCGTGGTAGGTCTTTACCCATGAGATCTTGTAATCGATAGGTCATTGCCTTCGTAATTTTTACGATCTTAAATGGTCCTTCCCAGTTGGCTTCTAGCTTCTTCACATGCCTCGACACTTCCACCCTTCTCAAAACAAGATCTCCAACTTGAAAGAATCGAGCCTTCACCCTTTTGTTATACGCTCTTGCCATCGTGCTCTTTTGCCTTAGTATATTGGCATACGCTTTGTCTCGTACTTCATCAATGACATCCAACTCGAACTCCCTTGTAGACCGATTCTCCTCTGGCTCGTAAGTACTCACTCGATGAGTCATCATTCCTATTTCCGCCGTAATAACCGCTTCCGAGCCATACACAAGGCAAAATGGAGTTTCTCCTGTCGATGAACGAGGTGTTGTTCGATATGCCCACAGCACACCACTTAGTTCTTCTACCCATCCCGCTCGCTCGCCATCAAGTCTGGTTTTGAGATGTTGCAAAAGTATACAATTTGCCACTTCCGTGAGCCCGTTAGCTTGGGGATGACCAACTGAGGTGAAATTTTGCTGGGTCTTCAATTTGGAACACCAATCAGTGATAACTTTGGGATTGAATTGCGTTCCATTATCAGATATCAGTATTAGGGATATACCAAACCTGCATATTATATTCTTCCACATGAGAATTCCAAATTGTCATTCGTATTTATTCGATTGTATTTAGGTTAATTAACCTGCATATTATATTCTTCCAAATGAAGTCAATGACGACTTTTTTCGTGATACGAGCCACCGCTTCTACTTCTATCCACTTCGTGAAATGCTCAATTGCCACAATAACAAATTTCTTTTGATTTTGGGCTGGAGGAAAAGGTCCTGCATATAATTTAATCAGTCAAACGGGCAGTTTAAGTCGTTTTACAACACGTGTGTCGATAAGATTATACCCACCTAAGATGTCGATGCCCCATTGGTCAAATGGATATGCAATTTTTATCACTTCCATAGGGGTCCCAGGTTGATGTATCTCATTAGAATGTAGTTGACATTGCCGGCATTTCTTGGCAAATTCATATGCATCTTTGACCAAGGTAGGCCAAAAATATCCCTGCCTCGTTACTTTTTGAGCTAATGATCTGCCCGCGGAATGATTTCCACAACTCCCCTCGTGGATTTCCCGTAGAACATATTCCGACTCTGATGGAGTCACACATCGTAGCAGCGGCCCCCCTACTGACCTTTTGTAAAGCTCTCCGCCCATCATTACAAACCTCGTTGCTCTTTGAATGACCTTCCTAGCCTCAACTTTATCACTAGGTAGCTCATCGTTGGGATTGCTTGTTTGCATCGTTTCATTATTTCAAAAGATTTCATCAAGTGATTCAAATGGTCTGATTCATCTATAGATTTGACGAGCATATCGTCAATATAGACTTCCATGGTTTTTCCTATCTCGTTTTCAAACATTGAATTGACCAATCGTTGGTACGTGGCTCCGGAGTTCCGAAGTCCAAACGGCATCACATTATAACAATATACACCTCGTGCCGTGACGAAGGAGGTTTTCTCCCTATCTTCTTCTGCCATCATAATTTGATTGAAACCTTGATAGGCATCCATCATGCTTAACAAAGCACAACCTGCAGTTGAATCTACTAACAGGTCAATACGAGGCAAAGGATAAGGATCCCTAGGGCAAACTTTGTTTAGATCAATGAAATCAGTACACATGCGCCATTTGTTTCCGGCTTTAGGTACAAGTACTACATTTGCTAGCCATTCAGTGAATTGAATTTCATTCATATAGCCTACTTCTAGCAACTTCTTCACTTCTTCTTCAATAATGGCATCTCTATCAGGGCCAAAATTTCTTCTTTTCTGACGAACTGGTTTTGCCTCTGGGTCAACATTCAAACGATGCACTATCACCTCGGGATCAATGCCTTGGAAGTCGGAAGCTCTCCACGCAAAAATATCAGTGTTAGCCTTGAGAAATTTTATCAGTTTTGATTCCATCGTTGGACTCAACTGCTCCCCGATTCTCGTAGTTTTCTCTGCATCACCTTCAAAAAGTTTAACTGTCTTGTGTTCCACAGGCTGCACCCTTGTATCCACCCTCTTCTGCTTCTTATCCAACTGCTCCATTAACATGGCGGCCTCCTCATCCATGACATTCACCCTCGTAACTTCTCTTTTCCTCTTCTTGCTCGAGTTTGGCACTAGCGAGGTAGTGCAACAGTCTCGAGCTTCCAACTGATTGCCCCTCACTTTACCTATACCATCCCTGGTTTTAAACTTCATTTTTTGGTGAGGAGTCGATACTATAACCCCAAACATATTTAACATCGGCCTACCCACAATCATGTTATAAGCAAAAGGGGTATCTACAACCAAAAATGTTATGCGCAATGTCCTCCTCTTCGGAACCGACCCCAGTGATACATTGAGTTCAATTGAACCTTTCGGCATAATCTGTGATCCGGTGAACCCCATTAAGAGAGTATTCACCGTTCGCAGAGTTACCTTACCCAGGTCCATCTTTTGTAGCACATCCCAAAAAATTATATCTGCTGAGCTGCCGGTGTCAACCAATACCGTGTGTACTGCAAAATTTACAACGTCCATCGTTATGACCATCGGATCATTATGGGGAACAATCCTGCCCTCGTAATCTCTATCGTTAAAAGCTATTGGTTGGTCGTGATTCTGTACAGAGAAGACCCTCGTAGGCTCCTGACGATAGTGATTGCCACACATTTCCCTCTTATGCTTTTTTCTTGCACTGGACGAATAGCCTCCAGCTGGCCCTCTCGCGATAGTGTGTATCTCTGCCCTGGCCACATTGGCATGCTCTTTACGTCGATCTTCCGGGCGAATATTATCATTCTCCCTCTTGTCATCACTTCGTCGATAATTATCATTTCTATGATATTCATTATTTCGGGGCCGATCATATGTGCGATTGTCATGGGCCCGATGATCATATCGACCTCCATTCCCTCTATATTGAGACCGATCCGGTGACCGACTGCGCGATCGTCTCACCTCTTTAGCGTGGTTGGCCTCTGGGGCTCTTACTTCAGCAAGAGTACGATCAATGAAGTCGTTCAGAACACAATCTTTTATTAGACGTTCAAGTTCATCTTTCAACTGGTAGCACTCTTCGGTATCATGACCTTTGTCCTTGTGAAATTGACAATACTTGTCCGGATTTGCTCTGGATTTTGATTTCATTGGCTTTGGCCATCGAATCACATTCAGGTGCTGCACTGCCAGTAACACTCTTCCTCTTGATGCTTTCAAGGGGGTGTACTGTTCGTATTTTGCGTATCGAGGGGGTCGTTCGTGGTTCTTTTCAGACCTCGACCCTTCCTGCCGATAGCTATTATCTCTCCGATCTCTTCGATCGTTTACGGGCTTGCAAGCCTCGGAATCTTTTGATAGATTCATCTCTTCCTCGTTGATGCATTGCTCTTCCAACTGCATCAATTCTTCTTGATCTTTGGCTGCAAGTTGAGCTAAAGCGGACGCCAAAGTACCTTTGTTTAAAGACAACAAAAGAAACGTTACAATAAGATCATGAGTTAACTCAGGTATTTCTAAAACTTCCTGATTCAACCTATGAAGAAAATCCCTCAAACTTTCACTAGGACCCTGCTTGAATCCCATCATGGAAGATACAGACTTCCTGGCCTTCTTGTTGGCCGCAAAATGATTCTCAAATCTCTTAATGAGCTGCTCATAGGATCCTATCGAACCGGGTTGCTGACTCGTGAACCAATCTTGAGCCCGCCCGACCAGGGTCGTCACAAAGACCCTTGCATTAATCGCATTCTACTGGTGATACAATGACATCAACAGTTCAAAAGTCGTCAGATGCGGCCCCGGAGCACCTGTCCTATCATAAGTAGGCAAGAGAGGAGCTTTGAATAAACTTGGAGGTTCTTGAAACATTATACTCTCACAAAACGGCGAATTCCTGGCCATCAACGCGGAAAATGGCCTACTTTTTGGTCGAAGAGCCTCGGGTTTACGGTTTACCCTGCCAAGCTTTTCATACATATCATCAATTTCAGCCCTCAACAAAACTGGTCTTTCTTCCTGCGTAGGCTGTTTTCCTTGTCGGACTTCCAAATGCGCGTCATCCCTACTGTTGACCTCCTCATCAGATGGTGCCTCCACTTCTGCCCTCTTCCTACGCTCTGGGTTCATCTCCTCTTGTTCTTGAAACAACTTCCTAGGCGCCAAAGGTACCACAGGAGCCTTCTGAGCATTCGGTGTCACTGGTCCCGATGCCATCAGACGACTCAAAACTTCATCCACCTTTTCCTGTACCATTTTGTCCAACTCTCCTTTTGTCACCACCATCCTCTCATCCCCACGACCGCCACCGTTCCTCGCTGGCGTTGAGGACGCAGAGTCTTCCATGCGAAATCGCTTCTCCTTCTGACCATCTCCTACCATTTCTGATGCTGACATCAGCGACCCTCGTGGATTTTCCCACAGACGGTGCCAAACTGATCTAGCACGGATTTCCCCACACTATTTCAGTCAAGAAAACCTCGAATATGTGCCAATTGACGTGTTATCTGGATTATAGACTGCACGCAGATGATATCGAGCTGCCTACATACCTTTTCAGGATCAAGTCTAAACGTAGTTCAAGTGAAGATGCTGTATTCGTTATGGTTCGAATATCGAGGAACTCTCTTACTTGTATTCTAGGATCGTACTCTTAAGTCTCTGAATAACCCGAACTATACGATAAATGGTTCGTAATATTTATTGCTCCAATTATCCATCCCTGAATCTTCATAAATGACTGTATTTATAGAGTTTCCTTCTGCACTGTAGAGTGAATGACTGATAAGACGTCCTGCCTGTGGATCCCTTACACGTGTGTTTGATGGGTGGCACAGATTTGACCTTCATCGGGTCGGGCCATGGACCGACCCTACCCGAATAATAATAACACGCGGATCTTGGAGTGTAATGCAAATAATATTGTTTTAGGGACCCGATATAAAACCCACCTCGTTTCCTCGTATACGAGTCAATATTTTAGTCTAATGACCCAATGAATACGAGGTGACAAATATTAAATCTCCAAATAGTATTTTGGTATATCAAGTAGCATGATAATTTTTCATATACTCAAATTGTATCTTAGCTCTTAGAAATTAAATAAGTTTATGTTGAGGAACCAAGTTCAATTATCTACTGACCATATATTGAGCCTGAGCCTGAGCCTAGTTCCTATTCTATTGGTTGGTGTTGCAGCTCCCTAGTGTTAATGTAGTACTTCTATGATATTGTGGATCCAGTCCGTAATCATAGGTTCTGGGGGTAAAGCGTGAACCCTTTGTCGGCTCTTTTTGCCTGGATGTTTGAGATCTTCATTTCTGAATAATTCATTTGAGAATGAAACAATGTACTCTGTCAAACTATGAGCATATGTTTCCGAAATTCCCTTATTTGCCTTCAACATGAAACAGGACTCCAAATAGTTTTAAAGTGTTTAGCTAATTCCCATTATTGTTACCTATAAAGTTATATCTTTTTTCTCACTATTCTCTTCTCTTTCCTCCGCAGCCTCTACCTCCACAAGAGGAAAAGGATTTGAAACGAACATTGCAGTATATACTTGGTCAAGGGAAGAAGGTTATGGTTGACCAAAAGGTGAGTTTCATTTCTTCATATGGCTTTGCTCTTGTGGTGATGGGAATGTTACTTGTCCATAATTTGGCGGACGCATGTGCAGATTGACCCCAGTATTCTCGGCGGACAAAAAGTATTTGACATGTCTATAAGGACTAGGGCACGACGACAAATGGAGCGATTCCTACGCCAACCTATTAACTTGGATGCCCAATAAATGGTTACTACATGCAGTCTCTCAAGGTTTTCTGGTTATATCTGTGTTAGCCTTTAAATTCCGAGGGAGACTAGCAATGATAGTTGAGGGGTGCCATGGTCCCGTTTATTTACTATGTTGTCTGATGCATGAGAATAAAAGCCACTCTCGTTGTTCTTATCTCTTGAGTCATGAGAACATTATCCCATTTAACAAGAAATATCCATGTAATTCTGAAATCTCAAGTTTTTATGTGCATTTCCAAGCTTATGTATTTGCTGTTGAATATTATTGTGATATTAATAATGTGGTTAAAAGCCCTAGTCAAACACCTTGTAATATTTCTAAAATATGGTTTTGGGTTGAATCTTTTTTAGATTGGGTATCTTAATTGAAGAGATTCATCAAATAGTGAAATACCAAGTCAAATCCTATTTGGAGCATGTGCCTAATTGAGTGCTGGGAGTTGAGGATAATTATCTGGTGGTTGAGAGATATACGTGATATTTTCCAACGTATAGTCAAACTTGGAGTATTATAAAAGGAGTGAATATCTCTCAATACAAAGACATCATCAACCCAACGTGAAAAGCCAAGAAGGCAAAAACCCAACTCTTCTGTATTCATAAATTCCCTGTAGAGGTCATCTCCCCAATTTCTCTATTATATTCGTATAATAAATTCTTGTAGTAACATATTTTTGCTACAGTGGTATCAAAGCCACGTCGATCGATTTCCATTTTTCGTCGATATTTGTTAAGCCATCAGAATCTTGTTTAATCCTTATTCTGTCAATCTGTATGCTTCAATCAATAAATAATATTGGAGGTTGAATTCATTGTTTGGTGCTCAAATTTGGTGGCTAGCAATCAGAATTGAACAAGGTTGGTGAAATTTTATGGTGGGCCGACATACACACGATTGGAGTACCCTTCTGCCATATTGGAATTTACAAGGATCAGCACATATTCTTTCTTGTTTTATTCACCGGAGATCAAAATCCAAGTAGGAGGAAAATTGCTGTATTCACGGAAACTTGATAACAAATATTGCCGGAAGGCGGAAGCTCACGGGTAATTGAAATTGTTTGCCGCTGTTCTCGGAGATTGCAAAGGCAATTCGCTTGAAGCACTCAGTGATACACTCAATATTTATAATATCAACCGGGTCAGTTCTAACCAATTTTAAGCTTATATTTTTGTCTTATTAAGTTGAAGTTTTTAATTATTGAGAATATGATTTCAAGAGCTGCTAGTGCGGAACTTAATAAAACTGAAAGATTAAACGGAACAAATTTTCAAACTTGGAAATGAAGAATTAGGCATATTCTTTTTCATGATAAAATTGAGTATGTTATTGACACCTCTTTGTTAGGTTGACTCCTTCCCTCGGGTGGCTCGTGGCAGCGGAAATTAAAATTTTACAAAAGTAAACGTACAACCACCTGAAAACAGGAATATGGAATTGGTTCGATCGAATTTAATAAGGAGGTAAACAAAATTATACCTTTCGAAAATTTCGTTTCACCTCGTACTTTGGATCTCAGCAACCCTGTGGTGCAAATCCACACAATTTCCCTTGGGTGAGAAATTGCTCATCGTTTTTCGTATCTCCCGGTTTAGAGTGCTCCAAGCGTTGCACCTCTAAGATGTATCCACACCTCATTCAAGTCACCAATCGTCTTGCCTTGCGTGCTAGACAACAAAACAATTCTAAGCTTAACTTAGCCTTGATTATGTGAAAGGTAGGAATATTTTCTAAGTCGTTTAATTCAACACATGAATAGAACGACGTCTTGTTGGAAAGAGGAGAGAGGTGGCCGATTTTAGGTCTAAGAGAGGGGGGCGGATTTTTCAGCCTTTTTTTCATCATCTATTTTAGTGTCCTTCATCTCTTATTTATAGGTGAAGATTACCTAGAGTCCTATTAGGAAAAGGAAACTTCTTTTCTCCCAAACTCTCTAGTAATTCTTATCCTATGAAGACTTGAAGGAGGGGAAAACTCTTTTCCTCTTCCACCACACATAAAATCGCCCCCTCCCTTATTTACACTCACAAATCGGTCAACTCCATTTAATTAGACTTTAGGGTTTAATTTTGATTTCTCAATTTAATTATAGATGCAACCCATCAATTAAATACAAGTCAAATTAAATCCAACCAACTAATTCCAACAATTATTTATTTAACTTGGGCTCCACCCAATTAAATAAAATACTTGGACTCTTCTAGGTCCATTAATTTAATTAATTCTACAAGATTAATTAAAAGAGTAAAATTAATTGAATCCATATTGAATCCTTCAATTAATTTATATTCCATATTAGGAAAGTACTAAACTTTCCTAATTCCCTCAATTTCCTCGAAATTGATTAATCACATCTATTCAAGCAGTGGCTCTCTCGAGTTAGTGTGTGACCCCTTAGGCTCGTTTCTATCTAGTAGTAAGTACACCTTCCCACAGTGCTAGTGTACCTTCCTAAAATGAAAAGTACTAGATTAAATCAATCCTTTGATTTAATCAAGCCTCGAATTAGTCACCAAGCTAATTCTCGGCACTTACAAATCGTGGTTGCCCACCCAGCATAGGGTCCCGAAGACCTAGATAAAACGAAAGTAATGATACGCCTTTTGCGATCTTGATCCTCGCATAAGTAAGATCTCTCTATCTAATCTCCCGATTGAATCTAGAGCATTGGCTAAGGTCGAATCTCTATTAATTCAATACTATGTTTCCCACGTTATGTGAAATCGACTTCGACTATCTAAACGAGGAAACCCTACGCCTCTTTATATATCATACTTCGGCCGAAGATTCCTTAAGTCGACTCACCATGTAACCATAGGAGATTAACCGAATGGCTAATGTCAGAGATAGATTCCTCTTGATTCTCACGTGCCTTACTACGTAAGACGTGCATGTCTGAGTTTGCCCATATTCGATCCTCTAAAGTGATCATGTAACAAATCAAGAACATGCGCGGTTACGCATAAGACATCCAATGAAATCTTAGGTCCATAAGGATTACTCTTATACTACAAGACCACTGGAAGTTCCACATTTGACTGGGAATCCATTTCAGGAACTTCCATTGGGTTGTTCAGTTCGCCCATTACCACAATGGCAACCCTCATATACGCATTAGCTTTCACCGTGCCAGTATCTATGGAACGAGATACACTTCTACCAGAGTATGCATCATATGAGCAAGTCTTTTGGGTTGCATCGATATCCCTTTAGTTCGATGAACCCTTTCACGACTTGGAACAATGTTTAAAGATCACAGCCTTTGAGACATATTCCATCATTGCCACACCCAATGTGCAATGATGTCCCATAGCTATGTGTGATCCTTCGAGACTTTATTCTAAGCTAAAATAAAAACTAATTTAAGAATAAAGACATGCCACACATAAAAAAGAGATTGTCTTTATTTATAAGAAAATGATTGTTCAACTCTAGAGTTACTATTACAAAGAATGGCGCCCAATAATTGGTGTGTCGGGCACTAACTCTAACAATCCCCCACTTGCCCTAGCGCCAATTGCCCATGTACTTAAGGCCCATTCTTCCCAGATGTCCTTCAAATACTTTATGGCTAAGGGGTTTGGTGAGTGGGTCCGCTATGTTGTCCGCTGTATCCATGCGCTCCATTCGCACGTCGCCTCTTCCAATGATTTCTCGTATCAATCGGAATTTCCTCAGAACATGTTTGGATTTCTGATGAGACCTCGGCTCTTTTGCTTGCGCAATAGCCCCGTTGTTATCACAGTATACCGTTACTGGATCCCCAACGGATGGAACGACACCCAATTCTTGGATAAAGTTCCTCATCCAAACAACTTCTTTTGCAGCCTCATTTGCTGCAATGAATTCTGCTTCAGTGGTGGAGTCGGCTATGGTTGCTTGCTTGGAACTCTTCCAGCTAACCGCTCCGCCATTAAGCAGAAATACAAACCTAGAGACCGACTTCGAGTCATCCTTGTCGGATTGGAAACTCGAATCAGTAAACCCCTCTAATTCCAA
Organism: Buddleja alternifolia; assembly: GCA_019426215.1. NCBI lineage: Eukaryota > Viridiplantae > Streptophyta > Magnoliopsida > Lamiales > Scrophulariaceae > Buddleja > Buddleja alternifolia. Next base: position 47,232,359 of record CM033390.1, on the reverse strand, counting down.
TTCTCCTCGTCCGTATATCAAGAACAATTCCTTAGTTCCCCTTTAGATATTTAAGGATTGTTTTCACCGAACTCCAGTGTGCCATGCCTAGATTCGCTTGATATCGACTGCACGCACTCAATGCATAAGCTACATCGGGTCTTGTGCATATCATCGCGTACATTATACTACCTATCGCAGAAGCTTAGGGATTTTTGGACATTTTCACTCTTTCTTCCTCAGTCTTTGGGCACATAGACTTGGAAAGTGTGATGCCATGTCCTATTGGCAAGAATCCCTTCTTGGACTCTTCTATTTCAAATCTTTTAAGTACGAGATCGACATATACAGATTGGGAGAGACCTAGCATCCTATTCGATCTATCCCTATAGATCTTCATACCGAGTATGTAGGACGCCTCTCCCATATCTTTCATGGAGAATTTATTAGAGAGCCATACTTTAGTTGACTGCATCATCCCTACATCATTTCCAATTAGTAGGATGTCATCGACATAAAGTATGATGAACGTGACTGCGCTCCCACTGTCTTTCTTATACACACATGCCTCTTCATATGGTACTTTATCTAACACCTATATTCAGTTGTTAATTGAAAATTTTAATGGCACTTTTATGAAAGAAGATGAAAATATTGTCGAGCATGTTAACAAATTGGTGGTCATAGCTAAAGAATTAGCAGCTCTAGGCAATCCTATTCCTGATAACATGAAAGTTTCTACTGTGCTTAATAGTTTGCCAAATTCATGGGAGTCTGTTGTAATTTCTCTTAATATGTCTGTTCAAAACTTAACAATGAAAAATCTTCCTATGCAACTGGGTATAGAAGCTGAAATAAGGGCTAAGAAAAAAGCTACAAATATGGCTCATATGGTAACTGCCTTATCCCAATCTAATCAAGTAACTAATGCTTCTTCGTCATAGACTCCTTCATATCTTAAACCAAGGCAAGAAAATTTTTTTACGAAAAATTGGAAGAACAATAAGTTCAAGAAAAGTAATTATAAGAAAAAATCAATTGGAAATTGTTTTAAATGTGGAAAACCCGGTCACCACCAAATAAATTGTTCTCAAAAGAATAATGATAAAAATCATAAAGGACTAAGAGATATTGTGTGTGTGGTCTTTGAGTCGCTTCTTTCGGATTGTGATTCAGTAGCTTGGTGGGTTGACTTAGCCTCTTCAAGGCATGTGGCAAAGACAAGAGAATGGTTTGTTGAAATGAAGGAGGTGGAAGCCGGCAACCATAAACTGTACATGGGAAATAACACGTACTGTGAAGTGCTTGGAATGGGCACTGTAAGAATTGGGTTGCCCGGAGAAAACAACCTTCTCTTAACTGATGTTCTCTATGCACGTAATATGAGGCGAAATCTCTTGTTTGTGCCACGTTTGGATGAGAAGGGTTATGAAGTTTGCTTTCGTTCTTCTAAAGTGTCTATTGGAAAACATGATCATATTCTTGTATGGAGTTCTAAAGTAGATGGTTTTTATTGTTTGAATGTAGCTAATTCAAATAATGAAATGAATAATTCTTCTTCTGCTTAAATTGATGACTCATGCATGTTTGATGTTTCTTGTGATGTTGAAATTGATTCTACTTTGTGGCACTTAAGATTAGGCCATATTAATTATAATAAGATGAAAAAGTTGGCTAATATGGGATTAATTCCAAATTTAAAGAATGATTTAAAGACTTGTGAATCTTGTTTAAAAGGAAAAATGACTCGAAAACTTTTGGAAAATTAGAAAGATCGAAAGATTTATTGGAATTAATACATTCTGATATATGTGGTCCATTAAATATTAAAATTCATCGAGGAATGCAATATTTTATAACTTTTACAGACGATTATTCAAGATATAGTTATATTTATCTACTAAAACATAAATCTGAAGCCTTTGATAAATTTATTGAGTTTAATACTGAGGTAGAAAATCAATTAGGAAGAAAAATAAAAATGTTAAGAACTCATCGGGGAGGAGAGTATATGAGTGGAATTTTTGAAATTTTTTGTAAAGAAAATGGAATTTTACATCAAGTAACTATGTCATACACACCTCAACAAAATGGTATATATGAGAGAAGAAATAGAACTCTACTTGATATGGTTGGGTCTATGCTTAGTCAAACAAATTTAACCACAAATTTTTGGGGGGAAGCTCTATCAACTGCTATTTATATTCTTAATAGAGTTCCCTCTAGAACAATAGGTATGACACCTTATGAACTCTGGACTGGTAAAAAGCCAAATATATCTCATTTAAAAATTTTGGTAGTTCAGCTCATGTAAAAGTTTTGGGTTCTAATAGAGATAAATTGGATGCTAAATCAATTAAATGCATTTTTATTGGATATTGTGAAAATTCTATGGGTTATAGATTTGTTGTTCATCATAACGATGCATCAATTGGGATTATAGAAAGTAGAGATGCTTTTTTCTTTGAAGATGATGTATCTAAAATTGATAAACTGGTTGATTTATTTGAAATTTCTAAAGAAAAAGAAACTGTGAAATTTAAAGAAGAAGTTATTCAAAAATCTTAACCCATGGATACTTTGACTAGAATACAAAGAGAAAGACGTCCTCCTAATCATTTAAAAGATTATTATGCGTTTAATTTAGAAGAAAACACTAATGATCCTATTGATTTTTATGATGCATTGAATGCTTTAGATTCTTCAAAATGGAAAGAAGCACTCCAAGAAGAAATAGATTCAATTGAGAAAAACAAAGTGTGGAGATAGTAGATTTACCAAAAGGTAGAAACCCAATAGGTTGTAAGTGGATTCTTAAAAAGAAATTAAACTCAGATGGTACTATTGATAAATATAAAGCTAGATTAGTTGCGAAAGGCTTTAATCAAAAGGAAGGAATAGATTATGATGAAACATATTCACCCGTGGTAAAATTCACATCAATAAGAATTTTAATGTCTTTGGTTGCATATTTAGATTTGGAATTACATCAAATGGATGTAAAAACGGCTTTAGCAAATGGAGAACTTCAAGAGGAAATTTATATGCACCAACCTATAGGATTTGAAATCAAAGGTAAGGAAGATAAAGTTTATAAATTACATATGTCCTTATATGACTTAAAACAATCTCCAAGACAGTGGTACTACACTTTTCACAATGCCATTTTATCATACGGTTTTGTACCTAATGATTATGATCATTGTATATATACTTGGAAAAGTGGGAGTTCTTATATGATTATTTCACTATATGTAGATGATATTTTGCTTGCTGGAAATGATCTCACTAAATTATTGGAATTAAAGAATTGGTTAAATACAAAGTTTGAAATGAAAGATATGGGTGAAGCACATTATGTTCTTGGAATAAAAATTACTAGAGATAGAAGTCAACGCAAATTAAGCTTGCCTCAAAACCCTTATTTGGAAAATATCTTAAAGAAGTTTAAAATGGACTCTAGTAATCCCACAAATTCACCTATTTGTAAAGGAACAAAGTTATCGAAAAGTATGGCTCCTAAATCCGAAAAAGAAATTGAAGAAATGAAATCAAAACCATATGCTAAGCTTGTTGGAAGTCTAATGTATGCAATGTTGTGCACTAGACCCCATCTTAGTTATGTTGTTGGCTTGATAAGTAGATACCAAAGTAATCCTGGTTTGCCTCATTGGTTAGTAGTCAAACGTGTACTTAGGTATTTAAAAGGAACATTAGATCTTAACTTGACAGATCAAGCTGATAACTTGAATGTATTTGGTTATTGTGATGCTGATTTTGCGGGTGATATTGATGATAGAAAATCCACTAGTGGATATATTTTTATTTATGGTGGAGGAGCTATATCATGGTCTAGTAAAAAGCAAACACGTGTTGCTAAAAGTACAATGTAAGCCGAATATATTGCTTGTAGCAAGTCTGTTTCTGAAGCTGTTTGGATAAAATGGTTCTTAGATGCTTTAAATATCGATGATATAATAGATAGACCTATTCAATTGTTTTGTGATAACATGGCTGCGATAAAAACCATTAAAAATGGGAAAATCGAGCCAAAATGTAAGCATATTGAGTTGCAATATCATTATGTGAATGACATGGTTCAAAAAGAACATGTTGATATTGAATATGTTGGTACAAAAGATATGATTGCAGATCCTTTGACAAAACCAATTGCAAATGAAGAATTCACGAGACATATTTGTGCTATGGGTTTAAGAGATGATTGATTGACTAGAGCTTGTAGCCAAGTGGGAGATGTTGAATATTATTGTGATATTAATAATGTGGCTAAAAGCCCTAGTCAAATACCTTGTAATATTTATAAAATATGGTTTTTGGGTTGAGTCTTTTTTAATTAGATTGGGTATCTTAATTATAGGGATTCATCAAATAGTGAAATACCAAATCAAATCTTATTTAGAGCATGTGCCTAATTAAGTGCAGGGAGCTGAGGATAATTATCTGGTGGTTGAGAGATATACGTGATATTCTCCAATCTATAGTCAAACTTGGAGTATTATAAAAGGAGTGAATATCTCTCAATACAGAGACATCATCAACCCAACGTGAAAAGCCAAGAAGGCAAAAACTCAACTCTTCTGTATTCATAAATTCTCTGTAATGGCCATCTTCCCAAATTCTCTATTATATTCGTATAACAGATTGTTGTTGTAACTTATTTTTCCTACATTTGCACAAGGCATATACTAGCATGTTCATTGTTGTGTAGTCTATTGACTAGTGGATTAGATAATTGTGAGTAGAGGTAACTGCTCAAGTACTCAAATTCTGGAGGGATTTATATATCCTAGCATGTTCATTGTTGGTCACTTGGTTTAACTCCTTTGTTTTAACTGGGTTTTGGTAGCTATATCGAACACCAAGGATCTCCCTTGATGTGGGAAATTGTTAGAGGGATGGGCCGATGCAGGGATGGATACTGGATCGATACTTCATGGGGGCCAAGAGTCTTTATTAGGGAGGAAATATGATCAATTATTACAACATGAAATATAATCGATTTTAATTTTGGGTAATGATATTGGCACTCCAAAATTTACTACAGGAGCTCCAATTTTAATTTTTACACTTGAATATGACAAGATTATTCTTAGATTTTAAAACTAATAACCCTATGCATTCAGAACAAAACTATTATCTTGTTATAGGGTTTTTCACTACTTTAAATCAAAGTCAATTAATAAAAATAATATTTGGCAAAAATGAAACAAGTAATTAAAGTGTGGAGCATAATCAACAAAACAAAATAATAATATTTTAAATCGAGAATGACAATTATTAAATGAACCAAAAAGAACAAAAAAATGAATATCAACTTCAATTAATTCAATCTACTTTGTCTTTATATTAGAATCTAGAAATCAATGTTATATTTTTGTTCAAGCAATAAGTTTTGTTTCTTCAGACAACAATGCATAAAAATAATTAACATAAACCATGCTCTTCTCTCAAACAAAAAAGCTACACTTATAAAATTAACTAGGTACTTTGTATACAACATGAATTTGAATCCATAAAAGATTAAAAATATGATTTTTTTTCTTTAATTGATCGTGATGAATAATTTTATGCTTGCATGTAAATATATGTTTTATACTTTTAAAAATATTAAAAAAGATCGTTATGAAACATTGCTTTATTCATAAATATATTATTTGGACATGATTATAGATGAAGTAAAGAAATTTTTTATTTTTGATCTAGACTAAACATAAGCAGAATTTATTAGTATGAAGGTTTAAATAGTGGGGAAAAAATGAATCAAAAAAGTTGCCTTTTATTTAGAAATGGGTATTCTTGTCATTTTCTTAGAAAGATGAATACAATTGGAGTTCCAATAGTAATTTTTGGAGCTCCAATATCTTTCCCCTTTAATTTTTATAAACTGAACAATGTATCAAATTGGTCTCTCGGTCAAACTTATATTTACTAGCATTAGAATGTTTTAGATTAAGTACCAATTTTACCCATCTTTACATGGACTACAGCTATTTTTATGTGTAAGAGTAAATAATTTTTTTTACAGTGGCTTTTAATACCATTAAAATATACACTAAAAAAAATAGTATTAATCAGAAAATTTAAATACACATATTTACTCATACACACCTCTTACCCCAAATAAATTAAATACATATTTAGATATATAATATCGAGTAAAGACCTCTCACCCAAAAAAGATACTAATGCAAAACATATGTAGTAACAAATAATCATTTTGTGCGCACAATTGTCTAGATCAATGTATCTCATTTGGGCACATGTTACATATTTAATCTTTTTTTATATAATAAATATTTAACACAAAAAAGTAACAATATAGAAATAATATCATGTATCTTTTATTATATGTATAATATTTTTGCATTAATATCGAGTAAAAAATCAAGCGATGAATCGAGTAAAAAAATGAGTGAAAAATTGTGTGAGAAATGAAGTGAAAAAAAGATCAAGAAATTGGAAGGAAATTAAAACAAAAAATCAAGTGAAAAAAATTGTGTCTAAAAATCGAGAAAAAACACCAAGTGAAAAAAATTAATGAAAGATCGATTGATAAATTTTGGAGAAAAAAATAGGTTAAAATTTGTTTGTAGAATGGTGTAAAGTTGTGAAAATTTAGCTTCAAATCAAGCCATATATATACAAGAAGGTAAAAGGGAAATTTTGAAAAATAATTTAGCAATCATAAAAAAATTGCAATAAAAGTTGACTCAGGGACCAATTTGATATATTATTTAGTTTATGGTGAAAATACGACATTGAGTATAGTTCGATGGGGCATTCTGTATTTAGCACTTAAAAAAATCCAACACTTAAAAAGGGTTAATAAATTTTTAACTCAACTACCCTTGGCTTTATACATTAGGAATTAATTAACTATTTTTGGAAATAAATTTTTTATTACAATTTTTCTACTTTAATATCTTGTATAATTTTGATTTTAATTTGAACTTCTTATAAAATTTTGGAAAAATAAGTAATACCCCCCTTAAAATAAATTTTTATATCCAAAAAATCCATGATTTGTTTTATCCAAAAATTCCATGATTTTTTTTTCAGTCTCAAAAACTCATTCTCCAAACTTTTCATTCAAAAAAACCCCAAAAGTTAATATTAAGAACTTTTTTTTGACTAAACTACCCTTCATTTTATTAAGTTAAGAATTGATCTGATCTTTTTTTATCAATTTTTTTTGTTTTAAAATTTTCAATTTGGTAAGTTGAATAATACATATTTTTATTTTTAGTATTAAATATTTTAATACTTTTATATACTTATTTTTTATTTTACTATGATAATTACCTAAAAATTATATTTTTTAAGAAGAATAAAAATCTGAAAAATTTTAAAATAAAATTATATTAAGTCAATTATCAATGTAAAATTTTTTAAATAAAAAAATCTCTATACAAAACTACAATTAATTAAATTTTAGTTTAGAAGGCTAAGAGCTAGCAATTAAGTTTATAAATTTATTAACCCTAAATTTTGGGTTTTTTAGAATAAAAAGTTGGTGGAATGAGTTTTTTAACAAGGGTTATTTGGATATAAAATTTATTATAGGGTTTTTTTAGTAATTTTCCATATATTTTTGTATCTTCTAAGAAGTAAAATTATTTTCCAGTTAATTAACATGTTAAATTAAAGAAAATACATAGAATACTTTAATTACAAATATTGAAAAAGTAAGGCTGTGTTTGGTTTGGAGGGTGATTTTGGTGAAAATTTTGGTGAAATATTTTATTGGGAGTTGTGTATTTTGGTGAAAATATGTTTGGTTTTATTTTCAAAAATTAGTATTTTAATTATTTTTCGCGAGAATGTGTTTGGATTAGCTATTTTGAAGTAACATTTGAGTGTTATTTTGATGAACATGTGTTTGGTTTTATTTTCAGAGGTAACAAAAAATACTGTAGCAGTCAAATCATGTCAAGTTTTGTCTGAAAAAATTATTTTAATGATTAATTGATGATTGAAAAATATATTATAATATAATTTTGAAATTATTATAATATAAATGAATGATTATTTTATATAATTATATAATTTCTAAAATAATTATTTATTCATATAGTATTTTATAAATAAATAAAAAAAGAAAAAAGAGGGGGTTGGGGAACAGTGTCGTCTTCCCCAACCCCCAACACACACACACGAAAACACGCACACACACAGCAATACACACACACGCACACACAACAATACACACACGCACACACACGAAAACACACACACAGACACACACACACGAAAACACACACACACACACACGAAAACACACACACACACACACAAAAACTAAAAGGGGAGAGAGAGAGAGAGAGAGAGAGAGGAAAAAGAGGGAGGAGAGAGAGAGAGACAGAAGAGAGAGAGAGAAGAGTCGAGGGAGGGGACAAAAAAATTTTGAGATTTTTTGGTCAAAATATTTGGCCAAACATGGGCCCCATATTTGGCCAAAAAAGTTCAAACCAAACAAGTTTTGGGCTGGGTTTTGGTGAAAAACCCAGCCCAAAATAAATCCAAACACAGCCTAAGATTCTTACTACACGACTATTTTGACAGGTCATAATATTCAAAAAGAAAATGAGACCAATAAATAAATATGGGAAAGACTGAAAGAACCAATAAATAAATATGGGAATGACTGAAAGAAACAGTTTACAGGAGCCATTAATTCTATTTGTTAGAGTTTGGCTCAATCCCATGCAGGGACGGATCCAAAAATTAGGTGTTAAGGGGTTGAACTCCGAAGTTCAATAACAAAACTAAATGTTTAATATGTAATTATAAGTATATATAGTCAAACTTAATTTGTTTCAATAGAAAAGTAAAATAGCAACTATCATGCGTTAAAAAAATAAATAAATTTATTTGTTTTGAAATATACAAGTAATTCTTGGAAAATCTTATCAAAATATTATAATCAGTTTGTGTAAAATAATATAAATAACATAATCAGTTTGTAGCTTGTGGTGGATAAACTCTAAATATTTGAATGATAATCAACATTTTCTTGTCTTTAGATTTCTTGACATCTTGTATATTTTTCTTCTCAACAATCATTTATATAGGTTTTAAGAAAATATTTGTTAATTATAATGGTAATAAGTTTAGAGAAAGTTCAAACGAAAAAATATTTATTACTAATTTTAACAAGTATATAGGAGAAGTTCAAAAAAGAAAATTAGAGTTAACAATTTTATCTTTCTTTTTTATAGTAGTGACCTTTTAATTAAATAAGAAAATTAAATAAAACTAAAGCTACAAATGATAAATGAAAGGGTTGCTGGAAATGTAGACTCACCATTTTGAGAAATGGGCTTTATAAATTAAAAATACAAAACAGGGTGGAGTAGGGAATCGAACCCGTACCCTCCTCCTCAAAAACTCGCTTATCAAAAATCATGCATAGCAAGCTAGCACCTTCACCAACTGCACCAACCCTATTATTTGTTTTCAATATAATTTGAAGGGAGCGGGCCATATGATAAAATTACATTATTTTATTGAAAAAAATTTATATCCCGGGGGACCGGGGCCTTAAATACGTCCCTGATCCCATGCTTATTTTCCCATCTAATTAGCGTTGAAATATATGGAGTTCCATTGCAAAATAATTATGGCCTTTTTAATTTCGTTTTCTTTTCTGTTAGGTTTGAATTTCATAGGATCGAAGTCCGTTTTATCTAATTACTATATAATGTTATTTCTCTCTTATATATATCTGTTTGGAAGAAGTAAAATCTCTGACTGCCCATTTCTGGAAATTTTGACATGATATTTTCAAGGCTAAATAGACGTAGGCTGAAAGCAAGAGATGAGTCCACCAGCAACTTCCCTTTCTCTCTAAGTTTGTTTAAAAGGAACTATATACTTTGCTCGTTTTTCTTACGAAAGATGATCAACAATGTCTCAAGTAGTACTCCACTTGAAACAATTTCATAAAAACGATTTACATGCATGGCTAATAAATTGATATTTTTTTCTCTTTATAAGACTTATAGTTGAAATGTAATGGTATCACAATGTTATTTTAATGAGAACATATTTTTGATAAAATAATTTAATTTTAGAGAACGGACTCTTTCTGAACGTATTTAAAAGAAAATACCAGAAAAAAATAAATATTGGTGACGAAATGATAAGTGTAATGACAAATATATAGTGACAAGTTGTGGCTCCCCCTTCTTTATAGAGCTAGATAGAGTCTTTATGGCTCAGGATTATGACTATCAACTCGGGTTTGTCGGGCTAGATATTTAGGGTATCCCCATTCATCTTTAATTAAAAAATAAATATGAATCATTAAATTTCAATAGTGACAACTCCTTTTTTTGGCCAAAGTTGGTTGGCAATCCATGCCTCAAAAAAATCCAGATATCGACGAGTAAAGTAGACAAAGTTGGATGCAGTAGAGTATTTCAAGGTGAATCATGCAAGATTGATCAGTAGGAGAAATACAATAATGACGTGAGATGTTTGTTGGGTTTCAGTTAAAAATGTAGCGGAAGATTAAAACTACCCAACACAGATCAATTCGGTGACATATTTAAATCCAAGGCAAGAACGAAAATCTAACCCGTGTAGCAAAATGGTTGTTTTCGATCTCGTTATTCCGGATGTGAGTCCTTGTAATCCAGCACAGCAAGAGCTCCGCCTCTAAATTCTACTTGCCAAAAAAAGCTTGAAAAATCTCCTTCTTGTCACTCTAGGGGCGGCGGCTATGTGATAGAAAGGGAGAGGGTTTTTCGGCTTTCTTTGTTTTTATATGAAGATGACAACTTATGATGCACAATGAATAAGAGGAGTATTTATATTCCTCTATGTTTCTTGTTCCCCAAGATGACCTAGTAAAACTAGGTCATCTACATGCCATTAGGAGTGTGACACCAAGTCACACGCCATGCGTGTGATACATGTGCATATATATATATATATACACACACATACTAGGGGATGGGCACGCGCGGTGCACCTTGCAGCACCACTTCTTTTTCCAAATACATAGAGACGTGTATTTTTCGCCGCGCATATATCGTATCTTAATTGATCAATCTCATTTGGCATTACAGGCTATCAAATAATTGGTATGATCAAGCGGATCACCTACCACCGTTTGTTAAATACAGTAGATAACTTATATCATAGCCCATGGATGAGACAATCAATTGTCACGGTATCTGATCACTTTGTATTTAGGCCCTTATCCATTCGGCCCAAGATATTCTCTCACATTTCAGAGGGTATTTATTATGGTGGTTGGGCTAGTCATAGGCCAAATTCCTGCATCAAAAGTTGGAACTTATATTTACCTACGATAGATGTGACTTATTGAATTAATTGGGACCTTTTGCGGTAGCCTAGGTATTCTAAGGCAGAATACAATTGTTCAGATTATCAACAGCCAGCAATACATATATCCACAGGTTTTCCTTGAGGAAAAGCGCAGAGGTATTCTTTAATTCCACCATATTCCTGGAGCAGGTATTTTGCTAGCGATGGGCGACCAGTTTCTAGAACCTGACGGATGGACTGCCGAGCGGAAGGCCTTTTTTTATCGATCTACTCCATAGCGCCCACAGGCGCGGCAATTATAAAGAGGGTCAGATTAACAGCGACTTAGTGAAAATGTTACACGATCAGTTGAACAACCGATTTGAGGGATTTACGTCGTCATCTGTGACCAATTGGTTCAATATGCTATGGCAGCGAGCACTAATCTTCGGCATGGTGATGTCTAAGGACAAGTTTGAGCGGGACCGGCGGAAAAATCAAATAAAGGTAACCAAGTCAGATTGGAAAGATCTGATTGAGGTAAGAGACATGAAATTATCTTAATTTCGCACTTCGCAAGTTTCTCCCCATTTTCGACGGGGTTTTCTAATCAGTTTTTTTTAAAAATCTATACTATTTGTGGATTGTATGATATCAATTCCCAGACTCCAGGAAGTATCAATTTCATGGGGAATTACACTGGGACCAATTATCAGAGGTGTTCAATGAGAGACACCACCCAGCAAAAAATACAAGTGTGTGCTGGGCAAACAATATAACCCACAACAGTGGCGAAGTGTCCATGTAAATGCAAGTATTTCGTATTACTGCTCACAATCTATTATTTAATTATCTTTAATTTTTAACTATTAGTTTGTTTTGTGTCTACTCCACTGAATTCTGTTTGGAGATAATTTGCAACTCCCTTGCATTTACAAGCTAATCTCTCATTTCTTAAGTCATGTCACCCACTCGTCTTGTAATAAGTACATATTAATTCATTCCTACAATATCATACCTTTCATATTTTATCTATAGTCATCGTTGATAGTGTTAGGTTCCTGGCGAGCCAATTATTTTAGGCTCTGCCATCTTAAATGTAAAACACTATGACAATCTTGTTTTAAATATATTGAATCTTTCTATATGGTATGTTTCTTTATTATTATCACTTGTGTTAGTATAGATAAAGATCCCATGAATTACATATGGTTAGGGGAGTGGTCGGGATACATATGGAATGCTCTCAAAGACACTAATCCTAAATAATATTCCAAGTCATAGAGGTTGTGAGATGTGGGATATCACCAGCCTCGCCAAGACTTGTTCATGCATATTGTAACTCTCCCAAGAGATCGACGTATTCCATTGTCGATGGCTTGTATGGCAATACATGTATGAAGATTCATACTTTTGTTATGGAATTGAATGGCCCCGCTAAGGAGTTGGTGCTGTCGAACATGGAGTCCTTGGGTTTCGTAGTGTGAGATTAGTCCTTAGACTTGAGATGTCATTGGAAGGGTATTACCCACTACACTTTGATATACTTGATTCAACAACCCTAAAACAGTCCTTTAGCGTTTGACAGACGCTAAGAGCAAATCTTCATCTTCACTTGACTTTAGACACTGATCTAAAACTTCATCTCTAATAGACTCACCTAGAATTCTATTAGCGACTCTGTATCTAATTCTTACTCTAAAATCTACAAAGATAAAAATTACAAGCCTAACAAAATAACAAACATTCAAACGCTTATACAATTGTTCTATGAAAACATAAACTTACATTCTTTTTGGGTCTAACATAAAATCCTATCTTGTCATCATCAAAACATCTAACATGAAATTTCCTAACAATTTTCCTCTTTTTGATGATGTCAAGACTTTAACTCTTATAACTCTTTTATAGATTAAGAGTTCAAAGAAAAGCCCAAAAATAAATATAAGTTAGCATTAGAATGTTAGTTATGTTAGCTAATGTTAGATTAGCCTCAACAATATGTTTTAGCGTTCAATTATTCATTCATATATGGAATTTAAAAACATTCAATGATTACGCTGAAGAAGTAAAAAGCAACAACAAATAAAAAAAATATAAACATTCAATTTCTATGTCGCTTCTTGGAAGCCTCTTCCAGGAAAATTTCTCTCGCTAGATCCAGAAGGACTCGATTGATGTCTATCATTGTTGTATGTAAACTTCATTATAATCTTCACATCTCTATTTAGCGATTAGATTCAATTCAAGTAATCTTTCCACCCATTCCCTTGGAGGGATCCCGAGCGTCCTAATCAAATTGTGATAAATGTCTTGCGTTCGGTCGCTGGATGGTTTCCAATTGAGAGGTCTTCTCAAAGGTGCAGCGTATGGATAAAAACCCATACCTTCTAAAAATTCAACATCAATGTCCAGAAGCTTGTGCTTGCCTTGGTAGTATCTTGGCTTTCGTTTCTTAGTGAGCACCTTCTTTAGACTCACTATTTCTTCAAACATGGAGCGCCAATTTTTATTATCAGTCTTTGATATTGGCTCCACTAAGGATTTTCCTTTGGCTTTAGACAATTGATGCTTTTCTTTCTCATCTTCCCCCTTCTTGGCATCATCAAAGGAGGTCTTGAGGTCAGCAATATCTCTTCGCAATAGCCTGAATTCTTCAACAAGTAGAGCAACTTGTTCAACGATACTTTGAGCAACCGAATTGGAATTATTATGTAGATCAGTATTTGCAGAAGCGTTCTGGGCTAAGTAGCGATTGAACTCTTCAGAAAGGCTAGTGATCAGTGGTGATATGCTATTCATTATTGCTATAGTCCTCTTTGTAGCAGCGTTTGCAATATCACGACTTCTAGTGTCAGAGACTAACTTGATGTTTCTATCATCATTTTTGAGTATCTTGCAGCAGGAACTTTTAATGGTGTTGAGTGAGTTCCTAATGGCTCGTCTAAAGTCTCATGTGTCTTGATCACTTTTTGAGTCAGAGTCCGATGAAGAAGAACGCTCAGGGGATGGAATGAGTCCGTATGAGCTAGAAACTGCAACCTTTCCTTTTGATTTATCTCAGATAAATGGCTCTTGAGGCTCTTCAGCAATCTCTACATGTACTTCTTCTATCGCTTGCTCAACATATTGAGTTGCATTATCAATCTCTTCAACTTGAGCAACAATTGGAACCTCGACTACTGGAGCGCTAGGGGCAACTTCGATTTGCAAATCAGCGTCTTGATTAGGAGCGACTTCCACAGTAGGAGTTTGTTCTAATTCCATTTTAACAATCTCCACTAGAGGAGCTGGTTTCTCAACAGGAATGACGCAGAGTGGGCCAAATCTTCCATCCCGTGCCTTGGATTGATCACGTTCTTTTGCGGGTTAAAGAATATAGCGTCTTCGCGCTCTTAATTACTGAGTGCAAAATGCACATCCTCTGGCAGATCGATACCTGAAATATAAGAGTTGTAAAAGTCCAAAATAAATAGCATGAGAACTTGAGCAACTTCTTGATCCACTGGCCTGATTAGTGATAAAATTTTGACCACTTGGATATTCTGCTCACAAATGAGGACAAGCAAAAGATTATAGCCTCTGAAATTATTTAGGCCATAATGATCATTGAAAGTGATGTCTAGCGAGTGAGCATTCTCAACAATCGCTCTTTTGTCTCTGTGAAAAATAGCATGCTCATCAGTAAGTCGCATGTGCGCTTGACTGGGCTTTGGGATTGCATCGTGCTTACTTGTAGATGCATCCTCATTCAGATTTGGCAAGATATGCTGGACAAAGTTCCGATTTCTGTGAAAAAAGTAGCGGCCTCCCAGACTGAATAAAGTGAGCTGCTGGCGAAGATAGTGTTCTATTGGTTGTTTATAAGAAGTCAAGTCGCTAATGTTCCCAACAAGATTCTTTCGCTGCTCAAGTAGAAATACAAGAAATTCTCGGCGTCTGTATTCTACTCCAAATTCAAACATAAATGGATGTCTCACAAGCTCTTCAAGAGAGTAAAAATGTAGCACAAATTCTTCAGCCCACTGAGCAGTATCCATCATCCATCGCTTGCTAAGTTTTTAAAACTTTTTCTTATCAGTTCTAGCGGCGAGATAATTCTCAAAGCGTTCGAATTTGTTTTCATAATCATCTGCCCAAAGTCTGTCAAGGTATTCTCGAGCTTTATCTTCTAGCCACAAATTAACTGGATTGGGACTCTCAGCAACAATTGGTCCTTTTCCTTTCCAAAGTTTGAGGGGCCTAGGAGAGAGAGCATTCTGAGGAGAGTGAACAACCTTCGGCAGAGCAGAGTATCCAATTTTGTTGAGATCCTCTTCATCTGGATTCTTTAGCCAATCACCCATGTGGGGATTCTTGATGACAATTTTGTTCGGGCGAAGAGGATAGAAAGATTCTTCAGAGTGACCTGTAAAGTTGAACCGCTCTTGGTCGAAATTTGTCAAATTGATCGCTGGTCGCCGAATGTATTCTAACCTAGATTGCAGGCGCTCTAGCGAGTAAAGACCAAGATTGGCAGGTCGCTCAAAAAACTCAAATTTCTCTGAGTTATAAAGAGAAGGGTTGTAGAGAGTATCTTGGAAAGTGATATCAATTTCAACCAAACTCTTGGTGTCATTTTCTCTGGCGGCATAATAATATTCAACATCTGCATCATAGCCATGAGGAAAAAAGTTGATGATACGAGGAGGAGGTCCGGTTGGAGTAGGAACAATGGTAATCACTTCAGTTGGAAGAGGGGCCACTTCTATCGACCGCTCAGAGAGAGTTTTATCCTTAGCGTTAGAAAAGGTAAACCTAATGAGGAGAGGATAAAATACATTGTATATCACAAGTACTTACCCTGAAAACGGGCAAGCTTCTCAAAAGAAGTAGCAGCTTCAGGCTCTGGAGTTGATTCAGGAATAGCTTCAGAAGGAGGAGGAGAAAGAACACTCGCTGGTTCTTTAAGCGCTGGCTCGGCTGGAGCACTTGTTGTTCCTGTTGGAGTGGACCAAGGAGTACGCTTGTGGGCTAGCAGTACTTCTTCCTCTTCTGCTTCTTCGTTTTTTGGAGAAATAACAAAAATGGGAGGGGAAGAAGGAGAGGGAGAGTTCTGCTTTTTCTTGGTCTCTGTCTTCTTCTGCTTCTTGGCTGGCTCAACAACTTTCACGACGATCTTTCTTTTAGGTCGCTTAACCACAACTTCTTCTTCTAATGATGATGATGAAGATGATGTCGCTTGCTCCTCATCATTGCTACGAACATTTCCTTCGAAAAGGAGTCGCTCAAGTTCCTCCTTGGGAACCGCTGCAACACCCCGTTGCTTGGGATTAACGTAACCACTAGTGCTTAAAAGAAGGCTTAACATAATCCCGTATGGCTTGGGATTAATTGATTGTTCAATCGCTGCCTTAAAGCGATTAAAAACGTATCTGGCCCAATTGACCTTCAGCTTTGTCAAAATAGCTACCATCATCTTGTACTGTATATTGGTAACCTTATCAAAATTGCCTTTTCTGCACTTGACCATCTTTGCGCGGATATCAGCCATAATGACATATTCGCCCTTCATGTCATTCTTTTTGAAATTTGATGCGCAAGCTGCATCAATGTCATCCTTTTTGATCAGATCCCAGACCTTGGTGGCGTCTCCAAGGTTCACATCTTCAACTTCACGACCATGAGTAGGCAGTTGCAGTAAAGTGGACAGGAGTTGAGACATAAGAATAAAAGTTTCTGTGGCAAATGGAAACACGCAGGAAATAGAGTTGCCGTCGTCAGAAATGACAGCATTCTGAAAAACGAAAAGAGTTTCTTCTGCGTGAATCGAGGAATGAGATGTCAACATGGTTTTCAGACTCGATTCTTCAACAAGAGGAATAATGGTTCTGAAAGTAAAGCTTTGGTTGTTGAACAGTTAATCCCGGTTTACAAGAAATCCGGCATTGAATTTTACTTCTTTCTCAGTTTTGGGCTTAGAAGATTTTTCGGCAGCAGATTTCAAAGATTTTGGTGGTGCCATTGATGAAAGATTGAAGCTTTTTGAGAGAGTTAGAAGAAAGCCTTTTTTTTGCCTTGAGAGAATTTTTACAGTAAAGGGAATTTTGAAAGTGATAAAGTTTTTCTACAAAAATTTGAAGGGTTTAAATAGGAGGCAAAAAGTAACTCTTCAATAGCTTAGATACATGCCACGTATTACGTAATTAATTCAAAAATAAATAAAATTGAATCTGAGCCGTTTAATCATAAAGACAGATGTAAAAATGCACGATAAATTTGGTTAACTGCTGTAAAATAAAAATTTGGAGTCTGCAGGTACTTTTAAAAAATGTTTGAGATTTTGAAAATGTTCAGCGTGAGTTGCACGCGCCTAATGGTACACTGACACGTACTCAGACACATGCATTTACTGAACGACCTCTTTTTAGATAGGAATCATTGACCGTCAGTTTGATTTGATAGGAGTGCGTGGGCAGTTGTCAAATCTTATCCTTTTTGGACTTATCCACACGCTACCTTTTAGCGATGAAAACAATGCATGATTTTCAGAGAAAGTTTCTTATCATTAAAGACGGAATATTCTTAACCCTAAAGTCCTTTTAATAAATTCAATCGCTTTTGATCTTTTTTAAAAATAATTATTTAATTTTATTAGAGATTGATTTTGTCATGCATAAAAGATAAACACCAATGATTAATGCACAGAATCATTGAAAATTATTTTTGATCATAGACGCTTATTGGTTGGAATAAGTATAATTTTAAAGTTCCCCCTAAAATTGATAACTCATTTCAATTCTGAGATCGCTTTAGACATAATTGTTGGTCCCAAGTGGCATACGAAAGGGTCTAGAAGGGGGGGGGGGGTTGAATAGAACCTTAAGTCTTTTTCGACTTCAAAAAGATTTCGTATTAAACGTATTTGGACGCTTGAAATGATAGGCGCTTGAAGTGTCTAACGCTTCACTTTAGCGTTCACATAAGATATTTGAGACTTTGTGAAGCGTCTAATGAAGACTGTTTTATAAAGTTAACTTAGACTTCAGGAATTGAATACTTTGACCTTGTAGGTTAAGCGTTCAGTTCTTTTAATCAGGGTTAGCACAGCGGAATGATTTTGGAGTCTTCTCTTTGAAAGTTTTAGCGTCACAAGATGTTTCTTAGTTGCTTAGCTTTTGATTGTGTTTTACTTATGCAATGATATGATAGATGAATGAAATGACTGAAAAGTAAATAACACAATATTTGTAAGGTTCGTTGGGTGGTGTAATCCCAACTACGTCCTTCTTCTCCTTTGCACTTGGAGGCAATCCACTAAAATGATTCTCAAAGAATCACACAGAATCTTCTACAAATTAGGGAGAGATGGATGTCGATGACTTGAGCTCCTTGATCCCACAGATTTCTGCTTCAAATCACTTCAACCCTCTTGCTTCTTTCACCCAGAAATGATGCAAGTATCCAACTTCGACTTCACACAGATCGCGAGGCTTGGATGGGATTTTCTAAAAGGTTTGTTTGATTTTGATGAAGTTCAAACAACTTGGTAATATCTCAGTAGGAATCTGGTTTCTTCAAAAAGAATGTTTGAGATATTTGTTGACTGTCTCAGGAATATAAGAAAAGCAAGTAGGATGTTTCTTGAATTTTCTGGCTTTTCTGAGAGTTTAAGGAATGAGATTTTAATGCAACAGCAATTTTGCTTGATAAAAATTGTTCTCTTTTTTTTGTTTGTTGTTGAAGTCCTATTTATAGGTATTCTTGGAGAAAGTGTCCGTTTGACACATGCACTGGCGCGTGTCTCTCACTTTCGCGAGTGAACAGCTTTTGTCCTTTTTCCTGAAAATCTGCTGCACGAAAGTTGGTGCTGCAGTCTGAGATAGTTGACAGTCCAATAGGGTGGCTTCTCCGTACGTCTAACATTACTTATCATATTAAATGCTCTTATCAACATTTAATGCATTTGAAATTAATACCCGTTGGTATTTAATGCTTTGAGAATATTTGCATTAAACTCCTTCTGGACTTAGAAGTAAATTCAGGTGAAATCACTTCTGTCCCATAAGGTAACGCTTGATATAGCTGGCCAAAGTGGACGCTTGGAGACTGTATCTATCTTCTGAGATCAGGCGCTTGAGTCTTCGAACTTTACCACTGATAAACTCACTCAGAAATCATCAGACGCTCAGCCTAAGACTATTTTGCCTAACACTCTAAAGTAAGATAACAAAGCCTAATAAATCTATTACAAGTCTAACGCTTCAAAGCCTATACAAGTTTTCTACGAAAATAAACTTACAACTTTTTTGGGGTCTAACAAAAACTTAATTGTCATCATCAAAACTTCTAACATGAAATTCCTAACAATTTCCCCCTTTTTGATGATGGCAATACTTACTCTTTTATAGTTCAAGAGTTAGACAGCCAAAAGTAAAAGTTAGCTTTGATCAGTAGACGTTAGTTAAAGTTAGTTACGCTTCAACGAGATGTTTCAGCAAGAGAAAAATGCATTTCATATTTATCGAGAATTACAAGCATTTTTACAGCTGAATATTTAAAGATATAAGAGACAAGAATATAGATAATGTAAAATCAGAAAGCTTTAATGACTTGGTCTAACTCTGTATCGCTTGGGCATTTCAGCTCGGATAGCTTCAGTCAGATTGTCTTCCAAGATCATCATTGCTTCATGATCTTTGTTGATGATAAGCTTGTTTTCTTCTTGTTGTCTCTTCTTGAATATTGTAAAATGATTATCCCAGTCAGTTGGGTCGATACCAATGTACCTTAGGCAGATTCGAAAAGCTTGGCTAAAATCAGTCATCTTCCTTTCTTCAGCTAAGATCTGTGGATCTGTAGGTTCTGAAATGGATGTTCTCTGAAGAGGAATGTCAAACTGTTCAAGCAGTGCTCTTGTAGGAATTGGTAGGTTTGGATATAACGCTCTAGGAGGTTCCCTTAGCGTACTACTGGGCGCTCCGGATGAACTTTGTTTCAGAGCAGTTATCCAAGACGGGAGATTAAGCGCAGACTGAGAAGGAGGCACGTGACGCTTAGGAGACGGAGGATCTTCAACTTTTGAACTGGACGCTTTCCGCTTTTCTCCATTCTTCTTCTCTTCCCCCTTATTGCCATCATCAGATTTTAAGAAGTGGTTTGTGAGTACACTTACCTGATGAGCAATCTGAGATAAGGAATCTGTGATGTCATCCAGACGCTTGTCGAAGCGTTCCTGCATAACAAGAAGCTTAGCGCTGGTGGCGTCATTCACAGAGATCTCAAGGGTTGCAAGGCGCTTTTCAAGTTCTTCTTTCATGGCAAGTTGGGTTGCGTGGGCAGCATCCTGCATTTCTTGAAAGTCTTGTTTGCACTCACCAACTGCCGCTTGAGCTGAACTACGCATATGAGCAATCTGAGCGCTCATTACGTGAGTTTCAATCTTTGCCAGGTCTTCCTTAATCCAATGGAGAGATTCTTCACTCTGAGTAGCTTGAGCGCTAATTGTCTCCAAAACAGATTTAAGCAGGGGACCGAAGGCTTGACTCTCATCTGATTGAACCGCTTGAGGAGCTGGTCGCTTGAACCGTGATGAGTGTTTGAGAGAGTCAAAAGGAACTTGATAGGCTGGATCAAAAACAGTACCTCGAATATCCAGGGAAGGATCTTCAGCACTATCAATGGTAGCATGTTCAGGAGCGTCAGGAATACTGGTATCTGCAGACTTGAACGCTTCAGATGTCTCAGCAGGCGCTTCCTCAAGCGTTGACTCAGGTTGGCGAAAGTCAGTGAATTGGAAGTTCCAGCTTGCTGAGTCGGCATAAGAGGTGGATGTAGAATCCAAGAGTTCAATGAGTCTGGTCCTGGACATACAAGTACCGGAGATAAATGTGCGAAGAGGACTATCAATGGCCCTGATGTACATTGGACCAATGATATCCAGCACATGATCTGGGAAAACTTTGGACGGCGCTTGAGCGATGGAGAATAGTGAATCTGTGCAGTGAGTTCTGGAAAATCCAATCAAGCAATCTGAGGGAAGAGATGCAGGACGTCGATGTGTAGGCACACAGTCCGCATAGTACTCTTCAAGATACGGATAAATGGCTTGAGCGAGCTCTTGATTCCTTTCAAGCAGAGAGAGAACATACTCATAGTGATTGAGTACCTCACTGCGAATAGAAGGGAGCAGTGGATATCCTTTGAATGAATTGATCACTGAGCCGTTCCAAGATCTGAGATTGGCAGTGAAGATTTTATCAAAGAGAGATACTGGAGATAGAATCTTCACCATCAGATTGAAGTTTTCTTCACAGTGGCTTGGAGCAAGATTTAAGCACCGTTCACCAACTGTACCACTGGAAGACGCTTGAGCATTAAACCGAAGAGGGGTGAGGGATACTCTCTGAAGTTCTTGACGTAGACATTGTTCCATTTGATGTCTAATAATTGGGAGCTTGAGAATAGGTCCGAGTCTTTGTTGACGCTTCAGGAGGCAATACTTGGCGAATTGACGCTTCTTGTCATGCATGCCTATGCCGAAAAGATGGGGAGCTTGGACTAACTCTGGGAAGGTGTATTTATGTCCCATGTACGCTTCAACCCAATTTACTTCATTTATACAGAAGTCTGTGCCAGCAGTCACCATAGCACGAATGCCTTCAAGATGAATATCTCTTATGGCTTCAAAGCGGTGCTTATCAGGCTGATAGTTGGCATTCCAGACGCTGTCAAAGTAAGCATCAGCTTTAGTCTGGAGCAGATCGGTCAACGATTCAAGGCGCTCACCAGCATGAATCTCTTTATTTTTCCATAGACTAAGAGGATGGACCGATGCAAGATTTTCAGCGCTGTGAGCCGTCTGTGGGAAATGTGTGTAACCTTCTCTGTTCAAGACTGACTCTGAGGGATTGAGAAAGCTAGGATGGAGAGGATCATACACACGAATAGTGTAATCCCTTAGCGTGAACCCAGTTGGTCTGCTGTGGCCATTATCAAGATAGTAGGCCACATCCACGGCACATCTAGGAGATCTGTCTAGAACGGTTGCTTTGATTTCGCTGTCAAAGTCAATCAGTCTTGCAGCGTCAGCTTCTGCAGCAATATATCTTTCTTTATTATATCCTGCAGGAATGAAATCTTCGTCGAGCGCTGGGGGTATATAGTTAATTGAATGATCAATTGTCTTCAGCGGATCGAGTTGAAAGAAGTGACGAGGAGCTGTAACGTCTTCAGCAGCGCTCTGACCTTCTGAACGTGCCTCTGTTAAAGTAGCAGGTTCCTCAGGTTCAATTGCAGCTACTTCAGCGGCAACATCTTGAGCGATAGCTACGACTCCAGTCAGGTCAACATCCAACAGAACATCTGTGGACACTTCAGCAGCAGCTGGAACTATAGCTGAAAAACAAGAGCCATCCTCTATAAGAGCAGGATCTTCTACAGATGTAGGAATAGAAATGCTGTGGGAAGAAATAAACTTACCCTGAGAACTAAGCTCAACAGCAGTTTCTGGAGCGCTTGGCTCAACAGCAACATCTTGAGCGCTTGGCTCAACGACAACTTGAGCGCTTGGCTCAACGGCAACTTGAGCGCTTGGCTCAACTGTCTTAGGCTCTTCAGGAGTAGCTTGACGCTTGCTAGTCCTGGAACGCTTAAAGATTTTCTTAATGTTGACTCCTTCAACTAGTTTAGCCGGAGGAGCGGGAGGATCAGCAGCTGGTTCTTCAAAGTCTATTTGCTTAATGATCCCTTCCAGCTTTCGTCTTTTGAGAGGCAACTTGTCCTCGGCATCCTCATCAGTTTCCTCATCAATCTTTTGAGAGGGGACGGTAATTTTAACTTTTGGTTTTCTGGGGGCTCTCTTCTTCGTTGCTGCTGGACGCTTCACAGCTTCCTCTGGCACTGGTCTCTCCGCCTTTTGAGCAAGCAGTTGGCGTTCTTCCAGCCGCTCAGATAGGGGTCTAGCCGCACCACTAACTTTTGGAGGATTGAACATATTGTTCAGAATCCTTTTTCCCAACAACTTGGACTTATTCAACGGAAGTCCAGACGAGTACACACAATTCGATTTAAACAAGATGTCGCTCAGGATGAGTCCATAAGGCTTATTTGAAGCGCTTAGACTGTCCCGAAACCGTCCAAAGATGTACTCACTCCAGTTGATTTTGATGTTGAAGAGTATAGCAACCATCATCTGAAATTGAACAGGATTTACCTTATCAAAGGTTCCCACGCGGCATTCTATGATCTTGCTGCAGAAATCAGCCAATAACCGGTATTTGGACACCAGGTCTTTCTTCTCGAAGTACTGAGTGTAAGGAACGTCGTCGTACGCACTCATGATTGCCCATGCTTCCTTAATTTGTTTCAACGTAACAGAATCCAATGCCTCACCCTCATTAGGCAAATTGAAGTTCTTGGCAATGGTGGAAGCAGATAGGATGAATTCCTGTGGAGACTCCTTCTTGGAGAAGGGAATTTGACAAGAGATGGACTTCTTGTCCTCTGAAAGTGTAGCAGTCTTCCAGAAAGTTTCAACTTCAGTGGGAAACATATAAGAGTATTGGGTTAAGAAGGGTTTGAGCCCAGCTTTGACGACCATGTCCATTATGTCCGTCAGGTTGATCTGAGTTTGTTCATATAGAAATTTCCAGTCGACAACAAGACCTTCAGTTACCTTGATGGTAATTTCAGCAGAAGTAGATGATGATTTCTTTGGTGCCATTTTTTAAAAGAAGAGGATGGACTGAGATTTTTCTGTTGTTTTGAGAGAGAGATAAAGAGAGATTTGCAGATATGCTTGAGTAGAAAGTAAATTACTTTTTCTGCAGAGTTTGTGTTTTAAATGACACAGTAAAGAGTTTTGAAACTTGTGTTATGTAGTCTTAGTAGGATTTAAACACGTGTAATAACTGTTGAATCTTAGCCATAAATTTATTAACTGCGGACGCGAGTTTTGTGTAAAAGAGAGAAGTTACATTTGGTAATTCTCACATATAAAGATTTGACATCCGAGTTAAAAAAAATTAACGTTTGGTATTTTCAGAGTGTAACACACGCGCATGTTTGTACACTGACACATACACAAATACGGGCTATCTCTGAACCGTCATTTTTAAAAAATTTGAGTACCCGCCAGTGTGATGTGATAGAGGCGTGTGAGTAGAGTACAAAATAGACCTTTGAGTCTACCCACGACCTTGAAAGAAGTTTGAAAACTTTATGCATGGCTTGTAACGAAAATATTTTATAAATTTTTGATAAACTATTCAGCGCTTAGCTGATATAATGGACGCTTGAAGTCAAAAGACTTTTCAATATTTTGAGCATTCAATATTTTATGCAAACATAGAACTGAGCGTTGATGATTAGGCATCTGAAAATTTTTTATCATTGACGCTTACAGTTATGGTCAAGTATAAATTATTATTATTATTTTATTTTTTTTAAAGAATATTGTGAGATATAACTTAAGTGGATTCCCCCTAAATTATATGCCTACTAAAATATGATGCTTCATGATCAAGCGTTTAAATCAATCATACCTAGTTCACTTCTCAAAGTGAGAAAACGTTGTTCATTGAATGCTTTGGTGAAGATATCTGCCAGTTGTTTGTCAGTTCCAATGAAGTGCATGGAGATATCTTTCTTTTGAACGTGGTCACGAAGGAAATGGTATCTAATGTCAATGTGTTTGGTTCTTGAATGAAGAACAGGGTTTTGAGTCATGGCTAAAGCGCTTTGGTTATCACAATGAATGGGAGTTGGTCCTAAGATTGTTCCGTAATCTCTAAGTTGTTGCCTCATCCATAGAACTTGTGCACAACAACTTCCTGCAGCTACATACTCAGCTTCGGCTGTGGAGGTAGCTATGGATTGTTGTTTCTTGCTATGCCATGAAACTAACCTATCACCTAAGAATTGACAAGTACCACTAGTGCTTTTACGATCTATTTTGCAACCTGCAAAATCTGCATCTGAGTAACCGATTAGTTCAAAAGGAGAATCCCTGGGATACCATAAGCCCACATGTTGTGTGCCTTTTAGGTATTTAAGGATTTTCTTGGCAGCAGTCAAGTGTGACTCTTTAGGATCAGCTTGGAATCGTGCACACATACATACCGAAAACATAATATCAGGTCTACTGGCAGTGAGATAAAGAAGTGATCCTATGATACCTCTATAATTAGTGATATCAACTTTCTTTCCACTTTCATCTTTATCTAACTTAAGCGTTTGGCTCATTGGAATTTTTGAATATGATGCATTCTCCATACCAAATTTCTTAATCATATCTCGTGTATATTTAGCTTGGTTGATAAATATGCCATTAGGGAGTTGTTTAACTTGTAGTCCTAAGAAGAAAGTTAATTCACCCATCATGCTCATTTCAAATTGTTCTTGCATCATTTTCGAAAATTTCTCACACAGACGCTTATTAGTAGAACCAAATATAATGTCATCAACGTAAATTTGAACTAAGAGAATATCTTCATCATTGGTAATTTTAAATAACGTTGTGTCAACGCTGCCTTTTGAAAAACCTTTACCAATAAGAAAGATAGAGAGAGTGTCATACCATGCTCGAGGTGCTTGCTTAAGCCCATAAAGTGCTTTTTCTAGCTTGTAAACCATACCCTTACCATGATTGTTGATGAATCCTGGTGGTTGCTCCACATACACTTCTTCTTGGAGTTTACCATTCAGGAAGGCACTCTTTACGTCCATTTGAAATACTGTAAACTTGTTAAACGCTGCGTACGCTAGAAACATGCGGATTGCTTCAAGACGAGCAACAGGAGCGTATGTCTCATCAAAGTCAATGCCCTCCTCTTGGCAGTATCCTTGAGCTACGAGTCTGGCCTTGTTTCTTACAACAATGCCGTCCTCATCCATCTTGTTTCTATATACCCATCTAGTTCCAATAACTCCTTGATGAGTTGGTCTTGGTACTAGCATCCAAACTTTATTTCGCTCAAACTGATTGAGCTCTTCTTGCATAGCTTCAATCCAACTTGGATCACTTAACGCTTCATCCACTTTCTTAGGTTCCATTTGAGATAGAAAGCTTGCGAACATAGCCTCATTTAATGTAGCGGCTCTAGTTCTAACTGGTGCTTCAATATCTCCAATGATTTGCTCAGGTGGATGGTCACGTAACCATAGTCTATCTGTTTGGAAGGGGTTTTGAGAATGAACAGGCGCTTGAGAATCATTCGCTTGACCATTCTCCTGTGTTGGCGCTTCAAGTTCACGATTCCTTCTTTGCTCTTGATGATCATTCTCTTCATGATCATCCGTATTTCTTATATGATAATTTAGATTGATTTCACGAGTATTCTTAGGAGGAGGCACTGAGATCTCATCATCATCGTCAGTATCTTCATCAATAGTAATTTTGGACGCTTGATGACATAGATCTTCAACTCCTACATCATTTACATTTACCTTACTCGGCTCTTGGTTAGCATCATCAAATACAACATGAATAGATTCCTCAACCTTCGATTTGATCTTATTGAGAATGCGAAAATTCTTTCCATTTTTGGCGTAGCCTAGAAAGATTCCTTCATCCGCTTTAGGATCAAAAGTCTTTAGGCTTTGGGATCCATTATTATGGATAAAACATTTAGAACCAAAGACGTGAAAGTATGAAATATTTGGCTTACGTCCCTTCCACAGTTCATATGGAGTTTTTCCATGCTGTTTGTTGATCATGCATCGATTTTGAGTGTAACAAGCAGTGTTGATCGCTTCGGCCCAAAATCTAGGAGCAAGCTTGGATTCAGCTAACATAGTCCTAGCGGCTTCCTTAAGCGTTCGGTTCCGGCGCTCAGCAACACCATTTTGTTGGGGAGTTCTGGGAGCTGAATACTCATGATGTATTCCATTTTCTGCACAAAACTTCTCAACAACCTTGTTAGTAAACTCAGTACCGTGATCGCTTCTTATTCTTGCAACCTTAAGATTTTTCAATGTTTGAAGTTGCCGAATAAGCGCTGTTAACTTGTCACATGTTTCATCTTTGGATGAAAGAAATTCCACCCAAGTAAATCTAGAGAAATCGTCTACTACCACTAAAGTATACTTTTTACCGCTTACACTGATTGTTTGAACAGGTCCAAACAAATCCATGTGAAGTAGTTCAAGTATTCTAGAAGTAGATAGATGAGGTTTTCTCTTGAAAGATGATTTAACTTGTTTACCCATTTGACAAGCGTCACAGAGGCGATCCTTATGAAATGGTCCATTTGGCAATCCCTCTACAAGATTTTGACTTATAAGCTGAGAGATTGTCTTAAAGTTGAGGTGATTCATTTTTCTATGCCATAACCAACCCATTTTAGATTCATTTTTAGCAACAAAGCATGTTGGGTTGTTATCAAGTGTTGAACCCCAATCTACCAAATATACGTTGTTATTCCTTTTTCCTTTTAGTTTAGTAGTTTTAGTCTTAGCGTCGTTTATATAGCAATAGTCACTTGAGAATATGACTTCAAAGCCTTTATCGCAGAATTGACTTATGTTTAATAAATTGTGCTTTAGACCCTCAACAAAATAAACATCACTTATCATGATGTTCCCCCTATGCACAGTACCTATACCTTTGGTTTTTCCTTTGGAGTTATCACCAAATACAACCTGAGGACCATTGGCAGCTTGATAGTTGATCAGAAGATCTTTGGAACCTGTCATGTGCCTTGACGATCCACTATCAAAATACCAAACAGATGTATTGACTTTAGCTCTAGGTACCTGCAATCAAAAGGGAAGTTCTATTTCTGTTTAGGTACCCATTGTTGCTTGGGTCCTTCAACATTAGTATCCTTGTTAGTGTTAAGTAGAACTTTAGGAACCCAAATTTGCCTTGTCTTCATAGTAGGAATATTGGCCTTTTTGGGTTTCACCTTGTGCTGTGTGTAATTTTTGGATGTATAATAATATCCACGATTATAATAATAGTCATAATCATAATTATCATAGTATCGATAATATGATCTTGACTGTCTTGGATATCGACGCTGGTATTTCCTTGGCTCTGGCTTGGGTTGCACGTTTGGTGCTAGACGCTTAGCGCTTGATTCACAGTGACTAGATTTATCCTTAGCTTTTTGAGCGTTTGGATGAGTCTGTCTTTGTGGATCATTTGCTTTAGCCTTACCCTTGTCTGAGTTAGTTTTGACTTTCTCATTTGGCCTCTTACCATTGTCCCTTGGTTCATTTTGAGTTTGACCTTGTGAACCTTTCTCAACAAAGAAAACACCCTTTCCTTTGTTGTTTGCCGTAACATTAGGTTTGTTTGGTTGTTTACCGAATTCATTGCATCCTAAACCGGTCTTTTCTCCAAACAACCTTGTTATTTCAGTCACATTGTCGAGCTTTCTGGATGCTTTGGACAACGATGAGATGAGCTGTTCTGACTTGGCAAGTCTAGCCATCAGATCAGCTTCTCTCTTGACTATTATATCAAGATCACCTTTCAATTGAATAACTTCACTCTCAAGCGATTGGTTTTTCTCAATGCACTGTTGCTGAATTTGCAACTCTGCTCTGAGCGTTACTTTATCGTTTGTGAGTGATGAAATAATAGCGAGATCATTTTGATATATTTTGGCAGCTTCTTGACATTCATTGTAATATTCTCTGACTTTGTCAAGTAATTCATCATAAGAAAGAGGAATTGATAATTCATTGATTACCTCAGGGGACGCTTCATCATCTCTGGCCATGAGACATATGAGCGCTGAGTCATCTAACGGCTCATCATCATCACTACTTTCGTCTGATGATTCTAAATCTTCAGGTGCTGATGCTAGTTCTGATTCCGCAAGCAAACCTTGTTGTCGAAGGTTGCTCCTGAATTGGTTTCTATCCAAGTAATCCTGCCTTGAGGGCTTGGATACATTTGGATAGGGACAATTTACCTGGTAGTGCCCCGGTTTCCTGCAATTATAACAAAGATTGGTTTTCATTTTTTGTTCACTTGTTAGCCTTGCAGTGTGTGGTTTTGAAACCACTGGAGCTGGGAGACTTTGAGTAGATGCTTGATATTGAGCAGGCGCTTGAGGTAAAGGAACAGAATATTGAGGCGCTTGAAACTGTTGTTGTACGGGAGAAGGCGCTTGATATGAACTTTGTCCTTGATTATTAGGACCTTTTCCTTTCTTTTCATATCTCAAGAACTTCCTGAATCTATTCAGCAAAGACAACTCTTCTTCCTCATTAATGTCCGAATTCTTTCCTTTGTTACCCGATTTGCCTTTGATTGATGCAATGAGCGCTCCAGATTCAATCACTGGATTACTCACAATGTCACTAGCAGAGTTCAACTCGAACTCAAAAGCTTTTAGCTCTGAAAAGGCGTCTTCTGGAGTTAAGAGATCCAGCATGTTTGATTCTCTCATAGCTGTTGTCTTCATCAAGAATTTACTTGGTAGACTTCTAAAGATCTTAACCACCATTTCTCGATTCTGTAAGTCCATTCCCAACGACGTAAGTTCTGTAACAAGAGCTGTGAATCTTATATCCAATTGCTCTAGCGTTTCATTGGGTAGCATCTTAAATCCGTTAAACTTTTCCTTAGCAATGGAAAGTTTGTTTTCTTTGATTTGAGCTGAACCACCACAGATTGTAGCCAGCTTATCCCATATTTCTTTAGTCGTTTTGCAAGATTTGATTTTATTGAATAAGTTATCATTATCACCAATAGCCGTATACAGAGCGTTGCGACCAACATTGTCCAAGTTAGCTCTTCGACGCTCATCTGGAGACCATTCTTGTTTTGGTTTTTCAACGTAACCATCAGGGGTTTCTTCTGTGGCTCCAGGCGCTCTTGTGATAACTTTGTATATTTTGATTGGCCCATCTGAAATAATATCGCACATGTCATCATCGCATGAACATAAATACGTAAATGCTTTGACTTTCCATGTGTCAAAATTTGATTCTGTCAATTTGAGAACTTTAGCAAATGCCATATCTAAGCTTTAAAAAGCAACTAGATTTTGAAAGAAAAGGATCTAAACAAGCAGTTATGCTTGGAAATTTTAAAATTTCAAAATTAATCGCTCTGATACCACTTGTTGGTCCCAAGTGGCATACGAAAGGGTCTAGAAGGGGGGGGGGGGTTGAATAGACCCTTAAGTCTTTTTTGACTTCAAAAAGATTTCGTATTAAACGTATTTGGACGCTTGAAATGATAGGCGCTTGAAGTGTCTAACGCTTCACTTTAGCGTTCACATAAGATATTTGAGACTTTGTGAAGCGTCTAATGAAGACTGTTTTATAAAGTTAACTTAGACTTCAGGAATTGAATACTTTGACCTTGTAGGTTAAGCGTTCAGTTCTTTTAATCAGGGTTAGCACAGCGGAATGATTTTGGAGTCTTCTCTTTGAAAGTTTTAGCGTCACAAGATGTTTCTTAGTTGCTTAGCTTTTGATTGTGTTTTACTTATGCAATGATATGATAGATGAATGAAATGACTGAAAAGTAAATAACACAATATTTGTAAGGTTCGTTGGGTGGTGTAATCCCAACTACGTCCTTCTTCTCCTTTGCACTTGGAGGCAATCCACTAAAATGATTCTCAAAGAATCACACAGAATCTTCTACAAATTAGGGAGAGATGGATGTCGATGATTTGAGCTCCTTGATCACACAGATTTCTGCTTCAAATCACTTCAACCCTCTTGCTTCTTTCACCCAGAAATGATGCAAGTATCCAACTTCGACTTCACACAGATCGCGAGGCTTGGATGGGATTTTCTAAAAGGTTTGTTTGATTTTGATGAAGTTCAAACAACTTGGTAATATCTCAGTAGGAATCTGGTT
This sequence comes from Buddleja alternifolia, assembly GCA_019426215.1. NCBI lineage: Eukaryota > Viridiplantae > Streptophyta > Magnoliopsida > Lamiales > Scrophulariaceae > Buddleja > Buddleja alternifolia. The sequence goes on along the minus strand of CM033390.1, from coordinate 47,201,275 downwards.
TCTTCAAAAAGAATGTTTGAGATATTTGTTGACTGTCTCAGGAATATAAGAAAAGCAAGTAGGATGTTTCTTGAATTTTCTGGCTTTTCTGAGAGTTTAAGGAATGAGATTTTAATGCAACAACAATTTTGCTTGATAAAAATTGTTCTCTTTTTTTTGTTTGTTGTTGAAGTCCTATTTATAGGTATTCTTGGAGAAAGTGTCCGTTTGACACATGCACTGGCGCGTGTCTCTCACTTTCGCGAGTGAACAGCTTTTGTCCTTTTTCCTGAAAATCTGCTGCACGAAAGTTGGTGCTGCAGTCTGAGATAGTTGACAGTCCAATAGGGTGGCTTCTCCGTACGTCTGACATTACTTATCATATTAAATGCTCTTATCAACATTTAATGCATTTGAAATTAATACCCGTTGGTATTTAATGCTTTGAGAATATTTGCATTAAACTCCTTCTGGACTTAGAAGTAAATTCAGGTGAAATCACTTCTGTCCCATAAGGTAACGCTTGATATAGCTGGCCAAAGTGGACGCTTGGAGACTGTATCTATCTTCTGAGATCAGGCGCTTGAGTCTTCGAACTTTACCACTGATAAACTCACTCAGAAATCATCAGACGCTCAGCCTAAGACTATTTTGCCTAACACTCTAAAGTAAGATAACAAAGCCTAATAAATCTATTACAAGTCTAACGCTTCAAAGCCTATACAAGTTTTCTACGAAAATAAACTTACAACTTTTTTGGGGTCTAACAAAAACTTAATTGTCATCATCAAAACTTCTAACATGAAATTCCTAACAATAATAATAAAGTGGATTCCCCCTAAATTATATGCCTATGAAAGATATGATATTTTATAATTAAGCGTTTAAATCAATCATACCTAATTTACTTCTCCAAGTGAGAAAACGTTGTTCGTTGAGAGCATGAAGATATCTACCAATTGTTATGAAATGCATGTAGATATCTTTATTTGAACATGGTCACGCAAGAAATGGTAGCGAATGTCAATGTGTTTAGTTCTGGAATGAAGGACTGGGTTTTGGGTCATAGCTAAAGCGCTTTGGTTATCACAATGGATTGGGGTAGGATCTAATATTGTTCCATAATCTCTAAGTTATTGCCTCATCCATAGGATTTCTGCACAACAGCTTTCAGTGGCTACATACTCTGCCTCAGCGGTAGAAGTCGCTATGGATTGTTGTTTCTTACTATGCCACGAAACTAGTCTATCACCTAAAAATTGACATGTACCACTAGTACTCTTTCTATCTATTTTGCATCCTGCAAAATCTGTGTCTGAATAACCAATTAGTTCAAAAGGAGAGTCCCTTGGATACCATAAGTCCACATTTTGTGTGCCTTTTAGGTATTTAAGGATCTTCTTGGTAGCAATTAAGTGTGATTCTTTTGGATCAGCTTGAAAGCGTGCGCACATGCATACCAAAAATATAGTATCAGGTCTACTAGCGGTAAGATAAGGAAGTGATCCAATGATACCTCTATAGTTAGTGATATCAATTTTCTTCCCAATTTCATTCTTATCTAATTTAAGCGTTTGGCTCATTGGAATTTTTGAAGATGATGCATTTTCCATACCAAATTTCTTAGTCATATTTTGTTGTATATTTAGCTTGGTTTATAAATATGCCATTAGGGATTTGTTTAATTTGTAATCCTAGGAAGAAAGTTAAATCACCGATGATGCTCATTTCAAATTTATCTTGCATCATTTTCGAAAACTTCTCACACAATCGCTTGTTAGTACATCTGAATATAATATCATCAACATAAATTTGGACTGACAGAATATCTTCATTATGGGTAATTTTAAATAACATTGTATCAACGTTGCCTTTTGAAAAGCCTTTACCAATAAGGAAGATAGAGAGAGTGTCATACCATGCTCTTGGTGCTTATTTAAGGCCATAGAGTGCCTTATCCAATTTGTAGACCATACTCTTGCCATGGTTGTTGATGAATCCTGGGGGTTGCTCCACGTATACTTTTTCTTGGAGTTTACCATTCAGGAAAGCACTCTTCACGTCCATTTGGTACACTGTGAGCTTGTTGAATGCAGCAAACGCTAGGAACATTTGAATCGCTTCTAGACGAGCTACTGGGGCGTACGTTTCATCAACATCAATACCCTCTTCTTGGCAATAACCCTGAGCGACTAGTCTGGCTTTGTTTCTTATAACAATGCCCTCTTCATCCATCTTGTTCCTAAAAACCCATCTCGTCCCAATAACTCCTTGGTGAGTTGGTTTTGGTACTAGCCTCCAAACCTTACTTTTGTCAAATTGGTTAAGCTCTTCTTCCATCACTTCTACCCAACTTGAATCACTGAGTGCTACATCCGCTTTCTTTGGTTCTATTTGAGATAGGAAACTTGCAAACATGGCCTCATTGATTGTAGCGGCCTTAGTTCTAACAGATGCTCCAATATCTGCAATAACTAGCTCTGGTGGATGATCTCTAATCCATTTACGATTTGGTTGGAACAGGTTGAGAGACTCTTGCTTATCAACCGCTTGACCCTCATTTGTCTCTTGTACAGTTGTTACGTCATTCACAATTCCAATTTGCTCTTGATGATCATTCTTTTCATGATCATCAGCATTTCTATCATCATTAGTAACCTCACAAGTAACCTTAGGATTGGGCACAAAGATCTCATCATCATCACGATCATCACCAAGATTGATTTGTGACGCTTGTTGGGCAAGGTCTTCAATTCCTACATCATCAGTATTAACCTTACTCGGTTCTTGGTTAGCATCATCAAACACAACCTGAATGGATTCTTCAACCTTCAATTTGATCTTGTTTAGGATGCGAAAACTCTTTCAATTTTTGGCGTAGCCTAGAAAGATTCCCTCATCCATTATAGGATCAAATGTCCTTAGATTGTGAGATTTATTGTTATGAATGAAACATTTTGAACCAAATACATGAAAATATGAAATGTTTGTCTTACGTCCCTTCCACAATTCATATGGAGTCTTATCATGTTGCTTGTTGATCATACACCGGTTCTGAGTGCAGCAAACGGTATTGATTGCTTCGGCCCAAAACCTTTGTGTTAGGAATTTCATGTTAGATGTTTTGATGATGACAATTAGGACTTTATGTTAGACCCCAAAATATGTAAGCTTCATTTTAGTAGAAATCATGTATAAGCTTTGAAGCGTTAGATTTGTAATAGGCTTTATAGGCTTTGTTTTGTTTTTATTCTAGATTGTTAGGCTAGTAGTCTTAAGCTGAGCATATGATAATTTTTGAGTGAGTTTATCAGTGGTAAATTTTGAAGACTCAAGCGCCTGAAGTCCGAATGAAGATAAAGTCTCCAAACGTCCAAATGACCAGCTATATCAAGCATTACCTTATAGGGCAGAAGTGATTCAAGGATGGATAAGCATCCATCAATGACTGATTTCACCTGAATCTATTTCTAAGTCCAGAAGGAGTTTAATGCAAATGTTCTCAACGCATTAAGTGCCAACGGGCATTTAATTCAAATGCATTAAATTAAATGCCGATAAGAGCATTAAATGTGATAAGCACTTTCAGACGTACGGAGAAGCCACCCTATTGGACTGTCAACTATTCATAGAGTGCAGCACCAACTTTTGTGCAACAGATTTTTAGGAAAAATGATAAAAGTTGTTCATTCGTGGAAGTGAGAGACACGCGCCTGTGCATGTGTCAAACAGACACTTTCTCCAAGAATGCCTATAAATAGGACTTCAACAACAAGCCAAAAATACAATCAATTTCTAAGCCAAATTGCTGTTGCATTGAAGTCTCATTCCTTAAACTTTCAGAAAAGCCAGAATATTCAAGAAAACATTCTCTTTGCTTTTCTTCAATTCCTGAGACAGTCAACCAATATCTCAAACATTCTTTTCGAAGAAACCACATCACTATTGAGATATTTCCAGTTGTTTGAACTTTATCAAAATCAAACAAACCACTTAGAAAACCCCATCCAAGCCTCGCGATCTGTGTGAAGTCGAAGTTGGATACTTGCATTATTTCTGGGTGAAGGAAGAAAGGGGATTGAAGTGATTTGGAGCAGAAATCTGTGTGATCAAGGAGTTCAAATCATCGACATCTATCTCTCCCCAATTTGTAGAAGATTTTGTGTGATTCTTTGAGAATCATTTTAGTGGATTGCCTCCAAGTGTTCAAGGAGAAGAAAGACGTAGTTGGGATTACACCACCCAACGAACCTTACAAATATTGTGTCTTTTACTTTACAGTCAATTCTCTTATCTATCATATCATTGCATAAATTGATTACGTAAAACACAATCAAACGCTAAGCAACTAAGAAACAACTTGTGATGCTAAACATTTCCAAAAGAGAAGACTCTAGAATTATTCTGCTGTGCTAACACTGATTAAAGAATTGAACGCTTAAACCTACTTGGTTAAAGTATTCAAATCTTGAAGTCTAAGTTAACTTTCTAAAAATAGTCTTTATCAAACGCTTAGCCTAAGCGTCTATATTTCAAGTAAACGCCCAGTCAAGTGTCTACATTTCAAGCGTCCAAAACTATTTTAATACGAAACTTTTGAAGTCGAAAAAGACTTCAGGGTCTATTCAACCCCCCCTTCTAGACCCTTTTGCATGCCACTTCGGACCAACAAGTGGTGTCAGAGCGATTAAAAGTTGAAATTTAAAAATTTCCAAGCATAACTGCTTGTTTAGATCCTTCTTCAGAATCTAGTTGCTTTTAAAATTATTTTTATGGCATTTGCTAAAGTTCCCAAACTAACTGAGTCGAATTATGACACATGGAAAGTCAAAGCATTTACATATCTCTGTTTATGTGATGATGACATGTGAAATATTATTTCAGATGGGCTAATCAAAATATATAAAGTTATCACAAGAGCGCCTGGAGCCACGGAAGACACTCCGGATGGTTATGTTGAAAAACCGAAACAAGAATGGTCTCCAGATGAGCGCCGAAGAGCAAATTTGGACAATGTTGGTCTGAATGCTCTGTATACAGCTATTGGTGATAATGAAAATCTATTCAATAAGATTAAGTCATGCAACACAACTAAAGAAATCTGGGATAAGTTAGCCATGATCTGTGGTGGTTCAGCTCAGATTAAAGAGAAAAAACTTTTCATTGCCAAGGAAAGGTTTAACAGCTTTAAGATGTTGACCAATGAGACTCTAGAGCAACTGGACATAAGATTCACAGCTCTTGTTACGGAACTCACATCCTTGGGTATGAATTTACAGAACCGAGAAATGGTGGTTAAAATCTTTAGAAGTCTATCTAGTAGATTCTTGATGAAGACAACAACTATGATAGAATCAAATATGTTGGATCGCCTAACTCCAGAAGATGCTTTTTCAGAGCTCAAAGCATTTGAGTTTGAGGTGAATTCGGCTAGTGATGCAGTGAGCAGTCCAGTAATTGAGTCTGGAGCGCTCGTAGCATCAATCAAGGGTAAATCGGGTAATAAAGGAAAAGCTTCAGATATCAGTGAGGAAGAGGAGTTGGCCTTGCTGAATAGATTCATAAAGTTCTTGATATATGAAAAGAAAGGAAATAGTCCTAAGCATCAAGGACAGAGTTCATATCAAGCGCCCGCTCCAGTACAACAACAGTACCAGGCGCCTCATTATTCTGTTCCTTCACCCCAAGCGCCTGCTCAATACCAAACATCTACTCAAAATCTCTCAGCGCCTGTAGTCTCAAAACCACACACTGCAAGGTTAACAAGTGAATAAAAGATGAAAACTAACCTTTGTTACAATTGTAGGAAACCAGGGCACTAACAGGTAAATTGCCCTTATCCAAATGTATCCAAGCCCTCAAGGCAGGATTATGTGGATAGAAACCAATTCAGGAGCAACCTTCGTCAACAAGGTTTGCTAGAGGAATCAGAACCAGCGTCCGCACCTGAAGATTTGGAGTCTTCAGAGGAGAGTAGTGATGATGATGAGCCAGTGAATGACTCAGCGCTTATTTGTCTCATGGCCAGAGATGATGAAGTGTTTCCTGAGGTAAACACTGAGATATCTTACCCTCTCTCTTATGAAGAATTACTTGACAAAGTTAATGAATATTATAAAAATTGTCAAGATGCCGCCAAAATATATCAAAATGATCTCGCTATTATCTCATCACTCACAAGAGATAAAGTAACGCTCTAAGCAGAGTTGAAATTTCAGCAACAATACATTGAGAAAAACCAATCACTTGAGAGTGAGATTATTAAATTAAAAGGCGATCTTGATATAATAGTCAAGAGAGAAGCTGATCTGATCGCTAGACTTGCCAAATCAGAGCAGCTCATCTCATCATGATCAAAAGCTTCAAGAAAGTTGGATAATGTGTATGAGGTAACAAGAATGTTTGGTGAAAAAACCGGTTTAGGATGCAATAAATTTGGTAAACAACCAAACAAACCTAATGTTACGGCAAACAACAAAGGAAAGGGTGTCTTCTTTGTTGAAGAAGGTTCACAAAGTCAAACACATGTTGAACCAAGCGAAAATGGTATGAGGATAAATGAGAAGACCAAAGCTGACTTAGGCAAGGGAAAGGCGAAAGCAAATGATTCACAAAGAAAGGTTCATCCAAACGCTCCAAAGGCTAAGGATAAACCTAATCACTGTGAGTCAAGCGCTAAGCGTCTAGCATCAAAAGTGCACCCTAAGCCAGCGCCCAGGAAATACTGGCGTCAATATTCACAGAGGTCTAGATAATATTATCGCTACTATGATGATTTTGATTATGACTATGATTATGATTACTATTGTAATCGAGGATATTATTATACACCCAAAAAGCACACACAACACAATGTGAAACCCGAAAATGCCAATATTCCTACAATGAAGACTAGGCAAATATGGGCTCCTAAAGTTCTAATTCAAACTAACAAGGTTACTAATGTTGAAGGACCCAAGCAACAATGGGTACCTAAATAGAAATAGAAGTTCCCTTTTTGAGTGCAGGTACCTAGAGCTAGAGCCGATACATCTGTGTGGTACTTCGATAGTGGATCGTCAAGGCACATGACTGGTTCCAAGGATCTTCTAATCAACTATCGAACTGCCAATGGTCCTCAGGTTGTATTTAGTGACAACTCCGAAGGTAAAACCAAAGGTATAGGTACTGTGCATAGGGGGAACATCATTATAAGTGATGTTTATGATGTTGAGGGTCTAAAGCACAATTTATTAAGCATAAGTCAATTTTGTGATAAAGGCTTTGAAGTCATATTCTCAAGCGACTGTTGCTATATGAATGACGTTAAGACTACGTCTACTAAATTGAAAGGAAAAAGAACTAACATCGTATATTTGGTAGATTGGGGTTCAACACTTGATAACAACCCAACATGTTTTGTTGCTAAAAATGAATCTAAAATGGGTTGGTTATGGCATAGAAAAATGAATCACCTCAACTTTAAGACAATCTCTCAGATTACCAAAAGGACCATTTCAAAAGGATAGCCTTTGTCACGCTTGTCAAATGGGCAAACAAGTCAAGTCATCGTTCAAGAGAAAACCTCATCTATCTACCTCTAGAATACTTGAACTACTTCACATGGATTTGCTTGGACCTGTTCAAACGATCAGTGTAAGCGGTAAAAAGTATACTTTGGTGATAGTAGATGATTTCAAACAATTTACTTGGGTGGAATTTCTTTCATCCAAAGATGAGACATGTGACAAGTTAACAACGCTTATTCGGCAACTTCAAACATTGAAAAATCTTAAGGTTGCAAGAATAAGAAGCGATCACGGTACTGAGTTTACTAAGAAGATTGTTGAGAAGTTTTGTGCAGAGAATGGAATACATCATGAGTATTCAGCTCCCAGAACTCCCCAACAGAATGGTGTTGCTGAGCGCCGGAACAGAACGCTCAAGGAAGCCGCTAAGACTATGTTAGCAGAATGGTGTAACCTAAGATGTTTTTGATTTTTGACCAAATTTATCACAACCTAAACTAGTCTTTTTACCAAAAAGTTTGGTTACCTCAGTCACATTATCTAGCTTTCTTGACACTTTGGATACTGATGAGACAAGCTACTCTGATTTGGCAAGTTTAACGATTAATTCAGCTTCTCTCTTGACTATTATATCAATATCACTTTTTAGTTGGGTAATTTCACTCTCAAGCGATTGATTCTTCTCAATGCATTGTTGCTGAACTTGCAACTCTGCCTTGAGCGTCATTCTATCACTTGTGAGCGATGAAATGATATCAAAGTGATTTTGATATAACTTGGCGGCATCTTGACAATGTTTATAATACTCATTTACTTTGTCCAGTAATTCATCATAAGAAAGAGTATGAGATAATTCAGTGTTTTCCTTAGATAGCGAGTTATCAGACGCTACTTCATCTCGCGCTATGAGACAAATTAATGCTGAGTCGCTTGATGGCTCATCATCACTGCTTTTATCTGATGATTCCAAGTCCTCTTTAGGAACAAAGAATGGTTCAAATTCCGCTAGCAAACCTTGTTGGCGAAGGTTGCTCCTGAATTGGTTTATATCTGCATAGTCTTGCCATGTAGGCTTAGACACATTTGGATAAGGGCAATTTATTTAGTAGTACTCTGGTTTCCTGGAGTTATAACAAAGGTTAGTTTTCATTTTCTGTTCAGTTGATAACCTTTTGGAAACTACTGGCGATGAGAGATTCTAAGTAGGAGATGGAGGCGCTTGGTATGGAACTGGCGCTACTGGTTGAGGGGCAGAATACACTGGCGCTTGATACTGAGGCGGTGGTGAAGGGGGAGGGATTTGAAATGAAGTTTGTCCAATAGGGTTTCTCTTTTCATATCTTAGAAATTTCTTGAATTTGTGGACCAATAAAGCCATATCTTTTTCACTCATTGGATTCAGTCGCTGAAGTCGATGTGTCGCTGACTTCTCCCAATTCGAACTCAAATGCCTTTAACTCTAAAAACACATGTTCTGGAGTAAGAGTCTCCAATGTTTGTGATTCTCTCATGGCAACAGTCTTAATCAATTACTTGCTTAGAAGACTTCTGAATATCTTGTTGACCATTTCCTTCTTGGTCAATTCCTTGTCTAATGACGCTAACTCTGTGATGAGAGAAGTGAACCTTGCGTCTAATTGACCTAGCGTCTCGTTGGGCTCGATTTTGAAATGCTCAAATCTTTGCATGGCTATGGAGAGCTTGTTCTCCTTTATCTATGTTGAACCTTCACACACGATAGCCAACTTATCCTATATATCTTTTGAAGTCTTGCATTGCTTGATCTTGTTGAACAATGCATCATTGTCTCCTAACGCTGAGTAGAGAGGACTTCGTCCAACATTATCTAGATTCGCTCTTTTTCTATCTTCTGGCGTCCATTCTAACTTAGGCTTCTCGACATAACCATTTGGAGTAGCCTCAGTCGATCCAGGGGCTCGAGTTATAACTTTCATGATCTGAATGGGGCAATCTGTAATTACATCACACATCTCATTATCACAAGAACATAAATATGCAAATGCTCTAAGTTTCCATGAATCATAGTTTGACTCACTCAACTTAGGCATCTTCTTAAAATCCATGATATGAGATTAAAAGAAATAAAGCGACTAAGTTTAGAAAAATAGATCTAAACAAGCAGTTACATTTGGAAATGCTTAGGTTTCTACTTCAACCGCTCTGATACCACTTGATGGTCCAAAGTGGCATAAGAAAGGGTCTAGAAGGGGGGAGGGGGGTTGAATAGACCCTAAAGTCTTTTTCAACTTTAAAAGTTTTCGTATTACTTTGAATAATTTGAACGCTTGGAAAGCTTAGCGCTAGGTTAGGCGCTTAGGAATAGATAACTTAGACTTAGTGATTTCAACAATTACCAAAGTAGGGTAATGCTTCAATCGCTTAATTAGGGTTAACACAACAAAAATGATTTTATAGCTTAGCGTTCTCTTGAACTTGAATTAGTCGCTTTATTGTTTTGAATGCTTTTTCAAGATATGACATGCAAATGTAAAGTAAAGCAATAAAATAGTAAATAACACAAGATATTGTAAGGTTCACTGGGTGATGTAATTCCAGCTACGTCATTCTGCTCCTTTGCACTGGGAGGAATTTACTAGATTGATTATCAAAGAGTCACATAGAGACTTCTATAAAATAGACGAAAGGGAAGATGATCTTGAGCTTCTTAATCACACAGACTTCAGCTCCAATGAAGATCTTCTTCAACAAGCTTCTCTCACACATAAATGCTACTTGTACAATCAACAAACTTTCTCACTCAGATGAAATATATTGAGGGTTTTGTCATGGGTTTGTTTGATGTTGGAAAGTTCAAACAACTTGGGATATCTTAATAGGAATTTATGGTTCTTATCTGAAGAGGTTTGAGATATCTATGACTGTCTTTGGAATGTATATGAAAAGCTTAAAGAATTTGGCTATGGAGTTTGTAAGTGACACGACAAAATCCTAGCAAGAGAACTAGGTCGCGTAAGTAGTAAAGTGGATTTCTAAATCCGGGGTTATCGTATCCGCAGGGACAACTATAATCTAAGTACCGAGACTACTATATTACTCAATTCTAAGTTAAATCGGTCGATAGAAAGGTTGATTAACTAATTAATAAATACTACAAAATAAACTAAGGCAACGTCACACCAAATAAAGGGAGGAAACAATAGAGAGAAGCGATCAAGGCACATGGTTCAACCAATTATGCATTTCGATTGTGATTTAGGTTCTATTGGATTATTAGATTGATTTAGCTAAGGCGAAATTCCCTAACGTACGTACCACCCAATCTCTTGGCATAGCAACTCTACCCTTGGTAACGATTTCCTATATATCTCTATATGAAAACCTGATTAACTAGGATGCATTTAAGGTCTAGGAATTCCCCACGTGAATGGAAAGCCACCTAAAGAAACCGAGTCTATCTCTAGTCGGTTTAACTATAGGGTATTTAATGTTTATATCTTCCCTAGGTTATTATCTCTCGATCTCTAACCTAGGCATTTTATCAAACACTTGGTGATCAAGCAAATGTAGCATTGAGATCAAATATTGAATACATAGCTAAAACCAAAATTAATCCAATAAACACCAACAAATCAACAATCAAAATAACATAAACGGCCTATCCATGGCCTCAATCAAACAAGTTTAGCTCATATTCATGTCAAAAGTGCAAATATAAATCATACAAGTCATAGGAGATTTGAACAAATTCAAGAAACAAATATGTAAAAACTCCCTAATTCTTGTAGAGATGTGGATTCCTTGTTGAATTCTCCATGTTTTGACCTTCAATCTTCTCTTCTAAGCTCCCTCTCTCTCTATTTTCGTGTGGCAGCTGCTATCCAAGGTGAGGTAGGGTAAAAAATGGCTAAAAGGGGTATTTATAGACCAACCCGCTGCCTCGAACGCCGCGGCATTCGCTTGTTGAACGCCTCGGCGTTGGCTACTGCATGTGAACGCCGCGGCGTTTGTGGATGAACGCCTCGGTGTTCGTCCCCTGCTGCTCCAGCCAGTTTTGGTAAACTTCGCATAACTTTCTCTACCGATGTCGGAATTCACTGATTCAAGTTGCTGTAGAATCCTAAAACAAAGATCTACAACTCTCCAGAAGACACTAGGGCTGAAATCAAACGTTAAAGATGACAAAATTGTCTCATAAGTCACTGAATGAGAAAACTCCATCGTAAGACGTCTCTTCCGATGACGTTTTCACCTCCTTCCCTACATATATGATCTTTGTCTTCAACATAAGAAATGTACCTTTGCCTCTTATCTTTCCATTGGTAAATCAAGTGTGTAATTTGGACATGGGTAGAGAACTCTATTCAATAAACTCTATCACTGCGCAGACAGTTTGTATCTTTATGCATGATTTACTTTCAATCCTTGTTCTTTTCCTCCAAATGTTATGTTATTCTATAAAATATGAGAAGACAAGGATCAAAGCATCATATGTGATCAAATTATCAAGGAAACAATCAAAACTAAGTCGATAAACGGGGGAAAACTAGTGTAAAAATAACATATATCAACTACCCCCAAACTTAGCATTGATCGTCCTCGATCAAATACAATCAAACACACATATGATGATTGAAAATTTCATTTGCCAATTCACACACATAAGAGCAAGCATTATACCTTCAAAAACGATTATGAAAAGCTACACGATGCTTTGAACATTCAACAATTTGAAAACCTCACAAAATCTTAGTTTCCATCCCTATATCATGAACTCCCACATCCATATTCATGTCAAGAGCACACTTTAGAAAAGATTATGCAAACCAATTGGAAAGTAAAGGCATTGAAATAGAATTCATGAATTGGTGCACCCTTGCATGAGAGCATAATGCGTTTGAATATCTCTACTCTCTCGAAGTCAAAGTCCCTTATCTGTGGTCAACATGTCATATGTTGTGACTTGAAAGCCCTTTTTAGTCATGCTTATGCAATTTTTTTTGAGGATTTAAAACGTTGGACTTTCAATTTTGTTGACTATGAAGTGTGTATTAATGTTGTAAAGTCATAAAATGATTTAGGCCATCTTTCATTGTTGTTAGCCTTACATTTTGGCCTTCTCTATATTGCATAATCTCTAGACCTTGATTTGAGCCGTATTGATAAGAATGGAGTGTGCTAAGCACACTAGAAACCACCATTCGTCTTTATTTCATATTCTAAGACAACCACCTTCTAGCCTAAAAGAAAAACAATGTCTTGCACCCAATCAAGAGAGTTTAGAACTTCATATCATTTGACTTGAATATGGGTAGTCACCTTGTTTTGATTTGAATGTATATGAGTTAGATAGTGATGTTTTGGCCATGTTGGGATATTTGAGGTTTGAAGTATTATGTAAAAAAGGGGATGACATGAAAACTTGAGCAATGGGCTAAATAGTCGAGAGAAAGATAGATATATATATATGAAAAAAAATTGTGCTCTCGACTAGGCTTGAATCTTGGCACTCATTTTGATCATTTGGTTTGGAATTCTGTGTACAACCCGATATGAAAAGAAATGTTAGGAATTTCATATTAGATGTTTTGATGATGACAAATAGGACTTTCTGTTAGACTCCGAAAAGTGTAAAAGCTTTCATAGAATGTTATGTATAAGTACCTGAAAGCTTATTTATCTTAGGCTTATAGTATTTATCTTTGTAGAATTCCTTAGACTAAAGTATGTGACATTAAAACACTTAGGAAAATTCTGGGTGAGTCTACCAAGTGATGAAGGTGAAGATCAAGCGTCTAAAGCTACAATGGATAAAGATATCTTGAAGCGTCCGTCAAACGCTTTAGGGATTATCCCAGTGCTCAAACTACGAATGGATAACTCAGGCCGAATACTCAACATCAAGTGAAATGACGGAATTCTCAGTGAGACCATCAAGACAAGATTGAAGAGTAAGCGTCTGAAATAAAGAAAAGAAAGTCAGGATCAGTCCAAACGTCTGTCCAATACACGAGAATAACTATTCTCTTCAGCAAACGTCCAAAAAGGTTAAACCAACACAACCTACAAAGAACGTAACCTGAAAAGAATTCAAACCCAAAACCATCCAAAGACTTAAAAAATGCATGAATCAAACGGACGAATTATTTCCAACGGAAATAAGACAAGATGCATTAAAAGTCGGATAAGTGCTATTAAAATATAAGCACTATAACTTATGGGCAAGCCATATCTTTGACCTAGACTGTCAGATTTATGAAACCAAGACCATGCCTAACCAATTAAATATACCCAAAGTTAGAAATGTCTGAACTCAAGGAATGTTTGGGGAAACGAGACTCCAACCGAGTCAAACGGACAAAAACCACCAATACCTTATAAATAGCTCTTTCAACAAACAAGTAAACTGATGCACACAAAAAAAAAATTATTACCTACTTTGTTGAAAGAAAAGCTTACTAAAAATCATAGCCAAATATCCATATAAGCTTTTCACAAATATTCCAGAGACAGTCACCCATATCTCAAATCCTTTTTTAGAAGAACCTATACTACCATTGAGATATCCCCAAGTTGTTTGAACTTTCCAAAAACAAACAAACCCGTGACCAAAACCATCAACACCTTTCATCTGAGTGAGAAAGCTGGTTGACTTGCAAGCAATATTTTTGTGTAAAAGAAGCTTGTTGAAGTTGATCTCTATTGGAGCTGAAATCTGTGTGACCAAGGAGTTCCGAGATTAAGAGTAACTTGCACCATTTCTGAGTGAAAGAAGCAAGGGGATAGAAGATCTTTAGTGGAGCTGAAATCTGTGTGACCAAGGAGTTCCAAGATCATATCCAATCTCCCTCTATCTTGTAGAAGTCTCTGTGTGACTCTTCGATAATCATCATAGTGGAAAAACCTCCCTGATAAAAGGAGAAGAAGGACGTAGCTGGGATTACATCACCCAGTGAACCTTACAAATATCTTGTGTCATTTACCTCTTTAAGCATTCATTGTTTTACTGCTTTACTATTCATACTGCATACATTCTGATAAAGTCTTAAAACAACTAAGCGACTACTTTCGATTAATTAACTGAACGCTAAGCTATAAAATACTTCCGCTGTGCTAACTCTGATTTAGTGACTAAACTCTGCCCTACTTTGGTAAGCGTTGAAATCACCGAGTCTAAGTTAACGTTTCTCAAGCGTCACATCCAGCGCTTAAACTTGTCAAGCGTTCAAATACTTCAAAGTGATACGAATTTTTAAGAAGTCGAAAAAGACTTCAGAGTCTATTCAACCCCCCCCCCCCCTTCTAGACCCTTTCGTATACCACTTGGGACCAACAAGTGGTATCAGAGCGGTTGAAGTTGAAACCTAAGCGTTTCCAAGCGTAACTGCTTGTTCAGATCCATTTTTTTACAGTCGCTTTAAAATTACTTTAAATTCTTCATGGCATTCTCTAAAGTTCCCAAGTTGACCGAGTCAAATTGTGACTCTTGGAAGGTCAAAGCGTTTACTTATTTGTGTTCATGTGATGATGAAATGTGTGATATCATTTCAGATGGGCCAATCAAAATATACAAAGTTATCACCAGAGCGCCCGAAGCCACAGGAGAAACACCTGACGGTTATGTGGAGAAGCCCAAACAAGAATGGTCCACCGATGAGCGTCGACGAGCCAATCTGGACAATGTCGGTCGGAATGCATTATACACAGCCATTGGTGACAATGACAACTTATTCAACAAAGTCAAATCATGCAATACAACTAAAGAAATTTGGGATAAGTTGGCTACTATTTGTGGTGGCTCAGCACAAATAAAGGAAAACAAATTATCAATTGCCAAAGAAAAATTCAACGGCTTCAAGATGCTACCTAATGAGACGCTAGAGCAATTAGACATGAGGTTTACAACCCTTGTCACTGAACTAACATCTCTGGGTATGGAGCTACAAAATCGAGAAACAGTGGTCAAAATCTTTAGAAGTCTTCCAAGCAGATTCCTGATGAAAACAACTGCAATGAGAGAATCAAACAATCTGGACAGCCTAACTCCAGAAGATGCTTTTTCAGAACTCAAAGCATTTGAGTTTGAGCTGAATTCGGCCAGTGATGCAGTAAGTAATCCAGTGATCGAATCTGGAGCGCTAATGGCATCAATCAAAGGAAAACCTATCAAAGAAAAAGGTTCGGATATAAGTGAGGAAGAAGAACTGGCGCTTCTAAATAGATTCAGAAAATTCCTGAAATATGAAAAGAAGGGAAACAGTCCTAAGCACCCAGGACAAAGTTCATATCAAGCGCTTCCTCAAATACAACCACAATATCAAGCGCCTCACTATCCTGCGTCCTCCTCCCTAGCGCCAATTCAATATCAAACTCCTTCTCAGCAAGATCTCTCAGCGCCTGCAGCGTTAAACCAACGATCCACAAGATTAACAAACGAACAAAAGATGAAGACCAATCTTTGTTACAACTGCAGGAGACCAGGGCATTTCCAAGTTAATTGCCCATATCCAAATGTGTCTAAACCTACAAAGCAAGATCACACGGATAGAAACCAATTCAGGAGCAACCTGAGACAACAAGGCTTGCTAGCAGAATCAGAACCTCTCTATACGCCTGAAGAGGACTTGGAATCATCAGATGAAAGCAGCGATGATGAACCATCAAAGGACTCAGCATTCATTTGTCTCATGGCAAGAGAAAATGAAGCATCTAACGACGTACCATCTGAGGTAACCACTGATCTGTATCATCCTCTCTCTTATGATGAATTACTTGACAAAGTAAAGGAATATTATACAGAATGTCAAGATGCCACCCAATTATTCCAAAATAACCATCGTATTATTTCAGCACTCAGAAGTGATAACTTAACGCTCAAAGCAGAGTTACAAATTCAGCAACAGTGCATTGAGAAAAACCAATCACTCGAGAGTGAAATTACTCAGCTAAAAGGTGATCTTGATATAATAGTCAAAAGAGAAGCTGAAATGGTCGCTAAACTTGCCAAATCAGAGCAACTTATCTCTTCATTATCAAAAGCGTCTAGAACGCTAGATAATGTGACTAAAGTAACCAGGGCATTTGGTGAAAAGACCGGTCTAGGTTTTGATGAATTCAGTTATAAAGCCAAAGCGTCCAATGTTACAACAATCAACAAAGGAAAAGGTGTAATCTTTGTTGAAGAAAGTTCGATAAGACAAACGCTGAATGAATCAACAAATACTGGTACAAAAGCTAATGATAAAGTCAACACTGACTCAAGCAAAGGAAAGACCAAAGCGAATGTCTCACAAAAGAAAATATATCCAAACGCTCAAAAAGCTAAGGAGATATTTTCTGCCAGTGAATCAAACGTTAAGCGTCCCGCACCAAAAGTGCATCCTAAGCCAATACCAAACAGAATCAAACGTCTATATCCAAAACAATCCAGTTCATATTATCAACACTATGATAATTGTGAATACGATTATGATTATTACTATAATCAAGGATATTTCTATACATCTAGAAAAAGTATGCAACTCAAAACGAAACCCAAGAAGGCCAATCTTTCTCCCATAGTGAAGACAAGGCAAATATGGGTTCTGAAAAATCTAATTCACGTCACTAACAAAGAAGGACCCAAAACAAAATGGGTACCTAAAGGAAATTAGATCTGCCCTTTTGAATGCAGGTACCTAGAGCCAACACCGACGCTTCAGTATGGTACATAGATAGTGGATCATCGAGACACATGACTGGATCAAAGGATCTCTTGATCAACTATCGTGCAACCAATGGTCCTCAAGTTATATTCGGTGATAATTCTAAAGGTAAAACTAAAGGTATAGGTATCATGCATAGGGGGAACATCATGATCAATGATGTATACTATGTCGAGGGTCTTAAACATAATCTCCTAAGCATAAGTCAATTTTGTGATAAAGGCTTTGAAATTAAATTTTCTAGTGACTTGTGCGAGATAATCGATGTTAAGACAGGATCTACTAAATTAAAAGGAAGAAGAACAAACAATGTATACTTAGTAGATTGGGATTCAACATTAGATAACAACTCTACATGTTTCGTAGCTAAGAATCAAAACGAATTAGGTTGGTTGTGGCACAGAAAAATGAATCACCTCAATTTCAAAATAATCTCTCAATTAATATCTCTAAATCTCGTAGAGGGATTACCTAAAGGTTCCTTTAATAAAGATCGCTTATGTGATGCCTGTCAAATGGGTAAACAAGTTAAATCATCCTTTAAGAAGAAGCTTCATCTATCGACCTCTCGAATACTTGAATTACTACATTTAGATTTGTTTGGTCCTATTCAAATCATGAGCGTTAGTGGTAAAAAATATTCACTAGTAATAGTTGATGATTTTTCACGCTATACATGGGTAGAATTTCTAGCATCTAAAGATGAAACTAGTGCCAAGCTCACCTCTCTAATTCGTCAACTACAGAACTCAAAAGATCTAAAAGTAACAAGAATTAGAAGTGATAGAGGAACTGAATTTACTAACCATATTGTTGAGAAATTTTGTAAAGACTTTGGAATACTTCATGAGTATTCAGCACCTAGAACACCTCAACAAAATGGAGTTGCTGAACGACGGAACAGAACGCTTAAAGAAGCCGCTAGGACTATGTTAGCCGAGTCCAAGCTGCCTCAAAGGTTGTGGGCCGAAGCTATTAACACTGCTTGCTACACTCAGAACCGGTGTATGATCAACAAGCAACATGAAAAGACTCCATATGAGTTATGGAAGGGACGTAAGCCGAATGTTTCATACTTTCATGTATTTGGTTCAAAATGTTTCATTCATAACAATGGTTCCCAAAGCCTAAAGACATTTGATCCTAAGCAGATGAAGGAATCTTTCTAGGTTACGCCAAAAATGGAAAGAGCTTTCGCATCTTAAATAAGGTCAAATCGAAGGTTGAAGAATCCATTCATGTTGTGTTTGATGATGCTAACCAAGAACCGAGTAAGGTTAATATTAATGATGCAGGAATTGAAGATTTATCTCAACAATCACAAATTCAGTGATATTGATGAAGATAATGAAATCATTGTACCTAATCCTAAGACTACTCGTAAAGACATCAACGATGACATTGCAAGAAACGCTGATGATCATGAAGGGAATGTTCATCAAGAGCAAATTCAAACTATAAACACTGAAGCGCCTACGCAAGGAATTGCCTACACAGATTTATCTTAACTCATTCCAACCAGACAGAAAATGGCTCAGAGACCATCCACCAGAACTAATTATTGGAGATATTGGAGCACCCGTTAGAACAAGAGCCGCTACAATAAATGAGGCCATGTTTGCAAGCTTCCTATCTCAAATGGAACCAAAGAAAGTGGATGAAGCGCTTAACGATCCAAGTTGGATAGAAGCCATGCAAGAAGAGCTAAACCAATTTGAAAGAAAGGAGGTATGGACGCTAGTACCAAGACCAACCCACCAAGGGGTCATTGGAACTAGATGGGTCTATAGAAACAAAATGGATGAGAATGGGATTGTGATTAGAAACAAAGCCAGACT
Source organism: Buddleja alternifolia (assembly GCA_019426215.1). Taxonomy (NCBI): domain Eukaryota; kingdom Viridiplantae; phylum Streptophyta; class Magnoliopsida; order Lamiales; family Scrophulariaceae; genus Buddleja; species Buddleja alternifolia. The sequence goes on along the minus strand of CM033390.1, from coordinate 47,182,267 downwards.
CGTAGCTCAGGGATACTGTCAAGAAGAGGGCATCGACTTTGATGAAACATACGCTCCAGTTGCCCGACTTGAAGCAATCCGCATGTTTCTAGCGTTTGCAGCATTTAACAAATTTACAGTGTATCAAATGACGTAAAGAGTGCATTTCTGAATGGTAAACTCCAAGAAGAAGTATATGTGGAGCAACCACCAGGATTCATCAACAACCATGGGAAAAGCATGGTTTACAAATTGGACAAGGCACTCTATGGTCTTAAACAAGCACCACGAGCATGGTATGACACTCTTTCTATCTTCCTTATAGGTAAAGGCTTTTCAAAAGGCAGCGTTGACACAACGTTATTCAAAATTACCCATAATGAAGATATTCTCCTAGTTCAAATTTATGTTGATGATATTATATTTGGATCTACCAATAAGCGTCTATGTGAGAAATTTTCGAAAATGATGCAAGATCAATTTGAAATGAGCATGATGGGTGAATTAACTTTCTTCCTAGGATTACAAGTTAAACAACTCCCTAATGGCATATTCATCAACCAAACTAAATATACTAGAGATATGATCAAGAAATTTGGTATGAAAATGCATCACCTTCAAAAATTCCAATGAGCCAAACGCTTAAGCTAGATAGAGACGATAATGGAAAGAAAATTGATATCACTAACTATAGAGGTATTATTGGATCACTTCTTTATCTTACAGCTAGTAGACCTGATATTATGTTCTCAGTATGCATGTGTGCACGATTTCAAGCTGATCCTAGAGAATCACACTTAATTGCTGCTAAAAGAATCCTTAAGTACCTAAAAGGCACACAAAATGTGGGCTTATGGTATCCTAGGGATTCTCCTTTTGAACTAATTGGTTATTCAGATGCAGATTTTGCAGGATGCAAAATAGATAGAAAAAGTACTAGTGGAACATGTCAATTTCTAGGTGATAGACTAATTTCATGGCATAGTAAGAAGCAACAGTCCATCGCTACTTCCACCGCTGAGGCTGAGTATGTAGCCGCTGGAAGCTGTTGTGCACAGATCCTTTGGATGAGGCAACAACTTAGAGATTATGGAATAATCCTAGATCCAACTCCTATCCATTGTGACAATCAAAGCGCCTTAGCAATGACTCAAAATCCAGTTCTTCACTCTAGAACCAAACACATTGACATTCGCTATCACTTTCTACGTGACCACGTTCAAAAGAAAGATATCTCCATGCACTTCATTGGTACAGAAAAGCAACTGGCAGATATCTTCACCAAAGCGCTTAACGAACAACGTTTTCTCACTTTAAGAAGTGAACTAGGTATGATTGATCTAAATGCTTAATAATTCGAAACATCATACTTTTGTTAGGCATGAAATTTAGGGGGAATTCACTGTATGTTATGAAATTTATGGGGAACCTACATAGGGGGAACCTTAAAAGAGCTAACTATACCTAAGTGAATATGACCAAAAATGTTTTCCCTTGCATCGGTCATACGCACTTAGCACCATACACTTAAAACCTTTTTGACGCTTATTACACAAATCTGTCTTAGCGTCTGCACTTCTTTCAAAATAAACTAAACGCTTAGCTTTATTCCCGGCTAAAGCAGTTAGTAAAAAGACCCTTTTAAAAGCAAGCGTACATTACCCTACGCTAAAACGAGAAAGTGGATTAGTCAATCAATGCAATTAATGCTGGCTTGACATTCCTCACCTTTCGCTCAAGAAAACCCATGGGTACTCATCACGTTTTTCAAAGATGGTTCAGCACATGTACACGCGTCAGTACAATTACCATGTATCTTAGACGAATACAACCAGCGCTGAATATTTTAAACCAAAAGTAAAACACTACTACCAAGACATAATGATAAGTACTGGGAAACTGTGTCCTCATATACACCCTGAAAGGAATAATTCTATATGTTACAATGACCGCTAAAGCACAAAATGTTACTTGAAAGAGACTCTCAAGATTCTCAAGCGTCCACATAACACTAAATTGTTTCAAGCGTCATTCTGAATAGGTCCGGACGCTTTAACAAATTTTTGGCGGGCATTTGAATAGTGTTCAAAATTATGGTTCCCGAACAGTTTTCATAAAGAACGTATCCGCTTTTCATGGGCACACGTATCACTCTCAGTCTCTGTTTCAAAACTTTTAATCGGACTTCAAAATAGTATATGTGGCAGTTACTAAAAGAAACCGTGCCTATTTAATCTAAATTCACGTCCACAGTTATATTTTAATGGCTGAGATTTATATTCCTCCACGTGTCAACATCTCAAACTTCAAACACACCGAACATTCAAATTGAAGTTTGTGCAGAACACAAACACTCTTATACTCTATTACATTCGTGCAAGAACAAGTCTCTCTCTTTTTCAAAAACAAAAAATTTTTCATTCGTAATCTCTGTCTACTGCTCACTAATGGCACCCAAGAAAGCTACTGCTGGAACCGCTGAAGTTGTTGTCAAGATCACTGAAGGCCTTATAGTTGATTGGAAGTTTCTCTATGAAAACCCCCAAATTGATTTAACGGAAATAATGGATTCTGTAGCAGAGGCTGGGCTTCAGAAATTTCTCACGAAATACTCGTATATGTTTCCTGAAGAACTAGAATTTTTCTGGAGAAATGCTCGACTGTCTGACGATGAGACTTCCATCACTTGTTTGTTTCCTGTCTCCAAGAAGGAATCAAAGACGTTCACTCTCTCTGCGGCCTCTATTGCCCAGAATTTCTCTCTACCTAATGCTGGAGCCACTTTAGACACTATCACTGAAGAACAAATTCAAGAAGTCTGGACTCAGATTAGCGCTTACGATGATGTTCCATACAAACCGTACTTTGAGAAGAAAGATATAGTGAACAGGTATCGAGTCTTGGCTGATTTCTGCAGTAAAAACATAGAATGCAGAGTGGGAACCTTCGACAAAATCAACCCAACCCAGTTCCAGATGATGACTGCCATCCTACTCAAGATGAAAATCAACTGGAGCGCCTATATATTCAGCAGGTTCAGAGACAGTCTACGCACTTCAAACAGACCTTATGGTCTAGTTTTAAGTGATCTAATTTTCCGAGCAGAGTGCACCTCTTCAGCAGGAGTCACCGTGGCCAAGCATAAGTTCTATGGGCCAAGAATCATCAATAATCTTTTCAATCCACCCAAAGTTGGAGGTGCTGCTAAGCCTCTCTCTGAGCGCCAAGTTGTCCGAGCAGCGTCAGATGAGGAGGCTGAGCGTCCAGATCAGGAGAAAGCCAAACGTAATGTGAAGCGTCCCACTGTCACAAAGAAACGGGCTCCTCGAAAGCCCAAGGCTCAACCTATCAAAAGCGATGAAGATGACGAGGATTCTATACCCCTCATTAGTCGGAAAGATCTGGAAAAGGTTCTCAAAAATATTGACTTTGAAGAACCTGCAGTTCCACAAACTCAAGCGTTCCCCGCCGAAGGTATAAATGTGAAGCGTATCTTCAAGAGACGTAAGCGTCCAACTGCTGCCATTTCTTCTGAGGCTACACAAAGTGATCAAGCCATAGCTGCTGTCCCGATATCATCCTTTGAAACACCAGTTGATGTCCATCTGGATGTTGATATGGCCCAAATTGTGGCCATCGCACATGAAGCTGCCGTCGAATCTACAAATCTCGAGCCTGATGAACCTGAAATCCATAGGGCTCAACCATTGCTTGCATTACCTAGTACAACAGAGCCACGCTCAGAAGGTCAGAGCGATGCTAACGACGTTGTGATTCATTGACATTTCTTCAAGCTGGATCCCTCAAAGACTATCGATCACTCAGTCGATTATTTGCCTCCAGCGCCCGCAGAGACCTTCATACCTACAGGATATAATGAAGAAAGTCTTATCAATGCCGAAAATGATATCGCCAAGCTCATAAAGTTTGATCTGGCTGTACGCAACACTATCTTTAATACAGCCTCCACCCCAGCTGATGAAGCTTACTACACAGCTCTTGAACTCGGGAAGACTCCCAAACACATCCCGGCTTCCGTAACTCTCCAAGCACAGCGGCAAGGAGGCAAGACTCCTAGAGCTGATGTTGATTTAGCTTATTATCTGGACTGTGGGACAAGCAAACCCACTGGCTTCGCTCTCAGAGACTACAACATCAGAGTCTATGAGCGTCAGGATAAGCTTCTGAACCCAACGGAAGAGCTACTAAACAGAGAAGGCTATTCTCACTCTCTAACACTGGTCAAAAGCAAGGAAAACAAGCGCTCAGCTAATCCTCTCCTCCTGTGGAAGAATACAGGAGTACATGCCGGTGAGCGTCCAGCATCCCTGACCGAGATGATTCAACTTGAAACCGATGCATATTTTGACTGCGTCTGGAACGCTAACTACCAACCCGACAGGTATCGTTTTGAATCCATCTGTGATATTCATCACCAAGGGTTTCGTGCTATACTTAATGCAGGAACTGAGTATTGTATGACTGAGATAAGATGGGCTGAAGCTTACATGGGTGACACGTATAAATTTGAAGACTTGGTTAGTGCTCCCCATCTGTTCGGAATAGGGATTCATGATAAAAAGACCAAATTTGCACGCTACATGCTGACGCAGCGCCAGCATAGACTTGGACCCGTTCTGAAGCTGCCTCTGATCCGCCATCAACCTGAACACCGCTTAAGACAAGCGTTGCACAAACTGGCCAACTCTTCTCTACGCTTTGATGATCAAGCGTCCACCAGCGGTTCTTCTCCCCTGTCCTGTCTGAACTGCACCCCTAGCCACTGTGAAGACAACTTTTCTCTCATGATGGCAATTATGCCTCCAGTCTCTCTATTCGACAAAATCTTCACAGACAATCTGCGACAATGGGATGGCTCTCGGATCAATCCTTTCAGAGGATATCCACTTCTTCCGTCTATTCCACAAGAAGTCTTCAGTCACTATGATTTTGTTTTATCGCTGCTAGAAAGATCTCAAGCGCTTGCTTCAGCCATCTACCCATACTTGGAAGAGTATTACCGGCTCCGCGTTCCCGACTCTCGGAAACCGAAGACTCTCCCTACAGATCGGCTAATTGGCTTCTCACAACACTATTGCCCAGATGCCTTATTCTCCATCTGCAAAGCGCCCTCCAAAATCTTTCCCACTCATGTGCTGGAGATCCCCGGGCCACTGTATATCAAGGCACTGGATAGTCCTATCAGAACGTTCATTCAAGGTACTTATCTCCACACTCTACATTTGAATGAACTTCTGCAGACTGCTACGTATCCATATGCAGATGAACCGTTTGCCAGCTTGGACTTTCGGTTTACAGACTTTAGCTGAATAGAATCAGAATTTACTGCAGCACCAGCTGACATGTTACCTGCTCCTGAGCGCTTATTAGAATTACCTCAAGCGCCTCATTCCCCAGTCCAACTGAATCCGACTCTACTGCATCCACCGAGTCCAACACTGCTCCAGAGCTTCGAGGAACAGTATTTGATCCTACTAATCAAGTACCTATTGAATCTCTCAAACACACATCTCGTTTTAAGCCTCAAGTCCGCACTGCACTTCCCAACGCTCAACCGTCCATGACTGAATGCCTCACTCAAATACAGCAACTATCTACAGCTACTCAGGCAAGTCATGTGGCTTTAACCAATGATCTACAAAACCGGTTCACGGCTCTCGAGACCTCTCTCACAGACGCTAATCAAGCTCAACTCCTGGTCATGAAAGAACACTTCGACCAGCGTCTAACCACTCTTGAGGCCTCTGTCGCTCAGATTGCTGCTCAAGTCAGTCTTCTTACTCAGCATTTCATACAGACTGATGATGGCAATAAGGGGGAAAAGAAGGGAGAAAAGAGGAAATCGTCAACATCTAAAGATCAAGTTCCTCCTCCACCATCCAAGTGTCAACACATTGATACTTCTCTCACACTGAGTGCAGAACCAAGGTATCCCTATCCCTCTTGGGTAACCACATCGGTTAAAGCGTCCAATAAGAAAGAAACTCCCAGAGTGCTCTATCCAACTCTTCCATTGCCTTCAAGAGCACTGCTTGAACAGTTTGACATTCCTCTTCTCAGAGCATCAATTCCAGAACCATCTGATCCAGCAGTATTAGCCTTAGAAAGAAAAATGTCTGACTTCGACCAAACCTTCAGAATTTGCCTACGATACATAGGCATCAGTCCAGAGGAATGGGATAAACACTTCATTGCCTTTAAGGCACGACAAGTTCAAGAAAACAAGCACATAATCAGTAAAGATCATGCTGCAATGATGACGTTAGAAGATCAGATAACTGAAGCAATCCGTGCTGAAATGACTAAGAGATACAAGATCAAGCCACGATCTTGATTTTTACTTGTGCCTCTCTCTTTTTAGTTGTAAAATGTCTGTACTGTGAAATACATATATAAAATGCATTTTACAGCTGAAACATCTCGTTAAAGCTCAAACTAACTTACTAACTTACGCTAACCTTCAGGTATCTAACGCTTGAACTAAATAAGTATTGCCATCATCAAAAAGGGGGAAATTGTTAGGAAGTTCATATTAGATGTTTTGATGATGACAAATAGGACTTTCTGTTAGACTCCGAAAAGTGTAAAAGCTTTCATAGAATGTTATGTATAAGTACCTGAGAGCTTATTTATCTTAGGCTTATAGTATTTATCTTTGTAGAATTCCTTAGACTAAAGTATGTGACACTAAAACACTTAGGAAAATTCTGGGTGACTCTACCAAGTGATGAAGGTGAAGATCAAGCGTCTAAAGCTACAATGGATAAAGATATCTTGAAGCGTCCGTCAAACGCTTTAGGGATTATCCCAGTGCTCAAACTACGAATGGATAACTCAGGCCGAATACTCAACATCAAGTGAAATGACGGAATTCTCAGTGAGACCATCAAGACAAGATTGAAGAGTAAGCGTCTGAAATAAAGAAAAGAAAGTCAGGATCAGTCCAAGCGTCTGTCCAAAACACGAGAATAACTATTCTCTTCAGCAAGCGTCCAAAAAGGTTAAACCAACACAACCTACAAAGAACGTAACCTGAAAAGAATTCAAACCCAAAACCATCCAAAGACTTAAAAAATGCATGAATCAAACGGACGAATTATTTCCAACGGAAATAAGACAAGATGCATTAAAAGTCGGATAAGTGCTATTAAAATATAAGCACTATAACTTATGGGCAAGCCATATCTTTGACCTAGACTGTCAGATTTATGAAACCAAGACCATGCCTAACCAATTAAATATACCCAAAGTTAGAAATGTCTGAACTCAAGGAATGTTTGGGGAAACGAGACTCCAACCGAGTCAAACGGACAAAAACCACCAATACCTTATAAATAGCTCTTTCAACAAACAAGTAAACTGATGCACACAAAAAAAAAATTATTACCTACTTTGTTGAAAGAAAAGCTTACTAAAAATCATAGCCAAATATCCATATAAGCTTTTCACAAATATTCCAGAGACAGTCACCCATATCTCAAATCCTTTTTTAGAAGAACCTATACTACCATTGAGATATCCCCAAGTTGTTTGAACTTTCCAAAAACAAACAAACCCGTGACCAAAACCATCAACACCTTTCATCTGAGTGAGAAAGCTGGTTGACTTGCAAGCAATATTTTTGTGTAAAAGAAGCTTGTTGAAGTTGATCTCTATTGGAGCTGAAATCTGTGTGACCAAGGAGTTCCAAGATCAAGAGTAACTTGCACCATTTCTGAGTGAAAGAAGCAAGGGGATAGAAGATCTTTAGTGGAGCTGAAATCTGTGTGACCAAGGAGTTCCAAGATCATATCCAATCTCCCTCTATCTTGTAGAAGTCTCTGTGTGACTCTTCGATAATCATCATAGTGGAAAAACCTCCCTGATAAAAGGAGAAGAAGGACGTAGCTGGGATTACATCACCCAGTGAACCTTACAAATATCTTGTGTCATTTACCTCTTTAAGCATTCATTGTTTTACTGCTTTACTATTCATACTGCATACATTCTGATAAAGTCTTAAAACAACTAAGCGACTACTTTCGATTAATTAACTGAACGCTAAACTATAAAATACTTCCGCTGTGCTAACTCTGATTTAGTGACTAAACTCTGCCCTACTTTGGTAAGCGTTGAAATCACCGAGTCTAAGTTAACGTTTCTCAAGCGTCACATCCAGCGCTTAAACTTGTCAAGCGTTCAAATACTTCAAAGTGATACGAATTTTTAAGAAGTCGAAAAAGACTTCAGGGTCTATTCAACCCCCCCCCCTTCTAGACCCTTTCGTATACCACTTGGGACCAACAAGAAACAAGTTTGGGGGTTGTAAGTTGAAAGGCAAAAGAGAATGAAAAAGGGATAAGTGATAAGTTGTGAAAGTTTATATGGTTTATATGAGAATTTAGCTTGATGGTTTTGAGTTATAGGCTCTCTTGACTTAGTCACTTTATCCAAATTTTCCAACCTAGCCATCACCTAGCCTTACGTTACAAGCCGGAAAGACCTTTTGATTGTGACTTTTGCACTTTATACACACCGACAGGTTAACGAATGTTGAATTGTTTCAATGCCTTTACTTTCCAATTGGTTTGCATAATCTTTTCTAAAGTGTGCTCTTGACATGAATATGGATGTGGGAGTTCATGATATAGGGATGGAAACTAAGATTTTGTGAGGTTTTCAAATTGTTGAATGTTCAAAGCATCGTGTAGCTTTTCATAATCGTTTTTGAAGGTATAATGCTTGCTCTTATGTGTGTGAATTGGCAAATGAAATTTTCAATCATCATATGTGTGTTTGATTGTATTTGATCGAGGACGATCAATGCTAAGTTTGGGGGTAGTTGACCTTTTTCAAACGCATTATGCTCTCATGCAAGGGTGCACCAATTCATGAATTCAGCGAAGTTTTGACCTTTTTCTTGTGCATGTACGTGTTTTTTAGGGTTTTCTAAATGGTACTATTTATAGGGTTTCTTGGGATTTGTCCTGTGGAAAAGATGAAAATATGTTGCAGATACTTAGGGATTGTGGCAGATACTTAGGGATTGATGAGTTGTAATTCATGCATTAAAATAGGCTAGTCAAATATGTAAATAGCTGTATGATTTGGTTTCCTTTTTTAGCTTCTTGTATTACCTATAAATCTTTGTATAACCTCTTTATTCAATATATATAAAAAGAATACCATATTTCTCCACATGTCCGTTGGACACATGTGAGCGCGTGTAACTCACGCAACGAGTTAAACAATCCATTTCTGACATTCCTGAAATTCTGCTGGTTCTGATTGGACAGGAGCTGGAACCTTTTTTCAATTAAAAAATAAATAAATCGAAACCCTTGCTTTTTACAATGTCAGAAGCAAGGCAACCAACTCTCTCTAGGGTTGCTGAAACCCGTACCCTAACCTCTGAATCTCATTCTATCCAAATAACCACCATACGACTAAATGGAGATAATTTATTGCGCTGGTCCCAATCAGTGTGGATGTATATTCGAGGGAGAGGAAAGATTGGGTATCTGACTGGTGATACAAAGGCATCAGATGTAAAGGACCCATCCTTTGCCATTTGGGATGCAGAAAATTCCATGGTTATGTCCTGGCTTGTTAATTTCATGGATGAAGACATCGCCTCCAATTATATGTGTTATTCAACTGTCAAGGAACTCTGGGAGAATATTTACCAAATGTATTCAGACCTTGGTAATCAATCTCAAGTGTATGAATTAAAGTTGAAACTTGAGGAGATTAAACAAGAGGGAGACAACGTCACTAAATATTTCAATAACCTGAAAAGGTTATGGCAGGATTTTGACGTTTTTAACGACTATGAATGGAAGTCAACTGATGATTACAACCACCACAAGAAAACAGTAGAGAATGATCGTGTCTACAAATTTCTTGCTGGATTGAATATAGAATTTGATGAAGCAAGGGAAAGGATAATTGGTCGTGGTCCTCTACCTTCACTCGTAGAGGTATTTGCTGAAGTCCAAAGAGAGGAAAGTCGCAGGAGTGTTATGCTCGGTAAGAAGGAGTCAGGGACATTAATGGAAAAGTCTGCTCTGGTTGCAGTAGATGCATATATTAGTAGATAAGTCTACACACGTGAAAATGTCAACAACCAGCGTAAGATGGAAGATAATTGACACGCTAATAACTAACGTGCTATGATAGCAAGTGCACTAGTCGTGTGTAGTAATAAAAGTGGACTAAAAGTCCGGGTTGTCGAACCACGGAGACATGAATTCTAGTTTATGATTTTATACAAAGAACAACTACAATAAAAGTAAATTGAATGTAAAATATGTACAACAAGAACAAGGTTATGCAAATGAATTAAAACCAATTGTAAAGGGAGACTAAGGCACATGCTAGGTCGAAATTGATCAATTATACTTATAAAGGTTCTTGTTGAAGGATTACACTTATATTGTTATGGTGAGAACTCCTAAGGTAGAGAATAACCGATGTCTCGCGTAATAACTCCTATGCTTAAATCGTGATTTCCCAAATATTCCTATCTGGAAATCTAACCACTAAACATGCATTAACATACTAGAGCTCACTCGATTTGACTCGAACGACTTCACCCGGGAATCTTTACCTATGTCTAGGGCAATTCCTCATTAGTTACGGGTCATGATGTGAATTTCTTGCACCCTAAGTCAATTTTCTCCCGAAATATTAACCTAGGCATAAGATTCTAACATATAGTGATCAAGTATATGCAAGATAGACAAAAACACAATTCACATCACATAACAATATAAGAACAACCTCAACAATCATCTATTATAAGCATATATCACAATTTGGCCTTACATGGCCCTAGTCTTACAAGATTAGCTCATCATCAATGGCTTAAAAGAATCTAATGTTGTCATATACATAATCATGAACATAAGAATGCAATGAAAAGCAATTAAAACTCCCTCAAGTGTGATTGATGATGATCTTCAATGGTGATGGATGAGGAATGAATGATCATCTCTTCTCCTCCAAGAACGATGATGATGATAAGTGAAGAATGAATGATGGCTTTCACCTCTCCCCTATCCTCCAATAATGGTCCAGAGTGAAGCCTCCCCCTCCTCTCTCCAAAGTGATCGGTCAAGTGTGAAGAAGATGCCCCCTATGGACAAGAAATGATGGGCTCTTTATTCTACTCCAAACCCCATCATGGTGTGCAATAAACAATTCCCCTTCCCCTCTTGCATGTCCCCCACACATGTGCATGACATCTTGGCTTTAAATATTCCATTCCCCCATCAAATGATGAACTTTTGGCTGAAAGGAATCAAAACTCGGGTGTGGTCACGCCTAGGCGGGGGCATGACGGCGCCTAGGCGTCGTCGGCAGAATGCTGAGCGTATTTGCCTCTGTCCGGCGCAGCAATCGTATTGTCTTTATAACTCTCTCCACAGAACTCCGATTTGGATGATTCAAGTCCTCATTTGAAGCTAACACATAGTTCTACAACTTTGTATAAGGACACGTCATCCAATTTGGTCTCTAAACATACAGAAATAGCGCTCAACCATGGAAACTAATGCAGATACGACGCCCAGGCGTGGACAGGATGGCGCCTAGGCGTGGTAAGCAGAATGTTGACGTTATTTGCATCTTGTCCGGCGCCTGGGCGTGGGTGGAAAAGCGCTTGGGCGTAGGGGTGTGTAGCAATTTGGCCTAAACTTGTTTTATACGTCGTTTTTCATCCCGTTCTTCGATTGTATCCATTTAAGACCTGAAATCACTTAATGCACGAATTAAACGCACATGTGGCAAGAATCAAGCGATAAATGAACCTAAAACATAAACGCAAAGGGGCTTAAAAACACGTAAAAATGCCTCTGATCAACACCCCCAAACTTATCTATTGCTCGTCCTCGAGCAATAAGAGAAGGCATAGGATACGAGCTCATCATCAAAAACAGGGAGGTAAAAGAAAAGAAACTACACAACTCACTTTCGTGGAGCAAGCGGTTGCATTTAGCGGATGCAACAAGCCTTTGAACCCTTGAGTTACCTCAAATGACGAGTTATAGTCTCGTGAGGGTTTGCAGACGATATACCCACAAAATCGAAAGATTTTCAACCCCGATCACTCAACGTAAATTACAATGATTAATAGCACACAATGGTATGAATTCACCTGTTTAAGCTCAAGTTACATATATATACACGTCACCCACTTGCTCATGTTACGCCTTAATATCGAAAAGATCATCCTAAGGGTGTAGTGTAATAAATCTCAAGTATTATAGTCGAGTGGCATTCTTACCACTTTTCAAGCATTAACCCCATATTTATCAACTTTTGATTATTCACATGGTACGAGAATTGAATACAACTTCATAGCCACTTAAAAATTCATCACTTCATTCCACTTTCGGCTTTAACTTATGCACTTTCAACTCGAACATTAGAGGCTAGACCATGTGCAATGTTCGATCCTCTTAGGCTTTCTATGACACCCTTGTAACGAGCTTTAGGCCAATAACTCCTAAACCAGACGGTTTTCGGGTATCAAATGTAGAGACATTCCTAAGGGCTTAATCACTCGAGTGTCAAAGGCCACAAAATCAAACTAGGTCCTTATTCACTTAACACTTGCATTGGCTTGAGCTCTAGCTCAAATTAGCTTAATAGTACAGTATTCTAGGCATGGTGCTCTTCGCCCCCAGTATCTATTAAGCCTGACCTTTGCAGTCATACCAATGTTCACCTCTTTTTATTATTGTTAAACATACGAAGCTACATTCTCAACTCATAACTCATGTGAAAATTCTAAGTCGATATTTTTCGGGATCAAGCCTTTAAGTGTTTCAAAATGGTTGCCCACTCAACGCCTCTACCCTCGATTTATGTGCATATGTGAATCATCTTAAAGACAATCTAATCACGTTTAGGGTCCCAGAAGCAAGGAAACGATGTGTATAGTCATTACAAACCAAATTGATAGAGAAAACATACCATGTATTCAAATTAACCATGCTCAATGCCTCAAGTGAAGGGTTGAAATTCTATCCAAAAAAAATAAATAAAAAATTGCACCCATTTCACATGTAGAGGTACAACACCCCCCCACACTTGGACCGAATTCTGTAAAACATGAATAAACAAGACTATAATGGATCTAGTATACCCCCCCAAACTTATCATGAACATTGGCCCCAATGTTCGGAAGAAAATAAGGGAAAGTACACATCACCATAGGGGTGCTGAAAAGCAGACCCGAGTCCTCGAATGCAAATGTGTCCAAGAGTGGCAACAACGGTGTGAGACATCAATGCAACAACTACACATTAAACGATGCTAGCCATACGAATCATCAAGCATTGGATAGAAATGAGAAACGAAACACAACTAACAACAAAACACAAGACAACTAAAAACAAAAAGAAAAAACGGAAGAAACAGAAATGAAATGACAGAAAAAAAGAAAAACTTACAAACTTGGGTTGCCTCCCAAGAAGCGCTTGTTTATAGTCATTAGCTTGACTTTTGTGCTGTAAGGTTCAAATAGGTGGCCCATTTAGAACAACAATATCCTTGCCATTCCTCCTTTTCTCCTTGTGTCCCACTTGCCTCCACTCATATTGCGGTGTTTTGCGATAAGCCCTTTGTGTCAGATTTGTCTTATCGATTTCACGAACACGTATATGTGGTGGGATGTACTTCATGCAAAAATCATCTTTTCTCACCTTGCCTTGTTGCTTATTGAGGACCTCATCCTCCACCGTAAGAGTGCTCTTAGTCTTACCAAGTGTGCATTGCTCATCAAACAAAAGGTGAATAGCATCGACATATAGACAAGTAAGATCAGCCATAGGCGGTTGCATGTCATGACAACCATCGAATATCACCTTTTTATCACCCACCTTCAATGTCAACCTACCCTTTCCCATGTCGAGCTTTGCGTTGCTAGTGGCTAGGAAGGGTCTCCCTAGAATCAAGGGGACATCAATGTCACTATCCATTTCGAGAACCACGAAGTCGACCGGATAGAAGAACTTGTCAACTTGTACAATGACATCCTCGATAATGCCCTTTGGTTTCTTGATAGAGCGATCCGCCAATTGCACGGACATGGATGTTGGCGTAAGATCTCTAAGGCCTAGCTTCTTAAAAATAGAGTAGGGAAGAAAGTTGATACTTGCTCCCGAATCACAAAGAACTTTGTCGAACTTGAGATGGCCAATAGTGCACGGTATTGCGAGACTCCCGGGATCTTTAAGTTTAGTTGGCAATTTATTGAGCAAGGCGGCAGAACATTCCTCAGTGAGACACACCGTCTCCTTTTCCTCCCACTTCTGTTTGTTAGATAGTATGTCTTTGAAGTACTTCACATAATTCGGCATTTGGAGAATGGTGTCAATAAACGGAATATTAATCCTCACCTCCCGAAGGATTGCCAAAATTCGAAGAAAGCTCGGATCCATCTCCTTTTGCTTCTTTTTGTGAGCATTTGGGAAGGGAAGACGAACTTCGATAGGGGGAGAATGCGTTGGATTGGAAGGATGAAAACCAACTGAAACAGGAGGCGGCGCCTGGGCGCGTATATGGACGCCTAGGCGGGAATCTGTAGGCGCCTGGGCGTGCATCTCTGGGCGCTCGGGCGCGGATGTACTGGCAATGTCACTCTCTAATTGTTTTCCACTTCTCAAGGTTATGACATTGCATTGAGCCTTCGGGTTCTTTTCCGTGTCGCTTGGGAGAGTCCCCGCAGTTCTACCGTTAACCGCATTAGACAGTTGCCCCACTTGTGTTCGCAAATCCTTCATCTCCATACACATATCCTTTATCATACCCCGAAGTTCGTTGAACGATGTATCGAACTTTTTTATGTGAGCATCTAGTTTCTCATCGATTGTGGGAGGTCGCATTTGCACTTGACCTTGACCTTGTCCATTGAAATTGCCTTGCCTCGGGGGTGGATTATTGAAAGGTGGCCGTGGAGCTTGATAGATCCCCGGTTGTGCGTTTTGTGCGGGGTTGGGCCTTTTTGGAAAATTCTCGGGTACATGAAAGTTCACCCGAGGTTGATTGTGATTCCCCACATAATTGACGTTGCCAACCTCCGGTTCCAAGGCTACTACTCCCTCAACTACTTCCTCAATACAAGCAACCTTTTTAGAGGATGAGGCCTCTTCATCGTCGGGGTAAAGCTCGTCTTCTCGGGCCAACTGTTCGACTTTGTCCCATACACTTTGACAGTCTAACCCAAGGAGATCTCCTCCCGCACCCGCGTTGAGTCTATGCCGAATACGTGACCGAACCCCATCATAGAAATGGAGTACTTGTTCATTCAACCCAAAATTATGATCGGGGCATTTGCGGAGCATGCCCTTATATCTAGCCCAAGTCTCGGCTAAAGACTCATTGCTCCTTTGCCTAAACCCTTTTATATTACTCCGGAGCTCATTGATTTTGGAGGGTGGAAAGAATTTATTTAAAAAGGCATCGACCAATTCACCCCATGTCGTAATAGATTGCGGAGGTAAGGATTTGTACCATGTTGTCGCCCGATCCTTTAATGAGAAATGGAAGATCCTGAGACGAATCGCATCAAGATCCCTTGGGTGATATTGAATGGTGACAAGAGCATCATCTATAGTCTCTAAATGAGCGTGAGGTGATTCGTCCGGTTCTCCATAGAAAGGTTCTCCTTGCACCATACTAAAGATGTGAGCTGGAATGTGGTAGTTTGGTGCGAAGAAATTAGGCAAGACTACGGGCCCCGGAATGGTATGGACCCTAGGTGGTAAGCTACCCCGAACCGACGGGAGTTGTGGAGGAGGTACCGGTTGCATGGCTTGTAGAACACCTTGTAACCACTCCCTAGTTTCCGGTGAGTTCATGTCCGGGAAATTTCCATTCGGGTTTTGGTTGAGATTATTGGCCATTTCTCTTGCTCGCCTACTAGTCCGAAGAACTCGTTCAATTTCGGGCTCCAACTCGTATAGAGGCTCGTTTGAGGAGCGGGTCATGCACCTCAAGAACCTAACAATTAAACACAAAACGAAATCAGACTTAACAAGGAAATGAAAGAAAAGCAAGAAGTAAACAACAAACCAAGAATTATGAAAAACGTAAATGAAAATCAAAAACTAAAATAAACAAGTCCCCGGCAACGGCGCCAAAAACTTGACACGCTAATAACTAACGTGCTATGATAGCAAGTGCACTAGTCGTGTGTAGTAATAAAAGTGGACTAAAAGTCCGGGTTGTCGAACCACGGAGACTTGAATTCTAGTTTATGATTTTATACAAAGAACAACTACAATAAAAGTAAATTGAATGTAAAACATGTACAATAAGAACAAGGTTATGCAAATGAATTAAAACCAATTGTAAAGGGAGACTAAGGCACATGCTAGGTCAAAATTGATCAATTATACTTATAAAGGTTCTTGTTGAAGGATTACACTTATATTGTTATGGTGAGAACTCCTAAGGTAGAGAATAACCGATGTCTCGCGTAATAACTCCTACACTTAGATCGTGATTTCCCAAATATTCCTATCCGGAAATCTAACCACTAAACATGCATTAACATACTAGAGCTCACTCGATTTGACTCGAACGACTTCACCCGGGAATCTTTACCTATGTTTAGGGCAATTCCTCATTAGTTACGGGTCATGATGTGAATTTCTTGCACCCTAAGTCAATTTTCTCCCGAAATATTAACCTAGGCATAAGATTCTAACATATAGTGATCAAGTATATGCAAGATAGACAAAAACACAATTCACATCACATAACAATATAAGAACAACCTCAACAATCATCTACTATAAGCATATATCACAATTTGGCCTTACATGGCCCTAGTCTTACAAGATTAGCTCATCATCAATGGCTTAAAAGAATCTAATGTTGTCATATACATAATCATGAACATAAGAATGCAATGAAAAGCAATTAAAACTCCCTCAAGTGTGATTGATGATGATCTTCAATGGTGATGGATGAGGAATGAATGATCCTCTCTTCTCCTCCAAGAACGATGATGATGATAAGTGAAGAATGAATGATAGCTTTCACCTCTCCCCTATCCTCCAATAATGGTCCAGAGTGAAGCCTCCCCCCCCTCTCTCCAAAGTGATCGGTCAAGTGTGAAGAATATGCCCCCTATGGACAAGAAATGATGGGCTCTTTATTCTACTCCAAACCCCATCATGGTGTGCAATAAACAATTCCCCTTCCCCTCTTGCATGTCCCCCACACATGTGCATGACATCTTGGCTTTAAATATTCCATTCCCCCATCAAATGATGAACTTTTGGCTGAAAGGAATCAAAACTCGGGTGTGGTCACGCCTAGGCGGGGGCATGACGGCGCCTAGGCGTCGTCGGCAGAATGCTGAGCGTATTTGCCTCTGTCCGGCGCAGCAATCGTATTTTCTTTATAACTCTCTCCACAGAACTCCGATTTGGATGATTCAAGTCCTCATTTGAAGCTAACACATAGTTCTAACACTTTGTAGAAGGACACCGCATCCAATTTGGTCTCTAAACATACGGAAATAGCGCTCAACCGTGGAAACTAATGCAGATACGATGCCCAGGCGTGGACAGGATGGCGCCTAGGCGTGGTAAGCAGAATGTTGACGTTATTTGCATCTTGTCCGGCACCTGGGCGTGGGTGGAAAGGTGCTTGGGCGTAGGGGTGCGTAGCAATTTGGCCTAAACTTGTTTTATACATCGTTTTTCATCCCGTTCTTCGATTGTATCCATTTAAGACCTGAAATCACTTAATGCACGAATTAAACGCACATGTGGCAAGAATCAAGCGATAAATGAACCTAAAACATAAACGCAAAGGGGCTTAAAAACACGTAAAAATGCCTCTGATCAATAATCCACGAGTATGGTACGATGTCTGCAACAAACCTCACCATACACGTGAGACTTGCTGGAAAATTCACGGCAAACCTGCCAACTGGAAGAGTAACAAATCTGGAGACAGAATTGCTGATGCGAACAAGGCTAATTCAAGTCTTTTCAGTAAAGAACAAAGGGATCAACTTTTGATGCTGCTAAAAACCAATTCTCTATCTGGTATTCCTAGTGTTTCATTGGCTCAAACAGGTAGAGATTCTTATGCATTTTCTTGCCATTTTACTTCAACACCTTGGATCATTGATTCAGGTGCATCCGATCACATGATAAACCTTTATCATGTTTTTCATTCATACTCACCTTGCAAAAGTGATAAAAAGGTCAAAATTGCAGATGGAAATTTCTCACCTTTTTATGGAAAAGGATCTGTAAGGATTTCTAAAAAACTCACCTTGAAATCTGTTCTTCATGTCCCTGATCTTGCGTGTAACCTCTTATCAGTGAGTCAACTATCTAAAGATTCTAATGTCGTGTTGTTTTTTCCAATTCTTACTGTGAATTTCAGGACCTGAGCACGGGGATGATGATTGGCAGTGCTAGAATGGTGGATGGTCTTTATTACTTGGATGACAATCTTCTCCAAAATAAACAAGCTCAAGGCTTGAGTACTAGTATGAGTTCTCATTCTGCTCGTGAAAAAATTATGATTTGGCATCTTAGATTAGGACGTCCTAGTTTTTCATATTTGAAATACTTGTTTCCAGATTTATTTAAAGATGTGGATTGTTCTCTTTTGAAATGTGAAAGTTGTCTTTTATCGAAAAGTCATCGTTCTACTTACAATCCAAATCCATATTGTGCCTCAAAACCATTTAATTTGATTCATAGTGATGTATGGGGGCCTTCTAAAATTACAACATATATATTTGGGAAAAAAAATGGTTTGTAACTTTTATCGATGATCACACTCGTTTGTGTTGGATATATTTGATGAAAGAGAAATCTGATGTAGAAAATGTTTTCAAAAACTTTTTTAATATGGTTGAAAATCAATTTCAAACAAAAATAAAGATAATCCATTCTTATAATGGAACAGAGTATGTCAATCATTTCTTAGAAAAGTTTTTAAAGGATAAGGGGATTCAACATTAGTCTACTTGTACTGACACTCCTCAACAAAACGGTATTGCCGAAAGAAAAAAAAAACATTTGCTTGAAGTTGCACGTGCCATTATGTTTTCTATGAATGTACCGAAATACTTAGGGGTAGATGCATTTTTAACAGCATCTTACTTTATAAATAGGATGCCTACTCGTGTGTTAAAATATACAACACCTTTAGAGTGTTTCAAAAAATTCTACTCGGAATGTAGACTCTTTTTAGATTTACCCTTAAAAGTTTTTGGGTGCACTGCATTTGTCCATATACCTAGCAGACTAAGATCTAAACTTGATCCTAGGGCAGAAAAATGCGTGTTTACAGGATATGCACCAAATAAAAAAGGGTATAAGTGTTATAATCCTCAAACAAAAAAAGTCTTTGTTAGTATGGATGTCTCTTTTGTTGAAGGCCAACCTTTTTTTGAAAAAAACTGTCTTCAGGGGGAGATAGGAAATGAAGATCAGTTTTGGGGAACATCTATTCCGCTACCTAAAATATTTTTTCCTCTATCTGGAAGTAAAGAAATTAGTAATAAAAATGATGAACAAAAGGAAAATACTAATCTACTAATGTCAAACACATATGATTCACAAATAGGGGGAGAAATACTAGGACAGGAACATATTAATCCTACCTCAGAGCTCCGTGTTTATTCTAGGAGGCGTACTCATCATAATAAAGATTTATCCAGTAGTCTAGTGCAGGACCAACCATTATCTTTGGGCATTGGTTCCTCCATTACTCCAGGTAATTCTGATTCTCCTTGTTTGACAAATTCTACTTCTAGTATTGTTGATCTGGATGTCCCTGTAGCACTAAGAAAGGGAGTCCGAACTTGTACTAAACATCCTATTGCTAAATATGTGTCTTTCCATCGAATTTCTACTTCTCATAAAGCCTTTGTCTCAAATATCTCTCATCTGTTTGTTCCAAGAACCATTCATGAAGCATTAGATAGCTCGAATTGGAATTTAGCAGTTTTAGAA
The DNA here is from genome assembly GCA_019426215.1 of Buddleja alternifolia. Taxonomy (NCBI): domain Eukaryota; kingdom Viridiplantae; phylum Streptophyta; class Magnoliopsida; order Lamiales; family Scrophulariaceae; genus Buddleja; species Buddleja alternifolia. The sequence goes on along the minus strand of CM033390.1, from coordinate 47,162,288 downwards.
GAAATGAACGCTTTGGAGAGGAATAGGACCTGGGAAATTGTCGATCTACCAAAGGAAAAAAAGTGGTAGGATGTAAGTGGGTGTTTACAGTTAAATGCAGAGCTGATGGAAGTGCAGAGAGGTACAAGGCGCGATTAGTTGCAAAAGGATTTACACAAACACTTGGTGTTGACTACCTGGAGACTTTTGCCTCGGTTGCAAAAATTAATTCAATTCATATCCTGCTCTCTTTAGCTGTGAGTTTTGACTGGCCTTTACACCAGTTAGATGTAAAAAATGCATTCCTAAATGGGGAATTGGAAGAGGAAGTTTTTATGAGTTTACCACCCGGTTTTGAGAAAAAACTTGGTGAAGGGAAAGTATGCAGACTGAAGAAATCTCTATACGGACTTAAACAATCTCCTAGAGCATGGTTTGAGCGATTTGGAAAAGCTGTAAAGGCCCATAGATATACACAAAGTCAAGCAGATCATATTATGTTCTACAAACATTCAAAAGAAGGAAAAATTGCTATTTTGATTGTTTACGTTGATGACATTGTATTAACATGTAATGATCTTGATGAACTCAAAAGGCTCATGAAGGTCCTTGCTGAAAACTATGAGATTAAAGACTTGGGAGCTTTGAAGTATTTCCTAGGAATGGAGTTTGCTAGATCTAAAAAGGGTATCTTTGTCTCTCAAAGGAAGTACGTACTGGATCTTCTCAAAGAAACAGGACTACTTGGATGTCGGGTAGTAGAAACACCCATTGATCCCAATGTCAAACTCCAACATGCCAAACCAGAAGAAGTGAAGAAAAGAGAACAATTTCAGAGATTAGTTGGTAGACTTATTTATCTGTCGCATACTCGTCCAGACATAGCCTTTGCAGTGAGCATGGTGAGCCAATTTATGCACTCTCCACGGACAGAACACTTTGAGGCAGTTTATAGAATCCTAAGATATTTAAAGGGTTCACCAGGGAAGGGCTTACTATTTGAAAAGCATGATCACCTAAAGGTTGAAGTGTACACAGATGCGGATTGGGCTGGAAATACAATTGACAGAAGGTCAACCTCTGGATATTGTACTTTTGTTGGAGGAAATCTTGTTACTTGGCGAAGCAATGCTGAAGCTGAATTCCGATCAGTTGCTCGTGGAATTTGTGAAGTGTTGTGGGTTAAAAAGATCTTAGATGAATTGAAAGTCATAAGTACTCCTCCCATAAAGGTGTACTGTGATAATAAAGTTGCGATCTCAATAGCTCATAATCCTATTCTCTATGATAGAACCAAGCATGTTGAGGTAGATAAACACTTCATCAAAGAAAAAATAGAGAATGGACAAATTTGTATGACGTATATACCAACTGGTGAACAAGTTGCAGATGTTTTCACAAAGGACGGGCTAAAAAACAATTTGAGAAATTGATTGGCAAGCTGGCTATGGAAGTTATCTTCAAACCAGCTTGAGGGAGAGTGTGGAAAAGATGAAAAATATGCTGCAAATACTTAGGGATTGTGGCAGATCCTTAGGGATTGATGAGTTGTAATTCATGCATTAAAATAGGCTAGTCAAATATGTAATTGGCTGTATGATTTGGTTTCCTTTCTTAGCTTCTTGTTTTACCTATAAATCTCTGTATAGCCTCTTTATTCAATATATATAACAAGAATACCATATTTCTCCACATGTCCGTTGGACACATGTGAGCGTGTGTAACTCACACAACGAGTTAAACAGTCCATTTCTGACATTCCTGAAATTCTGTTGGTTCTGATTGGACAGGAGTAGGTTTTGAACTCTGAAATCTGACAGTCTAGTCAAAAGGTGGCTTGTCCACAAGTCATAATAGCTTATCACATTTCATGCGCTTATCAGGCATTTAATGCATTTGAATTTATTTTCCGATGGAAATAAATGTCCGTTGATGATTGCATTTAAGTCCTTAATGACTTGAGAATTTATTTCAGGTGAATCTGATCCTTCATCGCTTGATTCAACAACCCTGAAACAGTCCTTTAGCCTTTGACAGACGCTAAGAACAAATCTTCATCTTCACTTGACTTCAGACACTGATCTTAAACTTCATCTCTATTAGACTCATCTAGAATTCTATTAGCGACTCGGTATCTAATTCTTAGTCTAAAATCTACAAAGATAAAACTTACAAGCCTAACAAAATAAAAAACATTCAAACGCTTATACAATTGTTCTATGAAAACATAAGCTTACATTCTTTTTGGGGTCTAACATAAAATCCTATCTTGTCATCATCAAAACATCTAACGTGAAATTTCCTAACAGATAAGTTAAATAATTAATTAATTACTTATTGGATAAGATAATTAATTAAATGGATAAAATTAATTATTAATTAATTTTTTTCTAGAAAAATATATTAATGAATTAATTTATCTAATTAATTTTATTATTTGATTAATTAATTTATTTATTGGATAAAATAAATTATTAATTGAATAAAGAATTAATTAAACAAAGCAAGGGAAAAATCCTGGCCCCATGTGGGGCGTCCCATTAGGGCTAGAAGGATGATCATGTTGGTCTCTTTTGTTTTGTCTTGGTCAGTAAGTCATTGAGATATAAAAGATTCTCTTGACTTTAACCTAGACAACAAATTACAATTCATTGTAACTCTCCAAAGAAAAGAAGAAGAAAAATATTCTCCCCCTCTTTACACACTAGCCATCGTTCATATAGAGAAGAAAAAAGGGATTTTTTTTCATCATCAATTCGTGCGTGATAATTTAGAGACAACGTGCTTCGTTGTTTGGATTTGTTTACAAGAAACTTCAAGAAATCAAGACTTGAAGAATACGAGGATTAAAGAATTCAAGAAGTTCATCAATTCAAAGTTTTGTAGAAGAATTGGATTCTCCTACCACCTCGCTTCAACGGGTAAGTTGAATTTATTCGTTAAAGAAATTTAAGATTCAATTATGCGATTAGAGAAAAATTTTAGGTTTTAATCAAATTTTTAAAATCCTTCTGCTGCGTTTATGAGTTTTTATGCGAAACCCAACAGTTACATCAACGGTAAAGTATGCTTAAAGTACACTTGACGTATGTATACAGTAAAAATGAAGTATAGATAAACAGAACATGAAGTATGATTTTACTAAACTATTGACAAATTTAAGCTTATGTTTGAAGCCAAATCCGTTTCATACTAGATATTTTTTTGATAATTTTTCTTACATTTCTAAAAATCTCTTGTCTATAATGAAAAAAAAATCGATTTATGATTTCGAGCATTGTACAATGCGTTATGAACTTTCTCGTAAAGTCGCGCAAAATTATCGGTAAATTTTAGCTTATATTTGAAGATAAATCTGTTTTTACTAGATATTTTTTGATAATGTGTCATGCATTTTTGGAATTTCCTATGTGTCTACTTTTAAATTAAAAAAATAGTTTATGATTCCGAGCATTGTACAATACGTTATGGACGTTCTCGTGAAATTGTGCAAAACTGTCAATACATTTTAGCTTATATTTGAAGCAAACATTGTTTTATACTAGATGTTTTTTGATTATGTGTCAAATATTTATGGAAATCCTATGTGTCTACTATGAAATGAAAAAAATAATTTATGATTTTGAGCATCGTACAATGCATTATGGACTTTCTCATGAAGTCACGCAACATTGCTGGTAAACTTTAGCTTATGTTTGAAGACAAAGTTATTTCGAACTAGATATTTTTTTTAAAATGTTTAATCCATTTTGGAATTCTATACGTGTCAAATTTTAAATAAAAAAAAATGGTTTACGATTCCGAGCATTGTACAATACATTATAGACTTTCTCGTGAAGTCGAGCAAAACTGTCAATCAATTTTAGCTTATGTTTGAAGCAAAAACTGTTTTATACTAGAAGTTTTTTGATAATGTGTCATATATTTATGGAAAGTTCTATGTTTCTACTATGAAACAAAAAATATAATTTATAATTTTGAGCATGTATAGTGCGTTATGGAATTTCTCATGAAATCACGCAAAACTATCGGTAAATTTTAGCTCACTATTGAAGACAAATCTGTTTATACTATATATTTTCTTGATAATGTGTCATATATTTATGGAATTCCCTATGTGTCTATTATGAAATTAAAAAAATGGTTTATGATTCCGAGGATTTTACAATAAGTTATGAACTTTCTCATGAAGTCGCATAAAACTATCAGTAAAGTTTAGCTTATGTTCGAACCATAAACTGTTTTATACAAGACGTCTTTTGATAATGAATCATACATTTCTGCTAAGCCCTATGTGTCTATTATGAAAGAAAAAATGGTTATGATTTCAAGCATCGTACAGTGAGTTATGGACTTTCTCGTGAAGTTGTACAAAACTATCAATAAAAATTGGCTTACGTTTGAAGAAAAACCTATTTTATACTTATTATTTCTTGATAATGTGTCATGTATTTTTGAAAATTCCAATGTGTGTACTTTGAAAGTGAAAAAATAGTTCATGATTCTGAGCTTTTTATAATTAATTATGGACTTTGATATGAAGTTAATGCATAAAGTATGAGACTTTATAATATCATGGTCTAATATCATTTGAGTAAAAAAAGATGAAAAAAATGAACAATACGTCATTTTCATTGTAACTATACGTCAATTTATATGTAACCATACGTCATATGATTACTTTATATATAACCACACGCCAATTGATATGTAGTGATACGTCAATTTATAAGTTACCATACGTTCTTTGATGTGTAATAATATGTCTATTCGTATGCAACAATACAGTATTTTATGTGTAACTATACGTCAATTGATATGTAGTAATACGTCATTTTATATGTACTAATACATCAATATATATGTAACCATACGTCATTTGACATGTAATAATATGTCAATTCATATGCAAAAATACAAAATTTTATATGTAACTATACGTCATTGTAGATGTAATGATACATAGATTTATAAGTAACCATATGTCATTTGATATTTTATTAATATGTTGATTCATATGTACTAATACAATATTTTATATGTAACCGTACGTCAATTAATATGTGGTAATACGTCATTTTATATGTAATAATACGTCAATGTATATGTAATCATACGTCATTTGATATGTAGTAATATGTCAATGCATATATTGTTAGGAATCCTATACATGAAAACAGAGAATTGCAGCGGAAGATTCGAGGATTCCTACCGGCAGATCACAAAAATAGGTTTGATGATTTTTAATGGGTTTCGCGAAAAATACAACGAATAAAAATACCTTTTTGATTCGTTTACTGATTCTGCAGAACATCAATTCTATAAGGGCTCCTGTCTCTAAAGCTTCACGCGAAATGAGCCTTCCAAAGATCCCGAAACTCCTCATTCTTTGCAGTAGTGGACGGCTGGAGAGGAGAGAGGGGAGAGAGTTCTTTTCCTTTTGTGTTGTGTTTCTTTCTTCTCTTAGGGTTTGTTCCACTGTAGGAGTCCTTTTAAACTCAACTAGCTTGTGGAACAAGTTGGAGGCTACTCCAACCCTAAGTGGCCGCCCCTCCTAGGGCGTCCTTGGACTGGGTGGGCTTTTAATTGGCTTATCTAATTTCTAGCCCATCTGTATATATTTAATTTAAATCCAATTTAAATATAAATATACTATTAATTAATTCCTTTTAATTAATATAGTAATTAATTTAATTTAATCTAATTAAATTAAATATTAAATTAAATTAAATTAAATAATTTAATTTAATCTAATTAAATTAAATATTTAATTAATTGATTTAATCTAATTAAATCAATCAATCCATTTAATTCTTTTTAAAAGATTTACACAAAAAGATATATCCCGTTCGTTTCTTATAGGGCGACTCTTTAGGTTCGTCTCAATTGGCAAATGGAGGAATTGCCAAAGGATGTGAGTGTCACCTAGCCAGTCCCGTGGACTCACATCGTAACCCAATTGAGTACAAAATGAATGAATCATTTTACAAACCTCTTAATGATAAATGATGTTTGACTATAAGCCCTTCATTGACGTATCCCGATCAAGTGAGAGTCATGGAAAATGTCAAACTCACAAAACTCGATACTGTGCATTAGATTATAGCCTAATGAAATTACTAAACTACCCTCAGTGTCCCACATGAGTTAGTTGTTATGCTTTGGCCAAAGACTTTATAATTTCATTAGCCTATAATCGCACAGGATACTTATTCGTTTACTATCGAGACAGTGAATCCCATCTTGGCGATCACTGATCAACTGCTACTTGTCTCATTGATATCGCACTTCGAGGTCGACCCCACCGACGGGTGATATAGTCCTAACTACTCTGGTAACAGATCCAATAATACAAGCACATTGATCATGAACCCTCAGGTCTAAGGCTCACGCATACTATTACGATCAGTAATCCAATCATTGACAGTCACTGAGTAAATACCCATATGATCGGATTACTTCGAGCCGTGTTCGAATACGTCAATTCCATTGACATATCTATGATACTTGCTCTCACTATCCCTATAGTGTTCGACTGACACTCATCGTTAGAGCATGTGTCATTAAAGTCGAATCTTAATGCCCAATTAAGATTCTTTGACTTGCGAACCCTTTTAAGTGATAAGGTGTAAGACTCTTCCCATGCCATGTCTTTATTCCATAAAGGGCAAAGAGTCAAACCTTTATTCACATGGACTATATGTTCAGTACTTATTTAGATGCCATAAAGATTTCTTTGAACAAAATACAGATGCCTTTATTAATATCATTTTAATAGTTTGTACAACATATTAAGATACCCTAATCTAACTATTTGTCCTCATTGGCATCTAGGGCATATACCTAACAATCTCCAACTTGCACTTAATGCCAATCGCTTTGGTATCTTGTACCCATCTTCTCAAGATGTTGTTCTAGCACCGCCTGCGCTAATGGCTTAGTGAGTGCGTCAGCTACGTTATCCGCTTTGGCAATTCTCTACACGGCGATGTCGCCTCTTCCAACGATTTCTCGAATTATGTGATATCTCCTCTCTATGTGTTTGGATTTGTTGTGAGACCTCGGTTCCTTTGCTTGCTCGATGGCTCTGTTATTGTCACACCGTAGTGGCAACGGGAGCTCCATACTAGGAACAACTTGATGTTCAGTAATGAACTTCTTGATCTAAACAGCTTCCTTGGCTTCCTCCGAGGCTGCCACATATTCGATTTCGGTGGTCGAATCGGAAGTTGTGCTTTTCTTGGAACTTTACCAAGACACTGCTCCACCGTTCAAAGTGAATATGAACCCAGAAGTGGATTTTCGGTCATCGATGTCAGATTGGAAATCTGAATCAGTATAATCATCCACTTTCATTTCTCCATCGCCATATGTGAGGATCATATCTTTAATTCTTCTCAATTACCTTAAGATTGATTTCACGGCTATCCAATGTTCTTTGCCTGGGTTAGCTTGAAACCTACTTACTACGCTCACAGCGTACGCAAGATCTGGTCTCATGCATAACATAGCGTACATGAAACTTCCCACTGCCGAGGCATAGGGGATGGTACTCATCTCTCTTCGATCTTCCTCACTTTGAGGACTCATCTTTTTGGAGAGATGAATTCCATGTCTCATGGGTAAAAGACCTCTTTTAGAATTTTCCATCCCAAATCGCTTTAGGACCTTTTCTAAGTAGAGGGCTTGGGAGAGACCTATTGTCTTATTCAATCTATCCCTATAGATTCGAATTCCTAGGACATAGGTGGCTTCTCCAAAGTCTTTCATGGAGAATGTGCTTGAAAGCCATGTCTTAACTGAAGTTAGCAAACCTGTATCATTTCCTATAAGTAGAATGTCGTCTACGTATAGTACCAGGAATGGTTTCCTTCTGCTACTGCATAGAAATTATGCTTTCCATGTAGCAGAGAACCATATCTCGCAGGCGGTTGAGATACTCTAGTGGACTTGCGCACTAATGGTTGTGTCATTTATGGGTCGGGTTGGGTCTCTTGAACAGTGTCTTCCACATGGGATTCATTTTGTTCTTGCAGAACAATACTTCTACCAGATCCTCCTTCTCGAATGAATTCTTCTTCAAGAAAGATTGCCTGTAAGGCAACAATGATTCTCAGATCATCGGGAAGGTAGAAAACGTATCCCATGGAATCCTCGGGATATCCAACGAATCGCCCTTTTATTGACCTTGTTAGAGTATATGCCCTTGAATGCCATAAAGAGGATAGATTTATAGGGCATAAACATTGTAAGTAAACTTTGTTTTTTTTAATTAATATAAGGCAGTTGATTGTTGTTTTCTTATAGGCATTTATAAGGTGTGAACAAACAACATAGAGTCCTTGATGACAAGGCGAACCTTCTACCTCCTATGGGATAGGAGGAAAGGCACTAGAATGGTTTGACCCTTGGCATCTAAAAGGGTTCGTAAGTCTTAGAAATATTGTTTGGGCATCAATAGTGAATGAAGACTTGTATGATGTAAGTTTCGACAGAGAAAGTGCCAGTCGTACACTATGGAAATGGTAGTGGGAACTTATATCCTAGACGTGTCAGTTGGACTGATATGTTCGAACACGGCTTGCATCAGTTCATCACATGGGTATTCACTCATTGACGGTCAATGATGAAACTGATAAGTAGTGATAGGTACGTGTGAACCTCTGACCTGAGAAATCGAGTTGAAGATGTACTTGTGAAATCAAGTCTGTCATTAGAGTAGTTAGATTCAAATCACCAGTTGGTGGAATCAACCTCGAAGTGCGACTAGATGGGCAAGTAACATTGTTAACTGATTTGCAATATGGAATTTATTCTCTCATAAGTGAATGAGTAAAATATTCTATGCGATCATGAATAAGTGAGGATGAAAGTCTTTGGCCAAAGCATTTAAATACCTCGACTTAATATAAGCTTAGGCATATGGTCAAGTTATATGAGTTTGACTTTAAACCATGACTCTTACTTGACTGGGATATAAGAATAAAAGGTTTATACACGTACGGTATTCACGGCGTAAAGGTTTGGATTGATCCTATTCATTCGTTCTCAATTGGGTTACAGTGTGAGCCACGAGACTGGCTAGGTGTCACTCACACCCCTTTGGAATCCTCCCAATTGCCTTTTGAGACGAACCTAAAGAGTCGCGCTTAAAGGAAGTGCAAAAGGAAAAACATGGAAAAAAGACTTGAGAGAAATTCACGGCATAGGATGCCATAATTAATTAATTAATTATTGGATAATTTAATTAATTAAATTAATGAGTTAATTAATTTCTTGGAGAAATTGAATTATAAATTAATTAGGAATTGAATTAATTGGAATAACAATTTATTTATTGGATAAATAAATTATTCGATTAATTAATTAGCAAGGAAGACGAAAGCCCGAAGGCTTCCGAGCCCACTAAGGGGCGGCCAAATGGACGCCCAAATAGGGCTCTTGCATGCTAGTGTAATTGTTTCATAATGATATAAATATATCACAAGGTGAAAAATAACACAAGGCAACTTGCATAACTTTCTCTCCAAGAAAAAGTCTCCCACCTCTCTCTCTCTCTCTAGCCGTCTTTGACAAGGAAGAAAGGAGGAGTTTTTTGTTTTTGATTCCGGCGTGACGAATTAGAGACGTTGGCAAATTCGGCGTTAGAGAAAAGGATCACGTTCAGAAATCAACATACGCGAGAACCGTAATTTTTCTATACACAATTGAACACGAAGATTAGAGATGATTCGGGCTTTGGGAATTAAATTTACTTTTTGCTGCTTTTTATTCCTATAATTCCCAACAGTGGTATCAGAGCCAATCTTTGAATTCTGTGTTTAATTGCGTATGTGATTGACTGTTTTTCCGCGTTTTTGAGGCATGATTTGAACGTATTTTTCATATGAAAATATTCTGAATCTCGCTGCAGTTTCTTCATGAAATTTGTAGATTAATGAGTTGTGAATCTGGGCATATAAATTGTATGAGAATCGAAGAATTATAACCCCAAGACGAGCGCGATACAAAAACCGTGCGCAGTCTGCGTGCTGGGCTCGCAGACAGCGCGCGCTGTGCGCGCAATAGGAGGCTTTTTCGGCCTGCAGTTGCGCACACAGCGTGTGCACTGTGCACACTGGGTGGGCCCCCAACACCGTGCCATTTCACAGCGCCGGTCGGAGGGGCTGGCCGGACGCTGGGCCTCCAGCCAAGCACGATTAAACCGTGCGCTGGGCGCATGGCATGGTGCGGACCTGTTTCGGGGCCCTGGTTTTCGTGACTCGGGCCCTAATGGGTCGGGTTATATTTTCCTAATATAGTTTTTGAATATTGGGCCTAATTAATTAATTTTGAATATGCCAATGGTTGGTAATTTAATTTTGATAAAATTAAGCCCAATATAGTTTTTATTGATCTTTATTTGAATGAAATAATTTATTAATAAACTCTTGGAGAATTTTATTTATTAAGTTATTTATTTAAATAAAGAATTCTCATAAATAGGATTATTTTCATATGAATCAATAAAATTTGGAATTTTATTATGGAAATTAATTAAGTTGGACTAATTAATTTTTTTTAATCACCAACATATATAAGTGCTTTATTTATTGCGAGCATGTATTATGTGATGGTGACATATGTCTATGGGCTTAGGTTGCTTCTTTTGATTATGTATTTCTTTTGATGGGTTGTAAGGGCCGGTTTGAGCCCATTTTATTTTTTTTCTAGATTTATGTATAGGTTTTAAACTACCTCTTGTAATAAATAGAAATAGAATAGGTCTTTCAAAATGGAGATCATGCAAAAGAAAAGGAGCTTGGAGCCCACGAAGATTAGCTAGGCTTTTCTTTTTCAATTTTATGATGGCCCATTGGCTTGGGCCCTCTAGATAAAAACCCATAGACTTGTGTGTTTTATTATTGCTTTCGATGCATGTTTATTAGTTGTATGAAGCATATGTGTCATCAATATGCGCTATATAAATTGGTAAATGTGCAAAGTGAGACGAAATAAATGTTTTGAACATGAATTCTCCCAAACAAAAATAATACTAAGTTAGTAAGGGGTGTTAGGCATCCTTTCCCTCCACTAAACTTAATAAGGTCAAGGATTAAACCCGTATGTGGCATATTCCCAGTAGGTGGGGGTCATATATTAAGATTTAATTCTAGAATTTTATTAAGTGCATTGGATGCCTTAATCGAGACATATTTCACCCCAAATATCGTTAAAGGATTGCAAGGTGAAATTCAAATGTTAGATTATGAGGAGTTACTGGGAATGAACTTAGATAGTCCACTTTACCAATAAATCGTTAAAGGGTTGCGGTATTTGTGGATTATGGGATAAATATGATTGAACCGTCTATTTGATAGATTGATGTTTGACATCACTTTAATTAAGTAATGGACCAAATATCGTTAAAGGGTTGCCATCCATTATATTAATTAAAGAACTTAATCCCCACCACGAAATTTTCATCAACGATCGCTTCCGTCATTTCACAGTGGGAGTGTGGAATTTCGAAAAATGTAGTGGGAGCCAAGTTATAAGTCGAAGTCCTTGATTTTAAACTTGGTCTTAGTTTAGTCCAATATTCTAATTAAGTCTGGTTTATTTTCTGCAGTTATTTGTTTTATCTCTCTCGTTTTTCAAAAATAACAATCAACCCACTTTCCGTATTACTCGAAAAGAATATCCTTACCGGACCCAACTACGTGGATTAGCTAAGGAATTTGAGAGTAGTTCTCAATATGGAGTCTCTAGGATATGTGTTGGACACTGATATCCCTGCTCCGCCTGCCAGAACACGTGCCAATGAAGAAGAAGTCCAAGCTCATGAAAAATGGGTAAAGGACGACGTCCGAGTGCGTGGGTACATTCTTAGCTCTATGACGAATGAGCTACAGAGGTCCCACGACAAGATGACCACAGTGAGGGCTATCTTGGGGCAATTGGTCGAGCTCTATGGTGAGCACAGTAGGACTGCTAGATATGAAATATCTAAAGAGCTCTTTGGAGCCAAAATGAGAGAAGGGGAGAAGGTTGGGGATCATGTCCTCAAAATGATATTGAGGATCAAGAGATTGGAAGCTCTAGATTTTACAATGAACCCTCAACTTCAGACCGATCTTATCTTGCAGTCCCTTCCTGACTCTTTTTCCCAATTCATCATGAACTTCAATTGCAATGAGATTGAATGCAACTTAGCTGGGCTAATGAACAAATTAAACACTGCGCAATCTCAATTGAAGCCCAAGCAAAAAGAGACTGCTTTGGTTATCACTTCTGGGCCCAAACGGGCGAACAATAAGAAGAGAAAAACCAAAAACCAAGAAGCAGGCTGGCGAGCTTGGAGCTCAGGTTGGTGTCGATAAAGGAAAAGGGAAAGCTCCTGTGATTCGCAAGCGAAAGGGGCCACAAAAGACAGACAGATACCTACACTGCGGTGAGCTAGGCCAGTGGAGAAGGAATTGTCCGAATATGGGGCCTGGCGCACAAGGTATGGAACTTTATGTTCATGAAACTTATTGTTCTATGATTGTCTTCTCTACATCTTGGATTCTTGACTCTGGAGCTAGTGCTCACATATGTTGTATGAATCAGGATTTGATGTGAGGAAGGAAGCTGGACAACGATGAGGTGAAGATTAGAGTAGGCAGCGGGCAAAGCGTCGTGGCTACTGCAATAGGATCTACCTCTTTGTTTTTAAATTCTGGACATATACTATTACTGGATAATGTTTTGGTTTTGCCTAATGGGCTTAAAAACATTGTTTCTATTCCCGTTTTTGTTAAGAATGGTTACACTTTCCATTTTATTGATGAACGATGCAACATTTATTATGGTAATAAATTTCTAGGCTTTGCTTCTTTGATAAATGGATTGTATTACCTTAGTGTCCAGAATGAGTATGCAGTGACTACTATACAAAGGAAACGTAGTAGGCTTGAAATAAACCAACGATTGATATGGCACCTTCGACTAGGCCATGTTGGCGAACAAAAGATTCGCAAAATAGAAAAAGATGGGCTAATTGGCCCATTGGGATTGGATCCCTATCCTACTTGTGAATCTTATCTCAAAGGCAAGATGGCTAGATCGCCCTTCACAGGGAGCTTCGAAAGGGCCTCACAAATCTTAGGTTTAGTTCATACTGACGTTTGTGGTCCATTTGGAGAAATGGCCAGAGGAGGTTTCCTTTACTTTATCACCTTCACTGACGGCCATTCTCGATATGGTCTAGTGTACCTGATGAAGCATAAGTCTGAATCCATTGACAAATTCAAGGAATTCAAGGCTTTAGTGGAAAATCAAACAAGTCAACGTATAAAAACTCTTCAATCTGATCGAGGAGGAGAATATATGAGCGACGAGTTTGACTTATACCTCAGAGAGAATGGTATAGTATTGCAACTCACACCTCCAGCGACTCCATAGTTGAATAGAGTAGCAGAGCGAAGGAATCAAACCTTGTTGGACATGGTTCGCTCCATGCTTAGCTACACTGATTTACCCATTTCACTGTGGGGTCACGCGCTGCTTACAGCTGCACACATTTTAAATAGATGTCAGTCCAAGTCCGTTCCTCTGACTCCCTATGAAATGTATAGAGATAGGAAACCAAGTCTTAACCACATAAAGATTTGGGGATGTCCGGCTTATGTCAAAAAGACTAAAGTGGACAAGTTGGAGGCTAGGTCCTTAAAGGGACGTTTCATTGGATATCCTGAAGATTTTATGGGATACCTCTTTTACCTGCACAATGATCAAAGGATCATTGTAGCCGTACAAGCCCACTTTCTTGAAGATGAGTTCATTCAAGAAGGAGGGGCGGGTAGAAAGATTGTTCTAGAAGAACAAAATGAAACCCCACTGGATACATCTACACAGGGAGTGAGAACCGAACCTTCTGTAACACAACCACAACCACGATGATCGATTAGAGTATCTCAACCGCCTGAGAGGTACGGATATCTAATGTAGAGGGAGTTGGATCTCCATTCTGTATTAGAGGAGGATCATGGAGATGATCCCTCCACTTTTGATCAAGCGATGGTGGATGTGGATGCTGCTAGATGGCGTGAAGCTATGCAAACTGAGATCGATTCGATGCATGCAAACCAAGTCTGGAAACTTGTAGACCAACCTGAAGGGGTAAAACCAATCAGGTGTAAATGGATCTACAAGAGAAAGATTGGTGTTGATGGCAAAGTAGACACCTACAAAGCCAGGTTAGTGGGGAAAGGGTATAGTCAAAAGGAAGGAATTGACTACCAAGAAACCTTCTCGCCAGTGGCTATGATCAAATCAATAAGGATTCTACTTGCAATAGCAGCACACCTAGATTATGAAATATGGCAAATGGATGTCAAAACTGCTTTCTTAAATGGCTTCCTAGAAGAGGATATCTATATGGAACAGCCTAAAGGTTTTGAATCCGAGGAACATATTCATAAGGTGTGTAAACTTGAGAGATCCATTTATGGACTCAAACAAGCGTCTCGTAGTTGGAATCTACGTTTTGATGAGGTTGTCAAAGGATTTGACTTCATCAAAAACGAAGACGAGCCCTGTGTTTACAAGAAGGTCAGTGGGAGCAAGTTGACATTGCTAGTGTTATATGTAGATGACATATTACTCATTAGGAATGCCATAGGAATGCTCACCACAACCAAGAAGTGGTTTTCGAGTACATTCTCCATGAAAGACTTGGGAGAAGCAACCTATATTCTAGGGATTCGGATCTATAGAGATCGAACCAAAAGAATGATAGGACTTTCTCAAGCTCTTTACTTAGAAAAGGTCCTAAAAAGGTATAGGATCGAATATTCTAAGAAAGTGTTCCTACCAATGAGACATGGGATACATCTTTCGAAATCTATGTGTCCTCAAAGTGAGGAAGATAGAAAAGAAATGAACATTATACCCTATGCGTCTGCTGTGGGCAGCTTGATTTACGCGATGCTCTGTACTAGACCCGACATTGCTTATGCTGTGAGCGTTGTTAGTCGATTTCAAGCAAACCTTGGTAAGGAACATTGGATAGCTGTGAAGAATATCCTAAAGTATCTGAAAAGAACTAAGGATATGATTCTCAACTATGGAAGTGGTGACCTAAGGGTGGATGGGTACACGGATTCGAATTTCCAATCTGATGTTGATGACCAGAAATCTACCTCGGGATTTGTATTTACTCTAAATGGTGGAGCGGTGACTTGGAAAAGTTCCAAGCAAAGCACAACCGCAGACTCCACCACAAAGGCTGAATACATAGCTGCCTCGGAGGCAGCTAAAGAAGCTGTTTGGATTAGGAAGTTCGTTGAGGAATTTCAAGTGGTTCCTAGCATAAAGTTCTCGTTGCCACTTTATTGTGACAACACCGGAGCTATAGCGCAAGCGAAGGAACCTAGGTCTCACAATAAATCCAAACACATAGAGAGGAGATATCACATCATAAGAGAGAACGTTGCACGAGGTGAAATAGCTGTTCAGAAAATAGGCTCAGCCGAAAATGTCGCTCATCCATTGACCAAGCCATTGGCACAGGCGGTGCTGGAAAAACATCTCGAAAAGATGGGTATTAAATACCACAGCAAATGGCATTGAGTGCAAGTGGGAGATTGTTAGAGTACATGCCCTTGAATGCCATAAAGAGGATAGATTTATAGGGCATAAACATTGTAACTAAACTATGATTTTTCTATTAATATAAGGCAGTTGATTGTTGTTTTCTTATAGGCATTTATAAGGTGTGAATAAACAACGTAAAGTCCTTGATGACAAGGCGAACCTTCAACCTCCTATGGAATAGGAGGAAAGGCACTAGAATGTTTGACGCTTGACATCTAAAAGGGTTTGCAAGTCAAAGAAATATTGATTGGGCATCAATAGTGAAGAAAGACTTCTATGATGTAAGTTTCGACAGAGAAAGTGTCAGTCGTACACTATGAAAATGGTAGTGGGAACTTATATCATAGACGTGTCAGTTGGACTGATATGCTCGAACACGGCTCGCATCAGTTCATCACATGGGTATTCACTCATTGACAGTCAATGATGAAACTGATAAGTAGTGATAGGTACGTGTGAACCTCTGACCTGAGAAATCGAGTTGAAGATGTACTTGTGACATCAAGTCTGTCATTAGAGTAGTTAGATTCAAATCACCTGTTGGTGGAATCGACCTCGAAGTGCGACTTGATGGGCAAGTAGCATTGTTAACTGATTTGCAATATGGAATTTATTCTCTCATAAGTGAATGAGTAAAATATCCTATGCGATCATGAATAAGTGAGGATGAAAGTCTTTGGCCAAATCATTTAAATACCTCGACTTATTATGAGCTTAGGCATTTGGTGAAGTTGTATTAGTTTGACTTTAAACCATGACTCTTACTTGACTGGGATATAAGAATAAAAGGTTTATACACGAACGATATTCACGGCGTAAAGGTTTGGAATGATCCTATTCATTCATTCTCAATTGGGTTACGGTGTGAGCCACGAGACTGGCTAGTTGTCACTCACACCCCTTTGGATTCCTCCCAATTGCCTTTTGAGACGAACCTAAAGAGTCGCGCTTAAGGAAGTGCAAAAGGAAAAACATGGAAAAAACATTGGATGCCGTAATTAATTAATTAATTAATGGATAATTGAATTGATTGATTAAATTAATGATTTAATTAATTTCTTGGAGAAATTGAATTATAAATTAATTAGGAATTGAATTAATTGGATTATCAATTTATTTATGGAATAAATAAATTATCCGATTAATTAATTAGCAAGCAAGACGAAAGCCCGAAGGCTTCCGAGCCCACTAAGGGGCGGCCAAATGGACGCCCAAATAGGGCTCTTGTATGCTAGTGTTATTGTTTCATAATGATATAAATATATCACAAGGTGAAAAATAACACAAGGCAACTTACATAACTTTCTCTCCAAGAAAAAGTCTCCCACCTCTCTCTCTCTCTCTAGCCGTCTTTGACAAGGAAGAAAGGAGGAGTTTTTCTTTTTTGATTCCGGCGTGACGAATTAGAGACGTTGGCAAATTCGGCGTTAGAGAAAAGGATCACGTTCAGAAATCAACATACGCGAGAACGTTAATTTTTCTATACACAATTAAACACGTGAATTAGAGATGATTCGGGCTTTGGAAATTAAATTTACTTTCCGCTGCGTTTTATTCGTATAATTCCCAACAGTGGTATCAGAGCCAATCTCTGAATTCTATGTTTAATTGCTTATGTGATTGACTGTTTTTCCGCGTTTTTGAGGCATGCTTTGAACGTATTTTTCATATGCAAATACTCTAAATATCGCTGCAGTTTCTTCATGAAAGTTGTAGATTAATGAGTTGCCAATCTTGGCATATAAATTGTATGAGAATCGGAGAAGTATAACCCCAAGACGAGCATGATGCAAAAAGCGTGCGCATTCTGCGCGCTGGGCGCGCAGGCCTCCCGTTACGCACACAGCGTGCGCACTGTGCGCACTATGGTTATTAGAAGTAATTCTTATGCCGAGCAGTCCATTTAGAGGTAAATCGTCCTCCAATTCCCTCCTCGTGAGAGCTTGTATGTGAACAAGTCTGTCTTTAAGATTCATTTAAGAACCTCCCAGATCATCAACTTCAAAGTCAGCGACAAAGGCAGAAAAGGATTTGGGAAGAGATTGAAGAATAAGGTTTACTTGTAGATGAAAATCCATGAAACTTCCCAGAGTTTTGAGTCTTCCAATCATGGATATCATGTTCATAACATGACTTGCCACTTCATCATTTTCTCCCATTCTTGCTTGGAAAAGTTGCTTCGATAAATAATATCGAATTGATTTTCAATGTTCCCCGAACATTTCCTCCAAATGAAGCATGATGGATTTGGGATGATCCATTTCCAAATGAATATATCTCAATTCCTTGCTCATTGACTTCAACATGTAACTGGTGATCTTTAGAGCATCATAATTCCATTCCTTGTTAATTTTGAGAACAAATGTTCCATTTTCAGCCCCAGAGAAAGTTGGACCATCTTGATCTAAAACATGCTCAAGTGATTAGACCAGCTCTTAGCCTCTTGACCCAGTCACCATAGTTTGGTCCAGTGAGGACATTTTTCTTGAGCATTTTTAACATCGAGTTATTAACCATTTTGAGAGAGATAAATCAACCAAGATTTAATTAGATAATTATGTTGTATCCAACTAAAAATTAAGACTTTAATTTTTGACTTGGCTCCCACTACATTTTTCGAACCATTGCACTCCCACTGCAATGAACGGAAATCTTGTTGGAAAGATTTCATAGTAAGTGATTGAGTTCTTCAAAAATTTCCATGAGTTGCAATCTGTAACGATGTATGGCTTATTGGAATTTTTGAAGTGACATGCCTTGTCAACCAGTCTTACTGATGATTCAATCTACCTTTTGCTCATGGATCACTCAACCTCAGCCTGTAACGAAATATTGGTGGTGATCCATCTAAGTACTTTCCCATCAACTCCTATCAATCTAACAATTAAATCTCATCTTGCAACCTGTAACGGTGTAGGGGATAAGATTTGCTTCGACCGTTGGCATCAAATGCACTTGAAGAGATATAGATTATGAATCAATGCAGAACCCCCATTAGTCGGGACGACGCCACGCATAACTCATAATCCCATCTTTTCCAAGTTTGATGGAGAGCCAGGATATCCAATATCCCCTACTTACTTAGTATTTAATGTGGGAGAAATTTTGAAAAAATTAAGGTCTCATTTTGCACATTAATTTATTACGCGCATATATGAATTGTAATCATGCATACATAGAAAAACCTAGTTATTCTAACAACATGCATTTCCATGGACATTCTAGATTGATCTAAGCCAATAGATCAATCAGGGGATAGGGGTCTATTATAAATCTAATTTCTAATAGGTCTTCGGGCTCCAAGCTAGAAAAGGTCCTACCTCTAATATACACAACTCAGAAAACACCCTATACATCATACTACCAAAATTAAAAGTACAAACTGGGGGGCAATTGCCCAATACAACCCAGATAATAATAAAGCGGTAAAACACTAAGTCCATGGAAGCATCCACCACAACATACATCAAAGCATGTAAGAAAACTATTTAAGTTTATCTTGGTTTTGAGTTTAAAATCGAAAAGAAATTCAAAAACCGATTAAATCTAAATTAATTAGAAAAGATGAATTTTAATTTCAATTTTAAAAGAAAATAAATCCAATTTATTATTTAGGAAATAAGTCAAACTTATTCCTAATTTATTCTGAAAAAATATAATCAACCTAAAATAAATCATATTTATTTAGTCGTCGCAAATCATAAATAAAAATCCAATTTAATTTATGATATTATTAAATTCAATTTAATATTAAAGTCAAATCCAATTTTAACTTAATTAAAACCAGTTAAATATTAAGAAAAACATTTTAGGAAAAAGGTATTTTGGCAAATCACGGGTCGAATTTGTCTATCAGGGTCAAACCCTAATATTTATTAATTTATATATATATTTAAATATTAAAATATAAAAATATAAATATACATATATATATATATTAATATACTGCTGGGCACGGCCCTAAGCCCGCTAGGGTGCACAGAAGTGCGTCGGGCTAAGGCCCAGCACGCCTAGGGCGGCTGTTGTCGCCCTAGTTCCGTCGCCGTGGTGGCGGCGCTGGTTTTTCCTTTTTTTTTTTTTTGTTTTTTCTAATTACACGAGCAACGGTGGTATTCTCGGGTGATTCGAAAACACACGGTGGTGCCACCCCGATTCGCCGTTGCCGGCGGCGAAAAAAAATGTAATCATACGACGATTTCAAGGCGATGAATATTTTCAAAATTTCAAATTTAACAACCAATATTAAACATATAAAATCAAATTTGAAAAAATCCAATTTTAACCAACATAATCTTAAACGCAAAAATCATCAGATCCGTTTAAGTCGGCTCTGATACCACTGTTAGGAATTCTGTACATGTAAACAGAGAATTGCAGCGGAAGATTCGAGGATTCCTACCGGCAGATCACAAAAATAGATCTGATGATTTTTAATGGGTTTCGCAAAAAAATACAATGAATAAAAATACCTTTTTGATTCGTTTACTGATTTTGCAGAATAGCAATCCTCCAAGGGCTCCTTTCTCTAAAGCTTCACGCGAAACGAGGTGCAGTAGTGGAGGGGAGAGAGTCCTTTTCCTTTTGTGTTGTGTTTCTTTCTTGTCTTAGGGTTTGTTCCACTCTAAGAGTCCTTTTAAACTCAACTAGCTTGTGGAACAAGTTGAAGGCTACTCCAACCCTAAGTGGCCGCCCCTCCTAGGGCTTCCTTGGACTGGATGGGCTTTTAATTGGCTTGTCTAATTTTTAGCACATCTGTATATATTTAATTTAAATCCAATTTAAATATAATATATACTATTAATTAATTCCTTTTAATTAATATACTAATTAAATAATTTAATTTAATCTAATTAAATTAAATATTTAATTAATTGATTTAATCTGATTAAATCAATCAGTCCATTTAATTCTTTCTAAAAAATTTACACAAAAAGATATATCCTGTTCGTTTCTTGTAGCGCGACTCTTTAGGTTCGTCTCAATTGGCAAAGGGATGAATTACCTAAGGATGTGAGTGTCACCTAGCCAGTCCCGTGGACTCACATCATAACCCAATAGAGTACGAAATGAATGAATCATTTTACGAACCTCTTGATCATAAATGTCGTACGAGTATAAGCCCTTCACTGACGTATCCAGATCAAGTGAGAGTCATGGAAAATGTCAAACTCACTAAACTTGATACTGCGCATTAGATTATAGAATAATATACTAAACTACCCTCAGTGTCCCACATGAGTTAGTTGTTATGCTTTGGCCAAAGACTTTATAATTTCATTAGCCTATAATCGCACATTATACTTACTCATTTACTATCGAGACAGTGAATCCCATCTTGGAGATCACTGATCAACTGCTACTTGTCTCATTGATATCGCACTTCGAGGTCGACCCCACTGACGGGTGATATGGGCCAAACTGCTCTGGTAACAGATCCAATAATACAAGCACATTGACCATGAACTCTTAGGTCTAAGGCTCACGCATACTATTACGATTAGTAATCCAATCATTGACAGTCACTGAGTAAATTCCCATGTGATCGGATTACTACGAGCTATGTTCGAATATGTCAATTCCATTGACATATCTATTATGATACTTGCTCCCACTATCCCTATAGTGTTCGACTGACACTCATCGTTAGAGCATGTGTCATACAAGTCGAATCTTAATGCCCCATTAAGATTGTTTGACTTGCGAACCCTTTTAAGTGATATGGTGTAAGACTCTTCCCATGTCATGTCTTTATTCCATAAAGGGCAAAGAGTCAAACCTTTAATCACATGGACTATATGTTCAGTACTTATTTTGATGCCATAAAGATTTATATGAACAAAATACAGATGCCTTTATTAAGATCATTTTAATAGTTTGTACAACATAATAAGATATCCTAATCTAACTATTTGTCCTCATTGGCATCTAGGGCATATTCCTAACAATCTCCCACTTGCACTTAATGCCAATCGCTTTGGTATCTTATACCCATCTTCTCAAGATGTTACTCTAGCACCGCCTGCGCTAATGGCTTTGTGAGTGGATCAGCTACGTTATCCACTGAAACTATTTTTTGCACAGCGATGTCGCCTCTTCTAATGATTTCTAGAATTATGTGATATCTCTTCTCTATGTGTTTGGATTTGTTGTGAGACCTTGGTTCCTTTGATTGCGCGATGGCTTTGTTATTATCACACCATAGTGGCAACGGAAGCTCCATACTAGGAACCACTTGAAGTTCAGTAATGAACTTCTTTATCCAAACAACCTCCTTGGCTGCCTCCGAGGCTGCCACATATTCAGTTTTGGTGGTCGAATCGGCAATTGTGCTTTGCTTGGAACTTTTCCAAGACACTGCTCCACTGTTCATAGTGAATATGAACGTAGAAGTGGATTTTCGATCATCGATGTCAGATTGGAAATCTGAATCAGTATAACCATCCACTTTCATTTCTCCATCGCCATATGTGAGGATCATATCTTTAGTTCTTCTCAAGTACTTTAAGATTGATTTCACGGCTATCGAATGTTCTTTGCATGCGTTAGCTTGAAACCTACTTACTACGCTCACAGCGTATGCAAGATCTGGTCTCATGCATAACATAGCGTACACGAGACTTCCCACTTCCGAGGCATAGGGGATGGTACTCATCTCTCTTCGATCTTCCTCACCTTGAGGACTCATCTTTCTGGAGAGATGAATTCCATGTCGCATGGGCAAAAGACATCTTTTAGAATTTTCCATCCCAAATCGCTTTAGGACCTTTTCTAAGTAGAGGGCTTGGGAGAGACCTATTGTCTTATTCGATCTATCCCTGTAGCTTCGAATTCCTACGACATAGGTGGCTTCTCCTAAATATTTCATGGAGAATGTGCTTGAAAGCCATGTCTCAATCAAAGTTAGCAAACCTGTATCATTCTCTATAAGGAAAAGGTCATCTACGTATAGTACCAGGAATGATATCTTGCTCCCACTGACATTTTTATAGCCACATGGTTCATCATTGTTTTTGATAAAGCTGTTGTTTCGTACTTCTTCATCAAAACGAAGGTTCCAACTTCGAGAGGCCTGCTTCAGTCCATAAATGTACCTATTTAATTTGCAGACCTTTTGAGAATAGGTATTGGATATGAAACCTTTGGGCTGCTCCATATAGATATCCTCCTCGAGAAATCCATTTAGGAAGGCGATTTTCACATCCATTTGCTAAATTTCGTAATCCAGGTATGCAGCTATTGAAAGTAGAATTCTAATGGATTTGATCATAGCTACTGGTGAAAAGGTTTCCTCAGAGTCAATGCCCTCCTTCTGACTATACCCTTTCGCCACTAGCCTGGCCTTATAGGTATCTACCTTGCCATCCGGACCTATGTTTCTCTTATAGATCCATTTGTATCCAATAGGTACAATACCTTAGGGAGGATCTACTAGATTCCAGACTTGGTTGGAATACATCGAATCCATTTCCACTTTCATATCTTCATGCCATTTTGCAGAATCCATATCCATCATTGCCTGGTCATAACTAGAGGGATCATCTCCATGGTTTCCTTCTGCTACTACATACAAATTATGCTTTCCTTGTAGCAGAGAACCATATCTCGCAGGCGGTTGAGATACTCTAGTAGACCTGCACACTGATGCTTGTGTCGTTTCTAGATCGGGTTGGGTCTCATGAACAGTGTCTTCCACAGGGGATTCATTTTGTTCTTGTAGAACAATACTTCTACCAGCTCCTCCTTCTCGAATGAATTCTTCTTCAAGAAAGATTGCTTGTAAGGCAACAATGATTCTCTGATCATCGGGAAGGTAGAAAATGTATCCCATGGAATCCTCGAGATATCCAACGAATCGCCCTTTTATAAACCTAGCCTCCAATTTCTCTGCCATGGTCTTTTTCACGTAAGTTGGGCAACCCTATATTCTTATGTGTTTCAGATTAGGGTTCCTTCCACGCCATATCTGATACGAAGTTTTAGGAACAGATTTGGAGGGACATCTATTCAGAATTGGAGTTGCTGTAAGCAGCGCGTGTCCCCACAGTGAAATAGGCAAATTTGTGTAGCTGAGCATGGATCGAACCATGTCTAACAGTGTTCGATTCCTTCGTTCTGCTACGCCATTTAATTATGGAGTTGCTGGAGGAGTAAGCTGTAACAGTATGCCATGTTCTCGAAGGAACTAGTCAAACTCCGCATTCATATACTCGCCACCTCGGTCAAACCGAAGTGTTTTGATATGATGCCCGGTTTGGTTTTCGACTAAAGTCTTGAATTTAATGAATTTCTCCAATGATTCAGACATTTACTTCATTAAATACACGTAGCCATACCTAGAATGGTCATCGGTAAATGTGATGAAGTACCGAAAACCACCACGGGCCATATTTCCAAATGGTCCGTACACATCAGGATGAACTAGACCTAAGACTTCTGTGGCTCTTTCAAAATTCCTTGTGAAAGGGGACTTGGTCATTTTGCCTTGGATACAAGACTGACAAGTAGGACTGGGATCTGATCCCAACGAGTCTATGACTCCATCCTTTTCTAACTCGTGTAGTGATAAGAGGCATTTTTACGTGTTTTTAAGCCCCTTTGCGTTTATGTCTTAGGTTCATTTATCGCTTGATTCTTGCCACATGTGCGTTTAATTCGTGCATTAAGTGATTTCAGGTCTTAAATGGATACAATCAAAGAACGGGATGAAAAATGACGTATAAAACAAGTTTAGGCCAAATTGCTATGCACTCCTACGCCTAGGCGCCATCTTGCCCACGCCCGGGCGCCATATCTACACCACTTTCCACGTTCGAGCGCTTTTTCCGTATGTTTAGAGACCGAATTGGATGAAGTTTCCTTCTACAAAGTTGTAGAACTATGTGTTAGCTTCAAATTAGGACTTGAATCATCCAAATTGGAGTTTTGTGGAGAGAGTTATGAAGGAAATACAATTACTGCGCCAGACAGAGGCAAATACTCCCAACATTCTGATTTGGGCGCCCGAGCGCCATAATTCCCGCGCCTAGGCGTGGCCACATCCGAGATTTGATTCCTTTCAGCCAAAAGATCATCATTTGATGGGGGAATGGAACATTTAAAGCCAAGAGGTCATCACATGTATGGGAGGGATGTCATAAGTATGTTTCTTACTAGATCTACTTTAGGGAATTTTATACTACTCACTTTAAGAGTAGTGGAGGACACTAGGGGAGACATACACATGAGGAGCTGATTTGTGGTGGTCTTCTTAAGGATATTTCAGCACAATTGACCGATCATCTTGGGGAGAGGAGGGAGAGAGAGGCATTTTGTCCATCACTTTTCACTCATCATCATTCATCACCATTTTCTTCATCACTTTTGGAGGGGAACAAAGAGAGAGGAGCTAAGGATTGAAGATCAAGAGCAAAGATCCATCATCAATCAATTGAGGGAGTTTTAATTATTTGCATTTACATGTTTATTTCCATGAGTATGTATATGTTTGTATTAGATTTTCTTAAGGCTTTGATGAGAGGCTAATATTGTAGAACTAAGGCCATGTGAAGGCCAAATTTATGAATCAATATATGTGAAGTTGCTCTTTGTATTAATTCTCCTATTGCTTTGTGTGTTAATTCTATGCTTTTATTCCAATCATGTGTTTGATCACCATATGCTTACTATCTTGCTTAATCTAGTTGTTCGAGAGAAAATAGATTAGGGTGCAAGAGAATTAACACATCATCCGAAACAAATGAGGGATTGCCCTAGAAATAGGTAAAGATTCCCGGGTGTTGTTAGCCGGATTCGTTCGGGGAAGCTCTAGAACGTTAATGCGTGATTTTTGATTAGATTCTCGGATAGACATATTTAGAGAACCGTCAATTAATCATAGGATTATTATGTGCCGAGACATCGGGTAATAGTTAATTTAGGAGTTTCCACCAAAGCAATAGGAGTCTAATAATTCGAAGAGTAGCTCATATATATTGACGAGTAGATTCGGTTGTAGCATGTGCCTTAGTCATTTTATCATACGTGAGATTAAATCTATAGTACGTTTCTCTTTGCTTCTTCATTTGTTTAATCTTTTTCTTGCACTTTACTTTAAATTGTCTTATCTTTTATCGAAAATCATTAACTAGAATTCAAGTCCTTGTGGTTCGACAACCCGGACTTTTTGTCCACTTATTACTACATACGTCTAGTGCACTTGCTATCATAGCACGTTAGCTTTTAGCGTGTCATGTAGTCTTTGGTCCCCGACATGACCGAGTTTCAAGTGCCATAGCTATCTCAAGTTTGTATCATACATTCTGTGTTTTCTTATTACAACATGAAGATTACAATCATTTTGGACATTAATATAATATAAACCATTTATTAAAGACACATTGCCAACACATTCATTTCTAAAATAAATGTCACAAGAATTGTTTATAAAGGAAAGTAAATAACCTTTCCTGACTAAAACAGGAATCGAAACAATATTCTTAGGCCCGTTGGGCAAAACAAGGCAATTGTTTAAATATAATAAATGTTCAGATGATAAACTAAGGGAAGTCGTGCCAATGTGTGAGGCTGCTACACTATGACCGCTGCCAACATTGATCATCACTTCACCATGCTCCAGCTTCTTACTTCTTTCCAGCTCCTGGTTCATAGCACATATGTGAGCACTAGCCCAGAGTCTAGAATCCAGGAAGTTGAAAATATGGTAACGGAACAATCTGTTTCTAAAACATTAAGTTCCATACCTGAAGTAATTTTCACTTTCAGCTTAGGGCAGTCATTTTTCCAGTTGTCCACCTCTTGGCAGTGAACACATGTTGTTACAATCCTTGGGCGCTTCTTTCCCCTTCTATGGTTATCAGAAGTAATTCTTATGCCGAGCAGTCCATTTAGAGGTAAATCATCTTCCAATTCCCTCGTCATGAGAGCTTGTATGTGAACAAGTCTGTCTTTAAGATCCATTAAAGAACCTCCCAAGTCATCAACTTCAAAGTCAGTGACAAAGGCAGAAAAGGATTTAGGAAGAGATTGAAGAATAAGGTTTACTTGTAGATGAAAATCCATGAAACTTCCCAGAGTCCGGAGTCTTCCAATCATGGATATCAAGTTCATAACATGACTTGCCACTTCATCATTTTCTCCCATTCTTGCTTGGAAAAGTTGCTTCGGTAAATAAAACCGAATTGATTTTCCATGTTCCCCGAACATTTCCTCCAAATGAAGCATGATGGATTTGGGATTATCCATTTCCAAATGAATATATCTCAATTCCTTGCTCATTGAATTCGACATGTAACAAGTGACCTTTTGAGCATCAGAATTCCATTTCTTGTTAATTTTGAGAACAGATGTTCCATTTTCAGCCCCAGCGAAAGTTGGACCACCTTGTTCTAAAACATGCTCAACTGATTTCTTTCTGAGACCAGCTCTTAGCCTCTTGACCCAGTTACCGTAGTTTGGTCCAGTGAGGACATTTTTCTTGAGCATTTTTAACAACAAGTTATTAACCACTTTGAGAGAGATAAAACAACCAAGATTTAATTAGATAATTATGTTGTACCCAAGTAAAAATTAGGACTTTAATTTTTGACTTGGCTCCAACTACATTTTTCGAACCATTGCACTCCCACTGCAATGAACGGAAATCTCGTTGGAAAGATTTCATAGTGAGTGATTGAGTTGCAATCTATAAGAATGTATAGCTCATTGGAATTTTTGAAGTGACATGCCTTGTCAACCAGTCTTACTGATGATTCAATCTACCTTTGGCTCATGGATCACTCAACCTCAGTCTGTAACGAAATATTGGTGGTGATCCATCTAAGTACTTTCCAATCAACTCTTATCGATCTAACAATTGAATCTTATCTTGCAACCTGTAAAGGTGTATGAGATAAGATTTTCTTCGACCGATGGCATCAAATGCACTTGAAGAGATATGGATTATGAATTAATGCATAACCCCCATTACTCGGGACGACGCCATGCATAACTCATAATCCCATCTTTTCCAAGTTTGATGGAGAGCCAGGATATCCAATATCCCCTATTTACTTAGTATTTAATGCGGGAGAAATTTTGAAAAAATTAAAGTCTCACTTTGCACATTAATTCATTACGCGTATATATAGATTATAATCATGCATACATAGAAAAACCTAGTTATTCTAACAACATGCATTTCCATGGACATTCTAGATTGATCCAAGCCAATAGATCAATCAGGGGATAGGGGTCTATTACAAATCTAATTTCTAATAGGTCTTCGGGGTCCAAGCTAGAAAAGGTCCTACCTCTAATATACACAACTCAGAAAGCACCCTATACATCATACTACCAAAATTAAAAGTACAAACTGGGGGGCAATTGCCCAATACAACCCAGATAATACTAAAGCGGTAAAACCATAAGTCCATGGATGCATCCACCACAACATACATCAAAGCATGTAAGAAAACTATTTAAGTTTATCTTGGTTTTGAGTTTAAAATCGAAAAAAAATTCAAAAATTGATTAAATCTAATTTAATTAGAAAAGATGAATTTCAATTTCAATTTTAAAAGCAAATAAATCCAATTTATTATTTAGGAAATAAGTCAAACTTATTCCTAATTTATTCTGAAAAAATATAATCAACCTAAAATAAATCCTATTTATTTAGTCGTCGCAAATCATAAATAAAACTCCAATTTAATTGATGATATTATTAAATCCAATTTAATATTAAAGTCAAATCCAATTTTAACTTAATTAAATCCAATTTAATATTAAGAAAAACATTTTTGGAAAAAATGGGTTTTGACAAATCACGGGTCGAATTTGTTTATTAGGGTCAAACCTTAATATTTATTAATTTATATATATATTTAAATATTAAAAATAAAAATAAAAATA
The DNA here is from genome assembly GCA_019426215.1 of Buddleja alternifolia. NCBI lineage: Eukaryota > Viridiplantae > Streptophyta > Magnoliopsida > Lamiales > Scrophulariaceae > Buddleja > Buddleja alternifolia. The sequence goes on along the minus strand of CM033390.1, from coordinate 47,133,803 downwards.
TATATTATTATACTGGATCTGGCCCAGTGCCTGCTAGGGCGCACGGAAGTGCGCTAGGCCTTGCCCAGCGCACGCGTGCTGGGCTACGGCCCAGCCCGCGTTCTGACGCTGTGGTGGCAGCGCAAATCAGCCGCCACCCTACCCCTTTTCCTTTTTTTTTTGTTTTTCTAATTACACGAGCAATGGTGGTACTCGCGTGCGCTTCAAAAACACACGGTGGTGCCACTCCGATTCGCCGTTGCCGGAGGCGAAAAAACATGTAATCGTGTGACGATTTGAAAGTGATTAATATTTTCAAATTTCAAATTTAACTACGAATATTAAACATATAAAATCAAATTTTAAAAAATCCAATTTTAACCAACATAATCTTAAACGCAAAAATCATCACATCCGTTTAAGTCACAGAGAATTGCAGCGGAAGATTCGAGGATTCCTACTGGCAGATCACAAAAATAGATCTAATGATTTTTAATGGGTTTCGCGAAAATTTGAAGGAATAAAAATACCTTTTTGATTCGTTTACTGATTCGGAAGAACAGCAATCCTCCAAGGGCTCCTGTCTCTAAAGTTTCACGTGAAACGAGCCTGCCAAAGATCCTGAAACTCCTCCTTCTTTGCAGTAGTGGACGGCTAGAGAGGAGAGAGGGGAGAGAGTCCTTTTCCTTTTTGTGTTGTGTTTCTTTCTTGTCTCTTAAGGTAGTTCAACTGCAAGAGTCCTTTTAAACTCAACTAGCTTGTGGAACAAGTTGGAGGCTAATCCAACCTTAAGTGGCCACCCCTCCTAGGGCTTCCTTGGATTAGGTGGGCTTTTAATTGGCTTGTCTAATTTCTAGGCCATCTGTATATATTTAATTTAAATCCAATTTAAATATAATATATTAATTAATTCCTTTTAATTAATATACTAATTAAATAATTTAATTTAATCTAATTAAATAAAATATTTAATTATTTGATTTAATCTAATTAAATCAATCTGTCCATTTAATTCTTTCTAAAAGATTTACACAAAAAGATACATCCCGTTTGTTTCTTATAGCGCGACTCTTTAGGTTCGTCTCAATTGGCAAAGGGAGGAATTACCTAAGGATGTGAGTGTCACCTAGTCAGTCCCGTGGACTCACATCGTAACCCAATTGAGTACGAAATGAATGAAACATTTTACGAACCTCTTGATCATAAATGTCGTATGAGTATAAGCCCTTCACTGACCTATCCCGATCAAGTGAGAGTCATGGAAAATGTCAAACTCACTAAACTTGATACTGTGCATTAGATTATAGCATAATGAAATTACTAAACTACCCTCAGTGTCCCACATGAGCTAGTTGTTATGCTTTGGCCAAAGACTTTATAATTTCATTAGCCTATAATCGCACAAGATACTTACTCGTTTACTATAGAGACAGTGAATCCCATCTTGGCGATCACTGATCAACTGCTACTTGTCTCATTGATATCGCACTTCGAGGTCAACCCCACCGACGGGTGATATAGTTCTAACTACACTGGTAACAGATCCAATAATACAAGCACATTGATCATGAACCCGCTGGTCCAAGGCTCATCCATACTATTACGATCTGTAATCCTTTCATTGACAGTCACTGAGTAAATACCGATGTGATCGGATTACTACAAGCCGTGTTCGAATATGTCAATTCCATTGACATATCTATGATACTTGCTCCCACTATCCCTATAGTGTTTGACTGGCACTCATTGTCAGAGCATGTGTCATACAAGTCGAATCTTAATGCCCAATTAAGATTCTTTGACTTGCGAACCCTTTTAAGTGATAAGGTGTAAGACTCTTCCTATGCCACGTTTTTATTCCATAAAGGGCAAAGAATCAAACATTTATTCAAATGGACTATATGTTCAATATTTATTTAGATGCCATAAAGATTTATATGAACAAAATACAGATGCCTTTATTAATATCATTTTAATAGTTTGTACAACATAATAAGATACCCTAATCTAACTATTTGTCCTCATTGGCATCTGGCGCATATACCTAACATATATAATAATATGACATTTTATATGTAACAATACTTCATTGTATATATAATAATACATAAATTTATAAGTAACCGTATGTCGTTTGATATGTAATAATACATCAATGTATATGTAACCATACGTCATTTGATATGTAATAATATGTCAATACATATGTAATAATATGAAATTCAATGTGTAATAATACGTCAATTCATTTGTAATAATACGACATTTTATATGTAACCATACGTCATTGTATATGTAATAATACGTCAATTTATATGCAATCATACATAATTTGATAGGTAATAATTAGTCAATTCATATGCAATAATGTGACATTGCATATGTAGTAATACATTATTGTATATTCATCATATTCGTGTAACAATACATATTTACTTGTAACAATACGTCAGATTATTGGTAAAGATACGTCATAAATGTACAATATTAATTATGTATCCTCAAGTGTATAAATATCTCAAATAAATTCTCACACATAAAGTCAAGTGATAACTATTAGTAGTGTGAACATACATAGTGTTTTGTATATTTAAATATATAACATACCTAAGTATAATCATGTGTATGAATATCTCAAAACTACAAACTCACACGAAATGTCAAGTGGTCACTACTAGTGGTATATGTGAACATTGAGTTTTGGAAACATAAAGTAATACTAGTTAGTGAAAAAAATGTACATTGAATTATATTAAATGCATAATTTGCTTAGATATATGTGAACATTGAACATTGAATTTCGGAATATTTAGTTTTAGGGTATGTGGTGTCATAGTGTTTAGGGGTTAGGGGTCAGGGTTTAAGGTTTAGGGTTTAGCACATGTAAAGATATAATGAAGTACGGTGTAATACATAATGAAGTATGTTATGCATTTTGATGTTGTATGTATACTTAAGAGTGTATATGTTTAATAGACAATGACATATGGTGATGTAATATTATTTCATTTCAATTAATGACGTATGACTTCATATCAATTGACATATTTTTATCTATTAATTGACGTATTTGGACATTGAAAATGACGTATTAGTACATAAAATAGACATATTGTTTCATACAAAATTACATATGTTCTCTTATCAATTGACGTATTTTTCTTTATTATTTGACGTATTTATACATTAAAAATGTATTAATACACTAATTAAACGTATTATATCATACAAAGTAACGCATGGTTCATATCAATTGACACATTTTCTCTATTAATTGACGTATTTGTATATTAAAATTGATGTACTAGTACATTAAATGGATGTATTATTTCATTTCAACTGACGTATGATTTCACATCAATTGAAGTATTTTTATATATTAATTGACATATTTGGACATTAAAACTGACGTATTAGTACATAAAATGAACGTTTTATTTTATACAAAGCGGCGTGTGATTTCATTTCAATTGACGTATTTTTCTCTATGAATTGACTTATTTATATATTAAAATTGATGTATTAGTACATTAAATGGATATATTATTTCATTTCAATCGACGTTTGATTTCATATCAATTGACATATTTTAATCTATTAATTGACGTATTTGGACATTAAAAGTGACGTATTAGTACATAAAATGGACATATTATTTCATACAAAAGTGACGTATGATTTCATATCGGTTGATGTATTTTTCTCTATTAATTGACATAGTTGTACTGTAAAAGTGACGTAATAGTATATTCAATGATGTATTATTTCATACTATGTGACGTATGATTTCAATCAAATGACGTATTTTTCTCTATTAATTGACGTATTTATATATTAAAATTGATATATTAGTACATTAAATGGACATATTATTTTAACTGACGTATAATTTCATATCAATTGATATAGTTTTATTTAAATTGTGGTAGATCTTTGTTGGGATGGTCAGTCAACATGAGATTCACTATAATTATAGTATTGATTTTAGAACCAAACCTAAGTTGAGATAGGGAATGCTTTTCCTTCCTCTAAAGGGTAAGAATTCTGATAAATTTTTTTGTTTAGTGGTAACTACGAGTGGATTCGAATACATTCATATATCCCTTGAACTAATTCAAGTTATTTGAAATTTGTCATTTTGAGACTTTTGCTCATTTGAATTACCTTGAACCACCTCTTGGTGATTTTCTAAACTCTTATACATTGTATCCTTTCCAGAAGTTTATTAGTTCTTGGTGTTCTCAACTTTTGAAGCACCTTCATGTCCCCAGACTAATCGTTGCTGAACTGCAAACCCTGTCATGCTTAATATTTGTAATTAGAATTAGTATTGCTCTTAATTCTTGAAACTCGTATTCATTGAAATTCCTTTTACTAACTCTGGTTTGGCCCTCTAGCCCTATGTTTGAAGATAATCAGTATTCTTGAATACGAAATACAGTTGTATACATTTGAGGACTCTTCTACTTGAGCAAGTTTTCTCATCCACTTGTTTCTTGTTTGAATTTGGGGAGGAAATTCTCCTAAGGAGGGGGGATTGTAAAACCTCGATTTATCTCAATCTTAGTTTTATATAATCTTATTTTTATCTATTAGTTTCACTTTTGAAAAGTTAAACTACCCGATTGGGCTATTTTACAATTCTTCAATAGTATAGGGGCTAATGTACAAATTTTGTATTTTCAGAGTTGGACACCACTCGTTATAATTCAACAATTCGACATAAATAGTACTTACTTCAAACTATCTTAAATTCATCAAAACACTTTTGACCTATGTAAACATAGTTTTCTACTTTATGTTTTGATGTGCTCGTAACCGAACCTCTTACGACTCGTTGTAAACTCTCATGTTCGGAATTTTATTGAAGTTATTTGATGCCTCTATAGATCTTACCAACACCCATTCACTTGGTGGAATAAGAAAAGTGGGTCAATCATGTATATCATCTTTGTAGTAGTACGCAATTGAATTTAATCAAAGTTCAAGGGCCCCATTGCAAATATTTGCTTGGTGACACTTTTCCTACACAATGGCTGATTTGTTGACACCTTAGCACAATTTTATACTTATCATCATCAGATTTTCGCAAGCATACAAGATAAGAGAAGAGAATGATCTAGTTAAACCACCTCAGCCATCACCTCTTTATGTTGTCCTTACACCTCCCCCCCCCCCCCCCCATAGCATTCTTTTTCGCCAACACCTCACCTCATTATATGAATATAGAGACCTTCAACAACCCTTCTTTCAAGCTTAGAAGTAACCTTTTGCTCAAAATCGAAATAAGAAACCTTTCAAAAGAGATGTTCCTCAACTTTAACAAAAAACGCAGATTGCGCAGTGTTGGTATAACTCCAAATTGAGGGGCCAAATGATATCCAAATTGTGCGTAACCGGTAGTTTGGAGTTGCTCACAAAGTCCATCTAACGGAGACACATCTGCACAGTGCCAAAATTTGCTACTAGGAGAGATTTGGCTAGCTTTAAATTGGAACTTGGTTCCTTCACCTATATAAGTGACAGGTAATGATTTGACACACCATTAGAGACCTATTAATATTAAATATTTTTGATTTGTTGCCTTGGTAATTAGATTCATGTATACAAGTCATGAGTAAGGTGTTCTAGAATTACAATTTCTGAAGTTGATTTTAGGGCTATGTTTATGTAGCCAAAATGACAGAATTTATTTATGCAAAATTTTCGGGATACACTTGTATGGGTTATTAACGTATCTGAAATTATTTGAATGAAACTGCCAGGTTTTGTTCTGGAAGTTTAAGAAAGTTTCGGCTTGAAGCTTGATTTTCATATTTAGAGATTTTTATTCATTTCGATTATTTAATGTACACTTATATATGTGTTTAGAGTATTTCTGAAATTTTGGAAATTGTTCATGGAACAGGGGATTTTAAAAAAATATTTGAAACCAGATGGTCTGTCCGGGAAAAATATTTTCGTGCAGCCAAGTTTTCTTGATCAAATCCCAAATTAACAATGTCAGTTAACTCTGATATTTTTATTGCATGTTATTCAAGGTTTTCTATTTGTTTCTCCCAAAATTTAGAGCAAAATGATACTTTGAGAATTTATGAGAATTTTCTTAGTGAGGTTGCGCCGATAAGTAGATTGAGGCTTGTTGAACTAGATTGCCTAAATATCTAGATTCACCGTAAGTATATTTCATCATTCCGAGACACGAGGCGATGACATCGGATTATAATAGTGAGGGTTTCTCTTTTCCTTGAAACTCTTTAATTGCTTTACCTACTTGTAATAGTCTTGTTTCGTTCTACAAATCCCTTATTGTATCTTGATGTTTAGTTCGTTATGATTGTTGATTCCTTAATATCTCGTTCGGTTCAATATATCATTATTCTCGATGATGATGATTTCGCGTCTATAGTATGTGGCTTGCCTCGAAATGGTCTTCGGTCTAATCGTTGTCAATTTCCATAAGTCTTATTGTACGAATATCGAATCAATATATTCTTACAACATTGAGACCGTTGTACTTCTTGGCTCTACTCCGTCGACTAAGGTAGCTAAGTGCTGTGCAGGGCAAAGTTCTACGCCATGGGAGCCACCTCTTGAGGCTTCGTCGCAAAGTGCTACATGGCGGAAGCCACCTCTTGAGCCCGCAGGAGCCACCTATAGAGTCCCAATGTCCGACATCTATCTGCGATGAGTCCCTTTTCTTGATCTAAAGCTTTGACTCATAAAGCTAGGGTGAAGGGATCTAAGTACTATGCTGTGGGAGCCACCTATAGAGTCTTCGGCGCAAAGTGCTACACGGCGGGAGCGACCTCTAGAGTCCTGACACCTATAGATTAGTGAAGGGAGCTAAGTGCTATATGGGGCAAAGTGCTACGCGACGGCGGGAGTGACACGTGTAATCCTAGCAATTATACTAGGTCGTGCAAAGTAATAAAGTGGACTATTTAGCCCGGGGTGTATCGTCTCCACAGGGACAATTGGATTCAATGCTCATCATTGCTATATTACCTATTTCTAAGCTAAATCAATTTATAAAATGATAGGTGTTTAGACTATGAAACTAAAATGATTATCAAGGTAATAAATCAAATGGGAAGAGGTGATTGGGTTATGATCCTACTATGTTCTATTCTATGTTCATGAACTTTCAATTATCCGGATTTTTAGAACGCTCATGTTATGGCGAAACCCCCTAATGTATTTATTATTCAATCTCTTGAAATAACAAGCCTATACTAGTTAACAACTTCCTATATCTTTATAGTGAAGATTGAATTAACTAACATGCATTTAGGTTCAAAGGAATTCCTTGTTTACGAAGATCCTACATTCAATCGGGTCATCTTATCACAAAAAGCCACACAACGCAATCGATTCTATCTCTAGTCAATTGTTACGTTATGATGTTTGATTTTTCGATCTCCCTTTATCTATCTCCTCTCGGTCTCAAGACAAAGCATTATATCAAACACATGGTGATAATTCATGTGAAAGCATTAAGCATAAAATCAAACATGTAACAAGAATGTAATAAATCCGGAAATTAATCATTCATTTAAACACAAAACATCACAAAGTAGTCACATAACCCAACCACAAAGATGCTTAGCTCATACTTACAATAACAAATAATTCAACAATTCTATAAGACATAATTGATAAACTAATCAAAGAGAAAGAGTTGAATTACTCCCTATTACAAGGTGTGAATCCAAGCTTCGATGATGAAAAATGGCTCCTCAAGCTTCCTGGGGCCTCCCTATGGCTTCCCTATCTGTTTTTACAACAAGTCTCTGTGTTTTTCAAGAGAAAACTGTGTTATAAAGGAAGAAAACGGCGGACTTAAAATTAGGGCATCGGGGTAATCGGACCGCGGCGCACATTATTAGCTGACCGCGGTCCGGATGGCAAGTAATGCCGCGGCACAGCGCCGCGGTCAAATTGGCGAGTATTGCCGCGGTTTGAACCGAGGTCCACACAGGGCGCAGAAGAGTCATTAATGGGCCGCGGCATTGTGCCGCCGTTTTCTGGGCGCCGAAGGCCGCGGTTCCGTGCCGCGGTCCTATTCGGATTTCTGAGTTTGGCATTGCACCGCGACCGCGGTCTTGCACCGGGTCCTGTGCCGCGGTCCAGAGTGGCAGATTCATATTTTTCTTCGCTTTTTCGTCTCTTGTTCGGCTTTCTTTCTCGATAATCAATCTATTTGACCTAAATCCCTACACACATTAAATTGAAACAAATCAAAGCACTATGCGGGATATTCATTGCTAAATTATGACGAAAATACCTAAATCAAAGGGGTAAAAACTCGTAAAATGTGAACTTATCAACTACTCCCCAACTAGGATTTGATCGTCTCGATCAATAAATGATGAACAAATACTCAAAAGTTCAGATTTTTCGCTGTGATTCGGGATCTTTTCAAGGCTGAATGTTTCAGAACCAAGTACGCACTTGAGGCTCAATTTTTGCACTTCCCACAAAATAGGTGAGTGTCACTCCCTCAAAAATAGTAATGATATGTTACACGTTGCCTAGAACATTCAACAATTTGAAAACCTCTAAGATATTTTGAATTCCATTTCTATTTTTTTTTATATGTCTAAAGCACGTTTTAAAACATGATTATGCAAACTCATTAGATAATAAAAACATTGAAGGATTCCAAAACTTTGTTAACTTATCAGTGTGTATGAAGTGTGAAAGTCACGATCAAAAGGTCTTTTTGGCTTGTAATGTAAGGCTAGGTAATGGCTTGGACGGGAATATATCGGTAAATTGACAAAACTTAAGAAAATACAACTCAATATCATTGAGATAAACACTCACTCATCAATCGAAATAAATCTCTATATCTTTCCACTTAAAGCTTTTCGATTTCTTTTCCCTTTGAACTCCAAACCCCCAAAACTTGTTTCTTTTGATGCTAGGGGTGAATAATGATTCACAAACCAATTAAATCCCATTGAAGTTCACATCATAGCCTAGTCGAGAGAGCTCACCAATTATATTTTTCGGTAACTTCCGATCTCTCGACTCTTTAGCCAACTCACAATATTTCTTTTTCCTCTCTTAATTCACAAAAACTCAATACCTCAAAATTTCTCAACATCATCACGAACCAACACAACTCTTAACTCATTAATCCATGAGATTCGATACCAAAAACAAAGCGCAAACCCAAATTAAAACCACATGATATGAAGTTATATGCTCTCTTAATTTGGAAGATAAACTTTGTTTTTTTCTTTCTTTTAGGCTAAAAGGTGGTTGGTGTGGTTTTCGAAAGGAAAGCGAATGGTGGTTTTTAGTGTGCTTAGCACACTCCATTCTTATCTATAAGGCTAAAAATAAGGTCGAGAGATTATGTATTATCGTGAAGAAAATGAAAGATGGCCTAAATCATTTCATGACTTCGCACACTCAACACACACTTCAAAATTGACAAAATTGAAAGTTCAATGCTTTAAATCCTTAACAATTCACATAAGCATGGCTAAAAACGCTTTCACAGAAAAATTACGACAAATGATTTCTTCTAAGATGAAGTAGAGATATTCAAACGAATCATGCTCCAAGCAAAAGTATAACAAATCATGAACATGAAATCAATGACTATCACATTTTTCTAATCCCAAATCAAGCATGAATCTTAACAAATGAGCACAAGTTACACCAATTCGCCACATCACAATAAAATATGGGACGTCTAACCCACCCCCCAAGTAATCTAGCACATTGCCCCCAATGAGCGGACATATATATGTAAAGAAGAAGAAAGAAAGACGTCCCTGAGTGTGGAAGGTAAGTGATGTCCAAAAAGCGAAAGAGCAACAAGGCGTAGAGTCTGAAACTAAAGGCGAGCCATTGAAAACAATCCCGGAGTTGGCCAAAAGTGCCAACGTGTCACCAAACAGTCCCAAAGCAATTCGCACTTGCATACGCAACCCTTGCAAATCTGGAAAAATTCAGAAACAGCCCTGAACTTGTTGAAATTGTGCAAAATAACCCTTGAAATTAGTGAAATACAATGAACAGGCCCTGAAAGGTGAAATGGAGGCACCAATCGACCCTTAAACTCTGAAAATGAAACAAACCGGCCCTTTTCCGATGGAAATGGTATAAAAATCGGATCCCAATGTGAAATTTTGCAAAAGTTTCGCCTTATGCATGAATCCTAGGAAAAATCACTCAAAACTCACATAAAATCCAAAAATAATCGGTGGGATAGAGGGGAAAGATCGAAAATAGGATGGGTATTGGTGATTTTTATGTTTAGAAGTGAAAGAAGGTCGGATTTGGGACGCGGAGGTGTATGGAGTGCCGCGGTTTGGTGGGTTGAAAAAAGGAATAGTGGGGAAAATGAATCAGAAAGCAGCCCTTAAGTTGCCGAGTTTTCGCGACGTGCCGCGGTCCAGTGCCGCAGTATGGTGCACTTATGCACTGGGCAAAGAAAAAGGGGGGGGGGAACTCCGGTATGGCTTTGGAAAATCACATTGACGCCGCGGTCCCGTGCTGCGGCGCAGAAAGTGCGAAAGATGTTGGCCGAGTTGTCAGGTGTGAGACCGCGGTCTGGCGCTGCGGTTCAAAAAGTGCGAAAGTTTGTTCTCACATTTATCGAATTTGAGACCGCGGTCTGGTGCCGCGGTTTAGAAAGTGCGTAACTTTTGCCCGTATTTTTTTTAAAGAAGACCGCGGTCCCGTGCCGCGGTACAGTGCTGAGATGTGTAGGCATTGACTAGGTGCCGTGGCACTGAACTGCTGTCTTGTTCCCAAATTTATTTTTTTTTCAAAATAAAAACGCATCAACCGTAAGGACAACAAACCTTGAAACAAGAAATCAAAAATAACTCAGCTCAAGAAGTAAAACAAAAGGAAAATCAATGAAAAAAAAGAAAACATGAAAAACGTGGGTTGCCTCCCACGAAGTGCTGGTTTATAGTCATTAGTTTGACGTTTAGAGAGGGAGTCACGGGGATGGATCCTGGAGCGGGACAGTGTGCTTGTCCTTGCTCCATCCTTAATGAAAATAATGTTTCAACCGGTGTCCATTTACAGTAAAAGTACCCTTTACCTCGTTTTGAATCTCAATAGCCCCGGATGGATCAACCTTTGTGATAGTGAAAGGACCTGACCTCTGTGAACGGAGTTTATCCGGAAAAAGTCGTAGGCGAGAGTTGAAAAGAAGTACCACATCGCCAACTTGAAATTCCCGAGGTGTGATCCTTTGATCATGCCATTTCTTCGTTCGTTCCTTGTACAACTTGGCATTCTCGTATGCCTCATGTCGAAATTCGTCAAGCTCATTAAGTTGGAGTAACCTGTTTTTACCTGTAGCTTGCATATCAAAGTTAAGCATTTTAATAGCCCAATATGCTCTACGACAGGTAGGTGACATGCTTTTCCAAAAACAAGGCGGTAAGGTGACATGCCTATTGGGGTTTTAAACGCGGTTCTATATGCCCAAAGTGCATCATCTAGCTTGAGGGACCAGTCCTTCCTAGAGGAACTAACTGGTTTTTTCTAAGATGCGTTTAATTTCCCTATTCGACACTTCTACCTGTCCACTCGTCTGAGGGTGATACGGGGTAGAGACCTTATGTGTGACACCATATTTTGTTAAAAGAGCATCAAATTGTTTGTTTCCAAAAATGTGTGCCACCATCGCTAATAATTGCTCGAGGAGTGCCAAAACGAGTGAAAATATGTTTCTTTAAAAATCTTAGCACTACTCGAGCATCATTAGTTTGCAATGCTTCCGCTTTAACCCACTTAGACACATAATCAACGGCTACAAGGATGTACTTATGGGAATGAGAAGTAGGGAAGGGTCCCATAAAATCAATTTTCCACACATCAAAAAGTTCGCATTCCAGCATATTATTTAAAGGCATCTCATGCTTTCGAGAAACATTGCCAACACGTTGGCATTTATCACACGATGCAACAAAAGCATGGTTGTCTTTAAATAAAGTAGGCCAGAATAAACCCGATTGTAGCGCCTTGAGAGCGGTCTTAGTGGGTCCGAAGTGTCCTCCAATGACACCATCGTGACAGTGGCGCAAGATAGACATTGTTTCCTCGAAGGGAACACAACTCCGGATAATACAATCTGCACAAACTTCAAACAAAAAAGGATCATCCCACAAATAGTGCTTAGCTTCAGATAGGAATTTCTTCCTCTGATGATAAGTAAGATCTGGGGGGAGTTCCCTCGTGACAAGATAATTCGCAATATCAGCAAACCAGGGGCGGGGTCCATTAACGATAGCATAAAGATGTTCATCCGGGAATTCTTCTAAAATTGGTGTAGCATCTAAAATATCTACCCGAGAGTCCTCAATTCTAGAAAGATGGTCCGCAACAACATTTTCTACCCCTTTTTTGTCTCTAATTTCTAGTTCATATTCTTGTAACAACAAAATCCACCTAATCAATCTCGGTTTTGCATCTTTTTTAGAGAGCAGGTAATTAAGAGCTGAATGGTCGGTGTATACAATGACTTTATTCATGACAAGGTATGAATGAAACTTATCAAAAGCAAATACGACAGCTAGTAACTCTTTTTCAGTAGTTGCATAATTCTGTTGTGCATCATTAAGTGTCTTACTCGCGTAATAAATTGTTCGAAACACCTTATCCTTGCGTTGACCAAGGACTGCACCTACCGCGAAATCACATGCATCACACATTAGCTCAAACGGGAGACTCCAATCGGGTGCCACTATCATGGGAGCCGTAATTAATTTTTCTCGAAGAGTGTGAAAGGCCTGTAAACAAGAAGCGTCAAAATCAAATTGTGCATCTTTCATGAGGAGGTTAGATAGAGGTTTCAAAATATCTGAAAAATTCTTAATAACCCGTCTATAAAACCCGGCATGACCCAAGAAACTCCTCACTCCTTTGACAGATGTGGGAGGGGGAAGTTTCTAAATAACTTCTACTTTAGCGGGATCCACCTCAATACCCTTGTGTGAAATACGATGGCCCAAGACTATGCCTTCTTGTACCATAAAGTGACACTTCTCCCAATTTAAAACAAGGTTAGTATCCTCACATCTCTGTAAAACCAATGATAAATTATGCAAACAAGCATCAAATGAAGAACCAAAGACAGAGAAGTCATCCATGAATATTTCAATGAATTTGGAACCATATCATGAAAGATAGCCATCATACAACGCTGAAATGTGACAGGCGCATTACAAAGGCCAATGGCATTCGTCTATAAACAAATGTACCATAAGGACAAGTGAAAGTCATTTTCTCTTGATCCTCCGATGAAATAGCAATTTGATTATAACCCGAATAGCCATCTAGAAAACAATAGAATTCATGTCGGGCTAACCTTTCTAGCATTTGGTCAATGAAGGGGAGGGGAAAGTGATCTTTTCTAGTAGCATCATTTAATTTCCTATAGTCAATACAAACACGCCAACCTGTCACGGTGCGAGTTGGGATTAACTCGTTTTTCTCATTTGAGATAACGGTTATTCCTCCTTTCTTTGGCACGACTTGGGTTGGGCTTACCCATGCACTATCTGAAATAGGATATATTATACCTGAGTCAAGCAATTTAATCACTTCCTTTTTTACTACCTCTTACATCATTGGATTTAATCTCCTTTAAGGTTAGATTGTGGTCTTGTAATTGTCCTCCATTAAGATTTTATGCATGCAAATAGCTGGACTGATGCCTTTGATGTCTGTGATTTTCCAACCGAATGCCCTTTTGTGAGTCCTCAATACTCGTAACAGTTTTTCTTCCATGCTTCCTGTCAAAGATGAAGAAATAATCACAGGTAAAGTTTCTGAAGTATCAAGGAAAGCATATTTCAAATGAGATGGTAAAGGTTTGAGTTCGAGTGTCGGAGGTTCTTCTATTGATGGTTTTGGTGGAGTGGTCAATGGGCGATCTAGAGGTTCAAATCTTAGTCGATAACTCTGTTTATGAGGCGGATTGGCCTCAAGGCTAGCCACCGTCTCTTGTAAGTGCTCCAAATCGGTCTCTTTGTCCATATGACCAATTAAGCAGGGTTTTAATAGGTCATCATCATTATGGAACAGAAAATACTCAACAGAAGCATGATCAACAATATCAATAGCATAACAAGTAGGGGTAGGGGAAGAATGCCTCATTACTTGATATATATTAAAAGTAACCTGATCATCCCCTACTCTAAGTATGAGCTTACCATTTGCGACATCAATTAAAGCTTTACCCGTATTAAAAAATGGGCGTCCCAAAATCAGCGGCATCTCGACGTCCTCTTCCATGTCCAATACTATAAAATCCACCGGAAAGATGAACTTATCAACTTTGACTCGTACGTCTTCTACCATCTCCCTTGGGTACTTAATGGATCGGTATGCCAATTGGAGAATGACGGTAGTCGGTTTTCGTTCTCCAAGCCCTAACTTCCTGAAAAGAGAAAAAGGAAGGAGATTAATACTCGCTCCTAGATCGCAAAGAGCTTTAGAAAAAGTAAGGGAACCAATTGTGCAAGGAATCGAGAAACTCCCTGGGTCTTTAAGCTTAGGGGGAAGTTTATTCTGAAGTATCGCGGAACATTCCTCGGTGAGTGCAACGGTTGCATGTTCTTCAAGCTTGCGTTTGTTCGAAAGAATTTCCTTGAGAAATTTAGCATAGCTTGGCATTTGGAGAATAACATATGCAAAAGGAATGTTAATGCGCAATTGTTTAAACATTTCTATAAATTTGAGAAATTGAGCATCAAGTTTCCTCCTTTTTAGTGCCAAAGGAAAAGGTGGCCGTGGCTGTACAGGTTCAGGAGCGGTGTGGGATGCCGATTCGCCATTTTCAGAAACAGGTAACTGTGCCGTGGCATTGGACCGCGGTTTGGTGGTGTGCCGCGGTCCCGCGCCGCGATCTTGTTCTGAGAATAGCTTGTCCGAGATGGTGTGCCGCGGTTGAGAGCATGTGGTGACTCATCCGCCGTACCCCGATATTGTTCATTGGAAATGAGTTGAAGAATAGCCGGTGAGATTGTAAAATTGTTTGCTTCTACCGTGGGTAGTACGATAGCGCCAGCGGCTCCATGAACAGTGGGTTGCATATAATCACGTAAAGGACGGGGAGCTTGCTCTTGTCTTTGTGCTAATGTGGCAGCAACAGCGGTTTGAATTCCCGGGTCCTCAAAATTGACGGGATTGTTCCCTTCCATTGCCTCAAATTGATTCTCGTTTTGGCTTTGTGCTCGTCTTCTTCTATTGAAAGTGCGCTCGATCTCGGAATCAAAATCTTCAAGGTTTCTTTGAGTTGTGCGGGTCATGCACTACTCAAAGAAGTCAACCTAACAATAGAATCAAAACAACCAAATTTAAAACGCAAAAACAACAACTTTTAACATAAAAACAGCAAACCAAAATGCAAAAACAGTAACTTAAAAAGCAAAAACAGCAACTTAGTCATAGAATAGATAAGTGCATTACAATATCAAATAACGCAATTGTCCCCGACAATGGCGCCCAAAACTTGACACGCGAAATCCTAGCAAGTATACTAGGTCGTGCGAAGTAATAAAGTGGACTATTTAGCCCGGGGTGTATCGTCTCCACAGGGACAATTGGATTCAATGCTCATAATTGCTATAGTACCTATTTCTAAGCTAAATCAATTTATAAAATGATAGGTGTTTAGACTATGAAAATAACTAAAGATAACTAAAATGATTATCAAGGTAATAAATCAAATGGGAAGAAGTGATTGGGTTATGATCCTACTATGTTCTATTCTATGTTCTTGAACTTTCAATTATCCGGATTTTTGGAACGCTCTTGCTATGGCGAAACCCCCTAATGTATTTATTATTCAATCTCTTGAAATAACAAGCTTATATTAGTTAACAACTTCCTATATCTCTATAGTGAAGATTGAATTAACTAACATGCATTTAGGTTCAAAGGAATTCCTTGTTTACGAAGATCCTACATTCAATCGGGTCATCTTATCACAAAAAGCCACACAACGCAATCAATTCTATCTCTAGTCAATTGTTACGTTATGATGTTTCATTTTTCGATCTCCCTTTATCTATATCCTCTCGGTCTCAAGACAAAGCATTATATCAAACACATGGTGATCATTCATGTGAAAGCATTAAGCATAAAATCAAACATGTAACAAGAATGTAATAAATCCGGAAATTAATCATTCATTTAAACACAAAACATCACAAAGTATTCACATAACCCAACCACAAAGATGCTTAGCTCATACTTACAATAACAAATAATTCAACAATTCTATAAGACATAGTTGATAAACTAATCAAAGAGAAAGAGTTGAATTACTCCCTATTACAAGGTATGAATCCAAGCTTTGATGATGAAAAATGGCTCCTCAAGCTTCCTTGGGCCTCCCTATGGCTTCCCTATCTGTTTTTAGAACAAGTCTCTGTGTTTTTCAAGAGAAAAGTGTGTTATAAAGGAAGAAAACGGCGGACTTAAAATTAGGGCAACGGGGGAATCGGACCGCGGCACACATTATTAGGTGACCGCGGTCCGGATGGCAAGTAGTGCCGCGGCACAGCGCCGTGGTCCAATTGGCGAGTATTGCCGCGGTTTGAGCCGAGGTCCACACAGGCGCCGAAGAGTCATTAATGGGCCGCGGCATTGTGCCGCCGTTTTCTGGGCACCAAAGGCCGCGGTTCCGTGCCGCGGTCCTATTCGGATTTCTGAGTTTGGCATTGCACCGCGACTGCGGTCTTGCTCCGGGTCCTGTGCCGCGGTCCAGATTGGCAGATTCATATTTTTCTTTCTTTTTTCATCTCTTGTTCGGCCTTCTTACTCGATAATCAATCTATTTGACTTAAATTCCTACACACATGAAATTGAAACAAATCAAAGCACTATGCGGGATTTTCATTGCTAAATTATGACGAAAATACCTAAATCAAAAGGGTAAAAACTTGTAAAATGTGAACTTATCAGGGAGCCACCTACGGCCACCTCTAGAGTCCCGACACTTGGAAACCATTTGGTATGTGTTGAAAGGTGTGAAGTCTCCTGCTGGTATGGGATAATGGGGAGACAGAACACAATCGTTTCACATGAGTTCTAAATTACACAAGTTACTATATTCGTTCTTACTTCATTTGGATACTCGATTGTACACCCGTCTGATATCTTTATTGATTCATTTACTTGCCTATATATATGCTTGTTTTTGTTATAATCTTCAGATGCAGATTCTACCTAAAATATCACTAGTACAGAAATGGCCTGTTACAGCGCACATTTTACAGCGGTTTTTTGAAAACCGCTGAACGGAGAGACTTATTACAGCGGTTTATAACTGAACCGTTATAAATGAAACTAAGTCGGAACCTATTACTGCGGTTTTTTATAAAACCGCTGTAATAGGACTAAACCTATTACAGCGGTTCGGTAAAAAACCGCTATTATAAGTTGAATCGAAAAAAAAATAAAACAATTTAACAGCGGTTCAATATTGAACCGCTGTAACTGATTCAAGTTAGTTACAGTGGTTCAATACAGAACCGCTTTAATTGTTAATTAAAAAATAAATAAAAAAATTTCCCCCCCATTTTTCCCCCCAAAACCGACTCCACCCTCATTTCTCTCTACTCTCTCTCTCTCCTCTACTCTCTCACTCTCTACTCTACTCTCTCTCTCACTCTCCGCCCCCGGCCCACCCCCGCCCCCCAAGTCGCCGCCGGTCCGCCACTACCACAATCCGCAGCCGCCGCCGCCGTCGCCCCTCTCGATTTTCTCTCTCATTCTCGATCTCTCTTCTCGGTCTCTCTCTCTATACTCTACTCTCTCTCTATACTCTCTCTCACTCTCAAGATAACCCCGCCCCCGTCCCCTAGCCACCACCCCAAACCGCCGCTCCTCTTCGGCCGCCTCCTCCTCCGCCGCCGCCTCACCGCCGCCTCCGCCTCCGCCGCGCCGCGGCCTCCCTACCCACCAATCACTCCTCCTCCCTCTCTTTATAGGTATATATATATATATATATATGTTATATATATATTATGTATATATTTTAGGTTAATGTTTGTATATAGGTGTTGGGGTTTTGTGATTTAATTTATATAATATTGGTTATGTGTTAATTTGTTGTTTGTTATATATTTATGTTGTGTTAATAAGGATTTTGTGATGTATATAATGTGGGTTATATGTTAATTTGTTAAGTATTGTTATATAATGTTAATTAGGATTTTGTGAATTATTGTTATATATATTTGTTAATTAGGATTTTGTGATGTGTATAATGTGGATTTAATTTATGTTTTTGTTAATTATATAATGTGGGTTTTTGTGATATATATGTTATTTTAATTAAGGTTTATTGATTTTTGGATTTTTGATTTATGTTATGATATGTTGGTATTATATATGATTGGATTGTTGTTGTATTGTTTTGTTGACATTGTTTAATGCATTCATGGTATTTGTGCATCACGTCATGTCACAACGAACATTTATACTTGAGATTTACATATTTTTGTGAAAATAATTATATCGTGATGCTTTAATTTATTTGTAGTTTTATGTGATTTATTTGGATCCAATGTGATCAATATTTATAATATGATGCTTTATTTGTAGTTTTTTTATGTGATCTATGTGATCCAACTGGTGATCAATATTTGTAGTTGCTAGCTAGAAATTTTATGTTTTATGTGATCCAACTGGTGATCAATATTTTGTATCATTTTGTGTTCGTTGTGGGTGAAAGATTAGAATGTTGGGTTTGTTGTGGTTGAAATTGGTAGTATTTTTTGCGTCGTTACCCTGTTGAGATTTTAGCGGATCGTAAAATTCGACTTTTGTTGGTTACAACCAATTGGGAAGATTAAGTCGAGAACTTGGTAGAAATATTTGCGTCGTTACTCTGCCGAATTTTTTATAGAATAAATTAAAAATAAATTTATTTAATTAATTTAACTATCAACTGATATTAAAATTATTTAATTTAATTAATTGAGAATTTAGATGGATCGAAGTTGGATTGTAGCGGATCGTATGTCGGAGCAATATGGGAAAGGGGTGAAAGAATTCATAGACTTTGCTGTTGAGCATGCATCGGATCCGACTAGGATTAGTTGTCCGTGTTTACGTTTTTGTTTTGGAAAGAGAATTAGTCCACGTGACTTGGAAGATCATTTGGTGTGTAATGGAATTGATAAAAGCTACACACGATGGACAAGACACGGTGAAAGCAGTGGCACCTCAGCTGATTTGGGTGATACATCATATCGATCAGTAGATTTTGACATGGATGACTGTGAGCATGATCGTTTGGAGGAGATGACCAATGTGATTGAGGAGGATTTGCGAAATTGTCCCAAGATGTTCGACAATTTGACAAGTGATTCAAAGACACCCCTGTACAGTGGTAGTAATTTCACAAGATTGAAAGCAGTCCTAAACCTCTACAAGTTAAAAGCTAACAATGGGTGGAGTGATAAGAGTTTCACAGACTTACTTGGTCTATTAAAAAGTATGTTACCCGATGATAATGTGTTACCTAATCGTACTTATGAGGCTAAGAAGATGTTAACTGCAATTGGCATGGGATATGAGAGGATACATGCTTGTTTCAATGATTGCATCTTGTTTAGAAATGACTATGCACCATTGAAGGTGTGTCCGAAATGTGGCACCTCACGGTACAAGAAGAATGGATCTGCTCCTGTCAACACAGCATGGTATTTGCCCATAATACCTAGATTTAGACGCATGTATAGTAGTGAAGCGTTTGCCAAGGACTTGACATGGTATGCTGATAGAAGGGTTGAAGAAGGGATTGAAGATAACAAGATTAGACATCCTTCAGATTCTCCTCAATGGAAAAAGATTGATAATGATTTCCCTGAATTTAGGGAAGAACCAAGAAATTTACGCCTTGTATTGGCTACAGATGGCATGAACCCACATGGCTTGCAAAGTAGCTCACATAGTACATGGCCGGTGATTTTGATGATCTACAACCTACTCCCTTCGCGATGCATGAAGCGAGAGCATATTATGATGCCTATACTAATTTCCGGGCCGAAACAACCTGGAAATGATATAGATGTCTACTTGGCCCCTTTAATTGAGGATTTGAAGGAGTTGTGGGAGACAGGTATTAAAGTGTATGATGGGTTTAGAAAAGAGAGCTTCAATCTCAGAGTTATGTTGTTTGGTACAATCAATGATTTTCCAGCAAGAGCTAATTTCGAGGGATATGGTGTACATGGGCAATGTGCATGCCCCATATGTGTCAAGAGTACAGATCAATATAGACTCCCACACTCTCAGAAATATGCATTCCAAGGGCATCGAAGATGGTTGAATCAAGAACATCGATATCGCCGGTGGAAGAAAGCTTTCAATGGGAGCATAGAAGAATGTCGAGCTCCTAAGTGTTTGACCGGTGAAGAGGTGTTTGAGAATGTAAAAGACTTGGATATCAAGTTCGGAAAGACTTTTGCATGCGGCCTTGCGAAAACTGGGTGGAAAAAAAGGTAAATTTTTTTTGAGTTGCCGTATTGGAAATCTTTACATGTTAGACATTTTCTTGATATAATGCATATTGAGAAAAATGTATTTGATAGTGTCATTGGTACTCTTCTAAATGTGCCCGGTAAGACAAAAGATGGAGTAAAGGCAAGGTTGGATTTAGTTGAAATGAAGATAAGAGGTAAATTGGCACCAACAATGAAGGGAAAACGTACTTATTTAGCTCCAGCAGCTTACACACTATCTAGAAAAGAAAAAATTGCATTATGTGAGTTTCTTTGTGGAGTGAAAGTTCCAGAAGGGTATTCTTCAAACATTAGCAGTCTTGTATCAATGAAGGACTTGAAGCTAAAGCATATGAAGACTCATGATTGTCATGTAATCATGGATCATTTGCTACCAATTGCTTTACGGGCCATTCTGCCAAAAAAGGTGAGAGAAACGATAACTAGATTGTGTTTCTTCTTCAAAGCAATGTGGAGCAAAGTGTTTGATCCTGAACAATTGCCTGCACTTCAGAAACAACTTGTCCTCACTTTGTGTGAGCTTGAGATGTATTTCCCACCTGCGTTTTTTGATATAATGACTCACCTACCTATTCACTTGGTTAGAGAGACACAACTTTGTGGACCAGCTTTTATGAGATCTATGTATCCGACTGATCGTTATATGAAGGTATTGAAAGGCTATGTGAAAAATCGTAGCCGGCCGGAAGGTTGCATTGTTGAGCGGTACATAGTTGATGAAGCTATTACATTTTGCACAGAATATCTGAATGATGGTAATGTTGCAGAGCGTCAAAAGTCTCCTGTTGTGGGGGGGGGGGAGGGGGGGAGGGAACAGAAGGAGAAAGCGTAATTGGAAAGCAATTAGTGAGTGTTCCTAGCACACAAAAGGATCAGGCACACCTATATGTGCTCCACAACACCGATGAGGTTGAGCCATATGTTGAAGAGCACAAGGACCAACTTAGGAGAATAAATTCAAGTAAAAATGAAAGTTGAATTTCAAGAGAATATAACAAGAGTTTTATCGATTGGTTCCGAAAGTGTATTCAAGAGAAACAAAACGAGAATTCACTTTCAGTTTCAGATAAATTGGCACGGTTGTCGGTGGGCCCGGGCAGATTCGTATTTTGTCATTCGGGTTATCGTATAAATGGTGTCATGTTTTATACAAAAGACCAAAATGAACGGAGTACAATGCAGAATAGTGGGGTGAGTCTTGTAGCTGAAGCAATGCATATCTCAAGTGCGAAAGATAATAGCCCTATCTATGCCACTTTACCATATTATGGGGTGATTGAACATATATGGGAGCTGGATTACAGTTGGTTTCGGGTCCCTGTATTTGGGTGTAGGTGGGTTGACCATAAAAATGGTGTCGATGATAGTGAAATAGGTTTTACTCGAGTAGACCTTAAAAAGGTGGGATACAAAGATGAACCTTTTATTTTGGCATCTCAAGCTAAACAAGTGTTTTTTGTCACCGATCCCGTCGATAAGGGGTGGTCCATTGTTTTATCGGCAAACAAAAATACTTGTATTGAGGATGATGGCCTATATAATGAAGATGATGGAGGAACTCCTATCTTAGGTGGTTCACAATCCACAAATAGTGACGGTGACTTGGATATCAGTGATGATGAATTGTATATGCGAGAAGATCACCAAGAGGGAATATGGATTAATCCATCTGTTCGTCGGCGTACTAAACAAAATGGTCGTACTGAGGGATCACAAAAGACTAGTAAACCAGCGACAAAAAGAAAACGATGAAAGGTATTAGAACTTATTAGATAATTATATGAGTATTTGATAATTATATGAGTAACTTATTTGAACTCTTTTGTTAAGTATGCAATTAAAGTGTAAATTTTATTTGAACTTATTTGATAATTATTTGAACGCTTGTAATATTATATTAGTGAATGAGTTACACTAACTTCTGTATTTTTTTGCTTTTGTAGGTCGATACCGTATACCACCACAGTCACCCTCTTCTCCGCCACCACCACGACGACCACCACCAATGTAAGCTTATCAATATTTGGTTTTGTACTTTTGGATGTGATTTATATGATCGAACTAGTTAATGATGTGATTAATGCATATATATTTGTTTGCGTTTGTTGTTGTTGAAATATTTGAGTTTTGGTGGTTGCAAGGTTGGGGGGAAAGATTAAGTCGAGAACTTGGTAGAATTTTTTGCGTCGTTACTCTGCTGAATTTTTTCTAGAATTATGGGCATTTCTTAATTAGCACTATTTATATATTTGGTATATGAATCTAACTTCTGTATTTTTCACTTTTGAAATCTTGTAGATGGATTCTGGAGGTGATGCAAACAAAAATGTTGAAACTGAGATACGTAGAGGTATTACAGCAATGAAGAAAGTAATAAATGCCAAAAGTAAAGGCATAAAGCTCCAAGTTGGTTGGAACGAGTATGGTCAGATTGACCCAAATAAATCAAATTTTGTTGGTTACATTGGCGTGATAGCTCGTGACGGGGTCCCTATTACTATTAATGATTGGCGACATGTCTCTGCAGCAATAAAATATGCCATTTGGAATGAAATAGCTGTAAGTTAGTTATTATATATATATTATGTTTTTAATTGGTAAATGTAGTTCTTTTTTGTCTAAATTATAATTTTGTATATAATTTATTGTTTGTTTTTATAGTTGGCCTTTGATATTGACGAAAGTAGACAGAAATTCGTCTTAGCCGAGGCTGGGAAGCTAGCTCGAAACTATAGGAGCTACTTGAGCAGAATCTGGGTAGAGGATGATGATGGGAACATTAATTCAAGCCCACCCGAAAAATATCGTATTTCTCAAGAAGACTGGACAGAATTTGTAAAAGTACGCCAAAGTGATTATTTTAAGGTAATTATTTTAATTTATGGTTTCATTTTAATTTATTTGAAACTATATACATTGACTAATGCCTTGATTATATAATGAACAGCAACTACGTAAGGACAATTCTGAAAGAGCAAAGGACCCTGAATATCCTTACAGGGCATCACGTCTTGGATATGCTCAACTGGAGCATACTGAGGTACGTAGTTCGTTACAAGTTTTAATTCTAATCAAATTTCCTTACAAATTTTCTAATCAAATTTCCTTAATTACAAATTTCCTAATCAAATTTATTTCCTTGCAAATTTTCTTATATAGAAGCAAAAAAGAAAGGATGCTGGGTCAGATGTCACAGAGGTGACACGAGCACTAGTGTGGAGGGTTGCACATTCTAACAGCCAGAACAACATTGATAATGCCAATGTTAAAAGAGTAGTGGAATCAATTGTGAGTTATTTGCAATTTTAGTTATACAGTATGTTGTATGTTTTTTTAAAAATAATTTTAAAATAACAAATTTCCCTAAATTTTTGTATTTTTTAAATGTATTATTACAGGAAAGCTTATCACAGGAGGGTAGCCACAGTGGACCCGAGAGGACCCACAATGATACCCTGGCTTTAGCTCTTAAAAAGAAGGAGCATCCGGGTCGAGTTAGGGGTGTAGGCTTTGGGGTATCACAAAAAGATTACTTTTCGGATTCAAAGCCTTCAAAAAATGTGGTGATTGATAGCTTGCAAGGCACGGTTCAAATGCTCACTCAATCACTATTAGAATTGCGACGCGAGTTTGACGAGCATAGGGCGTCTGCGTCGCAGCAGCCACATACAGAAGAGGCGGTTTCTTTGAAAGATAGCTGCCCAGAAATGAAAAACCTACCTCAGGTAATTAATGATATGAATTTGTTTAGTGATAACGTAACTTTCAATCCTATATTTCTGTATAATATACAAAATTTTCTAATATAATGGTATATATATATATATATAGGATGTCTTGCAGTGTCAATTAGCACTTACTACACCGTCTTATCGTTTGGTGGCTAGAGGAAAAATGTACAATCGACCAGAGGATAGAACATTGCATACATGTCCATTAGCCTCCCACCTCGTGAAAGTGACGATTGACATTGCAATTGAAAGTGTTGCACCCCTACCATTCCCTCTCGATGATGAAGGAGAGTTCACAGTATCCGAGGTTGTGGGATATTTGGTTGCTTGGCCTAAGAGTCTTGTCATTGTCAGTGATGCATCGGTACGTAATTATTAATAGCTAGTCATTAATAAATTATAACAATTGTTTAATGTTAATAAATATACTTTCATTGATAACGCCCACGTTTTGAATTCTTTTGCTTCTAGTCTCGCGGAAAATCCAAATCATCAGTAGGAAAAAGTAAATCAGTGACGACGAAGCACTCACATGTCAAAAATACACCTCTAGTGGCCAACCCTCCTTCTCTAGTGGCCAACCCTCCTGCTCCAGTACACCCTCATTCACTTGCAGTTCTTGATAGGTTCTTTCAGATGATGGCTGCTGAAAATACTATCCGGATACACATGCCCGTGGAAATCTTCAATATCCCCTTTCCAGAATATATTGGGCGGGAGGAGATCAGTCACTTTCTGCATAAACAACAGATAGGAGCCTCTATCATTTCTGCTTACATCAAGTAAGTTTTTAAATATTAATTAATAAAAAGTAAGCTTTTAATTAAATTATTTTACTGAAGTAATTTGAACTATGTTTATTTTTGTGACACAAATTTATTTTATGCTTAATTGTAGGTGTTTGTGGGTTAATCACGTGGTCCCCGAACAAAAACAAAATAAATTCGGGTTCCTTAGCCCACATTCTATATCTGCAGGAGCAGGAATTACTCCCCTTCAGCGTGTTGACCAATCGCAATATATAGCAAATACTATGATAGCTAGTGCACAGCGGGAGGGGAAGTTGTTTATTGCACCTTACAACTCCGGGTGAGCTACTAAAGAGACATTGTTCACATGTCAAACATTTTTTACGTTGGGATAACTAATTTTAAATCTATCTTTTGAATATGCTGATTAGGGGGCATTGGTTGTTGCTCGTGATTGATCCAATTCAAGAGATCGTTTATTATTTGGATTCTGTGTACGGCGGTGATCCAAATAACCGACGTGATATGAAAGATATGATCAATCAGTAAGTTTTATCATTCAATTAAATGTCCATTATATTTAATATTAAGTTTAAAGTATATATATTATAACTAGATTTCATATATATATATATTTGCTTGATATTGACATATTTCCTTGTTTTTTGATGTTTTCAACAGCGCTGTGTTGATGTTTCGAGCAAATAACAACAACCAAAAGATCAAATCAAAAAACAAGGCCTGTAAATGGAGTTGTATAAAGGTTAGGGTAATTATATTATTTTAATTATAGTTTCAAGAAATTATTCGTATAAAAGTTATTTGTTCTAATACAATTTTGATTTGAATTTAATTTGTAGTGCCCCATTCAATTAAATGAGATAGATTGTGGCTTCTTCGTCATGAAATTCATGAACGATATTATTAGACACGGAGAATCTATAATCCCACCGATGGTATGCATAATCCTAATTAATATTAATCAAATTCTAATGTCGCTTTTAAGTTATTAAACATTTTTGTTGGATTTTAATATTTGTCTTGCAGTACTTTGTTGATTGTCAGTACGCCATTTACACTATAGAGCAACTTGATGAAGCACGTTCTGAATTGGCACAATACATTTTTAAATGCGCTTTTGATATGCCGGCGGTGTAAGTTGTAAATTATTGTAAATTTTTATTTGATTTAAAAGTGGTGATTAGTTTATATTGGTTTATTGTAAATTAAACTCGTTATCATTTGTAATTATTGCAGATTATTATTTCGTGAATGAAATTAATTTAGGATTTTAATTTATTGTTTTTGTTGAGCAATTGGTTTGTTTTATGTGATTTAAATTTTGAGCTTTTGGGAAGGATAGAGCTAGCTGAAATTATAATAAAAAAAAGAAAAAAAAAAAGTTCGACTGTTACAGCGGTTCAATAACGAACCGCTGTAACAGAATTAAAAAAAAAAATTAATTAAAAAAAATGGTGACCTGTTACAGCGGTTCCTTTCCGAACCGCTGTAATAGTTGAATTTTTTTAATTATATTATTTATTTTTTTGGTTTGTTACAACGGTTTGTTATTGAACCGCTGTAATAGGTCGTATTTTACAGCGGTTAAAAACCGCTGTAATAGGGAACTTACCAATTACAGCGATACGTATTACAGCGGTTAAAACCGCTGTAATAGTGAAAAAAAACCCGTTGTAACAGGCCTTTTCTGTAGTAGTGTATAAAAGGTAAAGCAAACTGTTATCCTACCTCACTGAGTCATTCAGGCTCACCCCTCCTTCTTTCTTCCCTTTCAGATAAGTTTAGTATGTCGAATATGCAGGGAGGAATGAGGTGTAAAGGAAGCATTGGTTCGTTGGTATTAGAGGCAGTTCTGTTTTGGGATGTATAATTGGATATGTAAGATTCATGAGAATTTTTTGTTGATTTATTTGGAATGTGAAAGTTTAATTTCAGTAGATAAAGATTCAGTATAGTTCTGACGCTTAGCACTGGCTCAAGAAAGGATGGTCTCCTAGATCAAGCTAGCATCCCGGTGTGGCGGGCCACCTTGGCCAGTGGGTGCCACAGTTGGTGGTATCAGCACTTGGGTTGTTAGTACCCGAGCTATACTAAGTTAAGATCGTAGAATCTGATATGAGGTTGTGATTGGTTGATCTTAGGAGATGTGTTTTTGATAATTAGATATATAAATAGACTGGCGGAATAAGGGAGATATAAGATGTGAGAGTCTCATCAAAGTTAATATTGAGGATGACATTAAGTTATCATTAGTACATGGTGTTTCCTTAGAATTATCATTTGTATGCTCGAAAATTTTTGGCTATGTTTGGTCATGTTTTGGGATGACATTTTGGTGAGAATTATTGGTGAGAAAATTATGGGGACACATGCGTGTTTGATGAGATTGCGTTTGGTTTTACTTTGGGAGTTGGTTTTTGGTTGTTTTTTTTGGTGAGATAATGTTTGGTTTTGTTTCCAGAAGCAACAAAAGTTGTTGTAGCAGTCAAATCATTAAACTTTTGTCTGTTAGAGAGGAGAGAGAAGAGAGAGAGCACATAGAGAGGAGTATAGGGACAAAGTAGGTGTAGAAAGATGGAAAATAATTCTTATGTTTTTTTTTTACCAAAAAAGTAGAGTATTTTTTACCAAATATTTTGTGAACCAAACATGGTTTGGTGAGAATTTTGGACCAAACATGGTACAGAAACATAACAAACATTGCCTTCATCTCTAGAATTACCTCATTTGGATGTTTAGTAGAGACAACTCCAGTTATCCATGGCTATAGGGTTAGGTCCCTCAGTCCCACATAATGTAATCGATTATGATTTAAACATCTTTCCTCTCGAACAATAGTATTGGTAGGTCAGTATTCAAATTGTGGTAGATCTTTGTTGGGATTGTCACCCAACATGAGATTCACTACAATTATAGTATTGATTTTAGAACCGAACCTAAGTTGACAATAAGGAATGTTTTTCCTTTCTCTAAAGGGTTAGAATTCTGGTACTTTCATTAGTTTAGTGGTAACTACGAGTGGATTCGAATACGTTCATATATCCCTCGAACCAATTCAAGTTATTTGAAATTTGTCATTTTGAGATTTTTGCTCATTTGAATTACCTTGAACCACCTCTTGGCGATTTTCTAAACTCTTATACATTGTATCCTTTCTACAAGTTTATTATTTCTTGGTGTTCTTGACTTTTGAAGCACCTTCATGTCCCCAGACTAATCATTGCTGAACTGAACACCTTGTCATGCTTAATATTTGTAACTAGAATTAGTATTGCTCTTAATTCTTGAAACTCGTATGCATTGAAATTCCTTTTATTAACTATGGTTTGGCCCTCTAACTATATCTTTGAAGATAATGAGTATTCTTGAATACGAAATACAGTTGTATACATTTGAGGACCCTTCTACTTGAGCAAGTTTTCTCAACCACTTGTTTCTTCTTTGAATTTGGGGACCAAATTCTCCTAAGGAGGGGGGATTGTAATACCTCGATTTATCTCAATCTTAGTTTTATATAATCCTATTTTTATCTATTAGTTTCACTTTTGAAAAGTTAAACTACCCGATTGGGCTATTTTACAATTTTTCAAAATTATAGGGGCTAATGTACAAATTTTATAATTTCAGAGTTGGACCCCACTCGTTATAATTCAACAATTCGACATAGATATTATTTACTTCAAACTATCATAAATTCATCAAAACACTTTTGACCTATGTAAATATAGTTTTCTACTTTACGTTTTGATGTGCCCGTAACCGAACCTCTTACAACTCGTTGTAAACTCTCATGTTCGGAATTTTATTGAACTTATTTGATTCCTCAATAGATCTTAATGACACCCATTCACTTGGTGGAATAAGAAAAGTGGGTCAATCGTGTATATCATCTTTATAGTAGTACGCAATTGAATTTAGTCAAAGTTCAAGGGCCCCATTGCAAATATTTGGTTGGTGACACTTTTCCTACACAATGGCTGATTTATTGACACCTGAGCACAATTTTATACATATCATTACCATATTTTAGTAAGCATACAAGATAAGATAAGAGAATGATATAGTCAAACCACCTCATCCATAACCTCTTTATGTTGTCCTTACACCTCAACACCGCCCCCCCCCCCCCCCAATAGCCTTATTTTTGCCAACACCTCACCTCATTACATGAATCTAGAGACCTCAAAAACCCCTTCATTTCAAGCTTAGAAGTAACCTTTTGCTGAAAAACCGAAACAAGAAACCTTTCAAAAGATATGTTTCTCAACTTTAACAAGAAACGCAGATTGTGCAGTGTTGGTATAACTCCAATTTGAGAGGCCAAATGATATCCAAATTGAGTGTAACCAGTCTTGACATCTTCCTACGAGGTATAGTAACACCATGGTGGTTTTATTTTCTATCTAGAAGTTCGGAGGTGCTCACAAAGTCCATCTAACCGTGACACATCTGCACTGAGCCAAAATATGCTACTAGGAGAGTTTTGGCTAGCTTTGAATTGGAAATTGATTCCTTCACCTATATAAGTGATAGGTAATGATTTAACACACCATTAGAGATATATTATTATATATTGTTGATTTGTTGCCTTGGTAATTAGATTCTTGCATACAAGTCATGAGTCAGGTGTTCTAGAATTACAGTTTCTGAAGTTGATTTTAGGGCTTTGTTTATGTGACCCAAATGAGCGAATTTATTTATGTTAAATTTTAGGGATACACTTGTATGGGTTATTAACGTATCCGAAACATTTGGTAAAGATTTAAGGTCTGTGGTATTTTCTATAATTGTTTGAATGAAACGGCCAGGTGCTATTCGGCAAGTTTAAGAAAGTTTCAGTTTGAAGCTTAATTTTCATATTTAGATATTTTTATTTATTTCGATTATTTCAATGTACACTTATATATGTGTTTAGAGTATGTTCTGAAAATTTGGGAATTTTTCAAGGAACAGGGGATCTTATAAAAATATTTGAAATCAGACAGTCGGTCCTGGAAAAATATTTTCGTGCAGCCAAGTTTTCTTGATCAAATTCCAACTTAACAAAGTCAATTAACTCTGATATTTTTTTTGAATGTTTTTAAAGGTTTGCTCTCTGTTTTTGCCAAAATTTAGAGTAAAATCATATTTTGAAAATTTATGAGAATTTATGAGAATTTTCTTAGTGAAGTTGCGCCCATAAGTAGATTGAGGCTTGTGGAACTAGATTGCCTAAATGTCTAGATTCACTATATTTGTAGTATGAATTGCTTTATGTGGTTGGGTTATAAAGTATTATAGCTTGAGATTATTATAATATGTTTGGACCACCGGATACTTTCGTTATTCCGAGACACGAGGCGACGACATCGGATTGTAATAGTGAGGGTTTCTCTTTTCCTTGAAACTCTTTAATTGCTTTACCTACTTGTAATTGTCTTGTTTTGCTCTACAAATATCTTATCGGTATCTTGATGTTTAGTTCGTGATGATTGTTGATTCCTTAATATCTCGTTCGGTTCAATACATCATTATTCTCGATGATGATTTCTTTCGCGTCTATAGTACATGGTTTGCCTCGAAATGGTCTTCGGTCTAATCGTTGTCAATTTCCATAAGTCTTATCGTACGAATATCGAATCAATATATTCTTAAGACATTGAGACCATTGTACTTTTTGGCTCTACTTTTTCGGCTAAGGAAGCTAAGTTCTATACGGGACAAAGTTCTACGCCGTGGGAGCCTCCTCTTGAGGCTTCGACGCAAAGTGCTACACGGAGGGAGCCACCTCTTGAGCCCGTAGGAGCCACCTCTAGAGTCCCAATGTCCAGCATCCATCCGCGATATGTCCCTTTTCTTGATGTAAAGCTTTGACTCGTAAAGATAGGGTGAAGGGAGCTAAGTGCTACGTTGTGGGAACCACCTCTTGAGGCTTCGGTCCAAAGTGCTACACGGCGGGAGCCACCTCTAGAGTGCTGACACCTATAGATTAGTGACACCTATAGAGTCCTTCACAGAGTTGTTCTCTTCGTTCTTACTTCGTTTGGATACTCGATTGTTCGCCCGTATGATATCTTGATTGATTCATTTACTTGCCTATATATATGCTTGTTTCTGTTATAATCTTCAGCTGTAGATTTCACTTAAAATTTAAAAGGTAAAACAAACCGTTAGCCTACCTCACGAGTCATTCGGACTCACCCCTCCTCCTTTCGTCTTTTTCAGATAAGCTTAGTATGTCAGATATGAAGGGAGGAATGAGGAGTAAAGGAAGCATTGGCTCGTTGGCATTAGAGGGAGTTCTGTATTAGGATGTATAATTGGATATGTAAGATTGATGACAATTTATTGTTGATTTATTTGGAATGTGAAAGTTTAATTTTAGCAGATAAAGATTTGGTATAGTTTTGACGCTTAGCGCTGGCTCGAGAAAGGACGGTCTCCAAGATAGACCTAGCATCGCAGTGTGGTGGTATCCACGAAGTGAAAAATATAATTATAGAACAACTGGTTTCTAAAACAAAAATTTCCATACCTGTTGCACCTTTTCCAAAGTTAGGACACTCCTTCCTCCAGTGGCTTAGCTCACCGCAGTGAAGGCACCTATCCGTTTTGTTTGGCCCTTCGCTCTACATCACTTTTAGAGCTTTACCCTTTCCTTTGTCAATCTTTCCATGTGGGCCCGGAGTGCTAGTAGGTTTCTTAGCCTTCTTTTTAGGCTTAGAAGTGATGACTAAGGCTTCCTCTCACTACTACAGAAATGACCTATAACAGCGGTTTTTTTGGGCCTATTACAGCGGTTTTGAACCGCTGTCATAGGTACCGCTGGCATAGGTCAAAACCATATGACAGCGGTTCCGGAACCACTGTCATAGGTCACCCTATGACAGCGGTTCTATAGAAACCGCTGCAGTAGGGTGACCCTATGACAGCAGTTTCGGCAGAACCGCTGTCATAGGGTCATTTATTCAAAAAAAAAAATTAAATTGGACCCTATGACAGCGGTTCCGGCTGAACCGCTGTCATAGGGTGGTTTATTTTATTTTTTTAAATTTTATTTTATCGTTTATAATGTTGCCATGTCGGAATGACACGAAATTCGCACGGTCATAGAGAAACGGCATTCTGAACAAAACGCAAGACAAAGTAATAAAACGCGTATTTGAGGCCTTAAACGATCTCGGATGGCTAAAATCACGAGAGCACAAGAAAAGTCTTGCGTTTTGTTCAGAATGCCGTTTCTCTATGACCTTGTGAATTTCGTGTCATTCCAACATCGCAAAATTTCAACCGAGAAATATTTTCATAAATACACAAATATACGTACACCCATCAACATATACACAAATATACATACACCCATCAACATATACACAAATATACATACACCCATCCACATATATACATACACAAATATACACACATCCACACATACACAAATACACCCATTAACATATGCACATATATGCATACACCCATGAACATATACACAAATATACATACACCCATCCACATATATACATACACAAATATTCATACACAAATATACATACACACACATACACAAATACACATACACCCACATATACACAAATATAAATACACCCACACATACACAAATATAAATACACCCACACATACACAAATATACATACACCCACACATATATGCATACAGCCACATATACATACATCTATATATACTCTATGTGTGTGTGTGGGTGTGTGTATATATATATATATTTATATTTATCTAAAAAAAATACCAAAACTAAATGGAAGAAGGCGGCGGCGGCGGAGCAGGGCGGCGTCGGCGGCGGCGGAGGCGGAGGTGGGCGGCGGCGGTCCTATACCGAGAGAAACCGAGAGAGAGAGAACTAGATCTAGAAATCGAGAGAGAAACTGAGAGAGAGAGAAGTAGATCTAAAAATAAAGAGAGAAACCGAGAGGGACGGCGAACGGCGGCGGCGGCGGCGGTGGTGGTGAGAGAGTTGAGAGAGAGAGAGAGAGAGAGTGAGTGAGTGAGAGTGAGAGTGAGAGAGAGGGAGGGCCGGTTTGCAATATACCCGCCCAAAATTTGAACTTTTGGCAGCGGTTCGGCCAAACCGCTGCCAAAAGTTCACTTTGTGGCAGCGGTTCTGCCCGAACCGCTGGCAAAAGTTCACTTATGGCAGCGGTTTGGCCGAACCGCTGCCAAAAGTTCAAGTTTTTTTTTTTTTTTTGACACCTATGACAGCGGTTCGGCTTGAACCGCTGTCATTGGTCCAAACCGAGTGCCCTCTATTACAGCAGTTTTCAAAACCGCTGTCATAGGTGCGCTGTAATAGGACTTTTTTGTGGTAGTGTCTTTTCCCTTTGGGTTCATTTGAGATTGTGCAGTATTAAGCTTGTTCATCAACCCAGCTAAATTGCATTCTATCTCATTGTAATTGAAGTTCATCACAAATTGGGAAAAGAAGTCTGGAAGTGATTGCAAGATAAGGTCATTTTGTAGTTGTGGGTCCATGTTGAAGCCAAGGGCCTCTAACCTCTCAATTTTCAAAATCATTTTGAGTACATGATCCCCAACTTTTTCACCTTCTTTCATCTTGGCTCCAAAGAGCTCTTTCGATATCTCATATCGAGCAGTACGACTATGTTCACCATAGAGCTCCACTAGGTGTGCCAAAATATCCTTCGTCGAGAACATTTTGTCGTGAGATCTCTGCAACTCATTTGTCATTGAGCCCAACTTGTACCCACGAACCTGCACGTTGTTTTTGACCCATTTTTCATGAGCCGCGACTTCATCCTCATTAGCACGTGTTCTTGTGGGCATGGTTGGGATATCAGTATCCAATACATACCACAGTGACTCCATGTTGAGGACTATCCTCAGATTTCGGAGCCAGTCCACATAGTTTGGACCAGTCAAAGTGTTATTTTCAAGTAGTATCGATAACGGACTGATAGTCATTGTTACAGAGATAATAAGAAAATAATTGTAGAAAAGTAAAAAGACTCATTAGATTTTATTATAATTGTTGTTCCAAGTTTACATTAAGAACTTTCAAAATAAACTTGGCTCCCACTATAGTTTTCGAAATTCCACACTCTCACTGTGAAATTCGGAAGTCATCGTTGGAAGGCTTCGTAGTGGTGATTGATTTCTTTAACTAGATTAATAGGTTGCAACCTTTTGCTGGTGTGTGACCTAATTAATCTATTAAAGTGATCTCCAACATCAACCCATCAAATGGATTATTCAATCCCTTTGTCCATTATTCATCAAATCTCAACCTTTTAATAAACTTCAATTAATTTCGCATTAAAATCTAATTTTAATAAAAATTAATCTCCAAGTTCATTGAAATTTATATAACAATAGAAAAATCCAATTTAACTCAAAGTCCAACTTTAATTAACATTAGATTAGACGAAATTAAAATCCTTTTACTAAATAAACTATATTATTTATTTTTGCATTAAAATGCAATTTTAATCTTTGCTAAAAAAAATAAATTCAATTTTAATCAGAAACTAAATAAATATATATTTAATAAATGACCTGGGTCGACCCGTTATAAAACACACTGGTGGGCTCACCGTGTGGCCCAATTACACTGCAGCCCAGTTGCCGTGTAATTGGACTCGCGCAGCGAGCCCAGATATTTTGCACGATGGGCCGCGTTGTGCGGCCCATCTTTCTCGACAGCCCAGCTGCCGAGAAAGATTTGAGCCCATCACGCTGTTGTTCGCGCATAGTAGTGCATATCGCCGGCGTCGCCACCACGGTGACGGGTCGGTGCTGAAATTTGTAATTTTATTTTCATCACATTAAAATTACATAAAATTCAACTTGTATTAATTT
Source organism: Buddleja alternifolia (assembly GCA_019426215.1). NCBI lineage: Eukaryota > Viridiplantae > Streptophyta > Magnoliopsida > Lamiales > Scrophulariaceae > Buddleja > Buddleja alternifolia. The sequence goes on along the minus strand of CM033390.1, from coordinate 47,098,973 downwards.
CTAACGAACGAAAAACTGTGAATCATGCATCCAATATATTTACACGGAAATTATATACGCCGAACTCTGCGACTTGGCTCTGATACCACTTTGGGGAAAATTAACCAAACACAGCGGAAACTAACAGGATCAATCCTGGGGTTTTATCACACGCATGTACGATAGGGATATTGAAACTTTACCCGTTGTAGCGAAGTGGTTGGAGAAACTCACGAATTCATCTTCTTCAACTCTTTCGCGAAACAATCGGACTGATTGCTTGATAATCCGAGCAGTCCAAAACTGCTGCCTCTAAATTGTCTCGCCGAAAAAACCTTGATCAGAAAAATCTCCTCCTTGCTTGGTATAGTGTTTAATAAAACTTATGACCTAGGTATTAACTAATGTGATATATTTATATCACTTAAGTTATAACCTTGAACTTAAGAAGCCCATAGTGGACGTCTACTTAGCCGCCTCACTCGGTCTTGATGTGCCTTTTGGTGCACCAATTTGAGCTTTGTTCAATCCTTTATTTAATTAATTAATTCAATCCAATTAATTAATCTAATTAAAGAATAGATAGGATATTTAATTAATTTTATTTCTTCAAGAACTAATACATCATTTAAATTATAAATGAATTAACTTATTTCATCAAATAATTAATTCCATTTAATTAATTTTAAGTATCTAATACTTAAAATATTACGACAAGAAATATTCAATATTTTCTATCGATTTTTTATTTTTAAGCATGACTCTTTAGCTTTATCTATATTTGGAAATGGAAATTGAATGTGGGTTCCACCTAGCCAGTCAAGCGGTCCACATTGTAACCCAAATAAGATGAAATGATTGGATCAATTTTACCTTTCATATTTTAAATACTGTGTGAATACAAACTCTTCGTTTCCTTATCCCAGTCAAGTGAGAGTCACCGTTTTAGGTCAAACTCAAACTCAAACTCACTAACTTGACTCTATGCTATATTTATAATAGGTCTAGATCAGTAAATGATTTGGCCAAAGACTTTAAGATCTAACTTACTGATAAATGCATAGGATAATTCCTCGTTCACGTTCGAGGGAATGAATTCTATCTTGGATATCAGTTAATACTACTACTTGCCCATTAGGTTGCAGTTTGAGATTGACCCCATCAAAGGGTGAACTGGAGCTAACTACTCTAATGATAAACCTAATGTCACAAATATATCTTCAACTTGATTCCTCGAGTCTAAAGTTCAGACACACCTATTACAATTTAATCAATTCTGTCATTGACTGTCAAAGAGTGAAAATTCATGTGACAGAATTGATGAGAGTCATGTGTGAGTGCCACTATCTCCATCAGTGCACCTATGCTATGAGTTCTTCACTACTTCTTAGTGATTGACGGACATCTTTCTTGTCAAAATTCACATCATACAAGTTTTCATGATTTTCAATGCCCAATTGGGAATCATTGACTTGCAGATTATTTTAGTACACAAGTATTATACTCCTCTAGTGCCTTAGAGAGTTAATTATTGTGTTCATGGACTTATAGATGATTACAATATATAAATGCAAATATCATAGTAAACAACTAAATGCCTTTTTATTAAAAGAATAAGAAACAATTACAATTTAATAATGTCCTTTCATTCTCTAATCCTCTAGTGGCATTTGAGGACATTAACCTAACACTATCGTGCAACCAATGGTCCTCAAGTCATATTCGGTGACAACTCCAAAGGTAAAACCAAATGTATAGGTATCGTGCATAAGTGGAATGCCATGATATGTGACGTATATTATGTTGAGGGTTTTAAACATAATTTATTGAGCAGTAGTCAATTATGTGATAAAGGATTTGAAGTTAAATTTTTAAGTGACTATAGCTATATTAACGACACTAAGACTGGATCTACCAAATTCAAAGCAAAGTAAACACATAACGTTTATTTAGTGGATTGGGGTTCAACAATCGGTAACAAGCCTACATGTTTCATGGCTAAAAATCAAAATGAATTGGGTTGGTTAAGGCATAGAAAAATGAACCACCTCAAATTTAACGCAATCTCTCAGTTAATATCGCTAAAGCTTGTAAAGGGATTACCTAAGGGTTCCTTTCAGAAAAAATTGCTTATATGATGCATGCCAAATGGGTAAACAAGTTAAATCATCTTTTAAGATAAAACAACATCTATCTACTTCTAGAAACCTTGACCTATTGCATATGGATTTTTTTGGTCCAACTCAAATCATGAGTGTTAGTGGTAAAAAGTATTCGCTAGTGATAGTTGATAATTTCTCGCGCCATACGTCATTGTATATATAATAATGCATAAATTTATAAGTAACCGTATGTCATTTGATATGTAATAATATCTCGATTCATATGTAATAATACAATATTTTATATGTAACCAAACGTGAATTGATATGTAGTAATACGTCATTTTATATGTAATAATACATCAATGTATATGTAACCATACGTCATTTGATATGTAATAATATGTCAATTCATATGTAATAATACGAAATTTAATGTGTAATAATACGTCAATTCATATGTAATAATACGACATTTTATATGTAACCATATGTCATTGTACATGTAATAATATGTCAATTTATATGCAATCATACGTAATTTAATAGGTAATAATAAGTCAATTCATATGTAATACTGTGACATTGCATATGTAGTAATACATTATTGTATATTCATCATATTCGTGTAACAATACATATTTACTTGTAACAATACGTCAGATTATTGGTAAAGATACGTCATAAATGAACAATATTAATTATGTATACTTAAGTGTATAAATATCTCAAATAAATTCTCACACAAAAAGTCAAGTGAATAACTATTAGTAGTGTGAATATACATAGTGTTTTGTATATTCAAATATATAACATGCCTAAGTATAATCATGTTTATGAATATCTCAAAACTACAAACTCACACGAAAAGTCAACTGGTCACTACTAGTAGTATATGTGAATATTGAGTTTTGGAAACATAAAGTAATACTAGTTAGTGAAAAAAATGTACATTGAATTATATTAAATGCATAATTTGCTTAGATATATGTGAACATTGAACATTTAATTTCGGAATATTTAGTTTTAGGGTATGTAGTGTCATAGTGTTTAGGGGTTAGGGGTCAGGGTTTAAGGTTTAGGGTTTAGCACATGTAAAGATATAATGAAGTACGGTGTAATACATAATGAAGTATGTTATGCATTTTGATGTTGTATGTATACTTAAGAGTGTATATGTTTAATACACAATGACATATGGTGATGTAATATTATTTCATTTCAATTGTCATATGACTTCATATCAATCGACACATTTTTATCTATTAATTGACGTATTTGGACATTAAAAGTGACGTATTAGTACATAAAATAGACATATTGTTTCATACAAAATTACGTATGTTTTCTTATCAATTGGCATATTTTTCTTTATTATTTGACATATTTATACATTAAAAAATGTATTAATACACTAGTTAAACGTATTATATCATACAAAGTAACGCATGGTTCATATCAATTGACGAATTTTTCTCTATATATTGATGTATTTGTATATTAAAATTCATGTACTAGTACATTAAATGGACGTATTATTTCATTTCAATTGACGTATGATTTCATATCAATTGAAGTATTTTTATATATTGATTGACATATTTGGACATTAAAACTGACGTATTAGTACATAAAATGAACGTATTATTTTATACAAAGTGGCGTGTGATTTCATTTCAATTGACGTATTTTTCTCTATTAATTGACTTATTTATATATTAAAATTGATGTATTGGTACATTAAATGGACATATTATTTCATTTCAATCGATGTTTGATTTCATATCAATTGACATATTTTAATCTATTAATTGACGTATTTGGACATTAAAAGTGACGTATTAGTACATAAAATGGACATATTATTTCATACAAAAGTGACGTATGATTTCATATCAGTTGACGTATTTTTCTCTATTAATTGACATATATGTACAGTAAAAGTGACGTAATAGTATATTCAATGAATTTATTGTTTCATACTATGTGACGTATGATTTCAATCATATGACGTATTTTTCTCTATTAATTGACGTATTTATATATTAAAATTGATATATTAGTACATTAAATGGACGTATTATTTTAACTGACGTATAATTTCATATCAATTGATATAGTTTTATTTAAATTGTGGTAGATCTTTGTTGGGATGGTCAGCCAACATGAGATTCACTATAATTATAGTATTGATTTTAGAACCAAACCTAAGTTGAGAATAGGGAATGATTTTCCTTCCTCTAAAGGGTAAGAATTCTGATAATTTTTTTAGTTTAGTGGTAACTACGAGTGGATTCAAATACATTCATATATCCCTTGAACCAATTCAAGTTATTTGAAATTTGTCATTTTGAGACTTTTGCTCATTTGAATTACCTTCAACCACCTCTTGGCGATTTTCTAAACTCTTATACGTTGTATCCTTTCTACAAGTTTATTAGTTCTTGGTGTTCTCAACTTTTGAAGCACCTTCATGTCCCCAAACTAATCATTGCTAAACTGAAAACCTTGTCATGCTTAATATTTGTAATTAGAATTAGTATTGCTCTTAATTCTTGAAACTCGTATTAATTGAAATTCCTTTTATTAACTCTGGTTTGGCCCTCTAACCCTATCTTTGAAGATAATCAGTATTCTTGAATACGAAATACAGTTGTATATCTTTGAGGACTCTTCTACTTGAGCAAGTTTTCTCATCCACTTGTTTCTTGTTTGAATTTCGGGACCAAATTCTCCTAAGGAGAGGGGATTGTAAAACCTCGATTTATCTCAATCTTAATTTTATATAATCCTATTTTTATCTATTAGTTTCACTTTTGAAAAGTTAAACTACCCGATTGGGCTATTTTACAATTTTTCAAAAGTGTAGGGGCTAATGTGCAAATTTTGTATTTTCAGAGTTGGACCCCACTCGTTATAATTCAACAATTCGACATAAATAGTACTTACTTCAAACTATCTTAAATTCATCAAAACACTTTTGACCTATGTAAACATAGTTTTCCACTTTACGTTTTGATGTGCCCGTAACCGAACCTCTTACGACTCGTTGTAAACTCTCATGTTCGGAATTTTATTGAAGTTATTTGATGCCTCTATAGATCTTACTAACACCCATTCACATATGTGTAGACCTTGTACTAGCTGGACTCCCTAAGGACCTTTTAATTCTTGAAAAATACATGAAGATGATGTCTATTAATGACCAGATCATTATAGACATCGAGGAAAGAATTATGAATCTTGAATTCCGAGAGTTTATTTGGAGGGAGGAGATCTGTCACCTTCTACATCAAGAAGAGATAGGAGCCTCTCTAATTTCAGTGTACATAAAGTCAAGTTTTTAATTATTTTATTGCATTTGAACTATGATTATTTTTGTTACTCGAAATTTATTTTTTATGCTCAATTTAGGTTTTTGTGGATTAATTACGTGGTCCCCGAAGGGAAAGAAGTTCTTTTCGGGTTCCTTAGCCCACATGCTATATCTGCGGAATCAGATGCGCATCATATTGGACAAGTGCAGTTCATAGCAAATGCTATGATAGGGAGTGCACAAATGAATAAGTTATTTCTTGCACCTTACAACACCGGGTGAGCTACTAAAGACCCAACTTTAATTTGTAAAACTTGTTACGCAAATTTTTTTTTGAACTTATCTTTTGAATGCTTTTTAGGGGACATTGGTTGTTTCTTGTGATTGATCCATTTCAAGAGGTCGTTTACTATCTGGATTCTTTGCATGGTGATCCGGATAACCAATTTGACATGAAAGAAAAAATCAATCACTAAGTTTTTCATTCAATCAATGTATCCATTATATTTAATATTATTTTTAAAGTGTATATATCTTCCTAGATTTCAAATAATTGCTTGTTTTTGACATATTTCGTTGTTTTTTGTATTTTTTTACAAGGCTGTGCTCATATTTCGTGCAAATCGCAACAACCATTTCAAGAAATCCAAAAACAAGGCCTGTACATGGATTAAAATAAAAGTTAGTGTTTTCTAGTTTCAAGAGATTATTCGTATAAAAGTTAGTTTTCTAATACAACTTTGATTACTTTTGTAGTGCTCCCAGCAGACAAACGACGTGGATTGTGACCACTTCGTTATGAGATTCATAAAGGAGATTATTAGCCACGGAGAATCTATAATCCCAATAACGGTATGCATACTCCTAACACTCAATTTCTTTCCCTTCTGAAGTTATTAAACCTTTGGTAGGTAACTGAAACGTCATTTGGGTTTGCAATCTCTATATATATCTTGAAGTACTTTCATGGTTGTCGATGCTCCTTCTACACTCAAGAGCAAATTGATGAAGTACGCTGCAAAGCGGCACAATACATTAGCGTATGCGATTAGAAATTAGGTAATGTATTTTTTGTACATTGTGACTTATTGTAAATTGTGATTTGACTGGTTGTATTTAAATTGTGAGTAATTTAATTAGTTGACTGGAAACACGAGATCATTTATTGGAGATTAAAAAAATTTGTTGTTGGAGGACAGAATTGGTTATATTGAAGTTTTGGATTTTTGTTGTTTCTGTTGCATTTGTTGTATTGTGCAGCTGGTTTGTTGTGTTGGTTTATTGAATATGTTGAATCTGTTGTACAGGAAGGTTGCAAAGTACTAGGGAGGGAAAAAAATTCCTATTACAGCGGTTCACATTAGAACTGCTGTAATAGGGTTCCAAAAAAAAAAAAAAAGGACCCCCTATTACAGCGGTTTTAACGTGAACCGCTGTAATAGGGTTAAGGCCTATTACAGCAGTGCCTATTACTGCGGTTAAAACCGCTACAATAGGCATTTTTTGTAGTAAATCCATTGTTCGTTCGGAGTCTCACTCCAACTTTTGCGGGAATCTTATTAAGGATGTAATTCGCAGAGAGTACCACCTCCCTGCACAAATTCTACGGCAGTTTAGAATTAATCAACATCGCATTCATTATTTTAAGAGTACGATTCTTGCGTTCAGCAACGCCATTTAATTGAAGTGAATATGGTGTCTTAGTTTGATGAATAATTTAAGAATTGGTACGGAATTCGTCAAACGGGGCTCCGTATTCTCCACCTCTATCATTTCGGATAGCTTTTATCCTTTTACTAAGTTGATTTTCAACTTCTGTTTTGTAATGTGTAAACGCTTCAAGCGCTTCGTCTTTACTTCTAAGTAAATACACATAAAAATATTTTGTGCAATCATCAATGAATGCAATGAAATCCTTTTTCCGACATCTAGTTTGCACAACCTTCAAGTAACATCCTGCATTTCCGGCTCTCAATTGTATAAAGACTAAGGTATGAGATAATATTCTCATTATTTAGATTTTGTGATTTGTTAGATTCTAGCAATTCGTGCTCAATCCTAGTTATTTTACTACTTGCTTCTATAGCTAATATTGTGCTCTAACTACTTGTGAAATGGACTAGACTGGAATTGACGCGAACGTATTTAAATAGACTATAAGATTTTAGGGTTGAATTAAAAGAGATTTGTTAAGTTTGGGTCGAACTGAAAGGTCCATAGAACTTTGGGGTCAAACTGAAAATCTTAAGAAGCATGGGAATAAAATATAATTTGATTTATGTAAATTAGAAAAGAGAAGAGGATCAGGTTGAGGAAGGGCGGGACACGTCCCCTGCCACCCCATGTTGAGAAAATGCCACGTCAAACCTCATTTAATATAGGCATATACATGCATGAATACAACCTATGGTATTATATATACGAAAAAAATAGCGTAGTTGATTTCTCATTTCTGCTACCCGAAAAGAGCAGGTACGCCTCTCATCTCTCTCTCTTCTTTGTTTCGTTTCATATTCAGTTAATTCATAGTCCAACCTTTAATTGATATCTGGTAGTTAATAGCTGCTAATTAGCTAACTGATTAGTGCCTCGATTGATCCCACGATTCTACAATTATTGTTTTGATCCACTATTAACACTAAACAGTTATATAATTGTGTTTTTAAGTTAGAAATCGATCAATTACCATCACCTTTTGAAATTAATAGTTTTGAATTGAAAGTTGCTTATTTATGTCACTTGATTAATTGATGTTAATATGACTTAATGAAATTATAGCTGTATTGGTATCCAAATCGTGTTGTGATTTGGTTAAAGAGATACTATGTTTAATAAGATTGTCAAGGAAGTTGATTCTAAATGCATGATATCATTTGCTAATCCATTTTCAGATAGCTCAGGCGTATTGACTTACTAATTTAGATAGTATTGAACACATGGAATTGACTTAGCTTCTTAAACTAGTACTAATTGTTCCTAATGAAACGACATTAATAGCTAAGTGAGAATTGTGGGTATTAAATTTTATTGAGGTGGAGTTTAAGTATAATTTGTAAATTCTTAAGATTTATTTCATTTCCTAATTGTTGATAGATTTATCATTAATGATACATAGATTACTCAGGTGCATAATTTACCTGAGTTAGACCTATAGTCTGAACTTAAAGCTTTTGATAATGATAATAGAATTATGCAATGTCCACTTGGGCTTTGAAATTCAAAGTATTGAAAGCATATCTAGTTTGTAGCAGAAAGTTAATTCGACATTTGTATATGGTTAGCTGATTGATTTTATAAAGTAATGCATTTATGTGTTGCATGAACTTTGTGTAAGGATAGAAATTGGAGTATTACCAGGACGCATTCGAAAGACATCTCACGGTAGATTGAAGTGATGAGAAGGGTTTATTTGGCTGAAAAGATGAAAGAACCTCACACGAATATGATTTTGTGTTTGCGTAGCAGGATATATCCGCGGTTCGAACGAGAGAGGAGACTGCAACGCCGAGTAGTAACAGTGAGGGTTTCTCTTTTCCTTGAAACTCTATAATTGCTTTACCTATTTGTGATTGCTTTGTTTCATTATACAAATATCTTATCATTATATTTATGATTTGTTCGTGATGATTGTTGATTCCTAAATATCTCGTTCGATTCAATATCTCGTTATCCTCGATGATTATTTCTTTCGCATCTATAGTACATGTCTTGTCTCAAAATGGTCTTTGGCCTGATCGGTCAATTACCTTATGTCTTATCGTACTAGTTCGTAGCGTTCATCATCTAATTGAGACCATTGTACTTCTTGGCTCTACTCCGTCGGCTAAGGGAGCTAAGTGCTACGCCATGGGAGCCACCTCTAGAGTCCCGATGTCCGGCATCGATCCGCGATATGTCTCTTTTCTTGATTTAGAGCTTTGACTCGTAAAGATAGGGTGAAGGGAGTAAGTGCTACACCATGGAAGCCACCTTTTAAGGTTTCGGCGCAAAGTGCTACACGATGGGAGCCACCTCTAGAGTCCCGACACCTGTATATCAATGAAGGGAGCTAAGTGTTATACGGGGCAAAATGCTACGCGAGGGCGAGAGCCACCTCTTGGGCCTGTAGGAGCCACCTCTAAAGTCCCGAAACTTGAAACCTTATGGTATGTATTGAAAGGTGTGAAGGCTCCCGCTGGTATGGGACAGTGGAGAGACGGAGCACAATCGTTTGACATAAGTTCTAAAGTGCATGAGTAGTTCTCTTCGTTCTTAATTCATTTCGATACTCAATTGTTCGCCTTCTGATATCTTTATTGATTCATTTACTTGTCTATATATATGCTTGTTTTGTTATATCTTCACCTGCAGATTGATCTTCAAAGATAAAAGGTAAAGCAAACTGGTAGCCTACCTCATTGAGTCATTCAGACTCACCCCTCCTTTTTTCTTCCTTTTCAGATAAGCTTAGTATGTCGGATACAAAGGGAAAAATGAGGAGTAAAGAAAGCATTGGTTCGTTTCGATTAGAGGTAGTTATGTTTTGGGATGAATCATTGGGTATGTATATGTATTGTCTTGGAGGCCTTTGATTGAGAGTTGTCATTGAATTATGTATGACTGATGAAGAAGGTGTTGTTGATTTAATTGGAATGTAAAAGTTTAGTTTCAGTAGATAACATATTGTTATGGTTATGATGCTTAGCGCTGGCTCGAGAAGGGACAGTCTCCTGGGTCAAGCTAGCGTTGCGGTGTGGTGGGCCACCTTGGTCGGTGGGCGCCACACTTCAAATCACAGATATCACAGTGAATAAGTTCTAAAGGTGCGATGTTTTTTCAACAGAGCGAAACAATTGTTTGACTAGCTTTATTTCAATGTATATCTCGCATTTGTGTTGGTTATCTACTTTATCTCGCATTTGTGTCGGTTATCTACTTTAAGCATTGGTGATAAGTTCAAGTTAACTAATATTCAAATACTATCATAATTTATATTTCCTAGACTATTATGCCATAAATTAGAATACTCAAGCAAATAAATAGAATTCTCAATTTTATTGCCAATATTTTTCGATTACAGAGCGGATTACATTTATGACATTCAACTTGAAAAGGCCCTGCTCAAGGTAACCTTTTCCTACATAAATCACCTTTTTTAGTAAATGAAAACCTATCAGCCTCAAAGACCGGTTTGAACCCATTATTAACCAAAGCAGATCTAGAAACAAAATTCTTACGGATCTCTGGAACATACAGAACTTCAGTCGGCATTAGCTCCTTGCTTGACGACATCTTCAAAACCACTTTCCCCTTTCTGACCACAGGAGACGTGACTGAGTTATCCATGAACAGAGTTCATCCATTAGTCGGAGTATAGAACGAAAATGTCTCTCTATCTGAATAGATGTGGCTAGTGGCTCCAGTGTCGATGAACCACTCTCTTGGGTTGTCCACTAGGTTAGTTTCGAAAACGACAACAGTGAGGTTGAGTTCAGACAGATCAATAGGAACTCGCTCATCAAACAGGTCATTGATCATCTGATTGATGCTCTAGACGTTATCTTCAGCTAGGTGCACCTGGTTTTTCACCTAATCTTGAACCTGGTTCTTTCCTTTGTTATGGTTTTAACCAAAACCTTTCCCCTGGTTCTTCTTGGGCTCTCAGCAGTCTCTATCCCAATTACCAGTCCGGCCGCAGTTGAAACAACCCTCTCTGTTTCGACTTGCCTTTCCCTGCCTGTTTTTCTGAGAATTTTCTATGGATTTACCCTAGAATTTCCTTTTTCGGTTGGAGCTTTTTGGAACCAATGCGATGTCCGCCATCGCCTGCACTGAAGGCTTCTTGTCAAGCCCCAGTTTTCTTCCTCAATTTTGAGTCGAACAACAAGGTCTTCAAGAGTCATCTCCTTTCTCTTGTGTTTTAAGTAATTCTTGAAGGCTTTCCGTGTTGGCGGTAACATCTCAATGATAGAAAATACTTGGAAGGACTCACTTAGAGCTACATCCTCCTTTCATGTATGATTCTCTGAAGCTCTTGTACTTAGCTTGTCATGGACTTGGAGTCTACCATTTTAAAGTCTAAGAACTTTGTGACCACGAACTTTTTAATTTTGACCTCCTCAGTTTTGTACTTTTTATCCAATGCCTCCCAAAGACTCTTTGTAGTTTTTACTACCAAATAGACGCTATATAGCAAGTCATCTAACCCATATACTATGTAATTCCTGCAAGAAAATCACAGTGGTGCCAAGCATCATATGCCATCCTCAGTTGGTTATTGTTTGTATCTTCCGGGGCAGATGGAGCATCCTCCCTTAAGAACCTTCCTAGGTTCAGATTAGTGAGATAGAAAAACATCTTTTGTTGCCATCTCTTAAAGTTAACTCCGCAAAACTTCCCAGGCCTCTCCACTTAAGTTGGAATAACTGGGGCAGCAGGAGGTAGAACCATAGGTTCAACATTAGCAGTATTTGCAGCAATATCAGCCATGGCAGCATTAGCAGCATTGGATGCACGGTTTCTCCGTTTATTCACAATGTCGGAATTTCCAGCATTGTTGTTGTTAGCTATTTGAACAAGGGGACAGAATGAACAACCATAATTTAGCGTTATGTTTGTTGGACAAACTTCATCAAAATGCTAGTATTCAAAATGACAAACAAATGAAGGAATTATACCGAGGCGATAGTAAACTTTCTATCCTTAATGGTAAATTGCCACGCCTAGGTGGTATGGGTTACTGCAACAAGCGCCTCAAGATACAATGGTTTTTGTTCTAAATTTGAATCACTTCAAATTCTAGAACCTTTCGAACGTTCACTATTTAGAACGTTTGAAAGAAGAGGAAGAAGTGAGATGTAAAGAATGCTTCAGGTGTTTTTTTCCATCTGCTGGAGGAGCATTTATATAGGCGCAAAAATCAGATATATTAAAGAAAAAAATTAAATTTGCAATCTGTAACTGATGCGTGTCGTAGCACACCAAAAATATCATTTATACTTCCTTGATACCTAATGCAATAGCGGTAAGCAAGGGTCGAACCCAAGAGAGTGTAGATCAATTACAATTGTTAAATAACTTATGAAACTTAAGTAAAAAAAGGGGGGTTGGTTGCAATTGTACGGAATCTAAACAAATAAAAATTATAAAGAAAGCAATTAAATGGTATAATTGAATCAATAAAGTAAAGCCCGGTCAATTGTAATTACCCATCATCTTCTCGATTCGATCATAGATACGCAAGATTAATTCTAGTTGAGTAGCCAACTAAGAGGAACAATGATAGCATATGAACATCTTGCTCTTTTCTTAAGCGTAATTTATCAACGGATAGCCAATCGATAAATTCTAACTCCTAAAATACATCTAGGGACTAGGCCTTCGATTCATTTACGGAGAAGCATTAATCACAAAAAGAGAGTTGACATCAATAGTCAATCCACCTAGCATGAATTAAATCTAATGACATTAATTTTCCCCTAAGAATCTAATATCAATCATTCATCAATATTAATCCCTATTTGCTACTAAGCAAGACCATAATTGATAGCAATTTAATCTTAACTAGCAATGGATCAATGAAACACAATAACAAAGTGTACATCTAAGCTAAGCAATTCATCAAACACTTGGCATGAAAACAAGAAAATCAATTACTCAAAAAAGAAATTATATTAAGAACAATAATCTCACAAACCAAGATGATGATTTCGAATTACAATTGCCCGGATGAGGTTTTTAGCCTCTAAATGTCATCTTCAAAGCTTGAGAATTCCAAAAATGCAAAAATCTAAAGAGAACAAGACTTGGGGGAGGCAAAGATCCATCCAAAATAGGTCAAAACTCTATTTATAGCTCTACAAATCGGGCAAAATCCGAGAGAATCGCGCTGGAGCGAGCATAATGTCTTGCTCCAGCGCGAGCTTTGAAGCCACGCACTGCTGGCGCTGGAGCAAGACATTTTCTTGCTCCAGCGAGAGCTAAGGCCAAAAGGGCTCATGCTGGAGCAAGCATTTTTCTTGCTCCAGCACGAGCTAAGTTGTTTCGCACAGCTCGTGCTGGAGCAAGCCTTTTTCTTGCTCCAGCCCGAGCTTTGGTAGCTTGTGGGTACGTTTTTAGGCCTTCTCGCTCATCTTGGTCGTTCTCCAACCTCCCGACTTCAATTGGGGCTCTCAATCTCGACCAATTCCACATCTTTTCTCGTCAAAAGCTCCAACCATCCTACAAGATAAAATCATGACTTTAAACGAGCAATTATAAAAGAATATTGCATAAGAACATTGGAATTAGACGAGATTTCTAGGAGAATAACACACTTATCAGTAACAGCAGCCAACCTTCGAACGTCTAACATCGGCACGTTCGAACGTCAACTTGTAACTCATTCTGCCTTTATAGAAAAGCAACAACGCTTGAACATCAATTTTTTTAGAAGAATAACTCGGTAACAGCTGAAACGTCTCAGATGTTACAGATTAGAGTTAAAGTTCGAACGTCCAAAAGAGGCACGTTCGAACGTCAGGTCTTCTAGATGTGTAATTCAAAATTTGAACAAAAATGTGGCAAGCATTTGTTCAAGCTCGTTTTTAATCATCGACGATTTTCTGCTGTTGAATTTTCTATTGATGGATCAAGAAAATTTGCGAAATTAATTTTGTCCAAAAATTTAATCTCTTAAAAGCCCAAGCCCAAACTCAGGCCCACGACCCTCAGACCTCGGATCACAGACCCGGACAGTGTCCGTGCCCATGCCCGTGTCCGTCCCGGGTCCATTGGACCGCGTGGGGGGCCAAAGGACCACGGAAGGTCCAATATTAGGGCCCTCCCCCATCCACAAAATTGCTTCACCCCAAAGGGGCAACCCCTTATCTCTAGGTAATTGAATATAAACCATTACAAATTTTGATCAATTTCCTATATGGGATCAACCCACTTCAAACACCCAACTTTGACTTTTAATTTCTCATTCGTTTTAAATCCAATTTGAGAAACTCGAAGTGTTAAACTCATTTACTCATCACATAAATTAATATTATCCAATAATATTTTGTATCCCGGATACTTACTGTATTTGAATTTCTTATGCCAAAGAGGTGTTACACACTTTTTGCATATCCACTATTCCAACACCTATGTCGACCAGAGCACTTTGGTACACAATCTATTACCTTTTACTCTCGAGTACCCACCTTTGTAAATTGTGAAAAGTAATAATTTGACTTAATCGACTACCTATACATTACAAACAATAACCACAACCACAATCTTATTTTATCTGTTGTTGCTGCCCCTCCACAATTGCTCTTTCTCCACCTCCGAATGCTACCACACTACCGCTCTATGAAACCATCATCTCCACCATTTTAGCCCCTGAAACCACCACCTAAACCCACCACAATCTCTACTATTTTCAACCCCAAACCCACCACCATCTCCACCATTTTCAGCCCCCATGCTCATCACCATCTCCGTCGTTTTCAGTCCCCAATACCACCACCATATACACAATTTTCAGCCCCCTAGCCCACCACCATCTTCGCAAATTTTCACCCCCCAAATCACCACCCAAACCCACCAATTCAACCCCCAAATTACTGCTTTGCGTAGGTCTGGTCCTTCTTTAGAGATAAATGCCTTCAATCCATATATAACCAAGAACATTATGAATTAATTAAAATCAAAGTTAATCTTAAAATAGTAAGAGAGAAGTATTTACAATTTTATCAACTTATGTTCTCTTGTTTATTATATGCCAAACAACATCAAATAAAAAAAAAAAAAAAACTAAAGTTTTGGTCAAGGGGTGGTGGCTGCGCAATTTTGGTGCGAGGCAGAGATGGCGGCGTGATATTGGTGACGGGAGGCGGCGGCCACGACTGCACAATTGAGCTGAGGAGAAGGTGATTGTGGCGCAATTTGCAGATGACGGATAGTGGAAAGGATGGATTAGAGGTTAATTTTGGGTGCTGGAGTGAGAGAAAAGGTGGGCTAAGGTTAAGGTTTTGGGGAAGAAGATGGGTTGCAGAAGAAGGTAAAAAAAATGTATAAATTAAAAATAATATTATAAAGCACAAAATAAATTAGATAAAATATAGTGTAAATATCATCAAAATGAAGAAGCATTTTCGTCTTTACAGAAAAACTTGTAGGCGAAATGCTTGGAAGATGGGGGGGAGGGGGCACAGTATGTATAATTTAAAAAACGGTAAGGGGTTTGTTGTTAAAAAAAAATTCATAAGAGGACAAGTGCATATGGAGAGTAAAGAAAAAAAAACAAAAATTAAAATCTAGTGTCATAGATGACACAAGAATTTTAATATAGTTCATCAAACTACCTACTTTCACAGACCAACACTAGACAACATATTTATTTATCAGAGTGAATCACAAATTACAATGTACGAACTCAAATTTATTGAGTGAAGTATTTGATACTCAAGAAAACTAAAGCCTATTTCAAATAGCAAACACAATCGTATTACTAATTAATTAGAAAAACAATCCTAATACTAGTTAATTAGGAAAAATAATTCTAATGCAAGTCAATTACCAAAACCAAGCCAAAACCATATAAAAAACACAATCCTATGTCTACAAGCTGCCAATCTTATGGTCAAACCCACTTTAAACCACAGTCAAACCTTTATTGACTCGGTACCCACATTGACCACGTTCAAACTATTGTTAATCATCATGAGATACTTTTTTAGCTTCTCCCTTGACTCCTTTGACTTCTCCTAACACTTTGCATGCATCAGTTTCCACAAACGCATCAATCTCCCACTACGAGACTGATCACAAATCCCGAAAACATTTTCTTGTGCTTTTCCATGGGCTTCAACCGTCTAGTATGACAATCTTCCTTCTCACCTGAGAAATACCGCCGTCAACCCGGCTTACATGGCAATCTCAGATCTCCCATATATATGATCTCTGCACCAACTAGATGAGTTATTTTGATCTATCTGCAAACAATATTGGTTTTTTAATGACAATCTTGGATCTCTCAACATACTTTCTTGATGCTCCCACTGCACAAACTATGTTTTATCCATCCGCCAACAAACCGCGACTCCGTGAATCTACCCAACTTGCTTCGCATCCTGCCATATTTTTTCGTTAACGTTGACTCCTCCTGGCCCGGCGATCTAACTGTTCTCAATCCACCTTTGCATCATCTCCAGCTTCACCACGACCTCTGTTCGTGCTATCTGCTAACGAACTTGTCGATCTTGACAGTTCCTTCATCTCCTACAATCCCTCCCATGACAAAACTCTAGCTAACACAAAGCTCTCCCCATATCTCTAGATCTAAGACATCCCTAAAATCTACAAACTTATGGCTCATATACCAGTTGTTAGGAATGTGGCATCATTGGAGAGGGAAAATAAACAAGAATTAAAATCTATCCTATTAGTTGACACAAGGATTTTAACGTGATTCGGCAACCTCCTATATCCATGGGCCAACAAAAGATTACATCTTTATTTCTCAGTGTGAATAAAAAATTAGAATGTAGAAACCCATATATATAGAGTGGAAGAATTGATAATCAAGGCAACTAAAATTTATCCAAATAGGAAACACAATCCTATTACTAAGTAACTAGGAAAAATAATCCTAATACTAGGTAATTAGAAAAATCAATCCCGATACAAGTGAATTACCAAAACTAAGCCAAAACCACATAGAAAACACAATCATTCAAACCTCTATTGACTTGATCCAATCCACGTTCACCACGATTAAACTGTTGTTGACAGTCCCAAGATACTTTTTTGGATTCTCCCTTGGCTCCTTAACTTGTCCGACTTTATTGAATCAATCTCCACAAACTCATTAGGTACATCATAAATGGACAAATTATTTTTAACTCAAAAGATCATAATAAAAATCGCAAAATTATATGATGAATTATATTTAATCCAAATCTTGATTACTTAAATATGATGAACTTATGATATTTAATTTATAGTTTTTTTTCTAAATGATTTCTGTTACTCTATATTTAACATAGCTCCACTGTTTCTGCCGCGGAACTGCCTTCACCGTCGCCGCTTTGTCCGGCGCCGGCTGCATGTGCCATCGTGAGGCAGAAGGGTTTTGGAGGAGCTGTTTATGCTGATGAGTGATGACTGCTGATGTTTCAGTTGTGGTTTTTTTAACTAAGGCTGAGGTGAATTTTAGGAAAAAAAGAAAAACGAAAGAAAAAGGACGTGACACGTGTCACTTACTTTATTTTTATTCTATGGTATTTGTCATTTCAACTATAGTTATTTTAGATTATTTTAATTTAGTTATGAGGTGCTGTTCAAAATTTTTAATTTTATCTGTTCAAGTATTTAAATTGTGCGATTATTTAATAAATTCGTGTGAGTCACCTGCAATGCACGTGCCCTTTATTAGTATCTACATAAACATTTCGGAATGATGTGTACAAATTAAAGAGACTAAAGGAGCCTGCATATGATGTTTTCTAAGAAATGACAGGGAAGTGTGCATAGGAAGACTGAAAAGAAGAAACGTCGTGCAGTCTGATAGTTTTTTTTTTTCAAAAAAAATAGAACAACAAGTGTCATTTGCAAGGAATTGTCCCGTGAAAAAGGCCGATAAGACGCAATATTGTTACTTGTAATAGCTTTTTTAAAGAACAACTGAATCTGATTAAATTTTATGAAACCATCATCAAGAAGTCGACAGAAAAACTGAGGGAATCAGGCTTTAATTGGATGGACACTCCATCTCCAAAAAAATATTTTTCAAACATTTTTTCTCCCAAAAATACGTTTGGTTGGCATATCATGAGAATTTTTTTGAATAAAAATCTCAAAGTTTCTATGAAAAATTTTTGGAAAAAAAGAAAAAAATACATTTTTACTATTCATAATTTGACAGTTTATTCACCAATTAAAAGGGTTTGGTCCGGCTATTGTTCAACACCGAAAATCAAATTAATTACATATTCTAATGTAAAATAATGTAACGAGCAAAATAAGATCCATTTTGCCTATTTTTTGATGACTAAATCGATGAATTTGACTAAGATATGTTTATGAAAAATTATATTTAAACATTAATATAAAAAAACTTTCACAATAAAAAATATATCACATCAACCATAATCATTACATATTTTTCTTCAAAAAAAACTCATCCAACCACATTTCTAACACAACATTTCTTATCCCTAAAAAAAAAAATTCTCACTTTTGTCATGAAAAAAATTTCTCCGAGATGGATATGCCATCCAATTAAGCCCTTAATACTTCATTTTCTTATCAATAAGGCGAAAACAAGAGAAATAGAGTCACGCTAGTGTCGAGCGCAAGGTATAATTAGGAAGAGCACATGCAGAATGGGTATAATATGATGTATAAGTTCTCATGAAGACATACTAAAGACTATTGAGACAAAAAATTGTTACCAGTTAGAAACAATTTCAAATATGGAATTGGGATGGGAGCAACTGCTAGGATGAGAGAAAGCCGAACTATAAGCCACAAAGAGAATCTCCAATGTCTTGCACCATTTTGGTGCAACTACAATAATTCGAATCTTGTTTGCACAATTTTTAACACCAAAAGGAACATTCTCTATATATTATTTTTACAACAAATTTTATACTATTATCTATATATCAGAAATAACACCCAACTTTAAATTTTTTACATATTCTTCTAAAAAAATATCTTTGGTTATTTTATAATATTGCAACTCATTTTATACTCTTTATATTTTATAATATTAATCTATGTTGAATATTTCAATGTTTTAAATTTATATGGTATATGCATTTTTGTACTACTTGTAATATAAACAGGAAAATGTATACACACATTTTTAAAACAAAGGATAATGAAGATTAACATAAAAGGTATATTAATTTCAACATATATTAATGTTCGAGAAAGTCCTTCAAATTGATCAAGAATGAATCTGCAATTAAGAAGACGAAAAGGGGTTATGCCCCATTGTGCAGGCGCCTCTTGGAAAATATGATTATTCCCAAGATACAAGCCTAACACCAATTCTATTCTATAGATGGTCCTCTACGAATATATACATATGTCTGTTAGATTAGAGAAAACTCCGTAGGGAACTTGTATTAGTGAATAACATATTTTTAGAGATACATATACTTGGTAAACAAGAAACTTTAGCTATTAAAAAGGAAAAGATAAATATAAGGAAACACAAGAAAACCTAAATTAACACAGATACTAGAAAGTTATTATATTATCTAACACTCCCTTGCAGTCGAAACGTGTAAGTCTTGAATGTTGAGACTGGACTAAAGAAATCCAATCATAGAGAATTTGAGGAGAAAACAGCGACAAAGATAAAAGTTAGCGGAGGCCTTATGAGGCGGCGACGTCGGCTCCAAATCCTCATTTTCCAAGGGTGAGCGGCGACAACTAACAAAACTAAAGGCGCGGGTGGCTAAGCGCAGTGGCTCGCAGCTAAAAGAAAAGGCAGCATCATAAAATAAAAAGTTGGCGGCTCCAAGTCCTCGTTTTGCAATGGTGAATGGCGGCAACTAACAAAACAAAAGAAGGCGGCGGCCTGCGGACAAAGAGAGAAGGTAGTGGTAGCGGCCATAGGAAAACAACAAGAAGAGAAAACGAGCTAAGGGATAAGAAGTTGGCGGCGGAGGTGGCCATAGGAGAAAGAAAGAAAAAAATTAGATTAAGGAAAACTAAACTAAATGACTGCGACTTGAGGATGGTGGCAAAAGCGAGAGATCGAAAGACTATGGCTCGAAGTCATGCTCTGATACCATGTTAGATTAGAGAAAACCCCGTAGGGAACTTGTATTAGTAACATATTTATAGATATACATGCACTTGGTAACCAAGAAACCCTAACTATAAACAAAGAAAAGATAAATACAAGAAAACATAAGAAAACCTAAATTAACATAAATATTAAAAAGATATTATATTATCTAACAATGTCATCCATAATGAATCCTGAATAGAAGTAGAAAGAATAGTGAAAAACCGAGAGTTTGTTTTCCTACTTTTGTCTTACTATCTACTGCCCTTTATATTTATCTATTAAGAAGGAACGTCATCGGTTTTTTCCTCATGCAATCTGTGTATACATAGAACCCTACTGGGTCTGTTGGTGACGAATGGGAAAAAGGCAGCATGTTTACAAGAGTTGCGAACCTCTGCGATAGCAAACCATACTAATGGTCAATAAAATATAATATATAATTAATATAAGTAACATTGCAAAATGTTTATAATTTTAATGTATTTTAAAAATTAGTCAATTCCAACAATTGTTAAATAAGATTGCGCAACTGAACTTAATGGATTGATACCGTGAGAAAAAAAAAAGGGAACAATTAAACGTAGCATTTGCAAGAACTTGCCCAGTGAAAAAGGCCTAGAAGACGCAATGTCGTTATTGTGAAGACATACTAAAGATTATTGAGACACAAAATTGTTAATAGTTCGCCAACTTCGACTATAGAATAGGGATGGGAGATCCTTTAGGATGAGAGAAAGCCGAACGATAAGCCACTAAAAGCATCCCCAATGTTTTGCACCATTTTGGTGCAGTTACAATAATTTTACTTCTGTTTGTATAATTTTTAACACCAAAAGGAATATTATCTATATATTCCTTTTTACAAATCAGTTTATACTAATACCCATATATCACAAATAACACGGGTTATTAGCATCCACCTCCCTTGAGGCATTACGCTTTGGCAAAAGCCTCCCCTCATATATTAAATTTTGGCATTCATCACTCCTTTGCATGAAAAAAATATATTTATAACGCTTTTTACCCTTAATTTTTCTTTTTCTTTATTTTCTATTTCACTTTCCTTCCTTTCTTATTTTATTCAATAGAAAAATAAAATGAATAGACATACTCATGAAAGTTTTTCTAATAATTAGTTGTTTTTATTGCATTATAGTACTTTTTTTATATCTCAGATACCCATTTTACAATCTTTTCCTTAGGAAACACGAAATTTAAGTGTAACAAATTTTGGTACTAAAAGTATAATAAGTTTTTTTAATATAAAAGTTTATTTTAATGCGTTGTTAGTAATTTTTCGTATATTAAACTTATTTTAAATAAACTTGAATATTTGATCTTTCAATTTACTTGTGGTTCTTGAATTATATTTTTCAATGTTTTAAGAAATTTTTTAATAAATTAGTAGTGATTTATCTATTTTATTTTATAAAAGGTTTATACCTTTACATAAGTGTAATATTGACCATTTCAATAAATAAAAATATAAAAAGTTGAAGTGTGATTTCATTAAGGACGAGTCGTAGATGACTTTTAAGTAAAAATTGAAAAAGGTCCAACATATATATATATATATATATATATATATATTATTTGATAATAAAGGCATCTCATTCTTCATTATTACTATCATAGGAGATATTTCCAATCACAATTTTTCCTCTAGTGAATGTACAATTTTTTTTTATATTTATTCTATTTCTTATTATTTCTTCTCTACTTAGAACATAATGAAGAATAAAAAGGAGAAGAAGTCAAGAAACAGAATGAGAGTTCAAAATTAAAACGAAATTACTTTATCAATTTTCAGATTTTTATTTATTACAATAAACAATAATGTAAATCTATAAAAATATAACCTTTTGTTGTTTATAAAAAATTAAAGAGCTACTAATTTATCAAAAACTTGTTCGAGGCATTCAGAATATAATTTGAGAAACACTCAAATGAATATGAAAAAATACATACTTAAGTTTATTCAAAATAAGTTTAATGTACTGTTTTGTTGTACCTATTTTTAAATAAAAATAACTATTTGTTAGAATTGCTTTTAATGAAAAGCTTTCATGAGATTATTTTCTATTTATTTATGATTGAATAAGAAAATTAAAGGAAGAAAAGAGAATTGGAAAATAGCGAAAAATAAAAAATAACGGCAAAAAAGGTCGTTCATATGATTTGTTACACATAGGGATGGTGGATGTTAAAATTTAATATATGATGGGAGTTTTTGCCAAAGCACAATTTTTTAGGTGAGATGGATGCAAATAACACCCAACTTTAAGGTTTTAACATATTCATCCAAGAAATATATATGGTTATTTTATAATATTACAACTCATTTTATGCTCTTTTATATTTTGTAATATTAATTTATGTTGAAATGTGTATTTCGATGTTTTCAATTTGTATGGTATATGCATTTTACACTAATTTTAAAATAAATATATATGATAGTATAGTTTCCAAATGTATAACTATCTATTAGATAGATTACATATATTGACGTGATAAATTGTTGATAACATTCATTCTTATTATATATCTATATCTATATCTATATCTATATATATATATATACGAAAGTATAAAATTAATCTGAGTAAGCAAAGAAACATCTAACACGAAATAGAAACAGTCATACTACATGCCAATTTAATGAAGCGAAAATATTTTGTATGTTAATCTTATGTCTTAAACTTTGATTTCAAGGGGAGGATGAACTTACTATAAACCACCAAATGCGATTTGTACTGATATAAAAGAAGTAAACTCTTAATAAGTTGACCTAACACCAATTAATTAGGCATGAGAAAATAAGCACAAGCTAGTTATACTTATATAAAACAAGTAAACTCTTAATAAATTGACCAAACTGCTATGTATTAGGCATGAGGAAAATATTCACAATAACATTAATTAAAGATTTAAGGTGTGGAGGGAATGCCTATATATATGGGAAACACTCAACGCTTTTGCATAAAATCAGATTAATCTTTTGTTTTTCTTAGTAGTCATAGCGAGCAATATGGAACTCAAGTTAAGGGTTCTAGCCGCTCTCTTATCCATGCTAATTGCGACTACAAATGCTCAAATAATTGTAAGACCGCAATGCATAGTATACCCACCAATTTTACCTCCATTACCTATACCTCTCCCAATATTTTGTCAATCTCCACCACCACCTCCACTTAGATCACCTCCGCCACCTCCAGTACCACTTACTTCCCTACCACCAGCACCACCTAGTTCACGACCTCCTCCACTACCACCTAGAACACCCCCTCCCCCCCCACCACCTAGATCATGACCTCCTCCACCTCCATCTCCACCGCCACCACCACCTAGATCACCACCTCCTCCACCACCATCTCCACCACCACCACCTCCGCCTCCGCCATCTCCATCACCGCCACCGCCATCACAATCTTCGCCTACTCTACCTTCATTGTCTCCACCACCGCCGCCACAACGTATATGCATAGTGTACCCTCCAAATTTACCTCCATTACCTATACCTCTCCCAATATTCTGCTCATCTCCCCCACCTCCACGCTAATCCACACCACCGCCTACTATTGGATAATCTAATGATTACCCTCCATGTTACTCATGTATGTCATAGGCTATCCGACCCATCCCTCGCATACTGCATCACCCAACCCGTCTATCTAGTATACCTTTAACTACCTCTATTACCAGTGCCAGGAAAAATTTTAAAAAAAATTGCATTAACATGTTTAAGTAATATGTTTTTATATTTGCACCACAATATAGACGACCTTATATAGCTTAAATAATAAGACACTATTCTAGTAAGTTTCCTTTTATATATATATATATATAGCAACATTAAGGTTATTGGTTTCCCATGATTTAAACAGCTCACGACCTTCTCCAGTAACCTAGCTTTTGACACATGGAAATCAAAAATTAACCACAAGAGACTGCAGCATTTCTGATTCTAGATTTGGAGGCTGTTAATTTACATGTGTTGAACTAGAGAATTTTAGAGAATGTTTAGTGTATGATACATTTATGCACTTATATCTATGTATGTGCAAGTATATTTAGCACTTTTTAAAGTATAAACCTTAGCATGGGTCTAAAGCTAAAAAATAATTAGTTATGGAAGACCAAACTAGATTGACATAATTAGAAAAAACAATGAATCTTCATGTGTGCGTTACAAGGAAAAGACAATGTTAGTAGCAAATTAGGAAAAAAATATAGATTGATGATTAGATTCATGAACATGCGAGAAAATAATATTAATATCTTTTTCAAAAGTTTATTTTAAAATCAAATAAATCATATTAAGATTGCAACTTGATGATATTGAATGACTAAACAAATAAAAAAAAGTTATTAAATAAACAATAAATGTTCAATTATTCTTTTAAGCAACTAATAATAAACTAACAACTAAAATCTTTTGCCTATAAATTAAATATATTAGAGGTTTATCACATGTATAATCATAAGCTGAAAAGAACTTACTTCAATTCAATTAATCATCGAGAATCCGCATTGGATGCACGTGATTCTTTCTTGTAATAATAAAAAGTATATAAATATGTAAAATAAACATGTAACCAATTTTATATAATTGCGACAAAGATACAACAAGAATTTTTTTTTAAAAAAAAGGAAATCCACATAATAAAAGAAACCACTCAGAAACAAAAAGAAAAGTAAATTATAAATAATTTTTTTTTACCTAAATCGTCCACTTAACAAAATAAAAATGTTCAAAGGAACAAATGAAGGTAACTATTATAAGTTCGACCAAACACTTTTTAAATTGAAGTTTCAAACAAGAAGAAAAAGGTATGCAAAAAATACAAACCAAAAACTATTAGGAAAATAAGTTCATTATATTCTTAGTATATCCGGCATTTGTATTTTTTCCTTTTCTTCACAAACAAAAATGCAATGAAACAACATATAAACATTTGTAAGAAGTGTGAAGAAGCTACGCCGCTACAGTTATCATGATAAGAAAATGTAACAAGAAAAAATGGGTTAAATATACGCGACCCCTCTGTGACATATCGAATTAGGCAATTACACCCCTATGAAAAAAAATATCAAGAAACCTCCCCCAAAAAATATAAACCCCTACGCACGCCACTTACTTGTTCTGCAAGTGGTTATAAGTTTTTTTCATACAATAGACTATTTTGACCCTTATCTAACAACAATTAGATCAAATGTACTCAAATAAACGGTCAAAATTTAACACCTCTGTATCTATTCAATTCAATTTATTATATTCATAGATCTTGATAGATCAATGATCCATATTAAACATCTTACATATATATAAATATAATTTTTCAATCATTCAATTTTATAAGTTTGTATATATATATATGTGTGTGTGTGGGTAAACAGCATTTTCGACCCCAACCTATGTGGATCGGAGCACTTTGATACACAATCTATTAACTTTTATGCTTGAGTACCCAACATTTGTAAATTGTGACTAGGAATAATTTGACTTACATTGTGCATCCGACTACCTATACATTACAAACAATAACCACCAGCACCACAATTTGCTGCCCCCCCCAGCTAAACTGCTCTTCCTCCACCTCCGAACGCTACCCCACTATCGCTCTATGAAACCACCATCTCCCCCATTTCAGCCCCCAAAACCACCATCTCTACCATTTTTAGCCCCAAGCCCACCACCATCTCCAGCATTTTCAGTGCCCAAACTTATCATCGCCTCCTTCGTTTTCAGCCCCCAAAACCACCACCATATCCACAATTTTCAGCCCCCAAGCCTACCATCTCCTCCGATTTCAGCATCCCAAATCACCATCGAAACCCACCAATTCAACTCCCAAATCGCTGATTGGCATAGGTGTGGTTCTTCTCTATAGATAAATGCATTCAATCCATATATAAAATCATTATGAATGAATTAAAATCAAAGTTAATCTTAAAATAGTAAGAGAGAAGTATTTACAATTTATCAATTTATGTTCTCTTGTTTATTATCCGCCAAATCAACATAACATGAAAAAAAAATTCAAAATAACAAAACCAAATTTATTGGTGAAGAGGTGGCGGCGGCGCGATTTTGGTGAGGTGAAGAGATGGCGGCGTGGTATTGGTGACGAAAGTCAGCTGCCACGACCGCACAATTGAGCAGAGAGGAAGGTAGTTGTGGCGCAATTTGCAGACAACGAATGGTAGAGGGGATGGATTAGAGGTTGAGTGCTGGAGTAAGAGAAAAGGTGGGCTAAGGTTAGGGTTAATTTTAGGGTTTGGGAAATAAGATGGGTTGGAAAAGAAGGTGGAAAAAATATATAAATTCAAAAAACATAAAATGAAGTAGATAAATTATAGTGTCAATATCATCAAAATGTAGGACCATTTTTGTCTTTACAAAAACACTGTATGCGAAAATGCTTGGAGGGAGCAGTGTGTATAATTTAAAAAAATTAAGGTTTATTGATAAAAAAAATTCACAAGAGCATAAGTGCATTATTCAATATTGTTAGGAACGTGGCATCAATGGAGAGTAAAGAAAAATAAACAAAAACTATAATCTAGTCTCATAGATGAAAACAAATTTTAATATGGTTCATGCCTACATTCACGTGCCAACACTAAACTACATATTTATTTATTAGAATGAATCACAAATTACAATGTACAAACTCATATTTATAGAGTGGAATATCTGATAACTAAAACCTATTTCAAATAGGAAACACTACCATACAACTAGTTAATTAGGAAAAATTATCTTAATACTAGGAAATTAGAAAAACCAATTCTAATACAAGTCAATTACCAAAATCAAGCCAAAATCACATAGGAAACACAATCCTTTAACTGCAAGCCGCCAATCTTGTGGTCAAACCTGTTTTGAAGCATGGACAAACCTCTATTAACTCGATCAAACTCGTGTTGACCACGGTCAGACTATTGTTGATCGTCAAGAGATACTTTTTTGGCTTCTCTCTTGGCTCTTTTGACTTCTCCTAAACCTTTGCATCAATCAGTCTCCACAAAATCTCCAATCTCCCACTAGGAGACTGATCACAAATCCCAGTAACACTCTCTCGTGCTCTTCCATGGGCTTCAGCCATTTTTTATGACAATATTCTCCTCACTAGAGAAATACCACCTTGGTTAACCTGGCTTACATCTTTACACCGAGGACTTTTTAATGGCAATCTCGGATCTCCCACATATATGTTCTCTGCACCATCTACATGAGCTATGTTTGATCCATCTGCGAAGAATATTGGTTTTCAATAACAATCTCGGATCTCTCACATATCTCCTTGATGCTCCCACTGCATGGAATATGCCTATCCATCCGCCAACAATACCGATTCTCCGAATCTGCTCAACTTGCTTCACATCCTGCAACGTTTTCTCGTTAATGTTGAACAGGATTACTCTTCTTGGTCTGGCGATCTAACTGATTTCAATCCTCCTTCGTCATCATCTCCAGCTTCACCCCGACCTCTGTTCGTGCTACCTACTAACGAACTTTCTAGTCTTGATATTTTCTTCATCTCCTACCATTGTTTACATTACAAAACTAGCACTAATACAAAGCTCTCCCCATAGATCTAGATTTAAGACCTCTCCTAAATCTACAAACTTATTACTCTTATACCTGTTGTTTGTAATGTGGAATCAATGGAGTGTGAAAATAAACAAGAATTAAAATCTATCATATTAGATGACAAAAGGATTTTAACGTGGTTTGGAAACTTCCTACATCCATGGGCCAACACAAGACTATATCTTTATTTCTTAGAGTGAATCACAAACTAGAATGTACAAACCCATATTTATAGAATGGAAGACTTGATTCTCAAGACAACTAAAACCTATTCTAAATAGGAAACACAATCCTATTGCTGGGGAATTAGACAAAACAATCCTATCCTAGGTAATTAGAAAAAGCAATCCTCATACTAGTCAATTACCAAAACCAAGCCAAAGCCACATAGGACACACATTTGCCTGCAGGTTGCCAATTTCGTGGTCAAACTGTTGTAGACCATCCCAGGATAATTTTTTGGCTCCTTAACTTCTTCCAGTCGTTTCTTTAATCATTCTCCACAAACCCATTAGATATATCACAAATGGATAAATTATATTTAACCCAAAAAGATCATGATAAAAATTGCAAACTTGTTTTACACAATTTTCTATAGTCACACCCAAGTTAATACGAACGTTAGTGAGGTTGAAGAAAAAAGGCCAAGGGGGTGTCTCGTGTAGACACAATCACTTATATTAATGAAATAAAACACTGTAAATATCATAGCTTGGTTTATTCGATGCTACCCTTGAGGGTAGAACCCTTAAGGGTAGTCCAACCAATGACAGGCTGACACGTGTAAGTGCCTTCCTGTCATTCGACCCCCCCCCCCCCCCCCCCAAAAAAATAAAATTTGATTGAATATAAAATCAACTAGAATCTTCAAATTGCGCAAGACATACTGCAATTAAAACCCAAATACTGAAATGTTAGTATGCATTTTATGCATATTTTTTTGTATATTTCCTTTCTTATTTTATAGGTATTTGAGTTTAAATAATAGATATTTATTATGATTTTTATTTTGATAGGTGAAATTTCAAAGAGAAAAGAAAGGACTACACGTTATTTTAGAGTGAAATAGGAAGAGAAAATCGTAAGTTTTAGGAGCTTTCCTATTTTTTAGGAGTTTTATTAGTGTTTTATCTTATTAAGGAATTAATTTCCTTATTTCATTATAATTAGAGTTTTATTAGTGTTTTATCTTATTAAGGAATTAATCTCCTTATTTCATTATAATTAGAGTTTTATTTAGTTAGGAGTCTTTTGACTAGGCTTATATTTATTAGAGATAGCTGGAATTTTTATTCTCTCCCACACATTCATACTACACGTTTTTTTACAAAGAAGAAGAAAAAATACTATGTTTTGTTCCATTGAAGTATTGCTCAAAACTCAAGTTCTAGCCGAGGATATTTCAAGTTTTAATTCTACAAAATTTGTGAGATCTAATTTATTCTTATTCTTTCTTTATTCTTGAATATTCACATATTCTTTGTGCTTGTTGAAATTATTGCTTCAATTAATTGGGTAATTCGGCCGGTTATTTAATTGTTGGAATAATATATAGCTAATTAGAATCCCAAATCCGTATTAGTTTGGTTAATTCTAATGTTGGTAGCAATTAATAACGTTGATTATGGACAAGTTTTCGATTGTTATTATGGGAATATGTAATCTAATTTAAACCGAGGTTGTGATTTTGTTAATTAGAATTTGTGTTTCTCTAATTCTTAAAGCTATTATTGAATTAAATCTTAAGAGCTTGTTTAAGGTTATTCAATTAATAAGGGAAATAATCAAAGAGCTTGTTTTGATTATCGATAAAATAAGGAGAAACGAGGTTGTTAGAGCTTGTTAACAACTATAGCCAATTTATTCAAGAATATTGAATTATCTTTGCATCGAGGATCAAATTATAGAAATTAAACGGATAAAATTCTTTAGGCTAGAATCTCACCACATATTGATTTCTTCTATTTGATTAATTTTGCATCTCTTGATTTTACAAATTTTAGTAATTTATTTTAATTTTTTGTTTAATCGATTATTGAAAATTCCCCCTCTTTATTTCAATTTTAGTAATTGGAGAAATAATCTGAACCAATCCCCGAGGAATCCACCCTGCTCACCACTATCTGCAAATTTAGGAGTAGGAATTATTTTTGTAGGTTCGACACCAAACAATTCTTGGCGCTGTTGCCGGGGATTGGTGTCTTTAGATTTATTTCTCATTATAGAGTTAATTTTTGTTGCCTGTTCTGTTTTATGCCTCGATCTCTTCGTGCAAGTGAACTTCAATATGTTCCTGAAATTGAGAAAACAGCTCGCCGGCTATGAAAAGAAGCCAAGCGCAACGTGGTCAAGGAGTCCCATCTGCTTCATCTCGCAGATTGAATTTAATTTTCGAATTGAGTGACACGTCCAGTGATTCAAAAGAGAAACTCGAAGTCATGGACAACGCCAATGAAAGAACTTTAAGGGAGTTAGCTATGCCAAACATAAACCAACAACCTCTTTGCATTCAATATCCTAGCCATACTACTAAAGTGTGTCCTACACTTCAAGAGGAGCCACACGAACAAGCCAATGCTGTTGGATTTTCGGGTTCTCCACAGAGAAAGTACGATCTCTTCTCCAACACCTATAATTCTAGGTGGAGGGACCATCCTAATTTGAGTTATGGTCCATAGTCTACTAGATTCCAACAATCACATCAATCCACACAACAAGCTCCACCAACTCAACCATCCTCCAACCCACAAGGTATGTCTTTAGAAGAAATTGTTAAATCATTAGCAACTAACACACAACAATTTCAAAAATAGACGAGGACTAGTATACAACATCTGGAGAGCCAAATGAGTGAGTTAGCGACAACTATGAATGGGTTGGTTTCCCAAAGCTCGAGTAAACTACACTCTCAACCAGTAGTGAATCCAAAGCAGAATATTAGTGCAGTCACTTTGAGAAGTGAAAAGGGGTTACAAGAGCTCAAGAAAATTGTAATACCTCCACCGTTTCCTAGTAGGTTTGCTAACTCTAAATGTAAGGTAGTAGAAGAGTTAGAGAAGAAATCCGTGGAATCTCAACTCATCAAATCGACTAAGACACATAGCTAGCAAGTCAAGCTAATTAAGGTACCTCCCCCATTTCCTGGTGAGTTTGTGAAATCTGAGAAGGAAGAGCACGTAAAGGAAATTCTAAAGACTCCCCAAAAAATTGAGGTAAATGTATCTGCATTCCATCAAAAGAAATTGCCACCAAAATGTGAGGACTCAGGTATGTTTACTATTCCTTGTAAGATAGGTGATGTGCGAATTGAGAATGCTATGTTAGATCTAGGAGCTTCTATTAATATCATGTCTCGTTCTCTCTATGAATCTTTAAATGTGGGGAAATTGAAAGGAATGGATGATTATCCAATTAGTTGATAGGTCTAATGCATATCCTGATGGTGTTCTTGAAAATATATTAGTTCAAGTTAATGATTTGGTTCTTCCTACTGATTTTTATGTTATTGATATGGGTGTAGATAACTCTTGGGATTTTGCTCCCATTTTACTTGGAAGATCATTGCTTAAAACATCTAGAACTAACATTAATATTCATGATGGGACAATTACTATGGAATCAAATGGTGAAATCATAGAATTTAGTATTTATGATTCCATGAAATATCCTAATAATGATCATTCTATGTTTGTCAAAGATGTTGCTGACTTGTTGATGCAGCAAATTATTGAACTCAATGATGATGATCTACTAAAGGTAGCTTGGCACAATGATGTCTTTGAACCTCCTACATATGTAACTTGAGCCATATCCACATCTAGCCAAAGACGTTAACGAAAGGCGCTGCTTGGGAGGCAACCCAAGATTTTACCTTTTCTCGTTCCTTTATTTTATGTTTTTTATATATTTTTCGTCTTTTTCTTTGAGGTGAAACATATCCCAAGGAAATACTGGGCACGTTTAAAACTTAGTCAAAAAAAAAATTGTTGAATTGACAGATTACAACTTCAAATTAAGCGTGCCCATGCGCTGTTCAAAGTTGTAAACTGCCTAATTTTGCACAATTTGAAAAATTTATGACTTCAACTTAGACGTGCCCACACTCAAATCTAACTTTCACTCTGCTTAAAAAGTTCACCCCTTAGCCAATTTAATAAAAAAAATTAATTAATTTAAAAAAAATTGAAAAATATTTTTTATTTTCGAATTATTTTTTCCAACAATTTTCTTTCCTTCCCTTTTTAGCCAAAGTCCCTAATCCTTTCTTCCCCAAATTCTTTTGCAGCAAAACTTGAAAAACCACCATTGAAGAACTGGAATCTCCTCAAACAGCAATTCCACTAACCACAACTCTGCCGCCGGCACCTGTCGATTCTGACCACTCTTGTTTGTCTTCTCTGACGAATTCTTCCAGGTCAAGATCTTCAAGCCCAATTACAAATCAGTCACCACCGGATTGATCTCGGGTTCACACATATACGTTCAGGGGAGTCCCGGTCCTTTACCTCTCTTTTTATTCCTCTTATGCTTTCTATTTGTATACATTGAGGACAATGCATGTAATAAGTGTGGGGGAGGGAGTTAAATCCTTTGTCATGATGTGTGTATAATTCTCGTAGTGTGCAACGAGTTAAGTTAGTGTAATTTTATTTTTTTCCCAATATCAATTATTTTGATTTAAAAAATTTGTTGAAATTCATGAGAGAAGTCAAGCATGCTTATACCGTTATAATTGTTAAAGTACATGCTTCTTTGAGAAATTTACGAAAGTTTTAATCTAGCATGATTATGTATGTGATATTTGACTCGCAAAAATACTTTGATATCTTCTTGAGTTTATATTTTGGTGAAATTAAATTGACGATAAATTGAATATATGGGTATTAGGACGTGGAGAAATAGTTAGTGCTTAAAAAGTGTGTGATATAACCTCTTGTAGCGCCTGGGGCTAACTATACTGCAGGGATTAAGCCTGAGGAGTTTTCAAGCTTGGTAACCTAAGGTCAACTGGTCTGGGATCTATCGGCCCAAACCTACTACTGTGTTAGCATCCTAATAGGGCTATAAAGAGGGTATCAAATATTAAATGATAAATGATAAACTTGTTGAGTAACTAGGTGCATTCATGACCAATGTTTGTATTCGCATCAAAAGACAAGTAATTGCTTAAATGAATAGCAGTACGATATTGGTTCTAATTTGTTATTAAATGCTTGAGTAGATAGAAATGGATAATGCGAGTTTAATGTTGAATACGTGATATTGAAGTCATGGATTTTTGTGAATTTTTGAATAGTATGTATGGATACGAAAGTGATAGCTGAGGCAGGATTGATATCTTTAAAGAACTTTATTAAAAAAATTGATGATAAGGCTTGATGTTTGGAAAAACAAGTTTCTATGACTTATTTGTTGTACACCGAGAGATCGATTTTTTAGGTATATCGTCTGCAAACCCTCACGAGACAAAACTCGTCCACTAGAATGGCTTGTTGCATACGCTAAATGCAATCGTGACACCTACGAAGGTGGTTAGTTTTAGTTGTTTTTGTTATTTTTCCTTTTCTTTATTTTAGAGTCCTTTGTCTTTGCACTGGGACGTGCAAGAGCTAAGTGTGGGGGAATTTATTCGTATGGATTCTATGAATATTTTTTTATATATTTCCTTTCTTATTTTATTGGTATTTGAGTTTAAATAATAGATTTTTATTTTGTTAGGTGAAATTTCAAAGAAGAAGAAAAAGGAAGAAAAAGGATGGAGAAAGAGAAAAGAAATGACTACACATTATTTTAGAGTGAAGTAGAAAGAGAAAATCCTAAGTTTTAGGAGCTTTCCTATTTTTTATGAGTGTTATTAGTGTTTTATCTTATTAAGGAATTAATTTCCTTATTTCATTATAATTAGAGTTTTATTTAGTTAGGAGTCTTTTGGCTAGGCTTATATTTATTAGAGATAGCCGGAATTTTTATTCTCTCCCACACATTCATACTACACGTTTTTTTACAAACACGAACGGAAAATTCTATGTTTTGTTCCATTGAAGATGGATTGCTAAAAACTCAAGTTCTGACTGAGGATATTAGAAGTTATAATTGTACAAACTTTGTGAGATCTAATTGTTAGGAATTTCATGTTAGATGTTTTGATGATGACAAATAGGACTTCCTGTTAGACCCCGAAAACTTTAAGTATAAAAGCTTTCATAGAATATTGTGTATAAGTACCTGAAAGCTTATTTATCGTAGGCTTATAGTTTTCATCTTTGTAGAATTTTAGACTAAGAATGTGATACTAAATCACTAAGGAGAATTCTGGGTAAGTCTACCAAGTGATAAAGTTGAAGATCAAGCGTCTGAAGCTACAGAAGATAAAGATCTCTTGAAGCGTCCGTCAAACGTTTTAGAGACTATTCCAGGTTACAACTCCAGCGCTCAAAATACGAATGGATAACTCAGGCCGAATACTCAACACTAAGTCAATGATGGAATTCTGAGTGAGCCTATCAAAGACAAGATTGAAGAGTAAGCGTCTGAAATAAAGAGAAGAGACTCAGGATCAGTCCAAGCGTCTGTCCAATGCACGAGAAAAACTGTCCTCTTCAGCAAGCGTCCAAAAGGCTAAACCAACACGACCTACAACGAACGTAACCAGAAAATTCAAACCCAAATCTATCCAAAGACTTAAAGAATGCATGAATCAAACAGACAAATTATTTCCAACGGAAATAAAATAAGATGCATTAAAAGTCGGATAAGTGTTATTAAAATATAAGCGCTATAACGTATGGGTAAGCCATTCATTTGACCAAGACTGTCAGAAGTTATGAAACCAAGAACATGCCTAACTAATTAAGTATACCCAAAGTTAGAAATGTCAGAACTCAAGGAATGTTTGGGGAAATGAGATTACAATCGTGTCAAACGGACAAAAACCACAAATACCTTATAAATAGCCCTTTCAACAAATAAGTAAAAAACACAGAGCAAAAACCGTGACATATACAAGAGATATACCTGAATATCCTAGTGTGAATAACAGTCACAACCTCTTGTATGTAGAAAATTATACAAAAAAACACAAGAAAAGAATACCTACTTTGTTGAAAGAAAAGCTTACAAAGATCCATAGCCAAATATCCGTATAAGCTTTTCACAAATATTCCAGAGACAGTCAACTATATCTCAAACCCCTTTTTGAAGACCCTACATTACTATTGAGATATCCTCAAGTTGTTTGAACTTTCCAAAACCAAACTAAGCCATTACAAAACCTTTCAACATCTTTCGTCTGAGTGAGAAAGTGTGTTGACTTACAAGCGCCATTTTTTGTGTAAAAGAAGCTTGTGAAAGAAGATCTCTATTGGAGCTGAAATCTGTGTGACCAAGGAGTTCCGGGATC
This sequence comes from Buddleja alternifolia, assembly GCA_019426215.1. Taxonomy (NCBI): domain Eukaryota; kingdom Viridiplantae; phylum Streptophyta; class Magnoliopsida; order Lamiales; family Scrophulariaceae; genus Buddleja; species Buddleja alternifolia. The sequence goes on along the minus strand of CM033390.1, from coordinate 47,063,822 downwards.
AAGTGTAACTTGCATTATTTCTGGGTGAAAGAGGCAAGGGGATAGAAGATCTTTAGTGGAGCTGAAATCTGTGTGACCAAGGAGTTCCAAGATCATATCCAACCTCTCTCTATTTTGTAGAAGTCTCTGTGTGACTCTTCGATAATCATCATAGTGGAAAACCTCTCTGATAAAGGGAGAAGAAGGACGTAGCTGGGATTACATCACCTAGTGAACCTTACAAATATCTTGTGTCATTTACTGTTTTGTTGTCTTACATTATACTGTCATATTATATCTTGAAAAGGCATTTAAACTAATAAGCGACTAATTGGTTAAAACGAACGCTAAGCTATAAAAAACATTTCCGCTGTGCTAACCCTGATTTAGTGACTAAACTCTGCCCTACTTTGGTAAGTGTTGAAATCACCGAATCTAAGTAAACTTTTCTCAAGCGCCTGAAACTAGCGCTTAAGTCATCATCCCTCAAGCGCCGTACCCAGCGCTTAAAGCTTTCCGAGCGTTCAAATACCTCACAGTAATACGAAAGTTTTTAGAAGTCGAAAAAGACTTCAGGGTCTATTCAATCCCCCCCCCCTTCTAGACCCTTTCGTATACCACTTGGGACCAACAAGTGGTATCAGAGCGGTTGAAGTTGAATTTTTTTAAAAAAAATTTCCAAGCATAACTGCTTGTTCAGATCCCTTTAAAATTTAGTTGCTTTAAAAAAAAATTTATGGCATTTTCCAAAGTTCCTAAGTTGACCAAATCAAACTATGATTCATGGAAGGTCAAAGCGTTCACCTATTTGTGTTCATGTGATGATGAAATGTGTGATATTATTTCAGCTGGGCCACTCAAAATATACAAGATCATCACCAGAGCGCCCGAAGCCACAGAAGAGACACCCGATGGCTATGTGGAGAAGCCCAAACAAGAATGGTCTACCGATGAGCGTCGACGAGCAAATCTAGACAATGTTGGTAGAAACGCTCTATACACAGCCATTGGAGATAATGACAACTTATTCAACAAGGTCAAATCATGCAACACTACTAAAGAAATTTGGGATAAGTTGGCTACCATTTGTGGTGGCTCAGCACAAATCAAGGAGAACAAACTATCAATTGCCAAAGAAAAATTCAATAGCTTCAAGATGCTACCTAATGAGACGCTAGAGCAATTAGACATGAGATTTACAGCTCTTGTCACTGAACTAACATCTCTGGGTATGGAGCTACAAAATCGAGAAACAGTGGTCAAAATCTTTAGAAGTCTCCCAAGCAGATTCCTGATGAAAACAACTGCAATGAGAGAATCAAACAATCTGGACAGCCTAACTTTAGAAGATGCTTTTTCAGAACTCAAAGCATTTGAGTTTGAGCTGAATTCGGCCAGTGATGCAGTAAGTAATCCAGTGATCGAATCTGGAGCGCTAATGGCATCAATCAAAGGAAAATCTATCAAAGAAAAAAACTCGGATATAAGTGAGGAAGAAGAACTGGCGCTTCTAAATAGATTCAGGAAATTCCTGAAATATGAAAAGAAGGGAAACAGTCCTAAGCACCCAGGACAAAGTTCATATCAAGCGTCTCCCCAAATACAACCACAATATCAAGCGCCTCACTATCCTGCGTCTCCCTCCCGAGCGCCAATTCAATATCAAACTCCCTCTCAGCAAGATCTCTTAGTGCCTGCAGCGTTAAACCAGCGATCCACAAGATTAACAAACGAACAAAAGATGAAGACCAATCTCTGTTACAACTGTAGGAGACTAGGGCATTTCCAAGTTAATTGCCCATATCCAAATGTGTCTAAACCTACAAAGCAAGATCACGCGGATAGAAACCAATTCAGGAGCAATCTGAGACAACAAGGCTTGCTAGCAGAATCAGAACCTCTCTATACTCTTGAAGAGGACTTGGAATCATCAGATGAAAGCAGCGATGATGAACCATCAAAGGATTTAGCATTCATTTGTCTCATGGCAAGAGATAATGAAGCATCTAACGACTTACCATCTGAGGTAACCACTGATTTGTATCATCCTCTTTTTTATGATGAATTACTTGACAAAGTAAAGGAATATTATACAGATTGTCAAGATGTCGCCAAATTATTTCAAAATCACTATCATATTATTTCAGCACTCAGAAGTGATAACGTAACGCTCAAAGCAGAGTTGCAAGATCAGCAACAGTGCATTGAGAAAAACCAATCACTCAAGAGTGAAATTACTCAGCTAAAAAGTGATCTTGATATAATAGTCAAAAGAGAAGCTGAAGTGGTTGCTAAACTTGCTAAATCAGAGCAGCTGATCTCTTCATTATCAAAAGCGTCTAGAACGCTAGATAATATGACTAAAGTAACCAGGGCATTTGGTGAAAAGACCGGTCTAGGTTGTGAAAAATTTAGTCATAAAGCCAAAGCGTCCAATGTTACAACAATCAACAAAGGAAAATGTGTAATCTTTGTTGGAGAAAGTTCAATCAGATAAACGCTGAATGAACCAACAGATATTGGTACAAAAGCTAATGGTAAAGTCAACACTTACTCAGGCAAAGGAAAGACCAAAGTGAATGTCTCACAAAAGAAAATATATCCAAACGCTCAAAAGGCTAAGGAAATACCTTCTACAAGTGAATCAAACGTTAAGCGCCCCGCACCAAAAGTGCATCCTAAGCCAGTACCAAACAAGATCAAACGTCTATATCCAAAACAATCCAGTTCATATTATCAACACTATGATAATTATGATTACGATTATGATTATTACTATAATCAAGGATATTTCTATACACCTAAAAAACACACACAACACAAAACGAAACCCAAGAAGGCCAATCTCTCTCTCCCATAATGAAGATAAGGCAAATATGGGTTCCGAAAAATCTGATTCAAATTAACGTTACTAACAAAGAAGGACCCAAAACAAAATGGGTACCTAAAAAGAATTAGAACTGCCCTTTTGAATGCAGGTACCTAGAGCCAACACCGACACTTCAATATGGTACATAGATAGTGGGTCATCAAGACATATGACTGGCTCAAAGGATCTACTGATCAACTATCGTGCAACCAATGGTCCTCAAGTTATATTCGGTGATAATTCCAAAAGTAAAACTAAAGGTATAGGTATCATGCGCAGGGGGAACATCATGATAAATGATGTATATTATGTTGAGGGTCTTAAGCATAATCTCTTAAGCATAAGTCAATTTTGTGATAAAGGTTTTGAAATTAAGTTCTATAGTGACTTCTGCGAAATAATAGATGTTAAGACAAGATCTACGAAGTTAAAAGGAAAAAGAACAAACAATGTATACTTAGTAGATTGGGATTCAACATTAGATAACAACCCTACATGTTTCGTAGCTAAGAATCAAAACGAATTGGGTTAGTTATGGCACAGAAAAATGAATCACCTCAACTTCAAGGCAATCTCTCAATTAATATCTCTAAATCTCGTAGAGGGATTACCTAAAGGTTCCTTTAATAAAGATCTCTTATGTGATGCTTGTCAAATGGGTAAGCAAGTCAAATCATCCTTTAAGAAGAAATCTCATCTATCTACATCGCGAGTACTTGAATTATTACACTTAGATTTATTTGGTCCTATTCAAATCATGAGCATTAGTGGTAAAAAGTATTCACTAGTAATAGTTGATGGTTTCTCACGTTATACATGGGTAGAATTTTTAGCGTCTAAAGATGAAACAAGCGCTAAGCTGACATCACTAATTCGTCAGCTACAAAACTCAAAAGACCTAAAAGTAACCAGAATTAGAAGCGATAGAGGAACTGAATTTACTAACCATATTGTTGAGAAATATTGTAAAGACCTTGGGATACTTCATGAGTATTCAGCGCCTAGAACCCCTCAACAAAATGGAGTTGCTGAGCGACGGAACAGAACGCTCAAGGAAGCTGCCCGTACCATGTTAGCCGAATCCAAGCTACCTCAAAGGTTTTGGGCCAAAGCTATCAATACCGCTTGCTACACACAGAATCGGTGTATGATCAACAAGCAACATGAAAAGACTCCATATGAGCTATGGGAGGGACGTAAGCCAAATGTTTCATATTTTCATGTATTTGGTTCAAAATGCTTCATTCATAACAATGGATCCCAAAACTTAAAGACATTTGATCCTAAAGCAGATGAAGGAATCTTTCTAGGCTATGCAAAAAATGGAAAGAGCTTTCGTATCCTAAATAAGATCAAATCAAAGGTAGAGGAATCCATTCATGTTGTGTTTGATGATGCTAACCAAGAACCGAGTAAGGTTAATATTGATGATGTAGGAACTAAGGAACTCTCTCAACAAACATCACAAATCAATCTATGTGATGATAGCGATCTTGATGAAGAGGATGAGACTATCGTGCCTAATCCTACACTTACTCAAGAGGCTGTCAATGACCAAAGAAACGCTGATGACCATGAAGAAAGTGATCATCATGAGCAAGTTAGAACTATAAACACTGAAGCGCCTACGCAAAGAGCTGGTCAAGCGCCTGTGCAACGTAGTCAAGCGTCTGATCAAGCTCTAAACCCTTCTCAACCAGATAGAAAATGGCTCAGAGACCATCCACCAGAATTAATTATTGGAGATATGGGAGCACCTGTAAAGACTAGAGCCGCTACAATAAACGAGGCCATGTTCGCAAGCTTCCTATCTCAAATGGAACCTAAGAAAGTGGATGAAGCGCTAAGCGATCCAAGCTGAATAGAAGCCATGCAAGAAGAGCTAAACCAATTGAAAGAAATGAGGTATGGACGCTAGTACCAAGACCAACCCACCAAGGGGTCATTGGAACTAGATGGGTCTATAGAAACAAAATGGATGAGAATGGGATTGTGATTAGAAACAAAGCCAGACTTGTAGCTCAGGGATACTGTCAAGAAGAGGGCATCGACTTTGATGAAACATACGCTCCAGTTGCCCGTCTTGAAGCAATCCGCATGTTTCTAGCATTCGCAGCATTCAACAAGCTTACAGTATATCAAATGGACGTAAAGAGTGCATTTCTGAATGGTAAGCTCCAAGAAGAAGTATATGTGGAGCAACCACCAGGATTCATCAATAACCATGGGAAAGGTATGGTCTACAAATTGGACAAGGCACTCTACGGCCTTAAACAAGCACCAAGAGCATGGTATGACACTCTTTCTATTTTCCTTATTGGTACAACGCTATTTAAGGTTTTTCAAAAGGAAGCGTTGATACAACGCTATTTAAGATTACCCATAATGAAGATATTCTCTTAGTTCAAATTTATGTTGATGATATTATATTTGGATCTACTAATAAGTGTTTATGTGAGAAATTTTCAAAAATGATGCAAGACCAATTTGAAATGAGCATGATGGGCGAGTTAACTTCTTTCCTAGGATTACAAGTTAAACAACTCCCTAATGGTATATTTATAAACCAAACTAAATATACTAGAGATATGATTAAGAAATTCGGTATGGAAAATGCATCATCTTCCAAAATTCCAATGAGCCAAACGACTAAGCTAGATAAAGATGAAAGTGGAAGGAAAGTCGATGCTACAAATTATAGAGGGATCATTGGATCACTTCTTTATCTAACAGCTAGTAGACCTAATATTATATTCTCAGTATGCATGTGTGCACGCTTTCAAGCTGATCCTAAAGAATCACACTTAATTGCTACCAAGAGAATCCTTAGGTACCTCAAAGGCACACAACATGTGGGCTTATGGTACCCCAGGGATTCTTCTTTTGAACTAATCGGTTACTCAGATGCAGATTTTGCAGGATGCAAAATAGATAGAAAAAGTACTAGTGGTACATGTCAATTCCTAGGTGATAGACTAATTTCATGGCACAGTAAGAAACAACAATCATTTGCGACTTCTACTGCTGAAGCTGAGTACGTAGCCGCTGGAAGCTGTTGTGCACAAATTCTCTGGATGAGGCAACAACTTAGAGACTATGGCGTAGTCTTAGGTCCAACCCCAATCCATTGTGACAACCAAAGTGCCTTGGCAATGACACAAAATCCAGTTCTTCACTCTAGAACCAAACACATTGACATACGGTATCATTTTCTGCGTGACCATGTTCAAAAGAAGGATATCTCCATGCAATTCATTGGTACAGAAAAACAGTTGGCAGATATCTTCACCAAAGCTCTCAATGAACAACGCTTTCTCACTTTAAGAAGTGAACTAGGTATGATTGATCTAAATGCCTAATCATTTGAAACATCATACTTTCATTAAGCATAAATTTAGGGGGAATAAAATTCTTTTTACACATAAAATCGTTAAATAAGTTATCAATATTAAGGAGAACCTACATAGGGGGAACCTTAAAAGGGATAACTGAACTTCAGTGAGAATGACCAAAACCGTTTTTTTTTTGTTTTGTTTTATTATTACATTGGTCATAAGCACTTAGCGTTATACGCTAAACTCTTTTAGACGCTTATCAAACGTTTTCTTTAGCGTCTGTGCCCTCTCAAAATAAACTGAACGCTTAGCTTTATTCCCAGCTAAAGCGCTTAGTAAAAAGATCCTTTAAAAGCAAGCATACATTACCCTACGCTAAAACAAGAAAGTGGATTAGTCAATCAATGCAATTAATGCTGACTTGACATTCCTCACCTTTCGCTCAAGAAAACCCATGGGTACTCATCACGTTTTTCAAAGATGGTTCAGCACATGTACACGCGTAAGTACAATTACCATGTATCTTAGACGAATACAACCAGCGTTGAATATTTTAAACCAAAAGTAAAACACTCCCACCAAGACATAATGATAAGTACTGGGAAACTGTGTCCTCATACATACCATGAAAAGAATAATTCTGTATGTTACGATGACCGCTAAAGCACAAAATGTTACTTGAAAGAGAACCTCAAGATTCTCAAGCGTCAAAATCACACTGAATTATTTCAAGCGTCTTCTTCTGAATAGGTCCAGACGCTCCCACAAACTTTTGGCGGGTATTTGAATAGTTGTTCAAAATTTCGGTTCCCGAACGGTTTTTCATAAAATACATGTCCGCTGTTAACGGGCACACGTATCACTTTCAGTATATCAAAAGTCTCTGTTTCAAACTTTTAATCGGACGTCAAAATAGTATATGTGGTTGTTACTAAAAGTAACCGTGCTTATTAAATCTAAATTCACGTCCACAGTCGTATTTTAATGGCTGAGATTTATACTCCTCCACGTCTCAACATCTCAACCTTCAAACACAAAATACATTCAAATTGTAGTATTTCAAAACACACTTTCTGCAGAACATAAACTCTCTTACACTCTCTTTCATTCGTGCAGGAAAAATCTCTCTCTCTCAAAAACAAAATTTTCATTCTTAATCTCTGTCTACTTCTCACTAATGGCACCCAAGAAAGCTACTGCTGGAACCACTGAAGTTATTGTTAAGGTCACTGAAGGCCTTATAATCGATTGGAAGTTTCTCTATGAAAACCCCCAAATTGATTTAACGGAAATGATGGACTCTGTAGCAGAGGCTGGGCTTCAGAAATTTCTTACCAAACACTCGTACATGTTTCCTGAAGAACTAGAATTTTTTTGGAGAAATGCTAGATTGTCTGACGATGAGACTTCCATCACCTGTTTGTTTCCTGCCCCCAAGACGGAATCAAAGACGTTCACTCTCTCTGCGGCCTCTATTGCCCAGAATTTCTCTCTACCTAACGACGGAGCGACTTTAGACACTATCACTGAGGAACAAATTCAAGAAGTCTGGACTCAGATTAGCGCCCACGATGGTGTTCCATACAAACCGTACTTTGAGAAGAAAGATATAGTGAACAGGTATCGAGTCTTAGCTAATTTCTGCAGTAAAAACATTGAATGCAGAGTGGGAACCTTTGACAAAATCAGCCCAACCCAGTTCCAGATGATGACTGCTATCTTGCTCAAGATAAAAATCAACTGGAGCGCCTATATATTCAGCAGATTCAGAGACAGTCTACGCACTTCAAACAGACCTTATGGCCTAGTTTTAAGTGATCTAATTTTCCGAGCAAAGTGCACTTCTTCAGAAGGAGTCACCGTGGCCAAGCATAAGTTCTATGGGCTAAGAATCATCAACAATCTCTTCAATCCACCCAAAGTTGGAGGTGCTGCTAGACCTCTCTCTGAGCGCCAAGTTGTACGTGCAGCATCAAATGAGGAGGCTGAGCGCCCAGATCAGTAGAAGGCTAAACGTAATGTGAAGCGTCCCACTGTCACAAAGAAACGGGCTCCTCAAAAGCCCAAGGCTCAACCTATCAAAAGTGATGAAGAAGACGAGGACTCTATACCCCTCATTAGTCGGAAGGATCTAGAAAAGGTCCTCAAAAATATCGACTTTGGAGAACCAGCAGTTCCACAGACTCAAGCGTCCCCAGCCGAAGGGGTAAATGTGAAGCGTATCTTCAAGAGACGTAAGCGTCCAACTGCTGCCATTTCTTCTGAGGCTACACACACGACACCAAGCGACCAAGCCATAGCTGCTATTCCGATATCATCCTTTGAACCACCAGTTGATGTCCATCTGGATGTTGATATGGCCAACATTGTGGCCATCGCACATGAAGCTGCCATCGAATCTGCAAATCTCGAGCCTGATGAACCTGAAATCCCAGGGGTTCAACCATTTCTTCATGCTGGATTCCTTAAAGACCATCGATCACTCCGTCGATTATTTCCCTCCAGCGCCCGCAGAAACCTTCATACCTACAGGATATAATGAAGAAAGTCTTATCAATGCTGAGAATGATATCGCCAAGCTCATAAAATTTGATCTGGCTGTACGCAACACTCTATCTAACACAGCATTGACCCCAGCTGATAAAGCTTCTTATCTGGACTGTGGGACAAGCAAACCCACTGGCTTCGCTCTTAGAGACTACAACATCAGAGTCTATGAGCGTCAGGATAAGCTTGTGAACCCAATGGAAAAGCTACTAAACAGAGAAGGCTATTCTCACTCCCCAACACTGGTAAATAGCAAGGAAAACAAGCGCTCAGCTAATCCTCTCCTCTTGTGGAAGAATAAAGGAGTACATGCCGGTGAGCGTCCAGCTTCACTGACCGAGATGATTCAAATTAAAGACGATGCATATTTTGACTGCGTCTGAAACGCTAACTACCAACCAGACAAGTATTGTTTTGAGTCCATCTGTGATATTCATCACCAAGGATTTCGTGCTATACTTAATGCAGGAACTGAGTACTGCATGACTAAGGTAAAATGGGCTGAAGCTTATATGGGTGACAAGTATAAATTTGAAGAATTGGTTAGCGCTCCCCATCTGTTCAGAATAGGGATCCATGATAAAAAGAGCAAATTTGCACGATACATGCTAAAGCAGCGTCAACATAGACTTGGACCAGTTCTGAAGCTGCCTCTGATCCGCCACCAACCTGAACACCTTTTAAGGCAAGCGTTGTACAAACTGGCTAACTCTTCTCTACGCTTTGCTGATCAAGCGTCCACCAGCGGTTCTTCTCCCCTGTCCTGTTTGAACTTCATCCCTAGCCACTGTGAAGACAACTTTTCTCTCATGATGACAATTATGCCTCCAGTCTCCCTATTCGACAAAATCTTCACAGAAAATCTGCGCCAGTGGAATGGCTCTCGGATCAATCCTTTCAGAGGATATCCACTTTTTCCGTCTATCAGACAAGAAGTCTTAAGTCACTATAATTTTGTTCTGTCACTGCTGGAAAGAACTCAAGCGCTTGCTTCAGCCATCTACCCATACTTGGAAGAGTATTACAGGCTCTATGCTCCCGACTCTCGGAAACCGAAGACTCTCCCAACAGATAGGCTAATTGGCTTCTCACAACACTATTGCCCAGATGCCTTGCTCTCCATTTGCCAAGCGCCTTCCAAAATCTTTCCCACCCATGTGCTGGATATCCTCGGGCCAATGTACATCAGGGCCATGGATAGTCCTATCAGAACGTTCATTCAAGGTACTTATCTCCCCACTCTACATTTGAATGAACTTCTACAGACTGCTACATATCCATATGCAGATGAGCCGCTTGCCAGCTTGGACTTTCAGTTTACAGACTTTAGCCGTATAGAGTCAGCATCTACTGCAGCACCAGCTGCAACGTTACCTGCTCCTGAGCGCTCACCAGAATCCCCTTAAGCGCCTAAACCCCCCAGTCCAACTGAATCCGACTCTACTGCATCCACCGAGTCCAACAGTGCCCCAGAGCATCGAGGAACAGTATTTGATCCTAATTACCAAGTACCTATTGAATCTCTCAAACACACATCCCGTTTTAAGCCTCGAGTTAGAATTGCGGTTCCCGACGCTCAAGCGTGCATGACTGAATGCCTCACTCAAATACAGCAACTATCTACAGCTACTCAGGCAAGTCATGTGGCTTTAACAAATGATCTAAACCACCGTTTCACAGCTCTTGAGACCTCTCTTACAGACGCTAATCATGCTCAACTACTGGTCATGAAAGAACACTTCGACCAGCGTCTGACCACTCTTGAGGCCTCTGTCGCTCAGATTGCTACTCAAGTCAGTCTTCTTACTCAGCATTTCATACAGACTAATGATGGCAATAAGGGGGAAAAGAAGGGAGAAAAGAGGAAATCTTCAACATCTAAAGATCAAGATCCTCCTCCACCATCCAAGCGTCAACATATTGATACTCCCCTCACACTAAGTACAGAGCCAAGGTATCCCTATCCTTCTTGGGTAACTACCTCGGTGGGAGCGTCTAATAAAAAAGAAACCCGAAGAATGCTCTATCCAAATCTTCCATTACCTTCAAGAGCACTGCTTGAACAATTTGATATTCCTCTTATCAGAGCGTCAATTCCAGAACTATCTGATCCAGCAGTCTTAGTCTTAGAGAGAAAAATGTCTGACTTTGACCAAACCTTCAGAATTTGCCTACGATACATAGGCATCAGTCCAGAGGAATGGGATAAGCAGCTCATTACTTTCAAGGCACGACAAGTAAAAGAAAACAAACATATAATCAGTAAAGATCATGCTGCGATGATGACGCTAGAAGATCAGATAACTGAAGCAATCCGTGCTGAAATGACTAAGAGATACAAGATCAAATCACGATCTTGATTTTTACTTATGATTCTTTCATTTCAGTTGTAAAATGCTTGTACTATGAAAGATATATATAAAATGCATTTTACCGCTAAAACATCTCGTTGAAGCTCAAACTAACTTACTAACCTACGCTAACTCGTACTTCAGGTATCTAACGCTTGAACTAAATAGGTATTGCCATCATCAAAAAGGGGAAATTGTTAGGAATTTCATGTTAGATGTTTTGATGATGACAAATAGGACTTCCTGTTAGACCCCGAAAACTGTAAGTATAAAAGCTTTCATAGAATATTGTGTATAAGTACCTGAAAGCTTATTTATCTTAGGCTTATAGTTTTCATCTTTGAAGAATTTTAGACTAAGAATGTGATATTAAATCACTAAGGAGAATTCTGGGTAAGTCTACCAAGTGATAAAGTTGAAGATCAAGCGTCTGAAGCTACAGAAGATAAAGATCTCTTGAAGCGTCCGTCCAACGTTTTAGAGACTATTCTAGGTTACAACTCCAGCGCTCAAAATACGAATGGATAACTCAGGCCGAATACTCAACACTAAGTCAATTATGGAATTCCGAGTGAGCCTATCAAAGACAAGATTGAAGAGTAAGCGTCTGAAATAAAGAGAAGAGACTCAGGATCAGTCCAAGCGTCTGTGCAATGCACGAGAAAAACTGTCCTCTTCAGCAAGCGTCCAAAAGGCTAAACCAACACGACCTACAACGAACGTAACCTGAAAATTCAAACCCAAAGCTATCCAAAGACTTAAAGAATGCATGAATCAAACGGACAAATTATTTCCAACGGAAATAAAACAAGATGCATTAAAAGCGGATAAGTGCTATTAAAATATAAGCACTATAACGTATGGGTAAGCCATTCATTTGACCAAGACTGTCACAAGTTATGAAACCAAGAACATGCCTAACTAATTAAGTATACCCAAAGTTAGAAATGTCAGAACTCAAGGAATGTTTGGGGAAACGAAATTCCAACCGTGTCAAACGGACAAAAACCACCAATACCTTATAAATAGCCCTTTCAACAAATAAGTCAAATACACAGAGCAAAAACCGTGACATATACAAGAGATATACCTGAATATCCTAGTGTGAATAACAGTCACAACCTCTTGAATGTAGAAAATTATACAAAAAGACACAAGAAAAGAATACATACTTTGTTGAAAGAAAAGCTTACAAAGATCCATAGCCAAATATCCGTATAAGCTTTTCACAAGTATTCCAGAGACAGTCAACTATATCTCAAACCCCTTTTTGAAGACCCTACATTACTATTGAGATATCCTCAAGTTGTTTGAACTTTCCAAAACCAAACTAAGCCATTACAAAACCTTTCAACATCTTTCGTCTGAGTGAGAAAGTGTGTTGACTTACAAGCGCCATTTTTTGTGTAAAAGAAGCTTGTGGAAGAAGATCTCTATTGGAGCTGAAATCTGTGTGACCAAGGAGTTCCGGGATCAAGTGTAACTTGCATTATTTCTGGGTGAAAGAAGCAAGGGGATAGAAGATCTTTAGTGGAGCTGAAATCTGTGTGACCAAGGAGTTCCAAGATCATATCCAACCTCTCTCTATTTTGTAGAAGTCTCTGTGTGACTCTTCGATAATCATCATAGTGGAAAACCTCTCTGATAAAGGGAGAAGAAGGACGTAGCTGGGATTACATCACCCAGTGAACCTTACAAATATCTTGTGTCATTTACTGTTTTGTTGTCTTACATTATACTGTCATATTATATCTTGAAAAGGCATTTAAACTAATAAGCGACTAATTGGTTAAAACGAACGCTAAGCTATAAAAAACTGTTAGGAATTTCATATTAGATGTTTTGATGATGACAAATAGGACTTCCTGTTAGACCCCGAAAAATGTAAAAACTTTTATAGAATGTTATGTATAAGTACCTGAAAGCTTATTTATCTTAGGCTTATAGTATTTATCTTTGTAGAATTCTTTAGACTAAGTATGTGACACTAAAACACTTAGGAAAATTCTGGGTGAGTCTACCAAGTGATGAAGGTGAAGATCAAGCGTCTGAAGCTACAATGGATAAAGATATCTTGAAGCGTCCATCAAACGCTTTAGGGATTATCCCAGTGCTCAAACTACGAATGGATAACTCAGGCCGAATACTCAACATCAAGTAAAATGACGGAATTCTCAGTGAGACCATCAAGACAAGATTGAAGAGTAAGCGTCTGAAATAAAGAAAAGAAAGTCAGGATCAGTCCAAGCGTCTGTCCAATACACGAGAATAACTATTCTCTTCAGCAAGCGTCCAAAAAAAGGTTAAACCAACACAACCTACAAAGAACGTAACCTGAAAAACTCAAACCCAAAACCATCCAAAGACTTAAAAAGGCATGAATCAAACGGACGAATTATTTCCAACGGAAATAAGACAAGATGCATTAAAAGTCGGATAAGTGCTATTAAAATATAAGCACTATAACTTATGGGCAAGCCATATCTTTGACCTAGACTGTCAGATTTATGAAACCAAGACCATGCCTAACCAATTAAATATACCCAAAGTTAGAAATGTCTGAACTCAAGGAATGTTTGGGGAAACGAGACTCCAACCATGTCAAACGGACAAAAACCACCAATACCTTATAAATAGCTCCTTCAACAAACAAGAAAAGTGACAGACACACACAAAAATACCTACTTTGTTGAAAGAAAAGCTTACTGAAAATCATAGCCAAATATCCATATAAGCTTTTCACAAATATTCCAGACACAGTCACCCATATCTCAAATCTCTTTTTAAGAAGAACCTACACTACCATTGAGATATCCCCAAGTTGTTTGAACTTTCCAAAAACAAACAAACCCGTGACCAAACCATCAAAACCTTTCATCTGAGTGAGAAAGCTGGTTGACTTGCAATCAATATTTTTGTGTAAAAGAAGCTTGTTGAAGTTGATCTCCATTGGAGCTGAAATCTGTGTGACCAAGGAGTTCCGGGATCAAGAGTAACTTGCACCATTTCTGAGTGAAAGAAGCAAGGGGATAGAAGGTCTTTAGTGGAGCTGAAATCTGTGTGACCAAGGAGTTCCGAGATCATATCCAATCTTCCTCTATCTTGTAGAAGTCTCTGTGTGACTCTTCGATAATCATCATAGTGGAAAAACCTCCCTGATAAAAGGAGAAGAAGGACGTAGCTGGGATTACATCACCCAGTGAACCTTACAAATATCTTGTGTCATTTACCTCTTTAAGCATTCATTGTTTACTGATTTACTATTCATATTGCATACATTCTGATAAAATCTTAAAACAACTAAGCGACTACTTTCGATTAATTAACCGAACGCTAAGCTATAAAATACTTCCGCTGTGCTAACTCTGATTTACTGACTAAACTCTGCCCTACTTTGGTAAGCGTTGAAATCACCGAGTCTAAGTTAACGTTTCTCAAGCGCCACATCCAGCGCTTAAACTTGTCAAGCGTTCAAATACTTCAAAGTGATACGAATTTTTAAGAAGTCGAAAAAAACTTCAGGGTCTATTCAACCCCCCCCCCCCTTTCTAGACCCTTTCGTATACCACTTGGGACCAACGAGTGGTATCAGAGTAGTTGAAGTTGAAACCTAAGCGTTTCCAAGCGTAACTGCTTGTTCAGATCCATTTTTTTTATATAGTCGCTTTAAAATTACTTTAAATTCTTCATGGCATTCTCTAAAGTTCCCAAGTTGACCGAGTCAAATTATGACTCTTGGAAGGTCAAAGCATTTACTTATTTGTGTTCATGTTATGATGAAATGTGTGATATCATTTCAGATGGGCCAATCAAAATATACAAAGTTATCACCAGAGCGCCCGAAGACACAGGAGAAACACCTGACGGTTATGTGGAGAAGCCCAAACAAGAATGGTCCACCGATGAGCGTCGACGAGCCAATCTAAACAATGTCGGTCGGAATGCATTATACACAGCCATTGGTGACAATGACAACTTATTCAACAAAGTCAAATCATGCAATACAACTAAAGAAATTTGGGATAAGTTGGCTACTATTTGTGGTGGCTCAGCACAAATAAAGGAAAACAAATTATCAATTGCCAAAGAAAAATTCAACGGCTTGAAGATGCTACCTAATGAGACGCTAGAGCAATTAGACATGAGGTTTACAGCCGTTGTCACTGAACTAACATCTCTGGGTATGGAGCTACAAAAACGAGAAACAGTGGTCAAAATCTTTAGAAGTCTTCCAAGCAGATTCCTGATGAAAACAACTGCAATGAGAGAATCAAACAATCTGGACAGCCTAACTCCAGAAGATGCTTTTTCAGAACTCAAAGCATTTGAGTTTGAGCTGAATTCGGCCAGTGATGCAGTAAGTAATCCAGTGATCGAATCTGGAGCGCTAATGGCATCAATCAAAGGAAAACCTACCAAAGAAAAAGGTTCGGATATAAGTGAGGAAGAAGAACTGGCGCTTCTAAATAGATTCAGAAAATTCCTGAAATATGAAAAGAAGGGAAACAGTCCTAAGCACCCAGGACAAAGTTCATATCAAGCGTCTCCCCAAATACAACCACAATATCAAGCGCCTCACTATCCTGCGTCCTCCTCCCTAGCGCCAATTCAATATCAAACTCCTTCTCAGCAAGATCTCTCAGCGCCTGCAGCGTTAAACCAACGATCCACAAGATTAACAAACGAACAAAAGATGAAGACCAATCTTCGTTACAACTGCAGGAGACCAGGGCATTTCCAAGTTAATTGCCCATATCCAAATGTGTCTAAACCTACAAAGCAAGATCACACGGATAGAAACCAATTCAGGAGCAACCTGAGACAACAAGGCTTGCTAGCAGAATCAGAACCTCTCTATACGCCTGAAGAGGACTTGGAATCATCAGATGAAAGCAGCGATGATGAACCATCAAAGGACTCAGCATTCATTTGTCTCATGGCTAGAGAAAATGAAGCATCTAACGACTTACCATCTGAGGTAACCACTGATCTGTATCATCCTCTCTCTTATGATGAATTACTTGACAAAGTAAAGGAATATTATAAAGATTGTCAAGATGCCACCCAATTATTCCAAAATCACCATCGTATTATTTCAGCACTCAGAAGTGATAACTTAACGCTCAAAGCAGAGTTGCAAATTCAGCAACAGTGCATTGAGAAAAACCAATCACTCGAGAGTGAAATTACTCAGCTAAAAGGTGATCTTGATATAATAGTCAAAAGAGAAGCTGAAATGGTCGCTAAACTTGCCAAATCAGAGCAGCTTATCTCTTCATTATCAAAAGCGTCCAGAACGCTAGATAATGTGACTAAAGTAACCAGGGCATTTGGTGAAAAGACCGGTCTAGGTTTTGATAAATTTAGTTGTAAAGCCAAAGCGTCCAATGTTGCAACAATCAACAAAGGAAAAGGTGTAATCTTTGTTGAAGAAAGTTCGATCAGACAAACGCTGAACGAATCAACAAATACTGGTACAAAAGCTAATGATAAAGTCAACACTGACTCAGGCAAAGGAAAGACCAAAGCGAATGTCTCACAAAAGAAAATATATCCAAACGCTCAAAAAGCTAAGGAAATATTTTCTGCCAGTGAATCAAACGTTAAGCGTCCCGCACCAAAAGTGCATCCTAAGCCAGTACCAAACAAAATCAAACGTCTATATCCAAAACAATCCAGTTCATATTATCAACACTATGATAATTATGATTACGATTATGATTATTACTATAATCAAGGATATTTCTATACATCTAGAAAAAGTATGCAACTCAAAACGAAACCCAAGAAGGCCAATCTTTCTCCCATAGTGAAGACAAGGCAAATATGGGTTCCGAAAAATCTAATTCACGTTACTAACAAAGAAGGACCCAAAACAAAATGGGTACCTAAAGGAAATTAGATCTGCCCTTTTGAATGCAGGTACCTAGAGCCAACACCGACGCTTCAGTATGGTACATAGATAGTGGATCATCGAGACACATGACTGGATCAAAGGATCTCTTGATCAACTATCGTGCAATCAATGGTCCTCAAGTTATATTCGGTGATAATTCTAAAGGTAAAACTAAAGGTATAGGTATCATGCATAGGGGGAACATCATGATCAATGATGTATACTATGTTGAGGGTCTTAAACATAATCTCCTAAGCATAAGTCAATTCTGTGATAAAGGCTTTGAAATTAAATTTTCTAGTGACTTGTGCGAGATAATCGATGTTAAGACAGGATCTACTAAATTAAAAGGAAGAAGAACAAACAATGTATACTTAGTAGATTGGGATTCAACATTAGATAACAACCCTACATGTTTCGTAGCTAAGAATCAAAACGAATTAGGTTGGTTATGGCACAGAAAAATGAATCACCTCAATTTCAAAACAATCTCTCAATTAATATCTCTAAATCTCGTAGAGGGATTACCTAAAGGTTCCTTTAATAAAGATCGCTTATGTGATGCCTGTCAAATGGGTAAACAAGTTAAATCATCCTTTAAGAAGAAGCTTCATCTATCGACCTCTCGAATACTTGAATTACTACATTTAGATTTGTTTGGTCCTATTCAAATCATGAGCGTTAGTGGTAAAAAGTATTCACTAGTAATAGTTGATGATTTTTCACGCTATACATGGGTAGAATTTCTAGCATCTAAAGATGAAACTAGTGCCAAGCTCACCTCTCTAATTCGTCAACTACAAAACTCAAAAGATCTAAAAGTAACAAGAATTAGAAGTGATAGAGGAACTGAATTTACTAACCATATTGTTGAGAAATTTTGTAAAGACTTTGGAATACTTCATGAGTATTCAGCACCTAGAACACCTCAACAAAATGGAGTTGCTGAACGACGGAACAGAACGCTTAAAGAAGCCGCTAGGACTATGTTAGCCGAGTCTAAGCTGCCTCAAAGGTTGTGGGCCGAAGCTATCAACACTGCTTGCTACACTCAGAACCGGTGTATGATCAACAAGCAACATGAAAAAACTCCATATGAGTTATGGAAGGGACGTAAGCCGAATGTTTCATACTTTCATGTATTTGGTTCAAAATGTTTCATTCATAACAATGGTTCCCAAAGCCTAAAGACATTTGATCCTAAAGCAGATGAAGGAATCTTTCTAGGTTACGCCAAAAATGGAAAGAGCTTTCGCATCTTAAATAAGGTCAAATCGAAGGTTGAAGAATCCATTCATGTTGTGTTTGATGATGCTAACCAAGAACCGAGTAAGGTTAATATTAATGATGCAGGAATTGAAGATTTATCTCAACAAGCGTCACAAATCAATCTGTGTGATGATAGTGATATTGATGAAGATAATGAAATCATTGTACCTAATCCTAAGACTACTCGTAAAGACATCAACGATGACATTGCAAGAAACGCTGATGATCATGAAGGGAATGTTCATCAAGAGCAAATTCAAACTATAAACACTGAAGCGCCTACGCAAGGAATTGGTCAAGCGCCTACACAGTTTAATCAAACGTTAGATCAATCTCTTAACTCGTTCCAACCAGACAGAAAATGGCTCAGAGACCATCCATCAGAACTAATTATTGGAGATATTGGAGCACCCGTTAGAACAAGAGCCGCTACAATAAATGAGGCCATGTTTGCAAGTTTCCTATCTCAAATGGAACCAAAGAAAGTAGATGAAGCGCTTAACGATCCAAGTTGGATAGAAGCCATGCAAGAAGAGCTAAACCAATTTGAAAGAAATGAGGTATGTACGCTAGTACCAAGACCAACCCACCAAGGGGTCATTGGAACTAGATGGGTCTATAGAAACAAAATGGATGAGAATGGGATTGTGATTAGAAACAAAGCCAGACTCGTAGCTCAGGGATACTGTCAAGAAGAGGGCATCGACTTTGATGAAACATACGCTCCAGTTGCCCGACTTGAAGCAATCCGCATGTTTCTAGTGTTTGCAGCATTTAACAAATTTACAGTGTATCAAATGGACGTAAAGAGTGCATTTCTGAATGGTAAACTCCAAGAAGAAGTATATGTGGAGCAACCACCAGGATTCATCAACAACCATGGGAAAAGCGTGGTTTATAAATTGGACAAAGCACTCTATGGTCTTAAACAAGCACCACGAGCATGGTATGACACTCTTTCTATCTTCCTTATAGGTAAAGGCTTTTCAAAAGGCAGCGTTGACACAACGTTAGTCAAAATTACCCATAATGTAGATATTCTCCTAGTTCAAATTTATGTTGATGATATTATATTTGGATCTACCAATAAGCGTCTATGTGAGAAATTTTCGAAGATGATGCAAGATCAATTTGAAATGAGCATGATGGGTGAATTAACTTTCTTCCTAGGATTACAAGTTAAACAACTCCCTAATGGCATATTCATAAATCAAACTAAATATACTAGAGATATGATCAAGAAATTTGGTATGGAAAATGCATCACCTTCAAAAATTCCAATGAGCCAAACGCTTAAGCTAGATAGAAATGATAATGGAAAGAAAATTGATATCACTAACTATAGAGGTATTATTGGATCACTTCTTTATCTTACAGCTAGTAGACCTGATATTATGTTCTCAGTATGCATGTGTGCACGATTTCAAGCTGATCCTAGAGAATCACACTTAATTGCTGCTAAAAGAATCCTTAAGTACCTAAAAGGCACACAAAATGTGGGCTTATGGTATCCTAGGGATTCTCCTTTTGAACTAATTGGTTATTCAGATGCAGATTTTGCAGGATGCAAAATAGATAGAAAAACTACTAGTGGAACATGTCAATTTCTAGGTGATAGACTAATTTCATGGCATAGTAAGAAGCAACAGTCCATCGCTACTTCCACCGCTGAGGCTGAGTATGTAGCCGCTGGAAGCTGTTGTGCACAGATCCTTTGGATGAGGCAACAACTTAGAGATTATGGAATAATCCTAGATCCAACTCCTATCCATTGTGACAATCAAAGCGCCTTAGCAATGACTCAAAATCCAGTTCTTCACTCTAGAACCAAACACATTGACATTCGCTATCACTTTCTACGTGACCACGTTCAAAAGAAGGATATCTCCATGCACTTCATTGGTACAGAAAAGCAACTGGCAGATATCTTCACCAAAGCGCTTAACGAACAACGTTTTCTCACTTTAAGAAGTGAACTAGCAGAGGCTGGGCTTCAGAAATTTCTCACGAAATACTCGTATATGTTTCCTGAAGAACTAGAATTTTTCTGGAGAAATGCTCGACTGTCTGACGATGAGACTTCCATCACTTGTTTGTTTCCTGTCTCCAAGAAGGAATCAAAGACGTTCACTCTCTCTGCGGCCTCTATTGCCCAGAATTTCTCTCTACCTAATGCTGGAGCCACTTTAGACACTATCACTGAAGAACAAATTCAAGAAGTCTGGACTCAGATTAGCGCTTACGATGATGTTCCATACAAACCGTACTTTGAGAAGAAAGATATAGTGAACAGGTATCGAGTCTTGGCTGATTTCTGCAGTAAAAACATAGAATGCTGAGTGGGAACCTTCGACAAAATAAACCCAACCCAGTTCCAGATGATGACTGCCATCCTACTCAAGATAAAAATCAACTGGAGCGCCTATATATTCAGCAGGTTCAGAGACAGTCTACGCACTTCAAACAGACCTTATGGTCTAGTTTTAAGTGATCTAATTTTTTGAGCAGAGTGCACCTCTTCAGCAGGAGTCACCGTGGCCAAGCATAAGTTCTATGGGCCAAGAATCATCAATAATCTCTTCAATCCACCCAAAGTTGGAGGTGCTGCTAAGCCTCTCTCTGAGCGCCAAGTTGTCCGAGCAGCGTCAGATGAGGAGGCTGAGCGTCCAGATCAGGAGAAAGCCAAACGTAATGTGAAGCGTCCCACTGTCACAAAGAAACGGGCTCCTCGAAAGCCCAAGGCTCAACCTATCAAAAGCGATGAAGATGACGAGGATTCTATACCCCTCATTAGTCGGAAAGATCTGGAAAAGGTTCTCAAAAATATTGACTTTGAAGAACCTGCCGTTCCACAGACTCAAGCGTTCCCCGCCGAAGGTATAAATGTGAAGCGTATCTTCAAGAGACGTAAGCGTCCAACTGCTGCCATTTCTTCTGAGGCTACACAAAGTGATCAAGCCATAGCTGCTGTCCCAATATCATCCTTTGAAACACCAGTTGATGTCCATCTGGATGTTGATATGGCCCAAATTGTGGCCATCGCACATGAAGCTGCCATCGAATCTACAAATCTCGAGCCTGATGAACCTGAAATCCCAAGGGCTCAACCATTGCTTGCATTACCTAGTACAACAGAGGCACGCTTAGAAGGTCAGAGCGATGCTAACGACGTTGTGATTCATCGACATTTCTTCAAGCTGGATCCCTTAAAGACTATCGATCACTCAGTCGATTATTTGCCTCCAGCGCCCGCAGAGACCTTCATACCTGCAGGATACAATGAAGAAAGTCTTATCAATGCCGAAAATGATATCGCCAAGCTCATAAAGTTTGATCTGGCTGTACGCAACACTCTCTTTAATACAGCCTCAACCCCAGCTGATGAAGCTTACTACACATCTCTTGAACTCGGGAAGACTCCCAAACACATCCCGGCTTCCGTAACTCTCCTAGCACAGCGGCAAGGAGGCAAGACTCCTAGAGCTGATGTTGATTTAGCTTATTATCTGGACTGTGGGACAAGCAAACCCACTGGCTTCGCTCTCAGAGACTACAACATCAGAGTCTATGAGCGTCAAGATAAGCTTCTGAACCCAACGGAAGAGCTACTAAACAGAGAAGGCTATTCTCACTCTCTAACACTGGTCAAAAGCAAGGAAAACAAACGCTCAGCTAATCCTCTCCTCCTGTGGAAGAGTAAAGGAGTACATGCCGGTGAGTGTCCAGCTTCCCTGACCGAGATGATTCAACTTGAAACCGATGCATATTTTGACTGCGTCTGGAACGCTAACTACCAACCCGACATGTATCGTTTTGAATCCATCTGTGATATTCATCACCAAGGGTTTCGTGCTATACTTAATGCAGGAACTGAGTATTGTATGACTGAGATAAGATGGGCTGAAGCTTACATGGGTGACACGTATAAATTTGAAGACTTGGTTAGAGCTCCCCATCTGTTCAGAATAGGGATTCATGATAAAAAGACCAAATTTGCACGCTACATGCTGACGCAGTGCCAACATAGACTTGGACCCGTTCTGAAGCTGCCTCTGATCCGCCATCAACCTGAACACCGCTTAAGACAAGCGTTGCACAAACTGGCCAACTCTTCTCTACGCTTTGCTGATCAAGCGTCCACCAGCGGTTCTTCTCCCCTGTCCTGTCTGAACTGCACCCCTAGCCACTGTGAAGACAACTTTTTTCTCATGATGGCAATTATGCCTCCAGTCTCCCTATTCGACAAAATCTTCACAGAAAATCTGCGACAATGGAATGGCTCTCGGATCAATCCTTTCAGAGGATATCCACTTCTTCCGTCTATTCGACAAGAAGTCTTCAGTCACTATGATTTTGTTTTATCGCTGCTAGAAAGATCTCAAGCGCTTGCTTCAGCCATCTACCCATACTTGGAAGAGTATTACCGGCTCCGCGTTCCCGACTCTCGGAAACCGAAGACTCTCCCAACAGATCGGCTAATTGGCTTCTCACAACACTATTGCCCAGATGCCTTATTCTCCATCTGCAAAGCGCCCTCCAAAATCTTTCCCACTCATGTGCTGGATATCCTCGGGCCAATGTATATCAGGGCCCTGGATAGTCCTATCAGAACGTTCATTCAAGGTACTTATCTCCCCACTCTACATTTGAATGAACTTCTGCAGACTGCTACGTATCCATATGCAGATGAGCCGTTTGCCAGCTTGGACTTTCGGTTTACGGACTTTAGCCGTATAGAATCCGAATTTACTGCAGCACCAGCTGACACGTTACCAGCTCCTGAGCGCTTATTAGAATTACCTCAAGCGCCTCATTCCCCCAGTCCAACTGAATCCGACTCCACTGCATCCACCGAGTCCAACACTGCCCCCGAGCTTCGAGGAACAGTATTTGATCCTACTTATCAAGTACCTATTGAATCTCTCAAACACACATCTCGTTTTAAGCCTCGAGTCAGCGCTGCACTTCCCGACGCTCAACCGTCCATGACTGAATGCCTCACTCAAATACAGCAACTATCTACAGCTACTCAGGCAAGTCATGTGGCTTTAACCAATGATCTACAAGACCGGTTCACGGCTCTAGAGACCTCTCTCACAGACGCTAATCACGCTCAACTCCTGGTCATGAAAGAACATTTCGACCAGCGTCTAACCACTCTTGAGGCCTCTGTCGCTCAGATTGCTACTCAAGTCAGTCTTCTTACTCAGCATTTCATACAGACTGATGATGGCAATAAGGGGGAAAAGAAGGGAGAAAAGAGGAAATCGTCAACATCTAAGGATCAAGTTCCTCCTCCACCATCCAAGCGTCAACACATTGATACTTCTCTCACACTGAGTACAGAACCAAGTATCCTTATCCCTCTTGGGTAACTACATCGGTTGAAGCGTCCAATAAGAAAGAAACTCCCAGAGTGCTCTATCCAACTCTTCCATTGCCTTCACGAGCACTGCTTGAACAGTTTGACATTCCTCTTCTCAGAGCATCAATTCCAGAACCATCTGATCCAGCAGTATTAGCCTTAGAAAGAAAAATGTCTGACTTCGACCAAACCTTCAGAATTTGCCTACGATACATAGGCATCAGTCCAGAGGAATAGGATAAACACTTCATTGCCTTTAAGGCACGACAAGTTCAAGAAAACAAGCACATAATCAGTAAAGATCATGCTGCAATGATGACGTTAGAAGATCAGATAACTGAAGCAATCTGTGCTGAAATGACTAAGAGATACAAGATCAAGCCACGATCTTGATTTTTACTTGTGCCTCTCTCCTTTTAGTTGTAAAATGCCTGTACTATGAAATATATATATAAAATGCATTTTACAGCTGAAACATCTCGTTAAAGCTCAAACTAACTCACTAACTTACGCTAACCTTCAGGTATCTAACGCTTGAACTAAATAAGTATTGCCATCATCAAAAAGGGGGAAATTGTTAGGAATTTCAAATTAGATGTTTTGATGATGACAAATAGGACTTCCTGTTAGACCCCGAAAAGTGTAAAAGCTTTCATAGAATGTTATGTATAAGTACCTAAAAGCTTATTTATCTTAGGCTTATAGTATTTATCTTTGTAGAATTCTTTAGACTAAGTATGTGACACTAAAACACTTAGGAAAATTCTGGGTGAGTCTACCAAGTGATGAAGGTGAAGATCAAGCGTCTGAAGCTACAATGGATAAAGATATCTTGAAGCGTCCGTCAAACGCTTTAGGGATTATCCCAGTGCTCAAACTACGAATGGATAACTCAGGCCGAATACTCAACATCAAGTAAAATGACGGAATTCTCAGTGAGACCATCAAGACAAGATTGAAGAGTAAGCGTCTGAAATAAAGAAAAGAAAGTCAGGATCAGTCCAAGCGTCTGTCCAATACACGAGAATAACTATTCTCTTCAGCAAGCGTCCAAAAAAAGGTTAAACCAACACAACCTACAAAGAACGTAACCTGAAAAACTCAAACCCAAAACCATCCAAAGACTTAAAAATGCATGAATCAAACGGACGAATTATTTCCAACGGAAATAAGACAAGATGCATTAAAAGTCGGATAAGTGCTATTAAAATATAAGCACTATAACTTATGGGCAAGCCATATTTTTGACCTAGACTGTCAGATTTATGAAACCAAGACCATGCCTAACCAATTAAATATACCCAAAGTTAGAAATGTCTGAACTCAAAGAATGTTTGGGGAAACGAGACTCCAACCATGTCAAACGGACAAAAACCACCAATACCTTATAAATAGCTCTTTCAACAAACAAGAAAAGTGACAGACACACACAAAAATACCTACTTTGTTGAAAGAAAAGCTTACTGAAAATCATAGCCAAATATCCATATAAGCTTTTCACAAATATTCCAGACACAGTCACCCATATCTCAAATCTCTTTTTAAGAAGAACCTATACTACCATTGAGATATCCCCAAGTTTTTTGAACTTTCCAAAAACAAACAAACCCGTGACCAAAACCATCAACACCTTTCATCTGAGTGAGAAAACTGGTTGACTTGCAAGCAATATTTTTGTGTAAAAGAAGCTTGTTGAAGTTGATCTCCATTGGAGCTGAAATCTGTGTGACCAAGGAGTTCCGAGATCAAGAGTAACTTGCACCATTTCTGAGTGAAAGAAGCAAGGGGATAGAAGGTCTTTAGTGGAGCTGAAATCTGTGTGACCAAGGAGTTCCGAGATCATATCCAATCTTCCTCTATCTTGTAGAAGTCTCTGTGTGACTCTTCGATAATCATCATAGTGGAAAAACCTCCCTGATAAAAGGAGAAGAAGGACGTAGCTGGGATTACATCACCCAGTGAACCTTACAAATATCTTGTGTCATTTACCTCTTTAAGCATTCATTGTTTACTGATTTACTATTCATATTGCATACATTCTGATAAAATCTTAAAACAACTAAGCGACTACTTTCGAATAATTAACCGAACGCTAAGCTATAAAATACTTCCGCTGTGCTAACTCTGATTTAGTGATTAAACTCTGCCCTACTTTGGTAAGCGTTGAAATCACCGAGTCTAAGTTAACGTTTCTCAAGCGCCACATCCAGCGCTTAAACTTGTCAAGCGTTCAAATACTTCAAAGTGATACGAATTTTTAAGAAGTCGAAAAAGACTTCAGGGTCTATTCAACCCCCCCCCCCCTTCTAGACCTTTTCGTATACCACTTGGGACCAACAAAAACATTTCCGCTGTGCTAACCCTGATTTAGTGACTAAACTCTGCCCTACTTTGGTAAGTGTTGAAATCACCGAATCTAAGTTAATTTTTCTCAAGCGCCTGAAACTAGCGCTTAAGTCATCATCCCTCAAGCGCCGCACCCTGCGCTTAAAGCTTTCCGAGCGTTCAAATACCTCACAATAATACGAAAGTTTTTAGAAGTCGAAAAGACTTCAGGGTCTATTCAACCCCCCCCCCCCCTTCTAGACCCTTTCGTATACCATTTGGGACCAACACTAATTTATTCTTATTCTTTCTTTATTCTTGAATATTCACATATTCCTTGTGCTTGTTGACATTATTGTTTCAATTAATTGGGTAATTCGGCCGGTTATTTAATTGTTGGAATAATATATAGCTAATAAGAATCCCAAATCCGTAATTGTTTGGTTAATTCTAATGTTGGTAGTAATTAATAATGTTGTTATGGACAAGCTTTCGATTGTTATTATGGGAATATGTAATCTAATTTAAATGAACCGACCTTGTGAGTTTGTTAATTAGAATTGGTGTTTCTCTAACTCTTAAAGCTATTATTGAATTAAATCATAAGAGCTTGTTTATGATTATTCAATTAATAAGGAAAATAATCAAAGTGCTTGTTTTGATTATCGATAAAATGAGGAGAAACGAGGTTGTTAGAGCTTCTTAACAACTTTAGCTAATTTATTCAAGAATATTAAATTATCTTTGCATCGAGGATCAAATTATAGAATTAAAACGGATAAAATTCCTTAGGCTAGAATCTCTCGATTTTAATAATTTCAGTTATTTATTTTTATTTCTAGTTTAATCGATTATTGAAAATCTCCCCTCTTTATTTCAATTTTAGTAATTGGAGAAATAATCTGAACCAATCCCTGAGGAATCAACCCTGCTCACCACTATCTGCAAATTTAGGAGTAGGAATTATTTTTGTAGGTTTGACACCTAACTTGAAATTAAAAAATTTCAATTCTAACTGCTAAAAATTGAAATGAAAACCCAAATTTTGATTACTTAAATATGATGAATTTATCATTTTTAATTTATGGATTTCTTCTACAAGATTTCTGTAGCTCTATATTTAACATAGCTCCGCAGTCTCTGCCACCGATCTATCATCGCCGTCTTGCACCATTTTGGTGCAACTACAATAATTCTACTCCTATTTGCACAATTTTAACAACAAAAGGAATATTCTTTATATATTCCTCTTTACAACTCATTTTATTCTATTTCCCATATATCAATATATCAGAAATAACACCCAACTTTAAACTTTTACATATTCATCCAAACAAAAAAAATATACTGTTATTTTATAATATTACAACTCATTTTATACTCTTTTATAAGTTATCGTGAAGACATACCAAAGACTATTGAGACACAAAATTGTTAATAGTTAGCCATATCTTCGACTATGGAATAGGGTTCGGAGCAACCAACATGATGATAGAAAGCCGAAATGTAAGCCTCTAAAAGCATCCATAATTTCTTGGACCATTTTGGTGCAGCTATAATAATTCCACTCCCGTTTGCACAATTTTTAACACCAAATGAAATAATCTCTATATATTCCTTTTTACAACTCTTTTTAAATTATTATCCATATATCACAAATAACATATATTATTTGCATCCATATCCCCTGAGGTATTGCGCTTTAACAAAAACCTCCCATGATGTTTTAAATTTTGGTATCCACCACCCCTATGTATGAAAAAATATATGTATTAACCTTTTTACCCTTAAAAAATGAATAGACACACTCATGAAAGTTTTTCTAATAATTAGTTGTTTTTATACCTTTACATATTTGTGAGATTTCAATAAATAAAAATCTAAAAACTGGAAGTGTAATTTCATTTTAATCACTTTGCTTAAGTACTCGTAGATGACTTTAAAGTAGAAACTGAAAAAGGTCATATTTATATATTATTTGATAATTTAGGCATCTCATTGTTCATTATTAATATCATTGGACATAATTCAAATCATAATTCTTTTCCCTAGTGAATGTACAATTTTTTTTATATGTATTCTATTTCTTATTATTTTTTCTCTACTTAGAACATAAAGAAAATTAAAAAGGAGAAGAAGTCAAGAAACAGAATGGTAGTTTGAAATTAAAAAGAAATTATTTTATCAATTTTTAGATTTTTATTTATTACAAAGAAAGGAAGAAAAGAGAATTAGAAAATAGCGAAAAATAAAAATAAGGTTAAAAAGGGTAGTGTACATAAATTTTTAACATAGGGATGGTGGATGTCAAAATTTAATATATGAGAAGAGGTTCTTGCCAAAGTACAATACTTCAGGTGAGGTGGTTGCAAATAACACTCAACTTTAAGATTTTAACATACTCATCCAAGAAAATATATTTTGTTATTCTATAATATTAAAGCCCATTTTATACTCATTTACATTTTGTAATATTAATTTACGTTGAAATGAATATTTCAATGTTTTAAATTTATATGGTATGTGCATTGTGTACTAGTTTTAATGTAAATTATAAATAATAGTATAGTTTCCAAATGTGTAACAGTCTTTTAGATAGATTAAATTCGGAAGTCATTTGTGGACCCCCTGGCCCCATGATGGAGCTGTCATCATAAACCCAGCAATTTGGGGCAATGGCAGGCTTGGCTCTATTCCAGAACGGGTGGTCACGACCCCCTTGGCTTCAAGTCGGTCCTTCAGCCAAATGCCCTCGAACTTCTCTATTAATCGTGCAACGGAAGTTTCATGAAGCTCGCTGAAAAGTGTCGAGCCGGGCTCCGAACTATACCCCGAGTGATCGAACCTCCTCTTTTTTCTCAGCTCAGTGGCTGCCGAATCCACTAGAGAGGATGGCTTCATCCGCGAACCCTTAGATATTTCCACCAATGATTCCTTCAAGGGCCCTGCCTCATTTAGTGGTGGAACATCGTAAACTGGCTCATCAGGCTGAATGGGCTCGGAGGTACGCCCTGTAGCGGTCCGGGCACGAGGTTGTGGCCTCGCAGTAGCAACAGTAGTGGCTCCCCACCTATTCCTTCCCGCAGTTCGCTTTGCTAAGTTTTTCCCAATTCGAGCTGCCTTTTCAGCCATACTTGAAAGATAAAACTAAATAAAATGAAGGTAACAAAAGAAAAATATAACTACGACAGTATGAACCGGATTAAGTACGATGCTTACCCACTCTAGCCGATTCGATGGGAGCATGACTTATCAGGCACCGAACTAATAGTCCTTCGGTGAGGAGAAAATCAGCATTATACAAATGCCAGAAGTGTTCCTCGATAAAGTGTTGACCCCAAGTCACCTCTCCAACGTCCTCAGAATGAGATAAATCTAACCTCCATTCACGAGGCACTCTCCACTTCTTAAACCTAGGTTGTGCTATATAAAAATACTTATTCTTCCACGCCCCATACGAGGAAGTAGTTTTCTTAAATATACAAACACGAAGGTTACGAAGGAAAATATAGAAGAATCCTCATCCACGGTACCTGACGTACTGAACTTAAAGGTTTCCATGAAATGGGCTAACGAGGCTGCAGCACCCCAATGACGCATGAGAATAATGAAGGCATTAATATGCCTGTAGGAATTGGGTAAGAGTTGGGTTGAACATAACCCTAACCTAGACAAGATTCGAATTGTGGTAGGGTGCAGAGGGAATCTCACTCCAGCCTGTAAATGGGCAAGGTAGAAAGTTCGATAACAGGTAGAAGGGGTATCTATACGATCCGTTGGCCCGAGAATTTTTATATCGTACTCCTCGGATATGTAGTAGCTCTCTCGTATCTCCGGGATCATCCTAGGGTTAATGTGGATCGCATATCACTCCAAGAGTGGTACACACGAGGTACTCTGTGTGCGACCTCACCCTCTGACTCCTCTTCGTCGTCACACTCTTCATCCTGATCACCCTTGTGATTAGACCCCCTATCCTCACCTTCCCCCTCATCAGGATTTTCCTCATTGTTTTGAGCCCCGTACCAATCTATTTCTAGCTCGTCTTCATCAACAGTCCTAGACAAAGAATCTAACTGCTCTATTTCCTGTTCCCCGACAAACGACGCAAGGGACTCGTCGGACCTAGTCCTAGAAGTCGAACGAACCATGATGCAAGAGCAGCAAAAAACAACAAAAGCAATACGAAGCTTACTAAAATACGAAGCAGAAAAAACGCAATCAACCACTACAAGATTCTAAGTATAGACACATATAACTGCAAAGAAAGGAAATACCTAGAAGTGGGCTCTGCCGATAAGATTGAGGGATGATAAAACGGATGGATAACCTTAGTCTACGTACGCCAATGACTGTGCTTTATACTGCACTTCTTCTTCTTCCTTCTATAATATTTAAAACGAAATCTCCCTTGAAAACTCCCTAAAAATCTATAAAACTCAAGAATCTCTTGAAGACTAGATGCTGCAGAGAGAAATCAAATGCAAAGCTCTCCTATCTCGAAATTTCTCTCTGGAAAAAACAAAGGAGTAAAAAGTAGAAATGGGCCAAGATTTTCTCTATTTATAGATTTAAGTGGGCGGGAATATCAAAGGTTAAAATAAATTAACCTCAGAAAATCTAATGGATGAGATCAACCATTAATTTGAAATGAGTGGATAAGATTAGGCGACTGTTCATTCGCCCCACTATTCAACATTTAAATAATATTAACCCACACGGGAAGTTACCGGCCTTAAATGTGTGTCAAGCCACGCGCCATATAACTACCTGGCACATGGCATGACTTGCTAGCATAACAAAAGTCAAATATGAGTCTCTATGGCGGCAGGTGCTATCACTTACCTCAAAATAAAAGATGAAGAGGTCAATTCAAAGTAATTATTGCCTTACACCTGATGCACACAGTTCATAGGTGGGACCTCCATGCGTCGAGACCTATGAACTGGGGGACTAAACGATGAGTATAAATACTTATCATTATACTCTTTCCCAGTCAACAGTCACCAACAATTACGACTGGTATTTATTTTATGATTTTATAATAGAAATCTAGTGAAACCATGGGATGGGTTACTACCCAACCCTGATTACCTACCCAGCAACCCATATGCCATTGATCCAATAGTTGTGCAGCATATGTTCAGGCCCATATGGCCCAATTGTCACATCATGAATAGTGACTATCTCATCCCTTATAAATACCCACTCATATCCATTTATTGGGGGGACGGGCAGTAAATTCTCTCTCAATACTATTTAGTTTTACTTATCTTTATTATCTTTCATATATTCATCAGGTAGTTGGCCTCGTATTCTACCAATCCATTGCGTACACTATAATTCATCCCTCTGAACTATGTTTAGACTTGATCCTATTCAATTGGGTACGTAGGGAGCTTGACCAAGTCAAGTCCAGTCTATAATCTAGTTAAATAGTTATTCTGGTTAGGCCACTTGGGTGGTCGATTTGGTTCATATTAGCCAACGATAAACGAGCTAAATCAATGCACAATAACATTAATTAAAGAATTAAAGTATGGACGGAATGCCTATATATATATGGGAAGCACTCAACCCTTTTGCATCAAATCAAGCTTAATCTTTTGTTTTTCTTAGTAGTCATAGCGAGAAATATGGAACTTAAGTTATGGGTTCTAGCCGCTCTCATATCCATGCTAATTGCGACTACAAAAGCTCGCACAATTGTAACAGCGCAATGCATAGTATACCCTCCAATTTTACCTCCATTACTTATACCTCTCACAATATTTTGTCGATCTCCACCACTACCTCCACTTAGATCACCTCTGCCACCTCCAGTATCACTTACATCTCCACCACCACAGCCACCTAGATCACCACATCCTCCACCACCATCATCATCTCCACCACCAGCTAGAACACCCCCCCTCCCCCTCCTCCATCTCCACCACCACCACCTAGATTACCACCTCCTCCACCACCATCACTATCTCCACCACCACCTAGAACACCTCATCTCCCTCATCCATCTCCACCGCCACCACCTAGATCACCACCTCATCCACCACCATCTCCATGAAAAATCCACCTCTATCACCAGTAGGGGGCACTAGTTTTTCCCTACAGGGAATATCTTCTAAGAAATTTCTTACCCACTCCGCTTCTTTACCAGCTTTATCCAAAGCTATGTTATGATTCTATTATGGATGGGGCTATGCAAGTTTTTTTAGAAGATTTCCAAGACACCGCTCCTCCACCAATGGTAAAGATATACCCACTCGTGGACTTAAAGTCATTTGTGTCTGATATCCAACTAGCATCACTGTATCCTTCAATTACAAATGGATATCTTGAGCAGTGTAATTCAAGGTTCTTCGTGTGCTTTAAGTACTTAAGAACTCTAGTTAAGGCCTTCCAATGCTCTAAACTAGGATTTCTCATAAACCTACTCAACTTGCTAATCGGGTAAACAACGTTAGGATGAGTTCAGTTCATGACATACATTAAACTGCTAATGACTATAACATACTCTATTTTTGATGTAGGTTCGCCATGGTGCTTGTGTAGATGAACACTCCAGTCCACTAGCGTTCTCCCAGGAGCAGTGTCACTAGGAAGAAATTTTTCCAGAACTATCTCAATTAATGAGACAATGACAAGACAAGTCCTTCAAATGTTTTAGAGATTTTAATCCCTAATATGACATCTTCCAACCCCATATCTTTCATGTCGACGTTCCTCTTATACATTTCTTTAGTATTCATGATAATATCATGATTACTTCCCATAATCAACATGTCGTCTACATATACTCATATTATGACATAAGCATTTTGTGTTTGTCTGACATACACACACTTGTCACACTCGTTGATCTTGAAACCATTTGACAACATTGTGTTATCAAACATCTCGGGCCACTATTTTTGTTAAGTCCGTACAGAGACTTAACAAGTTCCATACTTTCTTCTCTTGTCCAGGAGCAACATACCCCTTGGGTTGTTCCATAGAAACTTCTTCTTCTAAATTCCCATTTAGGAAAGCCGTTTTCACATCCATTTGATGTATGTCAAGGTTGTGCAATGCCATAATGCAATGAGCATACTTGTGGAGTTTATTCTCGTTACTGAAGAATAAGTATCAAAGAAACCAAGACCTTCTGTCTGTCTGTATCCCTTGACTACTAACCGAGCTTTGTACTTATTAATAGATCCATCAGTCCTATATTTTCTTTTCAATATCCACTTTCAATCCAGATGTTTGCTCCCCTTTAGAAGATCCACCAACTCCCAGATGTGGTTGTACATAATTGATTGAATTTCACTATTGATAGCCTCTTTCCAAAGTTGAGCATCTGGACTAGATAATGCTTCCATAATCGTCCTTGGTTCACCTTCTATCAAATACGATATGAAGTCAGGCCCGAACAATTTAGGAACTTTTGTTCTTTTGCTATGACGTGGTTCTTCTCCCCGGGTTTAGTACCACTCGTAGGCGCAAATGATCTCTTAAGAGGACCTTGAACATTTCTTTCCTCACTTGGGAAAGATATCCTTAAAAAATGATGCATTTCTTGATTCCATGATTGTACCTTCATGAATCTCTGATATTTTTTACTTATGTAACAGAAACTGATAGGCACTACTATTAAGTGCATATCCAATGAAAATGCAATCAATAGTCTTAGGCCCTATCTTCACTTGTTTGGGTTTGGGTACTTTTACCTTAGCCAAACACCCTTACACTTTGAGGTACTGATATGAAGGCTTGTGACCATTCCATAGTTCGTTCAGAGTCTCACGTCAACTTTTATGGGGAAACTTATTAAGGATATAATTGGCAGAGAGTACCGCCTCCCCACACAAATTCTACGGCAGTGCAGAATTATTGAACATCGCATTCATTATTTTAAAAGTACAATTCTTGCGTTCAGCAACGCCATTTGGTTGAGGTAAATATGGTGTTATAGTTTGATAAATAGTTTTAGAGTTGATTCGGAATTCATCAAAAGGGACTCCGTATTCTCCACCTCTGTCATTTTGGATAGCTTTTATCATTTTGCTAAGTTGATTTTCAACTTCTGTTTTGTAATGTGTAAAAGCTTCATGCGCTTCATCTTTATTTCTAAGTAAATACACATAACAATACTTTGTGTAATCATCAATGAATGTAATGAAATACTTTTTCCTACATCTAGTTTGCAGAACCTTCAAATCACAGATATCACTGTGAATAAGTTTTAGAGGTGCGGTGTTTCTTTCAATAGAGAGAAACCGTTGTTTGACTAGCTTTCTTTCAACACATATCTCACAATTGTGTTGTTATCTACTTTAAACATTGGTGATAAGTTCAAGTTAACTAATTTTCAAATAGTATTATAATTTATATGTCCTAGTCAAATTTTCCATAAATTAGAATACTCAAGAAAATAAACAGAATTCTCAATTTTATTGCCAACATTTTTTATTATAGAGCGGATTACATTTATAACATTCATCTTGAAAAGACCCTGCTCAAGGTAACCTTTTCTTACATAAATCCCTTTTTTAGTAAACGAAAACCTATCAGCCTTAAAGACCAGCTTAAACCCATTGTTGACAAAAGCAGATCCAGAAACCAAATTTTTGTGACTCTCCGAACCATGCAGAACTTTAGTCAGCATCAACTCCTTGCCTAACGTCATCTTCAAAACCACTTTTCCCATTTCGACCACAGGAGACGTGACTGATTATCCATGAACAGTGTTTGTCCATCAGTCAGATTATAGAACGAAAATGCCTCTCTATCTGAACAGATGTGGCCAGTGGCTCTAGTGTTGATGAACCACTCTCTTGGGTTGTCCACCAGGTTAGTTGTGAAAACAACAATAGTGAGGTCGAGTTCCGACATATCAATGGGAAATCGCTCATCAGACAGATCATCGATCGTCTGATTGATGCCCTGGACATCATCTTCAGCTAGGTGCACCTGGTTTTGCACTTAATCCTGAACCTGGTTCTTACGTTTGTTCTGGTTTTGACCAGAACCTTTCCCCTGGTTCTTCTTGGGCTCTCAGCAGACTCTTGCCCAATGACCAGTCCGGTCGCAGTTGAAATAGCACTCTCTATTTGGACTTGCCTTTCCGTGCCTGTTTTTTCTGAGAATTTTGTTTGGATTTCCCCTAGATTTTCCTTTTTCGGTTGGAGCTTTTTGGAACCTCTACATTGTCTTCCATCACCTACACTGGAGGCTTCTTGTCAAGGCCTGGTTTTCTTCCATTTTGTGTCGGACAACAAGGTCTTCAAGACCCATCTCTTTTATCTTCTGCTTCAGGTAATTGTTGAAGGCTTTCCATGATGGCAGTAACTTCTCAATGACAGAAGCTACTTGGAAGGACTCACTTAGAGCCACGTCTTCAGCATGAACTTCATCTATGATTCTCTAAAGCTCTTGTACTTAGCTTTTCACTGACTTGGAGTCCGCCATTTTAAAGTCTAAGAACTTTGCGACCACGAACTTTTACAGTACGACGTCCTCAATTTTGTACTTTTTATCCAATGCCTCCTAGAGGCTCTTTGCTGTTTCTGCCACCAAATAAACGCTATATAGCAAGTCATCTAATTCATTTACTGTGTAATTCCTGCAAAGAAAATCACAATGGTGCCAAGCGTCATATGTCATCTCCAGTTGGTTATTATTTGTATCTTCCGGGATAGAATGGAGTAGTGAGATAGAATAACATCTTTTGCTTCCATCTCTTGAAGTCAACCCTGCAGAACTTCCCAGGCCTCTCTGCATAAGCCGAAATAATCGGGGCAACAGGTGGTAGCACCATAGGTGCAACATTAGCAGCATTTGCAGCAATATCAGCCATGGCGGCATCGGCAGCATCAAATGCATGGTTTCTCCATTTATAGAAAATGTTGGGATTTCCAACATTGTTGTTGTTGTTGTTGTTAGCTATTTGAACAAGGCAACAGGATAAACAACCATAATTTAGCATTAAGTTTGTTGGACAAACTTCACCAAAATACTAGTATTCGAAATGACAAACAAATAAAGAAATTATACCGAGATGAGCGTAAATTCTCTATCCTTAATGGTAAACTGCCCCGCCCAGGTGGTATAGGTTACTGCAACAAGCGTCTCAAGGTAAAACGATTTTTATTCTAAATTTGAGCCACTTCAAATTCAAGAACCTTTCTAGCGTTCACTATTTAGAACTCTTGAGAAGAAAGGAAGAAATGAAATGTAAAGAATGCTTGAGGTGTTTTTTTCCATCTACTGGAGGAAAGTTTATATAAGCACAAAAATCATATGCATTAAAGAAAAAAATTGAATTGGCAATCTATAACAGCAACCAACCTTCGAACGTCTAACATCGGCACGTTCGAAAGTCAACTTGTAACTCATTTTGCTGTTACAGAAAAGCAACAACACTTGAACGTCAATTTTTGTAGAAGGATAACTCAGTAACAGCTGGAACGTTTCAGATGTTATAGAAAAGAGTCAACGTTCGAACATCCAAAAGTGGCACGTTCGAACGTCAGGTCTTGTAGAAGTCTAACTCAGAATTTGAAAAAAGAAAGTGGCCAGCATTTGTTCAAGCTCGTTTTAATCATAGAGGATTTTCTGCTAATGAATTTTCTATTGATGGATCAAAAGAATTTGCGGAATTAATTTTGTCCAAAAATTTAATCTCTTAAAAGCCCAAGCCCAAACTCAGCCCCACGACCCTCGAACCTCGGACCACATACCCGGACCGTGCCCTCGTCCGGTCTGGGTCCACTGGACCGCTTGGGGTGGCAAAAGACAAAGGAAGGTCCAATATCTAAGCCCTCCCCATCCACAAAATTGCTTCACCACAAAGGGGCAACCCATTATCTCATGGTAATTGTATATACAAATTTCGATCCATTTCCTATGTGGGATCAACCCACTTCAAACACCCAACTTTGATTAATTTCTCATTCATTTTAAATCGATTTGAGAAATTCAAAGTGCTAAACTCATATACTCATTATATAGATTAATATTATCCAATAATATTTTGTATCCTAGATACTTACCGTATTCGAATTTCTTATGCAAAACAGGTGTTACACACTTTTGCATATCCACTATTCCAACACCTATGTCGACCAGAGCACTTTGGTACACAATCTATTAACTTTTACTCTCGAGTACCCACCTTTATAAATTGCGACACGTAATGATTTGACTTACCCGACTACCTATATATTACAAACAATAACCACCACCATCTCCACCATTTTCAACCCCCAAACTCATCACCATGTCTGTTGTTTTTTCAGCCCCCAAAACCACCACCATCTCCACAATTTTCAGCCCCCTAGCCCACCAGCATCTCCGTCGATTTTCTCCCCACAAATCACCACCAAAACCCACCAATTCAACCCCCAAATCACTAATTTGCATAGGTCCGGTTCTTCTCTAGAGATAAATGCCTTCAATCTATATATAACCAAGATCAATATGAATTAATTAAAATCAAAGTTAATCTTAAAATAGTAAGAGAGAAGTATTTACAGTTTTATCAATTTTTGTTCTCTTGTTTATTATTTGCCAAATCAACATAAAATCAAAAGAAAAAAATACAAATTTTTGGTGAAAGGGTGGTGGCGGCGCGATTTTGGTGCGGGGGGGAGATGGCGGCATGATATTGGTGACGGGACGCGGCGGCCACGGCCACACAATTGAACTGAGGAGAAGGTGAGTGGCACAATTTGCAAATGACGAATGGTGGAGAGGATAGATTAGAGGTTAATTTTGGGTGGTGGACTGAGAGAAAAGGTGGGCTAAGGTTATGGTTTTGAGGAAGAAGATGGGTTGCAGAAGAAGGTTAAAAAATGTATAAATTAAAAATAATATTATAAAGCATAAAATAAATTAGATAAAATATAATGTAAATATCGTCAAAATGTAGGAGCATTTTTGTCTTTACATAAAAAATTGTAGGCAAAATGTTTGGGAGGTGGGGAGGGGGCACAGTATGTATAATTTAAAAAATGGTAAGGGGTTTATTGATAAAAAAAAATCACAAGTGGATAAGTGCATATGGAGAGTAAGAAAAATAAACAAAAATTAAAATCTAGTGTCATTGATGACACAAGAATTTTAATATGGTTCATCAAACTGCCTTGATTCGCGGGCGAACACTAGACTTCATACTTATTTATCGAAGTGAATCACAAATTACAATGTACATACTCATATATATAGAGTCAAATATTTGATACTCAAGAAAACTAAAACCTATTTCAAATAGGTAATACAATTGTATTACTAATTAATTAAAAAAACAATCTTAATACTAGCTAATTAGGAAAAATAATTCTAATACAAGTCAATTACCAAAATCAAGCCAAAACCACATAGAAAACACAATCCTATGTCTGCAAGCTGCGAATCTCATGGTCAAACCTGTTAGGTGTTATACCCTCTATGCTATTGAGGAATTAGATTTAAGAGGGCATTTTATTTATATTGTATGAACATTATTATTGGTTAATAAAAGACATTGAGTTTTTTCTTATAAATCTAATTGTGGCATTGAATGTATTAAACAAATAGGTCCTTAAGATCTAGGTATACTCACCGCTGCTTATTTGATAAGTAAGAGCACTGGTGGAGCTAAGTGCTTGATCTTATAAAAACGGTACGCGAGTCAAAGAATCTAAATTGGGCATTTAGATTTGACTCGTATGACACTTGCTTGGACAAGAAAAGTGCTAAGTCTCACAGTGATTGGATAGTGGGAGCTGGAGTCATGAATATGGTTAACGGAGTTAACATATTCGAACACGACTTGTTGTAATCCTATCACATGCGTTTTTACTCACTGACAGTCAATGATGAGGATTACCGTTATAATAGTATGAGTGAAATTTAGACCTGAGGAGTCATTCTCATTGTGCTTGTACCATTGAATAAGTTATTAGAATAGTTAGGCACAATCACTCGTTGGTAGGGTCAACCTCGAAGTACGATTCAATTGGTGCTTTCGACAATGGAAAATGGACTGCCAATAGGGGATTCACTTTCTCGAAAGTAAACGAGAAGAAACTTGTACGTCATAGGTGTTGTGAAATTAAAGTCTTTTGCCAAAGCATTAATGACTAACTTATAATGGATATGAAGGGCATTTTGGTAATTTCACATCAGGATGATTATAAAGTACATCATCAAGTTGTATG
Organism: Buddleja alternifolia; assembly: GCA_019426215.1. NCBI lineage: Eukaryota > Viridiplantae > Streptophyta > Magnoliopsida > Lamiales > Scrophulariaceae > Buddleja > Buddleja alternifolia. The sequence continues at coordinate 47,024,705 of CM033390.1, read as the reverse complement.
AGTTTGACATTCCATAATCTTACTTCATTGGGTTGCGTCAGTGAAACGTTTATACTCATATGGTATTTATAACACAAAGATTCGTGATGAAATATTCATCTCGTACTTGATTGGGTTTCGGTATAGCTTCACGGGATGGCTTGGTGATAACTATATCCTTGGCATCCTCCCAATGCTAATCAAGATGAGCCTAGAGAGTTGCACTATGTAAAGACGATATAATAAAGGAGTTTTACTGTTTGAAAGGTATTTTGGTAATTTCACTTGGAGTGGAAATTATCAAAAGGGATATGTATTGATTATAATAAATATATTTAATTATTGTGATTAAATTATGTTTTATTCAATCAATATTAATAGTATGCTATTATTAATTTTGAATTAATAAAGTACTATTAATAAAAAGTAATTAGTATTTAATTAATTACCAATTAAATTGGACTGGGAATATTAATTAAATACTTAACACTGGACATGGAGTAAGAAAGAGCCCAGTACACCTATCCCTAGGTCACAATTTGGACGCCCACCCTTAGTCTCAGTCAAGGAGTAGTATTTTTAACTAAAATAAGAACTCAAGTCAATTTTTCATCTTAGAGAGTGAAAAATAGTAAAACACAAAATCCTTTCCCTCCACATAAACCCTAAAGGCGCCCAACCCAGTCTAAGGTAGAGGAGGTCGAGCTTCAAGATTTGAAGGTCATCTTTCGCGTGATTATCTAGAGGAAGGAACGATCAGTTGCTTCTCAATAAAAGGTTAGGGTTTTGTTTTCATCGAAAAGGTAATTTGATTACCACTTATTCTTGATATAATTTTGTGACCACGAAATTATCAAAAGCATAAATTGAATCCAGGCTATGTGAATCGATAAAAAAAAATTATCCACTGGTTCGATTCACAATAGTGGTATCAGAGCCAAATTCATGATTTTTGATAATTTTGCCATGCCTACATGCGTTTATGTTATTTGCTGAATATGAATATTTGTATGTTAGACAAATATAAGTATGAGTTTTTATGCTTTTTCATATTGTATGCAAAAACGTAAAAATTGAGTGTTATGATTTAATTTTGTACATGTTTAAACTATTGTGTTTTTTATAATTAAATTATTCGATCGAAAAAGGTGAGGTGAGACCATGGTGGGATCGCCGGAAAATAGCCGTCGGGTAGCGCATGGTGCGCCACCTCACGGGCGGCGCGCAGGCGCTGCTTGGCCATAGCTGCGCTGCTGTGCGACCACATGGCGCCATGTGGTAATAGGCCACGGCTAGGGCAGTGCCGTGTGTCGAGCTAGGACCGACGTGTAATTTTTTAATTTTTGGTTGGGCGGGGCCCGGACCTTGGAAAATTAATCCTACAAGTTTAAAATTAATTTTTTTAATTAAGGCTTGGCTCATTTAGTCCATCAGATGTATTTGGAACCTAATTGATGATTTTGAAAATAAAATTAGGCTCAAGCCCGATTAGCATTTTTTAAAATTATTTTGTGGATTAATTTTAAAATTAAAAACCCCATAAAACCTTTTTCAATTTAAAATTGGATTTTAATTGAGAAATAAATTAGATTTAATTTGCATTGCTTTATTTAAAATTGGATTTTAACGAAGATTAAATTAGATTTAATTTTAATTAGTTTGTTTGGAAAATTGAATTTTTCTAAGGCCCAAATTGGATTTATTAGCCGCTTAATTAATCATCAAATTTAATCATTGGTGTTTAAATTGGATTTAGATGACCAAATAAAGCTTGTTGGGCTTGCTTTATTTTATGGATTAAATTAAATAGGGTTGACACAAATCAATTTGGAATTTGATTTAGATTAGAGTTTAATTTCGCTTTTAAATTATTTCACCCATAATGGGGCTCGATTGGATAAAGTCCACTTTAATTAGATTAAAGTAAATGTTTTGGCTTGGCCCATTAACATTGAATTCAAAGTAAATTGGATTTATTATTGAATAATAATTAAATTGGATATAATTAAATATTAGAATAGATTTAACAATACTCACATATGTGTTTAATTTGATTATGTGCTCCTTTTAACATTATGTGATAGTGACACCTCATAAGGGCTTAGGGTTGGTTTCTTTTTATTATCTGGGTTGTATTGGGGCGGAGTTTGAGCCTCCCAATTTGTATCTTTATTTTTATTTAGATCAATTGTATAGACACGTACCATTGTAAAAAAAATATTAAATAGGTCCAATAAAAGGAGAAGACGGTGGCAAGCTTGGTGCAGAGTCAAGGATCTCTTTTGTAATAGATTAGAATCCCTTCCCGATTGACTTGTTGGCTCGAGACAATCTAGATAAAAGCCCGTGTGTGTGTGTTGTTAAAAATTGCTAGGCATTTTTCTTATGCATTTCCATAAATAGTGCTTAATAAATTAATGTGCAAAGTGAGACCCAAATCATAATAACTATCAAAGTTATTAAATCTCCCAATATCAAATAATACTAAGTAAGTAAAGGGTATTTGATATCCTCGCTCTCCATCAAACTTTAGAATGAGATGGATGCATCTTGTAGATGGAACCGTCCCGGTATTAGGTGCTCATATATAAAGGTAATATGCTTGATCTTCTTTAGTCCATTAGATGCCTTCGATCGAAGCGAATTTCGCCCCATATATCGAAAAAGGTTGCAAGGAGAGATTAAATTGTTAGACTAATAGGAATTGATGGGAATAGACTTAGATGAATCACCACCTATATATCAAAAAAGGTTGCGGTTAAGTGATTCAAGAACCAAAGAGATTGAATCGTTAAATGGTTTAACTGACACTAGGCGCATATCGAAAAAGGTTGCAACCCATATAGACATTGAGGACCTCAATCACTCACTATGAAACCAATCTAATGAGGTTTCTGATTATTGCAGTGGGAGTAGAATAATTGAGAAAAATAATGGGAGACAAGTAATTGTACAAGTCCTTTATGATTACTTGTTTTAGACAATATAAAGTATCTAATTTATAATCTTGGTTTTTTCTGCAGTTTGATAATTACTCTCTATAATGGTTAACCCACTTAACATTCTGCTTGAGAAAAATGCCCTCACTGGACCAAACTACAATGATTTGATCAAAACATTAAGGGTAGAGCTCAAGAAGAAATCTCTTGAGCACATTTTGGAGCAAGATGGTTCATCTTTACCTGCGGTTAATGAAGGAAAGCCTGCTCTGAAATTATACAAGAGATGGATCTTTGATGCCCGGAAGGTCACTGACAATATGTTGCATTCCATGAACAACGAATTGAGACAAATACATTTTGATATGGAAAGTCCCAAGTCAATGATGCTTCACCTGGAGGAAATATTTGGGGAACAAGGAAAATTGGCGCGGTATTACTTATCGAAAGAACTTTTCCAAACTAGAATATAGAAAGTGATGAAGTTGCAAGTTATGTTTTAAATATGATGTCCATGAACACTGTCATGGAAGAAATTTTTAGAGATTTTTAAAGTCCATTGTCGTTCTCCCACGAGCACTGTCACTAGGAAGAAATTTTTCCAGAGCTCTCTCAATGTAATGGGACAGCGACAAGACAAGTCCTTCAGATGTTTTAGAGATTTTAATCCCTAATATGATATCTGCGAACCCCATATCTTTCATGTCGAAGTTCCTCTTCTGCATTCATTTAGTATTCATGATAATATCACGATTACTTCCCATAATCAACATGTCGTCCACATATACTCATACTATGACATAAGCATTTTGTGTTTGTCTAACATACACACATTTGTCACACTCATTGATCTTGAAACCATTTGACAGCATTGTGTTATCAAACATCTCGTGCAACTAAAGTCCGTACAGAGACTTAACAAGTTCATACACTTTCTTCTCCTGTCCAGGCTATGCAACAAGTTCACACACTTTGTTCCATATAAATTTCTTCTTCTAAATACCCATTTAGGAAAGTCGTTTACACATCCATTTGATGTCTGTCCGGGCTATGTAACGCAGCAATGCAATGAGTATCCTTATGGAGTTTATTCATATTACTGAAGAATAAGTATCAAAGTAATCAAAACCTTTTGTCTGTCTGTATCCCTTGACTACTAACCGAGCTTTGTACTTATCAATTGATCCATCAGTCCTATATTTTCTTTTCAATACCTGCTTACAACCCAGATATTTGCTCCCCTTTGGAAGATTTACGAACTCCCAGGTGTGGTTGTGCATGATTGACTGAATTTCACTATTGATAGCCTCTTTCCAGAGTTGAGCATCTGGACTAGACAATGCTTCCATAATCGTCTTAGGTTCACCTTCTATCGAATATGATATGAAGTCAGGCCCGATCAACTTAAGAACTTTTGTCCTTTTGCTATAACATGGTTCTTCTCCCCGGGATTAGTACCACTTGTTGGCACAAATGTTCTCTTAAGAGGACCTTGAACATTTCTTTCCTTACTTGGAAAGATATACTCAAAAAGTGATGCATTTCTTGATTCCATGATTGTACCTTCATGAATCTCTGATATATCTAACTAATGTGCTAGAAATTGATAGGCAGTACTATTAAGTGCATATCCAATGAAAATGCAGTCAACAGTCTTAGGATCTATCTTCACGTGTTTTGGATTTGGGTACCGGTGGTACCGCCGCCACCACCACCACTGGTACTACCATTTCGTCTCTCTTTCTCTCTCTCTCTCTACTCTCTACTCTCTTTATCTCTCTCTCTCTCTATATATATATACTTCGGATTTTACCACCACCACCACTACCATCGAAGCACCACCGGTGCCACCTCTACCACCACCACCACCACCGTAAGCTTCTTCTCTCTCTATCTCTTCCTCTCTCTCTCTCTCTATATATATATATATGTATATGATCACTCTCTCTATATATCTCTCTCTATATATATAAATATATATATATATATATATCTTTATCTATAGCACTACCATCGCCGCTGCCACTGCCACCGCCACCATTTTATTTTGTACGACTTTAAGGTAAGTTTTTAGATAAATATATATATATATATATATAAATATATTGAGAGAGAGAGAGAGAGAGAGTTTGTGCTATGTGTTTGTGTTTGTAACTAGATTGTGTTTCTTCTTCCAAGAAATGTGGAGCAAGGTGTTTGATCCTGAACAATTTCCTGCCTTCAGAAACAAATTGTCATCACTTTGTGTGAGCTTGAGATGTATTTTCCACCTTCGTTTTTTGATTTAATGACTCACCTACATATTCACTTGGTTAGAGAGACACAACAATATGGATCGGCCTTTATGAGATATACATATCCGGCTGAGCGTTATATGAAGGTATTGAAAGGCTACGTGAAAAATTGTAGTCGACCGAAAGGTTGCATTGTTGAACGGTACATAGTTGAAGAAGCCATTACATTTTGCACAGAATATCTTGCAGATTCTAACGTTGCAGAGATTCCAAAGTCTCATGTTGTGGGAGGGAGAACAACAGGAGAAAGTGTAATTGGAAGCAATTAGTTAGTGTTGCTTGCATACAAAAGGAGCACGCACACCTCTATGTGCTCCACAACACCGATGAGATTGACCCATATGTTGAAGAGCACATGGACCAACTTAGGAGATTAAATCCAATTAAAAATAAGAGCTGGATTACAAGAGAGCATAACAAGAGTTTCATCTATTGGTTCCGAAAGCATATTGAGGAGAAACAGAAAGAGAAACCACTTTCAGTTTCAGATAAATTGACAGGGTTGTCGATTGGTTCGGGCAGACTAGTATTTTATTGTTCAGGTTATCGGATAAATGGTCGTACATTCTATACAAAAGACCAAGATGAACGAAGTACAATGCAGAATAGTGGGGTGAGTCTTGTGGCTCAAGCAATGCATATCTCAAGTGTGAAAGATAACAACTCTATCTATGCCGATTTATCATAATATGGGGTGATTAAACGTATATGGGAGCTGGATTATAGTTGGTTTCGGGTGCCTGTGTTTGGGTGTAGGTGGGTTGACAATAAAAATGGTGTCTAAAATAATAAAATAGGCTTCACTTGCGTAGACCTTGAAAGGGTGGCATACAAAGATAAACCTTCCATTTTGGCATCACAAGATAGGCAAGTGTTTTTTGTCACCAATCCTATTGATAAGAGGTGGTCCATTGTTTTATCGCCAAAAAAAAATACTTGCATTGAGGATGATTATGAAGAAAGTGAAGATGATAGAGGAAATACTATCTTAGGTAATTCACAATCAATTGATAATGATGATGACTTGGATATAAGTGATGATGAATTGTATATGCGACAAGATCACCAAGAGAGGATATGGATTAATCCATCAGCTCGTCGACGTACTTAAAAAAAGGGTCATGCCGATGGGAAGCAAAAGACTACTGAGCCATCGATAAAAAGAAAACGATGAAAGGTATTTGAATTTATTTGATAACTGTATGATAGACTTATTTTTTGATCTTCAAATTCTGAAATAATCTTTGCATTTTTTTTGCAGTCTTATGTGATTTATATGATCCAACTGGTGATCAATTTTTATACTTAATTGCTAGAAATATTGTTAGAAAATTTCTTGTTAGATGTTTTGATAATGACAATTACGATTCTTTGTTAGACCCCAAAATATGTAAGTTTGATTTTATTAGAAATCATGTACAGGCTTTGAGCGTTAGATTTGTAATACGCTTTATTTATTTTCATTTTAGTCTGTTAGGCTAAGTAGTCTTAGACAGAGCATCTGATAATTTCTGAGTGAGCTCATTAGTAGTTAAGTTTGAAGACTCAAGCGTCTGAAGACTGAATGAAGAATGAAGAATCTAAGCGTCTAAGTATTGATTGAAGACAGAAATCATTCAGTAGTGATTGAGCGTTTATCAATGACCAAATATCACCTGAATTTATTTCTAAGTCTAGAAAGAGTCTTAATGCAAATACTCTCAGATCATTAATTTCCAGCGGGCATTTTTTTCAAATACATTAAATGCTGATAAGAGCATTAAATGTGATAAGCACTCCAGGACGGACAGAGAAGTCACCCTATTGGACTGTCAACTATTCATAGACTGCAGCACCAACTTTTGTGCAGCAGATTTTCAGAAAAAAGGACAAAAGTTGTTCACTTGCGGAAGTGAGAGACACGCGCTTGTGCATGTGTCAAACAGACACTTTTTCCAAGAATGCCTATAAATAAGACTTCAACAACAAGCCAAAAAAACTAAGGAATTACAAGCCAAATTGATGTTGCATTGAAGTCTCAAGTACTCAAAATCTCAGAAAAGCCAGAATATTCAAGCAAACGTTCTCTTTTATTTTCATCAATTCCTAACATAGTCAACCAATATCTCAAATATTATTTTCGAAGAAACCAACATTACTATTGAGATATTCCAAGTTGTTTGAACTTTTCCAAAATCAAACAAACCGTTAGAAAAACCTAACCAAGCCTCGCAATCTGTGTGAAGTCGAAGTTGGATACTTGCCATATTTCTGGGTGAAAGAAGCAAGGAGATAGAAGTGTCTTGGAGTAGAAATCTATGTGACCAAGGAGCTCAAGTCATCAATATCCATCTCTCCCTAATTGTAGAAGATTCTGTGTGATTTTTTGAGAATTATTTTAGTGGATTGCCTCCGAGTGTTCGAGGAGAAGAAGGACATAGTTGGGATTACAACACCCAACGAACCTTACAAATATTGTGTTCTTTACCTTACAGTCAATTTCATTACTATCATATCATTGCATAAACCTGTTATGTAAACACAATCAAACACTAAGCAACTAAGAAACATCTTCCGTCGCTAAAATTTTCTAAGAGAAGACTTTAAAATCATTTCGCTGTGCTAACCCTGATTAAAGAATTGAACGCTTAAACCTACTTGGATATAGTATTCAAATCTTGAGTCTAAGTTAATCTTTCCAAAACAGTCTTCAAGTAGACGCTCAGCCAAGCACCTACATTTTCAAGCGTCCAAACCAATTTTAATATGAAACTTTTTGAAGTCAAAAAAGACTTCAGGGTCTATTCACCCCACCCCCCCTTCTAGACCCTTTCGTATGCCACTTGGGGGCAACAAATACGATGCTTTATTTGTAGTTTTATGTGATTTATATGATCTAACTGGTGATCAATATTTGTAGTTGCTGAAAATAGGATTCTTTATTTGATCCAACTGGTGATCAATATTTATACTTAGTTGCTGGGTTTGTTGGGTTTGGTGTGGTCAAAAGATTCGAATTTTGTTTGTTGCAAGTTTGGGGAAAAGATTGGTCGAGAACTTGGTACAAATTTTTGCGCCGTTACTCTGCCAAATTTTTTCTAGAATAATGGGAATAAATCTAACTTCTAATTTATTACTTTTATTTTAAAATTATTATTGCCAAATGAATATGCTAAATTTATATGAATCTAACTTCTGTAGTTTTTAGGTTTTGTAGGTCGATGGCTTCAGATCCTACTGGAAGTTTTCCCGAGGAGGATGTACGTGGATCAGACAACCATGCTGAAAAGGAGATATAGAGAGGTGTCACGGCTATGAGAAAAGTTATCAATGCCAGAAGTAAAGGTATAAGGCTACCTGTCGGCTGGAATGACAGAGGCTAAATAGTTGACCTAAACAAATCAACACTTGTTGGTTATATAGGAGTCTTGGCTTGGCAGAAGGTGCCGATTACCATCAACGAATGGCGACCAATCCCGTCACCAACAAAAAGAGCAATTTGGGTTGAAATAGCGATAATTTGGATATTATCATGTTTCGAATTGTTAATGCATTTTTTGTTGATTTAATTTTTTCTAAATTATAATTTCATATATACTTTGTTGTTTGTTTTTTTATAGTTGGCATTTGATATTGAAGAAAGTAGAAAAATATACATACTAGCAGAAGCTCGAAACTAGCACGTAACTTCAGGAGCTACTTGAGTAGAGTGTGGGTACGGGATGATGATGGGAACATTAATTACAACCCACCCTCACAATATGAGATACCTCAAGCCGATTGGATGGCATTTGTAGATCTTCACCTAAGTGAAGAGTTTCAGGTAGTCATTTTAATTTACGGTTTCATTTGTTGGTTATTGTGTTTATATTTAACTAATACTTTGATTATGTAATAAACAACAACTAAGTAGAGAAAATTAGGAAAGAGCAAAGGAACCTGAATATCCTTACAGGAAATCACGTCTTGGACATGCTCTTGTGGAGCAAATTGAGGTACGTAGTTCATTTAAAAGTGAATCCTTACAATTTTTTTAATAAAAATTCCTTGTTAACAAATATATATTTTTTAATCAAAATATAGATGAATAAAAGAAGGGATGCAGGGTCCGATTGCACAGAGGTGACATGAGCACTCGTGTAGAGGATTGCGCGTTTCGATAAAAAGAATAAAATTGATAACGCCAATGTTAGAAGAGTAGTGAATGAAATGGTGAGTTATTTGCAATTTTAGCTCTATAATGTGTTGTATTTTTTATTTGGAATACTTTTGAAAAAACAAAGTTTACTAATTTTTTTTATTTTTTCAATGTATTATTACAGGAGAGCATTTCACAAGACAGTACTAGCCATAGTGGAAACGAGAGAAGTTGAGATGATCTATTGGGTAAAGCTCTTAAAAAGAAAGAGCATCCGGATTGCGTTAGGGGTGTTGGCTTTGGGGTCTGACAAAAAGAGTACTTTACGGATCTAAAACCTTCTAAAGATACGGAGATGGAAAGCTTGAGAAACTTGGTGAAGGGCCTCTCCGAATCACTATCCTCCTTGCAACGGGAGTTTAACGAGATGCAAGCGTCTAAGTCGCGTCAGCCGTATGAAGATGAGGTGATTTATTTGAAAGATAGCTGCCCAGAACCAGTTAAGATGCTTCCTGAGGTAATGGTTTCAACTTATTTATTGATCATGTAACTTGCAACTCTCTATTTGTGTAAAACACACAGAACTTTTTAATATAATGGTGTGTATATATATATATATATGTAGGTTAAGGCGCCATGTCAATTAGCACTTTCATTATTGTCATATTGTGTGGTGGTTAAAGGACAGATGTACAATCAAGAACATGATAGAATACTTTACAACCGTCCATTAGCCACCAACCTTGTGAAAGTGTACATTGACACTACAGTTGAGGAGGATACACCACTACCCGTCCCTCTCAATGATGAAGTGCTCACCATTTCTAATGCTTTGGGTACCTTTGTTGCTTGGACTATGAGTCTTGTCATTGTCACTGATGCACCGGTATGTAATTAATAGCTACCCATTAATAAATTATAACAATTGTTTAAGGTTACTAAATATACTTTGGTGTGTAACATTCACATTTTATTTTCTTTGTTTAAATAGTCTCTTGTACCATACAAATCATTTGGAAACCAAAAATTAGGGACGTCGAAGCACTCAACTGTCAAACCAATACCTCCAGTGGCCAAGCCTGCACGTGAAGGTGACAGATGTGTAGACCATGTACTAGCTAGACTCCCTAAGGACCTTTTAATTCTTGGAAAGTACATGAAAATGATGTCTATTGATGACCAGATCACTATAGACATCGAGGAAAGAATTATGAATTTTGAATTCCGAGAGTTTCTTTGGAGGGAGGAGATCCGTCACCTTCTACATCAAGAAGAGATAGGAGCCTCTCTCATTTTAGTGTACATAAAGTAAGTTTTTTAATTATCTTATTGCATCTGAATTATGATTATTTTCGTTACTCGAAATTTATTTTTTATGCTCAATTTAGGTTTTTGTGGGTTAATTACGTGGTCTCCGAAGGGAAAGAAGTTCTTTTCGGGTTCCTTAGCTCACATGCTATATCTGCGGGATCAGGTGCATAGCATATTGAACAAGTGCAGTCATAGCAAATGCTATGATAAGGAGTGCACAAATGAATAAGTTTCGTGCACCTTAAAACACCGGGTGAGCTACTAAAGACCCAACTTTAATTTGTTAAACTTGTTACGCAAAACAAATTTGGAACTTATCTTTTGAATGCTTTTTAGGGGACATTTGGTTGTTGCTTGTGATTGATCCATTTGAAGAGGTCGTTTACTTACTGGATTCTTTGTATGGTGATCCAGATAACAGATTTGACATGAAAGAAAAAATCAATAAGTAAGTTTTCATTCAATCAATGTGTCCATTATATTTAATATTATTTTTAAAGTGTATATATCTTCCTAGATTTCACATAATTGCTTGTTTTTGACATATTTCCTTGTTTTTTGTATTTTTTTTACAGGGATGTGCTCATATTACATGTAAATCGCAACAACCATTTCAATAAATCCAAAAACAAGGCCTGTAAATGGATTAAAATAAAGGTTAGTGTTTTTTAATTTCAAGAGATTATTCGTATAAAATTTAGTGTTCAAATACAACTTTGATTACTTTTGTAGTGCTCCCGGCAAACAAACGACGTGGATTGTGGCAACTTCGTTATGAGATTCATGAAGGAGATTATTAGCCACGGAGAATATATAATCCCAATAACGGTATGCATAATCCTAATACTCAATTTCTTTCCCTTTCGAAGTTATTAAACCTTTGGTAGGTAACTGAAACGTCATTTGGGTTTGCTATCTCTATATATATCTTCAAGTACTTTCATGATTGTCGATACTCCTTCTACACTCAAAAGCAAATTAATGAAGTACGCTGCGCAGTGGCACAATATATCCTTACGTGTTTGCACAGCAAGTGGACTGGTCGTGTGTAGTAATAAAGTGGATTTTTAAGTCCGAATTGTCGATCCCACAGAGACTTATATTTTAGACTTCTCGAATTTAAAGCAAGCAATAATTAAACTAAAACTAAAGATTTAAAGATTTTAAAAGCAATAAAATAAACTAAAACAAGAATTAACTCAAATATTATGGAAGCAAGATACAAGAAACAAGATGTCGAAATCAAGATAGCTATGGAAGAGAGCAACTAAGACACATGTGCTGGCACAAATTAATCAATTTTCATTATAAACATGTTCTCATATTATTAGACTACTGTTGCTTTGGTGGAAAAAACCTTAAATAATTACTACCCGATGTCTCGGTTGTAATAATCCTATGACTAAGTGACGGTTCTCTAAATACGTCTATCCGAGAATCAAATCATTAACCATGCATTCACGTTTTAGAATTTCCCTGGATAAATCCGGCTAACTGCATCCAAAATCTATACCTATCTCTAGGAGCAATTCTTCATGTTTTTCGGATGATGTGATGATTTTTTTGAACCCTAACTTATATTCTCTCGAATGAATAAACTAGGCTAATTAGCAAGCATATGTTGATCAGGCATACGATTGGAATAAACGCACAAAATCAATACACAAAGCAACAATAGAATTAATATGAAAAACACAATTTATAACTCAAATTTCATAATTTAGCCTCAACATGGCCTTAGTTCGAAGAATCTACTTCATCATAAAAGATAAAAGATAGAAACTTAAATTAAGATTCATATTCATAGACAAAAATAAATCTAAATCTAAGAAACCCCCTCGTATTTTTGATGTATGAACTTCGATCTTCATCTCTTCCATGCTTCTTAATTTCTTCACCTTCAAGGGTTTTTGAAAATATTCATAAATATGTAAAAAAGATGTCTAAACCCCATTAGGGCTCTATTCTATGTGTATTTCGTCTCTCAACCCTAGAGAACTGATCTAATATATATAAGGGTGGAAGGGGAAGACTCCAACTTGAATTAGAATTGGAAATTTCCAAAAATCTGCCATTTTTTCCGTCAGAACCAACGTTCGAACGTGAAGTACTCAACGTCCGTACGTTGGAAACAGAAACATTTTGCCTTCTGCGCAGCGATCTTGTTTCCTTCATAACTTTCTCCACAGACCTCCGATTTGGGTGATTCAAGTTGCTACGTGATGCTAAGACAGAGATATACAACTGTGTAGAAGAAATATTTGTCAAATTCCATCTTTAAATACTCTGAAAATCAGTATTTCCGTCCCGTTTTCCTCAATTGCACTGATTTTCCACCTTTACTCAATAAGCACACAAATTACAAGCATATGTGGCATAAATCATGCATAAACCAATCTAAATAACATAAATATGAGGCTCTAAAACATGCAAATCTCACACCTATCAGGTTTGCTATCTCTATATATATCTTCCAATACTTTCATGATTGTCGATACTCCTTCTACACTCAAGAGCAAATTAATGAAGTACGCTGCAAAGTCGAACAATATATTATCGTATGCGATTAGGAATTAGGTAATGTATTTTTTGTACATTGTGACTTGTTGTAAATTGTGATTTGATATGTTGTATTTAAATTGTGAGTAATTTAATTAGTTGATTGAAAACACGTGATCACTTGTTGGAGATTATAAAATTTTGTTGTTGGAGGAAAGAATTGGTTATATTGAAGTTTTAGGTTTTTGTTGTTTCTGTGGAATTTGTTGTACTGTGCAGCTGGTTTGTTGTGTTGGTTTATTGAATGCCTATTACAGTGGTTCACATTAGAACCGCTGTAATAGGGTTCCAAAAAAAAAAAAAACCCGATGTAATAGGGTTAAGGCCTATTATAGCGGTGCCTATTACAACGGTTAAAACCACTATAATATGCATTTTTTGTAGTAGTGTTTCCATAGTTCGTTCGAAGTCTCACTCCGACTTTTGTAGGAATCTTATTAAGGAAGTAATTCGCAGAGAGTACCGCCACCCCGCACAAATTCTACGGCAGTCCAGAATTAATCGACATCACATTCATTATTTTAATAGTACGATTCTTACATTCAGCAATTCCATTTAATTGAGGTGAATATGTTGTCTTAGTTTGATGAATAATTCAAGAGTTGGTACGGAATTCATCAAATGGGGCCCTGTATTCTCCACCTCAATCATTTCAGATAGCTTTTATCCTTTTACTAAGTTAATTTTCAACTTCTGTTTCGTAATGTGTAAACGCTTCAAGCGCTTCGTCTTTACTTCTAAGTAAATACACATAATAATACTTTGTGCAATCATCAATGAATGTAATGAAATACTTTCTCCCACATCTAGTTTGCACAACCTTCAAATCACAGATATCACTGTGAGTAAGTTCTAAAGGTACGTTGTTTCTTTCCACAGAGAGAAACGGTTGTTTGACTAGCTTTATTTCAATACATAGCTCGCATTTGTGCTGCTTATCTACTTTAAGCATTGGTGATAAGTTCAGGTTAACTAATATTCAAATAGTATCATAATTTATATGTCCTAGTCTATTATGCCATAAATTAGAATACTCAAGCAAATGAACAGAATTCTCAATTTTATTGCCAATATTTTCGATTACAGAGCGGATTACATTTATTAAATTCATCTTTAAAAGGCCCTACTCAAGGAAACCTTTTCCTACATAAATACCTTTTTTAGTAAACGAAAACCTATCAGACTCAAAGACCAACTTGAACCCATTAGCCAAAGCAGATCCAGAAACAAAATTCTTGCGAATCTCCGGAACATGCAGAACTTCAGTCAGCATCAGCTCCTTGCCTGACATTCTTCAAAACCACTTTCCCCATTCCGACCACAGGAGACGTGTCTGAGTTATCCATGAACAGAGCTCATCCATTAGTCGGAGTATAGAACGAAAATGTCTCTCTATCTGAATAGATGTGGCCAGTGGCTCCAGTGTTGATGAACCACTCTCTTGGATTGTCTACTAGGTTAGTTTCGAAAACGACAACAGTGAGATCGAGTTCAGACAGATCAAAAGGAACTCGCTCATCAGACAAGTCATCGATCATCTGATTGATGCTCTGGATGTCATCTTCAGCTAGGTGCACCAGGTTTTGCACCTGATCTTGAACCTGGTTCTTGCCTTTGCACTGGTTTTATCCAAAACCTTGCTCCTGGTTTTTCTTGGCCTCTCAGCAGTCTCTAGCCCAATGATCAGTCCGGCCGCAGTTGAAACTCTTTGTTTCGACTTGCCTTTCCCTACCTGTTTTTTCTGAGAATTTTCTTTGGATTTCCCCTAGAATTTCCTTTTTGGGTTGGAGCTTTTTGGAACCACTGTGATGTCCACCATCGCCTGCACTGGAGGTTTTCTTCTTTAATTTCAAGTCAAACAACCAGGTCTTCAAGACTCATCTCCTTTCTCTTGTGCTTGAAGTAATTCTTAAAGGCTTTCCATGATAGCGGTAACATCTCAATGATAGATGCTACTTGGAAGGACTCACTTAGAGTCACGCCCTAAGGATAAACTTCATGTATGATTCTCTGAAGCTCTTGTACTTGGCTTGTCACGGACTTGGAGTCTACCATTTTAAAGTCTAAGAACTTTGTGGCCACGAACTTTTTAAGTCCGACGTCCTCAATTTTGTACTTTTTATCCAATGCCTCCCGGAGACTCTTTGCAGTATTTACGGGATTAACGCAAAAAAAAATCCCTGTGTTAATGTGAAATTGCAAAAAACCCCCCGTGTTAACGAAAAAGTCTGCAAACAGTGGATTTTTGGAAAAAAAAAATGCGTGTTTTTCATGTTTTTCAACTTTAATGACATGTTTTTTTGTCATTTATACACTCTCCAAACAAAGAAGCATGTCATTAATGGTGAAAAACATGAAAAACACGCACTTTTTTTTTCAAAAATCCACTGTTTGCAGACTTTTTAAGAACACAAGGTGGTTTTTAGCCTATTTCGTTAACACATGGGGTTTTTTGCAATTTCACATTAACACAAGGGAGTTTTTTCCATTAATCCCCAGTATTTACTACCAAATAGACGATACGTAGCAAGTCATCTAACCCATTTACTATGTAATTCCTGCAAAGAAAATAACAATGGTGCCAGGCATCATATGCCATCCTCAGTTGGTTATTGTTTGTATCTTCCGGGACAGATGGAGCATCCTCCCTCAAGAACCTTCCTAGGTTCAGAGTAATGAGATAGAACAACATCTTTTGCTGCCATCTCTTGAAGTCAACATTAGCAGCATTTACAGCAATATCAACCATGGCAGCATCAACAACATCAGACATGGTTTCTCCATTTATAGACAATGTCGGGATTTCCAGCATTGTTGTTGTTAGCTATTTGAACAAGGGGACAGGATGAACAACCATAATTTAGCGTTAAGTTTGTTGGACAAACTTCACCAAAATGCTAGTGTTTGAAATGACAAACAAATGAAGGAATAATACTGAGGCGAGGGTAAACTCTCTATCCTTAATGGTAAATTACCACGTCTAGGTGGTATGGGTTACTGCAACAAGCGCTTCGCGATACAACAGTTTTTATTCTAAATTTGAACCACTTCAAATTCTAGAATCTTTTGAACGTTCACTATTTAGAACTCTTGAGAGGAGAGGAAGAAATGAGATGTAAAGAATGCTTCGGGTGTTTTTTTCCATCTTCTGGAGGAGCATTTATATAGGCACAAAAATTAGATGCATTAAAGACAAAAATTGAATTTGCAATCTGTAACAGCAGCCAACCTTCGAACGTCTAACATTGGCACGTTCGAACGTCAACTTGTAACTCATTTTGCCTTTATAGAAAAGCAACAATGCTTGAACGTTAATTTTTTTAGAAGAATACCTCAGTAACAGCTGAAACAACTCAGATGTTACAGAAAAGAGTCAACGTTCGAATGTCCAAAAGAGGCACGTTCGAACGTCAGGTCTTGTAGATGTCTAATTCAAAACTTGAACAAAAATGTGGCAAGCATTTGTTCAAGCTCGTTTTTAATCATAGACGATTTTCTGTTGTTGAATTTTGTATTGATGGATCAAAAGAATTTATGGAATTAATCTTGTCCAAAAATTTAATCTCTTAAAAGCCTAAGCCCAAGCCCAAACTCAGGCCCACAACCTTCGGACCTCGTACCACAGACCCGGACTGTGCCCGTGCCTATGCCTATGTCTAGCCCGGGTCCACTGGACCGCGTGGGGTCCAATGGACCATGGAAGGTCCAATATCAAGGCCCTCCCCCATCCTCAAAATTGCTTCACCCCAAAGGGACAATCCCTTATCTCTAGGTAATTGTATATAAACCATTACAAATTTTGATCCATTTCCTATATGGGATCAACCCGCTTCTAACACCCAACTTTGACTTTCAATTTCTCATTCGTTTGAAATCCGATTTGAGAAATTGGAAGTGTTAAACTCATCTACTCATCACATAAATTTATATTATCCAATAATATTTTGTATCCCGAATACTTACCGTATTCGAATTTCTTATGCCAAAGAGTTGTTACACACATTTTGCATATCCACTATTCCAACACCTATGTCGACCAGAGCACTTTGGTACACAATCTATTAACTTTTACTCTCGAGTACCCACCTTCGTAAATTGTGAAGAGTAATAATTTGACTTCCCCGACTACCTATATACGTTACAAACAATAACCACCACCACAATCTTTTTTTATATGTCATTGCTGTCCCTCCACAATCGCTCTTTCTCCACCTCTGAATGCTACCACACTACCGCTCTATGAAACCATCATCTCCACCGTTTCAGCCTCCGCAACCACCATCTAAACCCACCACAATCTCTACCATTTTCAATTCCAAGCCCAACACCATCTCCACCATTTTCAGCCCCCAATACCACCACCATATCCATAATTTTCAGCCCCCTAGCCCACCACCATCTCCACAGATTTTCACCCCCCAAATCACCACCCAAACCCACCAATTCCCAAATTGCTGCTTTGCATAGATTTGGTCCTTCTCTAGAGATAAATTCCTTCAATCCATATATAACCAAGAACATTATGCATTAATTAAAATCAAAGTTAATCTTAAAATAGTAAGAGAGAAGTATTTACAGTTTTATCAATTTATGTTCTCTTGTTTATTATATTCCAAATCTACATAAAATAAAATTAAAAACAAACAAAATAAAACAAAAAAACTAAATTTTCGGTGAAGGGGTGGTGCCAGCGCGATTTTGGTGTGGGAGAGAGATGGCGGCGTGATATTGGTGATGGGAGGCGATGGCCACGACTGCACAATTGAGCTGAGGAGAAGGTGATTGAGGCGCAATTTGCAGATGACGAATGGTGGAGAGGATGGAGTAAAGGTTAATTTGAGGTGGTGGAGTGAGAGAAAAGGTGGGCTAAGGTTATGGTTTTGGGGAAGAAGATGGGTTGCAGATGAAGGTAAAAAAAATGTATAAATTAAAAATAATATTATAAAGCATAAAATAAATTAGATAAAATATATTGTAAATATCAACAAAATGTAGAAGCATTTTTGTCTTTACAGAAAAAATTGTAGGCGAAATGCTTGGGAGATGGAGGGGGGGGCACAATATGTATAATTTAAAAAACGGTAAGGGGTTTATTGATAAAAAAAAATTCATAAGGGGATAAGTGCATATAGAGAGTAAAGAAAAATAAAGGAAAATTAAAATCTAGTGTCATAGATGACATAAGAATCTTAATATAGTTCATCAAACTGCCTACATTCACGGTCCAACACTAGACTACATATTTATTTATCGGAGTGATTCACAAATTACAATGTACAAACTCAAATTTATAGAGTGAAATAGTTTATACCCAAGAAAACAAAAACGTATTTCAAATAGCAAACACAATCGTATTACTAATTAATTGGAAAAACAATCTTAATACAAGTTAATTAGGAAAAATAATCTAATGCAAGTCAATTACCAAAACCAAGCCAAAACCATATAGAAAACACAATCCTATGTCTGCAAGCTGCTAATCTCATGGTCAAACCCACTTTAAACCACGGTCAAACCTCAATTGACTTGGTACCCACATTGACCACGTTCAAACTAATGTTAATCATCATGAGATACTTTTTTAGCTTCTCCCTGGACTCCTTTGACTTCTCCTAATATTTTGCATCAATCAGTTTCCACAAACGCATCAATCTCCCACTACAAGACTGATCACAAATCCCGAAAACATTTTATTGTGCCTTTCCATGGGCTTCAACCATCAAGTTTGACAGTCTTCTCCTCACTAGAGAAATACCGCCTTTGTCAACCCGGCTTACATCTTTACACCAAGGACTTCGTAATGGCAATCTCAGATCTCCCATATATATGCTCTATGCACTAACTACATGAGCTATTTTGATCTATCTGCAAAAAATATTGGTTTTTTAATGACAATCTTGGATCTCTCACATATGTTCTTGATGCTCCCACTGCACAAACTATGTCTTATCCATCCGCGAACAAACCCCGACTCCGCGAATCTACCCAACTTGCTTCGCATCCTAGCATATTTTTTCGTTAACGTTGAACAGGATTACTCCTCCTGGCCTGGCGATCTAACTGATCTCAATCCTCCTTTGCATCATCTCCAGCTTCACCATGACCTTTGTTCATACTATCTGCTAACGAACTTGTCGATCTTGACATTTTCTTCATCTCCTGCAATCCCTCCCATGACAAGACTCTAGCTAACACAAAGCTCTCCCCATATATCTAGATCTAAGACATCCCTAAAATCCACAAACTTATGGCTCTTATACCAGTTCTTAGG
The DNA here is from genome assembly GCA_019426215.1 of Buddleja alternifolia. NCBI lineage: Eukaryota > Viridiplantae > Streptophyta > Magnoliopsida > Lamiales > Scrophulariaceae > Buddleja > Buddleja alternifolia. The sequence continues at coordinate 47,005,235 of CM033390.1, read as the reverse complement.
AATGTGGGATCATTGGAGAAGGAAAATAAACAAGAATTAAAATCTATCCTATTAGATGACACGAGGATTTTAACGTGCTTCGGCAGCTTCAACAAAAGATTACATCTTTATTTCTCAGAGTGAATCACAAATTAGAATGTACAAACCCATATATATAATACGGAAGAATTGATAATCAAGGCAACTTAATTTATCCAAATAGAAAACACAATCCTATTACTAGGTAACTAGAAAAAATAATCCTAATACTAGGTTATTAAAAAAATCAATCCCGATACAAGTCAATTACCAAAACCAAGCCAAAACCACATAGAAAACACAATCATTCAAACCTCTATTGACTTGATCAAACCCACGTTCACCACTATTAAAATATTGTTGACAGTCCCAAGATACTTTTTTGGCTTCTCCCTTGGCACCTTAACTTATCCGACTTTGTTCAATCAGTCTCCACAAACTCATTAGATACATCATAAATGGACAAATTATATTTAACTCAACAGATCATGATAAAAATCGCAAAATTATATGATGAATTATATTTAACCCAAATCTTGATTACTTAATTATGATGAACTTACGACATTTAATTTATAGTTCATGTTCGCTCTAGGAGAGTCATACGACATGTATGTTCTATATATTCTGGTAATACAGCGGAACAAGTGGCAGTTGTCGAGGGATTCATCTAGGCTCACGAGTACTCGGTATTTCCTATGCTGCTGCGACAATCTAAATGATCGATAAAGTCTTTGATCAAAGCATTTGTCTTCTAAGAGTGATTGGTGGTCCCGGCTTAGAAGGCTGGATCATAAGATATCACAACCCAATCATAGTTTCTAAGGTTATTAGGATTCAACTGTCGCCATACCCTACACCACGGATGGGAAACTGATGAAGGGATTCTACTCACATAACAATCGTAACTCGGATAGGTTTGTTTTTCATCGTTGACATCTAGGAAGTCGTGGCGATGTTGCTAGAAATTGAACCACGACCAATAGGTGCCTTGGATTAATTTGGTGAAATTAATCCAAGGTCCAGTTGATTATTGAAAATAATTAATCTAGCCTATGGGAGAACTTATGGCTAGCTTGTCAATGAACCTGAGGGGTCACACACCTAACTTAGTGTAGTACCTATTGGCTAGTTAATTTTTTGTGAATTAATGGAGGGATTAATTAATTGGATTTAATTAATCAAGAAAAGGGAATTTAATATATGGTATTAATTAATGGTCCTATAATTTAATATTAAAATATTAAATTGGGAAGGACTAATTAATTGATAGAAGAAAGAAAATAATATATATATATATACATGTGCGCGTGTATATGTATGTGTGTGGAATCTTGGTGGAAAGATTTATCTTGCTCACCAAGTGTTTATATATATATATATTAATATCTTATAAATATATTTGGTAAGATCTTTAATTGGTTAAGGTAACTAATTAAAAGGAAAGATCTTATAAAATATATATTAGGATATTGGATAGATGTGAGAATATCTAATTAGTTGGGAAGAGTTCAACTAATTGAGGAAAGTGAATAAAAGAAAAAAGAAAATTCAATATATACATATATATTGGTGGTCCCAAGTGGCATACGAAAGGGTCTAGAAGGGGGTGGGGGGTTCAATAGACCCTGAAATCTTTTTTGACTTCACAAATTTTCGTATCACTTTAGAAATTTGAACGCTTGGAAAGCTGAGCGCTTGGGTCAGACGCTTCAGAGTAGTTAACTTAGACTCAGTGATTTCAGCAGTTTACCAAAGTAGGGAAACGCTTAAATCGCTTAATCAGGGTTAGCACAACGGAAATAATGTTTAGCGTTCTTTTAGTTAAGTTAATCGCTTCGCAATTTTATTTGTCTTTCTCAGAATAATATACTGTGATGAATATAAGACAATAAAATATAAATGACACAATAATTTGTAAGGTTCACTGGGTGATGTAATCCCAGCTACGTCCTTCTTCTCCTTTTTCACTTGGAGGAATTTACTATGATGATTATCAAAGAATCACACAGAAACTTTTACAAAATAGTAATGGATGAAAAAGATCTTGGGCTCCTTGATCACACAGACTTCAACACCAATGAAGATCGTCTTCTTCAAGCTTCTCTTACTCAGAAATACTGCCTGAAAGGTTTCAACAACTTTTCTCACTCAGATGAAAGGTTGAGGTTCGTCACTAGGGTTTGTTTGTTTTAGAGAAGATCAAACAACTTGGAATATCTCAGTTGGAGTTTGAATTTCTTCTTTGGAAGATATTGAGATATTTGTGACTGTCTGGAATGTAGATAGAAAGCTTGAAAGGTTTTGGCTATGGGGTTTCTAAGCTTTTTCCAGAAAGAATGTACGTAAGATTTTTAGCAATAATTTCTCGTATATTCTCGTTGTTATATTTAGTGTTTTCTGGAGTAAGGCATTTATAGGCAATTTCTTGGGATCTGTCCGTTGGACACATGTAGAAGCGTGCCTTTCACGTGGCGCGTGATCATACCTAAAGTCTGACATTCCTGAAAATTTGCTGAATCCGATTGGACGGGAGCAGCTAAAACTCTGAAATTTCTGACAGTCTGGTAAAAAGTTGGCTTGTCCACAAGTCACAGTAGCTTGTCACATTTAATGCTCTTATCAAGCATTTAATGCAATTTGAATTTATTTCCCGTTGGAAATAAATATCCGTTGAATGATTGCATTTAAGTCCTTCATGGCTTGAGGGTTTATTTCAGGTGAATCTTACATCCATCGCTTGAGACAAGTTGAGCGCTTGATCCATATATCCTGAAATGGTCTTTTAGCGTTTGACAGGCGCTAAGAAGAAATTTTTTATCTCTAGTTGACTTCAGACGCTGGTCTTCCACTTCTTCTTTCATAGACTCACCTAGAATTCTACTAGCGATTCAGTTATTAAGACTTAGTCTAAAATCTATGAAGATAAAAATTACAAGACTAAACAAAATAGAAATAATAATTTACAAACTTTTAAACGCTTATACATCAATCTAGGAAAAAATGGAAAGCTTACATTTTTGGGTTCTAACATTGAATCCTATTTTGTCATCATCAAAACATCTAACATGAAATTTCCTAACAATTTCCCCCTTTTTGATGATGTCAAGACTTGTAACTCTTTTATAATTTAAGAGTTACTTAAAAAGAAAAGGCCCAAAGGAATATAAGTCAGCGTTCGAAAAGGTAGTGAAGTTAGTTAAAGTTAGGTTGGCTTCAACAAGTTGTTTCAGCGATAAATCATTCATATATATTGAAAGAATAAAGCAAACATGATTTATGCTAAAAATAATAAGAAAGAAATAAAATACAAAAAAAATAAAATTATTTCTTCTGTCGCTTTGCTCTTTCTTCGCCTTGCAGAACTTCTAATGCTAACTCTTTCAAGAGTCGATCAATGTCGATCATGGTTGTATGCTAGACTTCATCATAGTCATGCCTGCGGAGTCTGGCACTTTCATTTAGCTCTAACAACCTTTCCGTCCAATCCCTTGGTGGAATGCCAAGTTCACGATCAGATCATAATATATATCTCTTTGACGGTCTCCAATTTACAAGTCGTTGTAGCGGTCCGGCATAAGCATGAAATCCCATACTTTCTAAGAAGTCAGGGTCCAATTGAGGAAGAGCGTACTTTCCGAGATAATACCTTGGCTTTCTTTTCTTGGATAGCATTTTCTTAATGCTTACTAGTTCATCGAACATTGAACGACAATGTTTATTATCCGTCTTGGAAATCACTGTGGACTTTTCTTTACTTTCCCCCTTCTTGACTTCATCAAGGGAGTTCTTTAGATCAGCGACATCTCGTCACAAGAGTCTAACTTCTTCGACTAGAAGAGCAAATTGCTCGGCGACACTCTGAGCGACGGCATCGGATGAAGCGTGTCTTTCAGCATCAGCCGAAGCGCTCTGAGCTAAGTGACGATTGAATTCAGAGGAGAGCTCAGCGATAAGAGGGGACATGCTACTCATGATAGCAATAGTGCTTTTATTTGAAGCGTTGGCAATGTCTCGGTTCCGTGTATCAGACACTATGCGAATCTATCTATCAGCAGCCTCAGAGATCTTGGAGCAGGAACCTTTGATGTGGGTAAGCGAGTTCCGTACTGCCGTTCTGAAATCTCGAGCCTCTAAATCACTGGCTGAATCTGAATCCGAAGAAGGACGCTCTGGGGATGGGAGAAGTCCGTAAGAACTTGAAACTGCAGCCTTGTCTTTGATCTTATCTCTGATGAGAGGTTCTACAGGCACTTGAGCAATTTTAGCGTGCACTTCTTCAATTGCTTGATCCAAGATAGAATCTGCAATCGCTAGGGGCTCGACTACTGGGGCGCTAGAAGAATCTGGCAAGGAAGCCTCAGGATTTTGAGCGACTTCCGCAGTAGGAGCAGAGTCTTCTTCCATTAGTTGGATTTGGGGAGGAGAAGGTTCTCGAATGCCAATGACCCAAAGGGGGCCAAGGGCTTCCATTACATGCCGGGGACTGATCAGGCTGGATTGTGGTATAAAGAATATAGCGTCTTCGCGCTCTTCGGTACTTAGTGCAAGTTGCACACCTTCGGGTAAAGCAATCCCTGGAGGATATCTGTAGAAAAAGTCCAAAATCAACGACATGAGCGCTTGAGCTGCGTCTTGGTCCACTGGCCTAATCAGCGAGATCATCTTGGCCACTTGAATGTTTGATTCAGTAAAGAGCACGGGGTGAAGAGTACATCCTCTGAAATTGTGACACCTGGAAAAGTGATTGAAACTACTGTCCAGCGCTTGGGCATTTTCAAACACTGCTCTCATGTCTTTGTGGAACTCAGCAAACTCAGCGTGTTTTGTTGAAACATCAACACAAATCTGACTCTGACCGGGAAGAATTAGCCGTTTACTTGACGAAGCGTCTTCATTTAGGTCAGGAAAGACTCTTTGAACAAAGTCTGCACGAGGATGCAACAAGTAGCGTCCGCCCTGGCTGTATAAGGCGAGTTGCTGGCGAATGTAGCTTTCAATTGGTTGTCTGTATCGTGGCAAAGCGCTAACATTCCCTGCAATAATCTGATGTTGTTGAAGCAAAAAGGTTGCATATCCTCGGCGTCTGTATTCTATCCCAAACTTAAAAAAAAAATGGGTATCTTATAAGTTCTTCGAAGGTACAGAAATGCAGAACAAATTCTTGAGCCCATCTGGCTGTATTCATCATCCATCGCTTGCCCAGCTTGATAGCTTTAGCTTGATCTTTTCTAGCGGCAAGAAATTTCTCAAAGCGTTCTGTTTCTTCTTCATAATCCTCAGTCCATAATCTGGCTAGATATTCGCGAGCCTCATCTTCTATCCACGAGTTGACCGGATTTAGACGCTCAGCAACAATAGGTCCTTTTCCTTTCCATAACTTAAGTGGATTAGGAGATAAAGCGTTTTGAGGAGAGTTGACGACGAAAGGAAGAGCCGAATATCCTATCTTGTGGAGATCTGCCTCATCTGGATCTTTGTTCCAATCACCCATGTGGGGGTTTTTGAAAACAATCTTGTTTTGGCGCAGAGGATAAAAGGACTCTTCTGAGCGACCTGTGAAATTGAATCGCTTCTCGTCAAATTCTGATCGGTTGAACGCTGGTCGACGAATATACTCAAGGCGTGAATGAAGACGCTCTAAACTGTACAGACCAAGATTGGCAAAACGCTCGAAGATCTCAAACTTGTGAGAGTCTGAAAGATCAGGCCGATGGAGAGTTGTTTGAAATTGGATTTCCAACTCGGCAAGCGTTTGAGTGTCACGTTCTCTGGCGGCATAATAAAATTCAATATCTGAAGAGTATCCGCGCGGGAAAAAATCAATGACACGAGGAAGAGGTCCTGTTGGCGTAGGAACAAAAGCAATAGCTTCTGTTGGGATAGGGGCCACTTCTATCAACCGCTCAGCGTTTAAAGTTGCTTCACTTGCAGATGAAGTTTCAGCGTCAGGAAGAACTTGTGATGCCTTTTTAGCGATATCCACAACAGTTGCCATGTCCACGTCTATTTCAACTGGAATCTCCGAGAGAGGAGGGGCATCAGCGATTGGTACATCTTGAGCTGATACATGTAAGCGATTGAGAAAAGCAAGCAAAAATTTCTACTAAGTAGAAATTACAAACAAAAGACTACATCGCTTACCCTGAGGAATATCATCAACTTTTTCAGTGGCTTGATCTGTTTCTTGAGCAATTTCCTCAGGCTCCTGGACTTCTTCTTCGGATTCTAAATCGATAAAAGAAGTTATCGGATCAACACGAATGGGGATATTTAGTTCTTCAAGCGTGTTGAGAACATATTGAATATCTGCTTCATAAAGTTGTGAAAGAGTTTTTATCCTAGCGTTAGAAACTTAGAGACTAACGAGGAAAGGATAGACAAATTTTCTTAGCAAATACTTACCCTGAACATTTGGAAGCCTCTCAGATTGAGTAGCAGCTTGAGGATCTGAGCTGACTTCGGGAACAGCGTCAGAGAAAGAAGCACTAGCTGACTCTCTAAGCGCTGGTTTTGATGGAGCGCTAGAGGATACTGCGGGAGTAGAAAGAGGAGTACGCCTTCGTGCAAGCGGTACTTCTTCTTCTACGGCTTCTTCTTCCTCGGGAACGGGAAAGACAAACGCTGGAGGAGGAGATGGAGATTTAGGAGAGGTAGAAGGAGAAGGGAGTGTTTGTTTCTTTTTGGGGTCCGGCTTCTTCTTCTTAAGTTCAGGCTTTTGCTTCTTTGCGGGCTTGGATGGCTCAGTGACTTTGAGAATGATCTTTCTCTTAGGTCGCTTGACCACCACTTCTTCTTTTGATGAAGAGGACGATGATGAAGAAGACGCTTGATCTTCATCATCACTGCGAACAACTCCTACGGCTGGAAGTCGCTCACGCTGTTCTTTAGGAACCGCTGCTCCGCCGGGTTTTCGCGGGTTAAGAAGCTCGCTTATCATTTTCTTTCCATAAAATTTGGTCGCTGGAATCTTTTTGTTAGGAAATCTCATGTTAGATGTTTTGATGATGACAAGATAGGATTCAATGTGAGACCCCAAATAAAATGCAAGTTTATGCTTTCATAGATCATTGTATAAAGCGTTTAAAAGAGTTTGTAATTTTGTTTAGGCTTGTAATTTTTATCCTCATAGATTTTAGACTAAGTCTTAGCGACTGAATTAATAATAGAATTCTAGGTGAGTCTATTTGAGAAGAAGTTGAAGACCAGCGTCTGAAGTCAACCGAAGATGAAGATTCCGTCTTAGCGCCTGTCAAACGCTAAGAGACCGCAGTTCAGGATTCATGAATCAAGCGTTCAAATACTCAAGCGACTTAAAGAAGATTCACCTGAAATAAATCCTCAAGTCATAAAGGACTTAAATGCAATCATTCATCGGGCATTTATTTCCAACGGGAAATAAATTCAAATTGCATTACATGCCTGATAAAAGCATTAAATGTGATAAGCTACTGTGACTTTTGGACAAGCCTCCCTTTGACCAGACTGTCAGAACTTTCAAAGTTTTAGCTGCTCCCGTCCAATCGGTTCCAGCGAATTTTCAGGAATGTCAGATTTTAGGTACAAACACGCGTTACGTGAAAGGCACGCTCCTACATGTGTCCAACGGACAGATCCCAAGAAATTGCCTATAAATACCTTACTCCAAAAAATCAAAAAGCAGGAATAACATCAAGAATATACGAGAAATTATTGCCAAAAATCCTACGTACATTCTTTCTGAAAAAGCTTAGAGATTTCATAGCCAAAACTTTTCAAGCTTTCCATCTACATTCAAACAGTCACAAATATCTCAAACATCTTCCAAAGAAGAAATCCAAACTCCAACTGAGATATTCCAAGTTGTTTGATCTTCTTTAAAACAAACAAAACCCTAGTGATAAACCTCAACATTTCATCTGAGTGAGAAAAGTTGTTGAAAACTTTCAGGCAGCATTTCTGAGTGAGAGAAGCTTGATGAAGACGATCTTCATTGGTGCTGAAGTCTGTGTGATCAAGGAGTCCAAGATCATTTTCATCCATTACCATTGTGTAGAAGTTTCTGTGTGATCCTTTGATAATCATCATAGTAATTTCCTCCAAGTGAAAAAGGAGAAGAAGGACGTAGCTGGGATTACATCACCCAGTGAACCTTACAAATTATTGTGTCATTTATTTTATTGTCTTATATTATTCACTTCATATTATTCTGAAAAAGACAAGTAAAATTGCAAAGCGACTAATTCAACCAAAAGAACGCTAAACATTATTTCCGCTGTGCTAACCCTGATTAAGCGATCTAAGCGTTGCCCTACTTTGGTAAACTGCTGAAATCACTAAGTCTAAGTTAACTATTCTGAAGCGTCTGACCCAAGCGCTCAGTTTTTCCAAGCGTTCAAATTTCTAAAGTGATACGAAAGTTTTGTGAAGTCGAAAAAGACTTCAGGGTCTATTCAACCCCCCCTTCTAGACCCTTTCGTATGCCACATGGGACCACCAAGTGGTATCAGAGCGGTTAAAATAGAAACCTAAGCGTTTCCGAGCGTAACTTCTTGTTTAGATCCACCTTTCTAAACTTAATCGCTTTAAATCTTTTTATCAAAACGTATCATTATGGCTTTTAACAAAATGCCTAAGTTGGTAGAATCAAATTATGATTCGTGGAAACTTAGAGCTTTCGCATACTTATGCTCATGTGATAATGAAATGTGTGATGTTATTACAGATGGCCCCATCAAAATCATGCAAGTATGAACTCGAGCACCTGGAGCCGATGAAGCCACTCCAGATGGATATGTCGAGAAAAATAAACTTGATTGGACGCCAGATGATCGAAAAAGAGCGAATCTAGATAATGTTGGACGAAGTGCACTTGACTCAGCGTTAGGAGATAACGATGCATTGTTCAACAAGATAAAGCAATGTAAGACATCCAAAGAAATATGGGATAAATTGGCTATTGTGTGTGAAGGTTCAACACAAATGAAGGAGAACAAGCTTTCCATAGCCATGCAAAGATTCGAGCATTTCAAAATGCAGCCCAATGAGACGCTAGAACAACTAGACGCAAGGTTTACTTTGCTCATTACCGAGTTAGCGTCATTAGACAAGGAATTAACCAACAAGGAAATGGTCAACAAAATTTTCAGAAGTCTTCCAAGCAAGTATTTAATTAAGACTGTTGCTATGAGAGAATCACAAACATTGGAGACACTTACCTCAGAGCATGTCTTTTCAGAGTTAAAGGCATTTGAGTTCGAATTAGGTGAAGTCAGCGACACATCGACTTCAGCGATTGAATCAGGAGCTTTAATAGCTACCACCAAAAATAAGGGAAAAGCGATTATCGAGGTCAAACCGGTTGAGTCAAATGAAGAAAAGGAAATGGCCTTATTGGTAAAGAAGTTCAAGAAATTTCTACGATACGAGAAGAGAACTCCTATTGGACAGAATTCATTTCAAACTCTCCCTCCAGCACCAGCGCCTCAGTATCAAGCGCCAGTGTACTCTGCACCTCAACCAGTAGCGCCAGTTCCATACCAAGCGCCTCCATCCCCTACTCAGAATCTCTCAATACCAGTAGTCTCAAAGCGATTGACTGCTGAACAAAAGATGAAAACTAATTTGTGTTATAATTGCAGGAAACCAGGGCACTACCAGGTAAATTGCCCTTATCCAAATGTGTCAAAGCCCTCAAGGCAAGACTATGCGGATAGAAACTAATTCAGAAGCAACCTTCGCCAACAAGGTCTGCTAGCAGAATCTGAACCACTCTCCGCACCTGAAGAGGATTTGGAATCATCAGACGAAAGTAGTGATGATAAGCCTACAAGCGACTCAGCACTGATTTGTCTCATGGCAAGAGATGATAAAGCGTCTGACGACTCGCTACCAGAGGTAACCAATGAATTATATCATCCTCTCTCTTATGATGAATTACTTGACAAAGTTAAAAAATATTATAAAGATTGTCAAGAGGCCGCCAAAATATATCAAAACGATCTCGCTATTATTCTGTCGCTCAAAAGTGATAAAGTAATATTCAAAGCCGAGTTGCAAGTTCAGAAACGGTGCATTGAGAAGAACAAATCACTTGAGAGTGAAGTTATTCAGTTAAAAGGCGATCTTGATATAATAATCAAAAGAGAAGCTGATTTGATCGCTAAACTTGCTAAATCAGAGCAGCTTATCTCATCATTATCAAAAGCTTCTAGAAAGTTGGATAATGTGTCTAAGGTAACTAGATTATTTGGTGAAAAGTCCAGTTTAGGATTCAATAAATTCGGTAAACAACCAAATAAATCCAATGGTATGGCAAACAACAAAGGAAAGGGTGTTATCTTTGTTGAGAAAAGTTCACAGAGTCAAACGCTAAGTGAACCTAGCAACGATGGTACGAGGCCAAATGAGAAAGCCAAAGCTGACTCAGGCAAGGGTAAGGCTAAGGCAAATGACTCACAAAGACAAACTCATCCAAACGCTCAAAAAGTCAAGGACAAGTCTAATCACTGTGAATCAAGCGCTAAGCGTCAAGCACCAAAAGTAAAACCCAAGCCAGCGCCAAGGACTTACCAGCGTCAATATTCAAGACAGTCAAAATCATATCATCAATACTATGATGATTATGACTATGACTATGATTATGACTATTATTATAATCGAGGATATTATTACACACCCAAAAAGCACACATAGCACAATGTGAAACCCAAGAAGGCCAGTATTCCTACAATGAAGACCAGGCAAATATGGGTTCCTAAAGTTCTAATTCAAACCAAAGTTACTAACACTGAAGGACCCAAAACAACATGGGTACCTAAGAAGAATTAGAATTGTCCTTTAAATGCAGGTACCTAGAGCCAGCACCGATACTTCAGTTTGGTACTTCGATAGTGGATCGTCAAGACACATGACTAGTTCCAAGAATCTTCTAGTCTACTATCAAGCTACCAACGGTCCTCAAGTTATATTCGGTGATAACTCAAAAGGTAAAACAAAAGGTATAGGTATCATGCATAGGGGGAACATCATGATTAGTGATGTTTATTATGTTGAGGGTCTTAAGCATAACCTGTTAAGCATTAGTCAATTTTGTGATAAAGGCTTTGAAGTAAAATTTTCCAGCGACTTCTGCTATGTTAACGACGCTAAGACTAAGTCTACTAAATTAAGAGGAAAAAGAACAAACAATGTGTATTTAGTAGATTGGGATTCTACAGTTGATAACAACCCCACATGCTTTGTTGCTAAAAGTCAAAATGAATTAGGTTGGTTATGGCATAGAAAAATGAATCACCTCAATTTCAAGGCAATCTCTTAGTTAATATCGCTAAATCTTGTAGAGGGATTACCTAAAGGTTCCTTTCAAAAGAATCGCTTATGTGATGCATGTCAAATGGGTAAACAAGTTAAGTCATCTTTCAAAAAGAAACCATGTCTATCTACTTCTAGAGTTCTTGAACTATTGCATTTAGATTTGTTTGGACCTATTCAAATCATGAGTGTTAGTGGCAAAAAGTACTCGCTAGTAATAGTTGATGATTTCTCTCGCTATACATGGGTAGAATTTCTAGCAACCAAAGATGAAACCAGTGTCAAGCTCACAGCGCTAATTCGTCAATTGCAAAATTCAAAAGATCTAAAAGTGACAAGAATTAGAAGCGATAGAGGAACTGAATTTACTAACCAAGTTGTTGAGAAGTTTTGTATAGATTTAGGAATACTTCATGAGTATTCTGCTCCTAGAACACCTCAACAGAATGGAGTTGCTGAGCGACGGAACAGAACGCTTAAAGAAGCCGCAAGGACGATGTTAGCAGAGTCCAAGCTGCCTCAAAGGTTTTGGGCAGAAGCCATCAACACCGCTTGCTACACTCAGAACCGGTGTATGATTAACAAGCAAGATGAGAAGACCCCATATGAGTTGTGGAAGGGACGTAAGCCTAACGTTTCATACTTTCATGTATTTGGTTCAAAATGTTTCATTCATAACAATGGATCTCACAGCCTAAAGACATTTGATCCTAAAGCAGATGAGGGAATCTTTCTAGGCTATGCCAAGAATGGAAAGAGTTTTCGCATCTTAAATAAGATCAAATCAAAGGTTGAAGAATCCATTCATGTTGTGTTTGATGATGCTAACCAAGAACCGAGTAAGGTTAATCCTGATGATGTAGGAATTAAAGATCTCTCCCAACAAGCATCGCAAATCAACCTTAGGGATGATAGTGATGACGAGGATGATGGGATTCATGTACTTCCTCCTAAGGATGCTCGTGAGGTTAACAAAAATGATAATGTCAGAATCGCTGATGATCATGAAGAGAATGATCATCAAGAGCAGATTAGAACTGTGAATGATGCAGCGTCTACGCAAGAGATAAATGAGAATCAAGCAATTAACAACCAAGAGTCTCTTAACCCTTTCCAACCAGACCGTAAATGGCTTAGAGATCATCCACCAGAGCTAGTAATTAGAGATATTGAAGCACCTGTTAGAACTAGGTCCGCTACATTTAATGAGGCCATGTTCGCAAGTTTCCTATCTCAAATGGAACCAAAGAAAGTGGATGAAGCGCTTAATGATTCAAGTTGGGTAGCAGCAATGCAAGAAGAGCTCAATCAATTTGAAAGAAGTAAGGTTTGGACGCTAGTACCAAGACCAACTCACCAAGGAATTATTGGAACAAGATGGGTTTTTAGGAACAAAATGGATGAAGATGGCATTGTTATATGAAACAAAGCTAGATTAGTCGCTCAGGGTTATTGTCAAGAAGAGGGTATTGACTTTGATGAAACGTATGCCCCAGTAGCCCGTCTTGAAGCAATTAGGATGTTCCTAGCGTTTGCCGCATTGAACAAGTTCACAGTATACCAAATGGACGTGAAGAGTGCATTCTTGAATGGTAAACTCCAAGAAGAAGTCTATGTGGAGCAACCACCAGGATTCATCAACAACCATGGCAAAAGTATGGTCTACAAGCTGGATAAGGCACTCTATGGCCTTAAACAAGCACCAAGAACATGGTATGACACTCTCTCTATCTTCCTTATAGGTAAAGGCTTTTCAAAAGGCAGCGTTGACACAACGTTATTTAAAATTACCCATAATAAAGATATTCTCTTAGTCTAAATCTATGTTGATGATATTATATTTGGTTCTACTAATAAGCGACTGTGTGAGAAATTTTCGAAAATGATGCAAGATCAATTTGAAATGAGCATGATGGGTGAATTAACTTTCTTCATAGGATTACAAGTTAAGCAACTCCCTAATGGAATATTTATAAACCAAGCTAAATATACTAGAGATATGATTAAGAAATTTGGTATGGAAAATGCATCATCTTCAAAAATTCCAATGAGCCAGACGCTTAAGTTAGATAAAGATGAAAGTGGGAAGAAAATTGATATCACTAACTATAGGGGTATTATTGGATCACTTCTTTATCTTACCGCTAGTAGACCTGATATTATGTTTTCAGTATGCATGTGTGCACGTTTTCAATCTGATCCTAAAGAATCACACTTAATTGCTACCAAGAAGATCCTTAAGTACCTAAAAGGCATACAAAATGTGGGCTTATGGTATTCACAGGATTCTTCTTTCGAACTAATTGGTTATTCAGATGCAGATTTTGAAGGATGCAAAATAGATAGAAAAAGTACTAGTGGTACATGTCAATTTCTAGGTGATCGACTAGTTTCATGGCATAGTAAGAAACAACAATCCATAGCGACTTCTACCGCTGAGGCAGAATATGTAGCCGCTGGAAGCTGTTGTGCACAAATCCTTTGGATGAGGCAACAACTTAGAGATTATGGAAAAATCCTAGGTCCTACCCCAATCCATTGTGATAACCAAAGTGCTTTAGCTATGACCCAAAATCCTGTTCTTCATTCTCGAACCAAACACATTGACATTAGATACCATTTCTTGTGTGACCATGTTCAAAAGAAAGATATCTCCATGCACTTTATTGGAACTGACAAACAACTGGCAGATATCTTCACAAAAGCGCTCAACGAACAACGCTTTCTCACTTTGAGAAATGAATTAGGTATGATCGATTTAAACGCTTAAATCATAAAGCATCATATTTAATAGGCATATAATTTAAGGGGAATCCTCTTTTTGTTTGTGTCTAAAGCATTTATCAAAATTTGAAATGAGTCATCAACTTTAGGGGGAACTCTAAAATTGTACTTACTTCAATGTATCAAGCGACTGTGATCAAAAATGACTTTCAAAATCTTAAAGCATTGATCACTAGCTCTTATCTATTATGCATGACAAAATCAGTCTCTAATAATGTTGTCTCTCATAAATCCAAGCGATTGATTCACTTATTGAAATATTTTATGAAAAGACTTCAGCGTTGAAAGGATTCCCACTTTAACGCTAAGTAACTCAATTTCAAATATTCATGCATAGTTTTCATTGCTAAAAATAACGTGTGGATAAGACCAAAAGATCAGATTTGACAACTACCCACACGTGCCTATCAAATCAAACTGACGGTTATGATTCATATCTAAACCGAGGCGGTTCAGTGATTGCATGAGTCTGAGTAAGTGTCAGTACACTATCAGGCGCGTGCACATCACGCTGAAAATTTCAAATTTTTTCAAACCGTTTCAAATTAACTGCGGATCCGAAAAATGTTATAGTACCCTACTTTACGACACTTTTTGACATCCAAAATTAAATATACACGGTTCAGATTCCTTTTGTCATTAACCTCTGAACACGTGTCATTCATCTGTCAATTGAGGAGTTACTTTCACCTTCTATTTAAACTCCCCAAGACTTTTACAGAAAACCTTTATCACTTCCAATCTCTCCTACTGTTAAAGCTTTTTCTCTCCAAAGGCAAAAATCCCTCATTTTTTTCCAAAAGCTTCAACTTTCAGCAATGGCACCCAAAGTTTCAAAATCTTCCAAGACAGCAACAAAACCAGTTACAGTTAACGCCGGATTTTTTTGGTTAACTGGGACTATCTCTTTGATAACCAGAACTTCCCTCTTCGAACAATTCTTCCACTTGTTCAAGAATCTGGTTTGAAAGACATGCTTACTACTACATTCAACTATTTTGAAGAAGAATCTCTCCACTTTTTCTGCAATGGTCAAATTTCTGCAGACGGAAACTCCATATCCTGCGTCTTCCCTTCTGCAAAAGAGACCTTTATCCTCACTCCTTCTCTAATTTCTTCATTACTTGATCTGCCTAATACTGGCATTGAGGTAGAACGTGTAAATCTCGGCGTTGCTACCAAAGTATGGGACGTGATAAAGAAAGAAGATGTTCATGACGCCTATGAGCCCAACTTCAAGAAGAACGATATGAAAGGCGAATATGTCATCCTCGCTGAGATATGTTCAAAGATTATTGAATGCAGAAAAGGGACGTTCGATAAAGTAACTAACATTCAATACAAGATGATGGTTGCCATCCTGTCTAAGTTAAAAATTAACTGGTCTCTTTACGTGTTCAATCGCTTCAAAGCAGCGATGGCTAAGTCCGTTAATCCCAAGCCTTACGGGATTTTGCTAAGTCGTATTCTCTGCTCTAGCGGATATACGCAAGCGTCTGGGAAAAAGATCCCAACGACCAAGTTTTATGGCAAGAAAATGATAAGCGAGCTTCTTAACACGCAGAAACCTGGCGGAGCAGCGGTTCCAAAAGATCAGTGTGTTGTTCGCAGTGATGATGAAGATCAAGCGTCCTCGTCATCATCATCATCAAAAAAAGAAGTGGTGGTCAAGCGACCTAAGAGAAAGCTCATTCTCAAAGTCGCTGAGCCATCCAAGCCTGCAAAGAAGCAAAAGCCTGAACTAAAGAAGAAGAAGCCGGAACCCAAAAAGAAACAAAATATCCCTTCTCCTTCTCCCTCGCCTAAGTCTCCCTCTCCTCCTCCAGCGTTTTTCTTTTCCGTTCCTGAGGAAGAAGAGACAGCAGTGGAAGAAGAAGTACCGCTTGCACGAAGGCGTACTCTTACTCCCACTCCCGCAGTATCTTCTAGCGCTCCCACAAATCCAGCGCTTAGAGAGTCAGCGAGTGCTTCCGTCTCTGACGCTGTTCCCGAAATCAGCTCAGATCCTCAAGACGTTTCTCCATCTGAAAGGCTTCCCAATGTTCAGGGTAAGTATTTGCTAAGCAAATTAGTCTATCCTTTCCTCGTTAGTTTCCTAAGTCTCTAACGCTAGGATAAAAACAAAACAAATTCTTTCAGCGCCAAGTGAAGCAGATATTCATTATGTTCTCAACACGCTTGAAGAACTAAATATCCCTATTCGTGCTGATCCAATAACTTCTTTTATCGATTTAGAACCCGACGAAGAAGTTCAGGAGCCTGAGGCACTTGTCCAAGAAACAGATCAAGCGACTAAGACAGTCGATGATAGTCCTCAGGGTAAGCGATGCAGTATTTTCTTTGTAAATTTCTACTCAGTAGGAATTTTTGTTTGCTTTTCTCAATCGCTTACATGTTTCAGCTCATGACGGAGCTCATGACGGAGTTTATGACGGAGTTCATGATGAACCAATCGCTGAAGCCCCTCCTCTCTCGGAGATTCCAGTTGAACTAGACATGGACATGGCAACTGTCGTGCATATTGCTAAAGAAGCATTCCAAGTTCTTCCTAACGATGAAAGCTCATCAGCGAGTGAAGCAACTTTAAACGCTGAGCGGTCGATAGAAGTGGTCCCCATTCCAACAGAAGCTATTGCCCTTGTTCCTACGCCAACCGCACCTTCTCCTCGTGTCATTGATTTCTTCCCGCACGGATATCATCCAGATGTCGAATTTTATTATGCTGCCAGAGAACGTGACGCTCAAATGCTTGCCGAGTTGGAAATCAACTTTCAAACCACTCTCCATCGGCCCGATATGTCCGATACCAAGAAATTTGAGTTTTTCGAGCGTATTGCAGATCTAGGACTATATGACTTAGAGCGACTTCAATCTCGCCTTGAGTACATTCGTCGTCCAGTGTTCAATAGAGCTGACTTTGATCAACAGCGATTTACTCTAACAGGTCGCTCGGACGAGTCTTTTTATCCTCTGCGCCCAAGCAAGATTGTTTTCAAGAACCCACACATGGGTGATTGGAACAAAAATCCTGATGAGGAAGATCTCAATAAGATAGGATACTCTGCTCCCCCCTCCGTTGTCAAGTCTCCCCAGAACGCTCTCTCTCCAAATCCACTCAAACTCTGGAAAGGCAAAGGCTCGCTTGTTGCGGAGCGCCCAAATCCAGTCAACTCGTGGATTGAAGATGAGGCTCGTGAATATCTTGCCAGATTATGGGCTGAAGACTATGATGATGAAACAGAACGCTTCGAGAAATTCTTAGCCGCTAGAAAAGATCAAAACAAAGCGAACAAACTTGGAAAACGATGGATGATGGATACAGCCAAATGGGCTGAAGAGTTCGTTCTTCACTTCTACACCCTTGATGAACTCGTCAAATATCCATTCCTGTTTAATTTTGGAATAGAATATAGACGCCGAGGATTTGCCACCTTTTTGCTTCAACAGCGTCAGATAATTGCCGAGAATGTTAGCACTTTGCCACGATACAGACAGCCAATCGAAAGCTACATTCGCCAGCAGCTCGCCTTATTCAGCCAGGGCGGACGCTACGTTTTGCATCCTCGTGCAAACTTTGTTCAACGAATCTTCCCTGACCTCAACGAAGACGCTTCGTCAAGTAAACAACCAGTTCTTCAAAGCCAGAGTCAGATTCGTGTTGACACTTCAACAGAACACGCTGAGTTTGCTGAGTTCCACCGAGATATGAGAGCAGTGATAGAAAATGTCCAAGCATTGGATACAAGTTTCAATCACTATTCAGGGTTAAACGATTTCCGAGGATATACTCTCCACCCTGTGCTCTTCAGTGAACAGAATATTCAAGTGGCCAAGATGATCTCGCTGATTAGGCCAGTGGACCAAGAAGCAGCTCAAGCGTTCATGCCGTTAATTTTGGACTTTTTCAACACATATACCTCAGGGATTGCTTTACCAGAAGGTGTGCAACTTGCACTAAGTACTGACGAGCGTGAAGACGCTATATTCTTTATCCTGCAATCTAGCATGATCAGTCCCCGGCATGTGATGGAAGCCCTTGGCCCCCTCTGGGTTATTGGCATTCGAGAACCTTCTCCTCCCTCAATCCAAATTCTGGAAGAAGATTCTGCTCCTACTGCGGAAGTCGCTCATCTCCCTGAGGCTTCCTTGCCAGATTCTTCTAGCGCCCCAGTAGTCGAGCCCCCAGCGATTGCTGATTCTACCTTGGATCACGCCATTGAAGAAGTGCACGCTGAAATTGCTCAAGCGCCTGTAGAACCTCTCCTAAGAGATAAAACCAAAGGCAAGGCTGCAGTTTCAAGTTCTTACGGACTTCTCCCGTCCCCAGAACGTCCTTCTTCGCATTCAGATTCCGACAGTGACTTAGAGGCCCGAGATTTCAGAAAGGCTGTACGGAACTCGATTCACCACATCGAAGGTTCCTGCTCCAAGCTTTCTGAAGCCGCTACCAGACAGACTCGCTTAATGTCTGATACGCGAAGCCGTGACATTGCCAAAGCTTCAAATTATAGCACCACTGCTATCATGGAAAGCATGTCCCCTCTTATCGCTGAGCTTTCCTCTGAATTCAATCGTCACCTTGCTCAGAGCGCTTCGGCTGATGCGGACCGACACGCTTCATCCGATGCCGTTGCTCAAAGTGTCGCTCAACAGATTGCTCTTCTAGTCGAAGAAGTTCGACTTTTGCGCCGCGATGTCGCTGATCTAAAATTGTCCCTTGATGAAGTCAAGAAGGGGGAAAGTAAAGAAAAGACCAAAGCAATTTCCAAGACGGATAATAAACATTGGCGTTCGATGTTCGATGAACTGGTAAGCATTAAGAGAATGCTATCCAAGAAACGAAAACCAAGGTATTATCTCGGAAAATACGCTCTTCCCCAGTTGGACCCCGACTTCTTAGAGAATATGGGATTTCATGCTTATGCCGGACCGCTACAACGACCTGTGAATTGGAGACCGTCAAATGACCGTCAAAAAGATATATATTATGATCTGATTCGAGAACTTGGCATTCCACTAAGGGATTGGACGGAAAGGTTGTTAGAGCTAAATGAAAGCGCCAGACTCCGTAGGCATGACTATGATGAAATCCAGCATACAACTATGATCGACATTGATCGACTCTTAAAAGAACTAGCGTTAGAAGTTCTTCAAGGCGAAGAAAGAGCAAAGCGACAGAAGAAATAAATGTTTTTTGCGTATTTTATTTCTTTCTTATTCCTTTCAGTATAAATCATGTATGCTTCATTTCAATACATATGAATGATTTATTGCTGAAACAACTTGTTGAAGCCAAACTAACTTTAACTAACATTACTAACCTTTCAAACGCTGACTTATATTCCTTTGGGCTTTTTCTTTTTTAACTCTTAAAATTATAAAAGAGTTACAAGTCTTGACATCATCAAAAAGGGGGAAATTGTTAGGAAATCTCATGTTAGATGTTTTGATGATGACAAGATAGGATTCAATGTGAGACCCCAAATAAAATGTAAGTTTATGCTTTCATAGATCATTGTATAAAGTGTTTAAAAGAGTTTGTAATTTTGTTTAGGCTTGTAATTTTTATCCTCATAGATTTTAGACTAAGTCTTAGCGACTGAATTAATAATAGAATTCTAGGTAAGTCTATTTGAGAAGAAGTTGAAGACCAGCGTCTGAAGTCAACCGAAGATGAAGATTCCGTCTTAGCGCCTGTCAAACGCTAAGAGACCGCAGTTCAGGATTCATGAATCAAGCGTTCAAATACTCAAGCGACTTAAAGAAGATTCACCTGAAATAAATCCTCAAGTCATAAAGGACTTAAATGCAATCATTCAACGGGCATTTATTTCCAACGGGAAATAAATTCAAATTGCATTAAATGCCTGATAAAAGCATTAAATGTGATAAGCTACTGTGACTTTTGGACAAGCCTCCCTTTGACCAGACTGTCAGAACTTTCAAAGTTTTAGCTGCTCCCGTCCAATCGGTTCCAGCGAATTTTCAGGAATGTCAGATTTTAGGTACAAACACGCGCTACGTGAAAGGCACGCTCCTACATGTGTCCAACGGACAGATCCCAAGAAATTACCTATAAATACCTTATTCCAGAAAATCAAAAAGCAGGAATAACATCAAGAATATACGAGAAATTATTGCCAAAAATCCTACGTACATTCTTTCTGAAAAAGCTTAGAGATTTCATAGCCAAAACTTTTCAAGCTTTCCATCTACATTCAAACAGTCACAAATATCTCAAACATCTTCCAAAGAAGAAATCCAAACTCCAACTGAGATATTCCAAGTTGTTTGATCTTCTTTAAAACAAACAAAACCCTAGTGATAAACCTCAACATTTCATCTGAGTGAGAAAAGTTGTTGAAAACTTTCAGGCAGCATTTCTGAGTGAGAGAAGCTTGAAGAAGACGATCTTCATTGGTGCTGAAGTCTGTGTGATCAAGGAGCCCAAGATCATTTTCATCCATTACCATTGTGTAGAAGTTTCTGTGTGATCCTTTGATAATCATCATAGTAATTTCCTCCAAGTGAAAAAGGAGAAGAAGGACGTAGCTGGGATTACATCACCCAGTGAAGCTTACAAATTATTGTGTCATTTATTTTATTGTCTTATATTATTCACTTCATATTATTCTGAAAAAGACAAGTAAAATTGCAAAGCGACTAATTCAACCAAAAGAACGCTAAACATTATTTCCGCTGTGCTAACCCTGATTAAGCGATCTAAGCGTTGCCCTACTTTGGTAAACTGTTGAAATCACTAAGTCTAAGTTAACTATTCTGAAGCGTCTGACCCAAGCGCTCAGTTTTTCCAAGCGTTCAAATTTCTAAAGTGATACGAAAGTTTTGTGAAGTCGGTCTTCAGGGTCTATTCAACCCCCCCCCCCCCTTTTAGACCCTTTCGTATGCCACTTGGGACCACCACTTTTTGCCAAAAGATTGCGTATATCCGCAAGCGCAAAGAATACGACTTAGCACAATCCTGTAAGGCTTGGGATTGACATACTTAGCCATCGTTGCTTTGAAGCGATTGTAAACGTAGAGAGACCAGTTAACTTTTAACTTGGTTAGGATGGCTACCATCATCTTGTATTAAATGTTGGTGATTTTTTCGAAAGTTCCTTTTCTGCATTCAATAATCTTTGAACAAATGTCAGTGAGGATGACGTATTCGCCCTTCATATCATTCTTCTTGAAGTTTGGCTCATAGGCGGCGTTAACATCGTCTTTCTTGATCAAAAGCCAGACTTTGGTAGCATCTCCGAGATTGACATGTTCTACCTCACTGCCATGATTCGGGAGATGTAGTAGTGAAGAAATCAGAGAGGGAGTGAGAACAAAGGCCTCTTTAGTAGAAGGGAAGACGTAGGATATGGAATTGCCGTCTTCAGAAATTTCACCATTATTGAAAAACTAGAGAGATTCTTCTTCAATGTAGTTGTAAGTAGTAGTAAGCATGTCTCTCAAACCAGATTCTTGAACGAGTGGAAGAATCATTCAAAGAGGGAACTTCTGGTTATCAAAAAGATAATCCCAGTTAACCAAAAATCCGGCTTTAACCGTCACTGGTTTTTCAGCACGGGAAGTTTTTCCGGTAGCAGAAGTTGCTATTTTGGAAGATTTTGAAGCTTTGGGTGCCATTGCTGAAAGGTGAAACTTTGAAAAAAAGAGAGAAGTTTTTGCCTTTTAGAGAGAAATGACTTTTACAGTAGAGAGATTGGAAGTGATAAAGGTTTTCTATAAAAGTATTGAGGGGTTTACGTAGAAGGTAAAAGTAACTCCTCAATTGGTAGATGAATGACACGTGTACATAAGTTAATGAAAAAGAAATCTGAATCGTGTACACATAACTTCGGATGTCAAAAAGTGCGGTAAAATAGGATATTATAACATTTTTCGGATCCGCAGTTTCTTTTTGAAAACGTTTGAAAAAATTTGAAATTTTCAGCGTAAATTACACGTGCTTGATAGTACACTGACACGTACTCAGACTCATGCATTTTACTGAACTGCCTAGGTTTAGATAGGAATCATAACCGTCAGTTTGATTTGATAGGCACGTATGGGTAGTTAACAAATCTAGAATTTTGGACTCATCCACACTCTACTTTGTGGCGATGAAAACAATGCATGATTTTAAGAAAAATTTCTTAGCGTTATCTTGGGAATTTTCTTAACGCTGAAGATTCTTTTATAAAGTAAATTTAATTTGATACATATCAATCGCTTGTTGGACTTTAAAACCTTTCATTTTATAAGCGATCAGATTGTAATGAGTAAAAGTAAATGCTAATGATCGATGCATAAGATTTGTTAAAGTCATTTTGATCATAGTCGCTTACTTAATGAAGTAAGTACAACTTTAAAGTTCCCCCTAAAATTGATAACTCATTTCATTTTATTTTTTTTTGGAGATATAGTTTAGACATCATCATAAAGTGGATTCCCCCTAAATTATATGCCTATTAAATATGATGCTTTATGATTTAAGCGTTTAAATCGATCATACCTAATTCACTTCTTAAAGTGAGAAAGCGTTGTTCGTTGAGCGCTTTGGTGAAGATATCTGTCAGTTGTTTGTCAGTTCCAATGAAATGCTTGGAGATATCTTTCTTTTGAACATGGTCACGTAAGAAATGGTATCTAATGTCAATGTGTTTGGTTCTAGAATGAAGGACAGGATTTTGGGTCATAGCTAAAGCGCTTTGGTTATCACAATGGATTGGGGTAGGACCTAGGATTGTTCCATAATCTCTAAGTTGTTGCCTCATCCAAAGGATTTGTGCACAACAGCTTCCAGCAGCTACATATTCTGCCTCAGCGGTAGAAGTCGCTATAGATTGTTGTTTCTTACTATGCCACGAAACTAGTCTATCACCTAGAAATTGACATGTACCACTAGTACTTTTTCTATATATTTTGCATCCTGCAAAATCAGCGTCTGAATAACCAATTAGTTCAAAAGGAGAATCCTATGGATACCATAAGCCCACATTTTGTGTGCCTTTTAGGTACTTAAGGATTTTCTTGGTAGCACTTAAGTGTCATTCTCTAGGATCAGATTGAAAACGTGCACACATGCATACCGAAAACATAATATCAGGTCTACTAGCGGTAAGATAAAGAAGTGATCCAATAATACCCCTATAGTTAGTGATGTCAATTTTCTTCACACTTTCATCTTTATCTAACTTAAGCGTTTGGCTCATTGGAATTTTTGAAGATGATGCATTTTCCATACCAAATTTCTTAATCATATCTCTAGTATACTTAGCTTGGTTTATAAATATTCCATTAGGGAGTTGCTTAACTTGTAATCCTAAGAAGAAAGTTAATTCACCCATCATGCTCATTTCAAATTGTTCTTGCATCATTTTCGAAAATTTCTCAGACAATCGCTTATTAGTAGAACCAAATATAATATCATCAACATAGATTTGGACTAAGAGAATATCTTCATTATGGGTAATTTTAAATAACGTTGTGTCAACGTTGCCTTTTGAAAAGCCTTTACCTATAAGGAAGATAGAGAGAGTGTCATACCATGCTCTGGGTGCTTGTTTAAGGCCATAGAGTGCCTTATCCAGTTTGTAGAACATACTTTTGCCATGGTTGTTATCACCGAATATAACTTGAGGACCATTGGTAGCTCGATAGTTGACTAAGTGATCTTTCGATCCAGTCATGTGTCTGGATGACCCGCTATCGAAATACCAAACTGAAGTATCGGTGTTGGCTCTAGGTACCTGCATTAAGGATAGTTCTAATTCTTCTTAGGTACCCATGTTTTCTTGGGTCCTTCAACGTTAGTACCTTTGGTTTGAATTAAAACTTTAGGAACCCATATTTGCCTAGTGTTCATTGTGGGAATACTGGCCTTTTTGGGTTTCACATTGTGTTGTGTGTGCTTTTTGGGTGTATAATAATATTCTCGATTATAATAATAGTCATAATCATAGTCATAGTCATAGTTATCATAGTATTGATAATATGACCTTGACCGTCTCGGATATTGATGCTGGTATTTCCTTGGCGCTGGCTTGGGTTGCACTTTTGGTGCTTGACGCTTAGCGCTTGATTCATAGTGGTTAGGTTTATCCTTAGCCTTTTGAGCGTTTGGATGAATCTTCCTTTGTGAATCATTTGCCTTTGTCTTTCCCTTGCCTGAGTCAGCTTTGACTTTCTCATTTGGCCTCATACCTTTGTCGCTTGGTTCATTCAGCGTTTGACTTTGTGAACTTTCTTCAACAAAGCGAACACCCTTTCTTTTGTTGTTTGTCGTAACATTAGATTTATTTGGTTGTTTACCGAATTTATTGCATCCTAAACCGGTCTTTTCACCAAATAATCTAGTTACCTCAGTCACATTATCCAAATTTCTAGAAGCTTTAGATAATGATAAGACGAGCTGCTCTAATTTGGCAAGTCTAGCAATCAGATCAGCTTCTCTTTTGACTATTATATCAAGATCATTTTTTAATTGAATAATTTCACTCTCAAGTGATTGGTTCTTCTCAATGCACTGTTGCTGAACTCGCAACTCTACTCTAAGCGTCACTTTATCTCTTGTGAGTGATGAGATAATATCGAGATCATTTTGATATATTTTGGTAGCTTCTTGACATTCATTGTAGTATTCTTTGACTTTGTCAAGTAATTCATCTTAAGAAAGAGGAATTGATAATTCATTGGTTACCTCTGGTAGCGAATCATCAGACGCTTCATCATCTCTTGCCATAAGACAAATCAACGCTGAGTCGCTTGTAGGCTCATCATCACTGCTTTCATCTGATGATTCCAAATCCTCTTCAGGTGCGAAGAATGGTTCAGATTCCGCTAGCAATCCCTGTTGGCGAAGGTTGATCCTGAATTGGTTTCTATCCACATAGTCTTGCCTTGAAGGCTTTGACACATTTGGATAAGGGCAATTCACCTGGTAGTGCCCTGGTTTTATGCAATTATAACACAAATTAGTTTTCATTTTCTGTTCAGTGGATAATCGCTTTGAGACTACAGGCGCTGAGAGATTTTGAGTAGGGGACGGAGGCGCTTGGTATGGAACTGGCGCTAGTGGTTGAGGTGCAGAGTACACTGGCGCTTGATACTGAGGCGCTGGAGCAGGGAGAGGACTCTGAAATGACGTTTTGTCCGATAGGATTTCTCTTTTCATATCTTAGAATTTTTTTGAATTTCTTGACCAATAAAGCCATTTCCTTTTCTTCATTTGATTCCATAGTTTTAACCTCACTAACCGCTTTACCCTTGCTTTTGGTTGTAGCGATTAAAGCTCCTGATTCAGTCGATGTGTCGCTGACTTCACCCAATTCGAACTCAAATGCCTTTAACTCTGAAAAGACATGCTCTGGAGTAAGAGTCTCCAATGTCTTTGATTCTCTCATAGCAACAGTCTTAATTAGATATTTGCTTGGAAGACTTCTGAAAATTTTGTTGACCATTTCCTTGTTGGTCAATTCCTTGTCTAATGACGCTAACTCTGTAACTAGCAAAGTAAACCTTGCGTCCAATTGTTCTAGCGTCTCATTGGGCTGCATCTTGAAATGCTCAATTGTTTGCATGGCTATGGAAAGCTTATTCTCCTTCATTTGTGCCGATCCTTCACACACTATAGCCAGCTTATCCCATATTTCTTCGGAAGTCTTACATTGCTTGATCTTGTTGAACAATGAATCGTTGTCTCCTAATGCTGAGTAAAGTGCACTTCATCCAACATTATCTAGATTTGCTCTTTTTCGATCCTCAGGCATCCATTCTAACTTAGGTTTCTCGACATAACCATCTGGAGTGGCCTCGGTTGCTCCAGGGGCTCGAGTTACAACTTTCATAATCTGAATGGGACCACTTGTAATTACATCACACATTTCACAATCGCATGAGCACAAGTAAGCGAGTGCTCTAAGTTTCCAAGAGTCATAATTTGACTCTACCAACTTAGGCATTTTGTTGAAAGCCATAATGAGTTGTTTTTTTTTTTTGAAGAGAAAAATTGAAGCGACTAAGTAAGAAAAATGGATCTGAACAAGCAGTTATGCTCGGAAACGCTTAGGTTTCTAATTCAACCGCTCTGATACCACTTGGTGGTCCCAAGTGGCATACGAAAGGGTCTAGAAGGGGGGGTTGAATAGACCCTGAAATCTTTTTCGACTTCACAAATTTTCGTATGACTTTAGAAATTTGAACGCTTGGAAAGCTAAGCGCTTGGGTCAGACGCTTCAGAGTAGTTAACTTAGACTCAGTGATTTCAGCAGTTTACCAAAGTAGGGCAACGCTTAGATCGCTTAATCAGGGTTAGCATAGCGGAAATAACGTTTAGCGTTCTTTTAGTTAAGTTAATCGCTTTGCAATTTTATTTGTCTTTTTCAGAATAATATACTGTGATGAATATAAGACAATAAAATATAAACGACACAATAATTTGTAAGGTTCACTGGGTGATGTAATCCCAGCTACGTCCTTCTTCTCCTTTCTCACTTGGAGGAATTTACTATGATGATTATCAAAGAATCACACAGAAACTTCTACAAAATAGTAATGGATAAAAAAGATCTTGGGCTCCTTGATCACATAGACTTCAGCACCAATGAAGATCATCTTCTTCAAGTTTTTCTCACTCAGAAATGCTGCCTGAAAGGTTTCAACAACTTTTTTCACTAAGATGAAAGGTTGAGGTTTGTTACTAGTGTTTGTTTGTTTTAGAGAAGATCAAACAACTTGGAATATCTCAGTTGGAGTTTGAATTTCTTCTTTGGAAGATATTGAGATATTTGTGACTGTCTGGAATGTAGATAGAAAGCTTGAAAGGTTTTGGCTATGGGGTTTCTAAGCTTTTTCCAGAAAGAATGTACGTAAGATTTTCAGCAATAATTTCTCATATATTCTCGTTGTTATATTTAGGGTTTTCTGGAGTAAGGTATTTATAGACAATTTCTTGGGATATGTCCGTTGGACACATGTAAAAGCGTCCCTTTCACGTGGCGCGTGATCATACCTAAAGTCTGACATTCCTGAAAATTCGCTGAATCCGATTGGACGGGAGCAGCTAAAACTCTGAAATTTCTGACAGTCTGGTCAAAAGGTGGCTTGTCCACAAGTCATAGTAGCTTATCACATTTAATGCTCTTATCAAGCATTTAATGCAATTTGAATTTATTTCCCGTTGGAAATAAATGTCCATTGAATGATTGCAATTAAATCCTTCATGGCTTGAGGATTTATTTCAGGTGAATCTTACATCCATCGCTTGAGACAAGTTGAGCGCTTGATCCATATATCCTGAAATGGTCTTTTAGCGTTTGACAGGTGCTAAGAAGAAAATCTTTATCTCTGGTTGACTTCAGACGCTGGTCTTCAACTTCTTCTCTAATAGACTCACCTAGAATTCTACTAGCGATTCAGTTACTAAGACTTAGTCGAAAATCTATGAAGATAAAAATTACAATCTTAAACAAAATAGAAATAATAATTTACAAACTTTTAAAGGCTTATACATCAATCTAGCAAAAAACGGAAAGCTTACATTTTTGGGTTCTAACATTGAATTCTATCTTGTCATCATCAAAACATCTAACATGAAATTTCCTAACATATATGTATACAAGCACGCCCCCCTAATTTTTTGGGAAGAGGCGTGTGTGTGTATGTGGTTCCACTCTTGTGGACTCTCTCTCTCTCTATATATATATATATGTGTGTGTGTGTGTGTGTGTGTGTATTCCACCTCTTTTAAAATAATGAAGGATTAATTGAAAATTAATACAAGTCTTTTTTCTATTATTCTCTCCTTTTTTTTTCACAAGAATTCTTCCAACTCATGTGTTGAGTGCGAATAACACTAAAATAAATTCCTAACCCTTTTTCCTCAAAAAGCCAAAATTCGATATTCTCTTGGCTAGCGCCTGTGGAGATAACTAAGGGTATGAGCTAGGGTGTGGATAAACTCAGAAGCGCAACACTTGGGGTGTAGGGCAAATCCAATTCAAAGAGGTGTACCAGGGAGTAGTTTAAAAAGACGTTGCTGCTTTAATCTCTTCGAGAGGTAAACGGGAGAAAACCATCTTTTAGGATAGTTTTGAATCCAATGGTACCATGTCAACCTAGTCCTAATTTGGGGATGTTGCTTTCATTTTTTAAATATGTATTTTACATTGCGCCGGCATCCCTCGGGTTGTACCGATCCCAACAGTGGTATCAAAGCTAAGGTTTTGACATAGCTCGGAATCTTATCGTGTTTATATGCTTTAAAATTTGTTTTTATTGTATATTAGAATTGGTTGAATTTTCTGTTTAATTTTTGGATCTGTTGAGTTAGAATTAATCTAAAAATGGAAGGGTTGCGTTTTTAAGTTTTGATTTTTTTAAAAAAAAGAGGTGTTCGCCGTCGTACAGGAAGCGCTGCCTCTGCACGACGACGGCGGCTGATTGTCGTGCACAGCAACATCGTTGTTCGGCGACGCGTGCGCAGCAGCAGTGGCGCTGCACGAACGCAGCAATGCGCTTTTGCGGACGATGGCGCACAGGCAGCGAATGCGGCAGCCCGTGTTTTGACCTAGGGGTCAAAACGTAATTTTTTCTCATTTCCAAATGTTTTTCTTTATAATTGCGTTTTAAGCCTTGGGTCGTTTTTGCAATTTAAAATTAAAAAGCGCAACCCTAATTTGTGATTTCATAAAATTAAAGTATTTTGAATCTCAAATTAAAATTGTTTTAAATTTATTCTAAAAATTGGATATTTCAAAATTAAGGGTTTTGTTTAATATTGGAAGTTGAAATAAAGGATGGATTTTATTAATTTTCGAGATTAAATGAAATTAGGTTTTTGAAATTGTTTTTAGATTGATTGAAAGAGTACAACTTTTTCACGTGGGTTTCTAAAATTGATTTTTAGAAATTAAAGTCTTTGGATCCATTAATTAATTTGATTATCCTTAATTAAAGACGGTGAATACTAATTCATGTTTGCATGTTAGCATGTTTATGTGATTATGTGGTGATCCGGGTTGAGTGATAGACTAGTCGTTGTTATGATTTGAGGCCTGCGTGCCATGTTTTCTTTTCTTGTAATTGAGAGGGAAAAGTTTTCTTTAAATGTAATTTTATGAAGACGAAGTTGGAGACATTCAAGCTCATGGAGATTGGAAGACCTTAGTATAGGGTCCGGGTCCTTAGATTAGAATGGTCAACACCTTGATGGCTCAGGGTGTTTAGGCAATGTCTCGACTAAGATTAAATTTACCGCTTTATGTATGATTGCTTATTTTCTTATGTTTTGTATGTTATGCATGTTTGCATAATCACCTAAGAAAGATAACTAATTGAAAGTGTGAGACGTTGTTTTTTGAAAAACCCCTTTAAACCATGTTAAATCCCTAAATGGATAAATCGGGGGCCCGGATGCTCCTTGATTAGGTCCAGTGCCTTCCATCATTAGATGTCAGAGGGAATAGCGTGGCTTGTCATGATTGTCTCACGATTATGGAGTCTTTGGGCTTCATAGTTTGAGATTAGTCCTTAGACCAGAGATGTCATTGGAAAGGGTATCAGCCACTATACTTTGATATGCAAGTGCACTTCTCAAGAATTAAATTATGAACAATAAAGAGTTCTGAATACGAGAGTTTCCCAATTATGACAGGAACATAATTTTTAATAATGAAGTTTACTAGATCCCCGAACATAATAAAGAAGCATATCGATAAGAGTTGGTTTCAAAAGAGATATGAGCAACCGATGGGGAAAATTAAAGTTATGTTAGTGACGAAGAATCCTCCTTCGTTTATGAAACAAGGGGAAATCACTCTTTTGAGTTTGTTCCTAACGCATCTACCTCTAACTTCACACGATCATTACAAGACGAAAGATTGAGTAGTGTAGCAGGACAACATGAAGAAATCCTCATTCACTAGGTCAGCTTTTCCTAAATTAACATTGAAGTGGGCTTGTATGACTCGTTGCGCATCCATTCTTCGGTAAGGGGCATTAATTACTGTGCAAAATCGCCTCCAAAAGTCATCTTACTTCTCTTTCTTGCAATCGAAACTGTCATCGCCTCAATGCTATGACTCACTGCAAATTCTTCTAGATAGGCCTCTAATTCTAGCTTAGCTTCACTAGTAAAGGGATAATCCATGAAATCGATTAATTTGCATGACAAGAATCGATTTGGTAATGTAGATGCCTAGTCACTTACCAAAGAGAATATAAATCAATTCAAGGAACAAGGATGTCTTTTGGGTGGAGAACTGTGATCCCATGCAGAAGAGATTGTACTCGCTGATGCTTCCATAAATGAGGAACTAACGCTTTACACTTGAAGCTAAAGAGAGGTGGAGCACAACAAGAAGGTGAGGGACTACACGAGTGCAAAGAGATGAATGATTCAGCACCCTCATCGCCATATTTGCGACAACTATCGCCACCATACAAAATACTTGCTATTCTAATTCATACTTAAAATTCAAATTGCGGTGTTATTTCGATGCATTCAAACTTACTCTATTATATATCTAGAAAATCGAAATGATCTTCAATCTAAAAAAAATATTATCTTCTACTCACTAAGTACAAGATTGCCTTTCTTCAAAATAACAATATAGTCCAAGAACACATCTCGAATTAGTGGAAACACTTATTGAATGCATCCAAAGCATAAATGTACCACATTCCACAACGCCGAACCAACATCTTTATCAACAATTCTTCTCTCAATATCATAAGCATAACTTAGAAATTCATTACTCTTCCACAGTCCGAAGATCTTATCCCGGTATAGCTCAGGCACTAGCCTAAGCTCTGATACCACTCTGTCACGCCCCCAAATTTAGTCCCTAAAGGGCCAAAATATGAAAGGGTGAGTCTATCAAAACAAGAATTCAAAACTTCTAGTAGGTTTCCAACCCTAACACCATCAACCAGATAGCGTAAACTTACTATCCATGTCTTAGTCTGCACTTGTCACGTCTAGGATTGTCCATGTCTACACTCATGATCCTCCAAGCCAGACCCACTGCTCAAGTCACCTCTAACTGGAAGGAAGGAGTGAATACATAAGCAAAGGCTTAGTGAGCGCCAGTGTACGTGTGAAAGGTGCTTAAAATAGTTTTTAGACCCAAAATTGATAAATTAATAAGGTGAAAACAATAATTTTTTTTTTTTTTGTTTTTGCAAAGGATCATCGGAAAGATGAGTTAAAATGATATTTGCGTGCATAAAACCATTTAAGCAATAAATGATAAAACTTCAAAACTTTCGTGTATGCATGATAAAGATTTATTCAAGGATCATTGAAAGCCTGAGTGAAAATTGGATTTTCGTTCAGAAGAACAGGTTAAGCAACGAGTGATATGATACTCACGTTTTAAAACATGCATTTAAATAACAGGCAGTTCAATGCAAGTATACAATATGCGTAAAACGAGTACTTGTGTATGCCCTTTCAAAATACGCTTTTCACACTATAAAATGAGTAACTACTACGCAATGAAACACGCAAGTCATGTATAGGTGAATCACGATAAGATTTACACACGTCACGTTTAAGCCGAAGGGGTAGTGTAGCGATATCACTGCGTCCAATGACTCGCCCATGACACTTTAGGTCCCGTAGCTTCTTCCTTATCACCCCTGAACACGCGGCTTAAAAGCCACCACCTTATACCTCCCCACGCTGGCTCGCGATGGCCAATTTGGTCATATCCGAAATATGCCACACGAAAAATGATCCATGCACCCTCAGAGCACTCCGTCATAGGTGCGTGGATCTGGACGTGGATAGCGGGAACTGTTTAAGACCGCAAGCCCATGCTTGACCGGACGAACCCTGCCCTATCCATCGCCCGACCTTGGGCCCAACATAACCACGTAAGATGCAATACGTCACAAGAACACCATCACGACAAATGATCACAATACAAGACCAAGTGAAATGATTTTTGAAATCCCATGATTCCACGATGTATGATCATGATTGATGCAATAGTAGCCTTTCAGCTCACGATAGAACATTCCTTGAGTCACGTAGTTTTCAAGATATATGGCAAATAAATATTTTCATTGAAATCGTTTTCAGAAAACATGCCTTTGATATTATTCATGTAGTTAACATTTAGCACCGTGAAATGGTGAATGCAAATGAGTTCATGATTTGCTTATGAAAGTGTTGAAACTCATTTTCATGTGAATTATTGAAAGCATGATGTAAGTATATTGATATATATACGATGTGATAAATTTCCTTCCAGTTTTGAAACACATATAACTATAATTTTGAAAGGCAACTCACCTCGTCCAATCAAATACCAAGCTCAAGTCGAGAATTTGAGTGATGCTCAATCTATCTCGTAAGTGCAATTACCCAAGAGTCACCCATATTTAGGAATATGAATAACTCCGATCAAAGAAGCTAAAAACCTCCACTGTTCATACGTGAACAAGATTGCACCAAATCGCTTCACCGTGTGCCTCCTTCAATTGGCGCGCGTCTCCGTCATTATCCTTTGTTCATCCCTTTAACAATTCAATAAACATCTAACTTAATATATATATAGATTTGAAAATAACTAAGCTTTCTTAATATTCAATTCAATCTCAACAACCTAACCGAAATAGGGTAAATTGGGCCTTCAAAATCAACATCCCAAAACTGCCAGGTTTAGACACGTCATGTCACCTTGTAGACAAATCAACTTTCCGATCACATTACACCATGGATTTTCGAAAATCTTACCACTAACAACATCTACATTCCAAGTTCTATCTAGTGGTTATCTTGAATTTACAATAGAACCAAAATAAGGGGTATTTTAAAACAAAGGAACTTGAATGATAATTTCTGGAAATCAAAACAGCAGACTCGCATAGGTCCTTTGATGGCCATTCTTTTGACTATTTCTCATCAATTTTCAAAAAACTTTACCATTAAACTTATATAAACTAAATAAGAATACTAAATATGGTTTTTCATGTATAATCAAAGCATAGAAAAAGGGGTTTTTGGGCAATTGAATATGGAACACAGATTCTGGAATTGAAAAGATCCTACTGGCAGTGATGTTTTAAATGTAATTCTGTAATGATTCCTCAACGATTTTCAAAGAACATTACCTGTAATTATATCTACACTTATAGAGGTTTCCAAAAATGGTCTTTCATGCATGATCAATCAACCGGAAGAGTTATTTCTTGCCAAGCAAAAACAGAACACAGTTCTGAAATTAAAAATCTCGACAGTTTTGTGCAAGGTTTGAAGCGATTCTGAAATTTTCGGTAGCCGATTCAACAAATACGATTCCATAGTGTTGTTCCTTATCCTCTTAGGATGAAATTGATATAAGGAACACCAAAAATGGACATCATTTGATCTCTCAATTATCAAGTTTACCGCCACTGCCAGAGCTGGATTTTCATGCGGGATTTGCTTGTAAGATTTGTTATGTTGTTGTGGGTTGAGCTTTGTCTTGTTGTAGTTCTCTTGAACGTTTGTGAGCTTAAAGGAGGTTAAAATGGAGAAAAATAATGATGTTTGGACCAGGGAATAGTTGGGTAAAAATGAGAGAAAAGGGAATGAATAGGTAGTGGTATATATATTGGGTGTAAGGAGGGCCTGAGGGCAATTTTTCTATTTGAGTCTAAGCCCTTACCATATTGTATATCATCTAATGGTCCCTTCACACATAAGAGTTAATATTCAGCCCCTACATGGAGCAAGATTAGTATACATCCAATATAATTACCAAGAGAAGGGATAATACATTTTACTCAAGTAATTCTTGAGATTATAATACTAGTCGTCGATTTAGTAAGTATACTAAGATTAAGAAAACCCGGGCATCACACTCTTCCCCCCTTAAAGGAATTTGGTCCCCAAATTCTTTCCAAAAATAAAGTCGAGGATGGTATCTTCGCATGTACTCTTAAGTCTACCAAGCTTATTCTAACTTGTCAGGTTTTCCCCATATCACCTTGACCAATGGGATACTTCTATTTCGGAGTTCATGAACCTTGTAGTTTTCGATCCGTATGGACTTCTCTCTCTTTTTTTTTTTTTTCGTCGGGTCTTGCTCTAGATGAAACTCTCAAAAGTCTCGATCATAAACATTTACTTTGATCGCCGTATCCTGGTGGTGTACACAGTTCTGCAGATAGCTCAGCGTATTCACATTCTATAGATGATTATTGTATCTTGTTGATAGAGTCTCGGATCATTTCTACGTGTAGGACTCGGTAAAACTGTTAAAATACATCAATTTTGACATACTGGAGCTCCTTAATAAGTTCTAGAAGTCTCTGTCTTGGAACCAAGGTTTTGATATTCCTCTGTATCCTTGAAGTTGCTAGTTCTCTTCGTTTCTCTCTTTTTATCTTCCTTTCTCATTGAAGTATGTTCATCAGGGTAATTAGAAGATATATCCCGATTGACATACGATGATCGACGTCCATGTAATTTTCTTCAAAAATCGCTACAAATCCATTTTCCACATGCTCTAGGGAGGAAATTGAGTGTCGGTATAGCTATCCATCCCGTTGATACTCGATTCACTTCAATCTTCGACTTCCACCGATATAAATTTCCATCGTTATCTTTCTCTCTTTTGCCTAGTTCGAAAGTGAGATTACTCAATATACTGGCATCAATTACAGCTGACCATATCGATCGAAGAGTGGTCCCAACAAGATTGATGATGTGTCTCGGTATGTGAGAATACATTGGAGTAAGAGAGAAATCTCAAGAAATAAAATTAATTTGATAATTAGTTTAAACAATTGATTTTAAGATCAATTGAGAAAGTAAACATGTGATCGATAACAATAGAATACTCTGAATAATCAGAAAAGAAGTTTAAGGAGAATAAGTTATAAAGTCCTTCGACTGATAGGACTTATCGCGTACAAAATAGATTATAACAAGAGATGTAAACATAAGAACGCTCTTGAAGACAATGTGTAGTTTAGATATGTTGTAACTCGAGGGTAGTTACAACCAGTTCCAATATAAGGTAGATAAAATAAGGTAGGAACCCAATGATAATTGAAATGAAATTCTCCAAAATAGGAATTGAAGAAGCAAGGAGTTGCAAACGAAAGATGAATTAATATGGTCAACATTAGAAATAAACAATTAAAGGTGCAAATGCATACTTCATATGCTCATAAAAGGAAGATTTAAAACAAATGGCATCATCACAAACCGGAGGAATGAAGATGGTTCAATATAGAGAAGTTCCAATACAAAGATATCAAAATATAAGCCTTGAGATGAACTAGAAGTATTACTATACGATGAGAAATTGATCTCCTTGAATGGAGAAAATTTCATGTAAAAGAGTATTCAAGAAGGATTTGTTTAAAATGATATGGCTACAAACTCAAGATTTCACAAAAGATTATCAATTATTCGAATATTATAATAAACTTCAAACATAATCTTCGAATAAGAGATGGATGAGCAAGGAAAATCACTATTAAAACTCAATTCTTAGGAATCGGCCACAGGAGTAGAATAAAAGTCGTGATTCAAGATGACGGTTTTGTGATAATATTGAATCACCCTCAAAGAATAACAATTTCAACATGTCTTATGAATTCATAAATAGAACCACATGGTCAATCTGTAAAAGATTTCCAGGATATAGTGCAAGGTAAAATGTGCAGAAGTCTCAAGAATGAAAACAACGACAACCAAAAGTTCAGATTCAATGATGTCCTCTCTGTAATAAACAAATTTCAATAGCTTGACAAGACTTAGATAAAAATTATTATAGGTAATAAAGAATAATCGATTAGAAAAAATAATTTGATTACTCAACAATTAATTCAAGAAGGAGAGGACGCGAAAATCTTCAAAGGCTAGAATATGAAATTTTTAAGATGAATGAACTTATAATATGAGAAAAATTACAAGCATCCCATGGAATCATATAGCGAATCAACGTATACCACAATTGCCAAAAGTGGTTACAAGAAATCTCAAATAGTTAGAATAGATTGGACAGATATATAGAAGAGGCAAATTACTGCTTTAATAAAGGGATTGAAGAACTGAGAATGACGACAAGAAAATGTGATTAAATATATGAGTTAGACCATGAATAAATAATTTTGTTAGAAAATGCATTCATCATATGCCATAGAAGGACCCGAATGCAAATTATTGTCATCTCAATATTCAAGGAATAAATAACTACTTGGATGAGCTTCAAGACATAAGACGAAAGATAAGTCTCACGGAAAGCTGGAAGATCAGTGGATTCAAAGAAATTATTAATGTATCTGAATTAAGAAATGTTTCATGAAGAAGAGTACTAAAAGTGATCCGCTAAAAGTGAATAGTTACAAGCTCAAGGTTTCATGAGATGAAGCAAAATGAACGCAATAACAATAATCAAACAGAGATTTTCAAATAAATTTGACGATTTGAGTTCGATGCGAACTAAGAGGCGAATATTAGGATTCAATAGATAAAGTAGAATAAAATTTCAATTCAAGTGGTGATTCCAAAATAAGGTGAATCGCCTTTAAAGATTAAGGATTTAACAAGTAATAAGTCTCGGAAACAGAATCATAGAACAAAACCTTGAGAGGTTTTCAAATAATGGATGTAAAATAATGTGAAGGCGAAAAATTCTCAAGAATTAAATTATGAACAATAAAGAGTTCCGAATACGAGAGTTTCCCAATTATGACAGGAACACAATTTTTAATAATGAAGTTTACTAGATCCCCGAACATAATAAAGAAGCATATCGATAAGAGTTGGTTTCAAAAGAGATAGCGATGGGGAAAATTAAAGTTATGTTAGTGACGAAGAATCCTCCTTCGTTTATGAAACAAGGGGAAATCACTCTTTGAGTTTGTTCCTAACACATCTACCTCTAACTTCACACGATCTTTACAAGATGAAAGATTGAGTAGTGTAGCAGGACGACATGAAGCAATCCTCATTCACTAGGTCAGCTTTTCCTAAATTAACATTAAAGTGGGCTTGTACGACTCGTTGCGCATCCATTCTTCGATAAGGGGCATTAATTACTGTGCAAAATCGCCTCCAAAAGTCATCTTACTTCTCTTTCTTGCAATCGAAACTGTCATCGCCTCAATGCTATGACTCACTGCAAATTCTTCTAGATAGGCCTCTAATTCTAGCTTAGCTTCACTAGTAAAGGGATAATCCATGAAATCGATTAATTTGCATGACAAGAATCTATTTGGTAATGTAGATGCCTAGTCACTTACCAAAGAGAATATAAATCAATTCAAGGAACAAGGATGTCTTTTGGGTGGAGAACTGTGATCCCATGCAGAAGAGATTGTACTCGCTGATGCTTCCATAAATGAGGAACTAACGCTTTACACTTGAAGCTAAAGTGAGGTGGAGCACAACAAGAAGGTGAGGGACTACACGAGTGCAAAGAGATGAATGATTCAGCACCCTCATCGCCATATTTGCGACAACTATCGCCACCAGACAAAATACTTGCTATTCTAATTCATACTTAAAATTCAAATTGCGGTGTTATTTCGATGCATTCAAACTTACTCTATTATATATCTAGAAAATGGAAATCATCTTCAATCTAAAAAAAATATTATCTTCTACTCACTAAGTACAAGATTGCCTTTCTTCAAAATAACAATATAATCCAAGAACACATCTCGAATTAGTAGAAACACTTATTGAATGCATCCAAAGCATAAATGTACCACATTCCACAACGCCGAACCAACATCTTTATCAACAATTCTTCTCTCAATATCATAAGCATAACTTAGAAATTCATTACTCTTCCACAGTCCGAAGATCTTATCCCGGTATAGCTCAGGCACTAGCCTAAGCTCTGATACCACTCTGTCACGCCCCCAAATTTTGTCCCTAAAGGGCCAAAATCTGAAAGGGTGAGTCTATCAAAACAAGAATTCAAAACTTCTAGTAGGTTTCCAACCCTAACACCATCAACCAGATAGCGTAAACTTACTATCCATGTCTTAGTCTGCACTTGTCACGTCTAGGATTGTCCATGTCTACACTCATGATCCTCCAAGCCAGACCAACTGCTCAAGTCACTTCTAACTGGAAGGAAGGAATGAATACGTAAGCAAAGGCTTAGTGAGCGCCAGTGTACGTGTGAAAGGTGCTTAAAATAGTTTTTAGACCCAAAATTGATAAATTAATAAGGTGAAAACAAGAATTTTTTATTTATTTTTTTGCAAAGGATCACCGGAAAGATGAGTTAAAATGATATATGCATGCATAAAACCATTTAAGCAATAAATGGTAAAACTCCAAAACTTTCGTGTATGCATGACAAAGATTTGTTCAAGGATCATTGAAAGCCTGAGTGAAAATTGGATTTTCGTTCAGAAGAACAGGTTAAGCAACGATTGATATGATACTCACGTTTTAAAACATGCATTTAAATAACAGGCAGTTCAATGCAAGTATACAATATGCGTAAAACGAGTACTTCTGTATGCCCTTTCAAAATACGATTTTCACACAATAAAATGAGTAACTACTACGCAATGAAACACGCAAGTCATGTATAGGTGAATCACGATAAGATTTACACACGTCACGTTTAAGCCGAAGGGGTAGTGTAGCGATATCACTGCGTCCAATGACTCGCCCATGACACTTTAGGTCCCGTAGCTTCTTCCTTATCACCCCTGAACACGCGGCTAAAAAGCGTGATTATCATATCAATCTTATACATCCCGTAGCTTCTTCCTTATCACCTTATACCTCCCCACGCAGGCTCGCGATGCCCGATTTGGTCATATTCGGAATATGCCACACGAAAAATGATCCATGCACCCTCAGAGCACTCCGTCATAGGTGCGTGGATCTGGACGTGGATAGCGGGAACTGTTTAAGACCGCTAGCCCATGCTTGACCGGCCGAACCCTGGCCTATTCATCGCCCGACCTTGGGCCCAACACAACCACGTAAGATGCAACACGTCACAAGAACACCATCACGACAAATGATCACAATACAAGACCAAGTGAAATGATTACTGAAATCCCATGATTCCAGGATGTATGATCATGATTGATGCAATAGTAGCCTTTCAGCTCACGATAGAACATTTCTTGAATCACGTAGTTTTCAAGATATTTGGCAAATCAATATTTTCATTGAAATCGTTTTCAGAAAACATGCCTTTGATATTATTCATGTAGTTAACATTTAGCACCGTGAAATGGTGAATGCAAATGAGTTCATGATTTGCGTATGAAAGTGTTGAAACTCATTTTCATGTGAAGTATTGAAAGCATGATGAAAGTATATAGATATATATACGATGTGATAAATTTCCTTCCAGTTTTGAAAGACATATAACTATAATTTTGAGAAGCAACTCACCTCGTCCAATAAAATACCAAGCTCAAGTCGAGAATTTGAGTGATGCTCAATCTATCTCGTAAGTGCAATTACCCAACAGTCACCCATCCTTAGGAATATGAATAACTCCGATCAAAGAAGCTAAAAACCTCCATTGTTCATACGTTAACAAGATTGCACCAAATCGCTTCACCGTGTGCCTCCTTCAATTGGCGCGCGTCTCCGTCATTATCCTTTGTTCATCCCTTTAACAATTCAATTAACATCTAACTTAATATATATATATATAGATTCGCAAATAACTAAGCTTTCTTAATATTCAATTCAATCTCAACAACCTAACCGAAATAGGGTAAATTGGGCCTTCAAAATCAACATCCCAAAACTGCCAGGTTTAGACACGTCATGTCACCTTGTAGACAAATCAACTTTCCGTTCACATTACACCATGGATTTTCGAAAATCTTACCACTAACAACATCTACATTCCAAGTTCTATCTAGTGGTTATCTTGAATTTACAATAGAACCAAAATAAGGGGTATTTTAAAACAAAGGAACATGAATGATAATTTCTGGAAATCAAAACAGCAGACTCGCATAGGTCCTTTGATGGCCATTCTTTTGACTATTTCTCATCAATTTTCAACAAACTTTACCATTAAACTTATATAAACTAAATAAGGATTCTAAATATGGTTTTGCATGTATAATCAAAGCATAGAAAAAGGGGTTTTTGGGCAATTGAATATGGAACACAGATTCTGGAATTGAAAAGATCCTACTGGCAGTGATGTTTTAAATGTAATTCTGTAATGATTCCTCAACGATTTTCAAAGAACATTACCTGTAATAATATCTACACTTATAGAGGTTTCCAAAAATGGTCTTTCATGCATGATCAATCAACCGGAAGAGTTATTTCTTGCCAAGCAAAAACAGAACACAGTTCTGAAATTAAAAATCTGGACAGTTTTGTGCAAGGTTTGAAGCGATTCTAAAATTTTCGGTAGCCGATTCAACAAATACGATTCCATAGTGTTGTTCCTTATCCTCTTAGGATGAAATTGATATAAGGAACACCAAAAATGGACATCATTTGATCTCTCAATTATCAAGTTTACCGCCACTGCCAGAGCTGGATTTTCATGCGGGATTTGCTTGTAAGATTTGTTATGTTGTTGTGGGTTGAGCTTTGTCTTGTTGTAGTTCTCTTGAACGTTTGTGAGCTTAAAGGAGGTTAAAATGGAGAAAAATAATGATGTTTGGACCAAGGAATAGTTGGGTAAAAGTGAGAGAAAAGGGAATGAATAGGTAGTGGTATATATATAGGGTGTAAGGAGGGCCTGAGGGCAATTTTTCTATTTGAGTCTAAGCCCTTACCATATTGTATATCATCTAATGGTCCCTTCACACATAAGAGTTAATATTCAGCCCCTACATGGAGCAAGATTAGTATACATCCAATATAATTACCAAGAGAAGGGGTAATACATTTTACTCAAGTAATTCTTGAGATTATAATACTAGTCGTCGAATTAGTAAGTATACTAAGATTAAGAAAACCCGGGCATCACAATATATATATATATATATATATATATTAATATCTTATAAATATATTTGGTAAGATCTTTTAATTGGTTAAGATAACTAATTAAAAGGAAAGATCTTATAAAATATATATTAGGATATTGGATAGTTATGAGAGTATCTAATTAGTTGGGAAGAGTCCAACTAATTGAGGAAAGAGAATAAAAGAAAACGGAAAATTCAATGTATACATATATATGTATACACGCACGCCCCCTTAATTTTTGGGGAAGAGGCATGTGTGTGTGTATTTGGTTCCACTCTTGTGGACTCTCTCTCTCTATATATATGTGTATATATATGTGTGTGTGTGTGTGTGTATTCCACCTTTTTTAAAATAATGAAGGATTAATTGAAAATCAATACAAGTCTTTTTTCTATTATTCTTTCCTTTTTCTTTCACAAGAATTCTTTCAACTTAGGTGTTGAGTGCAAAGAACACTAAAATAAATTCTTAACCCTTTTTTCTCAAAAAGCCAAAGTTCGATATTCTTTTAGCTAGCACTGGTGGAGATAATCGAAGGTACGGGCTAGGGTGTCGATAAACTCAGAGGCGTAATAGTTGGGGCGCTAGGGCAAAGCCAATTCGAAGGGGTGTAGCAGGAAGTAGCTTAAAAAGACGTTGTTGCTTTAATATCTTCGAGAGGTAAATACGAGAAAACCATCTTTTAGGATACTTTTGAATCCGATGGTACCATGTCAACTTAGCCCTTATTTGGGGATGTTGCTTTTAGTTTTTAAATCTGTATTTTCCGTTGCGCTGGCATCCCTGGGATTTTACCTATCCCAATTGTTATATCAGAGCCAAGGTTTTAACATGCCTCGGATTCTTCTCGTGTTTCTATGCTTTAA
This sequence comes from Buddleja alternifolia, assembly GCA_019426215.1. NCBI lineage: Eukaryota > Viridiplantae > Streptophyta > Magnoliopsida > Lamiales > Scrophulariaceae > Buddleja > Buddleja alternifolia. The sequence continues at coordinate 46,963,343 of CM033390.1, read as the reverse complement.
AATATGTTTGTATTGCATATTGGAATTGGTTGGATTTTCTGTTTAATTTTTACATCCGTGGATTTGGAATTAATTTGAAAAAGGAAGGGCTGCGTTTTTATGTTTTTTTTTTTTTTAAAAAAAGGGGTGTTCGCCCTCGCACGGGAAGAGCTGCCGAACAGCGCCGCCGCTGCACGATGGAGTCTGCCGATTGCCGCGTACAGCAACATCGCTGTTCAGCGGCGCGTGCGCAGCAGCAGTGACGTTGCGCGCACGTGAACAGCGACGCGCCATCGTGGACGATGGCGCACGGGCGGCGAATGGGGCTGCCCGTGATTTGACCTAGGGGTCGAAATTTAATTTCCCCTAATTTGCAAATATTTTTCATTTTAATTGCATTTTTAGCCTTGGATCGTTTTTGCAATTCAAAATTAAAAGCGGAACCTTGATTTGATATTTTATTAAATTAAGGTTTTTTGAATCTCAAAATAAAATTGTTTTAAGTTTATTCTAAATTTAATATTTTATAAAATTAAGGGTTTTATTTAATTTTGAAATTTGAAATAAAATACAAGTTTTATTAATTTCCGAGATTAAATGAAAATAGGTTTTTGAAACTGTTTTTTGATTCATTGAAAGGGTATGACTTTTTCATGTGTGTTTCTAAAATTGATTTTTAGAAATTAAAGTCTTTGGATCCATTAATTAATTTGATTTTCCTTAATTAAAGACGGTGAATATTAATTCATATTTGCATGTTGGCATGTTTATGTGATTATGTGGCGATCCGAGTTGAGCGATAGACTAGTCGTTGTTATGATTTGAGGCATGCGTGCCATGTTCTCTTTTCTTGTAATTAAGAGGGAAAGGTTTTCTTTAAATGTAATTTTATGAAGACGAAGATGGAGACGTTCAAGCTTATGGAGATTTGAAGACCTTAGTATAAGGTCCGGGTCCTTAGATTAATTAGTCAACACCTTGATGGCTCGAGGTGTTTAGGAAATGGCTCGACTAACATCACATTTACCGCTTTATGTATGATTGCTTATTTTCTTATGTTTTGTATGTTATGCATGTTTGTATAATCACCTAAGAAAGATAAGTAATTGAAAGTGTGAGACCTTGTTTTTTGAAAAACTCCTTTAAACCATATTAAGTCCCTAAATGGATAAACCGGGGGCCCAGAAGCTCCTTCATTGCCTTCCATCATTAGATGTGAAAGGGAATAGTGAGCATGTCATCATTGTCTCACGAGTCGTGGAATGGTGGCAAGTTAAGTGTAATAATCTCACAACTAGGCCTTCTATATGATAAGCGGTCATACTAGAAGTGCACACGGGTCTCCGTTTTGCAAAGGAGTCATCCATGAGTCGTGGGACCACCTAGCTACTGTTATGCTGTGAGAATTTGATGGGTCGGATTTAAACACAGACTAGTGTATGGTTTCATCATGTTCTCGGGATGTACATAAAATGTGAGGAAAAACATCTCGAGAACCACCTGAATGTGGATGGGGCCCTCACGCCTAAACAAATGTCACCGCCCATTGTCTCACGAGTCCTGGAATGAGATTGGGACATTTGACGCTCGAGCTTGCTGAAGATTGTAATATTTCCCGTATTCTGTCTATTGGGGTGACGGAATCCGAAAAGTTAGTGGGAGCACACGTATATATTTAAAATTCCTTAATTTCATGTGAATATATGCTAGAACTGAATGCTAATAATCGTTTTTTGCTTTATCGCATTTTTCACAGTAACATCATGGATATCGTTTATACTTGTCTATGGATTCTCAAATGCAACAAGTTTGATGGCTCAAACTATACCTACTGGAGCTTGGCTTTACACGTGTATTTCAAGGTCAAGGATCTTGATTACATAATCAAAGGGGAAGTCCCACCTTGGCCCAAACCGGCAACTCGTACCCGTACTTTAGAGTACTGGACAAAGCAAATCGATGATGAGGTTTATGTTCGACGTTTCATATTGTCTATGATGTCTGAGCGCATGATTGAGACATATGGAAAGGTCAAACTAGCCAAAGATCTCGTCAACGATTTGGAGAAAGCGTTTGGAGACAAGACGCCAAAGGGGAATTGCCCTCATTGCCATAGGATGGAACACTTGAGCAAGGATTGTCCTGTTGCCTTCAAAAGCCACAAAGAAGGTGTGTTTATTGTTGAGGTTAATTTGTCAATTAACCATGCTTCTTGGGTGTTTGACACCAGCTACGGTACTCACCTTTCCAATGATTTGCAGGTGCTATCTAGAAGTAAAGAGCTAGATGATGAGGGGCGTTTTTCGCTGCAAAGGTTGTTGGATACGTCACTTTATTTCTTGAGGATAGTAGTAGGTTTATTTTAAAGGATGTTTATTATGTTTCCAGATTGATTAAGAACCTGATTTCTGTTTCTGATTTGGACAAAGAAGGGTTTTTCTTTTAAAATAAATAATGGTTTTTGTTCAATGTTTTTGGGTTCTAAATTGATCATTAGAACATGTATGTATAACAATCTTTATGTTTACCCACATACTAATTATCTTGTAATTCAACCAATAAACAAAGGAAAGCGTAAATCTAATAATCCACCAAATGTACAAATTTGGCATGCTAGACTTAGTCATGCATCTAAGGATAGGATTCGCAAGTTGTCAAGTTTCCTCGAGCTTGATGAAGAGGAGAAACTACCGACTTGTGAATCTTGTCTAAATGGAAAAATGACAAAGTCACCATTTGGAGGCCAAATGGAACACACTAAGGATTTTCTTGAGTTAGTTCACACAGATGTGTGTGGACCACTTAGTGTTAGTGCATTAGGACACTATTCTTACTTCATAACCTTTGCCGACAATCATTCTAGGTATGGTTATTTATATCTTATGAGATATAAGTCTGAAGCATTTGATAAGTTCAAAGAATTCAGAAATGACGTAGAGAAATAAACTGCTAAAAGTATCAAAGCTGTTCAATCTGATCAAGGAGGAGAATACTTGTCCAGTGAGTTCTTGGATTATTTGAAAGAGAAAGAGATTCTCTCTCAGTGGACGACGCTTGGAATGCCATAATTAAATGGTGTGTCTAAGCAAAGAAATTGCACGTTGATGGACATGGTCCGTCATTGATTACCTACAGATCGTAATTCTAGAAGACCTCTACTCTGGACAGCGAGTTCCAATAACAACGCGTCTCCATTCTCTAGTGAGAACTATGCAGGTTTTATTTATAAACCTGAACATCCAATTAATATTTCAAGGCCTTGAACATTGTAATATATAATGTTGTGCAGCTATGGCCCCGCCACACCTCCTAAATAAATATTTAGGTGTAATCATGCACGTTTTCCCATGAATAACCAAATAGGGTTTCTGGACACAGCACAATCATAACTCCACAAACTTCGCGTTTATATAGAGGCAAACTAACAGCACATCGACTATGAATATAAAAAATCAGACGCTCCTCTTGAGTCCACCTCAACCTCTCGGACCTGTCGTAATCCACCCCATCTCTTGCAACCAAGTCGTGAAAGCATCCATTCTATAGAAAAGCTAGTGCCGTATCTGGAAAGGAAATGCTGACACTCAGTTTTACCCTTGTTTGGTTCAGTATGCTACTCTACGAAAAAGAGAGAAAGACATGGATAGGAAATTTCATTGCATTCATATGACGCTGCTTTGGAATCCACGAAAAAATCCACACAAAAACATCTTTTTCTTGTATTTTAAGCCCAACAGAAAAAAAAATCGGCACGCTGCAAATGTGTACGGATTTCGCCAATAATCACCCCAAAAAGTGGTTGACTAATTTCAGTTCTTGTTATCAAACCAGCTATAACGGAGTCCTGTTGAGAAGTTATACAACTTATTTAAATATACCAAGTGTTTGATGTATTTCTTTCTTCATTGGCTGCTTTGTTGTTTGATTCATCGTATGTGAAGTCATGACTCGTGGGGTTGACATGAATTCATTTGGTTAGTACTTTTCTCAAGGAAAGTGCATAAGAGAATATAATCCCAAAGCAGGCATTCAAGGGAATCTCAGAGTGCAAAATGGAAGCAGTTTCTAATAATAAAACGAAATCTATTAATTATACGTGTATTGATGGCAAGCTTCCAAAAGCTAGGGAACTCTGGTAACAACTTTGACCAAAACTCTTTTGCTTGCTTCATTGAGATCTCAGTACGAGCATTAACCATTTCTACTTTTATATACCATCCGTACTATTCTCAACCGACAATTACTCCCCTGATTTTTTCTAACGAAGTCAAAGGGAATAGAATGTTCATGCCAAGTACTCAATGAAACCAGCAGACCAATTTCGATCAAATTTGTCCCCAGAGTTCCTTAGTTTTTGGAAGCCTGTAGTCAATACACTTACAAGTAGTGGTTATTTGGAACTGTTTTTGTTTTCATACTCCGCTATCTGTTCAAATTTCTGATTTAGCAATAAAATCGTGTATACCCTTTCCTTGAGAAAACCACCCACCAATAGAAATTATATCAAATTCATTGAGTCATAACTGCACCACCTCCAATAAAATGTAAGATAATCAGGCAGCTGAGGAAAAAGCAAAGCTGATGATATATTTTTGTGATCAACCACTTTCAATTAATTTTCTAACCACTATTGTAATTTTCTAGTCGTTGTGTTACCGGTCTATGCTGCTTGTAATTTAAACTTTGAATATCGAATAAACTTCTGCTAAATAATTGTTGTTGTTATAAAGGCCAACTTTGTATGTTGTTTTGAGAGTTGTAACATGGTTGCGATTATTGTATCAACAGGTTCTGAGTCGAATCACACTAAAAGTGCAAATGATAATACAACATTGTATTATATTAAAATAACTAAAGCAATATTTCTAATTATCAACATTCATGTTTTCTAATGAAATGGAGTACGTGACAAAGCGATGTATCCTTGTTAGCCTTCAAGCATCGGAGGTTTGCGTAAATCGAAAAATATCCATGATGAGCGCAATCAAACCGAGACCAGCTATTAGATGATTCTAATGTTGACATGGGATAGGATTCCTTGCTAACCTTACTGGTAAAGTTGATACGAAAGACAATATTAACAAAAAGGATAATATTGAGCCAGAACCTAACTATTTGGAATAAACACCTCTCGGAATGGTTGGTCGATGTCCGTGCCTTCATTGACATATCACAATTCACTAAGTTGAAGGTATTTATGCATTGTGACCAAATAGATATTAAAGGCGCTCAAGTCCACCAGCGCTGAGTATACAGACATATAAAGGTCAGGGGTACAACGGTAGAAGGCAAGAGGATTACGCTGCAGGTGGGATGTAGATCAATTTAACACCTAAATTAGATACATATGGAAACACTCAGGCATTTCATCTACTCTCAGGACTTCCATCAACAAATCCCTAGGCTAACACACATTAAGAAGAATGAGATGCGGAGTTGATGGTCTAAAGTAGATATCTGCACAATATTTGATCGGGTGCGATGTCATTCCCTATGTCCTGCAGTTAACAGGTAAGGTTATAATGTAGGACTTTCCGTTGTCAAAGGCTATCGAGAAGTTGGAGATCCCAATTGACTTTGGATAAGGGGGATTTTTGAAGTTAATGCGGCGGAGACGAGCGTCCATCAACCTCCCACCATTAAAGCTTCGAGCGGGAATGAATGCCCAAATAGCCCCATGGACAGCGAGGAAGGATCCACACAGCACAGTGATGTACATACCGAGAACACTTTCAGCTTATCACGTATATTAATATAATGTTGGGAACCATACCATACTTGTTAATACACCACGTGCATTGTACAATGCATACTCATTATTTTACATTGCACATTTAAGAGTAATAAGAACAGGCCCAAGGTTAGATTAAATAATGCTCGTGTTTATGTTTTGCTGTACTTGTATGTACGTCTCTACGAATTCATTTAAAGATCACACGTTGCATAACTCATGAGTCACACCCAAATTACACCGTTTCAATTTACCAAAGATGACACCCTGTTTGTTATTATGTTAGCCAGTAAATTTGACCCTCATAGTCAGCTGCACCATAGCAAAATAAATAGTCTATAGATTCAACTAGATTATTGTGTCCTAACGCTAATGTACTCATTACAAATACTACCTTGCAGAATCAGGTCATTACGCTAGCAAAGAAGAAGAACAGCGTAAGATAAGCATATCGATTAAAGTATTGACATATAGTAAGGTGTGCATTCCATTGTGACGAGGTTGACAACAGTTTATTTCATTATACGCCATTAATATAATTCAATTTTGCCTCTTGACATGTTCAATTAATTGAAAAACAATCCTCCTTCCCAATCCACATTGTGTAGCATCATATATACACATTTCTTGAAAGGGACAGGGAAAGCATGAGTTTATTTTGCAACTAATTAAGGAACATATCAAAGCGCATAAAATTGCGAAATACCAAAATAGCATAAAATAAACAGACTCAACTAACGCGGCCACGCCCCTTAAATATATGATCGTTAATATGGAACCCAAAAATGAAGCACACTCATTAGAAGGGTAAAACACCTTAATTATAGCTTAAGCTATTCCGTGCAACTGTGATTATTAATGTGCACTCATTCAAACGGTGGTGTACATGGCAGAGTGCCCAAATTAAATTATACCTCCACTTTTGAATGCCTAAGGGCATACGTAGGAGTTGGGTTACACATATGTCCGTTTGATACCCAATCGTAAAACAAATAAAAGGACAAATTGGGTTACCTTGGAAGGCATAATTTGTACGATATATCTTTACTTTGATGTAGTAATATGTAAAATAGTTCATTTTCAAAACGTAACACATTTAATATATATTGAAATACATAATGCATTCGTTTTATTATTGCACCCAGATATTACTCATGTTGTCCGCATGGCCCTCTTATTTTTTTTTAAATATTATGTCTTCCAATGAGAAACTCAGAATAAAAAAACAATGAAACAATTACATAGGTACCACAGGTTATAGATCTGCATACACGGCACCACGTCACTGAAGTTATTGGTCGTTGTCTCTAACTCTGCCTCTGTCCCAGCCATTAACCATATATGCACACAAATCATTATCTTTTATACCGCAGATCTATCATTATAGGCAACCGTTGTTCCATCTCCCGAGGCGCGTGGGACAACGCTCCGCCTACTAAACATTATGACTACTTTATCAATTTAAAATTATTCCCTCTAGTATTTGTTAGGCACGTTGTCTGAGATAATCTTATTAGAGTCCATCAGGTGTTAAAAGATTTGAATACAAGGAAAGAAAAGAAAAAAAAAAAGAAGAGGATTTTGAAAATACAGTGTACATTACAGAAAACAAATTTTAATCATTATTTTTTCCAGTCTCCCCTATTTAGGTACTCAAATTGCCCAGCAATCCACACAGCCCACAACTAACAAGACCAAGCCATTCAATACACACAATTCTGCATCTACGATGGCGGCGCTGGAAAGTAGTCAATGAGCTTGCTTTCATTCTTGTGCCATTATAGTGTATCAAGGGATAATGCATTTATTATTACAGGGTGCCCTAATACATGGGGGCTAATCCATTTAATCCTTGCTTTTATTTTGTTTTCTTAGTTTACTCGTATGATAGGAATACATTGTGTTATCCGCTAGAGTTGGCATCAACCACATGTGCAAAATATTGACCCCTTTTCCATTGCAAATTAACCCTGTTTAGTGTCCTTTCTAATAGATTTGTTCATGTAATATTTGCATGTTGCACCCTATATCAATGTGCACTGTTAAATAAACAATGGTATGCTGCTATTGCGGGTATAGAATTTAAGGATTCCAACCCGCTCACGCTAAACGAAGGGGAGATTAACCTTACCTTCACACCCAGGGTGAAACAGTGGTCCGTGATCACTATTGGGCAAAAGGTAGCGGAATGCAAGTTAAAACTATTTCCCTCCATTGAGGTGTCATCGCTCTGTATGCACCAATTGAGGTTCAAAGTTCTCCAAAATGTACTTGATCCAGGGGCAGCAATCGTAAAATTTTTTGTTTGGACGAGAAGTGGCGTGGACCTGCTCAGTTTGGGCTAGATTGCCACAGTGTTATGAACACTACTGATGCGGACTATCTCATGGTCCTGGACCCAGGTATTGAGGAGGAAGTGTAGGATCATATGCTCGTAGGCATGGGTTTTGAGTCACAAGCAAACCGTCCATCCCAGGGCCAATACTAGGGCATGTACGTGCTCACAAAAAATCGCAACGCAACCCTCTTTTGCCGTGAAGACTCCTCCGCTCTGATGGACTTCCTGATGACACGCAATGTTCAACCACAGTAGGAAAAAAAATTGGTCTCTTTCAGTCTGTGTATAGCTAGGTAGTAAGCGGCATGGTGTAGGCGCTATTTTACTTGGTACATAGCTTACATCATTTATACTTTTCGTCCTGAACAGTCTAGCTTGTGTTTGGGAGGTTTGTTTAGCTTATGGTGCATAATGCAGGAACTATTTTGCTTACTATATAACCTACATCATGTGCCCTTTTTGTATTGAATAGTCCAACCGATGTCTGGGGATGTTTTTAGCCTGCGATCCTCAATGGAGATTAGGGTAATGTACAAATTGAAAGATTTAGCATTGTGAATGCATTGTTCCAAAGCTTTAGAAATGTTTTTTTTTTTTGCCTTGTTTAAGGGGAATACCATTAAACCGGAAAATCCTGGGCCGCTCCCAGCTTGGCCGGGTGCATGTGTATTTTATAAATTAACCTATCTACTATATGGCAAGTCTAATGCACCTTCTTTGTGAAGTACACTTGGGTATGGCCACGGCGGACCCAACCAAGTATTTTCCAGATAGACCACACCATTAGCAGCACAAATCTCAAATCATGCAAATAGACAACATTCATACGGTCTCTTTTGTTTTCCTTTTAATACCTTACCAACACGAACCACACCATCAACCACTTTCTAATGCATCAATGTTTTTTCTTTTTTACATGAATACAATGTTCCCACCAATCTGCAGCGCCATTTAAGAGCGATTCCATACAAATCAAACACACATATATACATTAAATATCAGAACTCTTGTTCATAAGCACCAAATTAGTTACATATCTGATTTGAAACTATACAAGGTGCATAACAAATCCAAAATCCCAAACATCCGCATTAAACGATTTCTTTCTAAAACATCGTAGAATGCCAAACATCAAGCTTAATAATACGACACAAGAATTGGACATTTAAATAACATCTTTTAGTTGCGGATTTGATCGAACAAACATGGTTCTGCCGACAAAACACCCAGGGCCCACGGTAAGGCCTCAAAGAATTTTACAAAATCTCATCTTTACTATAAAAATTCCAACTATGGGTAAAACCTTCTTGTCATTCATACAAACATACAGTGAATTTGCAAATAAATCAGCAATCTATAAGTTCGTCAAATAAGCCCAAGACAACAGAGTTCTTAAACACCGACAAAGAAATCGTCATATTGATCAAAAGTTGATTACAAAAGTCTAAATAACTTCAATTTTTATAATTTTTTAGTAAACATGATCACAACACAACTAATAAGGTCCATTTAGTTTAACATAGTCAAATTCACATGCGTAATTAGTGAACCAGACTTAAATACACACCCCTCCTCTATTTCCCGGAAAAAGCATCAGGCTGCAATATTAGCAAGACAGAATTCAGGGTCAACTAATAAAAAACCTCGCTCTGGATCCCCCTTTATTTTTTTCAGTACGGAATATAAAATAACTGGACAGTTACACATGAACACCATGAAACAATATTTCATTGCAATTTCCTAACTTTAGATACATAGTGCCAAGTATCTAGCGCGATCACTATCACCCACTTTGATGAAAATTTTAAAAATCAAGGAGTGCGTCCTGTTAAGGCCCTCAATCACAAGCGACATCATCCGCAAGCTGTTGTATGCTGGAATTCTAATTGGCGAACCAATGAAAGACGCAACATTTATATGCGCCTTAAGTGAGATTTCGAGCGTCGAAGCACATTCTTTGACGCTGTGTCCAGCAGCATTGTAGATAAGTCCGGGTGCCTCAGATACGATCCAGATTGTAGCTTCCAACAGGCGGAGACCCAACAAATATGCCTCAGTATTAACATCACCTAACGCTCATTCATCCTTGTCCAACCATAATACTATCTCTTCCACGATATATTGAATTTAGGACAAGCTTCACTGCAAAAAACTATGTCTGTGCAACCCTCTCCAATAAAATCGCCACTTGTTTCACTGATAGTGACTACAGAAATAAAACCAAGCCCATCATTTAGTCTTAGATTTATCAATTTAGACAAATCGTGATCGTCAAATAATAGGCTTGATAATTCAAAATGTGTATACATACAAAACAACCTATTAAAACTGAAAAAATATTATCCATTGCACTATTCACTTCCACAAAAATCCTTTGTTGCTATATTATATTACATCCAATTAAATGGTAAAACCACCCCTTAACGGCGAATTCGAAGTCACATAACAATATTTGATGATACAAGCATGCCAGATTTCCTTTTTCATAAAAACATCAACCGTAAAATTTTATTACAACAGATACACTTGTTGCGTGCTCCGAGGACGTGAATTGAACAACAAGCTTGCAAAATAAGCTGGGAATCTAGCATAGGTAACACACAAAATCGTCCTTACCAACCCAATATATGCTTGAATTACGTTAATAGACACAAAAATATACAACCCCGAATAATAAATAAGCGACAATAAGACACAGCAAGACCTCACGTAACACACCGCTATGCCGTTGAATGCCTGTAGCCGTACTCCTACATTTCCTCGAATCATGCCTGTCCGACAATCTCGACGCTTGATCCATACTGATAATTCGTACTTATCGCAATCCCACGAATTATTCTAACGAAGGAGACCACTATTTAATCCCGAGATTCTGAGTTAACGAATGCAATTCTTTATAAACCATCTATCAGGAAAACCAAGTGTCGTGAAATCAAGAGACTCCACTTAAAACATACATGGGTCCAATTACTATGAAGCATAATTACGTAAGTGCACCCAGAAATAATCGATTAATTAATGTACTGAATCAAACGGTAAGCCTATTTGTGTTGGTACCTGCAATGACCTTTCGGTTAAAAGGCACTCAAATCGGAGGAATTTGAAGCAGTATAGAATTGATTGGCTAGTAGACGCTATTAATGGTGTTCTGGAATTTGCTGTGTAATGATTTAACACAATGAACGGATGCTTGTATTAAATTTTAAAACATGAATTATAATAGATGCAAAAATATATAACCACGAATAATAAAATAAGCAATTATAACACACAGCAGTACCTCATCTAACATGAGGCTATGCCGGTGAATGCCTGTTGCTGCACTCTTACATTTCTTCGAATCATGACTACCTGACGATGTCGATGCTTGATCCATACTGATAATTCGTACCCACTGCAATCCCATGAAGTATTCTAACGAAGGAGACCACGAATTAGTTCTGAGGTCCTAAGCTATAGAATGTAAATCTTTATAAACCATTTAACAGAGACTAAGCGTTGTGAAACGAAGAGACCCCATCTTAAACATACATGGGCCCAATTACCACCAAGCTTAATTACATAAATGTGCCTAAAAATAACCAATTAATTAATGTGCCGAATGAAATGTCGGGCTTCTTTGTGTTGGTACCTACAATAACCTTTCGATTAAAAGGCACTCGAATCGGTGGAATCTCAAGCGTTGTAGAATTGATTGGCTAATAGAAGGCACTATTGGTGTTCTGGAATTCACTGTATAATCACTTAATACAATCAACAAATGTCTGTATTAAGTTTTACAACATGAGTTGTAATATTCAAAAAAGGGGTAACTAATTTTACCCCTTTACAATTGAGGTGAATTAAATCGCCGATTTTCTATATTGTTTTTAAACAATATTCCTGTCATCTTAGTAATGCTCACATCCTTAAATGAATATCCTATATCCTTTTTTTTTCTTTTTTTATCGTTATTTCCTCCCTATTATTGTTATTGTTATTATTATTATTTATTTATTTGCTTGTTGGGCTTGCCTAATCTGATATACTCCCCCTGTTATTTACAAAAAATGTATACATACCGTTCTCAACTATTATTAGTTTGTGTCCACCTCCATTCTATATACCGTCAAACCTTATGCTATATATATGATACATCTTCAATTTCGCTTATCTTATACGAAACATTAAAAGATATAACTAGTATAATATTAATTAAATAGGACAGATAGATTTAAAATTATAAGCAGGCAAAGCGACACATAAACAATATGCAATAGCCACATCTAAGTACACCGCAGACAAGTTCCCAGATGATTAATGATAAACGGATGCTCGCTTCATCTACTAAGCCCAACCGCTACATAGTTCAATATAAATAGGAGTATAGTATAACCAACACCAACGCCAAAATAATCAAGTCAAGCCTCTAAGTGATATAAACAACGCAAATCGTAAAGACGTCAACCCCGAGCATGGCCGATCATCCAGTGCCTCCATTAAAATAAGGACCTGGTAATTAAAAAAAAAACACCCAGCACGATATTATACACATAATCATAATATTTGGTTATCACTAGTAGTGTGGAGGCCAGTTGTTTGAAACAAAAGACGCACTGTCCCATATTCGAGCCCATTTATTTTGTACGCACTTCCTAAATATCTACTGTCTCTTAGAACAACTAAACGGATATAAATATGAAGGAAATCGATTAGTCAAAAAAGTTGACGTTGACACACCAGATGAAAATGAACATCAAGAGAAGGGGATTTCAACCATCCACGAGTGCAATTAATCATTCAGGGCACCCCGTTTACAACCAATGATTCCTGGTAAAGCGAATGAAAGAAAGAAAAGGTTCTCAGATTACCTGCTACAATTAACATCCATTGACGATGACCATTTAGTTTTTGAGACCAACCAACATGAAATGCCTATATTAAATTTCATTTAAAAATATACTACAAACTTTGACCAACGTCATCAGAGCATCAAAGGAAATAAAGAACGACATAGAAAAGCTTAAAAATAGCGGGGCGGTTAGTCAGAACAGAGTCTCTCTACAGAATCGTAAAATCATTAGAGATGCCATCAGGAGCAACACCAAAAAATACTCATCACCTGCCGGGTTTGAAATTGAACAACACATCGCTGACCACGAGGGCTGGGTAATTGATCAAATAAACAATCAAATAGACAGTATTGGACATCTATCATTGAAGGTCGCAAATATCATAGAAGATCTCAATGCCATCCGTAGGAACAACAGGAAGAGTGAATGAGCCTGCCCACAAATACATCCCAAATAGAAAAAATCAGTTTCATTAAGCACCAGATGCCTTTATCAGTTATTCAATATCAAGAAAGTATGTATACCACAAATCTAATTTCACATTTATTTGCCGATGTACACCTGTTCAAAGGTATCCACCCTCTTATTTTTTTTGAATTATATACAGGATTTAATATTTGGGCAAGCCGATCCCCTTAAATAAAGAAAACGTTTACAATTAAAGTAGCCTAATTTACGCCATTTTAATATCCGAAGCCAGCACCTCACCCGTCACCGGACTTAAAATGTTTAGCAAAATAAATGTAATACACATCAAAGGAAAAGGTCGTTGGAGAATGAGATCGCCTAGAAATGAACATCGCAAATCAAACCAATCACAAATAGACCACGCATGCAAACTAAGCATGCCATTGACCACGTCCATTATAATGCAACACTTACGGACCCTAACAGTGCACAAAAGTAGCAAATACGAAAATAGGGATCTATCAGCGCACACGCCAAAGCACACATAAGTGCGCAATTTTAGAAAAGTTCGTTAGGGCAAGCAATCAAGTAATATATTGACATTTGTGACATTCCAACTGTCATTCGGGAAATCTTGATGCTATAATCAAATTGACAAAACACACGCATATTACTAACACCCCAAAAGAAAGATCCGATCCCACACCCCCCCCCCCCCCGGTCCAAAAAGAAAAAGAAAAAGAAAAAGAAGAGGGTTTTTTTAAAAGAAAAGGGCAAGAAAAAATTAAAGGGCCAAAAACAACAATAATTTAAGAAGGCAATCCATGCGGAAGGAAAGGATGCGCACCAAATTTAACATGCAACCCAATTGACATCGGGTTCGCTCAACTTCAATCACATCATCAGTACCCACATTCGTTGTTCGATTCTTCCAATGGGGATCTTGCCCTGTCAAGCTCTTCCTTAACTTGTCGCAGGAAACCATACATCGAGCAGCTACCTAAAAGCCAACATAACCGATGTTGAAGTAAGTAGATCTGTGACCAACTCCTCGATAATCTACAAAACTCTTCTATGCAACCCAACAAAATAGCATGAATCCACGGCCAGTGCCAAGTACCTCTCTTCACACAAGTGACACTTGGAAGTTTTTTTTTAAAAAAAAGGATATCATAACTCAACCGTCGTGTCATCAACGCAAGCGATGCAAACAAAAAGAAGCATAATCGAAGTTTACACTATGATGGCATCCCCAAAGAAAAAATAACTTGCAAGTATCGTTGGCGGATGGACCAATACCAAAAGGCCCCATAGATTGATTGAGTCCCCTTGGCGGGTAAAAAATGTACGACAATGTTAGGACAAATGTCGACAACTCCAAAAACAAATTTTAAACACGCTATACATATACGTGTTTTGCAATTAACGCAATAGACAAAGCAATACCTACTGGAGGAAGGCCGATTCAAATTCGTTCTTATTGCAAGTATCACAATTAAAAAATTTGTGTAAACACAAATGCGTCCATCCGCCAACAAAAGACGGCTGTAGAAGTCGAGGCCTGTAATATCAGTGACAATCTTAGTGAGTAAATGAGATACTTTCGATGTAAATCTTATTCTTTAGTAGCACGATGTGCAAGGACGCGGCACAGAACAGCCAGACGCGGCGCAGAACAGACAGGCGCTGTACAAATAAAAAGAACATACTTTAGGATAAGGTGCCATCTAGACCAAGCGTGGCATTGCGCCCAGCTGCGAAATATTTATATTACATAATCAATTAGCGAGTTATAGGAACGAGACAGCATCGTACCACATGGCATAATAAAACATAAGATGGAGATTAAACAATTCAAAAGCTACAATCATATAGAACTATACCTGCAATACAGTGTGTACGCACAGAGTGTCGACAGGAAAAATAGTATAATTGGTGAAAAACAGGACCCACCTAAGACTCAATATATAGACATAGACCACAAGACCATAATAGGCAATCGCGAAAATTATGTAACACAATTGTGAACACGACTCACAAAAAGGTCTGGCCACCACTCAACCAAGTAGGAGCGCGTGGAGCCAACACAAACCCAAATGTGCCCCAATTGAAGCAACTCGTAAGACCGCGGCTATAAAAGGAAACAGACAATGTTAAATTATTAAATCAATCAGGTTCCTCAGGCAATGTTACACGCCATCAAGCATCACATATTTACAAACCACGTCCATATAGCATACCTTGTTAAACCGCATTTTGCGCAACGTTTTTCTACAGTGCACAGAACAAGATTGAATTTTGCCTCAGCACATGCGCGGGGGTCATCAAGTATAAGATCCCCCCAAAAGCACATTCCAGTGATCTCCACCACCAACACATTCAACATTTGAGCAAGTTCGCTTTTCAACCGTGTCTTGTATATACAGGTTCCACATAACAACGGCACCAACCAAATTGGCCCGGAACAACAGCCGAGTAATGCACAACGTCAGACTGGCGGAGTGAGGCGTCACAGACAAGCCATCCTAAAAAAATTGAGCAATATACACAGATTATGGAATATAACACACCATAGATCAGATTACAACCAGCCTAGCGGACCACGATAGATCTAAACAAGTGCCACACTAAATTCTGGAGAAACTCGTATACAAGTTGCGCGGAGCCAACATAAATACATAGCCTTACCTTAACCGCAGAAAACACAAGAGCAACAAACAATGGAACAGAGTCTTTCTGGCCCTCACACAAAAATATCCTACAGTCATGTAAAACAATAGTCGTGCAAAAAGTTAATAGACGCGCGGCCAACAATCACCACAAAATCACGCAATAAGAAAAAGGCCATACCACATCGATTAATTTATAGACAGTTAAAAGGGGCAAAAAGGGAATATTAAATTGTCCAAAAGCCATATGTGCAATGCACACTGTAAAAGTCTCGCAGCTCAGCAAAACGACAAGATAGATGCATTTCCCACATGCAATTCCAATCGCAACCAATCCTTACACGTGGAACAAAATGGGATCCATTTACTACTGAGGATATTTACACCTCAGGTCATCCCAGCGCGCACAACAAAAAAAATAATATAAAAAGACGCTTGCAAAACAGTGACACTCACTCGCTTAAACCAACACCACCTAGGCATTGTTGTTACGCTCTTAATATAATAGCGCGCATTAGCAAATAGACTAGCGAGCTCCACCGCCATACCCTCGTCTCCGCTTCATGGCGCTTACGATGGCCTTACCATCTGGGCCGTCGTCCGCTTCATCTGTGGAAATCGAGGACTAGCAATTAACGCAATCTTGGCGCATATATACAGTAGGTCAAAACAGGAAAATCACATATCACCTACCACGCAGCCGCAACCGTCTTCGAAGGCCTGCCTCAGCAACTCACATAAAATCTTCAGAAAGATCAACAATAGCCTTTCTCATGGATACCAATCGATCAAGCAAGCTGCACTGGCCATCCGATTTATCTACGCAAATACAACTATAAAAAACCATGCATGCAAAACAGTATCGCATACAAAGAAACATATAAATCTAAGATCGCAAATAGTCATCCACTGTATCAATAGAAAAACTATACGGAAGCTCGCCCTCATCATCAACAACAGACGTCCCGTTTAGATCTCCCAAACCATCGAATATGCAGTGCTCCTCACCTGAAAAATCCTGATTAAATAAGTAAGCGCCAACTTAACAGAATAACACACGCACGCGCCGGAAAAAAAAAAAACTCACCCATCACCAACGAATGACACGCAATATCATCGGTGAGCATGCCCACTGATCCCTGCCTATCTTCTGCTCTCTCAACGCCAACGGCCAGCATTTTTCATGCTCCTCTCTGACATCGAGGGATGCCACATCACCGCCTCGAGGAAGCACCGCAATTATCACGTACTCATCTTGGTCAATGCCTTTCCGCGTGATGAATTTCTTATTAATCAAAAGCACATATTCCTCTTTACCCAGAAAATAATTTGCATCCCTTAAATACACATTGATACCCTGCACATTACATCCTAGGCACAAAAAGGATTTAGCCATTCGCAATGATCGAGCACAAGCGATAAACATAATCGTACACAACCTGAGCGTAATCATCCATACAGGAGGCAGCTGCCTTTCCCAAAAAAACTCTCTACAACTGCTCCAGAGGCAAATGCATCAATCTCGCCAGATGAATCAACTTTGCTCTGTAAATTGACGTAAAGTAAGAATTTTTACAAGCACCCAAACCAAACGAAGCCTTGAAAAGGTAACAATCATAACCTAGACGCCGCGACACGTAGTTCACGACAATGAGAACACTCAAATTTCCACCTAATCTCAGCCAGCGTTGGTGGACGATGGGCACTGATCACATGACACATAGAAGCACCGCTATGCCATATCAGTTATATTTGCACTCACCTTCACCATGTACTTAACATACTGCCATAAATTAATTAAATAGTTTAGCAAAAAAAATTAAGCATCCACGGGTGTAAAAAATAGGGGCGCATTATACACACGCTCATGCCGGAAATGACACTGCATAACAATACCTCTTTTGAGCCGATTATTTCACTAAGAGGAGTTGGCTGAAGGGTTTCAGCGGAATTAACTACATCAGGCTTTGTTATATAATCTCTTGTCTCAAAAAGTGCCCTTATCGCTGCTGTATTTTTTTGGCTCCTATAGGAATGGATATTACCACGAGGCACAAACTTACAATAACCTATAGACACAGTGTGCATTGGATGATCAATCTTACCATGTTCCCAACTTGATAGCTTGTGGTATATAAGAGTTCATAAAGCACCCGAAGTTGAAGTAGACCCCACCAATACACCTATAGTACAGTTAACACTATACAAGAAGGGTATATAGCTAGCAAATCGAAATATCAAAGGGTTTCCGCACGACCATACGATAATACGTGCTTACAATAAACCTAGTAAACTTAACAACCGGCATGTTTGGAGAGTCTACTATGAGTTTCTTTTTTAAAACGGCAGCTAGGTTGCTCCACAAAGTTAGCAAAAGTGGTTTCATTCTACATAATAACAAAAAAATTACCACAAACACAGTACGCCAGCAAGCCACAACCGCATACAAGAATGCATGTCAAAGCACGCACCCATAATCAATGACGCCAAGATCTTGCACTAAAATTGTGCGGCCCTTAGATAAGATAGACCGGGGAGGAGCCTTATCAATAAAAACAACAAGCAGATCTGCAACTCAGAATTGCTCCCCACACGCAAGCAAAACACATATATGCAGATAAAAATAAATGCTTAACAAAACAAAAAAAGTTAGGCTAAACCACACCACTATCGATCAATGATTTAGTTCCAATTAGGCCAGGCAGTGTAGCAAGCTCGATAAACGGCGCATAAGAGGATGCAACCACAATAACATCATTATTCACCCACAAAATGGCAGTTCGAGAATTGATTATCCATTGATAAGGATGATACGTTATTTTGTACTCCGCCTTCACCGCAACAACCCTTGCATTGGATATTATATAAGTGCTATTGAGAATAAGCATATTACCCAAGGCTTCTATGTTCTTCTGGTACAAAACGCCAACAACCTTCACTCCTTACAAACAGGCATCCGACCACAGTCGCAGCGCAACAACTTTAAAAATATAAAAAGGCAAAAATAATGCCTAGCACCCAACACGATACAAGCTGACCTTCTCATCAAGCAAGATGACTTTCTGATAGCTAGTAGGACTATTGACTCCCTAACGAGGCTGCATTTTTTCTCTGCTCAAACCTTCACACTCTATGTAGGCATGATCGGAGT
Organism: Buddleja alternifolia; assembly: GCA_019426215.1. Classification (NCBI taxonomy): domain Eukaryota; kingdom Viridiplantae; phylum Streptophyta; class Magnoliopsida; order Lamiales; family Scrophulariaceae; genus Buddleja; species Buddleja alternifolia. Next base: position 46,944,235 of record CM033390.1, on the reverse strand, counting down.
GACATCCGCAATATAACTCAAGTTATCCTGCATCAGCAACACACTTTCATAAAACCAAAATTAACATCACATATTAGACCACCCAAGCAATGAGAACACTTTCACAACAAAACTCTGATTAAATGAAAACCATATTTCACAACAAAACTCTCATTAAATGAAAACCATATTTCACAACAAAACTCTTATTAAATGAAAACCATATTTCACACACGACAACAACAAAGCGGCACCCAATAATAATGGATAGCACAGGCCATCCACAGAGAAGCAACCTCAATGAAAAAACACGACAACAAAGGGCAGCCAAATATAAACCCCACCCCGTCAACACCTAATAATAATACCCAAATCTGAACTATAGCCTCAAATTTTTTCAGCGTGTTCTCAAAATAGCAACCAAGAACACACGTACTAAAACACATATAAAGAATGTATCAATGTATACATCCACAAAATGATGGAAGTTCTTTTTCTCTCATACCACAACAGTCCATCGAATCCGACACAAGCGACGAGCGACCGTCTGGTAAGACGATAAGCAGGCAAGGACAACTAAAAAAAATCCAAGGCGGGCATCTACAATGAGAAGGGCTTGAACTAAATCAGCATGCATCACAACGCAAGCAGATCGATTGACAACAGCTCTGAGATGAACAACCTATACCGAACACGCACACCTCCCCAAACCTAAGAAGAGCCCAAACCAAAGCCAAATCACAAAGAAAATAAATGAGTGTCTTATAATTTTATTTAAATACGCAGATACCAATGACAAGAGCAAAGTAAATAGTTGCAGGCGATGGCACGGGCATGATCAGGGTAGGATGGAAAGTGATATCAAAAGTGCACGGATGCACAGATCATCTATCGTCAAACAGAATGCAAAGGTAACTAATGAATCCACGAATGCACACACTTCTGTGTACAGACCAGTTGTCAATTGAAGGGATCATTGTCCACTCATGTCTAAGTCAACCAGCGTCATTACACCCGAAAAAAAGAGCCTAGTCCAAATAAAAAGGTATTCAACCAAGATCCCAACCACCAAGCTTTAGTTAATTTTTTCACTAAATAAATTTTTTGTATGGCGCTGCTCTTAACGAAAACATCCTCATAGGAAAACAAACAACAGTGACTTTTCATTTACTTCCTGTTAGACACAAATATATGGTGGTACGGGAAAAAAACACCACATACATGAGTCGCAAAAAAAAAAAAATCTAGAACAAGCAAGACCGCAAAACGCACAAACGGGACGCTGTAAAAGGACACAATCCAGTATGAAGCCCGTGTTTCGCCTGTATTCTTGAAACCAACACACCCAGGCCAAAAGTTGCACTGCACTCACACAAGAAACAACAACAACTCACGAGAACCAAACACCAGAATAGGCGACCCTTTCCAACAAGCAAAAGTGTTAACCGAAACAAAATTAAATGGGCCTCCGCACACCCCTAGACTAAGACAAACAAACTGCGGACAAAATAACACATCCACAAACACGAACCCTATAACACCACAGCCATAGAAGACAAATCGAAAGGGGAATATACCTTATGTGAAGACATTGAAGCACGTAGGGGCTGAGACAAGAGTCAGATGAGAGAATAAACAAAGGTAATAGAAGGCAATCTTTGTATTCCGGTAGCACAACGACGGTATTTTTTTAATGGCGAGCGAAAGCACACAAAAGAGCGGGGCAATGTGCCTTATATAAGCACATTGAAGGGGCATGGCAGGAAGAGAGCACTAATAAGCGAGAGATGGCAGATAGGAAAATAGGCTGCAGGTACACGTTCTGGTAGGATACCACTTCAAATAAGAGCGCGTGTGCACACAGCCCAACCTACACATCAAGGGTTTAAATACAGAGTTAATTCACATAGCGCGTGATGGAAAAAACAGAATAACATAATGACACAACACAAGAGCGACGTCACAGCACATCACGCGAGCCTGACCAGCATTGCAGAGAATAGTGAAACTTGAGTGAGGCCATTGCAGATAAGTAACCCCTAACCCAGCAGCCCTAAAAAGCAATGCACTGCCACTAGCCATATCTAGTCAGCGTGCAAATCGCACCGCAAATCCCACACGCCTGTGAATAAGTTTTTAAATCCAAGACGAGGCACGCGGACACGCCCCACAAGGCATTCCAGGTGGGCAGTTAGCGAAGAGTGGGACGTGACAGATAAGCGCTTACATCTAAGAAGAAAATAAAAGGATGCTTGAAACCGGAGAATCCTGGAGTAGCGTGTGGAACACAACACCGCTCAAACTCAAAACGTTGTCATTTCAGAAAAGCACGTGCTACATCTAAAATGATAACAGCTATGTCGAGAACCCTAGTCAATGGCTATTGCACATGATCGCGTTTCCCACAAGCACATTTTGGATCGTAGTCCAGACGGACCCATGCATCCCAAACGACGCCGCTCCACTCGAACACAAATTAACAAAAAACTAAAAGGCCGACAAACATGGAAACAACCAATCCTCCCCCGACACATCATGATGACCACAAAACACTTTTCACAATAGCCATCCACGCTTATAATAATTAGCTAATACACAAACAAATAATATATTAAATTAATCTAATTAATTAATATAGTCCAACTTAATTAATTAATTGACTAATAATAATATATCATATTAATCCAATTAATTAATGTAGTCCAACTTAATTAATTAATTGATTAATATTATCTGCACTATAATTAATTCATCCAGTGATTAATTAATAACCCATCAAATCAATTTGACATCCAACCATCAAATTAACTCTCTGAAGATTTCAAACAAAATCCTATAAGCGTGACTCTTCTAGGTTCGTCTCAGATGACAAAGAGAGAAAACCAACGGATGTAGGTAACATCTAGCCAGCTCGGTGGCCTACATCGTAATCCATCTGAACTCAAAATAATTGGATTACTACAAACCTTCAAATTATAAATACCGTATGAATACAAACCTTTTATTCATGAATCTCAGTCAAGTGAAATCATGGTTATGTCAACCTCACTGTGAACTTGACTATATGCTTACGTCATGATAATACTGGGTCTTTTAGTTTCCTTTATGTCCTATAACAAGCAGCTTGATTGCTTTGGCCAAAGACTTTAGACCTTACTTACTTATGTCTGCATAGGATTCATACTTGTTCACTTACAAGAGAACAAATTCAATTTTGGTGATTAGTCAAGACTACTGTTTGCCCATCAAGTTGCAGTTCAAGGGACCCTAAATTTATGTAATCAGATCAAACTACTCTAATGATAAACTTGATGTAACAAACATATCTTCAACCTAACCCCTCAAGTATGAGGTCCAGACACACATATCATAATCAATCAGTTCTATCATTGACTGTCTACGAGTGATAACCCATCTGACAAACTTGATGCGAGTCATGTTCAAACCCATCAGTTCCACTGATGTGTCTGTAGCAGAAGCTTCCACTATCCCATGGTGTCAGATGGCCACTCTACATGTCAAAGCTTGTGATACACAAGTTCTCTCAAATCTTGTTATCCACTCAAGATTCTAACTTACGAACCAGTTTAATAGAGAAGTACTAATCACTTCTAGTGCTAGTCTCTCTATCCCATCAAGAGTGGAGGGTTTTAGCTTTGATATAAGGACTATATAAGTTATACACTACTTTACGAATGCCAATAATAATAGTAAAATAACTTGAAATGCCTTTCCATTAATGATTATGATTCAAATACAAGTCATTTGCCCTATATAATCTAATGTTCATGGCATCTCGAGGGCATCAATCTAACAGTGTTAAAGTGGGGCATATCGTACCAAACATAAACCAAGAGGGATGAATTAGAGGATTTTGACTCTACTTGAAACCCTTATCAACTGGAGCCGCTAGGGTCCGCTAGACACAAATGAGTTCATGGCTAAAGAATTAGACAAAGCTTATTCATATATTTGTATAATGGATCCAGAATTGCAATTGAAGAAAGTCTTTGGTGCTAAGGCGTTAGTAGACGGGTTGACCAAGACAGTTGCCGGTGAGAAATTGAGACTAGGCGGTTACTCAGTTGGACTCCAGTAATAAGGAGGCATGTCACACTAGAAGAGAGATGTTCGGGAGGAGGGGAGATTAGAGATTGCCGCTAAATTTGTGATCAGTCTCAAAGTGAGAGATTAATATAATTACATAGTTTCATAAAAACAATCAAAAATTAAAAGAGGAGCTAAGAGAGAAACCAATAGATAAAAGACCAGAGTGAGGCAGTTGCCCCAACGCCGCATAGTTGCCAGTGAGCATTGTTTTTTTATTAATGTGTTTTTGGCTAGATTCAGTTAAATTTCTTTTGTTTCAAGTGTTCAACTCTATACATAAGGGCTTATCATTGCAACATGTATCGCTCTTCAAAAACTAGAAAGATTTGAAATCAAGTGTGATTGCAGAAGTAGAAATTTGGGATGGGCCACGTTAAATTGTGTCGTCTTTAGACTACACTAATTCATTAAACCTGTTTATCTCCAGTAGTTTATCAGTCAATGTCAGTCTAATCCCTAACAATTTTAATATTATCATTTAACATCATATCAATAATATTTGATTCTTTGTCGTGAAATGAGAATAGTAGGTGTTGATATGATAACCTAACCAATCTCAAAATCTCATGTTCCATAGATTTTTTTGATAAAACACATTTGTTTGGCGATGTATCCAATTAAGGAAATGCTACAGTGATAATTCACTAAGAAAATCTCAATTATTCTTAAAAAATGTGTTTGATTGGGATTTTTGGAAAATAAAATGTTTTACTATTCATGATTAGACAATTCACCCAACAACTAAAAAATATTTATCTGTCGATGTGTCAACATGAGTGTCTAAATAATCACATATCTTGATGCAAAATGACGCAAGATGCAGAATGAGATAATATTTGATTGCGTTAATCGATCTGCGTTTAACTAACATATATCTAGATTTTCTTATAGAAAAAAATTCACTCATACCAATTTTTCACCCAAGAAGAAACTTTTCTTGTAATAATAAAAAAAAAAAACTCGTTACATCAAAAGTTAATAAATTACACTTTAACCAATTCAATTTTACCATTTCTTTATTTTTCTTCAATAAAAAATTCTCAGTTTTTCAAGGTAAAAAATTCTATGAAAAAACGGAGATCCAACTAATTGAGCCTAAATTCCAAACTAAGGGTGTAAATGAGCCAATCTTGAGCCAAGCCTGGTGATTTGTCCAAGCTCGAGCTTGAGATCAAGCTTGTCGAGCTTGGTTTTGCGAGCTCGAGCTCGTGAGCCGAGCCCAGGCCCATGAGCCTAGGCTTAATTTTGTTTATATTTTGAATTTTTTTGTTATTTTTATTAATATAATTAATAATATAAAATATAATATTTTAAAATATAATATATTATTAATATAATTAATAATATAAAAATATAAATATTAAAACTACAAAAGCTCGTTAGAGCCGGCTTGCTAGCTTTGAACAGCGAAAATTGGGCTCGAGCTCGAGTCGAGTTCGTTTTGAGCCAACTCGCGAGGCTCAAGTTACCCCGTTATTCCGAACATACATGGTATTATAAAACATGATTTTAACCCGTGCCTCTGATTAGAAGAAATTGTACGGATTTTGTCTGTTCCTGTTATTGGGAGTAAAGAAAAAAATGAAGAAAGTTTACAAGGAAAGTGACAGTGTGCTGTATGACTGAATATGGGTAATACTATGATGTACTAGGAGTATTGCTCCCGCTGCATCCATCGCCACATATTCATGGGGTGGGGGTACTTTTCATCACCCACTATCCATAAACAAACCACCCCTAATACTTGAATGTGTAGCTATGGTGCAACGAGAGCAACACTCTCGGTGTACCATAGTATTTTGCATCGACTACATATCATTCCATAAATGAGATATGAGAATAGTAGTCTTTGATATGATGATCTAACCAATCTCAAAATCTCATGTTTCATAGATTGTTTTGACAAAAACGTATTTATTTGGCAATATATCCAAGGAAGTGCTACATCGAATACTCCCGAGAAAATTTCATATTTGGTCCTCAAGTTATATACCTAATTTGATTTTGATCTCTCAATTACACTGCTCATCAAATGTTGTCCGTAAACTACCATATTTTTATCAAATGTGGTTCCTCCGTCTGATTTTCCGTTGAATTGATAACGGTTGGAGTTAATTGAAATATCAAAAATTGCATTTTGCACCTGAAAAGCACAAAACTTGATAATTTTCACCCCAAAAAAGAATAACTAACAAATTTGAACCTTTTAGACAAGTTAATCCCAAACCACTTTTCAATTTCCACCGCAAATATTACATATATAGTTTTGGAAAAATTACAAATTTAGTCTCGTAACTGTAGGGGTGGCCAAATTAATTAGTCATGTACTTTGTAACATTTGCAATTTAAGGATGGTATCTTTTAAAAACTCATGAATTTAGTCTAAATTTGACGGGAAAAATTCAATTTAGCTGGAAAAGACCATGTGCCATGCACGTGACCCTCCCAATTTGGGAATTTATTTTTTTTGGTTAACTCGCCTATGTGGATGTCCAACTTGACAATTTTGGCAACTAGCCTACCCTACTAACAAGTGGAAAAATTAATTAAAAATAATAATAATTTTACTAAATAATTTTAATAAACTAAAAATTGAAGAAAGGAAATAATTTTAAACAAAGCAAAAAATAAAAATAAAAATAAAATAATAAACCCATCTTCTTCAACACAGTAGATTCGCCTTCCCCCGCTGCCAGCCTCCGAGACCTCCCCATTTTACCACCATGACTTTCCCTCTCATAACCAACCGCGATCAACCTCAATTCAGTTTTGAACCATAGATATATGTGTGTTTTCATCTATTGTGTGCATGTTTTCAATGCGTGTTTATGGCACTCTCGTCTCATATCTTTGGAGTTCGGAGCGACGGTGGAGGGAGGGCAAGACTGAGGAAGGGATTTGGTGGAGATGGGCGGGGTTGGCCGAGGTCGGGGTGGGGGGGTGGGTGTAGGACGGTGGAGGGTTGTGTAAGAAGAAAACTGTTTCTTTTTTTCTTTTTTTTATTGATTTTTTTCTATTTAATATAATTTTTTAATATATTACTGAATAATGTCAATTGATTCTAAATATATTTTGCTAATTTAATTTTGAAACTTTTTCCTACCAAATTTGTTCTAAGTAATTCAAATATTAAATTATTTTATTTTTGCTAATAAAAAAGTTTTATTTAAATGCAACAAATTTATTATAAAAAAAGTGAAATTTGTTAGTTATTCTTTTCTGGGGTGAAAATGATCAAAATTTGTGCTTTTGGGGTGGAAATGCAATTTCTGATATTTCAATTAATCCCAACCGTTATCAATTTAACGAAAAACTAGACGGATGGACCACATTTGATGAAAATGTGGTAGTTTAGGAACTACATTTGATGAGCGATGTAATTGAGGAGAATTTTAAATAAATAATACAAAATTAAGAAAATAATACAAGAAAAAATAGGCATCAGAAAATAGCACATTCCCGGCTCGGGCAGCGCGGAATCCGGCAGATTCCGTGCTGCTCGAGCGCGGAATGTAATATATATATATATTTTTAATATATCTGCCCATTCCGCACTGCCCAAGCGCGGAATGGGCATTTTTTTTATTTTTTTTTAAATTTAGCTCATTCCGCGCTCGGGCAGCGCGGAATGGCAGTAAATGCCTGACGGTGTCAGGCAGAGGCAAAGACTTTCTTTCTCCTCCTTTCTTTATTCTCCTTTCCTTCTCTTTCTTTCTTTCTCTCTCAGTTTTTTCATCACTTCCCTTCATCTTCTTCTTCATATTCTTCATCTTCTTCATTTTATTTTTCATCATCCTCAACAATACAAGGTAAATTTTATATATTATTGCTTTATAAAATGTGTAGAAGCCATTATATTTTCAAATTTTTGTGGAGAATTTTAGATAAATAATACAAAATTAAGAAAATAATACAAGAAAAAATAGGCATCAGAAAATAGCACATTCCGCGCTCGGCCAGCGCGGAATGTAATATATATATTTTTCTAATATATCTGTCCATTCCGCGCTACCCGAGCGCGGAATGGACATTATTTTAAAATTTAGCTCATTCCGCGCTCAGGCAGCACGGAATGGCAGTAAATGCCTGACGGTGTCAGGCAGAGGCAAAGACTTTCTTTCTCCTCCTTTCTTTCTCTTTCTTTCTTTCTCTCTCCGTTTTTTCATCACTTCCCTTCATCTTCTTCCCTCCATCTTCTTCATCTTATTTTTGATCATCCTCAACAATACAAGATAAATTTTATATATTATTGCTTTATAAAATGTGTAGAAGCCATTATATTTTCGAATTTTTGTGTAATTGATGAATTTAGGGTTAAAAAAATTGATTTTTTGAATTTTTTGTGTAATTTTCGAATTTGAGCTTTAGGTGTAATTTCGAATTTGTGTATGAATTTTATCAATTTAGTGTTTTAATTTGTGAAATTTTGTTGTGTAACTTTTCGAATTTGTTGTGTAATTTCGGATTTGGGCTTTAGGTGTAATTTCGAATTTGTTGTTGTTGAATTTTATCAATTTAGTGTTTTAATTTGTGGAATTTTGTTGTGTAATTTTTTGAATTTGTTGTGTAATTTCGGATTTGGGCTTTAGGTATAATTTCGAATTTTTGTTGAATTTTATCAATTTAGTGTTTTAATTTGTGGAATTTTGTTGTGTAATTTTCGAATTTGTTGTGTAATTTCGAATTTGGGTTTTAGGTGTAATTTCGAATTTTTGTTGAATTTTATCAATTTAGTGTTTTAATTTGTGGAATTTTGTTTTGTAATTTCGAATTTTTGTGAAATTGATCAATTTATGAATTAAATTTGTGGAATTTTGTAATGTAATTTTGAATTTATGGTTTAGGTGTAATTTCGAATTTTTGTGGAATTTATCAATTTAGGTTTAAATTTGTGGAATTTTGTAGTGTAATTTCGAATTTAGGGTGTAGGTGTAATTGAGAATTGTTGTTGAATTTACTAATTTAGGTTAAAATTTGTGGAATTTTGTAGTTTGATTTTGAATTGTTGGTATAATTTTGATATTTTAGCTCTAATTTCGAATCGTTGGTATAATTTTGATATAATTTGTTTATTTTTGATTTTTTAGCTCTAATTTTGATTATCGTGTTATTCTTGAATTGGTAGCTATAATCTTGAAATATAAGGTTTAATTTTGAATTTTTAAAATATAATGTCGAATTATTAGTTAAAATGTTAAAATATTAAAATTATACCTATAATATGAAAATTATACATAAAAATTGGAGTTTATACCTAAAATTTTGAATTTATAGTTAAATTTTTTTGATATTTTGTCACATAAGTTTATTTCTTTATGATGTATGTGTTTGAATTTAAGAAATATTAATTTGTATTATTCTAATTAGCTCAAGTATCGTTTTAATTGAAAATAATCTTTTATTTTATTTTAATGTAGGATGGCGGAGGAGTTTGTTGATCATATATATGGCCCGATAGACGGTAGGATGTTGACCGGGTAGTCAAATCATATGTCCGACCAGGTTGGTGAGTCCCCCGATTTCGTGTTCCGTGCTAGACGGGCGGACAATGCGTATTTTAAGAGTGTTTATGGAAGGACCCCATATAACCGAGTCTTGTTAAAATTGCAACACATGGGGTTATATCGGGTATATAAATTAGGGCCATGGACAAATGATATGGGTCTTGTAACGGCGCTAGTCGAGAGATGGCAACCGAAGACCAATATATTTCATTTCAGAACTAGAGAGGCTACAATTACTCTTCAGGATATTGCTATGATATTTGGTCTTCCAGTCGATGGTCGACCTCTAATAACTAATCGTGTGTTACAAAGTTATGATGAGTGTGCAGCCTATATTTTGGAACACTTAGGGTTTCCAATGACTAGGCAAGATTTTGAAAAAAAAGGGTTTCAACTGAAAATCGCGAAGATTGTCGCCCATGTGACCTCGGCTGCTGGCCAAATCACCCCCGAATCTGAAGAAATGCAAGTCGATCAGATAGCCTGCTGTTGGGCACCTTATGTTGCTTGGCGCGTTGTGTCCCAACAACACCGAAGATGTTGTTCCGGTACTATGGTTGTCGTTATTTGAAGATGTTAACGCAACAAACACCTATAGCTGGGGGAGTGGTGTGTTGGCGTGGTTATACCGAGGGCTAAGCAAAGCATGCAGTATAGGTCAGAAAAATATAGATGCTTGTGTGCCATTGTTACAGGTGAGGAGGATGATTATTTAAATATTGTTATGTTATTTTTTATGATAATTCGTGATTTTTAATTATGTGTATCTATTCATTAATAGATATGGGCGTGGTCTAGAATTTTGGTTGTCAGACCGAGTAACGTTCCTGAGCCAGTGGCAGGAATTGATGAGCATGGTATTACCCGAGCTCCTTATGGTGCACGGTAATTTACTGATATTTTCATGAATTTTAATTAATTAACAAAAATCAATTAGGAAAAACCTTATTTTTGTACATAATTGCGTGATTGATGTTTAAAGGTGGTATCGTCCTGTTACAAATGACATTGTTGTCGCTCACAGTGTCCGGACAATTAGAGATGGACTTGATCAGATGGCCGAAGGACATGTGAGTAAAAAAATTATCATAACGTTTTTATATTATGATATTATATCTCTATTATATCCTTCTGTATTAAAATTTTTTTAATACCTTTTTCATGTTTCAGTTTATTTGGACTCCATACAATTTCAATGATGAAGACATCGGCGAGTTGCCACCTGAATGCTTGGACATTGTTGTGTGGAAAGCATCAGTTCCGATGATATTCTTCGACGTCGTGGAGCATCATCGTCCTGAGCATGTTTTGCGGCAGTTTGGATTCCGACAAAATATTCCACATCATGTTGCACCTGAGCAAAGAAGGGACCGTAAGGGGAGGAATATAAATTGGGCAAACGAAAATGATACCAATATTGCAATGTGGAATGATCGGGGCAATAGAACTGTGACTGGACAACCTAGTCAGGGTAGAAACGACACAGAGCTGGGATACAACCAGTGGTATGATAGAATCACTCAGTGTTATATTTCACCCACCTTGACTAGGAGAACAGTGGGACATCAAACAGGGTCGGCCCCTCTATTGCAGAATGTGGTTAGTAAATATACTTATTGTTGTAATATAGTTATTTTTTCTATGATTTTTTGCTTAACTCTTTTGTTTTATCTTTTCAGTATAATCGCATTCAAGGCCTGCAAATGACTATTGAAAAAGCCCCTCAAAGTAGCCATGGAGTTAGGAGGGTACTTGAACAGGTGCGATCGTGTCTCACCGGCCTCGTAAATCTGGTCACATGTGGACATCATGGCGATGTAGCATCTGGTTCTCACAGTCATAGACGTGGAGGAGAAACCATGCTTCCACAGAGGAGAAGCCGGAGTGCATTGGAAGACTTCGAAGGTATAGAAGATGATGATGATGAAGATGGACCATCCTCAGCCCCGACTTCAGCACCTGAGTACCGAGTCGGACCATCCTCAGCCCCGACTTCAGCACCTGAGTACCGAGCCGGACCATCCTCAGCCCCGACTTCAGCACCTGAGTACCGAGCTGGACCATCATGGTTTCCACCTGAGTACCGAAGTGGGCGTTCACATTTCGGGTTTCCACCTGAGTACCGAGTCGGGCCTTTCTCCTATTCCGGGTTTCCACCTGAGTACCGAGGCGGGCCTTCCTCCTATTCCCGGTTTCCACCTGAGTACCGAGGCGGGCCTTTCTCCTATTTCGGGTTTCCACCTGAGTATCAAGGCGGGCCTTCCTTCTATTCCGGGTTTCCATCTGAGTACCAAGGCAGGCTTTTCTCCTATTCCGGGTTTCCACCTGAGTACCGAGGCGGGTCTTCCTTCTATTCCGGGTTTAATGATCCATCACTGGAGCGTTCGTTCGTTGACTCCATCTTTAATGATCCCCCTCCCCAAACTTTGAATCAACCTTCACCAGTGGAACATCAACGGAATATATCGCCTGTTCTGTTCCCTTTGGATATGAACAACCAAATGAGTGAAGAAGTTACAGTAAGGCCAAGACGGTCTACTAGGATGGGGCACCCTCGACAGTGTGGCACAGGGGGGCATCTGGGCACAAGGCCACATGGGTAGTTTAGTTTCTCGATTTGTATTATAGTCGAAAATAGTTTAGTTTATGTTGAAGTCATTATTTATTAAAAAAAAAAAACTGTTATTTTGGTTTGTATATGTATTTGCGATGTCGTATTTGTGTATATGTTTTACAACCATAAAGCTTAAATCTACAATTTTTACGTTCAAGTCGAAACCCGAAAACTCACGAAAAAGGGAGAAAAATGAGACGGAAACAAAGAAATAGTCATTATTTGTTTAAAATAAACTATTTTTTTTTGCCATGTCGTATTTGTTGACTCGGGCATCGAAACAACCCAATTCTTGTTGTATTATGAATTTTATATGACAATCTACAAGTTTTATGTTCGATCGGAATCCCGAAAATGCACGAAAAAGGGAGAAAAATGAGTCGGGAACAAAGAAAAAGTCCTTATTTATTAAAAAAAACTGCTATTTTTTTTTTGCCTTATCATATTTCTTCACTCGGGCATCAAAACAACCCAATTCTTGTTCTATTATGAAGTTTATGCTCAAATCTACATTTTTTATGTTCAAGTCGAAACCCGAAAACGCACGAAAATTGGAGAAAAATGAGACGGAAACAAATAAAAAGTCATTATTTATTAAAAAAAATTGCTATTTTTTTTTTGCCATATCATACTTCTTCACTCGGGCATCGAAACGACTCAATTCTTACTGTATTACAAAGTTTATGCTCAAATCTACATTTTTTATGTTCAAGTCGAAACCCGAAGACACACGAAAATTGGAGAAAAATGAGACGGAAACAAATAAAAAGTCACTACTTATTAAAAAAACTGCTATTTTTATTTTTTTTTGCCTTATCATATTTTTTCACTCGGGCATCGAAACGACCCAATTCTTGTTGTATTAAGAAGTTTATGTTCAAATCTACATTTTTTATGTTCAAGTCGAAACCCGAAAACGCACGAAAATTGGAGAAAAATGAGACGGAAACAACAAAAACTACTAGTTTTTTAAACAGGCGGGGCTGCTTTGAAACATCATATTTCTTCACTCAGGCATCGCAATGACCCAAATCTTGCAGCCCCACAAAGTTCACAATACCACCTGCAATTTCTATGTTCAAGTTGTACCCAAAAAATGCACAGAAACAGGCCAAATACGAGCCACAAAATCAACAAAAAAAATAATTTTTTAATGAAACTTGAGTCTAATTGTCAATACCACGCTACAAATAATCTGAGTCTAACTCGGGCCAGTCCATCTCATTGGGAATTCGAGTACTCCACTGTCAACCTACAGTAAGTGACTTCCTCAGATCAGGGTCATGGACCAACTCAAAATTGGGGGTGCCCCACTAATGTGATTCAGGAAACGGATAGAATCTCCCTTGATATGTTTTCAAATATTCATGGACATGGTAATATTTTTCAACATACGAGGACGACCTAATCTGTAATTTCTCACATAATTTTATTGCATGTGAGCACGGAATTCGATGAAGAGTCCATTTTCCACAAGAGCAATATTTACCTTTGATGTCGACCGTGTAAGTATGATTACCGGACCCCATATGTCGAGGAGTTTTAACTTGACCCGTGTAATCCAACCAAGAAAAAACTGTTGTTGTGTGGTTCGAGGATTTTCTTGCCCACTCATTGTACATTTTATATGCATATGTCGTTAGGGGCTGTTCCCTCATTGCCAAAGTCATTCGCACTCGATCAGCAAAATATTCCACAATGCGATGAAATTTGCACTCAACAATTGCTGTGGATGGAAGATGTCGAGTAACTTTCAACACATTGTTTAAGCTTTCTCCCATATTCGTCATCATAATGCCTTCCTGCATCCCTCCATCATATGCCAATCTCCATTTTTCTTGTGGGATACCTTTCAAATAATTCAACGCAACCGGATCCTTATTACCAATAAGTTCCATTGCGTGGTCAAACTTTCGGACATTATGTGCCATACCTGCTACATAACAAAGTTCCTTCAAAGCTTTACTTTTGAATTGAGAATTAAAGTTTGAACTCACATGTCGTAGGCAATATCTATGAGCTCCCAGGGGAGGGGTAAACGCGGACATATATCGAGTAGCATTTAATAAGCCTTTATGACGATCAGAAATAAGGCAAACACCTTCATCAGACATCGAAAAATGTTTGCAGATCAATTGCAAAAACCATAAACAAGACTAGTTGGACTCATTATCAAAGATGGCGAATGCTAGAGGTAATATATTCTGATTTCCATCAAAAGTTGATGCGGCCAACAACTTAGCCTTGTGTCGTGCGTACAAATGAGTCTCGTCAACACATATGACTCTTCGACAATATCGGAATCCATCTATACATGGCTTGAACGCCCAAAACAAATATTTCAGCATTTTTGGGTTTTGATCCTCGTATTTGTGCCGCCATTCAACAACCGTACCCGGATTCCACTTCTGGATAGCTCCCAAAAGTTTAGGCAACCATGTAACTGAATCCTCCCACGTGCCGTATACAATCTCATTTGCACATCGCAAACTGTACCAAGCCTTCCCATACGAAATATCGAATTGCCATTCTTTTGACACCATTAGTCTAATTAGACCGACCTTATATGACGGATCCTTCCTCACTTCTGGTAGAAGTTCATTTGCGATCATGTTTATGTCCAAGTTAAAGTGGTTATTGGAACAATTTTCAGCAAAACATGTGTGTGACCCTTCATACCTTGTAATTTTCCAGAAATTAGTATTATTCAACAAACTTCCACGCAGTCTAAAAGGGCATCCATGTTTGCATTTTATGGCATAGACTGTCGGATTACTAATTGTCACCTTAAACTCGCGCCGTGCATGCTGCACGTGGTAGTTTTTCACCGCTGCTTGCAAGCTGGGTTTGTTGTCAAAAACTTGGCCCTTGTGAAGATTACCTTTCGCATGATCATAAATTATTCTCCGGGTCAAACCTGCACCTTGTCGATGTAGTGAATCACCTTCTACTTCTGGGTATGTGGCGGAGTAAAATGGGAGCACTTCATGAGGTATTTCTTCAGCTCTTGTTGGAGAGACATCTTCATTCATTGGTACATTACTCTCATCATCTTCATCATCATCTCTCATTGCATTATTGACGTGTTCTTCCATCTCGTCGTCTGTATGAATACGGAGTGAACAGTCAGAATCATCACTGTCATCGTCATTCCGAATATCATCATTCTCAATGTTTGCAAAATCACTAGAGCCAAAATTGGGATGCTCAAATTCATGACGACTTTGTGTAGACGGACCTGCAAATAAGGATAAATATGATGACAACATGTAAAAATAAGAATAACAAGTCACGAGTCAAAGGAATACAACCATTATGAAACTTATTAGAAGATTCATAATTACCTGCTTGCATATCAAAATTCCTCGAATGGGGATTTACCAAAGGGAATTTTTGTGTAGACGGACCTGCAATTAAATATAAATATAATCACAATATGTAAAGATAAGAATAACAAGTCACGAATCAAAGAAATACAACCATTATGAAACTTATTAGAAGATTCATAATTACCTACTTGCATGTCAAAATTCCTCGAATGAGGATTTACCAAATGAGAATTTTGTACAGTTTCAAAATGCCCAAACAAATGACCCGTTGTAGAAGCACCTAAAAATGCAAATCACAAAAAGTTAAATTGTTTTACATTCTGCAAAGAAAAGAAAAATAATTTATACAAATATGAAATTTGGTAGTAAATATGATGACACAATGTAAATATAAGAATAAACTATCTTGATGCAAATCGTGAATTGTAGAACTCCTCCACACCACTTGAAAAAAAATCCTGAAACTCACGATTTTCCCACACATGTGATTGTGACTGCGTATTTAAATCTGGTACTGTGGGCTGTGTAGAATACGACATGAATTGGGGTGGCTGTAACGACGTCACTTGATGTTGAATTGGTTCTTTCTCAATATAAAGCTCGACGAATTCATCAACAATGTTACGATCCAAGAAAAACGCTAAAGTATGATCGTCTTTGATCTCCATTGTCCTCTCCCTCGTCACATTTCTCTTTTCAAATTCAAAATTTAAAATTACTTTTAAAGAAAAATGATTCAAATCAGTTCTTGTTTTCGCATATAACTTCTCCAGCAATTTGGCATATGTGATCGTACAATGTATTTTCATGTTAGTGCTTGGACGAGTGCTATATCTCACTGAATTTGAGTTTTCAATAATTTGACCATCCGTGTATACTAAAACATTAACTGTGTTCGCCCTCGGCATTTTCTATATAATATCAAAATTCAAACCATAAATTAACACTAAATTCAAAATTATACGTACAATCTATAGTTCAAAAAATGAAATTATACTTTTATATTACTAATTAAACCTAAAAGTTATAACTACTCATTCGAAATTATACATTATATGTAAACCTAAAACATTTGAAATTATACTTCAAACTTATATGGAAACATAAATTGTATTCAACATGGTATAACAAACTAACAATTATATCAATGTTCCAACCATAAATGCTAAATTCCATATTATACATACAAAATATCACACAAAATTCAAAATTATACATACAAATTATACCTAAATATCCAAAATTACATACATACAAATTATACTTAATCCGAAATTATACCTAAAATTTATATCAAAGTTCAAACCAAAACATACCTAAACACTAACTAAAGATTCAAATTAGACGTACAAATTATACCTAAACATCCAAAATTATATCTAAAAATTAAATTAAATTCAAAATTATAATACAAATTACACCTAAATATTTGAAATTATACATATAAATTCGAAATTATAACCTAAAAATCGAATTAATTTAAACTCAAATTTCATTCAAATTAACATAAATTCTACAATATAATTTATAAACGAATTTAGCTAAATACAAAGTATATGAAAGTAAAAGATTACCTTAAATTCTTAAATTTGGAGAGGATTTTCGGAGGTAGGATTTATTTGGAAAGTAGGAAGAAACGTGCAGAGAAGAAATTGCAGGAAGAAAGAATTCGGGAGAAGAAGAAAAAAGGAAGAAAGAAATCGAGGGAGGTAATATATTTTGCCCATTCCTTGCTCGGGCTGCGCGGAATGGGCCAGATATATATATATATATATATATATATATATATATATATATATATTACATTTCGCGCTCGGGCAGCGCGAAATTTGACCGATTCCGCGCTGGCCGAGCGCGGAATGTGCTATTTTCTGATGCCTATTTTTTTTTGTATTATTTTCTTAATTTTGATTTAATTTTGTATTATTTATTTAAAATTCTGTATAACTGAGGCACCAAAAATAAAATTTTCCCATTATTCCCTAAGAAAATCTCAAATTTTCCTAAAAAATAAGTTTTATTGACATTCCTCTCAAAATTTATGTGGAGAATTAAATTCTTTTACTATTCATGATTAAACAACACTACAAAAAATAAGATAGTTATGACAAAATGTCAAGTGACAACGTCAAAGTTGTCATTAATTGTAAATTTTTAGTCACAATTTTTTTTGTTTTATCACAAGAATAAGTTTTAAATACTTAATAGCGACAAAATTTGTTTAAAGGTTATCGCTCTTGATAATTAGTCATGACAAGAAAATTATTGTCACTATTGACAATTAGTAACAACTTCGCAACAACAGTTATAGTTGTTACTCTATTTCTATTATCACTATACATGTGTCACTAATTATCAATAGTTACAACTTTAAAATAACTCTTGTCACTAAAAATCTTTATTGTAATAAAACGAAAATTATTATCACTTATTATATATATAGTGATAATTTTAATATTAACACTTCAAATTTGTTATTAATATATATTACTTTTTGTTGTAGTACAGTTCACTCAACAAATAAAAGATATTTATCCTATCTCAATATGGTGTCAAAATAGTCACTTATCTTAATGCAAAATGACCCAAATGCAGAATAAGATCATATTTGGTTGTGTTAACAGATATGAGTTTAACTTAGATATATCTAAATTTTTTTATAAGCTAAAACTCACTCATATCAATTTCTCACATAAGAAAAAACTTTTCTTGAAAGAAAAACACATCAAATCAAAAGTTATCATTACAGTAATTAAACCGATTCAAACTCTTTCTTAATACCGTTTCTTTACCTTTTTTTTTTAATAAAAAAATTCTATGAAAAAACAGAGTATCCAACCAATAGAGCCTAAATTCCGAACATACGTAGTATAATTATAAACACATGGTTTTTGGCCCGTACCTATCACGATTAAAAACATTCTTACTTTTTCATGGTAAAAAATTCTGTGAAAAAACAGAGTATCCAACCAATAGAGCCTAAATTCCGAACATACGGAGTATAATTATAAACACATGGTTTTTGGCCCGTACCTGTCACTCACTAGAAGAAATTATACGGATTTTGTCTGTTCCTGTTATTGGGAGTAATGAATGAAATGAAGAAAGTTTACAAAGTGATAGTGTGTTGTAAGACTCTATCGGAATGCATATCATTGCATAAATAACAAATATATATAGGGTCAAGATCTAATATATACCCTCTCTTAGATAAGATATAAGACTTAATATATACCATTGGATCAATTAAATACAACAGTCCAAATCATAAACAGAAACAGGCTGGAGAAATTGAAAATTAATGAATTAGGGGTATAATAGACAAACTAGCAAAATTATACATCATCCACCTCCCAAAAATAACGCACAGGATCTCCCCCAAAATCTTTCCCAAATTGTTACCCACGATCTCCATTCCAATCTCTCAATCTCAAGCCACGATTCATGCAATCAATATATATAATCATATCATCCTCATATTTCGTTCGATTCACCCAGAAAGCAGAAATCCCAATTACAGAGATTATCGGTGCAAGTTTCACTCAAAAAAGCCCGACGATTATCGGCAGAAGAAAGCCCTAAATTACAGAAAACAAGAAATTGCTTCGTCAATGTTGTGTTTTTGTTTAATTGGCTTGCATATTTGTGTAATATATACTATATAATTTTAAATTAGATCATTCTAACTGTATGATTTATAAACTCACGCTGTATAATGGCTTAGTCCGTAATGTATAATGGTTTATTGGACACTGTATAATATTTGATTTATACACGCAATGTATATTTTGATGTATAATGTGTTATAACATACTGTATAATGGTTTGTATTGTAGTGTATAATAATGAATCTAATGTATAATTTGTTATACCATTCTATATAGTTGTGTATAAAATTCACAGTGCATAATGGTTTGTATTGTAGTGTATAATAATGAATCTAATCTATAATCTGTTATACCATTCTATATAGTTGTGTATAAAATTCACAGTGTATAATGGTTTGTATTGTAGTGTATAATAATGAATCTAATCTATAATCTGTTATACCATTCTATATAGTTGTGTATCAAATTCACAGTGTATAATGGTTTGTATTGTAGTGTATAATGGTTTATAAGATATTTTATAATGTGTTATAAACTACTGTATGATGGTTTAAAATCACTAATTGTGATGTTTTCTTCCCCTTATTCATTTCTTCTATTCTCTGTCTTTATATATCATAAACCGATATGATCATGGAACTGACGATGCGATGAGATTGACAATACTAATTGACACGATCGTCGCGAACAAACTGATTTGAAACCGAATTGATGCGCGATGAATATATCGATCCCAATTTTTTTGAAAGACGGGATTATGGACAGATTGCGCACTGAATTTTACTAGAAACAACCGATTAGATACTGAATTGAATGGGCAAATTAAATATATCGAATCAAATTTGCTGAAAAAAGTGACTATGGAAAGATTACGCGGTGAATTTTACTGGAAATTGCCGATTTGATGATGAAATGAATGGGCAAAAAACATATATCGAATCAATTTTGCTGAGAGACGTGAGTATGGAAAGATTAAATGGAATCGGTTATGGCGCGTAAAAAGGGGGATTTGATTTGATCCTGTATATTAACTGCATGTGTTATAGCTTAATGACTATAATGCCCTTTACATAATTAAAACAAATTATTAAAACTGAAAAAGGTATTAAATTTAGACCTTAGGATCAACTTGAATCAATGCTGTAAAATGGGTCTTAGATCTTACCTAATGGATTGGGATGTATTTGATCCATATCCTATATATATATATATATATATATATATATATCTTCATTTATACAAGGGTAAAATGCATTTTTGACCCCCAATCTATGTCAGTCGGAGCACTTTGGTACTTAATCTATTAATTTTTACATTCGAGTATCCAATCTTTGTAAATTGTGTCAAATAAGTCCGTCGGAGGAATAATTTGACTTAGATTGTGCACTCGACTACCTATACTGATGCAGGGTAAAATTGTAAATATGTGAAAATATCACATGATTCCCACATGGGGAAGGAATTTGACCCAACACACGACAGACTAGGCACCCGATTGATTTAGGTTTAGACTGCACTCGCTATAGGCAAGCTACCTACGTACCTACTTTGATGGGATCAAGTCTTTGCGTAGTTCAACGGTAGAATTCCTCTCTAAAGATGCATGTGGATCCCTCTAGTAATCTTTTTTGGAGAGAGTAGATAATGAATTATGTTTACTCTCACAGAGTATTTAGAGGGTTGGATATGGGCTCAGGGCTAAAACCTTATTACTAGCCCATCAGAACATATGCTAAACTAATAATACGCATTTCACACTTATTAGCCCAATTATTCTTATAACCTCTTTGTGGGCTTATTTTGTAATGGGTTGCTAGCCATGTGGGCCCACCCTTATAATTATATTCGATTTTACCCGCAAGAGAAAACCCGGCCCAAACCAGAGACAACTTAATTACCATTGTGCCCCTAGACATATTTAGCGCACATCATAATGCCCCCCACTCCCGGATGTACTGTAAGGATATCCGGAAGTAGAAGTAATTTTATCCGGTCACACAGCTCAATCCCAAGCAGTTTGGGGTTTGGGGCTTTAAAAGCTACCCACCCACTTTTACTTAAGTAAAAGTGAAATAATGACTTTCACACTTGTCCTCATTCACCTCCTCACTTTTTAAAAATTCACCTTTGCAAAATTTCTCTCTAGGAGATACTCTCTTATCCAACTCTAGGAAAAACCCACCAAGAACAAGGTAATCTTTTTCCACCATTGCTCTTGATGTCCATAGTTTAATGGTTGTTTCCTCTTTATTGTAGTAGTAAACATGTTTTTGACGATTCTCAATGTGGGTATAATTATTTTTTGTGTAGACCCACCAACTTGGGGGATATTTTATATCGAGATTTGTACCCCGCTAGGTAAATGAACATCCACACGTGGGGGTTAAATAAAGGTGGGTGTTAGGCCCTATAAACTGGGGGGGTCTCCACAGGATGTGGCCTCACAGCTGGCGGTGGCTCGCAGTTCGAGGCCGTGTGCCCCAAGGCAGTATGCCCCGAGACCGTGTGCCTCGAGGCAGTGGGTGACTTGTGGCTTTTGTATATGCCTTATGTACATATCCATGTACTTTATCTCATGGTCGTTTTTATGATTTTTCTTTTTTAGGGGTAGAAAGCTCCTCATCGTCTTCAAGTGAGAAGTACTCCAAACGAAATGACTTTGTGAGTTTGGGGAATGATTATGAGGAGTTGGAGGAGTGAAACTTGTTGTGATTCGGTCTAGTGGATAAAATTTTTGATTCAAATCACACCGAGAATCGAATCTTGGGATTTTCATGATATTTATAATAATGCAATAAGAACATATTATGTAAGAGAGTAATCGAATTACCTCTTGACGACAAAAATTCGATTAGTCAGCAGCAGTCCCAGACTCCTGCCTATAGATAATCAAGCAGAAGAAATTTCTCTGAGAAAGCTCTGATCTCCTCCCGACAACAATGGCAGCGGCGGCTAGTTGGAGAAAGAAGGAGGGAATTTTGTCTTTCCTATTGCTCTAGGCTTCTTTGTCTCAAAGTCAGATTCTAAATAATGACTTGTGTGTAAAATTCTGACACTAACTAACTACTTATATCAAATAAGAAGAACCCCTAGGTTTACTAAGAAGGGGGGGAGGGGGGCGCTAGGCCTCCTAGGGATGGGCTTCTGGCCTTTGTTCCATCTTAGCCCATGTGTAATTAATTAACTCCAAGCCTAATCCAATTAACAATTAATTAAATACTTTAATCCAATTAAAATTAATCTGGTTAATTTAATTCAACTTATAAATTAATTTCCAATTAATTTAACTTATGAATTAATGTGATTTAATTAATTTATTTAATCCAACTAAATATTGTTAATTAAATCATGTCGTCCATTTTGTTAGTCAATCACATCTAATGTGCTTTTACCAAAATACCCTTATCATGGAAATATTCATTTTCTTCACATAGCGCGACTCTCTAGGCTCGATTCAATTGGCAGTGAGAGGATTCCAAAGGATAAGGTTGTCACCTAGCCAGCACCGTGGAACCAAAACGTAACCCAATTGAATACGAGATGAACATGTCATCACGAACCTTGATTATGATTACCATATGCGTATAAACTCTTCACCGACGTGACCCGATCAAGTAAGAGTCATGGTATGTCAAACTCATAAAACTTGATGTTGTACTCGGTAATCATAATAATATCAAATTACCAAACTACCCTAAATGACCATCACTAGTTAGTTTATTTTCTTTGGCCAAAGACTTTGTAATTGCTATTACTTATGATCGTATAGGTCAAATACTCGTTTACTATCGAGATGGTGAATCTCATATTGACAGTTATCTTACAATGTCAAATGCACCATGTGGATCGTAGTTCGAGGTCTACCCCACCTATCAGGTGA
Source organism: Buddleja alternifolia (assembly GCA_019426215.1). NCBI lineage: Eukaryota > Viridiplantae > Streptophyta > Magnoliopsida > Lamiales > Scrophulariaceae > Buddleja > Buddleja alternifolia. The sequence goes on along the minus strand of CM033390.1, from coordinate 46,921,211 downwards.
TACGGGTCTAACTACTCTGATAACATATCCAATACTACAAGCACATCGTAAACAACTCCTCAAGTCTAAATTTCACACATACTATCGTAATCTTAATCCTAATCATTGATTGTCAAAGAGTAAATACCCATGTGATCGGATTAATGCGAGTCGAGTTCAAATATGTTAATTCCATTAATCATATTCGTGACACCATCTCCCATTATCTAATCAGTGTTCGATTAACACTTCTTTGTCAAAGCAATTGTCATATAAGTTGAATTTTAATGACTAATTAAAATTCCTTAACTCGCGAACTCCCTTTTTAAGAGATAAGTATTTGACTCTTCCAGTGCCTCCTTTTAACCATAAGTGGTGGAAAGTCTATCTTCAAATCTCATGGACTTGTTTGTTCAATATATTCAAATACCATTAGATTTATATGAACAAAATCAAAACCTTTATTCTACAAATAAAAACAATAAATAGTTTGTACAAATAACTTATCAAAACCCTACTCAATCTAATTCCTCATAGGCATTGAGGGCATGCACCTAACAGAACGATGGTTCTCAATGCGAGAAATCTTTACGGCATCGCACTATGGATCTCACCACTTGTGATACCACCATCACTAATGACGATCCGAGGGGGCTTTTGAGCATGTTACGGCCGAGTTTGAGACCGCGAAGCCCATTATGGGTTATAGGATTAGGACCCCTCCCCGGGATCATGTGACACTTTACTTGGAGTATTTCCACTTGGCGTTTTCTATATCGTGTCACCCTTTGCTAGGGATGATCTTGAATAACTATAAGGTTTGCATCAGTCAGTTGACCCCCAATAGCTTTGTGTAATTTTGAGGGTTTCGTTCTTTAGTTCAGACCCTTAGAGCTAGGATGTGAGCCTCGATGCCTTTGAAGCCTTTTTTGATGCCCGAATGAGTTCAGACGGGCCTTTCGTGCAATTCTACCCATTGCATTCGTATAGGTTCCTGACGGGGAAGGATAGCTCCAAGGGCAATTGGAAAGCTAAGTTTTTTTACTTCCCTATAAGCAACTTGACTATAATTACTCCCACAAGGTGGTGCGAGAGCTTCCTTCTCATAATATTACCCCCGCTCAGCGACAACTAAAGGTTATCTTTCCGGGGACCAGTCTATTTGAGTCTTGCTATGATATTAGACAGACTTACACCGAAGGTATTCTATTTCATACTGTATTCATATTGACTTGAATGCCAACGTACATGCATCGTATGCGTAGCATTGCATTACTATCTTAACCGTTGAAAATATTTGTTTCATGTGCCAGGCGACGTGCAAAATCTAGCAAGAAGGGTCAGATAGCGCCTAGAAAGTCACCCGCTATTGGTGCTCCCGTCGCTGGGGTCACTCATGGTAACAGACGAGGGGTGCAACCCTCTGGATCTATATGTTCTATTCAGAAGGGCAAAGTCAAGGCCCATGAGGTGTTTGGTCCTTCTCTACCGGCAAAGCATCTTCGGCACTTGATTTTGATTCCATGATGGTTGGTTTCGGCGCCAGGGGTCTCATAGTGCACCTATTGGTACTTCTTCGCTAACCCCAAAGGGAAGTCAATTTCAGAGGATGGAGGCATTGAGAGTGTGCGAGGTCGGACCTCTAGAATACCTAAAGACCGAGCTCCTCCCCCAAAGCCCAGTCATGATGCTTCACCAATGAGTTATGGCACCCACCGCCATGGTAAGGGGTTATTTACCTTTGGTGTAAACTGTGACCCTTTGATTAAATCCTTTTTGGGACATGAGTGATTCGGTGACTCCTTGGACACTGATGAGGGTTGCTGTCACCGACCACGACTCTAGGCGCCTGTCCCTACTATCATCCGATCAGATTGATGAAGAGATTTCTACCGGCGCGGGTCGAGTGAGTTCATTTTAGTTTTCTTTCATTTCTTAACCATTCTTATGAATAGTCATTTTTATAGATGTTTGAACACTTCTATTTTTTCAGTGGGTTCAGCTATCTCATCATCTTAGCCTCAAGTGGAGCAACTTGAAGAAAAGGTGAAGAGTTGTTCTAAAAAGAATTAGACACTCCTCTCTAAATCCTTTAGAGCTGAGGAAGCAGCCAAGAAATGGGAGTCGAAGTACAACAAGGCCGTTGAGAGAGTTGAAGTGGAGACATCTTGTGGTCAAGGCTTTCTCAGGTCAGATGCCGGGAAGAAGGCCTTGCGGGATATCAAAGAGTCGGCGGTGGATGATTTTAAGGCGAGTATCGAATTTCTTGATGAATGCAACAAAAATGCTTATGACATAGCCCTAGGTTTTATGGGAAAGACGGTTCACGAATTCTGTTGAGTTCTTAGGGAGAGTGGTCGCTATCCTGAGGATGATTTTAGGTGGATATTTGATACGGGCCCTGACGACAGTGATGAGGAGGTCGTGCCAGACGTTGAGAGGCAGGGTGGTGACCCTTCTTGTGAGCGCTAGCTTGCTTACGTGCTTTATTTAGCCTATACACATAGTGCTATTTGTTTTCCGCAATGACTTGTTATTATCCTTAGCTTTTATGACTCTTTTAGTAATTTGTGCTTTGCAAGACTATTTTCGCTTGCATGATTATAAGCTTGTCGAACATTAGTAGCATTCTTATTTTTGTCTTAGGGTAAAGCACATTTGTGAACTATTCATTTGGCCTTCATAGGCCTCGAGTAAGTATTTTATCATTCTGACCCCGTGTCTTAGTGGGCGCTCTTCATACGCTCCGGTGGGGTGCCTATGGTGTCTTCACCCCTTTTCCTTGCCCCCCATTCCTTAATGTTTTTACTATGAGTAAAACTTTTAAGAGTAAGATTTGTATGGGATGGTTTTCAATATCTATTATCAATTTTCGTTAATCAATGACTAACTATGAGCTTGGCCTAGCCCCCCACTCCTATTTTTTACGTGGGTGGAGTGTTTGGTGGTAAAGTCTTTGCAGCCACACAATATTAAGGATTGAGTTTCCATATGTATTATTATTTACAGTGTGACGTTGATCATCATCTTCGTCTTATTTGTATAATCTCAGTCCAGAGCTCTTGTTGGAGGGGGGGACCTTCTATGGATCCTCAACCCCTCTCGATACCACTGGAAGGATTATAAGGTGGATAAGCCTCGTTCGAGTCTTTACTAGCTTGGAGAACTTCCGTTGTTCCACCTATATTAACCTCTTACAAGGTCTTGTGTTATTGAATGCAGCCTCGATTGGAAACTTTTATCTCCAAGGGGCTATGTTGATATGTTGTTCCCTTCTTTAAACACATACGTAAATAAAGATAAACGCTCTAATAGCATCTTATTACTCTAAGATAACAATTATAAATACTCAATACTCAAGGCAAAATAGTTCAAAGGGGTGCTATAAGCACTCATTCCCGTGTTTGGCTAGGGGCCAACTCGAACTAGATTAATTGCAATAGAAAGTAAAAATAAGAAATATACTAAGTTACCGAAGTTGCTATGCATAATACCTTTTTAGGTTGGATATATTCCAAGTACGTGGAACTTCCTTGCCATTAGCTGTCATCAACTTGTATTTACTATCTCACTTACTTGGTAGGGACCTTCCCACTTGGCCTCCAACTTTCCGACTGGACCCCTAGCTTGTTTCTTTCTGAGCACAAAGTCTCCCACCAGGAAGTCTCTGGGGCGCACACGGCGGTTGTAAGTCTGTGCCAATTTCTCCTTGTACTTCGCCATTCTTGTTGATGCACTCTCCTTACTTCCGCAATAAAGTCTAAGTGTTCTCTCAAATTTCGCTCGTTTTGGGCGAAATTGTATTGATCTACCCTCAAGCTTTTTTCTCCAATCTCCACGGGCATGATGGCCTTAGCTCCATACACTTGAAAGGGGTCTCCCCTAGTACTAGCTCTAGGTGTAGTGTGATAGGACCACAATGCTTCCGGGATTTCGTCAGCCCAATTTCCTTTCGCATCACCTAACTTTGTTTCCAAATGTTGCAGTATAGTGCAGTTGGTAACCTACGTTTATTCGTTAGTCTGAGGGTTGCTGATGGAAGTGAGGTACTGCTTTATGTTTAGTTCTTGGCACCATTCCCTTAACTTCGCACCTTGGAATTGAGTTCCACTATCATAGACAAAGGACTTGGGTATGCCAAAGCGTGTTATTATATTTTTCCATGGGAACTTCATCATCTCTTTCTCAGATATTTTGGCCAACAGTTCGGCCTCCACCCACTTGGTGAAATGGTCTACTGCAACCAACATGAACTTCCTTTGTTCGGTGGCCAACTGGAATGGCCCCACTATGTCTAGTCCCCATTGGTCGAAAGCGCATGCACTCTCCAGAGGTCGCAGGTCAGCGCCCGGGAGGTGACTAATGTTGGAATGCTCCTGGCAGCTCCTGTAATTTCGAACTAACTCATAGGTGTCTTTTAACATCGTTAGCCAAAAACATCTGTGTCTCAAAGTTTTAGCCGCTAGGGATTTGCCCCCAAGTAATTTCCGCAACACCCCTCTTGTATTTCGCGAAACACATAGTTAGCCCTTTCAGAGGTTCAACATTTCAGATAGGGCTGCGAAAAACCTCGCTTTTAGAGTTCACCGTCTATCATTACGAATCTTGCCGCCCTCATCCTAACTATCCTGGGGTCTTTGGGATGCTAGGTAGGCTCCCTATGACCAAGTAATCAATTATTTCATCTTTCCAATTGGGTTCCTCAGCTTTACTATACAACACCTCTAGCCCTCCTCTTTCCACCTCTGGCGTTATCTTTTTACTTTTATTGGATGCTATTGAGCTTGTCAACTTAGCCTTGGTTTACGACTTCACTTTCAGATCTAGGGATCTGTTTGAGGTCGAACTCTTCAAAGTGGTCTTGCACTTTATGAACCAGGGCTAGATATTGGGCCATATTTCCCCCCCTAGCTTCCTAGATACCCTTCACTTAGTTCACTACCAGTTGTGAATCACTATAGGCTATCAACTTCTTAACCCCTGCGGCGAGGGCCAGTTTGGCTTCCACCAGAAGCGCTTTATACTCAGCTTTATTATTTGAGGCGCCGAACTCAAACCTCAAAGCATACTCAAATTTATCCCGTTGAGGACTTTCGATTATAATTCCCACCCCACTTCCTGAGTGGGTGGAAGAACAGTTACGAACAATGTCCAGGCTGACAAGGAGCAACTAGACTTGTCTTCCATCATTTCGGTCACAAAGTTGGCCAAGACTTGTGCTTTGATGGTGGGACTTCTTTGGTATTCGATACCATGCTCACTATGCTCCACTGCCCATTTCACCATCCTTCTTGATATATCGAGACTTGCTAGTATTCTTTTCAAGGAGTGATTAGTAAGTACCACTATTGGGTGGATGAAAAATAGGGCTTTAGTTTCCTAGCCACCACTACCAAGGCAAGGGCCAATTTTTCAAGCAAGGGGTATCTTGGCTCGACTCCTTGGAGTAAGCGGCTAATATAGTAGATCGGTTTATGATCCCCGTTGTTGTCTCAAACAAGCACGACGCTAACAGCTTCATGGGCAACTGCTAGATACAAGAACAAGGTCTCTCCCTCGAGGGGCTTGGTGAGCAGTGTCGGGGAGACTAAGTATTCTTTTAGCTTCTCGAACGCCACTTGACATGACGTGTCCCACTCAAATCCCTTGGTCTTCCTTATTGCCTTGAAGAAAGGCAACCCTTTGTCGGTTGACCTTGAGATGAATCGATTGCTCTCCCCATCAACTCTTGTACCTTTTTCTTGGATCTAGGGGGTGTTAAATCTAGGATAGCTTTGATTTTTTCGGGTTTGCCTCTAACCCACCATGAAGCCTAAGAATTTTTCTCCATGTAACCCGAAAGTGCATTTAGCGGGATTGAGTTTCAAATTGTACCGCCTGACCACTTCGAAGAACTCTTATAAATCGTGTATATGGTCTACCCCCTTTCTACTTATGACTAACATGTCATCAATGTAGGCTTCCTTATTTCTACCCAATTGTGCTTCAAACATCTTGTTAACTAGTCTCTGATATGTAGCGCCCACATTTTTTAACCTAAAGGGCATCACGTTGTAACAAAATGTCCCCTGATCAGTGATGAAACTTGTTTTGTCTTAGTCCTCAGGTGCCAAGAAGATTTGATTATACCCTTGCCTTGCATCTAGGAAAGTTAATAGTTCACATCCTGTGGTGGAATCTATAAGGTCATCAATACGAGGGAGATGGTAGGAGTCTTTTGGACACACTTTATTTAGATCCGTGAAATCTATGCACATCCTTCTCTTGTCATTTGGCTTTGTTACCAAAACCACGTTGGCTAGCCACTCGGGGTAGTGCACAATCCTTATATATTTCGCAGCCAACAATTTTTCAATCTCTTCCTTGGTGGCTATGCTTCTTTCTCTTCTCATAGTTCTCTTGCATTGTTTCACGGGATGAGCGTCTGAGTAGACATTCAAATGATGGGTCATGAACTAAAGGTCAATCCCCTCCATATCTTCCATGCTCCATGAGAAAACGTCCAAATTATCTCGGAGAAAGCGTACTAGGTCTTTTTCCAGCGAAACTCCTAAGGTCGCTCCAACCTTTGTGGCTTCCTCGGAATTTCCTGGCACTAGCTCCACCATCTTTAAACCTTCAGCCGCCTCCCCTCGAGAGCCATCTTCCTCTCTCGTGATCTTAGCTAGCTTCTCCCCGAACATATCATATCAATTTCAATTAGTTCTCCTGCACCACTTGGCTTCGAGTTGCCCCGTTTCCTCTAGAGTCTCATATGGGCATTGGCACAGTACTCTCTTGCCAGTCATGCATCTCCTACAGCTTTTCCTATTCCTCTAGGAGTCGGAAACTTTATCTTCATGTGGAAGGTAGATATAATGGCTCAAAAAAGGTTTAGGGTCGACCTCCCCATTATGACATTATATGGGAAGGGGGCTTTGACGACTAGGAATTTTATCTTCTTAGCCGTCCGTGTAGGAAGTGTACCTAGATATAGGGGTAGGATCACTTCTCCAAGAGCTTCCACCACTTCGCCTGTGAAGCCGATCAATGGGTTGTTCACCATTCGGAGCTGGGCACTATCAGTCGACACCTGTGCAATGGTGTCATAAAAGATGATATCTGCAGAGCTTCCACTATCTAACAGAACTTTCTTGACCCAGGAGTTGGCGATCGTAGCCGTGATCATAAAAGCATCGTCTCCCGAGGGGATTCGGCTTTCCGAATCTCGTACCCTGAATTCAATGCTCTGTACCTCTGGCTTTACTTCAATACTTCACTCAATTAGGGAGGGTGTCCGTAAGCCACACTATGGCTATTGCAGCAGCTGTCGGACCTCACAGGTCCTCTATCAGAGCAAGGATCTTATCACCTGTGGTACATGCTTGAGACCTAGTCTGCATACTCAATGATTGGACCGCTATTCGCACAAACGGTGCCAAACTGATGCCAGGTAAAATTATATGTATGTGAAAGTATCATGTGATTGCCACGTGGGGAAGGAATTCGACTCAACACACGACAGACTAGGCAACAGATTGATTTAGGTTTAGACTACACTCTTTATAGGCAAGCTTCCTACGCACCCACTTTGATGAGATCAAATCTTTTCGTAGTTCAATAGTTGAATTGTTCTCTAAAGATGCCAGTGGATTCCTCTAGTAATCTTTTTTGGAGAGAGTAGATAATCAATTATGTTTACTCTCATATAATTATAGGGTTGGTGATAAGAGGCATTTTTACGTGTTTTTAAGCCCCTTTGCGTTTATGTCTTAGGTTCATTTATCGCTTGATGCTTGCCACATGTGCGTTTAATTCGTGCATTAAGTGATTTCAGGTCTTAAATGGATACAATCAAAGAACGGGATGAAAAATGACGTATAAAACAAGTTTAGGCCAAATTGCTACGCACCCCTATGCCCAAGCGCCTAAAAACCCATGCCCAGGCGCTGGACAAGATGGAAATAACGTCAACATTCTGCTTACCACGCCTAGGCGCCATCTTGCCCACGCCCGGGCGCCGTATCTACACCACTTTCCACGTTCGAGCGATATTTCCGTATGTTTAAAGGCCGAATTGGATGAAGTTCCCTTCTACAATGTTGTAGCACCATGTGTTAGCTTCAAATGAGGACTTGAATCATCCAAATCGGAGTTTTGTGGAGAAAGTTATGAATAAAATACGATTGCTGCGCAGGATACATTGCATTTAATTTCAGCATTCTGAATCCCGCGCCCAAGCGCCGTAATGCCACGCCTAGGCGTGTCCACACCCGAATTTTGATTCTTTTCAGCCAAAAGATCATCATTTGATGGGGGAATGGAACATTTAAAGCCAAGAGGTCATCACATGTATGGGGGGATGTCATAAGTATGTTTCCTTGTAGATCTACTTTATGGAATTTTATACTACTCACTTTAAGAGTAGTGGAGGACACACTAGGGGAGACACACACTAAGAGCTGATTTGGGGTGGTCTTCTTAAGGATTTTTGGAGCACACTTGACCGATCATCTTGGAGGAGGGGAGAGAGAGAGGCATTTTGGCCATCACTTTTCACTCATCATCATTCATCACCATTCTTCATCACTTTTGGAGGGGAACAAAGAGAGATGAGTTAAGGATTGAAGATCAAAAGCAAGGATCCATCATCAATCAATTGAGGGAGTTTTAATTATTTGCATTTACATGTTTATTTCCATGAGTATGTATATGTTTGTATTAGATTTTCTTAAAGCCTTGATGAGAGGCTAATATTGTAGAACTAAGGCCATGTGAAAGCCAATTTATGAATCAATATATGTGAAGTGAATTTTCGTATTAATTCTCATATTGCTTTGTGTGTTGATTTTGAGCTTTTATTACAATCATGTGCTTGATCACCATATGCTTGCTATCTTGCCTAGTCTAGTCATTCGAGAGAAGATAGGTTAGGGTTCAAATGAATCAACACATCATCCGAAACTAATGTGAAATTGTTCCTAGAAATAGGTAAAGATTTCCGGGTGCGGTTAGCCGGATTTATCCGGGGAAACTCTAGAACGTTAATGCGTGGTTATTGATTAGATTCTCGGATAGACATATTTAGAGAACCATCAATTAATCATAGGATTATTATGTGCCGAGACATCGGGTAATAATTATCTAAGGAATTTCCACCAAAGCAATAGGAGTCTAATAATTCGAAGAGTAGCTCATCTATATTGACGAGTAGATTCGGTTGTAGCATGTGCCTTAGTCATTTTATCATACGTGAGATTTAATCTATAGTTCGTTTCTTTTTGGTTCGTCACTAGCTTACTCGTTTTATTGCAATCTACTTTTGTCCATTTTCATTAATCATAAACTAAAATTCAAGTTTCCGTGGTTCGACAACCCGGACTTTTTGTCAACTTATTACTATATACGTCTAGTGCACTTGCTATCATAGCACGTTAGCTTTTAGCGTGTCAAGTTTTTGGCGCCGTTTCCGGGGACTTGTTCATTTTAGTTTTTAGTTTTTAGTTTTTTTTTTACATTTTTCATAATTCTTAGTTTTCGTTTATTTCTTGATTTTCTTTTATTTTCGTGTTTAGTCTAATTTTGTTCTTGTATTTAATTGTTAGGTTCTTGAGGTGCATGACCCGCTCCTCAAACAAGCCTCTATACGAGTTGGAGCCCGAAATTGAACGAGTTCTTCGGACTAGTAGGCGAGCAAGAGAAATGGCCAATAATCTCAACCAAAACCCGAATGGAAATTTCCCGAACATGAACTCACAGGAAACTAGGGAGTGGTTACAAGGTGTTCTACAAGCCATGCAAGCGGTACCTCCTCCACAACTCCCGTCGGTTCGGGGTAGCTTACCACCTAGGGTCCATACCATTCCGGGGCTCGTAGTCGTGCCTAATTTCTTCACACCAAACTACCACATTCCGGCTCACATTTTTAATATGGTGCAAGGAAATCCTTTCTATGGAGAACCGCACGAATCACCACACGCTCATTTGGAAACCATAGATGAGGCTCTTGTGACCATTCAATATCACCCACGAGATCTTGATGCGATTCGTCTAAGAGTCTTCCATTTCTCATTGAAGGATAGGGCGACAACATGGTACAAATCCTTACCTCCACAATCTATTACAACATGGAGTGAGTTGGTCGATGCCTTTTTAAATAAATTCTTTCCACCCTAAAAAATCAATGAGCTACGGAGTAATATAAAAGGGTTTAGGCAAAGGAGCAATGAATCTTTAGCCGAGGCTTGGGCTAGATATAAGGGCATGCTCCGTAAATGTCCTGATCATAATTTTGGGTTGAATGAACAAGTACTCCATTTCTATGATGGGGTTAGGTCACGTATTCGGCATAGACTCAACGCGGGTGCGGGAGGAGATCTCCTTGGGTTAGACTGTCAAAGTGTATGGGACAAAGTCGAACAGTTGGCCCGAGAAGATGAGCTTTACCCCGACGATGAAGAGGCCTCATCCTCTAAAAAGGTTGCTTGTATTGAGGAAGTAGTAGAGGAAGTAGTAGTCTTGGAACCGGAGGTTGGCAATGTTAATTATGTGGGGAATCAAAATCAACCTCGGGTGAACTTTCATATACCCGAGAATTTTCCAAAAAGGCCCAACCCCGCACAGAACGCACAACCGGGGATCTATCAACCGGGGATCTATCAAGCTCCACGGCCACCCTTCAATAACCCACCCCCGAGGCAAGGCAATTTCAATGGACAAGGTCAAAGTCAAGTGCAAATGCGACCTCCCACAATCGATGAGAAACTAGATGCTCACATGAAAAAGTCCGATACATCTTTCAACGAACTTCGGGGTATGATAAAGGATATGTGTATGGAGATGAAGGATTTGCGAACACAAGTAGGGCAACTTTCTAATGCGGTTAACGGTAGAGCCCCGGGGACTCTCCCAAGCGACACGGAAAAGAACCCGAAGGCCCAATGCAATGCCATAGCCTTGAGAAGTGGCAAACAATTGGAGAATGACACTGCCAGTACATCCGCGCCCGAGCGCCCCGACATGCACGCCCAGGCGCCTGATCTACCATGTTCTGGACAAAATTCTCTATTTCTCGCGCCCGAGCGCCACGACCTGCACGCCCAGGCGCCTACAGATACGCGCCTAGGCGCCAATATACGCGCCCAAGCGCCACCTACAAACCTGCCAGATGCATATGTTCTGCATTCCGCGCCCGAGCGCCCAGAAATGCACGCCCAGGCGCCGCCTACTGTTTCAGTGGATTTTCATCCGTCTAATCCAACGCTTTCTCCCCCTATCGAAGTTCGTCTCCCCTTCCCAAATGCTCACAAAAAGAAGAAAAAGGAGATGGATCCGAGCTTTCTTCGAATTTTGGCAATCCTTCGGGAAGTGAGAATTAATATTCCGTTTATTGACGCCATTCTCCAAATGCCGAATTATGTGAAGTTCTTCAAGGACATACTCTCCAACAAGCAGAAGTGGGAAGAGAATGAGACGGTGTGCCTCACGGAAGAATGCTCCGCCGTATTGCTCAATAAATTGCCAACTAAGCTCCAAGATCCCGGGAGTCTCACAATCCCGTGCACGATTGGATCCCTATCATTCAAGAAGGTGTTATGTGACTCGGGGGCCAGCATCAATCTTCTTCCATACTCACTATTTAAAAAGCTAGGCCTTGGAAATCCCAAGCCGACCTCAATGAGCCTTCAACTAGCCGACCGATCGATCAAGAGGCCCAAGGGGATAATCGAAGACGTTATTGTCCAAGTCGACAAGTTTTATTTTCCCGTTGATTTCGTAGTACTCGACATGGAAGAAGATGTGGAGGTACCATTAATCCTAGGGAGACCATTCCTAGCCACGGGTAAGGCGGTAATTGACATTGCTAATGGTAAGCTTACCTTGAATGTGGGCGATGACAAAGTTACCTTTGATGTTTACAAAGTCCTTAAACATCCTATTGATCATGACTCGTGTTATCGAATTGATACATTTGACCATTTGATTGTTGAGTATTTACAGGACAATACAATTGAAAATTCTCTCGAACAGAATCTTATGAAATCCATGCAAGTGGACTCGGAGAAAGATGATCTAGTGGAAAGGGTTCTAAGCTTGGAGTACAAATCTTCCTCTCATTCGGGAGGATTCATCAAAGTTGATAGATCATTGTCAGGATCACCTCGCCCATCTATTGAAGAACCCCCCTCTCTCGAACTCAAACCCCTCCCCTCCCACCTTAAATATGTGTACTTGAACGACGACGAAACACTCCCATTGATCATTTCCTCATCTCTTTCAGGATCACAAGAAGAGCAATTAATGACGGTGTTGAGATCTCACAAACGGGCTTTTGGGTGGAAACTTGCGGACATCAAAGGCATTAGTCCAGCGATATGTATGCACAAAATACTTATGGAGGACTCCACCAAGCCTACACGCCAACCCCAAAGGAGATCAAACCCACAAATCCAAGAGGTAGTAAAGAAGGAAGTGATTAAACTGCTCGACTCAGGTATAATCTATCCTATTTCTGATAGTGCGTGGGTGAGCCCTACCCAAGTGGTGCCTAAGAAAGGGGGGATAACGGTAATTGAGAATGCGAATAATGAGCTTATCCCAACTCGTATAATTAGTGGGTGGCGTGTATGTATAGATTACCGTAAGTTGAATGATGCCACACGTAAGGATCATTTCCCCCTCCCCTTTATTGACCAAATGCTTGAACGATTAGCCGGGCATGATTTCTATTGTTTTCTAGATGGTTACTCCGGCTATAATCAAATTGCCATAGATCCTGAGGACCAAGAGAAAACCACTTTCACTTGTCCTTATGGCACATTTGCTTATAGAAGGATGCCATTTGGCTTGTGTAATGCCCCGGCCACTTTTCAAAGATGCATGATGGCTATTTTTCATGATATGGTTGAAGATTTCCTTGAAATTTTTATGGATGACTTTTCTGTTTTCGAAACAACTTTTGATATTTGTCTTGCTCATCTAAATGTTGTGCTTAAACGTTGTGAAGAAACCAACCTTGTTTTGAATTGGGAAAAATGCCATTTAATGGTCCGGGAGGGGATTGTGCTTGGCCACAAGATCTCTCAAAAAGGGATCGAAGTGGACCAAGCCAAGATTGAGGTCATTGAAAAACTTCCCCCGCCCACATCAGTAAAAGCTGTTAGGAGTTTTCTCGGGCATGCTGGTTTCTATAGGCGATTCATCTTGAATTTCTCTAAAATTGCGAAACCGTTGTCTAATTTGCTTGTTAAAGATGCACCTTTTGATTTCAATTCTTCTTGTATGCAGGCCTTTCTTGATTTGAAGGAACGCTTAGTTTCCGCCCCTATCATGTCATCCCCCGATTGGAGCTTACCATTCGAATTGATGTGTGATGCGAGTGACACCGCGGTTGGAGCGGTCCTTGGCCAAAGGAAGGAAAAGGTATTTCGAACCATTTACTATGCTAGTAAAACTCTTAACGATGCACAATTGAATTATGCCACCACGGAAAAAGAATTACTCGCCATAGTCTTTGCATTCGATAAATTCCACTCTTACCTCGTGCTAAACAAAGTGATAGTTTACACCGATCATTCGGCTTTAAAATATTTGCTTGCCAAGAAAGATGCTAAACCAAGACTTCTTAGGTGGATTTTGTTACTCCAAGAATTTGATTTAGAGATAAAAGACAAGAAAGGCACCGAAAATGTAGTAGCCGACCACCTCTCACGATTAGAGCTAGTGAATGATCCGTTAGATGAGACACCAATTCGTGAGGAATTCCCGGATGAACACCTCCTTGCTATTTCTGAAAAAATTTCACCTTGGTATGCTAACTTTGCCAATTACATTGTTACGGGCCGTCTTCCCCCGGATATCACTTTTCATCAAAAGAAGAAATTTCTATTTGATGTAAAGCAATATCTTTGGGACGAACCCTTTTTATTCAAAGTTTGTGCAGATGGCTTAATTCGACGTTGCATACCCGAAACGGACGTGCATGCTATCCTATCTCATTGTCATGATATGGCGGTAGGTGGCCATTTTGGGCCTTCCAAAACGGTAGCTAAGATCCTCCAATCAGGTTTCTTCTGGCCTACTCTTGTTAAAGATGCACATCATTATGTCAAATCTTGTGATCGCTGTCAACGAATGGGGAACATCTCTAAACATCATGAAACGCCCTTAAATAGCATGTTAGAGTGTGAGTTGTTTGATGTATGGGGTGTGGATTTCATGGGCCCTTTCCCCAGTTCTTGTTCAAATAAATATATCCTTGTTGCGGTAGACTATGTCTCCAAATGGGTGGAAGCCGTGGCCTTGCCTACTAATGATGCTCGGGTTGTCACTCGTTTTCTGAAGAAGCATATTTTTACTCGATTTGGAACTCCCCGAGCCATCATTAGTGACGGGGGCACCCACTTCTGCAACAGGCAGTTTGAACTTTTATTGACCAAGTACGGGGTGAAGCATAAAATTTCGACCCCATACCACCCACAAACTAGTGGCCAAGTGGAGGTCTCGAATAGGGAGATTAAGCGTATTTTAGAAAAAACTGTCTACGCATCAAGAAAGGATTGGTCCCTTAAATTGGATGATGCTCTTTGGGCTTATCGGACCGCCTATAAAACCCCAATTGGCATGTCCCCGTATCGTCTTGTTTTTGGCAAAACATGTCACTTGCCCGTTGAACTCGAGCATCGTGCTTATTGGGCCATTAAGTTTCTAAATTTTGACTCTCAAAGTGTAGGTACACAACGTTTGCTACAACTCAACGAGCTCGAAGAATGGCGTCATCTTGCCTATGAGAACGCAAAACTCTATAAGGAGCAAACCAAAATGTGGCATGACAAACATATTCTCCCCCGGGAATTCCACAAGGGAGAGCGTGTGTTGCTATACAACTCTCGACTCCGACTCTTCCCCGGGAAGCTTAAGTCTCGATGGTCGGGCCCATTTTTTATTTCCCAGGTCTATCCATCCGGCGCCGTCGAGCTTACAACAGATAAAGGACATACTTTCTTGGTCAACGCTCAACGTCTAAAACCTTACTTAGGGATGGATGGACCAAGAGACAAAGAGTCCTTCATCCTCGCGGACCCTTCGTGATTCTTCGCTTTCAGTCGAGCTAATGACTCTAAACTAGCGCTTCTTGGGAGGCAACCCATGTTTTCTTTCCGTTTCCTTTTCTTTTTCCCTTATTATCCCGTTTGTTGCTTTATTTTCTAGTCTTACATCTTTGTTAGTTTGTGTTTTAAGTGTTTTGTCTCTCCCCTTTTGAAACAGGAAATGAAATTCTTTACAAAATATTTCTGAACGGGGCGCCCAAGCGCCGAGACAACGGGCGCCTAGGCGCCCGGTTCTGAAAGGGGCGCCCAAGCGCCGAGACAACGGGCGCCTAGGCGCCCGGTTCTGAAAGGGGCGCCCAAGCGCCGAAACAACGCCCGCCTAGGCGCGGGCATTACCAGTCAAAAATCCAGGTACGCTGTGTCGCGCGCCTAGGCGCCCAAACACGCGCGCCTAGGCGCCCGTTTCTGATTTAAACATATTTGTGGGTCAAACGGTCAAAATTCTTCACAAACTCTTCACAACTCCTCTCCCAAGCGATTTCCGACAACACTCTCACCATTTCCGGCCATCTCCACCGTGTTTCACCGCCACTTTCCATCAACATCACTCGCTGCACAGTGGCCCCTCCTTCACATCCAACTCGGTGCGAAAATTTTGGGGAAAAAGGTGAGTTTTGGCTTTACCCTTCTTCCATTTCCGATTCATAGACGACGAGTAGGTGCCTTACATTATATTTTGAGGATTATTTGGGGCTTCGCCCGATTGTGGATTGAATTTTTTTTGATATTGCATTTGAGGACTTCTATTGAATTTGTGGATTGTAATCAAAAATTGGGGGTTGTTGTTGTTGAATTGGATGATCTATTGTTATCAATTCGTGGGTTGTTATCAATTTGTGGGTTGAAATTGAATTTGTGGGTTGTTGTTGTTGAAATTGGATGCTATTTTGTTGATTAAATCTGTGGATTATTGCTTAAAGAATTGAGGAATCGGTTAAATCTGTGGATTGTTGCTAGATTGTGGGTTGCTCAATGATTTTAGTGTGTTGTTGGGCGTTGACGATTGTTGTGTTGGGTTGGTTGCATTTGGGTTGATTTGAGTAGTTGAGAAGTTGATCATTGTAGTTGCAAACGACGAGAACTACCAACAGACCGTCCAAGGGTAAGAAAAAAGTGGGTGAGGGTTCCTCTAATGAGCCCAAGACTCCCGATAATACCCGTTTTGAAAATTCCCAAGTCCAAATTATGTGTCAGAGTTTGAGCACCCCCCGCACCCTTATTAAGGAGCACTATTTAAACACCCGGGGACAGCCCTCTGTGCACGAATTGATACAGTTCCATCACTTACAGTTTTTCTGTCAAAAGCCCGAGGCCATTCGTCTTCCTTGGGTCCTAAAATTCTTCAGCTCCGGGGTTTATGATGAGATTGAGACACGAGGATGGCTGGGGACTACCCTTTTGGTACGGGGCAAACTTGTCAATTATGAGTTGAGACAGATTAGGGAGAGCATAGGCACCCCGACCCCTCAGACATGTGAGTTCACCACTCTTTACAATGCAGGGCGCCTCCGAGTTAGCCTGTCGGATATTTTGCGGGTTATTGGTCGAGAGGGGTGGGAATGGGTACCCGGAGAAGCTCATGTCCCCCGTAGGGCTCTATTACCCGAGGCTGCTTTCTGGCTCGACTTCATCCGATTCAATTTAATACCGAGTACCAATCGATCAGAGGCAAACAAGGAACGGGCCACCCTCATCTATGCTATTATGTCCAAGAAAGCTGTGGACTTTGCCCGGGTAGTCCACAAGTCATTGACGGACCACTTTAGGAAGTTGAAGAATGAGTTAGGGCCATTGATTAACAAAGAATTGGCTAAGCAAAAGGGCGAAGGTCCCACTCGGAAGATTCCCATCATTCTCCCGTCACTGATCACAACTTTATGCAAGGCAGCTAAGGTTCCCACATTTCCTATGGAGCGTACTGAGCTTCCTGGTTCTTATCTCACCGTGGTAGATGACGACTCCCAGGATCCTCCACCACCAGCTACTTCCAAGAGGCCTCGCCCGTCTTCATCCCAGTCTACTAGCTCCCCACAGTTTTCACCTATGGATGCCGCCGCCATTAGACAATTAAAGGATGAATTGAGGGATGAGTTGCGAGAAGAGATGAGGGTAGTCATGTCCGACACTTGTGCTTATTTCCGTCAGCTTCTTGTAGAGCATGATGCGTTTGTCGGTCGGGGGCCGTTTGATTATTCTACTCCTCCACCTTACCCGCACCCCCCGCCTCAGCAGCCCGCAGATTTGCACGAGTCAGGTGCTCTCGTTCCTGTAGGAGGTGAAGAAGAGGCTCATAATGATGAGGGTAGCCCGTTGATTGATTTGGATGATCTCGGCGGAACGGATGAGGATTACATTGACCGTTTTGGCACCACCGATTAGGCTTATTTTGTTTTATTTCCATGCATGTTTCTTTTTGTTTTTGGATATCTTTTGTCGGGTTGTTGGATATTTTATGTTTTATGTTTGGATGCTTGATGTTTTCTTTCCATGCATGTTTCTCATTTTTTGTTTGTCTCGTTTTGTTTTATTCTATTCTATCCAATGTTTGATGCTCTGTATGGCTAGCATTTGTTTACCTATGTAATGATCGACACAGTGATTGCCATCCGTGGACTTGATTGCCTTACGTGGACTCGGGTTTGCTTTTCAGCTTCCCCATGGTGACGTGTACTTTGCCCTTCTCTTTTTCAAACATTGAGGACAATGTTCATGATAAGTGTGGGGGGGTATATGGTATACTAGATCCATTATAGTCATGTTGATTCATGTTTTACATATTTCGGTCCAAGTTTGGGGGGTGCTGTACCTCTACATGTGAAATGTGTGCAATTTTAATTTTTTTTGATAGAATTTCAACCCTTCACTTGAGGCATTGAGTATGGTTAATTTGAATACATGGTATGTTTTCTCTATCAATTTGGTTTTTAATGGCTATACACATCGTTCCTTGCTTATGGGATCCTAACTAGACTAGATTAACCTTAAGATGATTCACATATGCACCTAAATCGAAGGTAGATGAGTTGAGTGGGCAATCATTTTGAAACACTTAAAGGCTTGATCCCGAAAATATCAACTTAGAATTTTCACATGTGTTATGAGTTGAGAACGTTAACTTCGTGTGCTTAATAATAATAAAAAGAGGTTGAACATTGGTATGACTGAAAAAAGTCAAGCTTAATAGATACTGGGGGCGAAGAGCACCATGCCTAGAATACTGTACTATTCTGCTAATTTGAGCTAAGCTCAAGCCAGTGCAAGTGTTAAGTGAATAAGGACCTAGTTTGATTTTGTGGCCTTTAACACTCGAGCGATTAAGCCCTTAGGAGTGTCTCCACATTTGATACCCTAAAGCCATCTGGTTTAGGAGTTATTGGCCTAAAGCTCGTTACACGGGTGTCATAGAAAGCCTAAGAGGATCGAACATTGCACATGGTCTAGCCTCTAATGTTTCGAGTTGAAAGTGCATAAGATAAATCCGAAAGTGGAATGAAGTGATGAATTTTTAAGTGGCTATGAAGTTGTATTCAATTCTCGTACCATGTGAATAATCAAAAGTTGATAAATATGGGGTTAATGTTTGAAAAGTGGTAAGAATGCCACTTGACTATAATACTTGAGATTTATTACACTACACCCTTAGGATGATCTTTTCAATGTTAAGGCGTAACATGAGCAAATGTGTGATGTGTATATATTTGTAATTTGAGCTTAAACAGATGAATTCATACCATTGTGTGCTATTAATCATTGTAATTTACGTTGAGTGATCGGGGTTGAAAATCTTTCGATTTTGTGGGTATATCGTCTGCAAACCCTCACGAGACTATAACTCGTCCTTTGAGGTAACTTAAAGGTTCAAAGGCTTGTTGCATTCGCTAAATGCAACCGTTTACTCCACGAAAGTGAGTTAGGTAGTTTTCTTTTTGTTTCTCTCTTTGATTGATGATGTTTCCTTATCTTAAAACTCTTATTGCTCGAGGACGATCAATTGATAAGTGTGGGGGTGTTGATAAGAGGCATTTTTACGTGTTTTTAAGCCCCTTTGCGTTTATGGCTTAGGTTCATTTATCGCTTGATTCTTGCCACATGTGCGTTTAATTCGTGCATTAAGTGATTTCAGGTCTTAAATGGATACAATCAAAGAACGGGATGAAAAATGACGTATAAAACAAGTTTAGGCCAAATTGCTACGCACCCCTATGCCCAAGCGCCTAAAAACCCACGCCCAGGCGCTGGACAAGATGGAAATAACGTCAACATTCTGCTTACCACGCCTAGGCGCCATCTTGCCCACGCCCGGGCGCCGTATCTACACCACTTTCCACGTTCGAGCACTATTTCCGTATGTTTAAAGGCCGAATTGGATGAAGTTCTCTTCTACAATGTTGTAGAAATATGTGTTAGCTTCAAATGAGGACTTGAATCATCCAAATCGGAGTTTCGTGGAGAAAGTTATGAATGAAATACGATTTCTGCGCAGGATACATTGCATTTAATTTCAGCATTCTGAATCCCGCGCCCAAGCGCCGTAATGCCACGCCTAGGCGTGTCCACACCCGAATTTTGATTCTTTTCAGCCAAAAGATCATCATTTGATGGGGGAATGGAACATTTAAAGCCAAGAGGTCATCACATGTATGGGGGGGATGTCATAAGTATGTTTCCTTGTAGATCTACTTTATGGAATTTTATACTACTCACTTTAAGAGTAGTGGAGGACACACTAGGGGAGACACACACTAAGAGCTGATTTGGGGTGGTCTTCTTAAGGATTTTTGGAGCACACTTGACCGATCATCTTGGAGGAGGGGAGAGAGAGAGGCATTTTGGCCATCACTTTTCACTCATCATCATTCATCACCATTCTTCATCACTTTTGGAGGGGAACAAAGAGAGAGGAGTTAAGGATTGAAGATCAAAAGCAAGGATCCATCATCAATCAATTGAGGGAGTTTTAATTATTTGCATTTACATGTTTATTTCCATGAGTATGTATATGTTTGTATTAGATTTTCTTAAAGCCTTGATGAGAGGCTAATATTGTAGAACTAAGGCCATGTGAAAGCCAATTTATGAATCAATATATGTGAAGTGAATTTTCGTATTAATTCTCATATTGCTTTGTGTGTTGATTTTGAGCTTTTATTACAATCATGTGCTTGATCACCATATGCTTGCTATCTTGCCTAGTCTAGTCATTCGAGAGAAGATAGGTTAGGGTTCAAATGAATCAACACATCATCCGAAACTAATGTGAAATTGCTCCTAGAAATAGGTAAAGATTTCCGGGTGCGGTTAGCCGGATTTATCCGGGGAAACTCTAGAACGTTAATGCGTGGTTATTGATTAGATTCTCGGATAGACATATTTAGAGAACCATCAATTAATCATAGGATTATTATGTGCCGAGACATCGGGTAATAATTATCTAAGGAATTTCCACCAAAGCAATAGGAGTCTAATAATTCGAAGAGTAGCTCATCTATATTGACGAGTAGATTCGGTTGTAGCATGTGCCTTAGTCATTTTATCATACGTGAGATTTAATCTATAGTTCGTTTCTTTTTGGTTCGTCACTAGCTTACTCGTTTTATTGCAATCTACTTTTGTCCATTTTCATTAATCATAAACTAAAATTCAAGTTTCCGTGGTTCGACAACCCGGACTTTTTGTCCACTTATTACTATATACGTCTAGTGCACTTGCTATCATAGCACGTTAGCTTTTAGCGTGTCAGTTGGATATGGGCCCCGGGCTGAAACCTTGTTACCATCCCATCACAACATATGTTAAACTAATAATACGCATTTCACACTTATTAGCCCAATTATTCTTATAGCCACTTTGTGGGTTTATTTTGTAACTGGTTGTTAGCCACGTGGGCTCACCCATATAATTATATTCGATTTTACCCGCGGGAGATAACCTAGCCCAAACCAAAGACAACTTAATTACCATTGTGCCTCTAGACATTTTTAGCGCACATTATATACATTGCATGATATGTGTACTTTGGTACACAATTTAAGTCATGCCTAAGGCACATGACAAAATTTTTGGAGAGAATATTCTAAATTATTCCTCCAATAGATTTAAGTGTCACAATTTACAAAGATTGGGTACTTAAATGTAAAAGTTAATAGATTCTTAATTACCAAAGTGCTTCCACCGACGTAGATTGGGGTCGAAAGTGCATTTTACCCTTTATACAATGATATGTATTCTAATACAACACACTCGCACTTTCATTTTGTCTATACAAAGAAAGAGAAAGTGTGATGTATTTGAATGCGTATCATTGCATAAATGAAGACATATATATATAGGGATAATTATAGTGGGTACCCCTGAGTTATCATCTAATTACGAAAAACACCTACTCTAAACATTTACGTCTAACACCCCAATGTTTCACTCCGTCCAACAATCAATACCTTTTATAAGAGTTTCAGTACGACGCCGTTAAATTTTTTGGTGAACTTTCGAAAATACCCCTGACTTTTTTTGAACTTGAAAACCCAACTTTTTTTGAATTTGAAAACCCATTTGGTATTACTTGTAATGTTTTGTAAAAGTATAGGTGTTATATGTAATGTTATGTATTTAAATTATACATATTATTATTTATAATAAAAAGTATAAAATCAATTAGAAATTATTAAAATTATAAAAGCAAAAAATAATTTTAATTTGAATTTTATGTGTAAAATATCATTTTGATCTTTTATTTAAATTATATTATAAATTTTAATACCATCTAGGCATATTAAATATACAAATTTATGAAAATACAAACTTTTATTTTCTATAAATATTTTTAAACATATATTTAAAAGATTAATATATATATATAATAGTTTATGTAATTTAAAAATTATATATTTTAAATTGATTTATAAAATTTAAAATTTGTATTCTAGTAAACTTAATCTCTAGAATAAATTACTTCATAAATTACAAAAAAAAAAAAGAAAAAAAACGGAATAATTGCATAAAACCCTCCTGTGTTATTTCGAAAATGCTAAAAACCCCCTTATGTTAACGAAATAGGTTAATCACCCCCCTGTGTTCCTAAAAGCAAAAAAGCCACATTTTGTTAAAATGATAGAAGAAAATATGTGTTTTTTGGGTGAATCAACACTATCCACCTTTTATAAAGTTTAAAAGGTATATAAATGACAAATGAGCATGTCAATAAAGGTGAAAAACATGAAAAACAAGCTTTTTTTTAAATGGAATTTGGCTTTTTTGAACACTTTTTAAGAACACCGGGGGGGGGGGATTAACTTATTTCGTTAACACATGGGGTTTTTAACATTTTCGAAATAACATAAGGGGGTTTTATGCAATTACAAAAGTGTCGTCTTCTCCCCCCATCCCCATCCCAGCAACAACAGCAACACACACACAGAATCACACGGACGCACACACTCGCACACAAATACACACACAATTTTATGTCATTTTTGAACGAATTTTCTCAACAATTTACTGTGCAAGCCCAATTTATGAGAGAAAAACATGCACACACACGTATATATGTGACAACTTTTCTTTTAAGTTTAATTTTTTTTTCTTAAAATTGGTATTAGAAGTAAATCTAGATATGTAAAGGGGAAACATGGTAAATCAACTTTTTTTATTTTTTTAATATTCCGTAAGGGCATTTAGGTTATTTTACATTTTTCATCCTACCTTATACCATTAAATCAAACAACAGAGTGTTAGATATAATTTTTTGAACTAGGGGGTATTTTTCGTAATTAGGCAATACCTCAGAGATACTCAGTGCAATTATCCATAAATATATATATATATATATATATATTTATATATAACAGGGTGTCAGATGTAATATTTTGAACTAGGGGGTATTTTTCATAATCAGGGGTATTCAGTATAATTATATATATATAACAGGGTATTAGATGTAATCTTTTGAACTAGGGGGTATTTTTCATAATTGGGCAATACCTCAGAGATACTCAGTGTAATTATCCATATATATATATATATATATATATATATATATATCCACATGAATCTTTATCTGCTTCTTTGATTTTCTCTTGAAGACTCATCCCCACTTATATGATTGGATTAGCTTTTTTTGTGAGACGACAAACATTTTACTTTTCCTGCAAATGTAATTTGAGTACATTTGACTTGTGGGAAATATTAAGTTTTTCCAGTCCTATCTGCTCAATGTATAAAGGGGAGTGCTTGTGGAGAACGATGATAGGCCGAAAAGGCTTGAAATTAATATCTATTGGAAAAAATCTATGGTTTTTGTACTCCAAATACCAGATCAAATCTCCTATACCACTCCCGTGTAACACTTCCTGTTACACGCACGGATGCGTGACAAGTGTATACACGGGTGGTTAGGACGTGGAGAGAGAAGTTTCAGATTTTTTCTTCACATTATATGTTTTCTCTCTCCACGTCCTAACCACCCGTGTATACACTTGTCACGCATTCGTACGTGTAGCAGAAAGTGTTACACGGGAGTGATATAGGAGATTTGATCTGTCCAAACCCCCATGGAATAATAATTTTTCAATTTCATATTTTATTTTGCATTTCATAATATAGATAATTTTAATAATATAGAGAATAAGTGCCATATATATATATATATATATATATATATTTCTCCAAATTCTTTATCAATCTCGGAGCATTAAATTCGATTTGACATAGAATTACAAATTATGAGCTATATAATATTGTTAAGATTTAAAGCTACAATATCGTAAGAATCTGCCATTTGTACTATTAACAGCTATTTACAGCACGAACTGATGTATCTATATTGATCCCTTAATTTGGCAATCATCTGAAGCAAAAATAAAAAAATAGATACATGCATATATATATGTATGTACTAGTTTGGTTTACATGTGGCAATGATTTGGTTTGTTTGTCTTAGTAGGCAAGGCCAGTAATATTGGCGTGGGTAAAGCATATGATCAGAGAGTACGTTTTGTTATTTGTATATATGGACCTTTGCAATTTGACAGGGTTTTGAGTACCTTTTCAGTTTTCTTATTCTTTCTCTTCAAATTACCTATCTCTATCCATTCCAACTCATATATATATATATATATATATATATATATATATATTCACCATGCAAATACAATTTCTCCTTCAATCTTTTGATGGCAACATCCGGTTAATTTTGCCCTTAGAAATATTAGATATGCCCTTCTTCACATTTTTATATGTATGCTTTTCCTCGTAGCATGTCTCACAAATTTAGGGCCGATTATTAGGTACTGAAAGTGATGGGAACCCTTCTCTCTCTTTCTCTGTGTGTGTGTGTGTAATGAAGTCTGCAAATGAAGCAATCTTCATGAATGATTAATATATAGTATTTATTTAAAATATAATAAAGTAATTCTTACTCTTTACCCTCACGTTCAAGCATGGATCTGTGCACTTTAATCAATTCCTATTTTAGTGCTGGAAATTTGGCTATATACGTACAAGTTTTATAGTTCTAAAATGATTTTATCTTCTAATCTGAAAAATGAGTACTTATCCTTTATTAGCCACACTTTTAATTAACTTATATATGCTATTTATAGTAGTGTTAGACTTTAGAGGGATCTATTTATAACTTTTATCAGATCATTACTTCTATATGAAAGTGCATTTTTTTTGTAGATTATTCTCAAAGATGATTCATGTCAAGTTTAATATGGAACTGCGAAATGTATGAGACTAGAATTACAGTTAGCGTATGTGAGATACCCATATATTTCGAGAAAATGCGGCAACTAGAATAAATTGAATGAAGATAGATTGTCTCTAATTAGTTGGTTTTACGTGATGAAATTGAGTTATTTACATCTATCTGTAGTGATTCTACATAGGCAAAAACCTCTTGATTCTTTCTATTTTTTCTTTCATTTCTCCATTTTTCTTCTTAGATAGAAAAATAAAAATAAAATAGAAACAATACTCATGAAAGATTTTAATTAAAATAAATATTCTTCAAACAATTATTTTTTAATTAAAAAAATTATAACAAACAATATTTAAAAATTTATTTTAAATAAATTTCCATGTGTGGATAGTGAATTATTCTTTTTAATACTTCAACTAAGTTTAATTAATTAGTAATAGTGTTTTATTTTATTTTGAAACAACAAAAAGTTTATATCTTTATACACTTGTATTATTGCATGTGGTTGACTGGTTGTAAACAAAATTTTGACAAATGAAAGTGTAATTTCATTTTATTTTCTTTGCTTACGGAGTCAATGAATCGGACTTAGTTGTTGTCATAATTGAAAAGGTTTTGCATCTTATTTGATAATTCAATCATCTCATCTTTAGCATACCAGATATTTTAATTTTTTTTTCAAGTGAATATTTAAATTTCCTTATAGTTATTCTATTTCTTATTCTTTTCTTCTCTATTTAGAAAAAAAAATTTGGAAGATTCATTTTTTTCTCTATTTTTTAAGCATAAAGGTGGTGAATGTCAAATATTAATAATGTAAGAGAAGTTGTTGTCAAAGTGCAATACCTCATGAACGTTTTAATAACCCTGGTGAATTTTGATCCTATTTTGATCAAGAATTTTCTTAAAATCATTAATGCGAAAATTTCACATTTTGCGTAGCTATAAAATTAAATACTTATACATTTCTTAACATCATTGTAAATAATTCCTTCAAACATAAAATGATTGGACACAAGAAAATTTGATATAATTAATGTTAAATGTATTGGTTAATATGATTATATCTTGTTGATGAAGGGATGGTCTCGATCACGACTAACGGCTTATTGGTTAGGTAATCAGCATTTCAAACAAATAAACAAATCCCCACTTCTCTGATATTTCTGTCGACAGTTAATTTGCTTAAGAATAGCGTTAACTCAATCCGACAGACATGCTTGAAATGTTATTCTCGTACTACTTCATGCAAGCAAGATGAGTACGTACTAATAAAATTTCTTATATATTTACTGATAATAATTTTCAATAAAATATTTATAATTACATATTATTGAGACATATAATAAATAATAGTATAAGTAATTAAACCGAAGCTTAAAAAAAAAAACAAATGTGATGTGGCACAACTGTCCAATTTTAACTAATCAAAGGTCATGGGTTCAATTTTATTTAATTATGCACCATGACACCAATTCATTGTCCATTTGGCTGCCATGAACATCATTTATTTTCCCTCGAATCATGAAAACTCTCCAATTTTGACATTTTTCGGCAGCCATATATCAGCAATTTCCGGCATTTGTGGTGGCCACGTCTACCATTTATGGTGAAAAGTATACAATGTACCAATCTTTTTATCATTACTAAACCTAAATTGCCAACTCCGATATTAAAGTACAAGAACAACGAACATGTCAAGTAACAATGTAAAAATTGCAAATTTACCCATGTTTTTCTTTTTTAAAACCAACAAGGTCAAGGGTAAAATTAATTTTTATATAAACAAATAGGGTAATTCTCTTATAACCAGGTGCACGATCAAGAATAATAATTTTCAAAAATGTTACCCCATCTTTAAGCCAATAGGAAGTGTAGCAAAAGTACTTGTATGTCTGTACTGATCTCTCTTTCCAAACAATAATACTTAAATAACACGTGTATGAGTGACTTGCTGTGTTTGTGTGCGTGAGAGAGAAACCAAGAATATTAATGAATGAGAGGGAGAGAAAGCTTCATTGGGTGGTAATGGTGATGATGATAGTGATGGTTTGTGGGACATTAATTGTTTAACGTCTATAAATTAAATAATCAATATAGATATATATATAGTGATTAATTTAATTTGTAGAACAAAAAGTATGAAAAAATCAAAATAAATTAGTTGTTGCTAAAATAGAAATGAAATTATATATTTAGAGAGAGAGAGAGGGGGGTGGAGTGAGAAAACGGATTGGAGGGGGACCTTGAGAGAGAAAGGGATGGTAGGTCTTCTTGTCTTTGACTCAATGATCTTAGTCTCTCTTTATTTGGATGGAATTTTCTTCACTCACAAGGTAATAATCATATGTGTATGAGAATTGCAACATATACATACATACATATATATATTGCTTCCACTTCACATAATCTCTCTCTATTTCTCTTTCTAATCATCTTTCCATCTATATAACTTCTTTTGTCACAGTCTCCATCAACCCGGTTGGAACAAAAACAAAATATAAGACATTGATCACCCCCCCAATAGAATAGAACAATAAGAATTAGAATGAGGAAGCCAGATGCATTGGTTATGGTGAAGGAGAAAGTGAATAGTAATAGTAGTGTTAAGGCTAAACTTCGGAAGGGTTTGTGGTCACCTGAAGAAGATGAGAAGCTGATGAATTATATGGTACGGAATGGGCAAGGGTGTTGGAGCGACATTGCTAGAAATGCTGGATTGCAGAGATGTGGGAAGAGCTGTCGTCTCCGGTGGATCAATTATCTCCGCCCCGACCTTAAACGGGGCGCCTTTTCGCCTCAGGAGGAACAACTTATCATCCATTTGCATTCCATTCTTGGCAATAGGTACTCTCTCTCTCTACCTGTCTCTCTCTCTCTATCTCTCTCCCTCCCTCTTGTACATGTGTGTGTGTGTGGCTGGTTCTTGAGTCATTATCTAATTAACTTTGATTCATTAAGCAAATTGAGAAGATAATTTAATTTTAGGAGCAGTTTTTTTAGGTCCTAAATCTTGAAGAAATAATAGGTAAAAGTTGTCAGTTAGAGAGGATCTGCAGCTGCATATATCCAGTTTTCTCTATTCATGCATGCATTTGTTTTGAGTCTTTTCATGTTGCCCTTGTCGATCATAGATGAACTTATACTTGGAATGAAATATTTAAATACTAGTATTGCGATATATTATATATTGACCTTTTTTTATATATAAATATTTCTTCAAATTTATCATGATTGATATCTATATATGTATTTTAGGGACGATTATAATTAGAGTGAATATGAATAGATTATCAAAATTCACTACTGTAATGAGAAGAAGTGATTATATCAAGGCTAATCATTTTACGCAAGACAAAAAGCAATTTCTCAAATTAAACTTAATATTAGCTCTGAGCAGCCAATTTACTCTAATGGTAGATCCCCTTCATATTTTAGCACCCAAACATTACAATATATTATATGGTCTAATTGATCCTATTATATAACTAGTGAAATTCACCCATCATATGTATGAGTGTTTTCAAATCTGACTCGCGCTAGAATCTCTTGCCCTTGCACATTTTTTGTATTTTTTTTTATTTTGTGCCATTATATAGTTTACATAATTGTTTGGAATTATGATAATTGTCTATTCTAATTAATTATTGTATCATTTTATAATTCATGTCATAGATAGTATAAAATAATCTCTTGAGATATATATATTTGGTTGATATAAATTATATACATAAATTAGAAAAAAAATACTTTTTCACTACAAAAAAATTAAGTATTGGCAATGAATATACATGTAATGGTTTGAAACCGTGGTCTATAAAAGTCTAAATCCAATGCTAATTTGATCATGGTAGATGTTTCATATTGACACGCTAACGTCTGCCGTAATAGAAAAGAATAATAATTATTTTAAGCCCAATAAGCCGTGGTGGAAGATATGTCAATCTAGCACTTTTTTACAATGGCTGAATAGATATGATCTTAGTAATGAACTAAACATTGACAATGACTATAAGTCATGAGCAAACAATGTTTTGACCATGCTTGCAGATACCACGACTAAGGCCAAGAGGCGCAACCATGGTTAATTATTTTTTACTGTGATGAATGGGCTTTTTATCAAGGCTAAGTGATGTGGGCTAAACTCAATTTTTTTGTAGTGAATTTCCCCCCCAAAATATAATGGAGCCTTATACATCGGGAAATTCTATGCTGGATCGAGACCAATGGTCTCGGTCCAGAATTCACAATTGGATCTGGGGGTAATTTAGTAAATGACCCCATGTTGGGGGATCCAATGGTAAATTCTGGACCAAGACGCATAGAATGGCCCCTCATACATCCATGCAAGCCACATGTATTCTAGTTAATAAAAAAACAAAACAAAGACAACCAACTAATGCAATTCTTTTTTGGTAGCTGTTCTTGTAGTCTTCAGCTCATAATTATAAAATTTATTTATTGGTCAAATTAATTTTGTAATCAGATGGTCTCAAATAGCGGCACGACTTCCTGGAAGGACAGACAATGAAATAAAGAATTTCTGGAATTCTACCGTAAAGAAGAGGTTAAAGAATAACAATAACAATGCATCCTCCCCAAACAACAGCGACTCATCAGAGCTTAAGCCTTCTACAACTACAGGAGGGACAATATTCATGCAAGAATACGACGTCGCACCAATCTGCATGGACTCCTCTTCTTCCTCATGCTCCTCCATGCAAGCCTCCATGCCTTTCGCCGCTCAGTTTGCAAATTACCCTTTTAACCCTCCCGTCGATAACAATATTTTCGACGTCAATGGAGTGGTGGCTAATGGTTCATTATTCAATATTAATCAGCCATGCTTAATACAACAACAACAAGAAGTTGGTGGTGGTGGTGGTGGTATAGAGAATATAATTGGGGGTTTTGGGGATTATGGAGTGATTGAACAATATGTAATGGGATTGGAAAATGACATTTCTGTCCCTGGATTGGAAGTGAAGGGGGTTGAACACAATTATGGTGTCAGTGACTATGTTTTGGATCAAAAGAAGAATTACATTAACACTAATGTCAACAACAACCATTTGAATAATGACAACATGAATAATAATAATAATAACAGGAGTAGTAGTGAGAGCATCAAATTAGAGGAGTTGGTTGGGGTTGGGAATGATTGGGAAGGAGAAAGCTTCAAAATGGGAGAATTGGATTGGGAGGGTTTGTTGGCGAATGTCTCCTCTTTACCTTATCTTGATTTCCATGTTCAATGATCAATCTCTCTACATCCTTGCTTTAACCTATACATGCATGCCCCCCCTCTCTCTCTTCTCTCTCCCCTCTCTCTCACACACATGTGGGACTTCTAGTTGGAAACACTTGCCTACATCAAGTCATGTTCCACACACCAAATAGTAACGAGAATGTAAGGGTAATGTGCTCAATCATATTATTGATATGACATCATTCTCGTTGTTTGATGTGAAAACACCTGGTGTAGATAAGCAGCCGTCTGTCTTTCTCGCAACCCTTCTTGAGTTCAAGGAAAACTCTCGGCCTTTTAATTTGTTGTAACCTCTTTTCCGGTTGTCAACCCCCCCCCCCCCCCCCCCCCCCAATTTTTTATTTTTATTTGTTTTGTTTCTTGCTGTCCATAAAATAAATCCTTCATGATGTAAGAGGGAAGTAGTACTTTTGGCTGCACGGATGTATATTTGATGCGTAGATGAAAGTCCAAGCTAGGAGGATGATCATACATATTACATCACTCTATCAGAATTGGTAGATGCAAGTTAATGTCGTAGTTACTTTCTCGTGAAGCAAAATGTGAATAGAGAAAATGATGATATAGAGGTGACAAAAGAAAATAATGAATACTTTTTCAGTTTGTACTATAGTGTTTTTTGTATAGATGGATCAATAATACTTGTAGCAGAAATTATATGAAGAGGAGGAGAATATTGTAATTGTACTGAAGAAAAGAATAATAAGATTGCTTTAGTTGCTAGTGTACTTAGCTAGTGGGAGAAATGTAATTAGTTGCTTCTTTACATCAACAAATCTCTCTCTCTCTCTCTCTCTCTCTCTCTCTCTCTCTCTCTCTCTACATACTACATATCTTTGGTTAAAAACTCATTTGAGTTAACTTAACAAACTAATGGTAAGTAATTTTTAACTTTAATTAATTTGTTAATAAACCTCTTCAATCAACTAAGCAAGCTAAGAAGTTCAACTTAAATATCATACTATTTAATATGACTCTTGCCTCAATTTGTTTACAAATTCAATCGTCAATTAATTAAGGAATAATATGCAGATGTCCATAGTGAGAAGGGCTAATTGCATTTTTTGTCTAGTATCTTTTTCACTTTTGGATTTTGGTCCTATTTTTTTATTTGCAAAGTCGTCCTGTAACTATCCAACAATTTAGTCCAATTTGGTCGGAATTTGCCATATGTGATACTGACCGGACAAAATTGATATGGTGGCATGCCAAATAGATGTTAACTAGGACAAAATTGATGAGGTGGCATGCCATTTCATCAATTTTGTCCTAGTCAGTGTCCATTTTGGTGGGAAAATTGGAAAATCCCCAATTTTTAATCTATGTCAGCACCACGTGTCCGACACGTGGCAAATTCCTGTCAAATTGGTCGGCTCCGATCAAAATCAGATTAAAATTGCCAAAAGTTGGATAGTTATTGAATGACTTTGTAAGTCGAAAAAAAAAACAGGACCAAAATCCAAAAGTGATAACGATAACGGATGAAAAATGCAATTAGCCCATAATGACAATGTTTCACCCTATGATCAAAAGTCCTGAGTTGATTTGATCAAAATAGGATGGATGGGCCGTTAAGGATGTACTTATTGTTCCATTGAACAAAGGGTTGGCACATTTCGGCCCGGGCTTCATTTTTTTTTTTGGTAATAAAATAAAAGGTGTGAATGGTGAGATTCGAACCCTGCGGCTGTCTTTGGCTCAAGTATATGCAACTTACTGCCAGGCCTTCCACCAACTCGGCCAACCCGTTCTTGTATTTCGGCCCAGGCTTCATGACACTGCAGCACATTTAATCCTATAAATTAAAATTTATTGAACAATTGTCATGGACCGTTGAGTTTTGGACAATATGACCACATGAGTATTATATATGACGGTTTCCAATATTGATTTGGTGGAAAAGTTCCATGTAAAAGTGTCCCATAGAAGCTATCATATACCTTAATTTAATTTTATAGGAGTTGTATTTCCCCAAAACGACAGAATTAACGGCCACATGCCAATTGCATCGAAAACAAATAGTGTGGATCGAACTTGCAATAATTTTTAAATTTAAAAACTATATATGCAGAATTCGTAAATTTGCGATCAATAGTGCTCTACTTGTATCCAGTTATATATAGGAACAAAAATATATTTTTACCAAGTAATAATACCTCAGCCTACTTTAATGTAATATTGTCATGTACATGCTGGCTGGCAAAGTCAAGCACAAATTATATATCTGGACTAATTACTTAGGTGGCATTAAATTTTGCAGCAATATCACTGAAAAAGAGATATTACTAACAACATATCAAGTGACAATGTTAAAATTGTCACTAATTGTACTTTTTTAGCGACGAGAATTTTTGTTTTGTCAATATGTTTTATATGTTTAATAGTGACAAAATTTGTATAGATATTGTCATTCTTGATAATTAGTGATAAGAAAATTGTTGACAGTATTGATAATTAGCGATACACCTTTACTGACAATAGTTATAGTTGTCACACTATTTGTGTCGTTACTATACATGTGTCACTAATTGTTAATAGTGACAACTTTAAAGAAATTCTTGTCACTAAAAACTCTTATTGTAACAAAGTAAAAGTTATTATTGCCGCTCATTATTAGTGTTTTAAAAGGCAGTCTCAGGGCGCGCCCGAGGCGTAAGCCCAGGGTAATAGGAGGGGGGCGTAACTCCTCATGGGCGTACGCTCAAGCAATTGGGGCGTAAGCCCCGGGCAAAAACGCGCCCAATCCTTGGACGTACGCCCAATGTATTTCATGTCTAAATTGATTTTTTTCCAATTTCCAATCTAAAACCCATCCTTTTAGTCTCACTTAAACTTTTTACATATTTTTTTCTTTTAGTAAAAACTCATGACCCACTTATTCAATTAAATCAAACATTAAAAAAATAACTAAGCAACAACAACACGACTTAGTGCTCGAGTATTGAGAGCCAAGATAATGATCTTAATGAGGAGACTTTTGATTGTGATTGAGTAAATTAGTGTTCGTCAACTATTATTTTAAATCTTTATTTTACTTAACGCTAGAATTTGAAATAATTATTTATCTATCTTGATTTTTTTTTATTGTTTTTGACAAGAGTTGAGCTTGGACTGTTAGTTTGTATGGTTGAATATATTATTATTTTTAACTTTCCCTATCTTAATTTTTTACTTAATTTTTTCTTTCAATTTTTATAATTTTTCACTAATTTAAATTAATTCTTCACATTTTATTATATTTTTTTAATACTAAAACAACAAAATTCGCGGGGCATACGCCTCGTGCCTCAGGGGTTACGCCCCGCCCCATGGGACATAAAACGTCCCGCCCAGTGCCTTCGCCTTTTAAAACACTACTCATTATATATATATATATATTGGAAATTTTAATATTACCACTCTAAATTTGGTCACTAGTATTCCTTTTTGTTGTAGTATATTGACATTAGAATTTTTTTAATTACAACAACGTACATGAAATATACCTCTTCTTCTATGCTCTTGAAACCAAACAACTGTTAGATTGATACTGGAATTATTAAAGAAAACTATATGAATTCAATAAACCATGAAAGATATTGATGTATGAGAAAACTCCGGTCAAAAATTTATTGTGTCAGAATATTACAAAATTCACACGTGTTAGAATCAATGCGCATAAACTAAAAAACTAATTGAAAAAGCAAGAATTAAACGACACAAGATCTTTACATGGTTCGGTCAAGAATGCCTACATCAACGATCTACACTAGAGGTTTTCTTGATTTGTATGAGTCTGATACATATTACAAGAGAAGAGTATGTTTTGATACTCATGTAGAGTCTTAGAAAGACTTTGATATATAGAAGGAAACAAAACAAGCCCAATAGACTGTCCAAAATGCGTCCTTTCCATACAAGAAAACTGCCAAAATTTCCGAAACACCACAAAGTTCACCCCGAACGCCGCGACATTGCTCCCAGACGCAACATCTGTGAAAGCCGCAGCGTTCGTCGACTGAATGTCGCGGCGTCCAAGACTGGGAGGCCACGACGTTCATTGTTGTAGGCTAACAAACGCCCATTTTTGTTCCCTTTTTTTTCTTAAACTTTGATCCAAACCCGATCCTCTTCCAATTAGTCTACATATCCCATCAATCTCACCACCACTACTACAGAAATGACCTATTACAGCGGTTTTTTTGGGCCTAAAACCGCTGTCATAGGTATCGCTGTTATATGGTTTGAACCTATTACAGCGGTTCAACACCGCTGTAATAGGTCACCCTATTACAGCAGTTCCATAAAAACCTCTGTCATAGGGTTTAATTCGAACCCTATGACAGCGGTTTAGCCGCTGAACCGCTGTCATAGGGTCGGATTTTTTTTTCTTTTTTTTTATATTTTGAACCCTATTATGGTAATATTCCTGTACAGTAATATTCAATAAACCAACCCAGCAAATTTCAACTACACAGTAAAACATATTCAACATAAACAACAACCACCCCAAACTTTAATATTACCATCTCTTTCCTCCAACAACAAAATGTTATAATCTCCAACAAATGATCACGTGTTAATTTACAATCATCTAATTAAATTACTCATTTCAATTTAAATACAATAAATCAAATCACAATTTACAACAAGTCACAGTGTACAAAAAATGCATTACCTAATTTCTAAACAGCTAATAAGAAAATGTAACGTGTCACTTTGCAACGTACTTCATCAATTTGCTCTTGAGTATAGAAAGACTGAGAATCATGAAAGTACTGCAAGATATATATATAGAGAGATTAATTGCAAACTGAAATGACGTTTCAATTACCTACCAAAGGTTTAATAACTTCAAAAGGAATAGAAATTAAGTATATATTAGGATTATGCATACCGCTGTTGGGATTATCGATTGTCCGTGGCTAATAACCTCTTTCATGAATCTCATAACGAAGTAGCCACAATACACCTCGTTGGTCTGCCGGGGGCACTACAAAAGTAATCAAAGTTACGTTGTATTAGAACACTAACTTCTATACAAATATATAATCTCTTGAAACTAGAAAACGCTAACCTTTATTTTAAACCATTGACAGGTCGAGTTTTTGGATTTCTTGGAATAGTTGTTGCGATTTGCACGAAATACGTGCACAACCCTATAAAAAAATATAAAAAACAAGGAAATATGTCAAAAACAAGCAATTATGTGAAATAAATATATACTTTAAAAAAATATTAAATATAATGGATACATTGATTAAATGAAAAACTTACTGATTGATTTTTTGTGTCATATCATCTCGGTATTTCGGCTCACCATGCAAGGAATCCAGATAGTAAACGACCTCTTGAAATGGATCAATTGCAAGCAACAACCAATGTCCCCTACAAAGCATTCAAAAGATAAGTTCAAAATTTGTTTTACGTAACTAGTTTTACAAATTAAAGTTGAGTCTTTAGTAGTTCACCCGGTGTTGTAAGGTGCAAGAAATAACTTATTCGTTTGTGCACTCTGTATCATAGCACGTGCTATGTACTGCACTTGTTGAATTTGTGGGCTTGTTCTCGCAGATATGAAATGTGGGCTAAGGAACCCAAAACTTGCTTCTTTCCCTTCGGGGATCACGTGCTTAACCCACAAACACCTAAATTGAGCATAAAAAATGAATTTCGAGTAACGAAAATAATCATAGTTCAGATGCAATAAAATAATTAAAAAACTTACTTTATGTACGCTGTAATGATAGAGGCTCCAATCTCTTTTTGTCAGAGAAGGTGACAGATCTCCTCCTTTCCAATATACTCTGGGAATGCAAAATTCATAATGGATTCCTCCATGTCTATAGTGATCTGGGCACTAATAGACATCATCTTCGTGTACTTTCCAGAAATAAAAGATCATCAGGGAGTCCATCTAGTTGAAGGTCTGCACATCTGTCACCTTCACGTGCAGGCTTGGCCACTGGAAATTTTCCTTTGACAGTTGACTGCTTTGACGTCCCTGATTTCTAGTTTCCAGATGATTTGGATGGTCCAAGAGACTGTTTAAGCAAAAAAAAAAAAAAAACTTGAATGTTACACACCAAAGTATATTTAGTAACCTCAAACAAATTGTTATAATTTATTAATGACTAGCTATTAATTACATACCGGTGCATCAGTGACAATGACAAGACTCGCTGGCCAAGTAACAAAGGTACCCAGAGCACTTGAAATGGTGAACATTTCATCATTGAGAGGAACGGGTAGGGGTGTATCTGCCTCAACTGCAGTGTCAATGCGCACTTTCACATGGTTGGAGGCTAATGGACAATTGTGACGTATTCTATCAATCACCGGTCGATTGCACATCTGTCCTTTAGCCACCACACGATATGACGGTGATGAAAGTGCTAATTGACATGGAGCGATAACCTACATATATATATATATATATACAACATTATATTAGAAAGTTTTGTGTGATTTACAGAAATAGAGAGTTGCAAGTTACATGATCAATAAACAAGTTCAAATCATTACCTCAGGAAGCATCTAATAAACTGGTTCTGGGCTGCTATCTTTCAAAGAAATCACATCATCTTCATGTGGCTGACGCGAGTTAGGCACTTCCACAACATCAATCCGTTGTTGCATGGCAAACATAGTTTCGGAGAGGTTTTTCACCATGTTTCTCAAGCTTTCCATCTCCATTTCTTTAGCAGGCTGTGGATCCGTAAAATAGTCTCAAATTGTTAAACATTTTATGATAATTTCGCAAATCCTCCTCAATGACATTTGTCATCTCCTCCAAACGATCAGGCTCATAATCATTCATGTTGAAATCCTGTGATGGATATGATGTACCATCCAAATCATCTGACGTGATACTGCTTTCACTGTGTCTTGTCCAACGTGTGTAGCTTTTATCAATTCCATTACACACCAAATGATCATCCAACTCACGTGGACTAATTCTCTTTCCAAAACAACAATGTAAATACGGGCAAATGATCCTAGTTCGATCTGGTGCATGCTCAACCGCAAACTTTATGAACTCTTTCACCCATTTCTCATACTGTTCCAACATACGATCCGCCAAAATCCAAATTTGATCCATCTTGATTCTCAATTAATTAAATTAAACAATTTTATCATCAGTTGATAGTTGAATTAATTAAATAATTTTCATTTTAATTTATTTCCCATTATTCTAGAAAAAATTCGAAAGAGTAACAACGCAAAAATTTCTACCAAGTTCTCGACTTAATCTTCACTCGGGTAGGTTGCAACCAACAAAATTCGGATCTTACGATCCGCTAAAATCCAATTTTGATCTTAATTAATTAAATTAAATAATTTTAAAATCAGTTCAGTTGAATTAAGTAAATTATTTTAATTTCAGTTTATTTCCTGTTATCCTAGAAAAAATTCGACAGAGTACCGACGCAAAAATTTCTACCAAGTTCTCGACTTAATCTTCCCCCAAACTCGCAAGCAACAAAATTAATATCTTTCAACCACAACAAACCCAATATTCTAATCTTTCACCCACAACAAACTCAAAATGTCGATCTCACTATACGAAAATATTGATCACCAGTTGGATCACATAAAGCATCATATTTCAAGCAACTACAAATATTGGTTACCAGTTGGATCACATTAATCACATAAAACTAAAAATAAAATATCATTTTATAAATATATATTGATCACCAGTTGGATCACATAAAACATCAAATTTCCAGCAACTACAAATATTGATCACCAGTTGGATCACATAAATCACATAAAACTATAAATAAAACATCATATTTTCAACAACTAAGTATAAATATAGATCACCAGTTGGATCAATGTACCCTAAACCACCACAAAATAACCACAATTTAATCCCAAATCAAACGTAATTAACACCCGACTAACCCAAATTAACAGTAAATTCAGTCAAATCCCTATTTCCCTTAAATTTTCCAATAAATAGGCAAATCTCTCAAAAATATACACAAATATACATACACCCAAACATACACAAATATACATACACCCACACATATACAAATATATATACATACACCCACACATACAAAAATATATATACATACACCCACATATACACAAATATACATACACCCACACATACACAAATATAAATACACAAATATTTAAGTCTATACTTTATGTGTGTGTGTGTATATATATATATTTATCTAAAAAAATTACCACTAAATGGCGGCGGTGGCAACAGTGTGGGCGGCGGAGGCGGCGGTCCTTAAATATATTTATAATAGAAAGAGTTAAATATATATATATATAGAATATATACATATATATATAGATCTAGAAAGAGAGAGAGATACCAAAAGAGGGGAACGGACGGCGGCGGCGGTCAGCGGCGAGAGGTCAAGTAGAGAGAGAAACCAAGAGAAAAAGCGAGAGAGAGAGAGAGGTGGTGGTGCACGGTGGTGGTGAGGGGGGGGGGGGGTTGAAAGAGAGAGAGAGAATTAGAGTGAGAGAGAAGGCGACCGGGTTTTACCTAAAAACCCGGCCGCCTACTGTCATACGCGGTTTTTATTTATTTTTATTTTTTTTCTTTTTGACAGCGGTTCAATTGAACCGCTGTCATAGTTTCGGTCTATCACAGCGGCTCACGGTAGAACCGCTGTCATAGTTTCGGTCTATGACAGCGGTTCACGGTAGAATCGCTGTCATATATGATTTATATTTTTTTTAATTTTTTTTTCTGAAGAACTATGACAGCGGTTCAAACGAACCACTGTCATATCCGGCACTATGACAGCGGTTTGATCAAACCGCTGTCATATTCCGGCACTATAACAGCAGTTCAATACGAACCGCTGTTGTAACCAATTTTTTTTTATTTTATTTTATCTGACAGCGTTTCGGGTAGAACCGCTGTAATAGGTCCGAACCGAGAAGCCCTATTACAGCGGTTTAATAGGTGCGTTGTAATAGTGTATTTTTGTAGTAGTGCACCCCGGTGAAAGTATCCTCTAGTGCGGTGGTAACTCTTTTAGTCAACATATCCGTCGAATTCTTCGCACCAAGCACCTTTTTCAAGTCTAAATCTCGTCATCTATCATCTCTCGAATATGATGACACTTCAATTGAATGTGCTTTGTTCTGGAATGAAATACCGGATTCTTCGCAAGCTAAATGGTGCTCTGACTATCACTATAGTGTGCACAATGCCGTTGTTCCTTGTCAGTCTGCCTTAGAAAATTTTTCAACCAAACCATCTCTTTTCTAGCTTCTGAAATAGCAATGTACTCAGCTTCGATTGTAGAAAGTGCTCCAAACTTTTGTAGCCTTGACATCCAACTGATCACTGTGCCACCCAAAGTATAGACATACCCCGAAATATAGATATCTATCAAGCCCTTTAAAATGACACTACTGCTTGAAAAATAGAGACATGCTCGATGTACCTCTCAAATACCTAAGTTGCCACTTTACTGCTTCCCAATACTTCTTACCCGGATTAGCCATAAATCTACGCACAACTCCCACTCCATAAGCTATATTCGACCTTGTACACACCATTTGCGTACATCAAGCTCCCAATGGCAGAGGCATAAGGAATCGTTTCCATTTCTTCTTACTTCTCTCTCAGTTTCAGGCGATTGTTCTTTGCTAAGCTTGAAATGACTACCCAAAGGAGTACTTCTAAACTTTGCAGTTGTGATTGCAAAACTAGAAAGTACTTTCTCTATGTACTTCTCCTGAGACAACTTGAGACTCCCACTCGACCTATCTCGAATAATCCTCACCCTTGAGTATCGTGTTGGCTTCCCCCAAGTCCTTCAATTCAAACTCCATCGACAATTGATGTTTCAACTTAACAATTTCTTTCATGTTAGACCCTGTAACTAACATGTCATCCACAAACAACAACAATATCATAAAACAATCTTTAAATCTTTTAAAAAAGCAACATGTTCCATTTGACATCTAGTGAAACCATTACTACTCATAAACATGTCAAACCTTTTGTACCATTGTCTCAGAGCTTGCTTGAGTCCATATAAGCTCTTCTCTAGCTTGTATACGAGGTTTTCTTTTCCAGTCTCCAGAAGACTCTTCGGTTGAACCATTTAAATATCCTTCTCCAAATCCCCATGGAGAAATGCCATCTTCACATCTAATTGCTCAAGATGCGAGTCCTCTGCAACAACAATGCTCAGAACCATTCTGATAGTGGCCAACTTAACAACCAGCAAAAAACATTCGGTGTAGTCAATCCCTTCCTTCTGTTGAAAACCTTTAACTACCAACCTCGCCATTTATCTCTTACTAGCATCTGACTCATCCTTAACTTGAAATGCACACTTGTTCTACAAAGCCCATTTTTCCTTCAGCAATTTAGTCAACCTCCAATTCCTATTTCTCTCAAAAAAGGCTCATCTCATCTTTCATGACTAGCTCTCATTTGAGATAATATTCTACACTCATCGCCTCTTTATGTGACTTGGGCTCACCTGAATAGGCCAAAATTAAATAGTGTAGGTATGGGGAATACATCATGTTCGGTTTGGGAGTCCTAGTCGATCTCCTAAAGGTAGGTTGTGGTGTCTCCGGTACTTCTTCACTCCTATTGTCAGTTCCATTTCCCGCAACTTTCACAACTGAATAATGAAAAACATAACCCCTAACGCCTATATATAACTAAAGACTCCTACGACGAAAAAAATTACTTAACCCAGTACAAATTGAAGCTAAATGGCACTTCCTAAGCGCAATTACTACTACTCTCGGATATGCCATTAGGTAAACTCGAGAGTGGGGGCATTATGATGTACACCAAAAATATCTAAAGGGATTATTGTAATTGACCTGCCCCTGGCTTGGGCCCCATCACCACTGACACGAAAAATCCTTAAGTGTATTAAACAGCAAGTGGACTGGTCGTGTGTAGTAATAAAGTGGACAATAAAGTCCGGGTTGTCGAACCTCAAGGACTTGTATTTTAGTTTATGATTTTAAAGCAATTGAAGAACTTAAACTAAAACAAGAATTAACTAAAATATTATGAAAGTAAGATATAAGAAACAAGATGTCGAAATCAAGATAGCTATGGAAGAGAGCAACT
This sequence comes from Buddleja alternifolia, assembly GCA_019426215.1. Classification (NCBI taxonomy): domain Eukaryota; kingdom Viridiplantae; phylum Streptophyta; class Magnoliopsida; order Lamiales; family Scrophulariaceae; genus Buddleja; species Buddleja alternifolia. The sequence goes on along the minus strand of CM033390.1, from coordinate 46,880,103 downwards.
AAGACACATGTGTTGGCATAAATTAATCAATTTTCACTATAAACATATTCTCATATTATTATACGAATGTTGCTTTGGTGGAAAAAACCTTAAATAATTACTACCCGATGTCTCGGCTGTAATAATCCTATGATTAATTGATGGTTCTCTAAATATGTCTATCCGAGAATCTAACCAACAATCATGCATTCAAGTTCTAGAATTTCCCCGGATTAATCCGGCTAACTGCACCCGGGAATCTCTACCTATCTCTAGGGGCAATTCCCCATTTTTTACGGATTATGTGATGATCCTCTTTGCACCTTAAATTACCTTCTCTCGAACGAATAATTTAAGCAATAAATCATGCATATGGTAGCTAAGCATATGATGCATTCAAACAAGATCAAAACACAAAGCAACAATAGAATTAATATGAAAAACACAATTTAAAACTCAATTATCATAATTTAGCCTCAACATGACCTTAGTTCGAAGAATCTATTTCATCATAAAAGATAAAAGATAGGAACTTAAATTAAGATTCATATTCATAGACAAAAACAAATCTAAATCTAAGAAACTCCCTCGTATTTTTGATGGTTAAACTTCGATCTTCATCTCTTCCATGCTTCTTGATTTCTTCACCTTCAAAGGTTCTTGATAATCTTCATAACTAATCTAAGGATGATGAAGATGATGATAGGATGTGTTTAGGCTCCCCCAATGGGGAATGTGTTTTCAAGTGTGTTTGTAGGATGGCCTCCAATCCTCCTTTTATAGCTAAAAAATCCACCTACCAAGAACATGTCCTTCCATTCTCTTTTCTTTCCACCTACCATTCTCTTGCTTTCCATCTACCAAGAATGTGAACTACCATTCTCTTGTTTTCCACCTACCATTCTCTTACTTTCCTCCTATCAAGAATGTGAGCTACCATTCTCTTCCTTTCCATCTACCAAGAATGTGAACTACCATTCTCTTGTTTTCCACCTACTAAGAATGGAAGCTGCCACTTTCGTGTTTTCCAGCGCAGAGATAGTGTTTTATTCATAAAATTCTCCATAGACCTCCGAATTTGATGCTTCAAGTCCCCATGTGACGATAAGACATACATCTACAACTTTGTAGAAGGACACTTCATCCAATTCTGTCTCTAAATATATCAAAATGACGTTCCAATGTGGAGGTTGTTTCTGATTTGGCGCCCAGGTGTGCGGAAATGGTACTAAAATATGATTTTGGCTAACTCCAGCTTGTTTCTTGCTTGTTTGGTTGTAGAGGTGTGAAACATCTTGGCCTAAACTTGTTTTATACGTCGTTTTTCACCCTTTATTCGATTGTATCCACTTAAGGCCTGAAATCACTTAATGCACGAATTAAACGCACAAGTGACAAAATCAAGCGATAAATGAACCTAAAACATAAACGCAAAGGGACTTAATAACACGTAAAAATGACTCCTATCAACCACCCGTCCATCTATTCTCCGGTTAATATCCCAGTCGAGCCCAAATGGCTGAGGATCCAGCAAGAATATGGGCCGATACGTCAGTAAGGCCTTAAAGTTAATTGGGCTATTTTACTTATATAAGGGCTAAATAAGGGGTATATTAATAAGCTTGGTGGGCTACTGCTAAAACTGAGCCCACGACCCATAGCCCACCATCAGTCCTATATATACCTTCAAAGATGCTGATGGCATTCATTATCTACTCTCTCAGAAAAGATCCACTGGCTTGGACTGAGAGTAATTTCAACATAGAACTACAAACTGACTTGATCTCATATTCATCAGGTACGTACGCAGCTCACTTAAAGTGAGTGCAGTCTATAAATTCATCAACCCCCAACTTAGTTTGTCATGAGTTGGATCGGATTCTTCACCCCTACGTGATAATTCACGTGTTAATTTCTGACTGACGATTTTTGCCATCATCAATAACATAGAATTTACCTATAAAGCTCACCCAAGAAAAAAATAATTCAACAATGAAATTTATTAAAAATTATATACAATTCCTCATTGAATGGAAGTAATTGATCAACCAATTGCAGAGTAATTTTTATTAATATTATTTTATTGCATAATGAAATGTATAAATAATTAAGCCCACATTTTTCTTTTCTTTTCATAATTTGTATAAATTAGCTTGATTTTCATACATATTGAAGAAGGCAACCTAATTGCTTATATAAATACTCTTGTTGTGTTGATAGTATTGTCAAGAGCTTCATGATTCAAACTATATTTAATTTATTAGTTATACAGAACCTTTTCCGAATATTTTTCATCTACTTGGTTTTATATCACCTTTTATTTGGAGTTAACGACTTTGCCTAATTTACTACTGAATATAAAAAATAATATTCTTTTTAATCACAAATCACAGTACAACGAAGTGAAATCAAGAAAATAACATTAAATAAAAAATAAATCAACCAAAAAATTTCAATAATACTACAATGACAAATTTTTCAAATGAATATATAATAATGTGTCAGACCGAATCCAATGGTTTGAGTGTAAATTCTGTTTCTATCTCTCTCATGCAAGTGTGTGTGAGGACCGCACAAAATACATTTTACTGTGTGAGAGATATAGACACTAAGACTATTGAACTTAGTATACCATAAAGTTTTTCGGTTCTCCCTTTCTTAATTTTCCTATTGTAGTTCTTTATGAGTTAAGGGTATATATGTCAATTTATAATATTTGCTCTGGCTAGAGAGTTTTAGACTGTATAGGGCTCTAACCCCGGGGAGGTTGAGTGGTCGAACCACTCAATCGGTCTTCTTTTTCTAGTGTTCTTACTCTTAGGGTAGAGCTTCAATGCGACCTTCATTCACTAGATGTAAAGAAACCTTCCTAATGCCTAGGTCAACTCTGAACTCATAGCTTGAGCTCACTTGTTCACCTTCCTTCGTATTAAGCATGGTAGCCCCTTATTCCATTCCCTCATATGATTCAGGAATGGTCGAGGCAGAGCTCAGTAGCTCAGGATCGTTAGGCCAGCTTATTCTATTCCTTCCTTTGGTCGGAATAGTGCTGTATATTCCTGTCAGTAGCTCAAGTTTAACTCAGTAGCTCCGAACAAGATGGTGTGGACAATCTCAGATAGACGACAGAAGGAATTGTTCGGTTTCCAAACTTCACCTTCAACTATCGAAAAAGTGTACGTTTTCCGATTATTTTTGTATGAAGACCTTTCTGCCCTATTAGGAAAGCTGCTCGGGTTTTATCACCGGCGAAATATATATAATCACCTCGCGAGCAGCAATGGGGGACAATTCGTCTTTAAGACAAAGAACACAACTCTTAAGTCTTTTCTTTGATTATCCTTGTAGTGATTCTAAATTAAATAGCTCCTATACTCAATTTTTCTTCAGGACATGCATCATCTCATCATAGATAAATTCGTTTTAGAATTTGCATTAAGTGGGTATCCTTTCACTGAAAGTCTTCATGAAAAGGTATCTTCTGTCAATTTTTTTTTATTTTATTTTTTAGGGCAAATCTCACTTACCCCTTGTACTCCACCTCAAAAATACAGTGCCCCCCTCAATTATTTAATGCATCACTTAACTCCCTCCATTTATTCTATTAGCGTCAATGCCCCCCCTCTACTTATTTAATGCTTCCAAACATAAATATAGAATATAAATTCACAAAAAGAGAAGAAAAAAAGAATATAAGACTTTGTCAATATTACCCCTTAAGTATATAACATAAATATATCACAAATATATCACACATATATCTATATCTTCTCTCTCCAAGAACTTATCTGCTCTAACGTTTTTCTTCTCTGTACAATATTTCTCTCTATTCTTCTCCAAACAATTTCATTTCCTTTTTTTTTTAATTACAATCTCATACACCATAATTAAAAAAATAAGAATAATAATTATGGTGTGTAATAAGAATAATAATGTGTATTAAAAAAATAAGAATAATAATTATGGTGTGTAATAAGACTGTGTGAAAAACGTTAGAGCAATATTGTAATTAAAAAAACGTTCGAGCAATATTTGTGATATATTTATGTTATATACTTAACGGGTAATATTGACAAAGTTTTATATTCTTTTTTTCATCTCTTTTAGTGAATTTATATTCTATATTTATGTTTGGAAGCATTAAATAAGTGGAGGGGGTTAAGTGAGACATTAAATAATTGAGGGGGGCACTGTATTTTTGAGGTGGAGTATAAGGGGGTAAGTGAAATTTGCCCTATTTTTTAACAACAAACCAGTATTTATATTGACTCAGAACAAAGTACAAGATTTTATAAGAAGTGGCCGCGCATCGCGGTCCTATACACTATACAAGCTAGGATGTGCTACGCCCATAGTCTTAAATTTCCTTCGATATCTCAAAATTTTGATTGAAATTTTCGATTTCCGGGGGTCCCAAAGTGCAATCGTACTTTCAATCCAATATTGCAAAACTTTTACCGAAATTTCGACCGATACCAAAATTTCTCGAAACCTTTAACGAAATTCGAAATTTCCCAAAATTTGAAAATAATATTAAATTATTTTGCTGAATATCCAATGAAATTTTGTCCAAATCCGAAATTTCCCAAAAAAACAAAAATGTTGCATAAGTATCAAATCATAATTATTTCACATTCTCCAAAACAGGTTTTAGTCATACTATGGTATTTAACAAGACCCACTATACATATATCAAGAATAGAATATTATCAATGTTAAAGGTGCACAATTATTATAATTAAAGTTGCCCAAAATTTTGTTGTAATTTTCAAATATTTTTATAAATTTTCATGAATTCTTTAAAACTAAAACTAAATTTCGGATATCCCCGAAATTTTCGTAAATTTACTACCCCGATATCGACACTGATACCAATATTTTAGACCTTGGTTATGCCATGTTTAGGCAAAAGGTAAGCCAATTAGTTGAGTTCACGATAGCAAAAATCTATTTGCAGGTGTTGTAAGTTGTAGTTTAGTCCGATGTTTATGTCATTAATCTTTGATTTCCACACAAGTTTTCTCTCAACCCTGTAACATTTAGGAAAATTCTAACATAGACCGGGTCCAATGGAGCCGGTCTATTCAACACCATTAAATGCAAGTGTATTGAGTATTTTTTACTATTTTGTCCCTGTATCCAATGGTGTATAGTGTACCGCCCCTGTTGGATCCGGTCTGACATAGAATCACCCTAACATTTATGTAGCATTGTGTGATTTTTAAATGAGAAACAAAAATTACAACGTTTATAACTGTTGGGGAAATTCCCTCAAATTGATCAAGAACGAATTGCTACTGGAAAAATAGAAAAAGGGCTATGTGTATCACTTAAGATACTTTCTTAATTAAAAACAATAGTTTTTCCACTAAGCAGGATAAAGTTTATCGAGAAATAAAAATTGTTCCAAGGATACAAGCTCAAACATCAAATTATATTCTATTAATTGCACTCTGCGAATAGATACATCTATCACCCGTTATGAATTATGAACAAAAGAAAATTAAGAATAGGTAAAAGCTAAGTCACATAATTCGCGCATATATAGTGCCGCTCTTGCGCTACGGGCGCGAGAGCGGGAGCGGCGCTCTAAGAAGAATTAAGAATTGTTAATTCGCGCTTTAAAAATTAATAAGTCGCGCTCTAAATTTTACTAAGTCGGGGCTTAACTTTTGTAAAGGCGCGGATTAGTTTTCATAAAGGCGCGTCTTATCAGTTGCTATGTCGCGCTCTTAGTTATTTTATTGTATATGTGCATTACAATAATCGAATTTTGACAAGGTTTCAGGATGATTATGAGAAGTCATACAAGAATTGGGATAGAAATACGTACGAAGATTTCCTTAAGATGATTTGGAGGCTGTCGAAGACGAAGAGCTAACTAATCTTCATGTGGGCAAGTAATGGTCATTATCCGAGGTAAATTTTTTAATAAGCATGTAAACTTTCTTTTCATCTTTTCCATTATCAGAAAGATTAATTAGAAATAAAAGAATGGTCGATAAAGAATAAGTTAATTTATTTTTATTGCTCTACTCATTATTAAAATGATGAAGCAAAAGCTAAAAAATCACATTTAGATGCTTATTCCTTTCTTCTTAAATTTCTTGTGCAAAAAATCAAGTTTTTTGTTCCTTTTTATCACTAATATGGTATTTTTTTTGGCCTTTTTTCTTGTTTGTTTTTTCAATTTTAGGGTATTGGAGTTGTGATTTCAGAATTATGAAATTGAAAGTTCAAAGGCGGGTTTGATGCATGGAAAAGGAACTAAGGACTACTTTTTGAAGAAACAACTTTTTGCTTAAATTAAATTGATATTAGGATTATAAAACATTATTTTTGTTGGTAAAGAAATAGGCAACATTGTCTGAAGAATCACAAATGTTATTATTGGAAATTTGAGTGCTCAATGAAAATCGTTTTTGGATATTTTTCTCTATAATTACATTTTATATATACTTATATATATATATATTTTATTATTTTTAAAATAGGCGCTCTAAGGGGCTCTCGCTCTCAAAATTTTTTAACTTTTGCCACTCCTGCGCTCCCGCTCCCGCCTTATGTGACTTAGGGTAAAAGTCGAGAGGAAATTTTCGTTTTTTTTTATGTGACTTAGGGTAAAAGTCGAGAGGAAATTTTCGATTTTTATTTCCCTGAATAGTGAATACTCACGCCCCAGTTTTAAGAAAAGAAAAGGTTCATACTTTTTCATGATATTATTACTCACTACTCAGCGTCAACGGTATATAAATAGGGTGTATTGGTGGGTATTCGGAAATGAGAGCATCTTTTCAAATCTTGAAAAACTCTTCAATTTCAAACAGCTAATTGGGCTGAAAACTTTATATTAATTCTGAATTACATATAACGTATTAATATTTAAATATTTACATACATATAAATATAAAATATTTAATAAAGTATTTCGCAAATAAATAATTTCCAACAGTAACTCTGCCGCAATAGGAGTGCTAGCTAGCTGGTCCAATAAATGGATGATGGGTTGAACCTTAATTTCAGAAAAAAAAGAATAAATCGTCGCCTGAGAGATTCGAACTCTCGCGGCGAAACCCCATGTACTTAGCAGGCACACGCCTTAACCACTCGGCCAAAGCGACTATTGTGTCTACACATCAGAACAATTTTCTATGAATGATAGTGAATATTGAACAGCGGTCAGATTTCCAGAGTAGCGAAATATATTTTCATTGAGTCGCATAAAATGGAAAGTGGGAGCGAGAGCCATTAAAGTAAAAAATTTGTAATTGTGGGAGCATTTAAAGAAAACTATTATATTTGACATAACCAATAATCCAAATATTGGTGATGTAAATGTCGGAGCAATAAATTTACGAAAATATTATCGGAAATTATAGAAATATTCAAAATCTTGATTATGATTTTAACGAAATCATGGAAACTTATAAATATAATTGAAAATTGAAAAAAAAAACTTTAGATACTTTGAAATAATACAATTATGCGTCTTTTACATTAATAATATTATATATGATGTGTTAGTAAATTCTGCTAAATGTATAGTGATGTGTGTCCGATTCATACCAGTAATATATATTAATAATGCGATATATTAAGAATAATATAAGGCACAAAATGTAAGCAAATGAACACAAGATTTACGTGGTTCGGTCCAAATAAGACCTACGTCCACAAGTGTCAAGAGTTTGGTCCTTTATTCATCATTGTAGTTGGTATTTATCACAAGTTTTTGATAGGTAGGCTAGTCCGGGCAAGTCAACTATGCCTAAAATACATATAATAACTAGCTAGAATAAATCAACATCTTCCTATTTTTGGGTATATCGTATCATAATCACTTAGACATATAAGGCTTGACTTTGTCCCGTCCTCTTAACAAAAATATTCTATTTTATTGGATCTTGTTTCCAGCCTTTCTGTGCAGGTTCGAGTTGGCTGATCTCCAAGCCTTCAGGGTTGGGCTGATTATCCTTCTAGAAGAGTTCAAGTCCATATTGTTGTTGGGCTTAAGTCAATTGAGTATTGGGTTAGTCAGCTTGACCCATTGTCAAATTTCCACCTACATCAATAGTCCCCTACCCCCCCCCCCCCCCCCCCCCCCCCGCCCCCCCAAAAAAACTCTACAGTTTGATTAGTCAAATTGTGATAGAACAAAGGACAAGCTGACACTACTATAGGGCAGCATAGGTTAGGTTGCCTAAGCAGTAGAGCTTGGGATGACCTCTCCAGATGGTTGCTCCAAACCCTAATTCTGATTTGACAAGAAAGCCCTAGGCGGTTGGACTTCCACCTACATATGACAGTTCTTACGTCACTCCCTGAAATGTGTGCCACCATGATTACCACGTCAATTTGTGCTGCCATAATCAAACCTTGATTATCGTTGATTAGGGCCTCATGTGCAACCATTATGAGGTCTCTCCAGTTTCCGAGATTGGTAGTTACCATTCTCAAAATATTTTCTTGTCAAAATTTCAATTGTGTTACCTTATTTATCTTGTTTTCTTTGTTTTTAAAAGGGTCATTCCTGTGCCTTTTCTTCTTCCCATTGCAATTTTCTCCGAGCATTCCAGCAATTAATCCACGTTCACAACCCACCTTTAGGTATTGTGTACTGGTTTAAATACATATTCCTCACTCTATTTGTATTTGTTGTTGTCTCTTTGTCAATATGTCGAACAGTTTGGGGTGAGATTCCCAAAATTGGGATGAACCATAAATTTATTAAAGCCAGACGCCATGGCTATGACAAGACCTCCTCTTTTCTTAGGGATTTGTTTAGTACCACCCAAATGATAGGGGTAAATTGTACATTGATATTCCTTCCTCCGAAACAGAATTTGATGTTCGCATACTTTTAACCCTCATTCCCCAACTCATAGTGTTAATCCTGGGGCTAGTCAGGCCGGTGCTGCCTCAGATAGTGAGGACCTGCATCTACTTGACCCATATGCTCTAAGTATGACAGATCGAGCTACTTTGGAAAGGCAAGAGAACAAATGTTTCTAGGAAATTATTCGATCTAGGTTTACTCTACAGCAAGAAAGAAATATTCATTGAGATAATGTTTCCTAGCTACGGGCAAGTGTATGGTTTCCCATTCCCCACCTTTACATTTTCATAGCCTATAGGTATCGCATACCTTTGAACAAACTTGCTTCAAATATCATTTGCATGATGGCTGGATTTGCTGTGTAATCCATCATTTTGGCTATCCGACCACTTTTGACTTATTTTATTCCCTATTTCTACCTCGCTCCTCTTCGATTGAAACCAGGGTGTTTTACCTGACCGCCAGGGGTGAAGCCATTTTTTTTTCCACTCATCCTACTGAGAAAAAATGGAAACAAAACTATTTTTTCATCACCCCTCCTCCATGTGCGGAATGGAACTTTCGCTATGATTTTCTAGAGAAAGTAAAGAGCACCCATCCTTTTCCTCCGAAAAATATGTCTTCCTATTACCAAAAGCTTGTCACTTATTTGAACTGGGTTCCTAGCTATGTGGGTAAATTGACGGATAGCTGTTTGCTATATCAAATTGGTTATAGCCTTGTCGGGGCAGACTTGAAGGGTGAAACTATAGGTAGATAAGCTTTAGATGTTTTATGTATTTCCTTACGTGCTTTTGTTTATTGCAATGTTTCTTTGATTGAATATTGTGTTTTCCTTGTTTGTAGAGAGCCTCGTGGATGTCACCCGGGCCAAGAAAGCCCTGAAGCACAAGAAAAGGCCCTCTAGTCGTAGAACTGATCCTGTCTCCCCCTTACAAGCGTTCCCCCCCCAAATGCGCAGCCACCAGCTAAGAGGTCGGTTCCATTGTCCTCACCTACCTCAGGTCAAGAAGATTCAAGTCGATCATGTTGAGATCATGCTTTAGCGAAAGAGATAGCCTCTAGAAATAGGCTAGCTGCCCCAGATGATTCTTTTGATGCCCGTTCTACAAAGTGGGGCCATTCAGGTGTTCACTTTAGAGATATGATCCCCGATCTGCACTTCAAAACTCCCAATCCTCCCACTTTGTGGACTCACTCTACAGCCAGATCACTTCTCTGCAATCAATTTTGAAGAGCAAGGACCTCTCTATGACGCTAGACTTCCTGAGGAACCAGCCTAGCTCTACTAATCGCCATAATCTAGATTCAATGTCTCGTGAACAGATAGGAGAGGCTGTTGTGCTTATGGATTCTAAGTTACGTATTTTTTCATGTTGCTTTATCCTCTTCTATTATGTGATTGATGACCTGTGTGTCCTCCCTTAACTATTTGCAGCTCTCCTTGTTGGCGGGTCGGCTCTACTGGATTTGCTTAAGGATAATAAAGTGACTGAACTGAACAAAAAACTATCCAAAGCTCAAACATCAGAAAAAAGCCAGGATGCTCGTACCCACGAGATAGATTTCCAAAAACTTCTGGATGAAAAATTGGATCTGGATACGGACCTGGAGGCCCACATTCCTCGCCAAATTGCAGAATTGAACGAGGCCCTATCTTGAGAACGCAAGAGCTGTATAGCAAATCTCTCTTCCTCAGATGAAGGTAAGGCTCTTATCGAAGAGTTTAAGACAGCTTTCCTGGCATCCACAGAATTTGCAGATCGGGTGGATGACAAGGCTTTAGATTATTTCTACAAAGGATTTGAGGGTTGCACTTTCCAGTTCAAGGCCTAGAACTATCCACCCGTAGGTAATACTGATACGTTTCTAGATCCCGACACGGCCTTCCTTGTTGTGACCGCAGGTTCGGCCCTTCCAGTTGTGCTACATAATCCTCTTCCTTCAGAGCCAACTTGTGATGCCCTTCAATTGTAGGTAGTAAGTTTGAATTTTTATACCTTTAGTGAATTTAATTAGGAAGAATTGAGTACTACTAAATTAACATGTTATTCATATCAGTTGGTTATATCGATACTGAGTTCCCAAAAACTTGAGGACCACCCTTAAAATATTAACTGCAAATAAATCAGGATTGAGGGACTAGATTGATTTAACAATTTACGGACTAGTTAGGTAGGCTAGTTCGGGCAAGTGAAGTTCCCAAAAACTTGAGGACCATTATTAAAATATTAACTGCAAATAAATCAATATTGAGGGACTGGATTCATTTAACAATTTACGGACTAGTTAGGTAGGCTAGTTCTGGTAAGTCAATTATGACTAAAATATATATAGTAACTAGAATAAATCAATATCTTCCTATTTTTCGGTATATTCAATCATAATCACTTAGATATATAAGGCTTGATTTCATCCCGTCCTCCTAAGAAAAGTCTTCTATTTTATTAGATCTTGTTTCCAGCCTTACCTTATATAACTTAAACTTCCTGTGTAGGTCCGGCTCGGCAGATCTCCAAGCCTTCCGGGTTGGGCTGATTATCCTTCTAGAAGATTTCAAGTCCACATTGTTATTGGGCTTGAGTCCATTGAGTATTGTGTTAGTCAGCTTCGCCCATTGTCCAATCTTCACCTATATCATATAGCATTATCAAACTTTATTTCAGAAAATATAAAAGATATAAAATTTGGTATAAAGTAATGATAAAATCTCATGATTAGAACTTCACAAAAATAAAGCACATACGATTTTGATGAAATCCATCATTCAAAACCACATTAAATTTCTAAAAAGGATTAAAATCGTTATCACTAGTCTCTCTCTTAAATTCATTTTCAAACATAGTATGTGTGGTCGCAAGAAAGAACAAGAACATTTATAGTTATTTTCAATCATTATTATTGAACATAAAATAGCTAATCAATATAAAAAGATATTATTTTAATCAATCGATTATTTTGTAAAATAATCTAATATATTTTGAATTTTGGGAGATTTCTAATTTCGATAAAAAAATCAAGAAAATTTGGATTTCAATTCATATTTCAATGAATTATTTGCAATCTCGGACCAAATATAGGAGTTCTTTTCAGGACCCCTGATACCCGAAATTTCGGTCTAGTATTTGAGTGTTGACAAAAATTTAAGACCATTGGTATAACTACACTGTCGACACCTGATGAAAAATTATGTTGACAGGGTGGTGAATTATTTTTTACTTGCATTCATGTGATGCTGAGTGTTCGACTTCTTATATTTGCACATTTCAATTTATGTCTTTTTCACATTGAAATTGTTTAAATATAGAGTCAATAAGTAGGCCTACTTAATTATGTGGCAGATCAAGTTCAATGGTCCGAATATGCATTCTGTGTTTATCTCTTTTACACAAATATGTATAGGGACTACACACAATACACTTCACTGTGTGAGCGAGATAAACACTAGAACCATGGGATTTGGTCTAGCATAGATTTTTTTGGCCTACTTGATGTAGGCGAATGACTTGAAATTTAAAGCCAACATGCGATATATGGATATGTGCATGGTAACATAGTAACTTTTAAAAAAATTAGGACACGACACAATTTTGACATGATATAAAAATATCAATATATACATATCAATGCATACATATATTTATATGTCAACCCATAACACATTTATAAAAATATTGGTGCGTGTTAAAGAGAAAGACATACATATTGATAATGTTAACAAATGTTTGTTAACGAGAAATGTGGAATATTGTGTTACAAAAAAGATAACAACATAACTAAAAAAAATAAATGTTCAAGAAGAAAGAGAATCAATTTAATAATTCAAATATTTATTGAATTTTTTCACGTTTTGCAGATATTTTTAATATTTTATAAAATCTTAATATTTAAATAATGATTTTCTTAAAAAATTCAGATACTTTTGATATTTGTATAATAATGTTAATATTTAATTTTAAAAAATTCAAGTTTCTCAGATACTTTTCTAATGTTTTTATATCAATTGTAACTTTTTTTACATTTATTTTAAATATTTGTTATTATTTTTACAAAAATTGTAACATTTATGTCATGTTTTTAATATTTTTTTAATAATTTTATGATACTATTAATATTTATTTTAATATATTTTTGTGTTTATAGATAATTTTATATCTAAAAAATTCAATAATACTAAGTCAAAGGTATTCCAGTCATATTACAAAATTTTTAGCGAAACCTTAAGGATACAAATGGCAGAACATAAACATTAGACAGAGGTAAAACTTAGGGTAGTGCAAATAATTTTTCAAGACACGAGGGTGAATCTGTAATTATTACAATCACGAAGGGGTGTAGATGTGACTAACCCTAAACAATTTGTTAATTATTTTTTGTCCCCTAAATTTTGTAAACTATAAAAAAAGACCCCATCTTTGTCTAAACATATTGTTGGTCCCAAGTGGCATAAAATAAGGGTCGCGGGGGGGGAGGAGAAGTGTTCAATAGACATTGAAGTTTTAACGACTTCAAATTCATATTAAAATTATCGTCGCCTCGATAAAGATTGGACCTCGCACAATATCGCTGAAGACTATTATTACCTAGAAAAAAAACTGCCAATGTAAGTTTTGAACATTTGACTAAAGTGGGATCATGCTCTTAACGCGAATATCGAGAGTCACAACGAAAATAAGGGATAATGACATTTCCCGTCCCTAAAGTAGACAATTTATGTCAGAGTAGTCCATCAAGTGAAAAAAATTGACATTTTCGTTACTATTGTTCAAATTTTATTTCACTTAAGTTATTTTTGGACATTTTTACTCTTAGATTGCTTCAAAATGCAAGTTCATATATAAGGTTAAAATTGTCCAAAGAGAACTTAAGTGAAATAAAATTTGAACATTAAGGACGGTACTATTCATTTTTTCACTTGAGGGACTACGATCTGATACAAACCATGTACTTCAAGGACTACAAATATCATTAACCCTGCAAATAATTTTGAATCTTCTAACGTTGAAATAAGATTTGGAAGCATTGAAATATTTTGCTTATAGTTGCTTATTTTTATGTAAGTTAAAACTATATGCTATGAATGTTATGCTTTCAAGGAATAATTGATAGATAAAGAAAGCGATAGAGCTCCAACAATGGGTAGACATTTGGATGTTTTGGAACTTGGAAGCTATTCAAGTTGAGATTGTTAATGTTAACAAGATATTTATTCGATTTATAGTCCCCAAGAACGAGAATGGATGGATGCATGTGGTCGGGAACTTGTGCTAGCCCGAGAATTAAGAGAAGGAAATGAAAAGGTTGATTAAAACATGTTAAGCTCCCTTGACTTGTATTACGAGATTTCAATGAGGTCTCTGTCTCATTTTCAACTTTGTTTTAAGCAGTGACATAAAATTGCAAAAACCTGTTATCAAGGATTTTAAAGTTCCTCCCTTATTTTATGACTTACCAAATACCACAAGAAAGTTAACCATGAACCATTTGCTTTTGAAGTTTTGCAACATAGTATTTGATACTACTTTAAGTTTTACCTGTTGCTCGTATTACTGATTTCACTTAGCCTCTTAGCCACATGATGGGTAAACATTCAGATTTTCTAATATATGAGTTCTATTAATTTGGACTGTTGTGACGTATTTTGGTAGGAAGTATGGCCTAACTTTTCTAAAGTAAATATTTTGCCGTCAGAAATTTTGTTCTAAGAATTTAGAGCCACCTTTTGGCTGGGCTTGGAGTATTTTCTTTCAATTTTATAGCACCAATTATCGATTTGACGAGACGGTGTGGACTATATATATATATATCTTGCTAGCAGCCACCAGCATTCTATCAGCGCTTTCAGCCACTAAGAGCATCCCCATTGGGGGTGCTTGGAGGGTGCTTGGGAAGGATGCAACTCTCCTTTCTAATGGGGAGTGGGGTTCTTGCTTTGGAGGGGAAATAACTTTTGTGGTTCCTCTGCAGGAACCCCCAAGAATCTTTTTTTCCTTTCTTTTTTCCTTTTCTTTTTCCCTATTCTTTCCTTTGTCTTTTTGTTCTTGTTGTCTTTTTTTTTGTTTTACTTTGTATTGATATTATTTTACTTGTTGCAATTTATTCAAATTTTAGTTTTGGTCAATTATTTTACTAGTCGTTACAAAACTTGTTCGATGATTGCAATGTTTACAATTGTAACAGCTAGTCTTGTTAAATTGGTGTAATAATAAAAAAAATTATCTTAAATTTTCTGTTTTTTTAATTGATAATTGCATAATTATTAAATTTTCACAATATATTTAAATATATTAAATTAATTTATTTATTTATTAATTTTGAAAATTATAAGTTGAGTATTTTCAGAGAGGTTCTTTTGATGGGAAGAGGGGTTCTTGGAAGGGGTTTTATGCTGACGTGGCAAGTGAAGAAAGTTGTTTTTGATGGGAAGAAGGGTGCTTGGAAGGGGAGGTTCTTGGAGTGCTGATGGATGCTCATTGTCATCCCACTTTCACTGAAAATCTTTACGTGACCTTTTTATTGAGTTTTTTAGATGTTTGATTTAGCGTTTTAGTTTTTTTTTCTTTCGAATGAGAACTTAATATATTGAATAAAAATTTGTGATCTTTTCTACAAGAGTTGTATTGTGACTGTTTGATCTTTAAACTTAGTAATTTCTCTAAATTTTATTATCTTTGAACAAACTTGATTATAATAAGCTTCATTTGTTCTTAAATACGTTGTTAAAGGTACGGTTAATATTATATTGGTCTCAAAATCATGAATTTTTTATTTATAAAATGAATTGTTAAAAAAAAAAAAAGAAGAAGAGATCTATGTCTATATCTGCACATAATTTGACACTCAAAATGGTGAATATATAGGAAAGAGATCTACTGACAAACGTTTAAAATTGTCAGTTTAAAATTGTCTGTGGAATGATGGTGGAATTCATTATGTCTTGGTACAAAAGCAAAAGACACCCTTCTATTTTGATCATTTCACTAAGTTCACACCATTGCCTTCCATCATTACCAATTATTATTCATATGTACCCCTCCAATCTTATATACCAATCCACCATGCACCATCTTTCTTCTATTGCACGAATTTATATATATATATATATATAAATAAATAAAGAGAGAGTGGAAAAATTCTAGACCACTCTCGACTTCGCCACGCCATAGATAGAAATAGAGATAGAGAGGTATGTCATTAATTATACATAAAAAAGATACTATAAAATTATTGGAAGTTTTAAAATAATTAAAAAATTTAAAAATAAAATTATGTTGTCATTAAGTGAATTAAAAATATTCATTCTTCTCTTCTATATATGGTAGAAACACATGTTTTTTATTTAGTAATATGCTATTCTATCCCTTGAGATAACACACCTCAAATGATTGGATTTTCCTTTTATTTCCTCACTAACTTTAATAGATACGATCAATTTACATTCGAATCAATATCTTATCAAACGTAACAACAACTTTATCGCTCTCCTAAGCAACAAAAGTTGGGCTAAAGGCACATTAATGACACTCAAAAATAACTCAGGTGCTAAGATCCGACATTTTTTGAATTATTAGCATTATAATGAAATGGAAAGAATAATATAGGGATCTTCGATATTAATAAAGGCTAAAAGCGTGCTTACTTTGCTATGATTCCCTTGGCCATCAAAAGGCGCAACAATTCGGTGTAAAGGAAAGCAAAAAATAAATTAATTAAAAGGCCTTATTAAGTTGATTAAATAATTTGATGTCTCTCCCGTATTTTTCGGATATATTCTCATGGCTCGAATTTTTTAGTGGAACTTTTTTTCGTAATTGAGATATTTTAGTGGATTTAATCATTAGGACTACCGCAGAACTAAGGGAAACGATTGTAATAATCTACATAGCTTAATCTTGAATTTTCCTATATTGTTTCTCTATGTTTGACCTTGTGAAACGATAAAACATGTTATAGTAATAGGAATGTCACATTTGATGTGCATTTGACATGCATCAAGACACAAAAAGTTTAACTTCAATCACTCATTATTTACGTCCAGACATGACACTTTTTTTTTAAAAGAACGAGTACAATATCATAATACATCGGTTGCAAGAGAATCTATTACAAGTAAGCATCATAAGCAAATACAATCATAAGTTGCGAACTATTACAAACAAACTACTATTACAAGTAAAGAGAAAACCCACATGCATCCAGTGGGAATCGAACCCATAACCTCTTGGTTATGGGGCCTTAACCTTAACTAACTAGGCTAGGCATCATTGCCTCCACATGACACTTAACAATGTGATAGACAATACTGCAGAGTAATAGAAAAAAAAATTAATTCAACCGGTCTAGTCCAATTAATTATATTTGTTTATATATTTTTCTGGTTGATCTCACTCTTTTGAAGGTGTACGGGAATCATTCTTATATCAAATGCATTTGTGAATTTAAGCTATAATTAGTTTGCATTGTAGTTTGAGATCATGAATTTTAGATTTGTATCTTATATTTGATCACTGATATTGTATGTCACATATATATAGAGAAGCCGCTTCCATTAATTATATAAGTATTGTGGTTTTTATACATGTGACTTATACATGTAAAGTAAATAAATATACAAGATGAAATACTAAATTTGTGTTCATCCAAACATTGCGCGAACAACAATTTCATTAATTATTGCAATTTGTATTTCACATGTATATACATGCACGATAATGTGTACTTCAGCATTTGAGATTTTTTAAAGGTTTCATCTTGTTCTTTATCACATATATACGAGACATATTTATGTCACTTGTATTTTTAAGGGAATAAAAAATTATGCACTTGGTGTGCATATGAGAACTAGAATACGAGATGAAACAATAATTTAGAACAAAAGATTTAAATTCGGCTTTTATCTTGTATTTTGTGTCGTGGATACCGACCAAGTATATATAATTCAAGTCAACTATATATTTTTAAAAAACTTTTCATATACTTAATAATTAAACATCAATAACATAAAATGAAACAAACACATCAGTAACGTCTCTTTGGGCAGTTTAAAACCCCCTCCTCCAGGACCCTTTCCCATGTCACACACCTCATAGCATCTTTGCCCTCTCTCACACTCTCGTGCCTAATTACAGAATGGACTCCGAAGAAGAAGCTTTGTTCCGTTCCTACCCTTACTCCGTTTACTTCGTTCAAAGCCCATCAGCCATTTCTCATGCAAACAGCAACACTAACAACTCTGGATTAACCTTTCACCCCAGCCAAGACGCCACTCGTCTGGCTCTATCGCGTTACTTCAACTCGTCTCGTGGGTCGAATAACTCGTTTTTGCAAGACGATGAGAAAAAGCTGAAACTATCGCACGAGCAGAGCCATGATCATGGAACGGAAAATGGTGGCGCGATAATTATGAAAAATGGGGTTGAACATCAAGTTGATGATCATGAGGAAGATCAGGATATCGATGAAGATGAATATGATTATGATGAGGGTAATAAAGGGTTTTTGAAATATCTCTCTTTCAGTTATTCAAATTCGGGGTGGTGGATTTGTCTGCAGTTGAGTTGGAGACTTTTGTTGAGTTTGATGATTGCTTTGATTGTATTCTACATAGCTGCTAAGCCACCAGCTCCCAGGATGTCTATTAAGGTACTCTACAATATCTACTTTCTTTTTCTTCTGTATATAAAGTTTCATCCATGCAAGAGAGAAAAGAAAACACTAATTCCAATCCCGATTCCGGGAAACTCAATCAATCACCGATAAATATTATTGCATTTATCATGTGATAAGTCATGACTCTTCTTCGAAGATATATCAATTACATAACAAATACTATTCACTTGATGGGGTCGGCCAACCTTTTTCCAAAAAAGTGAAATTTTAGTACAATTTATATATATATAAAAAAGAAAGCATTAGAAACATGGTGATAAATTGTATAATTACAATATTAAGTTATTAGAATTTTGTTTCATTGCGATATTGGTTTTTACAATTTAAAATGACGAGAATTGTGTATAACGTTGACACTTTTGATACAATTAATGATACAACTTTGTCTATAAAGTTGACAATATTAACAATTAGTACGAGACACAAATATAATTTTGTGTATAAATTCACCCTATTAACAATTATCAGCTCAGTAACAACAAATTAGTTGTCCATATTCGTACTATCATAAAGTTCTATAATGTGTCACAAATGATCAATAATGACAACTTGAAAACAACCTTTTTGTTATTATATATAAATCATTATTGTGCCAAAATAAATATTATTGTAACTTACTACATATTTTCACCGACAGTTTTTTAATATTGCCATTTTACATTTTATTTGTTTTATAATTACTTTACTGTTAATTTGAAATCACCCAGGTTATATTAATTGGACAAGTTTAATGTAAAATAGTTGCCTTATGATTCGTCCACCACCTTTTTTATTTGTGACTAATATCGTATTTAATTGTCTGATCCAAAACAATACTAAGCTTAATTGTGCTTAGATGTGAAACAACCTCGTTAATTAATATAATATGCTCGTAGTTTACTCTTTGTCTATTCTCATGTGGGCATTTTACTTGTATATGATAACAATATTATTTGACAAAGTTAATTTTTGTCATTTATATGCAATATGCATATTTCATTTCCTACATATATTCGTTTACTTATTACTATAAGTTAATGAGAATGATATTGAACCGAATCTTCAATTCAAATGATTTGGGTTTTTCAGCAACACATTTTGATCTACCTCTTCTTCCATCCGGAATTCGCCCAAATTGAAATGAGATCTGGACCCTGTGATTGCTAAAGCCTAGCTATCCCTATAAACATGCTTGGGCCTCCAGAGTATTTGAATCTGTTTTGTTTTCTCCGCAGTTGACAAGTTAAAATTTATATTTGAACTGTAAATACGATTTGGGTGAGTATTTTGCCCCATATTATGACAAAACTAAAAATTAAAGTTCTTACTATAATTAGTTTTACGAAAACCAATTATTTCGTAATCAATTATGCCAAGTTGGGCCAAAACTCCTCGTTGACAATCATATTTATTAAGTAGGTGGGATCCATCATACACAAAAGTTATAATTATATTAAGATTTAGAGTCCCAAATTTTCCTAAAGATTACTTGTGATTTCCTTTTAATCAAAATATTATCCATTGTCCTTATTAACTCAAGTTAAGGCGTGGGCTAGCTTTGAAGGGGTTGAGTTGTATCTAGCACATAAAGGTTTATAGTCCAAACCAAGCCCACTTTGGCTTATAAAATCTAAGGTTATGTTTGGTTGTATCTGGAAGTATATTTTTAAGAATTTATATTGAAAATGTGAATTATTGCTATTTGTGTGTGAATATTGAATTTTGCAGTATGTTTGGTTGTATTTTAAAAAAAGATGGTTTGAACTTGAGGTGGTCTTGATGTGATATAAAAATAATATTATATTGAAATTTGATGTAAAAAATGATTGAGTTGGTTATAAAATGAGAGATACAACAAATTTGATTCACTACAAAAAAATAATACATTAATGATAAAATATCAAGTGGCAATATTAAAGTTATCACTAATTGCAAATTTTTAGTGACAACATTTTTTGTGTTGTCACAAGAATAGATTTTACATGTTTAATATTGACAAGATTTGTATAGAAGTTGTCACTCTAGATAGTTAGTGACAAGAAATTTGTTGTCACTAATGACAATTAGTGACACACCTTTAGTGATAACTTAATGACAACAATTATAATTGTCCCCTATTTGTGTTGTCACTATACATGTGTCACTAATTGTCAATAGCGATAACTTTATAAAAAGTCTTGTCACTAAACATTTTTACAGTGGCAAAACAAATATTTTTGACACTCATAATTTATATCTAGTGATAATTTTAACATTGTCACTTCAAATTTTGTTACTAGTATTACTTTTTGTTGTAATGATAGTGAGATTAGTAATTAATGATGAGAGATCACTACAAGGAATTTTGTTTTCAGCAGCGAAACATTTCGTTTCGAAAAATTGGAATTTTCGTTGCTAAAGTTATCCACAACGAAAATATTTCGTTGCCAGCTTCGTTGCGCTATCCACGTTGCTAAAAGTTCTTGGAAACGAAAAATGAATTTCGTTGCACAAAATAACATTTCGTTGTCAATTATCAAATATTCTACACAATATTTATTAGGATTGGCAATGAAATATATCGTTGCCAATTGGTCAGGTTTCGCAACAAAATTATTTTGTTGCGACGTGCTTGATTTCAGCAACTAAATATTTTGTTGCAAAATTTCAGTTTTCTACAACGAAATAATTCGTCGCATATTCTCTAGGTTCAACAACGGGATACTTCGTTGCAGAAGCTCTGTTATGCAACAACATAATTCGTTGCCAAATCTACAACTGGTGCAACAAAATATTTCGTGCCTAAAGAACATCTAGTTTACCAATTTTTTCAAGTTTTAGGCAACGAAAAAATTGTTGCGTATTGTCTCGTTTAATCTATAATATACATACCACTATCTGCAACGGTTTATTTAAATTGTAAATAATATTTGGAATATTTATTGTAAAATTTCATATAATTTTTAATATTATATTTTTAATTTTCATACGTTCAATTAATAAATAGAAAAGCCCAAAATATCCTTGAAATCATTCAAATAATGACAAATCATTCATCAAAGTAATACATCAAAAGCTAATTAACAAGTATCATGTCTTTAAAAAAAAAACCAGAATTCTAAATATTAAATAAAAAAAATTATGCCACTATACATAACTAATATTCTTTAGTACTAACAAAATAAACTCAAAACGAAACGGACATGCAGCCTCATTTGCTCTTTCGCCCTCAGTCACCATCCTTTGAATCTGCACAACGGAAGTGCGATATGATTCAATGAGAGTCCTATAAAATTTAAAAACATCAAAATCAAATAGGGTATTGCTTACTTTACCATGGGCTACTTAGATTTTGAGACTGAACCATCTTCTCAAAAAGACGGGTGTGTTCGGCAAGAGTTGATTTCATAGCATTCATTTCTTCCATAAGTGCAGCATGTTCTTCCCTAAGTTCAGCACATTCCCTATCTTTTTCTTTTAAAGTTTCCTGTAGTATCCTCATGCCAGAACTTGATTTGTTTGGTTTAGGACCATATAACCTAATCCTACTATATACGATGACCTTTTCCCAAGAGTGTCATCAACAATTTTATCAACGTCCACAACCTCGCCTCTTGTTTCAGCATCAATCCTGCGCTTTTCCATTTCTACCTATAATGTTGTAAGGAAAAAAAATTTAGAACACCATCTT
Organism: Buddleja alternifolia; assembly: GCA_019426215.1. Taxonomy (NCBI): domain Eukaryota; kingdom Viridiplantae; phylum Streptophyta; class Magnoliopsida; order Lamiales; family Scrophulariaceae; genus Buddleja; species Buddleja alternifolia. Next base: position 46,857,970 of record CM033390.1, on the reverse strand, counting down.
ATATAACATCATACTTTTGAAATTCATAAAGCAAAAAAAAAAACTAAAAAAACACGAATTTTCAACAATATTCTATTTTCAACACTATAATACTGTTTTAGCACCTGAACAAACACCGAAAAAGCACCATTTTGATGCTGGAAACATCACCAGAGTAGGTGTTATTTCAGCATTAGAATGGGGTGCTGTTACAGCACCTGTAAAGGCGCTGTTTTTGTGCTGAAACAGCACCTTTACAGGTGTTGCGATTGGCACGATTAAGTGTTGTTATAGCATCTATAAAGGTGTTGTTTCAGCACAAAAACAGCACCTGTTAGGTACTGTTTCAGCACCAAAACAGGTGCCAAAATAGCACCTGTTAGGTGTTGAAATTAGCACAATTAAATGCGGTTATCAGCACCTAAACAACATTTATTCGGGCAAATTTCAACACCTAAACAAGCGACCTTTTGTACGTCACCTAAACAACTTTGCAGCAGAAAGCCAAACAACAATCTTTTAAATTCTACTTCCACAAACATCAAGTTTATCTATATTTGAGCAACATCATTAACATACCAAATGTGTATCATTACAAGTAAAAGCTTACCAACATCTACCATAATGCTAAAAGAAAAAAGTAAATACAAATCAATCATCATATTAACATAATTGTAAGCATCAATACACCAATTCATGAATATAGAAATACAACAAACACAGGGACTCACATGATTGTTTTCAGATTGTGGAGTAATCCATCCTTTTCCTTCTGTGTAGTGAATATGCTTGTGAAACTTTATTCTATCAACTCATCGCCCTCAAACTCTGGTTCTTGGCTCCGTGAAAATAGGGTTCTAATTAAATATGAATCATTTTCTCTATATATATATATATTATATTCTCAAAAGACCATTAAATTACTTACAAGCATATGACGAGCTACAACAAATGATCTCGAGCCTTGGTTATGATTTGTCGTCATCTTAGAGCGATTTTGTTTGTTAATGTTGCATCCCTCCTATAAATTTTGTTTAATAATGATTATAAAACAAATTTAAATACTCTAAGATTTGTCTTAACTAAATAAAATCGAACCTGATACTTGGGATCATTGAAATGTGTAGTGCACAATGTTTCCCAATTTTTTTGAGTTAAGCCTCCAAAAGATGGCTTGTTTCTAATAGCTTCCTCCACTGAACAAAATTTCTTAAAATGTTTGTTCAGTTTATGGCGTTGAGTTCTGCATCGATTCTTTAAAATGACCATCACATCTTCTATATTCTCTTCGGTTGGATTATCAATTTTCAAATTCATCTACGAAAACAAGAAACCCAAAGTGGCATTATAAAAGATGAATTAGAAAAAACGAAAAGAATAGACAAGTATAGACTTTGTAAAACTAATATACTAACATCTAGTTGGGTAAAAGCCGCCATCAACTCAGTCTTCTTAAAATTCTTCCACTTATTAGGAACTGGCAATGATTCTCGAGCTATTTGTCCAAGTTTACTAGACAACTTAGCTGACTCCACGCTATCAACTGCCCTCCTTTGTACAAGATCAATATGGATAATCAACTTATCTTTATTCTTCTTGTTTAACTTTCGCAGAGCTATTCCTCGAGTTGGACCTCGAACACTTTTCTGCGTATTAGAATCTATATTGACAAAGAATCAAAAATCATACAAGTTATATATATATATATATATATATATATACATGGGATTGTGCTAAATGTAAGGGCAATTCTTATAAACATTTCACCTGCACCACTACTAGGAGTTTGTGGAATGTTGACATCTGTTTGAGAGGGAGACAAAGATCCTTGAGGAACTAATTCTCCAACCTGTGAAAGAGATAAATCTTGGATTGATGACATGGAAGATAATGATGTCAACATTTCACAAACTCCTAGTAGTGGTGGAGAATGTGAAGCACAATCCTTGAGGGAGACAAACTCCTAGTAGTGGTGCAGGTGAAATGTTTATAAGAATTGCTCTTACATTTCGCACAATCCCATGTATATTTATATAACTTGTATGATTTTTGATTCTTTGTCAATATAGATTCTAATACGCGGAAAAGTGTTCAAGGTCCAACTCGAGGAATAGCTCTGCGAAAGTTAAACAAGAAGAATAAAGATAAGTTGATTATCCATATTGATCCTGTACAAAGGAGGCCAATTGATAGCGTGGAGTCAGCTAAGTTGTCTAGTGAACTTGGACAAATAGCTCGAGAATCATTGCCAATTCCTAATAAGTGGAAGTATTTTAAGAAGACTGAGTTGATGGCGGCTTTTACCCAACTAGATGTTAGTATATTAGTTTTACAAAATCTATACTTGTCTATTCTTTTCGTTTTTTCTAATTCATCTTTTATAATGCCACTTTGGGTTTCTTGTTTTCGTAGATGAATTTGAAAATTGATAATCCAACCGAAGAGAATATAGAAGATGTGATGGTCATTTTAAAGAATCGATGCAGAACTCAACGCCATAAACTGAACAAACATTTTAAGAAATTTTGTATAGTGGAGGAAGCTATCAGAAACAAGCCATCTTTTGGAGGCTTAACTCAAAAAAATTGGGAAACATTGTGCACTACACTTTTCAATGATCCCAAGTATCAGGTTCGATTTGAATTAGTTAAGACAAATCTTAGAGAATTTAAATTTGTTTTATAATCATTATTAAACAAAATTTATAGGAGAGATGCAACATTAACAAAATCGCTCTAAGATGACGAAAAATCATAACCAAGGCTCGAGATCCTTTGTTGTAGCTCGTCATATGCTTGTAAGTAATTTAATGGTCTTTTGAGAATATAATATATTTATAGAGAAAATGATTCATATTTAATTAGAACCCTATTTTCATAGAGCCAAGAACTAGAGTTTGAGGGCGATGAGGTTGATAGAATAAAGTTTCACAAGCATACTCACTACACAGAAGGAAAAGGATGGATTACTCCACAATCTGAAAACAATCATGTGAGTCCCTGTGTTTGTTGTATTTCTATATTCATGAATTGGTGTATTGATGCTTACAATTATGTTAATATGGTGATTGATTTGTATTTACTTTTTTCTTTTAGCATTATGGTAGATGTTGGTAAGCTTTTACTTGTAATGATACACATTTGGTATGTTAATGATGTTGCTCAAATATAGATAAACTTGATGTTTGTGGAAGTAGAATTTAAAAGATTGTTGTTTGGTTTTCTGCTGCAAAGTTGTTTAGGTGACGTGCAAAAGATCGCTTGTTTAGGTGCTGAAATTTGCCTGATTAAATGTTGTTTAGGTGCTGATAACAACATTTAATTGTGCTAATTTTAGCACCTAATAGGTGCTATTTTGGCACCTGTTTTGGTGCTGAAACAGTACCTAACATGTGCTGTTACGACTTTATAGATGCTATAACAGCACTTAATCGTGCCAATCGCAGCACCATTCTGATGCTGAAATAGCACCTACTCTGGTGATGTTTCCAGCATCAAAATGGTGCTTTTTCGGTGTTTGTTCAGGTGCTGAAACAGTATTATAGTGTTGAAAATAGAATATTGTTGAAAATTCGTGTTTTATTAGTTTTTTTTTTTCGCTTTATGACTTTCAAAAGTATGATGTTATATAAGATGGTGTTCTAAATTTTTTTCCCTTACAACATTATAGGTAGAAATGGAAAAGCACAGGATTGATGCTGAAACAAGAGGCGAGGTTGTGGACGTTGATAAAATTGTTGATGACACTCTTGGGAAAAGGTCGTATATAGTAGGATTAGGTTATGGTCCTAAATCAAACAAATCAAGTTCTGGCATGAGGATGCTATAGGAAACTTTAAAAGAAAAAGATAGGGAATGTGCTGAACTTAGGGAAGAACGTTCTGCACTTATGGAAGAAATGAATGCTATGAAATCAACTCTTGCCGAATACACCCGTCTTTTTGACAAGTTGGTTCAGTCTCAAAATCTAAGAAGCCCATGGTAAAGTAAGCAATACCCTATTTGGTTTTGATGTTTTTAAATTTTATACGACTCTTATTGAATCATATCGCACTTCCGTTGTGCAGATTCAAGGGATGGTGACTGAGGGCGAAAGAGCAAATGAGGTTACATGTCCGTTTCGATTTGAGTTTATTTTGTTAGTACTAAAGAATGTTAGTTATGCATAGTGACATAATTTTTTTTTATTTAATATTTAGAATTCTGGTTTATTTTTTTTAAAGACATGGTACTTGTTAATTAGCTTTTGATGTATTACTTTGATGAATGATTTGTCATTATTTGAATGATTTCAAGGATATTTTGGGCTTTTCTATTTATTAATTGAACGTATGAAAATTAAAAATATAATATAGAAAATTATATGAAATTTTATAATAAATATTCCAAATATTATCTACAATTTAAATAAATCGTTGCAGATAGTGGTATGTATATTATAGATTAAATGAGACAATACGCAACAATTTTTTCGTTGCCTAAAACTTGAAAAAATTGGTAAACTAGATGTTCTTTAGGCACGAAATATTTTGTTGCATAAGTTGTAGATTTAGCAACGAATTATGTTGTTGCAAAAAACAGAGCTTCTGCAACGAAGTATCCCGTTGTTGAACCTAGAGAATATGCGACGAATTATTTCGTTGTAGAAAACGGAAAGTTTGCAACAAAATATTTAGTTGCGGAAATCAAGCACTTCGCAACAAAATAATTTTGTTGCGAAACCTGACCAATTGGCAACGATATATTTCATTGACAATCCTAATAAATATTGTGTAGAATATTTGATAATTGGCAACGAAATGCATATACGTTTAGGCGCGATTATAATTGTTACCAATAGTATATGTTTTGGCGACGAACAAAATAATGTACTCTATTGTACACATATAGGCAACGGAATTCATTTTTCGTTGCCAAGAACTTTTAGCAACGTGGATAGCGCAACGAAGCTGGCAACGAAATATTTTCGTTGTGGATAGCTTTAGCAACGAAAATTCCAATTTTTCGCAACGAAATATTTCGCTGTTGAAAACAAAATTCCTTGTAGTGTAGGTTAAAAATTAACTAATTGACTTTATTTTAAATAAAATTGTTTTTTTTTAGATTTTCAATTGACAATACATAATATAATGTTACATCTTAAATGTTAAATATTAAAATACTTTATTTGTAGTTTAACATATGGATAAGATTAAATTAAATATTCGTCTAAATTTGATTGAAGATACCGAAAAACTGAAAATTTGACATTTTAAATTGTAATTTATACAAGTTGGGGTTTTAAAATATTAAATAAATTGATATAAAATGAAAACTAATTGACTAATTCTTAATCTAAAACGGCAAGTAGTAATTAAGTCTAAAAATGATTAATGTCCCTATATTATTGGGTATTTCCGGATCAACAATTGACCTAAATAAGTATTTTAGATTAAAAAGTATTATAACCTTTTTTTTTTTTAAGAAAAAATTTCAGTTACTAATTTCCCTAAAAATATTATGCACTAAATATGCCCAAACACAATGATTAATTGGTAACACAAACGGTTTCTTTTGAAGATATCATGCAGTACCATTGCATAAATCCAACTAATAACACCAATGCACAACTTTATAGCATGTATTAATGTTATAAACGAAATTTGAGTAGCCATTCAGTTGATGGTATATACCTTTTACGCTTTTAATCCTGCATTCCTTCAACGTTATGATGCAGAAAAGTTGTAGATATAGTGATTTAATTTACCAAAAAAAAAAGACAATGTATATAAAGTTCATGTATAATTCATTCATATATAAATATGTTTCTAAATCTTCGATCTTCTATCGAATTTCATAGTTACCTAAAATAATGTTTGATAATGTAGTTGAAGATTTAATGAAAATGGTAATAACCATGTTTATATATATATATATATATATATGTGCGCGCCCGTGCGTGTATATAATAATAATAATAATGATAATAATAATAATTGATGTCTATGTGCTACATGCGTCGAACATACGTGCGTATCCCAAACCACTTCTTTCTAGTTTGTAAATGATTATGCATTTGTCATGAGTGCTTTATTTCCCCTACACATTTTGTCGAGTACAAATGGAAATCACCTTCAACCATTGTGTTTCATCAGTCAATTCAAAGCTTATCTGGTCTCATTGGTGACTGTCCTTAACGAATGTTTGTTTCTGGAAGATGGGTACATCAAGTCGAGTTAAAAGAGATATTGTTTAAACTTGTTTAGATGATTTTGATCTAGCTAACTTGATTTGGTGTTAATCAAATCGAGCTTTAATCGAGTCGATCTCGAATATTTGATTTTTTTACACATATTTTATCATTTGTTTTAATTAATCAAGTTGGAGTCGAACTACAAATCTTATCGAATAAAGGATTGAACTCAATAATTCAATTAGCTCAAATAAACTTTTAGATATCAATTAATTTGATTTTTTTTTTATTCCTACTTGCCTTTTTAATTGAATCCTTTCTGTTGGAAAAAATTTCTACTTGGGTCAAGCAATACTTGAAACTAGTCTAAAATTCTGAATCACTAGCTAGCTAGTCGTTCGTACTCATAAATGCTTTTAAAGTGCAATATGTACGATTTAATGTTGTAAATTGGATGAGATGTGAATATTAATTTAGTTGAAGTGGCACTAGTCTAAAATTCTGAATCACTAGCTAGCTAGTCGTTCGTACTCATAAATGCTTTTAAAGTGCAATATGTACGATTTAATGTTGTAAATTGGATGAGATGTGAATATTAATTTAGTTGAAGTGGCAAGGTCATGCACATAAATCATCAGGTGTTAGAATATACGATGTCATAATAGTTTGGATAATTGTATTAGTGTTACTCCTAGGATAAAGAAGTATTGCACGATAAGATACTCTATATTATATATAATGGATATATATTGAATAATTAGATGTGCGACAAATATCAAGATTTTTAATGTATTTTCATTGGTTATAATACTAAAAGACATTTATCATGCATCACTCTACTCAATTTATCACCAAGTATATCTTTATGTGATATTATAGAGTGTGAGCATCTAATTTCCACTATAGTTCTCCAATTAACATTACATCGAGACTATATGTAGTTTTAAGGGAAAAATAACATTTTGCATTACAAGAGTATATTTTTCGACCTCTCTAGTCTCCAAGTTTTAGGATACAAGAAAAAAAAAATCCAAGCTGTTATTGTATTTAGAAAAAATTATTAATTTTTTTTTAAAATGTATGTTCATATCTGGAAAATATTTTCAATCTAAATTACATGTTCTACTGATTTTTTATTAAAAGAACTCAACAGTAGAGATTAACAATTTTTTGGACTAAATTACTCTTAATTTCTTAGGTTAAAAATCAATTGATATTCTTTTTCTTTTATAGAAATCCATTGTGTGTTAGGTCTTTTAAATTGAAAAATCGTATAGTACAAATTTTATATTGAATACTATAATATTTTTCTGTGGTTGTTCTGAGTTTAACGTTAATTATCTATGCAATTTCTTTTTTATTGTTTTATCTTTTTATAAGATTTCAAGAGATTGAAAACTTACAATTAAAATCATAAGTAATAGAAGTTGTCTGTTGAAAATTTTAAATAAAAAGTTTCTATAATAAAATTTAATTGCTTGATTATTAATTGGAAGGAAAAAAAAATGGCTAGCGGGAATTGAGTCCAGAAACTATTATTCCCAAGTGTTAGCATTTTTTGAATGAAAATTAGTTCGAATGAGTCTTTTAATTTTGAAATATCATTATGGGCTTTTTAGGTATAAAAATGTGCTTGATGTGTTTAATTTTTTTAGTCATTTTCTCAAATATCTATTTGAGAAGAAATAAATACCAAAAGCTAAAGTGTAATAATTTATTAAATGTTGTCACATATTTCAATATGTTAGTGATTTTAATCATTTGCATTTATTTTAATTGCAGATGGCGGGAATTCGACAATTTAGATTAGGTGAAGGAGTGGATTCCTCTGGTGTGACAACCAAAATACTAAGCTGCAATTGTTCCATGGATCTAATAATAGATAACAAGTCCAAGCTCTTTGGTCTCCACATTCATCCTCCAACCATGGAAATACTTTTTGTCCATCTCCCTTTTGCAATCTCACAGGTATTTAAATTATTTTCCATTTAATTGATTTTATTAGACAAAAAAAAAAAAAAACACACTAAACTTTCAAGAAAAGATTTAAGGAAGCGGATGAAGCTTAGATCTACTAGCGAAACTGAGGACCCAAGATTTTAGAGGTCATGGGTTTGACTCCTACTAAAACCCTGTGGACTTTCTCTACTTTCATAATAGTTATTAGATGATTGTAATAGATGTTGGTTAGTTGTAATTTGTCATAATTTGATATTTATGGCATGTATCACACGTAACTGATTCTTACAAAAAAAAAAAAAAAAAAAAAAAAAAAGATGAAAGGGTTGTTGATAAAATTTATTTCTACAGGGTAAAGAATTATACGCTGGAAGTGCTGATTTAACATTGTTCAAATTAAGTGTTGGGATAAGAAATAAAGCAATGTATGGTGCAGGAAGAAACATGCAGGACTTGCTTGAATCAGGAAAGGGATTGCCTCTTGTTATTAGAGTGAGCTTTAGATCAAGTTTTCATGTTGTTTGGGGACTTTTTCAACCTAAATTTCATCATCAAGCCCAGTGTTTGGTACTACTAAGTGATAAGTATGACAAGAAAAATAGAACTCAAGTATATAAAAGCAATTGTGTAAGTAATCCATAGCATTAGTTTATTGTGTTGTATATGGGAAGAAAAATTTTACCAGATGGGGGAGTTTTCGCATTAAATAATGAGAATGATATAATGTTAACAGCTGGATTTATTTTATGGCGATGTAACATGATCAGTAACTATTATTTAGTGTGGGAGTACTATGGTATTTTATGAATTTTTTTCCAAAATATAACTTTTAAAAAAATTAATTATCAAATTATTATTGTTCGAAAAATATTTCTCATACTATTATTTTCATTGCTATGTGTATTGTCATGTGTAGACAATTTGATTTGATTGAATTTTTTATTTTCTTTCCATTCGAACTTTTTATTTTCTTTCCTACTTTAGTGCCTCACATAGATTTACTAATTTTATGTTTTCCTATTACTTTTCTTGCAAAGGCATACAGTCATTCTGAAAGAAGAATATACATTTCATCCTAATTTAATTTCTTCTCTTGAGATCTAAATATATCCAGTATGCTGTAAGTATCAAAGTTATGACACCTATAACATGTATGTTTTGATATTCCAAATTGTGAATAAAATTAATAACTTTGTCAAAAATTTATTGGAACAAACTACAAGCAACATTTGAGTACATATACTTATCTCAGATAACAAATATGGGAAACTAACTTGAAGCAAGTTCCAATACAAACAATTTATCACGAAAGCAATCGTGGCCATCTTTTCTCCCATCATGTTTGTACTCTTTGCCTTTGGGACAAAAATACTTATAACTCGTCTATTTTTTCTCACAATGCTTTTGCAATTATTAAGACTTGGAACATTAAATTCATCAATATATGCATAAAAAGTGGATACAATATACCAATCAAACAAAAAGAAAGCAAAAAATAGGAAAACTCTAACCGTAATTATAGAAAAAAAAAGAGGGGAAATTACTAAAAAAAAAACCCCGAAAATAATTTTTCAAGTCCAAAAAACCTATGAAAATATTTTTCAATCTCAAAAACCCATTTTACAAACTTTTCATTCCATAAGCCCCAAAAGTGAGTATTAACAATTTTTTCGACTAAACTCACTACAACAAAAAGAAATACTAGCGACAAAATTTGAAGTGACTAAAATTGTCACTAAATATAAAAAATGAGTGACAAGAATATTTGCTTTGCCACTTTACGAATGTTTAGTGATAAGAGTTTCTCTAAAGTTGTCACTATTGACCAATGTTCTGAAAATCAGACCGGACAGCGAACCGGAAAAGTGACCGGGTCACGGGTCACCGGGGTCGAACCGGTGACATCATAATTATGCAATAAATAATAATTAATATACTATTAAATATATAAAATATAAAAATATGAATAAAAAATATGTATTTCCTATATATATATGAAAATATGAAAAAAAATATGTATTTCCTATACTTTTGGGGGCCAATTGCATATTTTTAGATTTTAAAGGGGTCAATTTCAGATTTTTAGAGTTTAAAAGGTTGAATTTCAAAATTTTCAAAATTGTCCGGTTCAACCGGTTTTGACCGGTTCTAACCGGTTGAACCGCGGTTCTTACCGGTTTTGACCCCCGAACGGTTTTTTCGCATAACCAGACAGGTTTGATGGTCGGTTCCGATTTTAACCGGTCGGACCGGCCGGTCCGGTCCGGTTTTCAAAACATTGCTATTGACAATTGGTGACACATGTATAGTGACAACACAAATAAAGTGACAACTATAATTGTTGTCATTAAGTTATCACCAATGATGCACGGATACTCCAAAAATCGACCCCGTGCAGTATAGTATCTGTATCGTACCCGTATCCAGCACGGATACTCTCGGATACCGTGTTTAGGCCATTTTTTAAGTGTCCAAAAATAAAAAGAAAAGAAAATTTTTTGGATACCGTATCCGACACAAAATTTGAATTATCCGATATGTTTTGGATACCAGATAGAATATTTGTTTAATATTATATAATACTTTTTGAACTAAAAGAGAAAAATAGATAATATTTTCGGTCTTTTGTTAAAAATTAAACAAATGACAAAGAAATTTACAGAACTAGACAAAATTTTATTTATACCAATGAATTTATCAACTCAAATTTATTTTTATATATTATACATGCATATATTTATATAGACGTATCATCGGCGTATCGTATCCTAAAATTTTGAGATTTGCCGTATTTCGTATCTGTGTCGTATCGTACCTGTATCCTCATATCCATATCCGTGCATCATAGGTTATCACTAAAGGTGTGTCATTATTTGTCAATAGTGACAACAATTTTTTTGTTACTAACTATCAAGAGTGACAACTTCTATACAAATCTTGTCACTATTAAACATGTAAAACCTATTATTGGGACAAAGCAAAAATTCTTGTCACTAAAAATTTGCAATTAGTGACAACTTTGACATTGTCACTTGATATTTTGTCATTAATGTATTATTTTTTGTAGTGACTACCCTTCATTTATTAAGTTAATAATAGATCAATTATTTTTCTTTTTGGAATCGTTTTATTTTCATTCTTTCAAAATGATGAATCATAAAATACGGATTTTATTTCATAATATTAATTTTTTTAGATATCTGTATATAATTTACTTTGATTTTAATATGGTAATTATTTATAAATATATGTTTTAAAATTTTAAAAAATCTGAAAATTGAAAATTTAATAAAATTTTTAAATAAATAAATTTCATCACAAAACTACAATTGGTTGATTTTTAATCTAGAAGGCTAAGGGCAATTAAATCCATAAATTTGTTAACCCTAAATATTGGGGGTTTTTGGAATGAAAAGTTGATGGACTGTTTTTCTCGGATAGACAAATATTGTCATGAGTTTTTTGGATGTAAAAAAGTTTATTTTAAAATTTTTATTAATTTTCCCAAAAAAAACTCCAAGATTACCTTTCAACCATACCCCAAAAAATATGGGAGAGAGAAAGATTTCCACAGTAATCTTTCTGGCAATAACGATGATAACTGGAACCATTATTCGTTTTGTAACAACTAAGGTCATTGCTCTTATAAGCATAAGTGGTGAAATTATTTTGAGACCTCTGGCAAGTCTCGCTTGCGACGTAGGGGCTCGCAAGCGAGAAAGCGAGATCCGGCATAATAGGTTCCGCTAGCAACAACTTTGCAACCTTATTTTACAAAATGATTAACTCAAGTTGGTAGAGGAATACAATATACCAACTTGTAAACCCTTTCACACTTCTACACACAAACAATATGGGATATCACAATCAATCCTCGTTGGACAAATAACGTCCTCGTCGTATTCCTTCCATATTCTCAAGACCGCGCCCAATACACATTCAGTCGGCCCTCCCACGCAAATAGTACCCTAGGGGTAAACTCTGATACCATTTGTCACACCCAAGGCCCGCTGGATAGGGGTCTGCGAGCGAGACCTGGCATAATGGGCTACTTGCTAGCAATTACTTCGCATCCGTCCTCGCTATTTCAAAATGATTAATCCAAGTTGTTAGAAGAATTCATTATACCGTCTTATAAGCAAATACGGTTTATCACATTTTCCATCACACTGAACATATTTTCAAACAAATATGTAATTGAAATGATACGAAACTTGCTACAAAAGGATCAAATTTAAGATTCCGTATGGTTGTGTTTTCGAAAATAAATTTTGAGTTTATTTTGGAGAATGTGTATTACAGAAGTTCGTTTGAAAATATTAACTTTTTTGGTTTGTTTGGATATGTTTTTAGGAATTGGTTGGGAGAGTGTAGATATGATATAAAATTAATTTTTTAGTGAGATTTGATATGAAATGATTGAGTTAGTTATGAGTGTAATGATGATAGTGAAAGAAGATTGGAATAATATTTAATTAAATATTTCAAATGTGTGTAATAATTTAATATGAATTTTTATTATGTAAAGTATGATTATGTAAGAAAGAGAATGAGTTAGATGGTGGGGTAGTGCATTAATGAAGAAAGAGAGTATGAAATGATGTTAATTATATACACTACAACAAAAAGTAATATTAGTGACAAAATTGGAGGTGACAATGTTAAAATTGTCACTAAATATATATAATGAGTGACAATAATTTTTGCTTTGTCACAAAAAGAATTTTTAGTGACAAGAGCTTTTTTAAAGTTGTCACAATTGACAATTAGTGATACATGTATAGTGACAACATAAATAGAGTGACAACTATAATTATTGCCCCTAAGTTATCACTAAATGTGTGTCACTAATTGTCAATAGTGACAACAAATTCCTTATTACTAAGTATCAAGAGTGATAACATCTACACAAATCTTGTCACTATTAAGCATATAAAACTTATTCTTGTGACAAAACAAAAAATCTTGTCACTAAAATCTTACAATTAGTGACAACTTTAACATTGTCACTTGGTATTTTGTCATTAATGTATTATTTTTTTGTAGTGATAGGAGAATGTGTAGTAGAATTTGAAAATAGGGTATTTTTTTTGTAGAATTTGGCTTGGAGTGGGGCAATTCTAAACCAGACCCATCCCAATGGTCCTGGCCTCTTTAACACCACATATTTTCATTGGGGTGAGTGGTATTTACATAGGTAGTTGGTGATAAAAACCACCCACCCCAACACAAATATGTGGTGTTGAAGAGGCTAGGACCATTGGGGTGGGACTAACTTAGAATTTTCCCTTGGAGTATGCATTTTTATTTTTTGGTGATCCAAAAAACATAAACATATAGAGCCTAAGCAATTTCTACAAGAAACTCTTAACATACTTAATTGATTGTATACACAAGCTTCAGATTGTATAAAGGGAAGTCACCCTTCACCCAATTATATTAGTTAAGCTTCCCTATAAAGAATCCATTCATATTGCCAATGTTTTGCGCCAGGGAAATCATCACTAGCCCCCAGTTTCATAGGATTTATTCGAATTATCAAAACAAAAGCAAGACTACTCGAATAAACTAACATAAATAAATAAACAAGAACAAAATATGTTGCTTAGTTTCAACATGTTTGGAGAAATTGTCCTATGTTCATAAAATGAAAACAAGATCACGTTTTACCATGTTGCGAGAGTCTCCAATATTAAGGGGGAAATGAAAAATTAAAATAAAATTATAACTGAAGCATGAAAGTAGTTCATCCAAGCAATATATATTCATTGCTTGCATTGCACTATCCATAGCACTATCGACGTTTTTTTGCAAAATATGCAATCCAAATAGAATCATCCTCAAAATAATTCATTTATTTTGAATATAAAGTGCTAGAATTCTATATCACAAAATTAATATTATATTTCGGGATAAATGCAAAAAATCCCCCCGTGTTAATGCGGAATTGCAAAAAACACCTATGCTAATGAAATAGACTAAGCACCACCATGTGTTATTTAAAAGTTTTCAAAAAGTCACTTTTTGTTAAAAAAATAGAAAGAAATATGTGTTTTTTGGGTGAAATAACACTATTTTACCTTTTATTTTGTTTGGAGAGTGTATAAATGACAAAGAAGCATGCCACTAAAGATGAAAAACATGAAAAACACGCTCATTTTATTTTCAAAAAGTGGCTTTTTGCAGACTTTTGAATAACACATGGTGGTGTTAACATCGGTGTTTTTTTGCAATTTCGCATTAACACAGGGGGATTTTTTGCAATTATCCCTTATATTTCCATATGGTATTTTTTTTCCTTATGCTTGAAAACAAAAAACATTGCGCCTAGTTAGTTTTTTTTGGACGTATTTTGTGATTGTGGCATTTTCTTTTACAAAAATCACATGCATGTTATTGTAGCACGACCTTCTCTATCCAACTTATTATGTAACTATGTTGATTTTGGACAACTTTGATTTTTCTTTTCATTGAATAGAAGGTAAATTGTTGTTCTTATTGAAAAAGGCTGTTAATCTCGATCAAGAATCAAATGAAATATAGGATACCCATTTTGTACAAAAACCTTGTAATTCAAGCTACAATATTAGAAAGCAACCATCACATGTTAATAAGGAAATCCAAATATCACCACTTCGGACAAGAACAAGAATGTTCATTTAATTTCACCACCTCAACATATTCTTTACTTCTGTTTGCGATTGAATGGCTTGCCTTAATGCTAAGTATCCCAGTAGCTCTATTGAACAACATGACTTTACGCTGACCCATTTTGTTTCCACTTGAACTATGTTTTCTATCCATAAAGTTTTGCCCACTTGTAGCTCTTTGATTTGCAACCCAGTTGATGTCTAACTGCAAAGTAATTATTTACACGATAAAAGACAAGTTGGAGTAGAGCTATAATTGGTAAACAACAAGCCCCTTCAAACAACAGTAGAAACACCTGATAAGTTTGTTGTCATTATCCTATATCAGTGACCACCATCATGTGCCGACTTGGATGCACGAACATATTGATTCCCAACATGATATAGTATCCAGTACAGCTCAGACATAGATATGCGTGGACTGCGTGTTTAACGTGTACATGGCCGTGGTGATGGAGGACATTTGATGGTAGAAGTTAAATCTGCGATCACCAAATACTTACTAATATTGGATCTTGTAGGGTGGATATAATGGAGTGGTAAAGCTGAGAATAGAAAATACAAAAGAAAAGAAAGACTTAAAGAAAAGAAGAGGAAAACTTGTTCGGGCTATCGATTAAGGAAGATGAGGTATAAAAGGATTTAAGGTTTTATTGTATTTCTCCGTCGAGTTTCTATACTTTTCTTTCCTTTTTCTTTTCTATTCTTTCCTTTGTGGTCTTATTTTGTTAATATGTGACAGGCTTAAATTGCATATCAAAAAAGGCCTGAGTTGGTCAATTCATGCAACATTCACATATGGGCCATTTTAGTGTTTTCAACATCCATACCTTAACCTGAACCAAGCTTTGATTTTCAATGCTAGATTAAAATCAAACTTTCATTTGGCTTATGAAAAAAAAATATAAGAGAAAGGTGTTTAGGCACTTATATTAATCACATTAATTGGAACAAGCTGAGCGACTTTCATTAATCAAAACGCTTATATCTACACCAGGCATACCTGGGATTCAACTCAACTCATTCAAACTTACACTGGACAATTTGGCATATTTTTTCAACTAAACTATGTGTATCACTATTACTTACAAGAAAAATCCGTCTATTCCTTTCAATCCAAATCAGGTAAATGAGTGCTGCAAAAACAGCGTGCTTCTTGCAACTGAGTTTTGTTTTCCCTCTACTAACCTTTTGTATCCATTCCAAGGCCCTCTCCCATGTGACCTGCCAGAAATGAATACCCATTCTTTCCAAATAGCAACAACAACCTCCCTTGTGTACTCACATCGAAAGAAAGAAAAGATGATCACGCGATTCTTCCTCTTTTGTACACAATACACAATGAGTATCATCTATATCCTTCCAAGCAACAATTCGATCCTTAGTTTTGAGTTTATTATGAAGAGCCATCCAAAAAATAAATCGGCGTCATGCTACTGAACCCTTACCCCAGACTACATTCTTCCAGTCAACCTCTTCATAGTGTTCCATCACAGGATCATACGCCTTATGTATTGAGAATTCCCACCCCCCCTCCATGTATTTTGCACGACATTACAGCATCAAGGAAAATGTCCCGAATAGTCACCAATTTTCTCCAAAACCAAGAACTGGTACTCTTCGCTCCCATTGTCCACATATTTCCATATTTGATATAGTACACATGAATCCATTTGACCCACATAGAGTCAGTTTTGGCTGTAATATTCTAGATGTGCTTGAAAATAGCTACCACATTCCATTTCCTAAGTGATATGATACCCAACCCTCCCTCCCGTTTTGGCAAACAGACCGTGTCCCATTTCACAGCTGCTTGATATCTACCACTCACTTTTCCTATCCACAGAAAAGCCGCAATTTTTCAATTTTAGAAATGACAACAAGGTAAATGGGAAACACCTGACTCCAGTACAGTTGAACTCCAAACACAACTGCTTTAATCAGTAACACTTTTCCTGCCAAAGAGAGAAATCTAGATGTCCAATATGTGATCTTCTACAGAATCTTTTCTATCAATGGGGTAAAGTTATGAACAATTAGTCTTGAAGAAATTAGGGGGACTCCAAGATACCTCATAGGTAATTCACCCTCTACAAAGCTTGTAGCTTGCAAAATTGATCTCTTCAAGTCATCTCCTATACAACACATATAATCTGGCTCTTGGCTAGATTGGCCTTTAGCCCCGTCACTTCTGAAAATTGATCAAGTGTCTACTTAATAAGCCCAATAGAAACCAAGTCACCTTTACAAAACATCATTAAGTCATCTGAAAAGCAGAGATTATATAATAAGTCCCACCTGTCTACATCTAGGATGAAATTTGAATCCCGGATTATGGTGCATCTGTTTAAATTACCTAAACAAGTACTCCATCACCAGAACAAACAGATAGGGAGACATATAGTCTCCCTGTCTAAGCCCCCTCTTATCTTGGAAATTCCCAAAGACTCCTTGCAACATAATAGAGTATCATGCATTGCTCACAGACAACACAATCAGCTGTATAAACTGAGGTTGAAATCCGTAAGCCACCATGACCTATTCCGGAAAAGACCAACTGACCGAGTCATAAGTTTTTTTAATGTCTACCTTCATCACAACCCTCAAGAAAATTTCCCTCCTATTGTACCCTATCACAAGCTCGTGATAGAGTACAACATTATCCACAATTGTCTTTCCCGTGATAAAAGCTCATTGTGACTGATCCACCAATTCAGGCAATAGAGTAATAAGTCTATTACAAATAAACTTTTTAATTACCTTATATATTACAGTGCAGCAGGCAATTAGCCTAAAAGCCCCCACTGTGGTGGGGTTGGGACACTTCGGGATCAAATGCAATAATGTATGATTGAGTTCTGTTATCATTCTTTCGTTCTCAAAACACTCAATAACTGCTTAGATGATACCATCCCCTACAATATTCCAAGATCTTTTGTAAAACCAAAGCTAAATCCATCTAGCCCAGGCCTTTCATCTTCAGAGATGATGAATAGAATTTTTTTAACCTCTACTGCATAACAAGGGTAGTCAAGCTATCCCAATCTGCTTAAGATAAAACATACCCTTGCCTTATCACTTCTTGATGTATAAGACCATGTCCATCACTTTCAGTTCCCAACATCCCTTGGTAAAACCCCAGAACTTCAGATTTTATATCTTCTGGTTCAGTCACAACCATACCAGTGCTAGTTCTTAGGCTACTAATCCCCCTTTGCATCTTCTTTGCTTAGATTCTAGAAAAAAAATTATTACATTCATCCCTTTTTGGTAAAATTCAACTTTAGCTCTCTGTCTGAGAAATTCAGGTTCCACTTTCAGTAGTCTCCTGAGTTCCCCATATATTTCCTTTTCCTGCTCTATAAGGATAACATCAAATGGGCTGTGTTGTAAACCATTCCTAATATCACTGAGTTGAGCAGATACTTTGGAAACGGTGTCAGCAATATCGGTGTAGCATCCCCTGTGCAAGTGTTTCAATCTCACTTTAATAGCTTTGCACTTCCTTAGAATTCTGTACATTAAACAACCTTTGATTGGTTTTGCCCATTCCTTCGGAACCATATTATGATAGCTTGGATGCAGTGTCCAACCATTAAAAAACTTGAACACAGGATTACCCATACTCATAGTTTGCATAGTTATAACCAAAGGGCAGTGATTTGAGATCCCCCTATCCTACACTTCTACACTACTTTTCTCTATAGTCATCATTCGCCTGTCATTTTCCATTATGTTATCAAGCTTCCAGTATACTCTAGTAGCCTGCTCATGACCTTCCCCTTATCCTTAAATAATTCTTAGTCAAATATATATTATGATCTTGAATTAATCACCAAGGTTAATTTAAGATTCTCATCTATCGTGATACGATGTCTAACAACGCCTTTCATGAAGACCTAGATACTAGTTAATACAAAAAAGACTTATCCAGTTTGCAATCTTGGCATGAGTAGAATCTTTTCATCATTTTTTCAACTCAGGTCTAGAGTTTGGATACAATCAAAACTCTAACAACTCAAATAATTATGACTTCACTGTAACTATAATGACCTTCATCATCTAAGAAAGGACCACCAATCAACTCTTAATAACTTTGATATTCTGGCTAGAGGTTTCTCACTTGTCATTTATGTTTAACAACAATATAGAAGATATTCTAGTATCCTACCGTGGATGGATCCCCATATTGATGTCATCTACTTCATCATGCAACCAGACTATGCCCAACTTTATCTTGTCTCGTGATTTTTTTGGAATCTCAAGTCTTGAGGATTAGTCTCATACCACGAAACCCTTAGAATTTCAAATTCAACGTGGAACCAACATAGCTTCCACGTTTCGACCCTTTATGCATACACTGGTGGTCGATCAATGCCCACGGAACAAGATACTCACAATGAGAATGTTGGACAAACAATCTTTGATGAGTCTATGATTTTCTTTTCTTTTTTCATGTCTCTATGTCTTAGAACATATTTGGGATCACGACCTTGGAGGACATTCCATAATTGCCACCTCATGTGCGCAACCGTCCCCATAGCTAATCAATGATCATCGGGACTCTATGAACTACTAAATATGTATAATTATAGATTAAAAAAAGTAACTCATTTATTATTGATATCAAGACCATTCTCAAGTGTTTACAGGTTTAGCAGCACCACTAAATGACTAGTCTAACACCTAACAATAACATATTCTTCTAATTGTTTACATTTTTATATTTAACTACTGAACTTGGTTCTCATTTGCAACACACAACAAAATACTTTTTTAATGTTTCATCATGGAAGTTAGAATCAAAATAGTTGGCTAAATGGCATATGCAAAAGCATAATGTTGTATGCAAACCATAAATCAACTCTAACTATCATTGTTTTCTCCTTATACAATGACAATGCAAGTGGAAAAAATTGATCATTGGTGTCACACAAAAGAACAATAAACTCTTCATATAAGCACCAAGTGCCTTAAATATATGCTTAAATATTTCTTGATTTGGGTTTCTCTATAAAATTTTTTATCCCAATGCACAATTGTCCCTAAGTTTTCACATTGTCGTGCATCCATATACCGTGGCAACAATTTATAAAATTTCAACAAACTCTAAAAGGTTCAACGATTGCAGATTGATTTGCTTTCCATGGATTCCTCTTAGATATATTACATTTGAACTTTTCAAGATTTCAACTTGGATAGCTGCAAGTGTGATTGAGAGATTTGAGCATTCTAAATTCTTAATATGTTCAAATCAAGACTTGAATTTAGATACACATGATCTCAATCAATGATCAAACTGATATAAGTACGAGGCCCATTGTATTTCTTAATCTCAAAAAATGATGACACATGAGGAATGGAATCTCTTAGCCTACAAGAGCATTGTGGTGCTTGTTTACACTTAAGTCCCTAAAAATTAGGAGAGGGGTTTGTGACAAAACACTGTTCGTAAACTATTGTAAAGTATCACTTCACTGCATTTTGCAGCTCATCCTTTGTATTAAATCTTTGACTTGCCTATAATTCTTCATCATCACCTGATTGAGTAATTTTTTGGCAATGTGCTAGCTAGAATGTTAATGACCACATTACTTACTAGATCAATACTTATGATTTTAGGGGCAATAGTTTCTTCATATGGTATACTCCTGATCAATTCCATTACAAACTTTTTCTTCAATAATTCATTCATGTGTCCTCCTGATCATCATCACCCAAGTTGTTATTAATTTCAAAGTTCTCCCTAACAAATCTGCATATTTCTTATGTAATAATCTCTTTCATCACCATTGTGCTAAAAGCTTTAAGTGAGCCATCATCACTTTCATCAATACCCGCATGATGATAGTTTCATTATATTTCCTAATTTGCCTAGATCTTCTTATTAAACTTTCAAATGCACATTGATCATTTTGCGGAATCTCTATAGAAGCGCTTGCATCAAAATGACAAAGTAGCAAAGCATTTTCTTGAGTAGGTGGCCGTGTGAAAGGGCCGTCAAAAGTATTCACCGACACATTTACTTGCTTATCAATTTTTAAATAAATTACTTCCAAGTAAAATTACAAGCAACCGATTCCCAATTGTTTTGTCAAGTAAAAAACAATACTCAAAATATCATCATATTCAACTAGTAAAGTTATGCACTTGTTAAAATTATTCCGGTACTTTTAAGTGATTTAATCTCAAAAAGTACAAGATGAAAACTTGTGATAACATACATTTTGTCCACCAACTCATTATATTTGACTCTATTACTATTCTAATTGACTTCGAACTAGCTCCTTCATAACCAAATACATGTGAACAATATGCTATCCTCTCGTTTCAATAGCACAAGATTCTAATATGTTTTCTGACCATTTTAATCTATTTTAGCAAAAAAGCAGTTTACCATCAAGCTAAAGATACAACAAAAAGGAATGTCAATAAATAAATTATGACTAAGAGTATATTATTTTTGTCAATATTAACACAAAAAGGGGTAAAGAATTACTCATGAACATAACAATAATGTAACATGTCTGACAGAAACTCAAAAGTGTTGGGACATGAATGAATTTAATAAACTTTTATTAGATTGCATGTTTGAGTAACCTAAATTTTATAGAAAGAAGAAAATTCAAAAATAAATAAATAATAATTATTCTTACCTTTGCCAGTATCAATGTGTAGATTGTTATATCACTAATAATTTAGGTTTTTAGATGTTGCCCATCACCCCTCACCCCTTTTCAAAGGAAGAACACGGTCTCATTGTGAGAAGCACCAAAACGTTAAAATGTGTTCAGTAGAAAGGAGCGTCCTCATGGAAGATGGTACAACCCCTTGTATTACATCTGACATGGAAGATATTCAGCAAAGTGATTCCAATCCCACAGTGGAGACCGGTGAAGCCTCCTACCTTCAGTCCTTGATGGGTTCTAGAAACAATTGAGAGGGCATGCTTGACCTTGATAAAATTACAGTCTTGGAGCCAGATGAGACATACCGTTTTGCCATGGTGGAAATGGTGACTAACTATGTTGAAACAATACAAAAATCCTGGGAACACATTCTTATTCTATGAATGTTGCGCAAATCTATCAACTATAACCTGCTTAATGCAAAGATCTACAGCATGTGGAAACACCAAGGAAACTATGAGCTCATTGATCTTGGGCATAGTTGCTTCATTTTGAAGCTTCATGATAGGGAGATTGTAGAGGACATATTAATGGGAGGTCCTTGGGTGATAGCTAACCACTATCTCGTCGTTCGTAAATAGTTTCAAGACTTAATGCCCTCCACGGACAAGGTGACAACGGCAATTGCTTGGGTAAGGATTCCAAAACTTTCTTTCGGATATTACACTGAAGAAATCATCTACTCTATTGCTAAGGGGATAGGCAATCCCATCAAGGCGGACTGAAATACCTACCGGGCATCAAGAGGTAAGTTTGCTAGCTTTTGTGTGGAAATTAGCTTGGATAAACCTCTACGTAGTGCCATTAGTGTTAATGGAAAGCTTTGTCCGGTTGTGTATGAGAATCTCCTAGTTATTTGTTTTGATTTTGGAAGGGTCGGCCACCGAAGTAGTTTATGTCCGATGTCACTCCATGAGATGGAAAATACAACAGGAGCTAATACTGTAAATCCTACTAGTTCCCTAAATGGAAAACGACCGTGGGGGAGGGGGAGGGAGGGAATGAAAAATGCCATAAAAGCCAACTTAACCCTAGTAGTGTGTCAAATCGTTATGCAGCGCTCAATTCGGATCAATTGGCAGAGCCTAATCAATCTGGTGTCAGCGGACCTTCCTCATTAGTGGGCAACCCAACCCCAAGTACTAACCATAACATTATTGACAAAACACAGGGTAATTGCAACTTTGGTTCCACAAGTTAGTTTGTACTTCTTTTTGGTACTATATTTAAGTATATTGGCAATTTGGGTATGCTAAGTTGCAAAAAATGGAAATTTTTATAAAAATTTAACCGGAAAATTCAAAATAAGCCGGGAAATGTAATTGGCGGGAAAATTAATTTGAATTTGGAGATTTTCTTGAAATGGAGGAAAAATTAACCTTCAATCGGATTTGGGGATTTTTACACTAGCCTTGTACCAACTAAAGTGTCAATCTGCACAAGCCCCAAGTCAAACCTTAGAAAACCACCTAACCGTACCTCCTTTTCACAAACCCCAAGTCAAAGTTTCACCAATATACTTACTGTACCAATCTTGGTAAAAGACACATCCACATATAAAAGTGGACCTGCCACCACATTTGAGACAAAAGAATATGCCATGAAATCCTCAGCAATAAATGCTGAGCAGGAAAGAAACTATGAAAAATCAGCATCATTAAATGCTAGAATTACAAAAAAAATAAAAATTGATAAAGTGACTACATTTAATGAAAATACCTAACAGGTTGTAACTCCATCCTAGTCTACATGATTTTTAAAAAACATCACATGCTCACCTTTCCCCTTACAACTTGAACCCTGTTCCCCCTTTCAACCTATCCAAACAACCCACTTTCTCCATCTCACCACCTCAATGAACCTACAACACATCCATGTGACCCAGGGCTGGGTTACCTTCTGATCGAGGAGGAAATGTTGACACTGGAAGTGATAATAGACTTCGATATGATATTCCACTTTGTGAGAACACTCTAAATCCACCCAATGTTTTGGCAGGAGGCGATGGCGGTGAAATTCAACCCGAGGGAGCTTCCAGTTTTTTAGGATCACAGAATGACATTCATCTTGAGTTTGGACGAATGGAAGAGGCAATGTCAATTAACACAAGCATTAGCGAATCAAATAATTTGAGATATGGCTGGCATCCCTATCAAATACCCAGTTGAGTTGTCGCATCTTCAATCATCTCCTATGAACATTTTCAGTTGGAATTGTCGTGGAGCAGGCGGACTTGATTTTAAGCTTCATTTTAAGTCTATAGTTTGGGATCACCAACCCAACATCATTTTCCTTTTAGAAACAAAGGTTTCCAAAGATAGAACTGTGGAGATTTCTTCATCCTTAAGGTTTTCCAAAGTTTTTTGTGCCCCGACCATTGGTTGGGAGGGTGGTATTTGGATACTTTGGGACACAAATAAAATTCATGTTCACATTATGAGTGTTCTGCCTCAAGTAATTCGCGCTTGTATTGGCCCCAAGCTTGAAGAGGGGTGGTTTTGTTCGGGTTTTATGCTCAACCTAATAGGATGAGCAATGATGAGCTTTGGAACTCTCTTAGGATGACAAGTCAAATCATCTCATGTCCGTGGCTCGTTTTAGGGTATTTTAACAACATTATTAGTCTTAATGAGAAGAAAGGAGGTTTGGTTGCTAGTTGGAGTCATTGTTATCATTTTGCCGAGGCCATTGAGGATTGCAATCTTATTGACTTAGGTTTCACTGGGCCAAAGTTCACTCGGATACGGACGAAGGCATGTATGATGGATGCTTAAGAAAGACTTAACAAGGCCCTGGCTAACGAGGATTGGAGGTTGCAATTTTCGGAAGGCATTTTAGCTCATCTTCCCCGCACCCACTCGGATCACAACCCTATCCTAGTAAATTGTCACAATATCTCTTCCATTCTTAAATCCAAACCTTTCCCTTTTGAGTTAGCTTGGACCACCCACCCTGATTGTGAAACCATTATCTATAATGTTTGGTCTAATTGCTCTAATGCTCTTGAAGTCCTTGACTCTTCGCCTAAGACTATGAGGGAATGGAACAAAAAAAAGTTTGGAAATATTTTTGTTAATAAAAGAAACATTCTGTTAGAATTGTGCCCTCTATATCCTTGAGGAATTAGATTATTTAGGGCATTTAGTTTTATGTTGTACAAATTTTCTTAAATTAATCAAAGGCATTTGTGATTGTTCATATCGATCTTAATGACATTAATAAAGTATTAAACAAATAAGTCCAGAGGAATCAAGAGGGAGCTTTTACTCCTCATGTTTGAAGGAGATCGATACTAGAAGTGTCGGTTCCTTGATTACATAAATAAGAGTTCACAAGTCGAAGAGTCTTAATTGGACATTATGACTAGACTTGTATGATGCAAGCTTCGAAAAGGAGTGTCAGTCCGTCACTATGGAATAGTGGGAGCTTATGCCATAGATATATCAATGGAATTGATATATTCAAACATGACTCTCTGTAATTCAATCACATGGGTAATTACTTGGTGATTGTTAATGATGGAGTTACAGGTCACGGTAGTGTGCGTCAGCTTTAGACCGGAGGATTCACGAAGATTGTACTTGTGACATTGAACAAGTTATTATAGTAGTTAGATCCAATTCACCCGTAGGTGTGATCAACTTCGAAATGCAGTTCAGATGGACAAGTAGCAATTGTTCGGTGATTTCCAATATGGGATTCAGTGTCTTGAGTAATAAACTAGTTAACGTCCTGGGCGATCATAGGTATATGAAATTATAAGTCTTTGGCCAAAGCAGGAAAACTAATTTTTGAGGAACACTAGGGTAGTTTAGTAATTTCATCTTACTATGATTTATTAAGCACAACATCGAGTCATGTGAGTTTGACACAAACTATGACTCTCACTCGATTGAGATGTTACAATTCTTATACTCACAGGGTGTCTATGATCAAAAATTTCATATTGATCTAATAGATTTGATCGCAATTAGGTTTCGTTGTGAGTCCACGAGATTGGCTAGGTGACACTTACATCCTTGGTTTCTTCTCAATGCCAATTGAGACGAACCTAGAGAGTCGCGCTTTCAAGGAATTGAGCGAAGGTTCTTTCGTTGTCAAAATGCATAAATTAGGTAATTTGTCCGTTAATGGACAAATTAATTTATTTGATTAATTAGATTAATGGAAATAAATTAATAATAAATAATTAGATGTATATATTATAATCATCTCATCCTAAATTAATTATTAGTTGATTTAATTTAGATAATTATTAATTAATATTATATTTTAATTAGATTAAAATATGTTGGACATAATTAATATCACTACTACAAAAAACGCCTGAAGGCCTAAACCCTATTATAGAGGCTAAAACCGCTTTAATAGATAATACAGCGGTGCCTATTACAGTAGTTTTAATCGCTGTAATAGGCAATGTTGTATTTGTCTATTACAGCGGTTTTAGCCGATGTAATAGGGATTAGGCCTATTACAGTGGTTCACGTTAAAACCGTTGTAATAGGGTACCCCTATTATAGCAGTTCTAACGTGAACCGCTGTAATAGGGTTTTTTTTTTTGAACCTTATTATAGCGGTTCTATTGTGAACCACTGTAATAGGGATTTTTTCCTTCCCTACTAGTTTGCAACCTTCCTAAACAACAGATTCAACAAATTCAATAAACCAACACAACAAACCAGATGCATAGTACAACAAATTCAACAGAAACAAAAAAAACCCAAAACTTCAATGTAACCAATTATTTCCTCCAACAACAAAATTTTATAATCTCCAACAAATGAACACGTGTTTACAATCAACTTATTAAATTACTCACAATTTAAATACAACAAATCAAATCGCAATTTACAACAAGTCACAATGTAAAAAAAATACATTACCTAATTTCTAATCGCATATGGAAAGGTATCTATGACTTCTCCCCCAGGACCTACCCCCCAACCTAGAGTAGCTAGATGGGGCCTTCTTTCACAAGGGGGCTGAGAAAGCTATTCTCGATACTGACCCATCATGCAAAAGGTACGCCGTTAGAGTGAGTCAAGTATCAAGTTAATTATGAGAGACGAAGCGGGAGCTGCTATCGGTATTGGAAACGTCTTCAGTTCTTTGATCCATTCCGTGGCGCGCAATCCCGCTGTTAGGAATCGATTTCATCATAACTAGTTCAGTTGGGAGAGAGCGGCGGGGACATATATCCCTCGTAAGACTTAGCTACGTCCCGAATTTCGACTACCCTCGCCCGGGGATCTTGCACTCCTCTCACATGCCCGTAAGGTGAAGGAAGCAACCAGAACTGCTTTTACGAATGAATCCGACCAAGAAGTGTGCAATAAGATAAGGAAGCAGGATCAGGATCCATAGCAATCTTGTGAAGCTGTGAGGAAAGTCCTTGTTGGAGTTGGAGGAAGAAATGTAAACGAAAATGCAGGTGCTGCACCAAACACTGGTGGTGTTCGATAATGTATTGTGTCACTTCACAGCGTACTTCATCAATTTGCTCTTGAGTGTAGAAGGAGCATCGACAATCATGAAAGTACTGCTAGATATATATAGACATTGCAAACCCAAATGACGTTTTAGTTACCTACCAAAGGTTTAATAACTTCGAAAGGAAAAGAAATTGAGTATTAGGATTATGCATACCGTTGCTGGGATTATGGATTCTCTGTGGCTAATAATCTTCTTCATGAATCTCACAACAAAGTAGCCACAATCTATGTCGTTTGTCTATCGGGGGGCACTATAAATGTAATCAATATGAAACAATAACCCTAGCATGCAAGAGCCCTATTTGGGCATCTATTTGGCCGCCCCTTAGTGGGCTCGGAAGCCTTCGGGCTTTCGTCTTGCATGCTAATTAATTAATCGGATAATTTATTTATCCAATAAATAAATTGATAATCCAATTAATTTAATTCTTAATTAATTTATTATTCAATTTCTCCAAGAAATTAATTAACTCATTAATTTAATTAATTAATTAAATTATCCAATAACTAATTAATTAATTACGGCATCCAATGCCGTGAATTTCTCTCAAGTCTTTTTTCCATGTTTTTCCTTTTGCACTTCCTTTAACCGCGACTCTTTAGGTTCGTCTCAAAAGGCAATTGGGAGGAATCCAAAGGGGTGTGAGTGACACCTAGCCAGTCTCGTGGCTCACACCGTAACCCAATTGAGAATGAATGAATAGGATCATTTCCAAACCTTTACGCCGTGAATACCGTACGTGTATAAACCTTTTATTCTTATATCCCAGTCAAGTAAGAGTCATGGTTTAAAGTCAAACTCATATAACTTGACCATATGTCTAAGCTCATAATAAGTAGAGGTATTTAAATGCTTTGGCCAAAGACTTTCATCCTCACTTTCATCTCATAGGATAGTTTACTCATTCAGTTATGAGAGAATAAATTCCATATTGCAAATCAGTTAACAATGCTACTTGCCCATCAAATCGCACTTTGAGGTCGATTCCACCAACAGGTGATTTGAATCTAACTACTCTAATGACAGACTTGATGTCACAAGTACACCTTCAACTCGATTTCTCAGGTCAGAGGTTCACACGTACCTATCACTACTTATCAGTTTCATCATTGACTGTCAATGAGTGAATACCCATGTGATGAACTGATGCGAGCCATGTTCGAACATATCAGTCCAACTGACACGTCTATGATATAAGTTCCCACTACCATTTTCATAGTGTACGACTGACACTTTCTCTGTCGAAACTTACATCATACCATTTGGGCTTCTATTTGGCCACTCCTTAGTGGGCTCAGAAGCCTTCGGGCTTTCGTCTTGCATGCTAATTAATTAATCGGATAATTTATTTATCCAATAAATAAATTGATAATCCAATTAATTCAATTCCTACTTAATTTATAATTCAATTTCTCCAAGAACTTAATTAACTCATTAATTAATTAAATTATACAATAATTAATTAATTAATTATGGCATCCAATGCCTTGAATTTCTCTCAAGTCTTTTTCCCATGTTTTTCCTTTTGCACTTCCTTTAAGCGCGACTCTTTAGGTTCGTCTCAAAAGGCAATTGGGAGGAATCCAAAGGGGTGTGAGTGACACCTAGCCAGTCTCGTGGCTCACACCGTAACCCAATTGAGAACGAATGAAGAGGATCATTTCCAAACTTTTACGCCGTGAATACCGTACGTGTATAAACCTTTTATTCTTATATCCCAGTCAAGTAAGAGTCATGGTTTAAAATCAAACTCATATAACTTGACCATATGCCTAAGCTCATAATAAGTCGAGGTATTTAAATGCTTTGGCCAAAGACTTTCATCCTCACTTTCATCGCTTAGGATATTTTACTCATTCACTTATGAGAGAATAAATTCCATATTGCAAATCAGTTAACAATGCTACTTGCCCATCAAGTCGCACTTCGAGGTCGATTCCACCAACAGGTGATTTGAATCTAACTACTCTAATGACACAGTTGATGTCACAGGTACATCTTCAACTCGATTTCTCAGGTCAGAGGTTCACACTTACCTATCACTACTTATCAGTTTCATCATTGACTATCAATGAGTGAATACCCATGTGATGAACTGATGCGAGCCATGTTCGAACATATCAGTCCAACTGACACGTCTATGATATAAGTTCCCACTACCATTTCCATACCGTACGACCGACACTTTCTCTGTCGAAACCTACATCATACAAGTCTTTATTCACTATTGATGCCCAATCAATATTTCTTAGACTTGCTAACCCTTTTAGATGTCAAGGGTCAAACCATTCTAGTGCCTTTCCTCCTGTCCCATAGGAGGTAGAAGGTTCGCCTTGTCATCAAGGACTTTACGTTGTTTATTCACACTTTATAAATGCCTATAAGAAAACAACAATCAACTGCTTTATATTAATAGAAAAAGCATAGTTTAGTTACAATGTTTATGCCCTATAAATCTATCCTCTCTATGGCATTCGAGGGCATATACTCTAACATAAACGACCTCTTGCAATGGATCAATCACAAGCAACAATTAATGTCCCATAAAAAGAATTCAAAAGATAAGTTCAAAATTCGTTTTGCATAACAAGTTTTACAAATTAAAATTGGGTCTTTAATAGCTCACCCGGTGTTGTAAGGTGCAAGAAATAACTTATTCATTTGTGCATTCTCTATCATAGCATTTGCTATGAACTAAACTTGTTCAATTTGCTACGTACCTAATCCCGCACATGTTGCATATGGGCTAAGGAACCCGAAAAGAACTTTTTTCCCTTCAGGGACCACGTAATTAATTCACAAAAATCTAAATTGAGCATAAAAAATAAATGTTAAGTAACACAAATAATCATAGTTCAGACACAATAAAATAATTAAAAAATTTACTTTATGTACACTAAAATGAGAGAGGCTCCTATCTCCTCTTGACGCAAGAGGTGACAGATCTCTTCCCTCCCAATAAACCCTTGGACTTCAAGATTCACAATTCTTTCCTTGAAGTCTATAGTGATCTGTTCATCAATAGACATTCTCTTCACGTACTTTCCAAGAATTAAAAGGTCCTTAGGAAGTCCAGCTAGTACAAGGTCTGCACATCTGTCACCTTCATGTGCAGGTTTGGTCACTGGAGGTCTTGGTTTGACAGTTGAGTGCTTGGACGTCTCTGATTTATGGTTTCCAAATGATTTGGATGGTCCAAGAGACTATTTAAGCAAAGAAAACAAAATGTGAATGTTAAACACCAAAGTATATTTAGTAACCTTAAACAATTGTTATAATTTATTAATGGCTAGCTATTAATTACATACCAATGCATCAGTGACAATGACAAGACTCATAGGCCAAGCAACAAAAGTACCCAAAGCATTGGAAATGGTGAGCACTTCATCATTGAGAGGGACGGATAGGGGTGTATCCTCCTCAACTGCAGTGTCAATGCATACTCACTAGTACAGAAAAGACCTGTTACAGCGCACATTTTACAGCGGTTTTTTGAAAACCGCTGAACGGAGAGACTTATTACAGCGGTTTTTTATCGAACCGCTGTAATAGGCCCAAACCTATTATAGCGGTTCGATAAAAAACCGCTATTATAAGTCAAACCAAAATAAATAAATAATTTTTTTTATAGCGGTTCAATACTGAACCACTATAACCGGTTTATCCCAGTTATAGCGGTTCAGTACCGAACCGCTATAACAAGTAATTTAAAAAAAATAAAAAAAATTCCCCCCAAATCCGGTCTCCCCCTCTCATTTCTCTCTACTCTCTCTCTCTCTACTCTACTCTCTCTCTCACTCTCAAGCCCCCGCCCCCGCCCCCGCGTCGCCACCATCTCCACCACCACCACAATCCGCCGCCGCCGCCGCCCCTTTCGATTTTTCGATCTCATTCTCTATCTCTCTACTCGATCTCTCTCTCTATAATCTACTCTCTCTCTCTCTCTTTCACTCTCAAGCTAACCGGCCCCGGCCCCACCCCCGTCCCGTCGCCACCACCTCCACCACTACCCCAAACCGCCGCCGCCGCCGTGACCCACCATACATTCCTCCTCTCTCTCTTTATAGGTATATATATATATGTTTATATATGTTATGTTATATATATATATATATTATGTATATATTTTAGGTTTATGTTTGTATATAGGTGTTGGGGTTTTGTGATTTAATTTATATAATGTTGGTTATGTGTTAATTTCTTGTTTGTTATATATTAATGTTATGTTAATTAGGATTTTGTGATGTATATAATGTGGGTTATATGTTAATTTTTTAATTATTGTTATATATATATCATGTTATGTTAATTGGGGTTTTATAAATTATATAGTGGATTTTTGTTATTATGTTCTAGTTGACTACGTTATAATGTGGATTGTTGTTATGTTATAGTTGATTATATTAATTGGTTTTGTTAATTATATAATGTGGGTTTTTGTTATATATATGTTATTTTAATTAGGGTTTCTTGATTTTTGGATTTTTGATTTATGTTATGATATGTTGGTATTCTATATGATTGGATTGTTGTTGCATTGTTTTGTTGACATTGTTTAATGCATTCATGGTATTTGTGCATCACGTCATGTCACAATGAACATTTATATTTGAGATTTACATATTTTTGTGAAAATAATTATATCGTGATGCTTTAATTTATTTGTAGTTTTATGTGCTTTTGGATCCAATTGGTGATCAATATTTATAATATGATGCTTTATTTGTAGTTTTTTATGTGATCCAACTGGTGATCAATATTTGTAGTTGCTAGCTAGAAATATGATGTTTTATGTGATCCAACTGGTGATCAATATTTTTGTATCATTTTGTGTTCGCTGTGGGTGAAAGATTAGAATGTTGGGTTTGTTGTGGTTGAAATTGGTAGTATTTTTTGCGTCGTTACCCTGTTGAGATTTTAGCGGATCATAAGATTCGACTTTTGTTGGTTATAACCCACTGGGAAGATTAAGTCGAGAACTTGGTAGAAATATTTGCGTTGTTACTCTGCCGAATTTTTTTATAGAATAATGCGAAATAAATTAAAAATAAATTTATTTAGTTAATTTAACTATCAACTGATATTAAAATTATTTAATTTAATTAATTGAGAATTTAGATGGATCGAAGTTGGATTGTAGCGGATCGTATAACGGAGCAATATGGGAAAGGGGTGAAAGAATTCATCGACTTTGCGGTTGAGCATGCATCAGATCCGACTAGGATTAGTTGTCCGTGTTTACGTTGTTGTTTTGGAAAGAGAATTAGTCCACGTGACTTAGAAGATCATTTGGTGTGTAATGGAATTGATAAAAGCTACACACGATTGACAAGACACGGTGAAAACAGTGCCACCTCAGCTGATTTGGGTGATACATCATATCGATCAGTAGATTTTGACATGGATGATTATGAGCCTGATCGTT
This sequence comes from Buddleja alternifolia, assembly GCA_019426215.1. NCBI lineage: Eukaryota > Viridiplantae > Streptophyta > Magnoliopsida > Lamiales > Scrophulariaceae > Buddleja > Buddleja alternifolia. Next base: position 46,825,601 of record CM033390.1, on the reverse strand, counting down.
TGGAGGAGATGACCAATGTAATTGAGGAGGATTTGCGAAATTGTCCCAAGATGTTCGACAATTTGACAAGTGATTCAAAGACACCTTTGTATAGTGGTAGTAATTTCACAAGATTGAAAGCAGTCCTAAACCTCTACAAGTTAAAAGCTAACAATGGGTGGAGTGATATGAGTTTCACAGACTTACTTGGTCTATTAAAAAGTATGTTACCCGATGATAATGTGTTACCTAATCGTACTTATGAGGCTAAGAAGATGTTAACTGCAATTGGCATGGGATATGAGAGGATACATGCTTGTTTCAATGATTGCATCTTGTTTAGAAATGACTATGCACCATTGAAGGTGTGTCCGAAATGTGGCACCTCACGGTACAAGAAGAATGGATCTGCTCCTGTCAAAACAACATGGTATTTGCCCATAATACCTAGATTTAGACGCATGTACAGTAGTGAAGCATTTGCCAAGGACTTGACATGGTATGCTGATAGAAGACTTGAAGAAGGGATTGAAGATAACAAGATTAGACATCCTTCAGATTCTCCTCAATGGAAAAAGATTGATAATGATTTCCCTGACTTTAGGGAAGAACCAAGAAATTTATGCCTTGTATTGGCTACAGATGGCATGAACCCACATGGCTTGCAAAGTAGTTCACATAGTACATGGCCGGTGATTTTGATGATCTACAACCTACCCCCTTCGCGATGCATGAAGCGAGAGCATATTATGATGCCTATACTAATTTCCGAGCCGAAACAACCTGGAAATGATATAGATGTCTACTTGGCCCCTTTAATTGAGGATTTGAAGGAGTTGTGGGAGACCGGTATTAAAGTGTATGATGGGTTTAGAAAAGAGAGCTTCAATCTCAAAGTTATGTTGTTTAGTACAATCAATGATTTTTCAGCAAGAGCTAATCTCGAGGGATATGGTGTACATGGGCAATGTGCATGCCCCATATGTGTCAAGAGTACAGATCAATATAGACTCCTACACTCTCAGAAATATGCATTCCAAGGGCATCGAAGATGGTTGAATCGAGAACATCGATATCGTCGGTGGAAGAAAGCTTTCAATGGGAGCATAGAAGAATGTCGAGTTCCTAAGTGTTTGACCGGTGAAGAGGTGTTTGAGAATTTAAAAGACTTGGATATCAAGTTCGGAAAGACTTTTGCAGGCGGCCTTGCAAAAACTGGGTGGAAAAAAGGTCAATTTTTTTTGAGTTGCCGTATTGGAAATCTTTACATGTTAGACATTTTCTTGACATAATGCATATTGAGAAAAATGTATTTGATAGTGTCATTGGTACTCTTTTAAATGTGTCCGGCAAGACAAAAGATGGAGTAAATGCAAGGTTGGACTTAGTTGAAATGAAGATAAGAGGTAAATTGGCACCAACAATGAAGGGAAAACGTACTTATTTACCTCCAGCAACTCACACACTATCTAGAAAAGAAAAAATTGCATTATGTGAGTTTCTTTGTGGAGTGAAAGTTCCAGAAGGGTATTCTTCGAACATTAGCAGTCTTGTATCAATGAAGGACTTGAAGCTAAAGCATATGAAGACTCATGATTGTCATGTAATCATGGATCATTTGCTACTAATTGCTTTACGAGCCATTCTGCCAAAAAAGGTGAGAGAAACGATAACTAGATTGTGTTTCTTCTTCAAAGCAATGTGGAGCAAGGTGTTTGATCCTGAACAATTGCCTGCATTTCAGAAACAGCTTGTCCTCACTTTGTGTGAGCTTGAGATGTATTTTCCACCCGCATTTTTTGATATAATGATTCACCTACCTATTTACTTGGTTAGAGAGACACAACTTTGTGGACCAGCTTTTATGAGATCTATGTATCCGGCTGAGCGTTATATGAAGGTATTGAAAGGCTATGTGAAAAATGGTAGCCGGCCGGAAGGTTGCATTGTTGAGCGGTACATAGTTGATGAAGCTATTACATTTTGCACAGAATATCTGAATGATTCTAACGTTGCAGAGCTTCAAAAGTCTCCTGTTTGGGGGGGGGGGGGACAGAAGGAGAAAGCGTAATTGGAAAGAAATTAGTGAGTGTTCCTAGCACACAAAAGGATCAGGCACACCTATATGTGCTCCACAACACCGATGAGGTTGAGCCATATGTTGAAGAGCACAAGGACCAACTTAGGAGAATAAATTCAAATAAAAATGAAAGTTGGATTTCAAGAGAACATAACAAGAGTTTTATCGATTGGTTCCGAAAGTGTATTCAAGAGAAACAAAACGAGAATTCACTTTCAGTTTTAGATAAATTGGCACGGTTGTCGGTGGGCCCGGGCAGATTCGTATTTTGTCATTCGGGTTATCGTATAAATGGTGTCACATTTTATACAAAAGACCAAGATGAACGTAGTACAATGCAGAATAGTGGGGTGAGTCTTGTAGCTGAAGCAATGCATATCTCAAGTGCGAAAGATAATAGCCCTATCTATGCCACTTTACCATACTATGGGGTGATTGAACGTATATGGGAGCTGGATTACAGTTGGTTTCGGGTGCCTGTATTTGGGTGTAGGTGGGTTGACCATAAAAATGGTGTCGATGATAGTGAAATAGGTTTTACTCGAGTAGACCTTGATAAGGTGGGATACAAAGATGAACCTTTCATTTTGGCATCTCAGGCTAAACAAGTGTTTTTTGTCACCGATCCTGTCGATAAGAGGTGGTCCATTGTTTTATCGGCAAACAAAAATACTTGTATTGAGGATGATGGCCTATATAATGAAGATGATGGAGGAAATCCTATCTTAGGTGGTTCACAATCCACAAATAGTGACGGTGACTTGGATATCAGTGATGATGAATTGTATATGCGAGAAGATCACCAAGAGGGGATATGGATTAATCCATCTGTTCGTCAGCGTACTAAACAAAATGGTTGTACTGAGGGATCACAAAAGACTAGTAAACCAGCGACAAAAAGAAAACGATGAAAGGTATTTGAACTTATTTGATAATTATATGAGTAACTTATTTGAACTCTTTTGTTAAGTATGCAGTTAAAGTGTAAATTATATGGAACCCGCTTGTAATATTATATTAGTGAATCAGTTACACTAACTTATGTATTTTTTTGCTTTTGTAGGTCGATACCGAATACCACCACAGTCACCCTTTCCTCCGCCACTACCACGACGACCACCACCAATGTAAGCTTATCAATATTTGGTTTTGTACTTTTTGATGTGATTTATATGATCCAACTGGTTAATGATGTGATTAATGCATATATATTTGTTTGCGTTTGTTGTTGTCGAAATATTTGAGTTTTGCTGGTTGCAAGGTTGGGGGGAAGATTAAGTCGAGAACTTGGTAGAATTTTTTGCGTCGTTACTCTGCTGAATTTTTTCTAGAATAATGGGCATTTCTTAATTGTTTGTACTATTTATATATTTGGTATATGAATCTAACTTCTGTATTTTTCACTTTTGAAATCTTGTATATGGATTCTGGAGATGCTGCAAACAAAAGTGTTCAAAAGGAGATATGTAGAGGTATTACAGCAATGAAGAAAGTAATAAATGCCAAAAGTAAAGGCATAAAGCTACAAGTTGGTTGGAACGAGCATGGTCAGCCAGTTGACCCAAATAAATCAACTTTTGTTGGTTACATTAGCGTGATAGCTCGTGAGAGGGTCTCTATTACTATCAGTGATTGGCGACACGTCTCTGCAGCAATAAAATATGCCTTTTGGAATGAAATAGTTGTAAGTTAGTTATTATATATTATGTTTTTAATTGGTAAATGTAGTTTTTTTTTCTCTAAATTATAATTTTTTATATACTTTGTTGTTTGTTTTTTATAGTTGGCCTTTGATATTGACGAAAGTAGACAGAAATTCGTCTTAGCCGAGGCTGGGAAGCTAGCTCGAAACTATAGGAGCTACTTGAGCAGAATCTGGGTAGAGGATGATGATGGGAACATTAATTCAAGCCCACCCGAAAAATATCGTATATCTCAAGAAGATTGGACAGAATTTGTAGAAGTACGCCAAAGTGAAGTTTTTCAGGTAATTATTTTAATTTATGGTTTCATTTTAATTTATTTGAAACTATATACATTGACTAATGCCTTGATTATATAATGAACAGCAACTACGTAAGGAAAATCGGGAAAGAGCAAAGAAACCTGAATATCCTTACAGGGCATCACGTCTTGGATATGCTCAAGTGGAGCATATTGAGGTACGTAGTTCGTTACAAGTTTTAATTCTAATCAAATTTCCTTACAAATTTTCTAATCAAATTTCCCTAATTACAAATTTTCTAATCAAATTTATTTCCTTACAAATTTTCTTATATAGAAGCAAAAAAGAAAGGATGCTGGGTCAGATGTCACAGAGGTGACACGAGCACTAGTGTGGAGGGTTGCACATTCTGACAGCCAGAACAACATTGATAATGTCAATGTTAAAAGAGTAGTGGAATCAATTGTGAGTTATTTGCAATTTTAGTTATATAGTGTGTTGTATGTTTTTTTAAAAATAATTTTAAAATAACAAATTTTTGTATTTTTTAAATGTATTATTACAGGAAAGCTTATCACAGGAGGGTAGCCACAGTGGACCCGAGAAGACCCGGAATGATATACTGGCTATAGCTCTTAAAAAGAAGGAGTATCCGGGTCGAGTTAGGGGTGTAGGCTTTGGGGTATCACAAAAAGATTACTTTTCAGATTCAAAGCCTTCAAAAAATGCGGTGATTGATAGCTTGCAAGACACGGTTCAAATGCTCACTCAATCACTATTCGAATCGCGACGCGAGTTTGACGAGCATAAGGCGTTTGGGTCGCAGCAGCCACATACAGAAGAAAGGGTTTCTTTGAAAGATAGCTGCCCAGAAGTGAAAAACCTTCCTCAGGTAATTAATGAAAAGCATATTGTTTAGTGATAATGTAACTTTCAAATCTATATTTCTGTATGATATACAAAATTTTCTAATATAATGGTATATATATATGTAGGATGTGGTGCAGTGTCAATTAGCACTTTGTACACCGTGTTATCGTTTGGTGGCAAGAGAAAAAATGTACAATCGACCAGAGGATAGAACATTGCATACATGTCCATTAGCCTCCCACCTCGTGAAAGTGACGATTGACATTGCAATTGAAGATATTGCACCCCTACCAGTCCCTCTCGATGATGAAGGAGTGTTCACAGTATCTGAGGCTGTGGGATACATGGTTGCTTGGCCTAAGAGTCTTGTCATTGCCAGTGATGCATCGGTACGTAATTATTAATAGCTAGTCATTAATAAATTATAACAATTGTTTAATGTTAATAAATATACTTTCATTGATAACACCCACATTTTGTTTTCTTTTGCTTATAGTCTCTCGAAAAATCCAAATCATCAGTCGGAAAAAGTAAATCAGAGACGACGAAGCACTCACATGTCAAAAATACACCTGTAGTGGCCAACCCTCCTGCTCCACGCCCTAATTCACTTGCAGTTCTTGAAAGGTTCTTTGGGATGATGGCTGCTGATAACACTATCCGGATAGACATACCCAAGGAAATCTTCAATATCCCCTTTCCAGAATATATTGGGCGGGAGGAGATCGGTCACTTTCTGCATAAAGAACAGATAGGAGCCTCTATCATTTCTGCTTACATCAAGTAAGTTTCTAAATATTAATTAATAAAAAGTAAGCTTTTAATTAAATTATTTTACTGCATTAATTTGAACTATGTTTATTTTTGTTACTCAAATTTATTTTATGCTCAATTGTAGGTGTTTGTGGGTTAATCACGTGGTCCCCGAACAAAAACAAAATAAATTCGGGTTCCTTAGCCCACATTCTATATATGCGGAAGCAGGAATTACTCCCCTTCAGCGTGTTGACCAATCGCAATATATAGCAAATACTATGATAGCTAGTGCACAACTGGAGGGGAAGTTGTTTATTGCACCTTACAACTCCGAGTGATCAATCTACTAAAGACACATTGTTATTTTGTAAAATTTGTGACGTAGGGATAACTAATTTTAAATTTATCTTTTGAATATGCTGATTAGGGGACATTGGTTGTTGCTCGTGATTGATCCAATTAAAGAGATTGTTTATTATTTGAATTCTGTGTACGGCGGCGATCCAAATAACCGACGTGATATGAAAGATATGATCAATCAGTAAGTTTTATCATTCAATTAAATGTCCATTATATTTAATATTAAGTTTAAAGTATATATATTATAACTAGATTTCATATATATATATTTGCTTGATATTGACATATTTCCTTGTTTTTTGATGTTTTTAACAGCGCTGTGTTGATGTTTCGAGCAAATAACAACAACCAAAAAGATCAAATCAAAAAACAAGGCTTGTAAATGGAGTTGTATAAAGGTTAGTGTAATTATATTATTTTAATTATAGTTTCAAGAAATTATTCGTATAAAAGTTATTTGTTCTAATACAATTTTGATTTGAATTTAATTTGTAGTGCCCCATTCAAATAAATGACATAGATTGTGGCTTCTTCGTCTTGAAATTCATGAACGATATTATTAGACACGGAGAATCTATAATCCCATCGACGGTATGCATAATCCTAATTAATATTAATCAAATTCTAATGTCCCTTTTAAGTTATTAAACATTTTTGTTGGATTTTAATATTTGTCTTGCAGTACTTTGCTGATTGTCGGTACGCCACTTACACTATAGCGCAACTTGATGAAGCACGTTCTGAATTGGCACAATACATTTTTAAATGCGCTTTTGATATGCCGGCGGTGTAAGTTGTAAATTATTGTAAATTTTTATTTGATTTAAAAGCGGTGATTAGTTTATATTGGTTTATTGTAAACTCGTTATCATTTGTAATTATTGGAGATTATTATTTGGTGAATGAAATTAATTTTGGATTTTAATTTGTTGTTTCTATTGAGCAATTGGTTTGTTTTATGTGTTATTTAGTTGAATTTTGAGCTTGTGGGAAGGATACAGCTAGCTGAAATTATAATAAAAAAAAAGAAAAAAAATAAATTCGAACCTGTTACAGCGGTTCGTGGCCGAACCGCTGTACAGGATACAACGGTTCAGTAACGAACCGCTGTAACAGTGAACCTGTTACAGCGGTTCAGCAACAAACCGCTGTAACAGTGTACGATTTTAAACTAATAAAAAAAAATTATTAGTCTGTTACAGCGGTTCATTATTGAACCGCTGTAATAGGTCACATTTTACAGCGGTTAAAAACCGCTGTAATAGTAAACATACCAATTACAGCGATACGTATTACAGCGGTTAAAACCGCTGTAATTGTGCAAAAAAAAAACCCGCTATAACAAGCCTCTTCTGTACTAGTGACTTTCACAAGGTTGGTGGGTAATGGACGATTGTGAAGTATTCTATCATGTTGTCGATTGAACATCTGTCCTTTAGCCGCCACACGATATGACGGTAATGAAAGTGCTAATTGACATGGCGCCTTAACTTATATATATATATATATATATATATATATACACACAACATTATATTAGAAAGTTTTGTGTGTTATACAGAAATAGAGAGTTGCAAGTTACATGATCAATAAACAAGTTCAAATCATTACCTCAGGAAGCATCTTAACTAGTTCTGGGCAACTGTCTTTCAAAGAAATCACCTTATCTTCATTTGGCTAACGCGACCTAGACACTCGCATCTCGTTAACCTCGCATTGCAAGGAGGATAGTGATTCTTAGAGACCCTTCGCCATGCTTCTCAAGCTTTCCATCTCCATATCTTTAGAAGGCTTTGGATCCGTAAAATACTCTCTTTGTGAGACCCCAAAGACAACACCCCTAACGCGACCCGAATGCTCATTCTTTTTAAGAGCTTTAGCGAATAGATCATCCCGACTCCTCTAGTTTCTACTATGCTAGTACTCTCTTGTGAAATGCTATAATACATTTAAAAAATATACAAATTTAGTGAACTTTGTTCTTTCAAAAGTATTTCAAAACAAACATACAACACATTATAGAGCTAAAACTGCAAATAACTCACCATTTCATTCACTACTCTTCTAACATTGGCGTTATCAATTTCATTCTTTTTATCGGAACACGCAATCCTCCACACTAGTGCTCATGTCACCTCTGTGCAATCGGACCCTTCATCCCTTCTTTTATTCATCTATATTTTTATTAAAAAATATATATTTATTAACAGGAATTTTTATTAAAAATATTGTAAGGATTCACAAATAAATTAACTACGTACCTCAATTTTGCTCCACAAGAGCATGTCCAAGACGGCATCTGAGGGCATATTCCTTTGCTCTTTCTTGATTTTCCCTACTTAGTTTTTGTTCATTACATAGTCAAAGTATTGGTTAAATATAAACACAATAACCAACAAATGAAATCATAAATTAAAATGACTACCTGGAACTCATTGTTAGGATTATGCCCTCAGATGTCGTAGAGGATAATATGAATAGGGCATCTATCTTGTATTGAACTTAAATTTTATTTTTAATAAAAGGCATCATTTAGGTTTTCACTTAATTCTTATCTGCATCTATAAGTTGTGTAAAACATTTTGTCCATGTTTTCAGTGCGATCCCTCTACTTCCTATGGGATAGGAAGAGTGGCACTAGAGAGATCGATCTTGATGACTAAAACAAGTTCCCAAGTAATATGAAGTCTTTAATGGACAACTAAAGACTTCGAATACTTGTACAATCTTAGCTCTGACATGGGAGTACCTGTCTAGTATCATGGGATGATAGAGATTAAGATTGTAGGCACATCAGTGGAATTGATATGCTCGAGCACGACTGACATCAATTCTGTCACATGGGTTTTCACTCTATGACTGTCAATGACAGAACTGATTATGCGTAATAGTTATATGTGAACCTTTGACCTGAAGTATCAGGCTGAAGATGCACTTGTGACGTCAAGTCTTTCACTAGAGTAGTTAGACGCAATTCACCCGTTGGTAAGGTCAACCTCGAAATGCGAACTTAATGGGCAAGTGGTAGTCTTAGCAGATATCTAAGAGGGATTTGTTCACTCATATGTGAATGAGAATGTATCCTATGTCATTATAGATAAATAGAGATCAAAGTCTTTGACCAAAGCAAACGCGACGATTGTGCTAGGCACCAAATCGATCTCAATGATCTCGTATTATTATAATTTATACATATGGTCAAGTCCAGTGAGTTTGACATAACCATGACTCTCACTTGATCGGAGAACGTGAACGAAGGGTTTATACATACACGACACTTACGATTGAAAGGTTGTGGAATGATCTATTCTTTTGTATTTCATTTAGGCTACGAAGTGGGCCACATGACTGGCTAAGTGTTACCCACTTCTTTTGGTTTCCTCTCATTGCTAAATGAAACGAACCTAAAGAGTCGCGCTAAAGAATTGATGAAGAAAATTGAAAAAGGGATTTTCAATTTTTAATTTTATTTTTGAGAGATTTAATTTATTGGATAAGGTAAATAAGTAATTGCTTATTGGATAAGATAATTAATTATTGGATAAGGTTAATTATTAATAAATTTCTTAGAGAAATATATTAATGAATTAATTAATTTAATTTATTTTATTATTTAATTCATATATTTATTTATTGGATAAAATAAATAATTAATTGAATAAATAAATTAACAAAATAAAAGAATTTCGGGCCCTATATGGGGCATCCATGAGGACGCCCATTAGGCTAGGTTGGATGATCAAATTGGTCTCTTTTGTTTTGTCTTGGTCAATAAGTCATTGAATTATAAAAGGACTCTCTTGACTTTAACCTAGAGAAGTGAATACGTTACATGAATTATAACTCTCCAACGAATAGAAGAAGAAACATATCCTCCCTCTCTATACACCAAAGCCGTCGCCCCTATAGAGAACAAGAAGAGAATTTTCCGTCATCAATTCGCGCGTGATAATTTAGAGGCAATGTCTTTCGTTGTTGGATTCATCTACAACTTTAAGAATTGAAGAACATGAGTGTTGAAGAATTCAAGAAGTTCATCAATCTAAAGTTTAAAAGAAGAATTGGATTCTCCTACCACCTCGCTTCAACGGGCAAGTCGGATTTACTCGTTAATGCATGTTTAAGATTCAATTATGCGAATTAGAGTACACTTTTGGGTTTTAAATTAAATTTTTGAAATCCTTCCGCTGCGTTTATATGTTTTTAGGCAAAACCCAACACACTTCACTTAGGCGAACATCTACAAATGCCGTCCAATCGGCTTGAGGTATCTCATATTGTAAGGGTGGGTTGTAATTAATGTTCCCATCATCATCCCGTACCCACACTCTACTCAAGTAGCTCCTGAAGTTATGTGCTAGCTTCCCAGCTTCTGCTAATACGTACTTTTTTCTACTTTCCTGAATATCAAATGGCAACTATAAAAAACAAACAACAAAGTATATATGGAATTATAATTTAGAGAAAATTAAATCAACAAAAAATACATCAATTAGAAACATGATAATATCTAAATTACTGTTATTTCATCCCAAATTGCTCTTTTTGTTGGTGACGGGACTTGTCGCCAATTATTGAAGGTAATCGGCACCTTTTGCCAAGCCAAGATTCTTATGTAACTAACAAGTGTTGATTTGTTTGGGTCAACTACTTGGCCTCTGTCATTTCAGCTGACAGGCAGTCTTATGCCTTTACTTCTGGCATTGATAACTTTTCTCATAGCCGTGACACCTCTCCGTATCTCATTTTCAGCACGTCTATCTGATCCACGTACATCGTCCTCGGGAAAACTTAGAGCAGGATCTAAAGCTATCGACCTACAAAAGCCAAAAATACAGAAGTTAGATTCATAAAAATTTGGCAGATTAATTTGGCGATAATAATTTTAAAATAGGAGTAATAAATTAGAAGTTAGATTCATTCTTTCCCATTATTCTAGAAAAAATTTGGCAGAGTAACAGCGCAAAAATTTGTACCAAGTTCTCGACCAATCCTTCCCCCAAACTTGCAACAAACAAATTTCGGATCTTTCAACCACAACATACCCAACAAACCCACCAACTACAAATATTATCATCTTCAATCCCTTCTTCAAGCCTTCTATCAGAATGTCATGTCAAGTCCTTAGCAAACTCTTGGCTACTGTACATGCGCCTAAATTTAAGTATTATGGGCAAATACTACACAGTTTTGACAGGAGCAGGTCCATTCTTCTTGTACCGTGAGGCAGCACATTTTGAACACGCCTTCAATGATGCATAGTCAGTTCTAAACAATATGCAATCTTTAAGACAAGCATGTATCCCCTCATATCCCATACCAATTCAGGTTAACATCCGTTTAGCCTTATAAGTACGATTAGGTAACACATTATCCTCGGGTAGCATGATTTTTAATAGACCAAGTAAGTCTGTGAAACTTTTATCATTCCACCCATTGTTCGATTTTAACTTGTAGAGGTTTAAAACTGCTTTCAGTCTTGTGAATTTACTACCACTATACAGTGGTGTCTTTGAATCACTTATCAAATTATCAAACATTTTAGGACAATTTCGCAAATCCTCCTCAATCACATTTGTCATCTCCTCCTAACGACTAGGCTTATAATCATCCATGTCCAAATCCTGTGATGGATATGATGTACCACCCAAATCATCTGACGTGACACTGTTTTCACCGTGTTTTGTCCAACGTGTGTAGCTTTTATCAATTCCATTACACACCAAATGATCTTCCAAGTCACGTGGACTAATTCTCTTTCCAAAATAACAACGTAAACACGGGTAAATGATCCTAGTCGGATCTGGTGCATGTTCAACCGCAAACTTGATGAACTCTTTCAGCCTTTTCTCATATTGCTCCGACATACGATCCGCTAAAATTCAACTTCTATCCATCTTGATTCTGATTTATATTGCTTTTTTCCTAATTCAAATTTCTCAAGTGAGACAACTCTTGTCAAAACATTATAAAGTTTCTAAATTATTTGAAAATTAAACTAACATTAATTACTATCCTTACTTAGATAAATTAATATATTATCCTTTCTTAAATAATTTTATTAATTAACATTTGCTTAAATAATTTTATTAATATCAGTTGAGTTGAATTAATTAAATAATTTAAATTTGAATTTATTTCCCATTATTCTAGAAAAAAATTGGCAGAGTAATGGCGCAAAAATTTCTACCAAGTTCTCGACCAATCTTTCCCCCAAACTTGAAACCAACAAAATTCGGATCTTTCAACCACAACAAATCCAACATTCTAATGTTTCACCCCCAACAAACCCAACATTCTAATGTTTTACTCACAACAAACCCAAAATGTCGATCTCACTATACAAAAATATTGATCACCAGTTGGATCACATAAAGTATTATATTTCCAGCAACTACAAATATTGATTACCAGTTGGATCACATAAAACTACAAATAAAGCATCATTGTATAAATATTGATTACCAGTTGGATCACATAAAGCATCATATTTCCAGCAACTACAAATATTGATCACTAGTTGAACCACATAAATCACATAAAATTACAAATAAAGCATCATATTTCCAGCAATTAAGTATATAATGATCACCAGTTGGATCAATGTACCCTAAACCACAAAATAACCACAATTTAATCCCAAATTAAATGTCATTAACCCCCAGCTAACTCAAATTAACTCTAAATTCAGTCAAGTCCCTATTTCCCATAAATTTTCCACAAAAATAGGCAATTCTCAAGAATTACTTATACCACAAAATTTTTCTCATATTTATCTAAAAAAGTTACCCCAATTCGCACAAACATAGACACATAGCACAAACCCGTTACATTTTAGGAGAAATTTTCAATTTATAGCACAAACCTGAGACACATAGCACAAACTCTCTATCTCTCTCTCTCTCTCTCTCTCTATATATATATATATTTAAAAAAGTGACCCCAAATTCGCACAAACTAAAAAGGTGGTGGTAGTGGAGGCGGCGAAGGCGATGACGGCAGCGGTGACGGCAGCCGTGGCGGCGGCGGCGGTAGTGCTATAGATAGAGAGATAGAGTTATATATATATTTAGAGAGAGAGAGAGAGAGAGAGAAAGAGAGAGAGAGAGAGAGAGAAAGAGAGAGAGAGAGAGAACATATACATATACATATACATATATATATAGAGAGAGAGAGAGAGAGAGAAGAAGCTTACGGTGGTGGTGGTGGTGGTAGAGGCGGGACGGTATGCAGTCGTGGTGGAGGCGGTGACGGCGGCGGCGGTGGTAGAGGATGACTTCTCTTTGTTTGTGTGTAGAGAGAGAGACAGTGTAGAGAGAGAGAGAGACGAAATGGGAGGTTGTGGTGGTGGTCAGCTCTCCACCATTTGTCGCCGTCGTCGTAATAAAATGCTTGCTCTCATAGTTGATGGAACTTGGTGGGCGGATTGTGACTTCCTAAAGCTTCATGTTAAAAATCATTTTGAGGTCATTTTTTCTAATTTTGGAGATAATTCGAATGTTGCCATTGGTTTGAGCCCTCTTTAACGTACCCTCTGCCCCGAAGCTATTGAACGGTTGGAAAAAAAATTAGTGGTAATGAGCTCTTCCATGTTGTCTCTAGCATGAGTCCTTTCAAAGCTTCGGGGCCTGACGAGTGTCAAGCCTATTTCTATCAATACTTTTGGAAAAGTGTTGTCTTGCTCGTCAATGAGTTTGTATGATATTTTCGTCAAAGGGACCATCCCAGCCCCATCCCCCCGGGCCACTCTTTTGTCTCATTAGTACCAAAGACAGACAACCCAGAGCTTATTTCTTAATTTCGTCCTATTGCCCTTTGCAATGTTCTTTTTAAAATTGTCACGAAAACTGTGATCTCTTGTCTTAAAGCTTTCATGAATAATCTTGTTAGTCCTAACCAATCAAGTTTCATCCTGGGAAGAAGCACTTATAATAACTTTTTTGTTCTTCAAGAGCTAGCTCACTCTCTCTTGACCTCTCAAAGTAAACGGGGTAGCATGATTATCAAACTTGATCAAGGAAAAGCGTACAATAAGATCAAATGGGACTTTTTGAGACAAATTCTATCCTTTTTAATTTTCCAACCTACGTGGTCTCCCTTATCATGAGTTTTGTCAAATCTACGGATCTACGTATCCTTTGAAATCACTACTACATAAATGACCTATGACAGCGGTTTTTTTGGGCCTATTATAGCGGTTTTAACCGCTGTCATAGGTACCGCTGTTATATGGTGTGGACCTATTACAGCGGTTTTCAACCGCTGTAATAGGTCATCCTATGACAGCGGTTCCCTCAAAACCGCTGTCATAGGGTCCTATGACAGCGGTTTTGAGGGAACAGATATCATAGATTTAAAAAATAAAAATAAAATAATTTGAACCCTATGACAGCGGTTCTGGCTGAGACCGCTGCCGCTGTCATAGGGTGGCACCCTATGACAGCGGTTTCTAGGGAACCGCTGTCATAGGTTCCCTAAAACCCGCTGTCATAGGTAGGTTTAAAAAAAAAATTAAATTACTGTGACAGCGGTTCGAAAGTGTCAAATTATTTTTTTTATATTGATCACACTATTATGACAATATTGCTGTACAGTAATTCAATAAACCAACCAACAAATTTCAACTAACAGCAAAACATATTCAACATGAACAACCACCACCCCAAACTTCAATATTACCATCTCTTTCCTCCAACAATAAAATGTTATAATCTCCAACAAAATTTACAATCAACTAATTAAATTACTAATGACAATTTAAATACAATAAATGAAATCACAATTTACAACAAGTCACAATGTACAAAAACTACATTACCTAATTTCTAAGGAGATGCTAAGAAAATGTAACGTGCCACTTCGCAACGTACTTCATCAATTTGCTCTTGAGTATAGAAGGATTGAGAATCATGAAAGTACTGCAATATATATATATATATATAGAGAAAGATTAATTGCAAACTAAAATGACGTTTCAATTACCTAACAAAGGTTTAATAATTTCAAAAGGAATAGAATTAAGTATATATTAGGATTATGTATACCGTTGTTGGGATTATAGATTGTCCGTGGCTAATAATCTCTTTCATGAATCTCATAACGAAATAGCCACAATCCACATCGTTGGTCTGCCGGGGGCACTACAAAAGCAATCAAAGTTACGTTGTACTAGAACACTAACTTCTATATGAATATATAATCTCATGAAAGTAGAAAATGCTAACCTTTATGTTAAACCATTGACAGGCCGAGTTTTTGGATTTCTTGGATTGGTTGTTGCAATTTGCATGAAATATGTGCACAGCCCTATAAAAAAATATAAAAAACAAGGAAATATGTTAAAAACAAGCAATTATGTGAAATAAATACAATTTAAAAAAATATTAAATATAACAGATACATTGATTGAATGAAAAACTTACTGATTGATTTTTTGTATCATATCATCTCGGTATTCTGGCTCACCATGCACAGAATCCAGATAGTAAACGATCTCTTGAAATGGATCAATTGCAAGCAACAACCAATGTCCCCTACAAAGCATTCAAAAGATAAGTTCAAAATTTGTTTTGCGTAGCTAGTTTTACAAATTAAAGTTGAGTCTTTAGTAGCTCACCCGGTGTTGTAAGGGGCAAGAAATAACTTATTCAGTTGTGCACGCTGTATCATAGCACGTGCTATGTACTGCACTTGTTGAATTTGCGGGCTTGTTCCCGCAGATATGGAATGTGGGCTAAGGAACCCGAAACTTGCTTCTTTCCCTTCGGGGATCACGTACTTAAACCACAAACACCTAAATTGAGCATAAAAAATGAATTTCAAGTAACGAAAATAATAGTAGTTCAAATGCAATAAAATAATTAAAAAGCTTACTTTATGTAGGCTGTAATGATAGAGGCTCCTATCTCTTTTTGACGTAGAAGGTGACAGATCTCCTCCTTTCCAATATACTCTTGGAATGTCAAATTCATAATGGATTCCTCCATGACTATAGTGATCTGGGCATTAATAGACATCATGTTCGTGTACTTTCCCAGAAATACAAGGTCATCAGGGAGTCCATCTAGTTGAAGGTCTGCACCTCTGTCTCCTTCACGTGCAGGCTTGACCACTGGAAATTTTCCTTTGACAGCTGACTGCTTCGACGACCCTGACTTATGGTTTCCAGATGATTTGGATGGTCCAAGAGACTGTTTAAGCAAGAAAATAAAATATGAATGTTACACACCAAAGTATATTTAATAACCTCAAACAAATTGTTATAATTTATTAATGACTAGCTATTAATTACATACCGGTGCATCAGTGACAATGACAAGACTCGCTGGCCAAGCAACAAAGGTACCCAGACCACTAGAAATGGTGAGCATTTCATCATTGAGAGGGACGGGTAGGAGTGTCTTCGCCTCAACTGTAGTGTCAATGCGCACTTTCACATTGTTGGTGGCTAATGGACAGTTGTGAAGTGTTCTATCAGTCACCGGTCGATTGTACAGCTGCCCTTTAGCCACCACACGATATGATGGTGATGAAAGTGCTAATTGACATGGAGCGATAACCTACACACATATATATACAACATTATATTAGAAAGTTTTGTATGATTTACAGAAATAGAGATTTTCAAGTTATATGATTAATAAACAAGTTCAAATTTTTACCTCAGGAAGCATCTTATAACCTGGTTCTGGGCTGCTATCTTTCAAAGAAATCACGTCATCTTCATGTGGCTGACGCGAGTTTAGGGCTTCCAAAACATCAATTCGTTGTTGCATGGCAACCATAGTTTGGGAGAGGTTTTTCACCATGTTTCTCAAGCTTTCCATCTCCATTTCTGTAGCAGGCTTTGGATCCTTAAATAGTTTATTTGTGAGACCCCAAAGCCAACACCCCTAACGCGACTCGGATGCTCCTTCTTTTTAAGAGCTTTAGCCAATAGGTCATCTCGACTCTTCTCATTTCCACTATGGC
Source organism: Buddleja alternifolia (assembly GCA_019426215.1). NCBI lineage: Eukaryota > Viridiplantae > Streptophyta > Magnoliopsida > Lamiales > Scrophulariaceae > Buddleja > Buddleja alternifolia. Next base: position 46,808,640 of record CM033390.1, on the reverse strand, counting down.
TAGTACTCTCTTGTGAAATGCTCTCCTGTAATAATACATTTTAAAAAATAAAAAAAATTAGTGAACTTTGTTCTTTCAATAGTATTTCAAAACAAACATACAACACATTATAGAGCTAAAATTGCAAATAACTCACCATTTCATTCACTACTCTTCTAACATTGTCGTTATCAATTTGATTTGTTTTATCAGAACGTGCAATCCTCCACACGAGTGCTCGTGTCACCTCTGTGCAATCGGATCCCGCATCCCTTCTTCTATTTATCTATATTTTCATTAAAATATATATATATATGCACTAACATAGAATTTTTATTAAAAAAATTGTAAGGATTCACTGCTAAATGAACTACATAGCTCCATTTGCTCCACAAGAGCATGTCCAAGACTCGCTTTCCGGTAAGGATATTCAGGTTCCTTTGCTCTTTTCTTATTGTCCCTACTTAGTTTCTGTTTATTACATTATCAAATTATTAGCTAAATATAAACGCAATAACCAATAAATGAAACCGTAAATTAAAATGACTAGCTACCTGAAAACCTTCATCTAAGCGAACAGCTAAAAATGCCGTCCAATCGGCTTGGGATATCTCATATTGTGGGGGTGGGTTGTCATTAATGTTTCCATCATCATCTCGCACCCACTTTCTACTTAAGTAGCTCCTGAAGTTACGTGCTAGCTTCCCAGCTTCTGCTAGTACGTACTTTCGTCTACTCTCGTCAATATCAAATGCCTACTACAAAAAAACAACAACAAAGTATATATAAAATTATAATTTAGAAAATATGATATTACATTAACACTTACAAATATGATAATATCCAAATTACCTTTATCTCATCCCAAATGTTTTTTTTATTAGTGACGGGACTCTTCGCCAATCACTCATGGTAATCGACACCTTCTGTCAAACCTGCACGCCTATATAACCAACAAATATTGATTTGTTTGGGTTAACTGCCGACCTCTGTCATTCCAGCCGACAGGTAGCCTTATGCTTTTACTTCTGGCATTGATAACTTTTTTCATAGCCGTGACACCTCTCCGTATCTTCGCCTCATGACGGCTATCTGATCCATATACATCATCCTCGAGAAAACTACCAGCAGGATCTGAAGCCATCGACCTACAAAAGCCAAAAAATACAGAAGTTAGATTCATATAAATTTGGCAGATTCATTTGGCAATAATAATTTTAAAATAGAAGTAATAAATACAGAAGTTAGATTCATATAAATTTGGTAGATTCAGTTGGCAAAAATAATTTTAAAATAGAAGTAATAAATACAGAAGTTAGGTTCAAATCCATTATTCTAGAACGTAATTAACCTAAACCACAAAATAAACAAAATTTAATCCCCAATTAAACATAATTAACCCCCAACTAAACCAAATTAACCTTAAATTTAATCCCCAATTAAATTCAATCAAGCACTTATTTCCCCTAAATTTTCCACAAAAATAGGCAAATCTCAAGAATATAAATTTTCTAGCAACTAAGTATAAATATTGATCAAAAACCAAGTCTATCATACAATTATGAAATAAGTTCAAATACCTTTCATCGTTTTCTTTTTGTCGTTGGCTTAGCAGTCTTTTGCTTCCCATCGGTACGACCATTGTTTTTAGTACGCCGACAAACTGATGGATTAATCCATATCCCTTCTTGGTGATCTTGTCGCATATACAATTCATCATCACTTATATCCAAGCCATCGTCACTATCAATTGATTGTGAATCACCTAATGAGATAGGATTTTCTCCATCATCTTCACTTTCTTCATAATCTTCATCAATACAAGTATTTTTGTTTGCCGATAAAACAATGGACCACCTCTTATCAATAGGATCGGTGACAAAAAACACTTGCTTAGCTTGTGATGCTAAAATGAAAGGTTCATCTTTGTATCCCACCCTTTCAAGGCCTACTTGAGTGAAGCCTATTTCACTATTATCGACACCATGTTTATTGTCAACCCACCTACACCCAAATACAGGCACCCAAAACCAACTACAATCAAGCTCCCATATACGTTCAATCACCCCGTAATATGATAAATCAGCATAGATAGGATTATTATCTTTCGCACTTGAGATATGCATTGCTTGAGCTACAAGACTCACACCTCTATTCTACATTGTACTTCGTTCATCTTGGTCTTTTGTATAGAATTTGCGACCATTCATACGATAACCTAAATAACAAAATACAAGTCTGTCCGGACCCATCGACAGTCGTGTCAATTTATCTGAAACTGAAAGTTGTGGATTCTCTTTCTGTTTCTCTTCAAAATGCTTTCGGAACCAATCGATGAAACTCTTATTATGCTCTCTTGAAATCCAGGTCTCATTTTTAATTGGATTGAATCTCCTAAGTTGGTTCTTATGCTCTTCAACATATGGGTCAACCTCATCGGTGTTGTGGAGCACATATAGGCGTGCCTGATCCCTTTGTGTAATATGAACACTAACTAATTGCTTTCCAATTAATCTTTTTCCTTCTATTCTCCCTCCCACAACATGAGACTTTGGAAGCTCTGCAACATTAGAATCTGCCAGATACTTTGTGCAAAATGTAATGGCTTCATCAACTATGCACCGCTCAACAATGCAACCTTCCGGTCGAGTACGTTTTTTCACGTAGCCTTTCAATACATTCATATAACGCTCAGCCGGATACATAGATCTCATGAAAGCCGGTCCACATAGTTGAGTCTCTCGAACCAAGTGAATGGGTATGTGAGTCATTATATAAAAAAAAAAACAGGTGGAAAATACATCTCAAGCTCACACAAAGTGATGACAATTTGTTTCTGAAGTGCAAAAAATTGATCAGGATCAAACACCTTGCTCCACATTGCTTTGAAGAAGAAACACAATCTAGTTATCGTGTCTCTCACCTTTTTTGGCAAAATGGCCCGTATAGCAATTGGTAGCAAATGATCCATGATTACATGACAATCGTGAGTCTTCAAGTGCTTTAACTTCAAATCCTTCATTGATACAAGACTGCTAATGTTTGAAGAATACCCTTCTGGAACTTTCACTCCATTAAGAAACTCAGATAATGCAATTTTTTCTTTCCTGGCTAGAGTGTGAGCTGCTGGAGGCAAATAAATACGTTTCCCCTTATTTGTTGGTGTCAATTTTCCTCTTATCTTCATTTCAACCAAGTCTAACCGTGCCTTTAAGCCATCTTTTGTCTTTCCGGGCACATTTAGAAGTGTACCAATGACACTATCAAATACATTTTTCTCAATATGCATAATATCAAGAAAATGTCTAACATGTAAAGACGTCCAATACGGCAACTCAAAGAAAATTGACCTTTTTTTCCACCCAGTTTTTGCAAGGCCACCTGCAAAAGTCTTTCCAAATTTAACCTCCAAGTCTTTTAGATTCTCAAACACTTCTTCACCAGTTAAGCACTTAGGAGCTCGGCCTTCTTCTATATTCCCATTGAAAGCTTTCTTCCATCGACGATATCGATGGTTCCGATTTAGCCATCTCCGATGCCCTTGGAATGCATATTTCTGAGAGTGTGTCAATCGATATTGATCTGTACTCTTGACACATATGGGGCATCCACATTGGCCTTGTACACCATATCCCTCGAGGTTTGCTCTTGCCGGAAAATCATTGATTGTTCCAAATAACATGACTCTGAGATTAAAATTTTCTTCTCTAAACCCATCATATGCTTGAACACCGGTGTCCCACAACACCTTCAAATCCTCAATTAAAAGAGCCAAATAGACATTTATATCATTTCCAGGTTGTTTCGGCCCAGAAATGAGTATAGGCATCATTATATGCTCTCGCTTCATGCATCACGATGGGGGAAGATTGTAGATCATCAAAATCACTGGCCATGTACTATGTGAGCTACTTTGCAAGCCATGAGGGTTCATGCCATCTGTAGCCAATACAAGGCGCAGATTTCTTGATTCTTCACCAAATTCAGGGAAATCATCATCAATCTTTTTCCATTGAGGAGAATCTGAGGGGTGTCGAATCTTGTCATCTTCAATCCTTTCTTCAGGCCTTCTATCAGTATGCCATGTCAAGTCCTTGGCTAACTCTTTACTACTGTACATGCGCTTAAATTGTGGTATTATAGGCAAATACCACATGGTTTTGACAGGCGCAGATCCATTCTTCTTATACCGTGAGGCGCCACATTTTGGACAAGCCTTCAATGATGCATAGTCAATTCTAAATAATACGCAATCATTGAGACAGGCATGTTGCCTCTCATATCTCATGCCAATTGAGGTTAACATCTGTTTAGCCTCACAAGTACGATTAGGTGACACATTATCCTCAGGTAGCATGCTTTTTAATAAACCAAGTAAGTCTGTGAAACTCTTATCACTCCACCCATTGTTGGCTTTTAACTTGTATAGGTTTAGAACTGCTTTCAATCTTGTGAATTTACTACCACTACACAGTGGTGTCTTTGAATCACTTGTCAAATTGTCAAACATTTTAGGACAATTTCGCAAATCCTCCTCAATCACGTTTGTCATCTCCTCCAAACGATCAGGCTCATAATCATTCATGTTGAAATCCTGTGATGGATATGATGTACCACCCAAATCATCCGATGTGACACTGCTTTCACCGTGTCTTGTCCAACGTGTTTAGCTTTTATCAATTCCATTATGAACTCTTTCACCCCTTTCTCATACTGTTCCGACATACGATCCGCTAAAATCCAACTTCAATCCATTTTGATTTTGAATTAATTAAATTAAACAATTTTATCATCAGTTGATAGTTGAATTAATTAAATAATTTTCATTTTAATTTATTTCACATTATTCTAGAAAAAATTCGGCAGAGTAACAACGCAAAAATTTCTACCAAGTTCTCGACATAATCTTCACCCGGGTAGGTTGCAACAAACAAAATTCGGATCTTACGATCCGCTAAAATCCAATTTCGATCTTAATTAATTAAATTAAATAATTTTAACATCAGTTGAGTTAAATTAATTAAATTTTTTTAATTTTAATTTATTTCCCGTAATCCTATAAAAAATTCGGCAGAGTGTTGACGCAAAAATTTCTACCAAGTTCTCGACTTAATCTTCCCCCAAATTTACAACCAACAAAATTCATATTTTTCAACCACAACAAACCCAAAATGTCGATCTTACTATACGAAAATATTGATCACCAGTTGGATCACATAAATCACATAAAACTAAAAATAAAGCATCATTTTATAATATATATTGATCACCAGTTGGATCGCATAAAGCATCATATTTCTAACAACTACAAATATTGATCACCAGTCGGATCACATAAATCACATAAAACTACAAATAAAACATCATATTTTCAACAACTAAATATAAATATAGATCACCAGTTGGATCAATGTACCCTAAACGAAAAAATAACCACAATTTAATCCTAAATCAAACGTAATTAACAACCGACTAACCCAAATTAATACTAAATTCAGTCAAATCCCTATTTCTCTTAAATTTTTCAATAAATAGGCAAATCTCAAGAATATACACAAATATACATACACCCACACATACACAAATATATATACATACACTCACATATACACAAATATACATACACCCACACATACACAAATATATACATACACCCACATATACACAAAAATACATACACCCACACATACACAAATATATATACACATACACTCACACATACACAAATATATATACATACACCCACATATACATAAATATACATACACCCACACATACACAAATATACATACACAAATATTAACTCTATACTCTATGTGTGTGTGTGTGTGTGTATATATATATTTATCTAAAAAAATGTACCCACTAAATGGTGGTGGTCGGCGACGGCGGCAGCGACGGCGGCGGCGGCGATCCTTATGTATATATATATATAAAGAGTTAAATATATATATATATATATAGAATATATACATATATATGTACATATATATATATATATCTAGAAAGAGAAAGAGGGAGAGAGAGAGAGAGAGAGATACCGAACGAGGGGAGGAACGGACGGTGGATGTCGGCGGCGAGAGAGAGAAATAGATCGAGAGAGAGAGAGAGAGAGAAATTGAGAGAAAGAGAGACCGAGAGAGAGCGCGAGAGAGAGAGAGAGGTGGTGGTGGTGGGTGTAATAGTGAGAGAGTTGAGAGAGAGAGTGAGTGTGAGAGAAGAAGGGGGGACGGGTTAAGGAAACCTGGCCCCTTATGACAGCGGTTCGGGCCGAACCGCTGTCACATGTAATTTTTTTTTTTTTGTGACAGCGGTTGAGTCAAACCGCTGTCATAGACCGGTTTATGACAGCGGTTCGATTGAACCGCTGTCATAGTTGTGGTCTATAACAGCGGTTCGACTGAACCGCTGTCGTATCCAATTTTTTTTTTTAAAATTTTTTTTCTGACATCATATAATAGCGGTTCGGGTCGAACCGCTGTCATAGGTCCGAACCGAGTACCCCTATTACAACAGTTTTTCAAAACCGCTGTAATAGGGCTTTTTTGTGGTAGTGAATGGAGAACCGTTAGATCCTATTATTACCCATTGTCGCCTACGTCTAGGGGACCCGCTTTCAACTTACCTTTTCATCCTCTGTATGGAGCGTCTCTCCTACATGATTGATGAGGAAGTCCACAAAAGAAATTGGGATCCTATTACCATTGGTACAGGAGGCCCAACATCTTTAGACATGCTCTTTGCCGACGATATTATCCTCACAGCTTAAGCCACTCCCAGAAGTGCCTTTTCTGTTTGATGATCCCAAATGGCATATGAAAGGGTCTAGAAGGGGGGGGGGGTTGATTAGACCCTGAAGTCTTTTTTTACTTCAAAAATTTCGTATCACTTTTAAAGATTTGAACGCTTAGAGAGCTGAGCGCTAGGTCAGGCGCTACAGTAAAGATAACTTAGACTTAGTGATTTTAGCAATTTACCATAGTAGGGTAAGGCTTAGATCACTTAATCAGGGTTAGCACAGCGGAAATGATTTTAAAGCTTTAGCGTTCGTTTTTGGTCAAATAGTCGCTTAACCGTTTTACATGTCTTTTTCAAAATAAATGATAGAATATTGAGTAAGACAATAAACTGTAAATAACACATGAATTTGTAAGGTTCACTGGTTGGTGTAATCCCATCTATGTCTTTCTTCTCCTTGAACACTTGGAGGAATTCCACTAAATTGATTATCCAATGATCACACAGAGGCTTCTACAAAATAGAGGTGGGGATGATGATCTTGGGCTCCTTGATCACACAGATTTCAGCACCAATGAAGATCTTCACCAACAAGCTTCTCTCACTCAGAAATACTGCTTGTAGAGTCAACAACTTTTTCACACAGATAGATGAGGTTGAGGATTTTGACCACGGGTTTGCTTGATTTTGGGAAGTTCAAACAACTTAGGATATCTCAATAATAGTGTATGGTTCTACTTTGAAGAAGTTTGAGATATCTATAACTGCCTGGAATGTATGTAGAAAGCTTGAAAGAATTTTGGCTATGGAGTTTCTAAGTGTTGGTCCCAAGTGGCATACGAAAGGGTCTAGAAGGGGGGCGGCGGTTAAATAGACCCTGAAGTCTTTTTCGACTTCAAAAGTTTCGTATTAAAAAGGTTTTGGACGCTTGAAATGTAGACGCTTGACTGAGCGTTTATCTGAAATATAGACGCTTAGGCTAAGCGTCTGATGAAAACTATTTTTAGAAAGTTAACTTAGACTTCAAGATTTGAATACTTTAACCAAGTAGGTTTAAGCGTTCAGTTTTTTAATCAGTGTTAGCACAGTGGAATAATTTTAGAGTCTTCTCTTTTGGAAATCTCTAGCGTCACAAGTTGTTTCTTAGTTGCTTAGCGTTTGATTGTGTTTTACTTAATCAATTTATGCAATGATATGATAGATAAAAGGATTGACTATAAAGTAAAAGACACAATATTTGTAAGGTTCATTGGGTGGTGTAATCTCAACTACGTCCTTCTTCTCCTTGAACACTTGGAGGCAATCCATAAAAATGATTCTCAAAGAATCACATGGAATCTTCTACAAATTAGGGAGAGATAGATGTCGATGACTTGAGCTCCTCGATCACATATATTTCTGCTCCAAATCACTTCAATCCCCTTGCTTCTTTCACCCCGAAATAATGCAAGTATCCAACTTCGACTTCACATAGATCGCGAGGCTTGGATGGGGTTTTCTAAACGGTTTGTTTGATTTTGATGAAGTTCAAACAACTGGAAATATCTCAATAGTAATGTGGTTTCTTCGAAAAGAATGTTTGAGATATTGGTTGACTGTCTCAGGAATTGAAGAACAGCAAAGAGAATTTTTTCTTGAATACTCTGGCTTTTCTGAAAGTTTAAGGAATGAGACTTCAATGCAACAGCAATTTGGCTTAGAAATCGATTGTATATTTGGATTGTTGTTGAAGTCTTATTTATAGGCATTCTTGGAGAAAGTGTCCATTTGACACATGCACAAGCGCGTGTCTCTAACTTCCGCGAGTGAACAACTTTTGTCCTTTTTCCTGAAAATCTGCTACACAAAGTTGGTGCTGCAGTCTATGAATAGTTGACAGTCGAATAGGGTGGCTTCTTTGTACGTCTGAAAGTGCTTTTCACATTTAATGCTCTTATCAGCATTTAATGCATTTGAATTAAATGCCTGTTGGCACTTAATGCGTTGAGAATATTTGCATTAAACTCCTTTCGGACTTAGAAACAGATTCAGGTGAAATCAGTCGTTGATGGATGCTTATCCATCCTTGAATCACTTATGTCCTATAAGGTAACGCTTGATATAGCTGGTCATTTGGACGCTTGGAGACTTTATCTTCATTCAGACTTCAGGCGCTTGAGTCTTCAAACTTTACTACTGATAAACTCACTCAAAAATTATCAGACGCTCGGCCTAAGACTACTTAGCCTAACAATTTAGAATAAAAACAAAACAAAGCCTATAAAGCCTATTACAAATCTAACGCTTCAAAGCTTATACATGATTTCTACTAAAATCAAGCTTACATATTTTGGGGTCTGACATAAAGTCCTAATTTACCATTAGGGAGTTGTTTAACTTGTAATCCTAAGAAGAAAGTTAATTCACCCATCATGCTCATTTCAAATTGTTCTTGAATCATTTTCAAAACTTTCTCACACGGACGCTTGTTAGTACAGCCAAATATAATATTATCAACATAAATTTGGATTAAAAGAATATCTTCGTCATTGGTAATTTTAAATAACGTTGTATCAACGCTGCCTTTTGAAAAGCCTTTACTAATAAGAAAGATAGAGAGAGTGTCATACCATGCTTGGGGTGCTTGCTTAAGCCCATAAAGTGCTTTATCTAGCTTGCAAACCATACCCTTACCATGGTTGTTGATGAATCCCGGTGGTTGCTCCACATATACTTCTTCTTGGAGTTTACCATTCAGGAAGGCACTCTTCACGTCCATCTGATATACCGTAAACTTGTTGAACGCTGCATACGCTAGAAACATGCGGATTGCTTCAAGACGGGCGACAGGAGCATATGTCTCATCAAAGTCAATACCCTCTTCTTGGCAATATCCTTGAGCTACGAGTCTGGCCATATTTCTTATTACAATGCCATTCTCATCCATCTTGTTTCTATAAACCCATCTAGTTCCAATGACTCCTTCGTGAATTGGTCTTGGTACTAGTGTCCAAACCTTACTACGTTCAAACTGATTAAGCTCTTCTTGCATGGCTTCAATCTAACTTGGATCACTTAGCACTTCATCCACTTTCTTAGGTTCCATTTGAGATAGAAAACTTGCGAACATGTCCTCATTGAATGTAGCGGGTCTAGTCCTAATAGGCGCTCCAATATCTCCAATAATCTGCTCAGGAGTATGATCACGTAGCCATAGTCTATTTGGTTGGAAAAGGGTTAAGAGGTTGAACAGGCGCTTGACGATCAGACGCTTGACTACCTTCTTGCGTAGGCACTTCAAGTTCACAAATCCTTGTTTGCTCTTGATGATCACTCTTTTCATGATCATCAGCATTTCTTACATTGTTATCCAGAGTAACCTCACGAGTAGTCTTAGGAGGTGGCACTGAGATCTCATCGTCGTCGTCACTATCATCATCAATGGTGATCTTAGACGCTTGATGACATAGATCTTCAACTCCTACATCATTTATATCAACCTTACTCGGTTCTTGGTTAGCATCATCAAAAATAACATGAATAGATTCCTCAACCTTCGATTTGATCTTATTTAGAATTCAAAAATTCTTTCCATTCTTGGAGTAGCCTAGAAAGATTCCCTCATCCGCTTTAGGATCAAATGTCTTTAGGATCTGGAATCCATTATTATGGATAAAGCATTTAGAACCAAAGACGTGAAAATATGAAACATTTGGGTTACGTCCCTTCCATAGTTCATATGGAGTTTTCCCATGCTGTTCGTTGATCATGCAAGGTTTTGAGTATAACATGCAGTATTGATCGCTTCGGCCCAAAACCTAGGAGCAAGCTTGGACTCTGCTAACATAGTCCTAGCGGCTTCCTTGAGCGTTCTGTTCCGGCGCTCAGCAACACCATTCTGTTGGGGAGTTCTAGGAGCTGAATACTCATGATGTATTCCATTCTCTGCACAAAACTTCTCAACAATCTTGTTAGTAAACTCAGTACCGTGATCGCTTCTTATTCTTGCAACCTTAAGATTTTTCAATGTTTGAAGTTGCCGAATAAGCGTTGTTAACTTGTCACATGTCTCATCTTTGAATGAAAGAAATTCCACCCAAGTACATCGAGAGAAATCATCTACTATCACCAAAGTATACTTTTTACCGCTTACACTGATCGTTTGAACAGGTCCAAACAAATTCATGTGAAGTAGTTCAAGTATTCTAGAGGTAGATAAATGAGGTTTTCTCTTGAACGATGACTTGACTTGTTTGCCCATTTGACAAGCATCACAAAGGCGATCCTTGTGAAATGGTCCTTTTGGTAATCCCTCTATGAGATTTAGATTTATAAGCTGAGAGATTGTATTAAAATTGAGGTGATTCATTTTTCTATGCCATAACCAACACATTTTAGATTCATTTTTAGCAACAAAACATGTTGCGTTGTTATCAAGTGTTGAACCCCAATATACCAAATATATGTTGTTAGTTCTTTTTCCTTTCAATTTAGTAAACTTAGTCTTAGCGTCATTTATATAGCAACAGTCGCTTGAGAATATGACTTCAAAGCCTTTATCACAAAATTGACTTAGGCTTAATAAATTGTGCTTTAGACCCTCAACATAATAAACATCACTTATCATGATGTTCCCCCTATGCACAGTACCTATACCTTTGGTTTTACCTTTGGAGTTGTCACCAAATACAACCTGAGGACCATTGGCAACTCGATAGTTGATCAGAAGATCCTTGGAACCAGTCATGTGCCTTGACGATCCACTATCGAAGTACCACACAGATGTATCGGCTCTAGCTCTAGGTACCTGCACTCAAAAAGGGAAGTTCTATTTCTGTTTAGGTACCTATTGTTGCCTGGGTCTTTCAACATTAGTAACATTGTTAGTTTGAATTAGAACTTTAGAAACCCATATTTGCCTAATCTTCATTGTAGGAATATTGGCCTTTTCGAGTTTCACATTGTGTTGTGTGTGCTTTTTGGGTGTATAATAATATCCTCGATTATAATAGTAATCATAATCATAGTCATAATCATAATCATCCTAGTAGCGATAATATGATCTAGACCTTTGTGGATATTGACGCTGGTATTTCCTGGGCGTTGGCTTGGGGTGCACTTTTGATGCTGGACGCTTAGCGCTTGACTCACAATGATTAGGTTTATCTTTAGCCTTCGGAGCGTTCAGATGAACCTTTTTTTGTGAATCATTTGCTTTCGCCTTTCCCTTGCCTGAGTCAGCTTTGGCCTTCTCATTTGTCCTCGTACCATTTTCGCTTGGTTCAACATGTGTTTGACTTTGTGAACCTTCTTCAACAAAGAAAACACCATTTCCTTTATTGTTTGCCGTAACATTAGGTTTGTTTGGTTGTTTACCGAATTTATTGCATCCTAAACCGGTCTTTTCACCCAACATTCTTGTTACCTCAGTCACATTATCCAACTTTCTTGAAGCTTTTGATAATGATGAGATGAGCTGCTCTGATTTGGCAAGTATAGCGATCAGATCAGCTTCTCTCTTGACTATTATATCAAGATCGCCTTTTAATTGAATAATCTCACTCTCAAGTGATTGGTTCTTCTCAATGCATTGTTGCTAAACTTTTAACTCTGCTTTGAGCATTACTTTATCTCTTGTGAGTGATGAGATAATAGCGAGATCATTTGGATATATTTTGGCGACATCTTGACAATTTTTATAATATTCATTAACTTTGTCAAGTAATTCTTCATAAGAGAGAGAGTAAGATATCTCAGTGTTTACCTCAGGAGACGCTTCATCATCTCTGGCCATGAGACAAACAAGCACTGAGTCATCCACTGGCTCATCATCATCACTACTCTCCTCTGAAGACTCCAAATCTTCAGGTACGGACGCTGGTTCTGATTCCGCTAGCAAACCTTGTTGACGAAGGTTGCTCCTGAATTGGTTTCTATCCACATAATCCTACCTTGAGGGCTTGGATACATTTGAATAAGGGCAATTTACCTGGTAGTGCCCTGGTTTCCTGCAATTGTAACAAAGGTTAGTTTTCATCTTTTGTTCACTTGTTAACCTTGCAGTGTGTGGTTTTGAGACCACGGGCGCTGAGAGATTTTGAGTAAACGCTTGGTATTGAGCAGGCGCTAGGGGTGAAGGAACTGAATAATGAGGCGCTTGGTACTGTTGTTGTACTGGAGCGGGCGCTTGATATGAACTCTGTCCTTGATGCTTAGGACTATTTCCTTTCTTTTCATATCTCAAGAACTTTCTGAATCTATTCAGCAAGGCCAACTCCTCTTCCTCACTGATATCTGAAGCTTTTCCTTTATTACTCGATTTACCCTTGATTGATGCTACGAGCGCTCCAGACTCAATCACTGGACGGCTCACTGCATCACTAGCCGAATTCAACTCAAACTCAAATACTTTGAGCTTTGAAAAGGCATCTTCTGGAGTTAGGCGATCCAACATATTTGATTCTCTCATAGCTATTGTCTTCATCAAGAATCTACTAGGTAGACTTCTAAAGATTTTAACCACCATTTCTCGGTTCTGTAAATTCATACCCAAGAATGTGAGTTCCGTAACAAGAGCTGTGAATCTTTTGTCAAGTTGCTCTAGAGTCTCATTGGTCGACATCGTAAAGCTGTTAAACTTTTCCTTGGCAATGGAAAGTTTGTTCTCTTTAATCTGAGCTGAACCACCACAGATCATGGCTAACTTATCCCAAATTTCCTTAGTTGTGTTGCATGACTTATCTTATTGAATAGATTGTCATTATAACCAATAGCTGTATACAGAGCATTCCGACCAACATTGTCCAAATTTGCTCCTCGACGCTCATCTGGAGACCATTCTTGCTTCGGTTTTTCAATGTAACCATCCGGAGTATCTTCCGTGGCTCCAGGCACTCTTGTGATAACTTTATATATTTTGATTAGCTCATCTGAAATAATATCGCACATGTCATCATCACATGAACAGAGATATGTAAATGCTTTGACTTTCCATGGGTCATAATTCGACTCAGTCAGTTTGGGAACTTTAGCAAATGCCATAAAAACAATTTTAAAAACAACTAGATTCTGAAGAAGAATCTAAACAAGCAGTTATGCTTGGAAATTTTTTAAATTTCAACTTTTAGCCGCTCTAATACCAATTGTTGGTCCCGAGTGGCATACGAAAGGGTCTAAAAGAGGGGGGGGGGGGTTGAATAGACCCTGAAGTCTTTTTCAACTTCAAAAGTTTCGTAGTAGAAAGGTTTTGGACGCTTGAAATGTAGACGCTTGACTGAGCGTTTACTTGAAATATAGACGCTTAGGCTAAGCGTCTGATGAAGACTGTTTTTAGAAAGTTAACTTAGACTTCAAGATTTGAATACTTTAACCAAGTAGGTTTAAGTGTTCAGTTCTTTAATCAGTGTTAGCACAGCGGAATAATTTTAGACTCTTCTCTTTTGGAAATCTTTAGCGTCACAAGTTGTTTCTTAGTTGCTTAGCGTTTGATTGTGTTTTACTTAATCAATTTATGCAATGATAGGTAATCCACAAAAATGATTATCAAAGAATCACATAGAATCTTTTACAAATTAGAGAGAGATAGATGTCGATGACTTGAGCTCCTTGATCACACAGATTTCTGCTCCAAATCATTTCAATCCCCTTGCTTCTTTCACCCAGAAATAATGCAAGTATCCAACTTCGACCACACAGATCGCGAGGCTTGGATGGGGTTTTCTAAACGGTTTGTTTCTTTGTTTGATTTTCGAAAAGAATGTTTGAGATATTGGTTGACTATCTCAGGAATTGAAGAAAAGCAAAGAGAATGTTTTCTTGAATATTCTGGCTTTTCTGAAAGTTTAAGGAATGAGACTTCAATGCAACAGCAATTTGGCTTAGAAATTGATTGTATATTTGGCTTGTTGTTGAAGTCCTATTTATAAGAATTCTTGGAGAAAGTATCCATTTGACACATGCACAGGCGCGTGTCTATCACTTCCGCGAGTGAACAGCTTTTGTCCTTTTTCCTGAAAATCTGCTGCACAAAAGTTGTTGCTGCAGTCTATGAATAGTTGACAGTCGAATAGGGTGGCTTCTCCGTACGTCTGAAAGTGCTTATCACATTTAATGCTCTTATCAACATTTAATGCATTTGAATTAAATGTTCGTTGCCACGTAATGCGTTGAGAATATTTGCATTAAACTCCTTCCGGACTTAGAAACAAATTCAGGTGAAATCAGTCGTTGATGGACGCTTATCCATCCTTGAATCACTTATGTCCTATAAGGTAACACTTGATATAGCTGGTCATTTGGACGCTTGGAGACTTTATCTTCATTCAGACTTCAGGCGCTTGAGTCTTCAAACTTTACTACTGATAAACTCACTCAGAAATTATCAGACGCTCAGCCTAAGACTACTTAGCTTAACAATCTAGAATAAAAACAAAACAAAGCCTATAAAGCCTATTACAAATCTAACGCTTCAAAGCTTATACATGATTTCTACTAAAATCAAGCTTACATATTTTGGGGTCTAATATAAAGTCCTAATTGTCATCATCAAAACATCTAACATCTATGGAGTTTCTAAGCTTTTCTTGAGAAAATATTTCAGCAAAATGTTGAATTTCTTGTGTATGTATGTGTTATTTTAGGGTTTGCTAAGGTAAGGTATTTATACGCAATTTCTTGGGATTTGTCCGTTGGACACATGTAGGTGAGTGCCTCTCACGCGCGAGTGAGTCATACCTTTTCTTTGACATTTCTGAAATCCTGCTGCACTGATTTGATGTAGCAGGTTTGAACTCTGAAATTCTGACAGTCTAAGCCAGTAGGTAGCTTGCTCCGTATACAATCTATCCTTATCACATTTAATGCTCTTATCAAGTATTTAATGCATTTGAATTTATTTCCCATTGGAAATAAATGCCCGTTAAATGATTGCATTTAAGTCCTTAGTGACTTCGGAATTTATTTCAGGTGAATCTGATCTTCATGATCGCTTAATTGCAAGCGCTTGATTCATGCATCCTGAAATAATCCATAGCGATTGACAGTCGCTTAAGACAAAATCTCCATCTTCGCTTGACTTCAGACGTTGATCTTCAACTTCATCTCTAATAGACTCACCTAGAATTTTACTAGCAACTTGGTATGCAATACTTAGTCTGAAATCTACAAAGATAAAAATTACAAGCTTAACAAAATTACAAACTTTCAAATGCTTATACAATTATTCTATGCAAAACATAAACTTACATTCTTTTGGGGTCTAACATAAAATCCTATCTTGTCATCATCAAAACATCTAACATGAAATTCCTAACGATTTCCCCCTTTTTGATGATGTCAAGATCTTAACTCTTTTATAATCTAAGAGATAAACAAAAGGTTGACAAAGATTGTAAGTTAGCGTTTAAACAGTTATATACACTAGTACAGAAAAGACCTGTTACAGCGCACATTTTACAGCGGTTTTTGGAAAACCGCTGAACGAAGAGACTTATTACAGCGGTTTATAAGTGAACCGTTATAATGGATATTAACCGGGCACCTATTACAGCGGTTCGATAAAAAACCGCTATTATAGCGCGAACAGAAAAAAAAAAAAAATTTATAGCGGTTCGGGAATGAACCTCTATAATCGGTTTACCAATTATTGCGGTTCATTCCCGAACCGCTATAACTGGTAAACCGGTTTATGCCAGTTATAGCGGTTCGGGAATGAACCGCTATAATTGGTAAACCGGTTATAGCGGTTCGTTCCCGAACCGCTATAAAACGTAATTAAAAAAAAAAAAAAAATTCCCTCCCTTTTTTCCTCCCAAAAACCGAGCTCTCCCCCTCATTTCTCTCTACTATCTCTCACTCTCTACTCTACTCTCTCTCTCTACTCTACTATCTCTCTCACTCTCTACTCTACTCTCTTTCTCTACTCTACTATCTCTCTCACTCTCCACCACCGCCCCCGCCATCGTCTCCACCACCACCACAATCCGCCGCCGCCGCCGCCCCATTTGATTTTTCTCTATCTCTCTACTCGATCTCTCTCCCTATACTCTACTCTCTCTCTCTATACTCTCTCTCTCACTCTCAAGCTAACCTAAACCGCCCCCGTCCCGTCGCCACCACCTCCACCACCACCCGAAACCGCCGCCGCCCGAGCAGCCGCCGCTGCCGCCGCCGCCACCGCCGCCGTGACCCACCACTCTCCTCCTCTCTCTCTTTATAGGTATATATATATATGTTTATATATGTTATGTTATATATATATATATTATGTATATATTAAATTTAGGTTATGTGTTAATTTCTTGTTTGTTATATATTAATGTTATGTTAATTCTGATTTTGTGATGTATATAATGTAGGTTATATGTTAATTTGTTAATTATTGTTATATATATCATGTTATGTTAATTGGGGTTTTATAAATTATATAGTGGATTTTTGTTATTATGTTGTAGTTGATTTTTTACTAACTTTGAATGCAAATCTGATTTGTTCTAGGCATCTCATGAGTATGTTCGATATATGTATGTATATCCCTATGTGTCTAGTTTCATATGAATAAAACGGTTCATGAATCGGAGCTTTCCACAATGAGTTATGAATTTTCTCGTGAAGACGCGCACAGCTGTTTTGAAAATTGACAGATTTTTCTCTAACTTTGAATACAAATCTGCTTTTTTCTAGACATCTACTGAGTATGTGAGATATATGTGTGGATAGCCCTATGTGTCTAGTTTCATATGAATAAAACGGTTCATGAATCGGAGCTTTCCACAATGAGTTATGAATTTTCTCGTGAAGACGCGCACAGCTGTTTTGAAAATTGACAGATTTTTCTCTAACTTTGAATACAAATCTGCTTTTTTCTAGACATCTACTGAGTATGTGAGATATATGTGTGGATAGCCCTATGTGTCTAGTTTCATATGAAGAAAACGGTTCATGAATCGGAGCTTTCCACAATGAGTTATGAATTTTCTCGTGAAGACGCGCACAGCTGTTTTGAAAATTGACAGATTTTTTTCTAAATTTGAATACAAATCTGCTTTTTTCTAGACATCTACTGAGTATCTGAGATATATGTGTGGATAGCCCTATGTGTCTAGTTTCATAGGAAGAAAACGGTTCATGAATCCGAGCTTTCTACAATTATTTATGAATTTTCTCGTGAAGACGCGCACAGCTTTCTGCACAACCGAGAAGCTCCAAAAACTTTATATCGTGATGCTTTAATTTATTTGTAGTTTTATGTGCTTTTGGATCCAATTGGTGATCAATATTTATAATATGATGCTTTATTTGTAGTTTTTTTATGTGATCTATGTGATCCAACTGGTGATCAATATTTGTAGTTGTTCCCCTGGAAATATTATGTTTTATGTGATCCAACTGGTGATCAATATTTTTGTATCGTTTTGTGTTCGTTGTGGGTGAAAGATTAGAGTGTTGGGTTTGTTGTGGTTGAAATTGGTAGTATTTTTTGCGTCGTTTCCCTGTTGAGATTTTAGCGGATCGTAAGATTCGACTTCTGTTGGTTACAACCCACTGAGAAGATTAAGTCGAGAACTTGGTAGAAATATTTGCGTCGTTACTCTGCCGAATTTTTTATAGAATAATGCGAAATAAATTAAAAATAAATTTATTTAATTAATTTAACTATCAACTGATGTTAAAATTATTTAATTCAATTAATTGAGAATTTAGATGGATCGAAGTTGGATTGTAGTGGATCGTATGTCGGAGCAATATGGGAAAGGGGTGAAAGAATTCATCGACTTTGCGGTTGAGCATGCATCGGATCCGACTAGGATTAGTTGTCCATGTTTACGTTGTTGTTTTGGAAAGAGAATTAGTCCACGTGACTTGGAAGATCATTTGGTGTGTAATGGAATTGATAAAAGCTACACACGATGGACAAGACACGGTGAAAGCAGTGCCACCTCAGCTGATTTGGGTGATACATCATATCGATCAGTAGATTTTGACATGGATGATTATGAGCCTGATCGTTTGGAGGAGATGACCAATGTGATCGAGGAGGATTTGCGAAATTGTCCCAAGATGTTCGACAATTTGACAAGTGATTCAAAGACACCCCTGTATAGTGGTAGTAATTTCACAAGATTGAAAGCAGTCCTAAACCTCTACAAGTTAAAAGCTAACAATGGGTGGAGTGATAAGAGTTTCACAGACTTACTTGGTCTATTAAAAAGTATGTTACCCGATGATAATGTGTTACCTAATCGTACTTATGAGGCTAAGAAGATGTTAACTGCAATTGGCATGGGATATGAGAGGATACATGCTTGTTTCAATGATTGCATCTTGTTTAGAAAGGACTATGCATCATTGACGGTGTGTCCCAAATGTGGCACCTCACGGTACAAGAAGAATGGATCTGCTCCTGTCAAAACAGCATGGTATTTGCCCATAATACCTAGATTTAGACGCATGTACAGTAGTGAAGCGTTTGCCAAGGACTTGACATGGTATGCTGATAGAAGGCTTGAACAAGGGATTGAAGATAACAAGATTAGACATCCTTCAGATTCTCCTCAATGGAAAAAGATTGATAATGATTTCCCTGAATTTAAGGAAGAACCAAGAAATTTACGCCTTGTATTGGCTACAGATGGAATGAACCCACATGGCTTGCAAAGTAGCTCACATAGTACATGGCCGGTGATTTTGATGATCTACAACCTACCCCCTTCGCGATGCATGAAGCGAGAGCATATTATGATGCCTATACTAATTTCCGGGCCGAAACAACCTGGAAATGATATAGATGTCTACTTGGCCCCTTTAATTGAGGATTTGAAAGAGTTGTGGGAGACCGGTATTAAAGTGTATGATGGGTTTAGAAAAGAGAGCTTCAATCTCAGAGTTATGTTGTTTGGTACAATCAATGATTTTCCAGCAAGAGCTAATCTCGAGGGATATGGTGTACATGGGCAATGTGCATGCCCCATATGTGTCAAGAGTACAGATCAATATAGACTCCCACACTCTCATAAATATGCATTCCAAGGGCATCGAAGATGGTTGAATCGAGAACATCGATATCGTCGGTGGAAGAAAGCTTTCAATGGGAGCATAGAAGAATGTCGAGCTCCTAAGTGTTTGACCGGTGAAGAGGTGTTTGAGAATGTAAAAGACTTGGATATCAAGTTCGGAAAGACTTTTGCAGGCGGCCTTGCAAAAACTGGGTGGAAAAAAAGGTCAATTTTTTTTGATTTGCCGTATTGGAAATCTTTACATGTTAGACATTTTCTTGATATAATGCATATTGAGAAAAATGTATTTGATAGTGTCATTGGTACTCTTCTAAATGTGCCCGGCAAGACAAAAGATGGAGTAAAGGCAAGGTTGGACTTAGTTGAAATGAAGATAAGAGGTAAATTGGCGCCAACAATGAAGGGAAAACGTACTTATTTACCTCCAGCAGCTCACACGCTATCTAGAAAAGAAAAAATTGCATTATGTGAGTTTCTTTGTGGAGTGAAAGTTCCCGAAGGGTATTCTTCGAACATTAGCAGTCTTGTATCAATGAAGGACTTGAAGCTAAAGCATATGAAGACTCATGATTGTCATGTAATCATGGATCATTTGCTACCAATTGCTTTACGGGCCATTCTGCCAAAAAAGGTGAGAGAAACGATAACTAGATTGTGTTTCTTCTTCAAAGCAATGTGGAGCAAGGTGTTTGATCCTGAACAATTGCCTGCACTTCAGAAACAACTTGTCCTCACTTTGTGTGAGCTTGAGATGTATTTCCCACCCGCGTTTTTTGATATAATGACTCACCTACCTATTCACTTGGTTAGAGAGACACAACTTTGTGGACCAGCTTTTATGAGATCTATGTATCCGGCTGAGCGTTATATGAAGGTATTGAAAGGCTATGTGAAAAATCGTAGCCGGCCGGAAGGTTGCATTGTTGAGCGGTACATAGTTGATGAAGCTATTACATTTTGCACAGAATATCTGAATGATTCTAACGTTGCAGAGCTTCAAAAGTCTCCTGTTGTGGGGGGGGGGGGGGGGGAACAGAAGGAGAAAGCGTAATTGGAAAGCAATTAGTGAGTGTTCCTAGCACACAAAAGGATCAGGCACACCTATATGTGCTCCACAACACCGATGAGGTTGAGCCATATGTTGAAGAGCACAAGGACCAACTTAGGAGAATAAATTCAAGTAAAAATGAAAGTTGGATTTCAAGAGAACATAACAAGAGTTTTATCGATTGGTTCCGAAAGTGTATTCAAGAGAAACAAAATGAGAATTCACTTTCAGTTTCAGATAAATTGGCACAGTTGTCGGTGGGCCCGGGCAGATTCGTATTTTGTCATTCGGGTTATCGTATAAATGGTGTCACATTTTATACAAAAGACCAAGATGAACGGAGTACAATGCAGAATAGTGGGGTGAGTCTTGTAGCTGAAGCAATGCATATCTCAAGTGCGAAAGATAATAGCCCTATCTATGCCACTTTACCATATTATGGGGTGATTGAACGTATATGGGAGCTGGATTACAGTTGGTTTCGGGTGCCTGTATTTGGGTGTAGGTGGGTTGACCATAAAAATGGTGTCGATGATAGTGAAATAGGTTTTACTCGAGTAGACCTTGAAAAGGTGGGATACAAAGATGAACCTTTCATTTTGGCATCTCAAGCTAAACAAGTGTTTTTTGTCACCGATCCTGTCGATAAGAGGTGGTCCATTGTTTTATCGGCAAACAAAAATACTTGTATTGAGGATGATGGTCTATATAATGAAGATGATGGAGGAAATCCTATCTTAGGTGGTTCACAATCCACAAATAGTGACGGTGACTTGGATATCAGTGATGATGAATTGTATATGCGAGAAGATCACCAAGAAGGGATATGGATTAATCCTTCTGTTCGTCGGCGTACTAAACAAAATGGTCGTACTGAGGGATCACAAAAGATTAGTAAACCAGCGACAAAAAGAAAACGATGAAAGGTATTTGAACTTATTTGATAATTATATGAGTAACTTATTTGAACTCTTTTGTTAAGTATGCAGTTAAAGTGTAAATTATATTGAACCAGCTTGTAATATTATATTAGTGAATGAGTTACACTAACTTCTGTATTTTTTTGCTTTTGTAGGTCGATACCGTATACCACCACAGTCACCCTCTCCTCCGCCACTACCACGACGACCACTACCAATGTAAGCTTATCAATATTTGGTTTTGTACTTTTTGATGTGATTTATATGATCCAACTGATTAATGATGTGATTAATGCATATATATTTATTTTCGTTTGTTGTTGTTGAAATATTTGAATTTTCACTT
Organism: Buddleja alternifolia; assembly: GCA_019426215.1. Taxonomy (NCBI): domain Eukaryota; kingdom Viridiplantae; phylum Streptophyta; class Magnoliopsida; order Lamiales; family Scrophulariaceae; genus Buddleja; species Buddleja alternifolia. The sequence goes on along the minus strand of CM033390.1, from coordinate 46,786,617 downwards.
ATGAAATCTTGTAGATGGATTCTGGAGGTGCTGCAAACCCAAGTGTTGAAAGTGAGATACGGAGAGGTATTGCAGCAATGAAGAAAGTAATAAAGGCCAAAAGTAAAGGCATAAAGCTACAAGTTGGTTGGAACGAGTATGGTCAACCAGTTGACCCAAATAAATCAACTTTTGTTGGTTACATTGGCGTGATAGCTCGTGACAAGGTCCCTATTACTATGAGTGATTGGCGCAGCGTCCCTGCAGCAATAAAATATGCCATTTGGAATGAAATAGCTGTAAGTTAGTTATTATATATTATGTTTTTAATTGGTAAATGTAGTTTTTTTTTCTCTAAATTAACATTTTTTATATACTTTGTTCTTTGTTTTTTATAGTTGGCCTTTGATATTGACGAAAGTAGACAGAAGTTCGTCTTAGCCGAGGCTGGGAAGCTAGCTCGAAACTATAGGAGCTACTTGACCAGAATCTGGGTAGAGGATGATGATGGGAACATTAATTCAAGCCCACCCGAAAAATATCGTATATCTCAAGAAGATTGGACAAAATTTGTAGAAATACGCCAAAGTGAAGCTTTTCAGGTAATTATTTTAATTTATGGTTTCATTTTAATTTATTTGAAACTATATACATTGACTAATGCCTTGATTATATAATGAACAGCAACTACGTAAGGACAATTCTGAAAGAGCAAAGGACCCTGAATATCCTTACAGGGCATCACGTTTTGGATATGCTCAAGTGGAGTATATTGAGGTACGTAGTTCGTTACAAGTTGTAATTCTAATCAAATTTCCTTACAAATTTTCTAATCAAATTTCCTTAATTACAAATTTTCTAATCAAATTTATTTCCTTACAAATTTTCTTATATAGAAGCATAAAAGAAAGGATGCTGGGTCAGATGTCACAGAGGTGACACGAGCACTAGTGTGGAGGGTTGCACATTCTGACAGCCAGAACAAGATTGATAATGTCAATGTTAAAAGAGTAGTGGAATCAATGGTGAGTTATTTGCAATTTTAGTTATATAGTGTGTTGTATGCTTTTTTAAAAATAATTTTAAAATAACAAATTTTTGTATTTTTTAAATGTATTATTACAGGAAAGCTTATCACAGGAGGGTAGCCACAGTGGACCCAAGAAGACCCGGAATGATATACTGGCTATAGCTCTTAAAAAGAAGGAGCATCCGGGTCGAGTTAGGGGTGTAGGCTTTGGGGTATCCCAAACAGATTACTTTTCGGATTCAAAGCCTTCAAAAAATACGGTGATTGATAACTTGCAAGACACGGTTCAAATGCTCACTCAATCACTATTTGAATTGCGACGCGAGTTTGAGCAGCATAGGGCATCTGGGTCGTCGCAGCAGCCACATACAGAAGAGGCGGTTTCTTTGAAAGATAGCTGCCCAGAAGTGAAAGACCTTCCTCAAGTAATTAATGAAAAGCATATTGTTTAGTGATAATGTAACTTACAATCCTATATTTCTGTATGATATACAACATTTTCTAATATAATGGTATATATATATATATATATATGTAGGATGTGGTGCAGTGTCAATTAGCACTTTCTACACCGTGTTATCGTTTGGTGGCAAGAGGAACAACGTACAATCAACCAAAGGATAGAACATTGCATACATGTCCATTAGCCTCCCACCTCGTGAAAGTGTCGATTGACATTGCAATTGAAGATATTGCACCCTTACCAGTCCCTCTCGATGATGAAGGAGTGTTCACAGTATCTGAGGCTGTGGGATACATGGTTGCTTGGCCTAAGAGTCTTGTGATTGTCGGTGATGCATCGGTACGTAATTATTAGTAGCTAGTCATTATTAAATTATAACAATTGTTTAATGTTAATAAATATACTTTCATTGATAACGCCCACGTTTTGTTTTCTTTTGCTTATAGTCTCTCGGAAAATCCAAATCATCACTCGGAAAAAGCAAATCAGATATGACGAAGCACTCACATGTCAAAAATACACCTCTAGTGGCCAACCCTCCTTCTCTAGTGGCCAACCCTCCTGCTCCACCCCCTAATTCACTTGCAATTCTTGAAAGGTTCTTTGGGATGATGGCTGCTGATAACACTATCCGGATAGACATACCCGAGGCAATCTTCAATATCCCCTTTCCAGAATATATTGGGCGGGAGGAGATCGGTGACTTTGTGCATAAAGAACAGATAGGAGCCTCTATCATTACTGCTTACATCAAGTAAGTTTTTAAATATTAATTAAGAAAAAGTAAGCTTTTAATTAAATTATTTTACTGCATTAATTTGAACTATGTTTATTTTTTGTTACTCAAATTTATTTTATGCTCAATTGTAGGTGTTTGTGGGTTAATCACGTGGTCCCCGAACAAAAACAAAATAAATTCGGGTTCCTTAGCCCACATTCTATATCTGCGGGAGCAGGAATTACTCTCACGCAGCTTGTTGACAAATCGCAATATATAGCAAATACTATGATAGCTAGTGCACTGGAGGGGAAGTTGTTTCTTGCACTTTACAACTCCGGGTGAGCTACTAAAGACACATTGTTATTTTGTAAAATTTGTTACGTAGGCATAACTAATTTAAAATTTTTCTTTTGAATATGCTGATTAGGCACCATTGGTTGTTGCTCGTGATTGATCCAATTAAAGAGATCGTTTATTATTTGGATTCTTTGCACGGTAATCCAAATAACCGACATGATATGAAAGATATGATCAATCAGTAAGTTTTATCATTCAATTAAATGTATCCATTATATTATATTTAATATTAAGTTTAAAGTATATATATTATAACTAGACTTCATATACATATATATGCTTGATATTGACATATTTCCTTGATTTTTGATGTTTTTAACAGCGCTGTCTTGATGTTTCGAGCAAATAAAAACAACCAAAAGATCAAATCAAAAAACAAGGCCTGTACATGGAGTTGTATACAGGTTAGTTTAATTATATTATTTTAATTATAGTTTCAAGAAATTATTCGTATAAAAGTTATTTGTTCTAATACAATTTTGATTTGAATTTAATTTGTAGTGCCCCATTCAAATAAATGCCATAGATTGTGGGTTCTTCGTCATGAAATTCATGAAAGATATTATTAGACACGGAGAATCTATAATCCCACCGACGGTATGCATAATCCTAATTAATATTAATCAAATTCTAATGTCCCTTTTAAGTTATTAAACATTTTTGTTGGATTTTAATATTTGTCTTGTAGTACTTTGCTGATTGTCAGTACGCCACTTACACTATAGAGCAACTTGATGAAGCACGTTCTGAATTGGCACAATACATTTTTAAATGCGCTTTTGATATGCCGGCGGTGTAAGTTGAAAATTATTGTAAATTTTTATTTGATTTAAAAGCAGTGATTAGTTTATATTGGTTTATTGTAAACTCGTTATTATTTGTAATTATTGGAGATTATTATTTGGTGAATGAAATTAATTTTGGATTTGAATTTGTTGTTTCTGTTGAGCAATTGGTTTGTTTTATGTGTTATTGATGAGTTGAATTTTGAGCTTGTGGGAAGGATATAGCTCTAGCTGAAATTATAACAGAAAAAAATAAAAATAAAAAAAATCACGTTACAGCGGTTCGTTGATGAACCGCTGTAACAGTGAACACTGTTACAGCGGTTCAGAAACGAACCGCTGTAACAGTGAACCCTGTTACAGCGGTTCGTTTCGGAACCGCTATAACAGGCAACGGCTTTTACAGTTAATTTTTTTTTTATTTACCTATTACAGCGGTTCGTTATTGAACCGCTGTAATAGGGCTCATTTTACAGCGGTTTTTAACCGCTGTAATAGTAAACATACCAATTATAGCGATACGTATTACAGCGGTTAAAGCCGCTGTAATAGTGAAAAAAAAACCGCTGTAACAGACTTCTTCTGTACTAGTGATAGTTAGCTATAAGTTTGTACATTATAGCGAGAAACAAGATGTTTCTGACAAAGCTCATTCATTCATATATATCAATGTAAGTACAATGAGCAAAACCATTCATAAGGAACTTTTTAAAGCAATAAAAGAAATAAACAATGAATATCTAGTGCTTTCGTTTAGTGTTTGAAGAAGTTTGGGGCTTCTTAGCATCTTGCTACTCTTGTTTGAACATTTGTGGTGCAAACTTCCACAAAACGTTATTAGCGTCTACCATTCGCCTATGCATTTCATTTTCATATTACACTCTCATTCCTTCAGCCAATTCTTCAAAACAACTGAGGCTCTTTTGCCAAATAGATGGATCAACTCCTAGTTCACATAATAGGTCTTCAAATATTTTGAAAGTTCGAGTGACAGGAGCTCGACTCCTTGGCACATACTTAGGAATGTAAGTAGCAAATGGTGGAATGCCTAATGCTTTTAAGAGATCAATTGAGAAGTCTGGAATGGGGAAACCTTTGTAAAAGCATGGCTTTCGCTTTTTAAGGACGGCCTGCTGGATGGATGAAATTATTTGTTGAAGCTCATTCCAGCGAGTGTCTTCAAGACTTTGGGAGCTCTTGGACACTTGGACTTTTCCTTTCTTTTCCCCTTTCTTGACATCGTCAAGAGAAGTCTTCAGGTCAGTGATGTCACGACGCAGAAGCTTGACTTCATCAACTAAAAAAGCAACTTGCTCAGCGATACTCTGAGAGACTAAATTGGAAGAAGTATGTCACTCAGTATCAGCGGATGCATTCTGAGCAAGCGTCCGGTTAAATTCATCAGAAAGTTCTTTGACTAGCGGAGCGATACTATTCATGATAGAGATTGTAATCTTATTAGCGTTATGCATGTCAGGGAGAAGCACTCTGTCTACTTGATTAAGCATTGAATTGTTTCTTTCTTCCAAACGAGAACAAGAGCCTGTGATATTACTAAGAGAAGTCCGAACCGCTTTTTGAAAGTTTCGAGTTTCTTGATCACTTTCGGAGTCAGAGTTAGAAGAAGAAGTGGACGAGATAGGTCCTTGAGAGCTAGAAACTGCGGGCCTTTCCCTTGGATTTATCTCGAATAAAGGGCTCTTCAGGCGCTTCAGCAATTTCTGCATGAACTTCTTCTATCGCTAAGTCAAGAGATTGAGTTGCTTCCTCAATCTGAATAGCTTGTTCAACATCGGGAACCTCGACTGCTGGATCGTTGGGGGCAACTTCAGTTTGCAGATCAGCGTCTGTGGTCGGAGCGACTTCCACAGCAGGAGCTTGTTCCACTTCCAACTCAACAATCTCCACGGGAGGAGATGGTTTCGCAATAGCAATGACCCAGAGTGGGCCAATCGCTTCCATGACGCGTCTTGGATTTTGATAGAAAGTTCGTGGGATAAACAAGATAGCTTTTTCATGCGCTTTAGAACTTAACGCTAGATCAGCGTCTTCTGGGAACTCTATGTCAGTTGTGTACAAATGCTTGTAGTCCAGCAAAAAAGGCATAAGCTCTAGCACTTGATCCATGGGTCTTCTGATAAGAGAGATCATCTTGGCGACTTGAATATTGTGCTCGCAGAATAAAACTGGAAGCAAGTTATACCCTCTGAAGTCACTAAGACCATAACCAAAGTGTGGAGTAATGGAATTATCCAGTGACTGGGCATTTTCAACTATCGCTCGGTGTTCTCAATGAAATTCAGCAAGGTCATCAGTCAAGTCCATCATATGAGCTTCACTTGGTCCGGGAAGAGCATTACGCTTACTTGTATAAGCGTCTTCATTCAGATCAAACTGCAGACGCTGGGTAAAGTTTTCTCTTGGGTGAAATACATAGCCTCTTGACTGATTTGAGTGAGCTGCTCTCGAACAAAACTTTCCATATTTCTTCTAAAGTATGGTAAATTGCTGATAGGACCCACAAGAGACTCACGCTGTTGAAGCAGAAATAGAGCATATCCCCTACGCCGATATTCTATTCCAAAGTTAAATAAGAAGGGATACCTTAGCAATTCATCAGTAGTATGGCATTGCAATATAAAGTCTTCTGCCCATCTGGAGGTCTCTGCTATTCAGCATTGGCCTAGTTGCTCAGCGAGTTTAGAATCTATCCTGGTGGCAAGCAACTTCTTAAATCGCTCTTTCTCAATATTGAAATTATCTGCCCACAGCTTGGTAAGAAACTCCCTTGCTTCATCTTCAACCCAGAAATTTATGGGGCTAGGGTGTTCTTGAAGCATATCACCCTTTCCTTTCCACAATTTCAGCGGCTTTTCAGTGGATTTGTTAGCTTCTGAGTGAACGATTTTGGGAAGAGCTGGGAATCCTAGTTTCTGCAGTTGTTCTTCATCAAGATTCTTTCCCCAATCGCCCATGCGAGGATTCCGTATCTAGACATGAGTTCAGCGAAATAGATAATTGCGTTCCATGCTTTTGCCATATTTTTGAAAGTATTTGCTCTCGAACTCAGCTAGTGCCATCGTTGTTGGTTCCAGATATCCTAGGTGGGCAATGATATCTTTCGTTGTTGTCATTTCAATGGTGGCAAGAAGACTGTTGATTTTTGAGCGTCTGGAAGCTTTGGATTGTGGAGGGTAGTCTCGAAATTGATCTCCATATCAATCATCCGACGAAGCGTCGTCTCTCTCCAGGCATAATAATATTCTAAGTCTGAATTATAGTCTCTAAGAAAGAAGTTGATCGCTTGAGGGAGAGGACCAGTTGGTGGGGGACAAACTCAGCCGCTTCGGGTGATCGCTCAGCGTCAGTAGTCGCTTCTTGTGCTGGTGAAATTTCAGCGTCGGGAAGGACTATATCAAGTTCTTGAGCGATTTCCACCACTGTTGATAAATCAACATCCAACTTCATGGCTTCCTCGGAGGGTAGAGGAGCATCAGCGTCTTGTGCACTTAGAACTGATACATGGAAGCGTTTGAGAAAAGCAAGCAAAAATTTCCACAGAGTAGAAATAGACAATGAAAAGACTATAACGCTTACCCTGAGGACTCTCTTCAACTGGGTCAGTCGATCGATCTATAGTAACTTCACTTTCCATAGCCTCAGGCTCCGGGACTTCTTGAACAGAATCTAAATCGAGGAAAGAAGTAAGGGGATCAACACAAATGGGAATATGCAATGTCTCAAGAGTATTAAGAACATTCTGAATATCTGCGTCACATTCGGCTGAAAAGTTTATCCTAGCGTTAGAGAAGAGAAACTAACGAGGAAATGATAGAATACATTGTTTATCACAAGTACTTACTCTGAAAATGAGAAAGCCTCTCAGATGGAGTAGCGGCTTTAGGCTCTGGTATTGATTCAGGAATAGCGTCAGAACGAGGAGGAGGAATACGCGTGGGTTCTTCAAGCGCTAGCTCGGCTGGAGCGCTTGTTGATACTTTTGGAGTGGACCACGGAGTACACTTTCATGCTAGTGGTACTTTCTCTTCTTTTGCTTCTTCTTCTAGAGGGAAGATAAACGCTAGAGGGGAAGAGGGTGACTTAGGAGATGGAGATGGAGATTTCTTCTTCTGCTTCTTAGCTGGCTTGGCTGGCTCAACGACTTTAACAGCAATTTTCCATTTAGGTCGCTTAACCACCACGCCTCTTCCGATGAAGATGATGATGAAGACGAAGACGCTTGTTCCTCATCATCACTCCGAACAACTCCTTCAAAAATTCGCTCACGTGCCTCCTTGGGAAAAGATGCTCCACCCCGACGCTTGGGTTTGAGCAACTCGCCAATCATCTTTTGCCATAAAACTTAAGTGCTGGGACCTTCTTTCTAGCGGTGTTGATGAAATTGCTATTGCTTAACACCAAACTCAAAATAATCCCATAAGGCTTGGGATTTACGGACTTGGCCATCGCTGCCTTAAAGCGATTAAAAACATACAGTGACCAGTTGATCTTCAACTTGGTCAGAATGGCAGTCATCATCTTGTATTGGATGTTAGAGTCTTTGTCAAAGCTACCTTTCCTGCACTCGATCATCTTCGAGCAGATGTCAGCCAGAATGACATATTCCCCTTTCATGTCATTCTTCTTGAAGTTTGCTTCATAAGCAGCTTCCAAGTCGTCCTTTTCCACCAATTCCCAGATTTTGGTGGCTTCTCCAATAGTGACTTCTTCAACTTCTCCTCCATCATTTGGCAGTTGCAGTAAGGAAGATAAAAGTTGAGGAGTGAGAACAAAGGTCTCTTTGGCAAAAGGAAAGACGCAACAAAAATAAAATTTCCATCGTCTGAAATCTTAGCATTTTTGAAGAAGAACAGAGTTTCCTCGTCATGAGGGTTGGAATGGGAGGTCAGAATATTTCTTAGGCCTGATTCTTGAATGAGGAGAAGAATGTTCCTCAAAGGAAAATTCTGGTTTTCGAAGAGATATTCCCAGTTTACCCGGAATTCGGCATTGACTGTCACTGGTTTCTCAATTTTGGAAGATTTTCCGATGGTAGTTTTGGAACATTTTGGTGGCGCCATTGATGAAGGTTTGAAGCTTTTTGAGAGATTTAGAAAGAATTCTTTTTGCCTTGAGAGAGTTTTTACAGTAAAGGAAATTTTTGAGAGTGATAAAGTTTTTCTGTAAAAATAGGTAGGGTTTAAATAGAGGCAAAAATAATTCTTCAATAGCCTAGAGAAATGCCACGTATCAAGAAATTAATTTTGGAAATAACAAAAATTAAATCTGAGCCGTTTAGTCATGAATACGGATTTTGAAAGGTGCGGTAAAATAGGATAACTGCTGTGAACTATTAAACTTTGGAGTCCGCAGTTACTTTTTCAAAAACGTTTGAAATTTTGAAAATGTTCAGTGTGAGTTGCACGCGCCTAGTGGTACATTGACATGTAGCTAGACACATGCTTGTACTGAATCGCCTATTTATAGGAATCATTGACCGTCAGTTTGATTTGATAGGAGCGCGTGGGCAGTTGTCAAATCTTATCTTTTGGACTTATCCACACGCTATCTTTTAGCGATGAAAACAATACATGAATTTCAAAAAAAGTTACTTAGCGTTTAACTGGGAATATTCTTAACGCTGAAATCTTTTAATAAAGTTCAATCGCTTTGAAAAGATATTTTTAATTAATTTTATTAGAAATTGATTTTGTCATACATAACAGATAAACGCTAATGATCAATGCACAGAATCTTGAAATTAATTTTTTTGATCATAGACGCTTATTGCTTTGAATAAGTATAATTTTAAAGTTCCCCCTAAAATTGATAACTCATTTCAATTTTGAAATCGCTTGAAACAATATAATAAAGTGAATTCTTCCTAAATTATATGCCTATAAAAGATATGATGTTTTATGATTAAGCATTCAAATCAATCATACCTAGTTCACTTCTCAAAGTGAGAAAGTGTTGTTCGTTGAGAGCTTTGGTGAAGATATTTGCCAGTTGTTTGTTAGTACTAATGAAGTGCATGGAGATATCTTTCTTTTGAACATGGTCATGCAAGAAATGGTAGCGAATGTTAATGTGTTTAGTTCTAGAATGAAGGACTAAATTTTGGTTCATAGCTAAAGCACCTTGGTTATCACAATGGATTGAGGTAGGATCTAAGATTGTTCCACAATCTCTAAGTTGGTGCCTCATCCAAAGAATTTGTGCACAACAACTTCCAGCGGCTACATATTCTGCCTTAGTGGTAGAAGTCGCTATGGATTGTTGTTTCTTACTATGCCACAAAATCAATCTATCACCTAGAAATTGACATGTACCACTAGTGCTTTTTCTATCTATTTTGCATCCTGCAAAATCTGCGTCTCAATAACCAATTATTGTAAAAGGAGAGTCCCTTGGATACCATAAGCCCACATTTTGTGTGCCTTTTAGGTATTTAAGGATTCTCTTGGTGACATTTAAGTGTGATTCTTTAGGATCAGCTTGAAAGTGCGCACACATGCATACCGAAAATATAATATCAGGTCTACTAGCGGTAAGATAAAGAAGTGATCCAATGATACCTCTATAGTTAGTGATATCAATTTTCTTCCCACTTTCATCTTTATTTAACTTAAGCATTTGGCTCATTCGAATTTTTGAAGATGATGCATTTTCCATAACAAATTTCTTAATCATATCTCTTGTATATTTAGCTTGGTTAATAAATATGCCATTAGGGAGTTGTTTAACTTGTAATCCTAAGAAGAAAGTTAATTCACCCATCATGCTCATTTCAAATTGATCTTGCATCATTTTTGAAAATTTCTCACACAATCGCTTATTAGTAGATCCGAATATAATATCATCAACATAAATTTGGACTAAGAGAATATCTTCATTATGGGTAATTTTAAATAACGTTGTATCAACGCTGCCTTTTGAAAAGCCTTTACCTATAAGGAAGATAGAGAGAGTGTCATACCATGCTCTTGGTGCTTGTTTGAGGCCGTAAAATGCCTTATCCAATTTGTAAACCATACTTTTTCCATGGTTGTTGATGAATCCTGGTGGTTGCTCTACATAAACTTCTTCTTAGAGTTTACCATTCAGGAAAGCACTCTTCACGTCCATTTAGTACACTGTGAACTTATTAAATGCAGCAAACGCTAGGAACATCCTAATCGCTTCAAGACAAGCTACTGGGGCATATGTCTCATCAAAATCAATACCCTCTTCTTAGCAATAACCCTGAGCGACTAATCTAGATTTGTTTTTTATAACAATGCCATCTTCATCCATCTTGTTCCTAAAAACCCATCTAGTCCCAATAACTCCTTGGTGAGTTGTTCTTGGTAATAGCGTCCAAGCCTTGCTTCTCTCAAATTGGTTAATCTCTTCTTACATCGCTTCTACCCAACTTGAATCACTGAGTGCTTCATTCACTTTTTTTGGTTCCATTTGAGATAGAAAACTTGCGAACATGGCCTCATTGATTGTAACGGCCCTAGTTCTAATAGGTGTTTCCATATCTCCAATTACTAGCTCTGGATGATCTCTAAGCCGTTTACGATCTGGTTAGAATTGGATGAGAGACTCTTGATTATCAATCGCTTGATCCTCATTTGTCTCTTACGCAGTCGCTACGTCATTCACAGTTCCAATTTGCTTTTGATGATCATTCTCTTCATGATCATTAGCGATTCTGACGTTATCATCATTTGTAACCTCACAAGTAACCTTAGGATTGGGCACAAGGATCTAATTATCCTCCTCATCATCACTATGATCACCAAGATTAATTTGTGACGCTTGTTGGACAAGATCTTCAATTACTACATCATCAGGATTAACTTTACTCGGTTCTTGGTTAGCATCATCAAACACAACATGAATAGATTCTTCAACCTTTGATTTGATCTTATTTAGGATGCAAAAACTCTTTCCATTCTTAGCGTAGCCTAGAAAGATTCCCTCATCCGCTTTAGGATTAAATGTCCTTAGAGTTTGGGATCCATTGTTATGAATGAAATATTTTGAACCAAATACATGAAAATACGAAACGTTAAGCTTACGTCCCTTCCACAACTCATATGGAGTCTTCTCATGTTGCTTGTTGATCATACACCGATTTTGAGTGTAGCAAGCGGCATTGATAGCTTCAACCCAAAACCTTTGAGGCAACTTGAACTCTACTAACATCGTCCTAGCGGCTTCTTTAAGCGTTCTGTTCCGTCGTTGGGAAACTCCATTCTGTTGAGGTGTTCTAGGGGCAGAATACTCATGAAGTATTCCAAAATCTGTACAAAACTTCTCAACAAATTGGTTAGTAAAATCAGTTCCTCTATCGCTTCTAATTGTCATCACCTTTAAATCTTTTGAGGTTTGTAATGGACGAATTAGTGCTGTAAGCTTGACACTAGTTTCATATATGGTGGCTAGAAATTTTACCCATGTATAGCGAGAAAAATCATCAACTATTACTAGCGAATACTTTTTACCACTAACACTCATGATTTGAATCGGACCAAACAAATCTAAAAACAACAATTCAAGAATTCTAGAAGTAGATAGGCATGGTTTCTTCGTAAAAGATGATTTAACTTGTTTACCCATTTGACATGCATCACATAAGCGATATTAGCGATATTAACTGAGCGATTGCCTTAAAGTTGAGGTAATTCATTTTTCTATGTCATAACCAACCCAATTCATTTTGACTCTTAGCAACAAAGCATGTGGAGTTGTTATCAATTGTAGAATCCCAATCTACTAAATACACATTGTTTGTTCTTTTTTCTCTTGATTTAGTAGACTTAGTCTTAGTGTCGTTAACATAGCAATAGTCGCTTGAAAATTTGACTTCAAAGCCTTTATCACAAAATTGACTAATGCCCAATAAATTATGCTTAAGACCCTCAACATAATATACATCACTAATCATGATGTTCCCCCTATGCATGATACCTATACCTTTGGTTTTACCTTTAGAGTTATCACCGAATATAACTTGAGGACCGTTGGTTGCAAGATAGTTGACCAAGAGATCTTTTGAACCAGTATTGTGCCTTGATGACCCACTATCAATGTACCAAACTGAAGTATCGGTGTTGGTTCTAGGTACCTGCATTTAAAGGGCAGTTCTAATTCTTCTTAGGTACCTATGTTGTCTTGGGTCCTTCAATGTTAGTTACTTTAGTTTGAATTAAAACTTTCAGAACCCATATTTGTCTTGTCTTCATTACGGGAAGATTGGCCTTCTTAGGTTTTGGTTTATGTTGTGTGTGCTTTTTAGGTGTATATATAGTAATACCCTCAATTATAATAGTAATCATAGTCATAATCATAATCATCATAGTATTGGTAATATGATCTAGATCTTTGAGGATATTGACGCTGGTATTTCCTTGGCACTGGCTTAAGAGTCGCTTTTGGCGATTGACGCTTAGCGTTTGATTCAATTGTAGATGGTTTATCCTTAGCCTTTTGAGCGTTTGGATGAACCTTCTTCTATGAATCATTCACTTTCATCTTCTCCTTACTGCCTGAGTTGGTATTGACATTCTCATTTGGCCTCTTACCATTGTCCGCCGGTTCATTCAGCATTTGACTGTTTGAACTCTTCTCAACAAAAAATACACCTTTTCCTTTGTTGGTTGTCGTAACCTTAGATGTTTTTGATTTTTGACCAAATTTATCACAACCTAAACCGGTCTTTTTACCAAAAAGTCTGGTTACTTCAGTCACATTATCTAGGTTTCTTGATGCTTTGGATAATGATGAGACAAGCTGCTCTGATTTGGCAAGTATAGAGATCAATTCACCTTTTCTCTTGACTATTATATCAATATCACTTTTTAATTGAGTAATTTCACTCTCAAGCGATTGATTGTTCTCAATGCATTGTTGTTGAACTTGCAACTCTGCCTTGAGCATCATTTTATCACTTGTGAGCGATGAGATGATATCGAAGTGATTTTGATATATCTTAGCGGCATCTTTACAATCTTTGTAATACTCAGTTACTTTGTCAAGTAGTTCATCATAAGAAAGAGGATGAGATAATTCAATGTTTACCTTAGATAGCGAATCATCAGACGCTTCTGCATCTCTTGCCATAAGACAAATTAACGATGAGTCGCTTGTTGGCTCATCATCACGGCTTTCATCTGATGATTCCAAATCTACTTAAGGTGCGGAGAATGGTTCAGATTTCGCTAGCAAACTTTGTTGGCAAAGGTTGCTCCTGAATTGGTTTCTATCCGCATAATCTTGCCTTGTGGGCTTAGATACATTCGGATAAGGGCAATTTACCTAGTAGTGCCTTGATTTCCTGCAATTGTAACACAAATTAGTTTTCATTTTCTGTTCAATGGTTAATCGCTTGGAAACTGTTGGCGCTGAAACATTCTGTATTGGAGACGGAGGGGCTTGGCATTGAACTAGTGCTGGAGGCTGGGGAGCAGAATACACTGGCATTTGATACTGCGACGCTGGTGCAGGGGGAGGTGTTTGAAATGAAGTTTGTCCAGAAGGGTTTCTCTTTTCATATCTTAGAAATTTCTTAAATTTCTTAACTAACAAAGCCATTTTCTTTTCCTCATTAGATTCTGTCGTTTTCACCTCACTGACTAACTTTCCCTTGTTCTTTATAGTACCTATCAGGGCTCCTGATTCAGTCGCTGGTGTAGAAGTCGTTGTGTCGCTGACTTCTCCTAGTTCAAACTCAAATGCCTTCAACTCTGAAAACATATGTTCCGAAGTTAGAGTTTCCAATGTTTGTGATTCTCTCATGGAAACCGTCTTGATCAAATACTTGCTTGGAAGACTTCTGAATGTTATGTTGACCATTTCCTTGTTAGTCAACTCCTTGTATAGTGATGCTAACTCTGTAATGAGCAAAGTGAACCATGCGTCCAATTGTTCTAGCGTCTCGTTGTTCTGCATCTTAAAATGATAAAATCTTTGCATAGCTATGGAGAGCTTGTTCTCCTTCATCTGTGCTGAACCTTCACATACTATAGCCAACTTATCCCATATCTCTTTTGAAGTCTTACATTGCTTGATCTTGTTGAACAATGCATCATTGTCTCCTAACGCTAAGTGGAGAGCGCTTCATCCAACATTATCTAGATTTGCTCTTTTTCGATCTTCTGGCGTCCATTCTAACTTAGGCTTCTCGACATAACCATCTGGAGTAGCCTCAGTCGCTCCAGGGGCTCGAGTTACAACCTTCATGATCTGAATGGGGCCATCTGTAATTACATCACACATATCATTATCACATGAACATAAATATGCAAATTCTTTAAGTTTCCATGAATCATAATTTGATTCAACCAGCTTAGGCATTTTGTTAAAAGCCATGATATGTGATTAAAATAAATAAAGCGACTAAGTTTAGAAAAATGGATCTAAACAAGCAGTTACGCTCGGAAACGCTTAGGTTTCTAATTCAACAACTCTGATACCACTCGATGGTCCCAAGTGACATACGTAAGGGTCTAGAAGGGGGGGGGGTTGAATAGATCTGGAAGTCGTTTTCGACTTCAAAAGTTCCGTATCACTTTTAAAGATTTGAACGCTTAGAGAGCTGAGCGCTGGGTAAGGCGCTACAGTAAAGATAACTTAGACTTAGTGATTTCAGCAATTTACCAAAGTAGGGTAAAGCTTAGATCGCTTAATCAGGGTTAGCAGCGGAAATGAATTTAAAGCTTTAGCGTTCGTTTTTGGTCAAATAGTCGCTTAACCGTTTTACTTGTCTTTTTCAAAATAAATGATAGAATATAAAGTAAGACAATAAACTGTAAATAACACAAGAATTTGTAAGGTTCACTAGTTGGTGTAATCCCAACTATGTGCTTCTTCTCCTTGAACACTTGGAGGAATTCCACTAAATTGATTATCGAAGGATCACACAGAGGCTTCTACAAAATAGAGGTGGGGATGATGATCTTGGGCTCCTTGATCACACAGATTTCAACACCAATGAAGATCTTCACCAACAAGTTTCTCTCACTCAAAAATACTGCCTGTAGAGTCAACAACTTTTTCACACAGATAGATGAGGTTGAGGATTTTGATCACGGGTTTGTTTGATTTTAGGAAGTTCAAACAACTTAGGATATCTCAATAATAGTGTATGGTTCTTCTTTGAAGAAGTTTGAGATATCTATGACTGTGCGGAATATATGTAGAAAGCTTGAAAGAATTTTGGCTATGGAGTTTTTAAGCTTTTCTTGAGAAAATATTTCAGCAAAGTGACTTTCTTGTGTATGTACGTGTTATTTTAGGGTTTGCTGAGGTAAGATATTTATAGGCAATTTTTTGGGATTTTTCCGTTGGACACATGTAGGTGCGTGCCTCTCACGTGCGAGTGAGTCATACCTTTTCTCTGACATTCCTGAAATCCTGCTGCACTGATTTGATGTGGCAGGTTTGAACTCTGAAATTCTGACAGTCTAAGCCAATAGGTAGCTTACTCCATATACAATCTGTCCTTATCACATTTAATGCTCTTATCAAGCATTTATTGCATTTGAATTTATTTCCCGTTGGAAATAAATGCCCGTTAAATGATTGCATTTAAGTCCTTAGTGACTTCTAAATTTATTTCAGGTGAATCTAATCTTCTTGATCGCTTAATTGCTTTGAGCGCTTGATTCATGCATCCTGAAATAGTCCATAGCGATTGGCAGTCGCTTAAGACAAAATCTTCATCTTCGCTTGACTTTAGACGATAATCTTCAACTTCATCTCTAATAGACTCACCTAGAATTCTTCTAGCGACTTGGTTTTTAATACTTAGTCTAAAATCTACAAAGATAAGAATTACAAGCTTAACAAAATTACAAACTTTCAAATGCTTACACAATTGTTCTATAAAAAACATATACTTACATTCATATGAGGTCTAACATAAAATCTCATCTTGTCATCATCAAAACATCTAACATGAAGTTCCTAACACTATTAAAACCACACTTGTCAGTTTCTGTAAAGCCTCGGACCTCAAAATTAGCCTAGTCAAATCTAAAGTCTACTTCGCACCGAAGACCCTCTCCGACATTAGAAGAGAAGTGGTTGATATTCTCAACATTGGCTCTACCCCGGTCTTGGGAAGTATATTGGTGTCAATGTTATTCACTTTAGGAACTCTTGTGGTAACTTTAGAGATCTTGTAGAAAAAGTCTGACACTGTCTCTCTAAGTGGAAAGCAAAAAAATTGAATTTAGCGGATAGGGCCACCCTAATCCAATCGGTCACCTCCGCTCTCCTTACTTACACAAGGCACTCGTGTTGGCTTCCCACAAAAATTTGTAATCAACTCGATAAACTTAATAGGTTCTTCATATGGGGTTCGAGTAATAATGTCGTAAAATTTCATCTTGTGGGATGGGATAAAATCATTCTTAACAAGGCTCAAGGTGGGTTAGGTAGTGGGGAAATCCGTAAGCTAATATGGCCATGCTCACCAAAATGGGTTCGCGGTGCTCAAAGGGGATGACACGCCTTGGGCGAGGATCTTTGGTAAAAAATATCTCCAATAGGAGAATTTTGTGCTTGATTCTTTTACCGAAATTCTCTCTTCTAGTGTTTGGAAATGTGTGGTTCGTAGCTCCAATGCCATCAAAGATAATATCATTTGGAGGATTGGCAATAGCTCCTCTATCCCCTAGTGGTTTGATAGTTAGATCGATCTAAACTGCTTTGTGATCTTATCTCCATGGACATTGAGGCCGAAGACCTAGCTCTTCAAGTTTCGAACTTGCTTAATAGTGACGGGTCTTGGGACCTTTCTTCTGTTAAAACGGCCATCCATTGCGGCATTCTTAATCGCATCCTTTTTCTCTCCCTACCATCATCCGGGATAGCGAAGATACTCGAATTTGGAGTGGCAATCCTTCGAGAATGTTCACATGCAAATCTGCCTACCAAGTTCTGTCCAGCTGTCCTCCCTCCAAAACGGCGAACGTTTCACCTTGAAGTTGGATTTGGAAAATAACGGTCCCCACAAATTAAAAATTTTCATTTGGCTTTGTTCTCACAGTAGGCTTCTCACAAACTTTATTAGGTTTGATAGAAAATTTGCTAACTCGGATGTTTGTATCCATTGTAATAATGAAAGAGAAGATGTGTTCCATGGTTTTATTATGTGTCCAAAGGCAAGGTCTGCATGGGAATATATAATCTTCCCTACGGATTTTCAGTGCTTTCTTTATCTTCGGGGAGATAATTGGATTAAAAGAATGTATTTCGCCAAACTCCACATTAATATTTTGATTCTGGATTGCAAATGGAACTTTGTTTTTCTTGCCACCATTTAGTCCATTTGGTTGTCCCTTAACAATTTCATATTTCGTAACAAGCCCGAATGCCTTAAGGAAATTGCTTTCTCTGTCAGAACGTTAGCTCGGGACTTGCACAAGATTTTTCATAACTCCAAAAACCTAAGGCCATAGTTTTGGATTTCCCCTGGACTCCCCCACCTCACATGTTGCTAATAAGTCGAATACAGATGGTAGCCTTCTTTCGACGAAAAAATCGCGGCTGCTGGAGGGCCAATTAGAGATGAACATGGTAGTTGGGTCCAGGGATTTTGATTAAGCTTGGAGAAGTCTCTATTAATACGGCAAAGCTAATGAGGCTTCGTGGGGGCCTTAAGATTGCTTGAGAAAGGAGATATCCAAAGGTGATTATCGAGATCGATTCGGAAGTTGTGTGGAATTGGATTGATCATGGGAACACTGAACCGCATCCGCTTGGGACTATTATTGATGATTGTCTTTAGCTCCTTAGGAGGGAAGTTAAGTTTCAACATGTTCTTGGGGAAGGGAATAAAAGTTCTGACTGCATGGCCAAACTTGGCCATAATCAGGATAGTTTTCTGGTCGTTTGGATGGTCCTCCTCTGGTGATCGAAAATATCTTAACTGAAGACATGAAGGCCCTCCCGAAGGTGGAGGAGTTCTGTAAGTTTTCCATTTTTGCTAGTTTCCTTTTAACGTCTTGTACTACCAAAAAAAAAAAAAATGTGTAGATTGTTGGTGCACAAAAAAAAAATCATATGTCTAATATAAAGATTAATGGTGTAAATGGAGAGGTGAATTCATAAAAAAAAAAAAAAATTAATACTCCCTCCGTCCCAAAAAGGATGTCCCCTTTGACGTTTTTTAGGAATTATCAAAAGTGTATTGTTTCTCAAAAATACCCTTTCTATAAAACAAAAGACAACAAATAATATTACATTTTAAAACATGTCATAATTTAATTTAATTTATGACTATTGTCTATTATCCATGTATGAAACCATCTTTTCTTAAATTTAATTGCAGTTTTATTGTAAAAATAAATTAAATATATATTCTTTAATTAAAATTGAGGGTAATATAGTCAGATTAGACAATAAATATATACTTTTATAATAAGGGACAAACTTTTTGGGACAAATAAAAGTGGAATAGTGGACATCATTTTTGGGACGGAGGGAAAAGGCATTAGTTTTATGAATACTACTAATAGAGTAGGATGTAAAGTAGAAAACAGGATTAATGCAACAAAAAAAACCTGTGTTAACGAAATAGGCTAAAAACCATCATGTGTTCTTAAAAAGTCTGCAAACAGTGGATTTTTGGAAAAAAAGAGAGAGTGTTTTTCATATTTTTCACCTTTAATGACATGCTTCTTTGTTTGGAGAGTGTATAAATGACAAAAAAACATGTCATTAAAGGTGAAAAACATGAAAAACACGCTCTTTTTTTTTTCAAAAATCCACTGTTTGCAGACTTTTTAAAAACACATGGTGGTTTTTAGCCTATTTCGTTAACACAGAGATTTTTTTGCAATTTCCCATTAACACAGGGTTTTTTTTTGCATTAATCCCAGTAGAAAACTACAACTAGTAAACCTATGTGGGATATTAAAAGGAATAAATGCAAAAAAAAAACCCCTGTGTTAATGCGAAATTGCAAAAAAACACACGTGTTAACGAAATAGGCTAAAAACCACCATGTGTTCTTAAAAAGTCTGTAAATAGTGGATTTTTGGGGGAAAAAAAAAGAGAGCGTGTTTTTCATGTTTTCCACCTTTAATGACATGTTTCTTTGTTTGGAGAGTATAAAAATGACAAAATATTTCATTAAAGGTGAAAAATATGAAAAACAAACTTTTTTTTTTCTTTCAAAAATCCACTATTTGCAGACTTTTTAAGAACAAATGGTGGTTTTTAGCCTATTTCGTTAATACAGGTGTTTTTTTGCAATTTCGCATTAACACGGATTTTTTTTTTTTTTTGCATTAATCCCAATATTAAAATAAGAGAATAAAAAGTCCCAACCAAATCAATACATGTGGCACAAAAAGTAATAGTATGAGAAATATCATAATAGTTTGAAAATTATTATTTTTATCAGTAATATTTTGGAAAAACTAGTATTCATGTATCTTAGGGCTCTTTAATATTGTTTAAAAGTAATTACATCTACAAATACTTGTAAAAAAAAATATTGTATATCCAATATAAAGATTAATGGTGTGAAAGGAGAGGTGAATTCATAAAAAAAATTAATAGTTTTCTTGGTGGAGACGAAGGGAAAAGACGATAGTTCTACGAATATTACTAATAGAGTAGGATGTAAAATAGAAAACTACAACTAGTAAACCTATGTGGGATATTAAAATAAGGAAGAGAATAAAAAGTCAGCAACCAAATCAATAAATGTGGCACAAAAAGTTATAGTATGAGAAATATCATAATAGTTTGAAAATAATTATTTTTATCAGTAATATTTTGGAAAAAGAACTCGTATTCATGTATCTAAGGGCTCTTTAATATTGTTTAAAACTAATTACATCTACAAATACTTGTAAAAAAAAAAAGGTTTACAAATTACAACTGGGGAGAAAATGGAAAATATATAATATTAGCCTCCAATTAAGTAAGTAGTTTGAATGTTTTATCACATAAGTCTGAATTAGCTCTTTTCCCAGAATTTCTTAGTCTTATTAATTTTGAAAACTCTAAAGAAAAAAAGATATCTAGCACAAGTATGACACTAATGTTAAGTTATATAAGAAAAAATTAAACCGATTAGATCATATTACACCTTAAGAGTTCAATACAACATTCAAAGATCGCAACAACCAAACATTTCCTATTATTACGTTATCTCCAAACTAATGAGAGACTGGACACCAAAACTTGTAGGATTAGGTATACGAGTTGAGCCAATTACTCTTGTTACTTCGAGCTCAGTACTTCTTTGCCAAAAAAAAAATAAATAAATAAGGCTTCATTTGGTGTAAACAACACCCCTAGTTCCTGAAACTCGGCCTGATATCGCATTATCTCTTTGTATAGAGAAAATTGCAAAATCAGTCCCTTAACTATAGGAGTATGGCAATCATGGTCCGTTATCTTTTAAAGGTGGCAACTATAGTCTTATATTTTCCTAAATGATAGCAATTCTGGTCCTTTATCAAGAGTCTTAGCATATTTGGTCCTTTTAAAATTTTTAGATAACAGCAAAATAGTTCTACGAAATAGATCAAACCCAACATGCTTCCGAAATAAAATTAACCTTACATAAATCTATACCTTTTGTGACCTCCTTATCGCCGGGTATTCCAAGTCCACAGTTTTACGAACTTATTTCAACCACCAACCGGAACCTATAGTTCGCAGGTCTTGGCTCCTTCAGCGATACACAACACAACCCAATTTTGTTTCCTACCTTTGGGCATAGAAGGTATTTTCAATATATAAATATAATTGGAATTTTGGACAAAAAGTTGGACAAAGTCTTTACTTTTATTCATAAAATTCAAATTAAAATTACATAATATTATTCTACTCCACTATTGGAAGAGAAAACCTTTAGTCTTTCATGAGAGGGCTTCTATTTGGGGCAATCCCCATACACTTTGAAAGAAGAAAGATTACAAATTTTCTATGAATATTTGTATATAAAAGAGTTGGAGAAGTTTTCTGATCTCTTCCGTCTGCTTCGGAGCTTCCTTCTTATAGCCATCAGTTTTGGATTCCAAATGCAGACTCCAAAGGTTGTTTAATTTTTTGATATCATTGCATACATCAATCTTTTCTTTATTAATGTACGTGGGTCCTTGTATTTGTAACTTTGTCTGCCACATCTGCCCTTTTACAACTATTTTCTTTTCCAGTTGTCCCATTTTAATCAATCACATGATTGATTAAATTATTACGCCTAACTATTCAGGCCTTTTCTGTTTACATGATTTTACTTGGATTTGTGAAAATCCTTAGGGTAAATTTTCCTTTTTCCCTTATCCTTGTCGGATTCGGATTTTGTTTTGGTAACCCGTATTCGTGTACCAAATAGGGGTTTCTCTTAAAACTCACAACTCGATCACTCCCGATTATGCCATTGATCAACATGCATCATGTTGCAGGCTTTCTTTCTGGTAGCTTCAGTTGCTGGTAACTTATTTTCCCAGATTAGCATCCTCTTTTGTTCAAAGAGCTTTTCTGCGAATTCAGTACTTTTTCCTGTCATGGAATTTAACAAGAATGATCCATTCATTGAGTTTGAGAAGATTTTTTATGGATATTTGACTTTGTCCATCTCTCTAAGACACACCCACATTCCCCATGCTCTTCTGGTGGAAATATCATCTTCGTTTATAGAACTGACTAAAGGAGCCTCTCTTATTGCAACCTTAACTCTGTTGTAGGCTGCCATGTCTGGTCTCTATAGTTTGATAAAATGAAATGCTGGATGAGACTCTTTCTCTGCTATTTCTGGTGCTAACGAAATGAACTTCAACTTCAGGATATCACCTCTTTTAAGGTGTGGGTTGTTTTGCCATGGATCATACACAACACTGGAAATCCAATCCGAAAGTTTAGATATTTCTGGAAAACTTGGTGACATAGTATATATTGAAGCCAGGCCCCAAAATCATACCATTCTTTGACTTCCTCGGGATTTGACCCTTCAAGCATCCTAGGATACTTCCCTGATATGTCTACCAAGGATTTTGCTAGAAAATGTCTTGTTAGATGTTTTGATGTTGACAAGTAGGATTCTATGTTAGACCCCAAAATATGTAAGTTTGATTTTATTAGAAATCATGTATAAGCTTTGAGCGTTAGATTTGTAATAGGCTTTATAGGCTTTGTTTTATTTTTATTCTAAATCGTTAGGCTAAGTAGTCTTAGACTGAGCGTCTGATAATTTTTGAGTGAGCTTATCAGTAGTTTAAGTTTGAAGACTCAAGCGTCTGAAGTCTGAATGAAAATGAAGATTCCAAGTGTCCAAGCGTCAAGCTATATTAAGAATTGATTGAGGACAGAAATCATTTAGTATTGATTGAGCGTCTATCAATGACCAAATGTCACCTGAATTTATTTCTAAGCCCAGTAGGAGTTTTAATGCAAATATTCTCAGTTCATTAATTGCCAACGGGCATTTAATTCAAATACATTAAATGCTGATAAGAGCATTGACTGTGACAAGCACTTTCAAGACGTACGGAGAAGCCACTCTATTGGACTGTCAACTATTCAGAGACTGTAGCACCAACTCTTGTGCAACAGATTTTTAGGAAAAAAGACAAAAGTTGTTCACTGCGGAAGTGAGAGACACGCTCCTATGCATGTGTCAAACGGACACTTTTTTCAAAAATGCCTTTAAATAGGACTTCAACAACAAGCCAAAATGACAACCATAGTATTACTAGCCAAAATTGTTGTTGCATTGAAGTCTCAAGTACTCAAACTTTCAGAAAAGTCAGAATATTCAAGCAAACATTCTCTTTGCTTTTCTTCAATTCCTGAGACAGTCAACCAATATCTCAAACATTCTTTTCGGAGAAACCTACATTACTATTGAGATACTACAAGTTGTTTAAACTTTATCAAAATCAAACAAACCATTAGAAAAACCCCTTCCAAGCCTCGTGATCTGTGTGAACTCGAAGTTGGATACTTGCAATATTTCTAGGTAAAAGAAGCAAGGGGATAGAAGTGTCTTAGAGCTAAAATCTGTGTGACCAAGGAGCTCAAGTCATCATCATCCATCTCTCCCTAATTTGTAGAAGATTTTGTGTGATTCTTTGAAAATCATCTTAGTGGATTGCCTTCGAGTGTTCGAAGAGAAGAAGAACGTAGTTGGGATTACAACACCCAACGAACCTTACAAATATTGTGTTCTTTACTTTACAGATAATTTCTTTACTATCATATTATTGCGAAAATCTATTAAATAAAACACAATCAAATGCTAAGCAACTAAGATACATCTTGGAACGCTAAAAACTTTCAAAGAGAAGACTCTAAAATTATTCTGATGTGCTAATACTGATCAAAGATCTGAACGCTTAAACCTAACTGGTCATAGTACTCAAATCTTGAAGTCTAAGTTAACTTTATAAAACCATCTTCGAGTAGACGCTCATCCAAGCGCCTACATTTTCAAGCGTCCAAACAAATTTTAACTACGAATCTTTTTGAAGTCGAAAAAGACTGCAGTGTCTATTTAACCGCCCCTTCTAGACCCTTTTGTATGCCACTTGGGACCAACAAGTGGTATTAGAGTGGTTAAAGTTGAAATTTTAAAATTTTCAAGCATAACAGCTTGTTTAGATCCTTTTTAAAACCAGTTGCTTTAAAAAATTTCATAGCATTTGCTAAAGTTCCTAAATTGACTGAGTCAAACTACGACACATGAAAAGTCAAAGCATTTACATTTCTTTGATCATGTGATGATGACATGTGCGATATCATTTCAGATGGACCTATTCACATATACAAAGTTATCACTAGAGCGCCTAGAGCCACAGAAGAAACTTAGGATGGCTATGTGGAAAAGCCAAAACAAGAATGGTCTCCAGACGAGCGTCGAAGAGCGAATTTGGACAATGTTGGTTGTAACGCTCTATATACGGCTATTTGTGATAATAACAACTTATTCAACAAGATCAAGTCGTGCAATACTACTAAGGAAATATGGGATAAGTTGGCTACGATTTGTGGTGGTTCAGCACAAAGTAAAGAGAACAAGCTTTCCATTGCTTAGGAAAGGTTTAATAGTTTTAAAATGTTGCCAAATAAGACTTTAGAGCGATTGGACATAAGATTTACAGCTCTTGTTAGAGAATTAACATCTTTGGGTATGGATTTACATCACAGAGAAATGGTAATTAAGATTTTCAGAAGTCCACTTAGTAGATTTTTAACGAAGAAAACATCAATGAGAGAATCTAACATGTTGGATCGTGTTAGGAATTTCATGTTAGATGTTTTGATGATGACAATTAGGATTTTATGTTAGACCGCAAAATATGTAATTTTGATTTTAGTTAGAAATCATGTATAAGCTTTGAAGCTTAGATTTGTAATAAGCGTTATAGGCTTTGCTTTAATTTGTTCTAGATTGGTAGGCTAAGTATTCTTAGACTAAGTGTCTGATGATTTCTGAGTGAGTTTATTAGTAGTTCAGTTTGAAGACTCAAGCGCTTGAAGTCTGAATGAATAATTAGTTTCCAAGCGTCTAGAAGACCAGCTATTTCAAGCGTCAGTTTAAGACAGAAGTAATTCAAAGATGAATGAGCCTCTATCAATGACCATTTTCACCTGAATTTAATTCCAAGTCCAGAAGGAGTTTAATGCAAATATTCTCAGTGCACTAAGTGCCAACGAGCATTTAATTCAAATGCATTTAATGTTGATAAGAGCATTAAATATGATAAACACTTTCAGACGTACGGAGAAACCACCCTATTAAACTGTCAACTATTCACAGACTGCAGCACCAACTTTTGTGCTGTAGATTTTCAGGAAAAAGGACAAAAGTTGTTCACTCGCGGAAGTGAGAGACACGCGCCTGTGCATATGTCAAACGGACACTTTTCCAAGAATGCCTATAAATAGGACTTCAACAACAAGACAAAACATACAATCAACTCCAAGCCAAATTGTTGTTGCATTGAAGTCTCATTCCTTAAACTTTCAGAAAAGTTAAAATATTCAAGCAAACATTCTCTTTGCTTTTCGTCAATTCCTGAGACAGTCAACCAATATCTCAAACATTCTTTTCAAAGAAACCTACATTACTATTGAAATATTTCCAGTTGTTTGAACTTCATCAAAATCAAACAAACCGTTTAGAAAAACCCCATCCAAGCCTCGCGATCTGTGTGAAGTGGAAGTTGGATACTTGCATTATTTTTGGGTGAAAGAAGCAAGGGGATTGAAGTGATTTGGAGCAGAAATCTGTGTGATCAAGGAGCTCAAGTCATCTACATCTATCTCTCCCTATTTTTTAGAAGACTCTGTGTGATTCTTCGAGAATCATTTTAGTGGATTGCCTCCAAGTGATCAAGGAGAAGAAGGATGTAGTTGGGATTACACCACCCAACGAACCTTACAAATATTGTGTCATTTAATTTACAGTCAATTCTCTTATTATCATATCAGTGCATATTTTGATTAAATAAAACACAATCAAATGCTAAGCAACTAAGAAACTATTTGTGACGCTAAAGCTTTCAAAAAGAGAAGACTCTAAAATTATCCCGCTGTGCTAACACTGATTAAAGAACTGAACGCTTAAACCTACTTGGTTAAAGTATTCAAATCTTAAAATCTAAGTTAACTTTATTAAACAGTCTTCATTAGACGCTTAGCCGAAGCGTCTGTAGTTCAAGTAAATGCCCAGTCAAACGTCTACATTTCAAGCGTCCAAAACATTTTTAATACGAATCTTTTTGAAGTCGAAAAAGACTTCAGGGTCTATTCAACCCCCCCCCCCCCCTCCCCTTCTAGACCCTTTCGTATTCCACTTGGGACCAACAAGTGGTATCAGAGGGGTTAAAGTTGAAATTTTAAAATTTCCAAGCATAACAGCTTGTTTAGATCCATTTCAAATATAGTTACTTTAAATTTTATTTATGGCTTTTTCTTAAATTCCTAAGTTGGCCGAGTGAAACTATGACTCATGGAAGGTCAAACTTTTACATACCTTTGTTCATGTGATGACGAAATGTGCGATATTATTTCAGATGGACCAATACAAATTCTGAAGGTTATTACCAGAGCGCCTGGAGCCACGGAAGAAACTCTAGATGGCTATGTTGAGAAACCAAAACAAGAGTGGTCTACTGATGAGCGTCGAAGAGCAAATTTGGAATGTTGGTCGAAACGCCATATATACAGCTATTGGTGATAATGATAATTTATTCAACAAAGTCAAATCATGTAATACCACTAAAGAAATTTGGGATAAGTTGGTCATAATCTGTGGTGGATCAACTCAGATCAAGGAAAATAAGCTCTCCATTGCTAAAGAAAAATTCAACAGCTTTAAGATGTTACCTAACAAGACACTAGAGCAATTGGACATAAGATTCACAGCTCTTGTTACGAAACTTACATCATTGGGAATGGATGTGCAAAATAGAGAAATGGTGGTTAAGATTTTCAGAAGTCTACCTAGTAGATTTTTGATGAAAACATTAGCTATGAGAGAATAGAGCAATTTGAGTTTGAGTCGAATTCAGCCAATGATGTTGTGAGTAGTTCGGTAATTGAGTCTGGAGCGCTCGTAGCATCAATCAAGGGTAAATCGTGTAACAAGGGAAAAGGTTCAGATATCAGTGAGGATGAGGAAGTAGCGCTTCTAAATAGATTCAGAAAGTTCTTGAGATATGAAAAGAAGGAAATAGTCCTATGCATCAAGGACACAGTTCATATCAAGCGCCTACTCCAGTGCAACAACAGTATCAAACGCCTCAATACTCTGTTCCTACATCCCAAGCGTCTGCTCAAAATCTCTCAGCGCCAGTGGTCTCAAAACCACACAATGCAAGGTTAACAAATGAACAAAAGATGAAAACTAATCTTTGTTATAATTGTAGGAAACCAGGGCACTACCAAGTAAATTGCCCTTATCCAAACATATCTAAGCCTTCAAGGCAGGATTACTTGGATAGAAACCAATTCAGGAGCAACCTTCACCAACAAGGTTTGCTAGCGAAATCAGAACCAGCGACCGCATGTGAAGATTTGGAGTCTTCAGAGGAGAGTAGTGATGATGATGAGCCAGTGGATGACTCAGCGCTTATCTGTCTCATGGCCAGAGATGATGAAGCGTCCCCCGAGGTAAACGCTGAATTATCTCTTCCTCTTTCTTATGAAGAATTGCTCGACAAAGTCAAAGAATATTATAATGATGGTCAAGTTGTCGCCAAATTACATCAAAATCACCTTGATATCATTTCATCGCTCAAAAGTGATAAAGTAACGCTCAAAGCAGAGTTGCACGTTCAGCAACAATGCATTGAGAAAAACCAATCGCTTGAGAATGAAATAATCCAGTTGAAAAGTGATCTTCATATAATAGTCAAGAGAGAAGCTGAGCTGATTGCTAGTCTTGCTAAATCAGAACAGCTCGTCTCATCATTGTCTAAAGCGTCAAGAAAACTAGACAATGTGACTGAGGTAACAAGGTTATTTAGTGAAAAGACCGGTTTAGGATGCAATAAATTCGGTAAACAACTAAACAAATCTAACATTACGGTAAACAACAAAGGAAAGGGTGTTTTATTTGTTAAAGAAGGTTCACAACGTCAAACACAAAATGAACCGAGCGACAATGGTACAAGGCAAAATAGAAAAGCCAAAGCTGACTCAGGCAAGGGTAACGCAAAGGCAAATGAGTCACAAAGACGGGTTCGTTAACGCTTGATAAGAGGCATTTTTACGTGTTTTTAAGCCCCTTTGCGTTTATGTCTTAGGTTCATTTATCGCTTGATTCTTGCCACATGTGCGTTTAATTCGTGCATTAAGTGATTTCAGGTCTTAAATGGATACAATCAAAGAACGGGATGAAAAATGACGTATAAAACAAGTTTAGGCCAAATTTCTATGCACCCCTACGCCTAGGCGCCATCTTGCCCACGCCCGGGCGCCGTTTCAGCACCACTTTCCACGTTCGAGCGCTTTTTCCGTATGTTTAGAGACCGAATTGGATGAAGTTCCCTTCTACAAAGTTGTAGAACTATGTGTTAGCTTCAAATGAGGACTTGAATCATCCAAATCGGAGTTTTGTGGAGAGAGTTATGAAGGAAATACAATTACTGCGCAAGACAGAGGCAAATACTCCCAACATTCTGATTTGGGCGCCCGAGCGCCGTAAAACCCGCGCCTAGGCGCGCCCACATCCGAGATTTGATTCCTTTCAGCCAAAAGATCATCATTTGATGGGGGAATGGAACATTTAAAGCCAAGAGGTCATCACATGTATGGGGGGGATGTCATAAGTATGTTTCTTACTAGATCTACTTTTGGGAATTTTATACTACTCACTTTAAGAGTAGTGGAGGGGACACTAGGGGGGACATACACATGAGGGGCTGATTGAGGGTGGTCTTCTTAAGGATCCTAGGGGGCAATTGACCGAATTATCTTAGAGAGAAAGGGAGAGAGAGGCATTTGATCCATCACTTTTCACTCATCATCATTCATCAATATATTTCTTCATCACTTTTGGAGGGGAACAAAGAGGGAGGAGCTAAGGATTGAAGATCAAGAGCAAAGATCCATCATCAATCAATTGAGGGAGTTTTAATTATTTGCATTTACATGTTTATTTCCATGAGTATGTATATGTTTGTATTAGATTTTCTTAAGGCTTTGATGAGAGGCTAATATTGTAGAACTAAGGTCATGTGAAGGCCAAATTTATGAATCAATATATGTGAAGTTGCTCTTTGTATTAATTCTCCTATTGCTTTGTGTGTTAATTCTATGCTTTTATTCCAATCATGTGTTTGATCACCATATGCTTGCTATCTTGCCTAATCTAGTTGTTCGAGAGAAAATAGATTAGGGTGCAAAAGAATTAACACATCATCCGAAACAAATGAGGGATTGCCCTAGAAATAGGTAAAGATTCCCGGGTGTTGTTAGCCGGATTCGTTCGGGGAAGCTCTAGAACGTTAATGCGTGATTTTTGATTAGATTCTCGGATAGACATATTTAGAGAACCGTCAATTAATCATAGGATTATTATGTGCCGAGACATCGGGTAATAGTTAATTTAGGAGTTTCCACCAAAGCAATAGGAGTCTAATAATTCGAAGAGTAGTTCATATATATTGACGAATAGATTTGGTTGTAGCATGTGCCTTAGTCATTTTATCATACGTGAGATTTAATTCATAGCTTGTTCCCTCCTTTGATCTTTCGTTTACTTAATTGTTTTCCTCTTGCTTTACTTTAATTGTCTTTACTTTCATTAAAATCATAAACTAGAATTCAAGTCCCCGTGGTTCGACAACCCGGACTTTTAGTCCACTTTATTACTACCACGACTAGTACACTTGCTATCAAAGCACGTTAAGTATTAGCGTGTCAAGTTTTTTGGCGCCGTTGCCGGGGACTTGTTTATTTTAGTTTACATTTTTAATAATTCTTAGTTTTCGTTCATTTCTTGATTTTCTTTTATTTTCGTGATTAGTCTAATTTTGTTCTTGTATTTAATTGTTAGGTTCTTGAGGTGCATGACCCGCTCCTCAAGCAAGCCTCTATACGAGTTGGAGCCCGAAATTGAACGAGTTCTTAGGACTAGTAGGCGAGCAAGAGAAATGGCCAATAATCTCAACCAAAACCCAAATGGAAATTTCCCGGACATGAACTCACCGGAAACTAGGGAGTGGTTACAAGGTGTTCTACAAGCCATGCAAGCGGTACCTCCTCCACAACTCCCGTCGGTTCGGGGTAGCTTACCACCTAGGGTCCATACCATTCCGGGGCCCGTAGTCGTGCCTAATTTCTTCACACCAAACTACCACATTCCAGCTCACATTTTTAATATGGTGCAAGGAGATCCTTTCTATGGAGAACCACACGAATCACCACACGCTCATTTGGAAACCATAGATGAGGCTCTTGTGACCATTCAATATCACCCACGTGATCTTGATGCGATTCGTCTAAGAGTCTTCCATTTCTCATTGAAGGATAGGGCGACAACATGGTACAAATCCTTACCTCCACAATCTATTACAACATGGAGTGAGTTGGTCGATGCCTTTTTAAATAAATTCTTTCCACCCTCAAAAATAAATGAGCTACGGAGTAATATAAAAGGGTTTAGGCAAAGGAGCAATGAATCTTTAGCCGAGGCTTGGGCTAGATATAAGGGCATGCTCCGTAAATGTCCCGATCATAATTTTGGGTTGAATGAACAAGTACTCCATTTCTATGATGGGGTTAGGTCACGTATTCGGCATAGACTCAACGCGGGTGCGGGAGGAGATCTCCTTGGGTTAGATTGTCAAAGTGTATGGGACAAAGTCGAACAGTTGGCCCGAGAAGACGAGCTTTACCCCGACGATGAAGAGGCCTCATCCTCTAAAAAGGTTGCTTGTATTGAGGAAGTAGTTGAGGAAGTAGTACTCTTGGAACCGGAGGTTGGCAATGTTAATTATGTGGGGAATCAAAATAAACCTCGGGTGAACTTTCATATACCCGAGAATTTTCCAAAAAGGCCCAACCCCGCACAGAACGCACAACCGGGGATCTATCAAGCTCCACGACCACCCTTCAATAACCCACCCCCGAGGCAAGGCAATTTCAATGGACAAGGTCAAGGTCAAGTGCAAATGCGACCTCCCACAATCGATGAGAAACTGGATGCTCACATGAAAAAGTCCGATACATCTTTCAACGAACTTCGGAATATGATAAAGGATATGTGTATGGAGATGAAGGATTTGCGAACACAAGTAGGGCAACTTTCTAATGCGGTTAACGATAGAGCCCCGGGGACTCTCCCAAGCGACACGGAAAAGAACCCGAAGGCCCAATGCAATGCCATAGCCTTGAGAAGTGGCAAACAATTGGAAAATGACACTGCCAGTACATCCGCGCCCGAGCGCCCAGACATGCACGCCCAGGCGCCAGCAGATCCGCGCCTAGGCGCCAATACACGCGCCCAGGCGCCAGAAGATCCGCGCCTAGGCGCCGATACACGCGCCCAGGCGCCGCCCACTGTTTTTGTGCCAGCAGATCCGCGCCCAGGCGCCAATACACGCGCCCAGGCGCCAGAAGATCCGCGCCTAGGCGCCGATACACGCGCCCAGGCGCCGCCCACTGCTTCTGTAGGTTTTCATCCGTCTAATCCAACGCTTTCTCCCCCTATCGAAGTTCGTCTCCCCTTCCCAAATGCTCACAAAAAGAAGAAAAAGGAGATGGATCCGAGCTTTCTTCGAATTTTGGCAATCCTTCGGGAAGTGAGAATTAATATTCCGTTTATTGACGCCATCCTCCAAATGCCGAATTATGTGAAGTTCTTCAAGGACATACTCTCCAACAAGCAGAAGTGGGAAGAGAATGAGACGGTGTGCCTCACGGAAGAATGCTCCGCCGTATTACTCAATAAATTGCCAACTAAGCTCCAAGATCCCGGGAGTCTCACAATCCCATGCACAATTGGATCCTTATCATTCAAGAAGGTGTTATGTGACTCGGGGGCCAGCATCAATCTTCTTCCATACTCACTGTTTAAAAAGCTAGGCCTTGGAAATCCCAAGCCGACCTCAATGAGCCTTCAACTAGCCGACCGATCGATCAAGAGGCCCAAGGGGATAATCGAAGACGTTATTGTCCAAGTCGACAAGTTTTATTTTCCCGTTGATTTCGTAGTACTCGACATGGAAGAGGATGTGGAAGTACCATTAATCCTAGGGAGACCATTCCTAGCCACGGGTAAGGCGGTAATTGACATTGCTAATGGTAAGCTTACCTTGAATGTGGGCGATGACAAAGTTACCTTTGATGTTTACAAAGTCCTTAAACATCCTTTTGATCATGACTCGTGTTATCGAATTGATACATTTGACCATTTGATTGTTGAGTATTTACAGGACAATACAATTGAAAATTCTCTCGAACAGAGTCTTATGAAATCCATGCAAGTGGACTCGGAGAAAGATGATCTAGTGGAAAAGGTTCTAAGCTTAGAGTACAAATCTTCCTCTCATTCGGGAGGATTCATCAAAGTTGATAGATCATTGTCAGGATCACCTCGCCCATCTATTGAAGAACCCCCCTCTCTCGAACTCAAACCCCTCCCCTCCCACCTTAAATATGTGTACTTGAACGATGACGAGACACTCCCATTGATCATTTCCTCATCTCTTTCAGGATCACAAGAAGAGCAATTAATGACGGTGTTGAGATCTCACAAACGGGCTTTTGGGTGGAAACTTGCGGACATCAAAGGCATTAGTCCAGCGATATGTATGCACAAAATACTTATGGAGGACTCCACCAAGCCTACACGCCAACCCCAAAGGAGATCAAACCCACAAATCCAAGAGGTAGTCAAGAAGGAAGTGATTAAACTGCTCGACTCAGGTATAATCTATCCTATTTCTGATAGTGCGTGGGTGAGCCCTACCCAAGTGGTGCCTAAGAAAGGGGGAATAACGGTAATTGAGAATGCGAATAATGAGCTTATCCCAACTCGTATAATTAGTGGGTGGCGTGTATGTATAGATTACCGTAAGTTGAATGATGCCACACGTAAGGATCATTTCCCCCTCCCCTTTATTGACCAAATGCTTGAACGATTAGCCGGGCATGATTTCTATTGTTTTCTAGATGGTTACTCCGGCTATAATCAAATTGCCATAGATCCTGAGGACCAAGAGAAAACCACTTTCACTTGTCCTTATGGCACATTTGCTTATAGAAGGATGCCATTTGGCTTGTGTAATGCCCCGGCCACTTTTCAAAGATGCATGATGGCTATTTTTCATGATATGGTTGAAGATTTCCTTGAAATTTTTATGGATGACTTTTCTGTTTTCGGAACAACTTTTGATATTTGTCTTGCTCATCTAAATGTTGTGCTTAAACGTTGTGAAGAAACCAACCTTGTTTTGAATTGGGAAAAATGCCATTTAATGGTCCGAGAGGGGATTGTACTTGGCCACAAGATCTCTCAAAAAGGGATCGAAGTGGACCAAGCCAAGATTGAGGTCATTGAAAAACTTCCCCCACCCACATCGGTAAAAGCTGTTAGGAGTTTTCTCGGGCATGCTGGTTTCTATAGGCGATTCATCTTGAATTTCTCTAAAATTGCGAAACCGTTGTCTAATTTGCTTGTTAAAGATGCACCTTTTGATTTCAATTCTTCTTGTATGCAGGCCTTTCTTGATTTGAAGGAACGCCTAGTTTCCGCCCCTATCATGTCATCCCCCGATTGGAGCTTACCATTCGAATTGATGTGTGATGCGAGTGACACCGCGGTTGGAGCGGTCCTTGGCCAAAGGAAGGAAAAGGTATTTCGAACCATTTACTATGCTAGTAAAACTCTTAACGATGCACAATTGAATTATGCCACCACGGAAAAAGAATTACTCGCCATAGTCTTTGCATTCGATAAATTCCACTCTTACCTCGTGCTAAACAAAGTGATAGTTTACACCGATCATTCGGCTTTAAAATATTTGCTTGCCAAGAAAGATGCTAAACCAAGACTCCTTAGGTGGATTTTGTTACTCCAAGAATTTGATTTAGAGATAAAAGACAAGAAAGGCACCGAAAATGTAGTAGCCGACCACCTCTCACGATTAGAGCTAGTGAATGATCCGTTAGATGAGACACCAATTCGTGAGGAATTCCCAGATGAACACCTCCTTGCTATTTCTGAAAAAATTTCACCTTGGTATGCTAACTTTGCCAATTACATTGTCACGGGCCGTCTTCCCCCGGATATCACTTTTCATCAAAAGAAGAAATTTCTATCTGATGTAAAGCAATATCTTTGGGACGAACCCTTTTTATTCAAAGTTTGTGCAGATGGTTTAATTCGACGTTGCATACCCGAAACGGACGTGCATGCTATCCTATCTCATTGTCATGATATGGCGGTAGGTGGCCATTTTGGGCCTTCCAAAACGGTAGCTAAGATCCTCCAATCAGGTTTCTTCTGGCCTACTCTTGTTAAAGATGCACATCATTATGTCAAATCTTGTGATCGCTGTCAACGAATGGGGAACATCTCTAAACATCATGAAACGCCCTTAAATAGCATGTTAGAGTGTGAGTTGTTTGATGTATGGGGTGTGGATTTCATGGGCCCTTTCCCCAGTTCTTGTTCAAATAAATATATCCTCGTTGCGGTAGACTATGTCTCCAAATGGGTGGAAGCCGTGGCCTTGCCTACTAATGATGCTCGGGTTGTCACTCGTTTTCTGAAGAAACATATTTTTACTCGATTTGGAACTCCCCGAGCCATCATTAGTGACGGGGGCACCCACTTCTGCAACAGGCAGTTTGAACTTTTATTGACCAAGTACGGGGTGAAGCATAAAATTTCGACCCCATACCACCCACAAACTAGTGGCCAAGTGGAGGTCTCGAATAGGGAGATTAAGCGTATTTTAGAAAAAACGGTCAATGCATCAAGAAAGGATTGGTCCCTTAAATTGGATGATGCTCTTTGGGCTTATCGGACCGCCTATAAAACCCCAATTGGCATGTCCCCGTATCGTCTTGTTTTTGGTAAAACATGTCACTTGCCCGTTGAACTCGAGCATCGTGCTTATTGGGCCATTAAGTTTCTAAATTTTGACTCTCAAAGTGTAGGTACACAACGTTTGCTACAACTCAACGAACTCGAAGAATGGCGTCATCTTGCCTATGAGAACGCAAAACTCTATAAGGAGCGGACCAAAATGTGGCATGACAAACATATTCTCCCCCGGGAATTCCACAAGGGAGAGCGGGTGTTGCTATACAACTCTCGACTCCGACTCTTCCCCGGGAAGCTTAAGTCTCGATGGTCGGGACCATTTTTGATTTCCCAGGTCTATCCATCCGGCGCCGTCGAACTTACAACAGATAAAGGACATACTTTCTTGGTCAACGCTCAACGTCTAAAACCTTACTTAGGGATGGATGGGCCAAGAGACAAAGAGTCCTTCATCCTCGCGGACCCTTCGTGATTCTTCGCTTTCAGTCGAGCTAATGACTCTAAACTAGCGCTTCTTGGGAGGCAACCCATGTTTTCTTTCCGTTTCCTTTTCTTTTTCCCTTATTATTCCGTTTGTTGCTTTATTTTCTAACCTTACATCTTTGTTAGTTTGTGTTTTAAGTGTTTTGTCTCTTCCCTTTTGAAACAGGAAATGAAATTCGTTACAAAACTATTCAGAATCCCGCGCCCAAGCGCCGAGAAATCAGGCGCCTAGGCGCCCGACTCTGAAACGGGCGCCCAAGCGCCGAGAAATCAGGCGCCTAGGCGCCCGACTCTGAAACGGGCGCCCAAGCGCCGAGAAATCAGGCGCCTAGGCGCCCGACTCTGAAAGGGGCGCTCAGGCGCAGAGAAACGCCCGCCTAGGCGCGGGCATTACCACCCAAAGGACTCGAGGTAAGTTGTATCGCGCGCCTAGGCGCCCGATTCTGAATCTAACAAATATATGGGTCAAAAACGGTCAAAATTCCCCAAAATCTTCACAACTCCTCTCCCACTCGAATTCCGGCGATTTCCTCAACATTTCCGGCCATTTCCACCGGATTTCACCGCCACTTCCATCAACATCATTCGTTGCACAAGAGGCTCGTCTTTCACATCGACTCGGTGCGAAAATTTTGGGGATAAAAGGTGAGTTTTGGCTTTACCCTTCTTCCATTTCCGATTCATAGCCGACGCGTAGGTGCCTTGCGTTATATATTGAGGATTAATTGGGGCATTGGCCGATTGTTGATTGAATTTTTAGTTGTTATTGCATTTGAGAGCTTGAAATTGAAAGTGTGGGTTGTAATCAAAAATTGGGGGTTGATGTTGTTGAATTGGATGGTCTATTGTTGCTAAATCCGTGGGTTATTATCAATTTGTGGGTTGAAATTGAATTTGTGGATTGTTGCCAAGTGTGGGTTGCTCTGATTTTGGTGTGTGTTGGGCGTTGAAGATTGTTGTATTTGGTTGGTTGCATTTGGGTCGATTTGAGTAGTTAAGAAGTTGATAATTGTTGTTGCAAATGACGAGAACTACCAACAGGCCGTCCAAGGGTAAGAAAAAAGTGGGTGAGGGTTCCTCTAATGAGCCCGAGACTCCCGATAGTACCCGTTTTGAAAACCCCCAAGTCCAAATTATGTGT
The DNA here is from genome assembly GCA_019426215.1 of Buddleja alternifolia. Taxonomy (NCBI): domain Eukaryota; kingdom Viridiplantae; phylum Streptophyta; class Magnoliopsida; order Lamiales; family Scrophulariaceae; genus Buddleja; species Buddleja alternifolia. Next base: position 46,750,139 of record CM033390.1, on the reverse strand, counting down.
CAGAGTTTGAGCACCCCCCGCACCCTTATTAAGGAGCACTATTTAACCACCCGGGGACAGCCCTCTGTGCACGAATTGATACAATTTCATCGCTTACAGTTTTTTTGTCAAAAACCCGAGGCCATTCATCTTCCTTGGGTTCTGGAATTCTTCAGCTCCGGGGTTTATGATGAGATTGAGACACGAGGATGGCTGGGGACTACCCTTTTGGTCCGGGGCAAACATGTCAATTATGAGTTGAGACAGATTAGGGAGAGCATAGGCACCCCGACCCCTCAGACATGCGAGTTCACCACTCTTTACAATTCAGGGCGCCTCCGAGTTAGCCTGTCGGATATTTTGCAGGTTATTGGCCGAGAGGGGTGGGAATGGGTACCCGGAGAAGCTCATGTCCCCCGTAGGGCTCTATTACCCGAGGCTGCTTTCTGGCTCGACTTCATCAGATTCAATTTAATGCCGAGTACCAATCGATCAGAGGCAAACAAGGAACGGGCCACCCTCATCTACGCTATTATGTCCAAGAAAGCTGTGGACTTTGCCCGGGTAATCCACAAGTCTTTGACGGACCACTTTAGAAAGTTGAAGAATGAGTTAGGGCCATTGATTAACAAAGAATTGGCTAAGCAAAAGGGAGAAGGTCCCACTCGGAAGATTCCCATCATTCTCCCGTCACTGATCACAGCTTTATGCAAGGCGGCTAAGGTTCCCACATTTCCTTTGGAGCGTACTGAGCTTCCTGGTTCTTATCTCACCGTGGTAGATGACGACTCCCAGGCTCCTCCACCACCAGCTACTTCAAAGAGGCCTCGCCCATCTTCATCCCAGTCTACTAGCTCCCCACAGTTTCCACCTATGGATGCCGCCGCCATTAGACAATTAAAGGATGAATTGAGGGAGGAGTTGCGAGATGAGATGAGGGTGGTCATGTCCGACACTTGTGCTTATTTCCGTCAGCTTTTTGTAGAGCATGATGCGTTTGTCGGTTGGGGGCCGTTTGATTATTCTGCTCCTCCACCTTACCCGCACCCCCCGCCTCAGCAGCCCGCAGATATGCACGAGTCAGGTGCTCTCGTTCCTGACGGAGGTGATGATGAGGCTCATAATGATGAGGCTCATAATGATGAGGGTAGCCCGTTGATTGATTTGGATGATCTAGGCGGCGAGGATGAGGATTACATTGACCGTTTTGGCACCACCGATTAGGCTTATCTTGTTTTATTTCCATGCATGTTTCTTTTTATTTTTTTTTTGGATATCTTTTGTTGGGATGTTTGATATTTTATGTTTGATGTTTGGATGCTTGATGTTTTCCTTCCATGCATGTTTCTCATTTTTTTTTTGTTTATCTCGTTTTGTTTTATTCTATTCTATCCAATGTTTGATGCTCTGTATGTCTAGCATTTGTTTACCTATGTAGTGATCGACACAGTGATTGCCATCCGTGGACTTGATTGCCTTAAGTGGACTCGGGTTTGCTTTTCAGCTTCCCTATGGTGACGTGTACTTTGCCCTTTTCTTTTTCAAACATTGGGGACAATGTTCATGATAAGTGTGGGGGGTATACTAGATCCATTATAGTCATGTTGATTCATGTTTTACATATTTCGGTCCAAGTTTGGTCAAGTTTGGGGGGTGCTGTACCTCTACATGTGAAATGTGTGCAATTTTAATTTATTTTTTGGATAGAATTTCAACCCTTCACTTGAGGCATTGAGCATGGTTAATTTGAATACATGGTATGTTTTCTCTATCAATTTGGTTTTTAATGGCTATACACATCGTTCCTTGCTTATGGGATCCTAACTAGACTAGATTAACCTTAAGATGATTCACATATGCACCTAAATCGAAGGTAGAGGAGTTGAGTGGGCAATCATTTTGAAACACTTAAAGGCTTGATCCCGGAAATATCAACTTAGAATTTTCACATGTGTTATGAGTTGAGAACGTTAACTTCGTGTGCTTAATAATAATAAAAAGAGGTTGAACATTGGTATGACTGAAAAAAAAGTCAGGCTTAATAGATACTGGGGGCGAAGAGCACCATGCCTAGAATACTGTACTATTTTGCTAATTTGAGCTAAGCTCAAGCCAATGTAAGTGTTAAGTGAATAAGGACCTAGTTTGATTTTGTGGCCTTTGACACTCGAGTGATTAAGCCCTTAGGAATGTCTCCACATTTGATACCCTAAAGCCATCTGGTTTAGGAGTTATTGGCCTAAAACTCGTTACACGGGTGTCATAGAAAGCCTAAGAGGATCAAACATTGCACATGGTCTAGCCTCTAATGTTTCGAGTTGAAAGTGCATAAGATAAATCCGAAAGTGGAATGAAGTGATAAATTTTTAAGTGGCTATGAAGTTGTATTCAATTCTCGTACCATGTGAATAATCAAAAGTTGATAAATATGGGGTTAATGTTTGAAAAGTGGTAAGAATGCCACTTGACTATAATACTTGAGATTTATTACACTACACCCTTAGGATGATCTTTTCAATGTTAAGGCGTAACATGAGCAAATGTGTGATGTGTATATATTTGTAATATGAGCTTAAACAGATGAATTCATACCATTGTGTGCTATTAATCATTGTAATTTACGTTGAGTGATCGGGGTTGAAAATCTTTCGATTTTGTGGGTATATCGTCTGCAAACCCTCACGAGACTATAACTCGTCCTTTGAGGTAACTCAAAGGTTCAAAGGCTTGTTGCATTCGCTAAATGCAACCGTTTACTCCACGAAAGTGAGTTAGGTAGTTTTCTTTTTGTTTCTCTCTTTGATTGATGATGTTTCCTTATCTTAGAACTCTTATTGCTCGAGGACGAGCAATTGATAAGTGTGGGGGTGTTGATAAGAGGCATTTTTACGTGTTTTTAAGCCCCTTTGCGTTTATGTCTTAGGTTCATTTATCGCTTGATTCTTGCCACATGTGCGTTTAATTCGTGCATTAAGTGATTTCAGGTCTTAAATGGATACAATCAAAGAACGGGATGAAAAATGACGTATAAAACAAGTTTAGGCCAAATTTCTATGCACCCCTACGCCTAGGCGCCATCTTGCCCACGCCCGGGCGCCGTTTCAGCACCACTTTCCACGTTCGAGCGCTTTTTCCGTATGTTTAGAGACCGAATTGGATGAAGTTCCCTTCTACAAAGTTGTAGAACTATGTGTTAGCTTCAAATGAGGACTTGAATCATCCAAATCGGAGTTTTGTGGAGAGAGTTATGAAGGAAATACAATTACTGCGCAAGACAGAGGCAAATACTCCCAACATTCTGATTTGGGCGCCCGAGCGCCGTAAAACCCGCGCCTAGGCGCGCCCACATCCGAGATTTGATTCCTTTCAGCCAAAAGATCATCATTTGATGGGGGAATGGAACATTTAAAGCCAAGAGGTCATCACATGTATGGGGGGATGTCATAAGTATGTTTCTTACTAGATCTACTTTTGGGAATTTTATACTACTCACTTTAAGAGTAGTGGAGGGGACACTAGGGGGGACATACACATGAGGGGCTGATTGAGGGTGGTCTTCTTAAGGATCCTAGGGGGCAATTGACCGAATTATCTTAGAGAGAAAGGGAGAGAGAGGCATTTGATCCATCACTTTTCACTCATCATCATTCATCAATATATTTCTTCATCACTTTTGGAGGGGAACAAAGAGGGAGGAGCTAAGGATTAAAGATCAAGAGCAAAGATCCATCATCAATCAATTGAGGGAGTTTTAATTATTTGCATTTACATGTTTATTTCCATGAGTATGTATATGTTTGTATTAGATTTTCTTAAGGCTTTGATGAGAGGCTAATATTGTAGAACTAAGGCCATGTGAAGGCCAAATTTATGAATCAATATATGTGAAGTTGCTCTTTGTATTAATTCTCCTATTGCTTTGTGTGTTAATTCTATGCTTTTATTCCAATCATGTGTTTGATCACCATATGCTTGCTATCTTGCCTAATCTAGTTGTTCGAGAGAAAATAGATTAGGGTGCAAAAGAATTAACACATCATCCGAAACAAATGAGGGATTGCCCTAGAAATAGGTAAAGATTCCCGGGTGTTGTTAGCCGGATTCGTTCGGGGAAGCTCTAGAACGTTAATGCGTGATTTTTGATTAGATTCTCGGATAGACATATTTAGAGAACCGTCAATTAATCATAGGATTATTATGTGCCGAGACATCGGGTAATAGTTAATTTAGGAGTTTCCACCAAAGCAATAGGAGTCTAATAATTCGAAGAGTAGTTCATATATATTGACGAGTAGATTTGGTTGTAGCATGTGCCTTAGTCATTTTATCATACGTGAGATTTAATTCATAGCTTGTTCCCTCCTTTGATCTTTCGTTTACTTAATTGTTTTCCTCTTGCTTTACTTTAATTGTCTTTACTTTCATTAAAATCATAAACTAGAATTCAAGTCCCCGTGGTTCGACAACCCGGACTTTTAGTCCACTTTATTACTACCACGACTAGTACACTTGCTATCAAAGCACGTTAAGTATTAGCGTGTCAACGCTCAAAAAGCTAAGGATAAACCTGACCACTGTGAGTCAAGCGCTAAGCGTCCAACACCAAAAATGCAACCTAAGCCAGCGCCCAGGAAATACCAGCGTCAATATCCACAACGGTCTAGATCATATTATCGCTACTATGATGACTATGACTATGACTAAGATTACTATTACAATCGAGGATATTATTCTACACCCAAACAACACACACAACACAATGTGAAACGCAAGAAGGCCAGTATTCCTGCAATGAAGACTACGCAAGTATGGGTTCCTAAAGTTCAAATTCAAACTAACGGTGCTACTAATGTTAAAAGACCCAAGCAACAATGGGTACCTAAATAGAACTAGAACTTCCCTTTTGATTGTAGGTACCTAGAGCCAAAACCGATACATCTGTTTGGTACTTCGATAGTGGATCGTCAAGGCACATAACGGGCTCCAATGATCTTCTAATCAACTATCAAGCTGCCAATGGTCCTCAGGTTGTATTTGGTGATAACTCCAAAGGTATAGGTACTGTGCATAGGGGGAACATCATGAAAAGTGATGTTTATTATGTTGAGGGTCTAAAACATAATTTATTAAGCATAAGTCAATTTTGTGATAAAGGCTTTCAAGTCATATTCTCAAGTGACTGTTGCTTTATAAATGACACTAAAACTAAGTCTACTAAATTAAAAGGTAAAAGGACTAACAACGTATATTTGGTAGATTGGGGTTCAACAACTGATAACAACCCAACATGCTTTGTTGCTAAAAATGAATCTAAAATGGGTTGGTTATGGCATACAAAAATGAATCACCTCAACTTTAAGATAATCTCTCAGCTTATAAATCTAAATCTTGTAGAGGGATTACCAAAAGGACCATTTCACAAGGATCGCCTTTGTGACGCTTGTCAAATGGGTAAACAAGTCAAATCATCTTTCAAGAGAAAACCTCATCTATCTACCTCTAGAATACTTGAACTACTTCACATGGATCTATTTGGACCTGTTCAAACGATCAGTGTGAGCGGTAAAAAGTATACTTTGGTGATAGTAGATGATTTCTCTCGATTTACTTGGGTGGAATTTCTTTAATCAAAAGATGAAACATGTGACAAGTTAACAACGCTTATTCGAGAACTTCAAATATTGAAAAATCTTAAGGTTGCAAGAATAAGAAGCGACCATGGTACTGAGTTTACTAACAAGGTTGTTGAGAAGTTTTGTGCAGAGAATGGAATACATCATGAGTATTCAGCTCCCAGAACTCCCCAACAGAATGGTGTTGCTGAGCGCCGAAACAGAACGCTCAAGGAAGCCGCTCGGACAATGCTAGCAGAGTCAAAGCTTGCTCCTAGGTTTTGGGCAAAAGCGATCAATACTGCATGTTATACTCAAAACGGTTGCATGATCAATAAACAGCATGGGAAAACTCCATATGAACTATGGAAGGGATGTAAGCCAAATGTTTCATACTTTCACGTCTTTGGTTCTAAATGTTTTATCCATAATAATGGATCCCAAATCCTAAAGACATTTGATCCTAAAGCAGATGAGGGAATCTTTCTAGGATACTCTAAGAATGTAAAGAATTTTCACATCTTAAACAAGATCAAATCGAAGGTTGAGGAATCCATTCATGTTGTTTTTGATGATGCTAGCCAAGAACTGAGTAAGGTTAATGTGAATGAGGTAGGAGTTGAAGATCTGTGTCATCAAGCGTCCAAGATTAACATTGATAAAGATAGTGATGACGACGATGAGATCTCAGTGCCACCTCCTAAGATTACTCGTGAGGTTATCTCAGATAACAATGCAAGATCTGATGATGATCATGAAGCGAGTGATCATCAAGAGCAAACAAGAATCAGTGAACTTGAAGTGCCTACGAAAGAGGGTATTCAAGCGTCTGATCGTCAAGCACCTATTCAACCTCTTAACCCTTTCCAACCAGATAGACTATGGTTGCGTGATCATCCACCTGAGCAGATTATTGGAGATATTGAAGCACCTGTTAAGGCTAGAGCCGCTACATTTAATGAGGCCATGTTCGCAAGCTTTCTATCTCAAATAGAGCCTAAGAAAGTGGATGAAGCGCTAAGCGATCCAAGTTGGATTGAAGCCATGCAAGAAGAGCTTAATCAGTTCGAGCGTAGTAAGGTTTGGACGCTAGTACCAAGACCAAATCACCAAGGAGTTATTGGAACTAGATGGGTCTACAGAAACAAGATGGATGAGAGGGGCATTGTGATAAGGAACAAAGCCAGACTCGTAGCTCAAGGTTATTTCCAAGAAGAGGGTATTGACTTTGATAAGACATATGCTCCTGTTGCTCGTCTTGAAGCAATCCGCATGTTTTTAGCCTATGCAGCGTTCAACAAGTTTACTGTGAATCAAATGGACGTGAAGAGTGCCTTCCTGAATGGTAAACTCCAAGAAGAGGTATATGGGAGGAACCACCAGAATTTCATCAACAACCATGGTAAGGGTATGGTTTACAAGCTAGACAAAGCACTTTACGGGCTTAAGCAAACACCCCTGAGCATGGTATGACACTCTCTCTATTTTTCTTATTGGTATAGGCTTTTCAAAAGGCAGCGTTGATACAACGTTATTTAAAATTACCAATGACGAAGATACTCTCTTAGTCCAAATTTACGTTGATGATATTATATTTGGTTCTACTAACAAGCGTCTGTGTGAGAAATTTTAAAAAATGATGCAAAAACAATTTGAAATGAGCATGATGGGTGAATTAACTTTCTTCTTAGGATTACAAGTTAAACCACTCCCTAATGGCATATTTATTAACCAAGCTAAATATACAAGAGATATGATTAAGAAATTTGGTATAGAAAATGCATCATATTCAAAAATTTCAATGAGTCAAATGCTTAAGCTAGATAAAGATGAAAGTGGGAAGAAAGTTGATATTACTAATTATAGAGGTATCATTGGATCACTTCTTTATCTTATTACTAGTAGACCTGATATTATGTTTTCGGTATGCATGTATGCACGTTTTAAAGCCGATCCTAAAGAGTCACACCTTATTGCTGCCAAGAAGATCCTTAAATACCTAAAAGACACACAAAATGTGGGCTTATGGTATCCAAGGGACTCTCACTTTGAACTAATTGGTTACTCAGATGCAGATTTTGCAGGTTGAAAAATAGATCGTAAGAGTACTAGTGGTACTTGTCAATTTCTAGGTGATAGGTTAGTCTCATGGCATAGTATGAAACAACAATCCATAGCTACCTCCACAGCCGAAGCTGTGTATGTAGCTGCAGGAAGTTGTTGTGTACAAGTGTTATGGATGAGGCAACAACTTAGAGATTATGGTAGAATCCTAGGTCCAACCCCCATTCATTGTGATAACCAAAGCGCTCTAGCCAGGACTCAAAATCCTGTTCTTCATTCCAGAACTAAACATATTGACATTAGATACCATTTTCTTCGTGACCATGCTCAAAACAAAGATATCTCCATGCACTTTATTGGAATTGACAAACAGTTGGCAAATATCTTTACCAAAGCGCTCAACGAACAACGTTTTCTCACTTTGAGAAGTGAATTAGGTATGATTGATTTAAACGCTTAATCAAAAAGCATCATATTTTAATTAGACATATAATTTAGGGGGAATCCACTTTATTTATGCCAAAAAGATTTTTGAAAAGATCGTTACAAGTTACCAAATTTAGGGGGAACCTTAAAATTATACTTGAACAAAACTGTAAGCGTCAATGATCAAAATTTTTAGATGCATGGTCACCAACGCTCAGTACTATTCATGCATAACATGATCGACGCTCAAACATAAAAAGGATTTGATCTCAAGCGTCAATATTACAACAAATGATAACAAGTAATATCTGTTAAACGTTGAACATATTCCACTCAACACTTAATAATAAATTTATTTATAAAACTCATGCATAAAATTTACAAGATTCTTGAAGTAGTGGATAGACTCAATAGTCTATATTGTACTCTATCTACACACTTCTATCACATCAAACTGGTGGGCAATAAAAAACTTTTCAAAATGATGGTTCAGTGAAAACAATCCTTAAGTATCAAAGGAGAACTAAGGAGTTGTTCTTGATATACAGACGAGGAGAATTAGAATTAGAGGGGTTCACTGATTCGAGTTTCCAATCCGACAAGGATGACTCGAAGTCGGTCTCTGGGTTTGTATTTCTGCTTAATGGCGGAGTAGTTAGCTGGAAGAGTTCCAAGCAAGCAACCACAGCAGACTCCACCACTAAAGCAGAATTCATTGCAGCAAATGAGGCTGCAAAAGAAGCTGTTTGGATGAGGAACTTCATCCAAGAATTGGGTGTCGTTCCATCCGCTGGCGATCCAGTAACAAACTACTGTGATAACAACGGGGCAATTGCACAAGCAAAAGAGCCAAGGTCTCATTAGAAATCCAAACATGTTCTGAGCAAATTCCGATTCATAAGAGAAATCATTGGAAGAGGCGACATGCGAATGGAGCGCGTGGACACAACGGACAACATAGCGGACCCACTCACCAAACCCCTTAGCCAAAAAGTATTTGAAGGACATCTGGGAAGAATGGGCCTTAAGTACATGAGCAATTGGCGCTAAGGCAAGTGGGAGATTGTTAAAGTTAGTGCCCGGCGCACCAATTATTGGGCGCCATTATTTGCAATAGTAACTCTAGAGTTAAACAATCGTTTTCTTATAAATAAAGTCAATCTCTTTTTATATGTGTGGCATGTCTTTATTCTTAAATTAGTTTTCACTTTAGCTTAGAATAAAGTCCCGAAGGATCACACATAGCTATGGGACATAATTGCACATTCGGTGTGGCAATGATGAAATATGTCTCGAAGGCTGTGATCGTTAAACATTGTTCCAAGTCGTAAAAGGGTTCAACGAGATAAAGGGATATCGATGCAACCCAAAAGACTTGCTCATGTGATGCACACTCTGGGAGAAGTGTATCTCGTTCCATAGATACTGGCACGGTGAAAGCCAATGCATATATGAGGGTTGCCATTGTGGTAATGGGCGAACTGAACAACCCCATGGAAGTTCCTAAAATAGATTCCCAATCGAATGTGGAACTTTCAATGGTCTTGTAGTATAAGAGTAGTCCTTGTGGACCTAAGATTCCATTGGATGTCTTATGCGTAACCGCGCATGTTCTTGATTTGTTACATGATCACTTTAGATGATCGAATATGGGCAAACTCAGACATGAACGTCTTATGTAGTAAGGCACGTGAGAATCGAGAGGAATCTATCTCTGACATTAGCCAGTCGGCTAATCTCCTATGGTTACATAGTGAATCGACTTAAGGAATTTTTGGCCGAAGTATGATATCTAAAGAGGCATAGGGTTTCCTCGTTTAGATAGTCGAAGTCGATTTCACATAACGTGGGAAACATAGTATTGATTTAATAGAGCTTCGACCTTAGCCAATGCTCTAGATTCAATCGGGAGATTAGATAGAGGGATCTTACTTATGTGAGGATTAAGATCGCAAAAGGCGTATCTTTACTTTCGTTTTATCTAGGTCTTCGGGACCATTAGCTAGGTGGGCAACCGCGATTTGTAAGTGCTAAGAATTAGCTTGGTGACTAATTCGAGGCTTGATTAAATCAAAGGATTGATTTAATCTAGTACTTTCCATTTTAGGAAGGTACACTAGCACTGTGGGAATGTGTACTTACTATTAGATAGAAACGAGCCTAAGGGGTGACACACTAACTCGAGAGAGTCACTACTTGAAAAGATGTGATTAATCAATTTTGAGGGAATTAGGAAAGTGTAGTACTTTCCTAATATGAAATGTAAATTAATTGAAGGATTAATTTTACTCTTTTAATTAATCTTGTAGATTTAATTAAATTAATGGGCCTAGTAGAGTTCAAGTACTTTATTTAATTGGGTGGAGCCCAAGTTAAGTAAATAAATGTTGGAATTAGTTGGTTGGATTTAATTTGATTGGTATTTTAATTGATGGGTTGGGCCTATAATTAAATTGAGAAGTCAAAATTAAATCCTAAAATTCAATTGACTTGAGTTGACCGATTTTTATAAGTAAAAACAAGGGAGGGGGCATTTTTTATGTGGTGGAAGAGGAAAAGAGTTTTCCCCTCCTCCAAGTCTTCATCATTGATAAGTTGTTTGACTTATCACCTTATAGGATGAGGATTACTAGAGAGTTTAGGAAAAAGGAAGTTTCCTTTTCCTAATAGGAATCTAGGTAAGCTTCACATATAAAAAAGAGATGAAGAAGACTAAAATGGATGATAAAAAAAAAATTGCTAGAAAATCCGCTCCTCTCCAAGACCTGAAAAAATCGGCCACCTTCTTCCTCTTTCCAACAAGACGTCGTTCTATTCATGTGTTGACTTAAACGACTTAGGAAATATTCCTACTCTTCACATAATCAAGCCTAAGTTAAGCTTAGAATCGTTTTGTTGTCTAGCACGCAAGGCAAGCCGATTGGTGATTTGAACGAGGTGTGGATACATCTTAGAGGTGCGATGCTTGGAGCACTCTGAACCGGGTGATACGAAAAGACGATGGGCAATTTCTTACCCAACGGAAATTGTGTGGATTTGCACCAGAGGGTTGCTTAGATCCAAAGTACCAGGTGAAACGAAATTTTCGAAAGGTATAATTTCGATTACCTCCTTATCAAATTCAATCGAACCTACTCCATATTCCTGTTTTTGGGTGGTTGTTCGTTCACTTTTGTAAAATTTTAATTTCCGCTGCCACAAGCCACCCGAGGGAATGAGTCAACCCAACAGTGGTATCAGAGTCATGGTTTGGCTCGAACGAATTTTTATGTGATTATGCATGTTTGTTTTTATGATTTAATTGTAAAATCGAAAGCATGATGATCAATATGTTCATCAAAAGACTAGGATTGATTTTGATTTGGAATGTTGTTTGATTTTTATGATTTTAATGTTTAAAAGTCATTGGTTTTAAAAATCATGAAATCTGAAATTTGGGTATATGATTGTTTTCGAAAGTTTTGATTTAGTTTTATGAAATCACCTTTGGTGGGGTGTTGCGAGAAGGTTGAACCAAAGGTTTAATCATCAGGTAAAAAAATTCAGACCTTAGGAGAAGTCAAATTCGTTAATTGAAACTCGAAAGAATCACGAACGTGCGAAACAAACTGATTTGAAAATCGCAAACAACAACAACTGCTGCACAGGGCGCCCAGGTGTGGGGTAACCCACGCCCAGGCACACGTATGACCATGCCCAGGTGTGGGTCAGACCACACCTAGAAAATTAAATAAAAAAAAAATTCCTTTTTTCGTACTTTCTGGAGGTGGGTGACCCAAAGACCTTACCTATGGTGTTTTAGACTTATAAACTCTGAGAAAGGTTTTAGAAATCAATATCGAACTAATCCCAATGATATTTGCAATCTAGTTTGAATGATGAATAGGTAAAATTTACGTTATCGCATATATGTTTGTTGCTTGGCATGTTTATGTGATAAGGAGATAAACCACGAGCCTAGTCGTAGTATTGGTTTTCGTTGTATGTAATTATTCTAGAGTTGTAAATAATAGCCGGTTTGGCTCTTTACTTTTCCGTATAGTAGATTAGTAGTTTTTGGTATTCTATGTAATTGAAGACGGAGCAAGGAGACGAAGCCAAGACTTGAAGACTCATATGCTGAGGCGATACCATTGTAATAGTCTAGGTTGGTTTTTACTTTCTAGAATGTCCAAACCCACTTTGGCTCGAGTGGGTTACTAGGATAGGGCTGGAGGTGGTTCATCCTTAATTTTACCGCTTTGTGGATGTTTTATTTATCTGTCTATGATGATTATGTGATGTAATGCATACATAGGATAGATAACTAAAACAAGATAATTAAATCTAATGAGACCCCCCAATAAGCATGTTATAATTCCCTCCTGAGAAAATACTAGGCTTAAGTGATAGTAAGAATGGAATTCTATTATCATGCCTTCCATCATAAGTATTCACCATGTGAAACTCCGCTAAAGGTTCAATCCTTTTGCTCAGAAAATGGGGTGGATTGGATCCGAGGTAGGCTATGTGAGCGTTTACTAAGCACTACAGTGCCCCCGTCGAAATCGGTTGGTTTCAATGCTTTGCTCAGAAAATGGGGGCAATGGAATTGATGGTTATACATGGGATATTTGATGGGTCGAGCCTAACATCGTTCCTCATGTGTTAGCTCAGAAAATGGGGCAGATGTGGGAGATGAGGAAAAACCATTTTGAGAACTATCTAAAAAGATAGAAGGTCCGGTAAGGCTACTATTCAAAATCATCGTATGTTTGCTCAGAAAATGGGGCATATGATGAAGTGAGAATAGATCTCAAGCCCACTAAAGAAACTAACGTTTCTTCGAATCATGTCAAGAGGGTGGTGTGATTTGAAAAAAATAGTGGGAGACTTGTATAATTCAAGACCAAATTGTATAAGGACTTTATTTGAAAATCCGTTATTAATTGTCAGTTATGCATTTTTGTAGATAAACGAAAATGGCTAAAAATCCTCTTTATACAATTCTTGAAACCAACAAACTGAACGGATCAAACTTTTCGGACTGGCTTAGAAACCTAAAAATTGTTCTTCAATATGAAAGGAAGGATTATATCCAGACGGCTATACAGCTAGAGATTAACGATGAAAGCAGTGATGAGGATAGAGAGTACGCAAAGCTGTGGTCGGCTGATAACATCCAAGCTAGATGCATCATCATGACTTCTATGTCAAATGAGTTGCAAAAGCAACATGAAAATATGGTGATGGCAAAGGAAATCATCGACCACTTAGAAAAGCTTTACGGTACTAGGACTAGGAGAGAATGATATGCTATATCAAAACAACTATTTGGAGCAAGGATGAATGAAGGGGCGTCTGTGAGTGAGCACGTCCTTAAAATGATCCAATTAATTCATAAGATGAATGATTTGGATGTGCTACTCGACGGAGACCTTTGTGTCGACCTTGTGCTTCAATCTCTCCCAAAGTCATATGATCAATTCGTCATCAATTTCAACATGAACAACTTGAATGCTTCATTGAATGAATTGTTGAACATGTTGATAACTGCTGAAAGCACCATCAAGAAGGACAAACCGGTGCTTCTTATGAATTCCTCTTCAAAAGCCAAGAAGCGCAACAAGAAGAAGAATAAGACTAAGAAGCTGAAAGGTAATGGTGGTGTTAAGAAGTTAAAGAAGCCAAAGTCTGATAAGTTCCATAAATGTGGGAAAGTTGGGCACTGGCAAAAGAACTGCAAAGAGCCTCCGGCTCAAGGTATGTTCTTTGTTGAAGTTAACTTCACTGTTAACGATTGTTCTTGGGTTCTTGATACTGGATGTGGTGTTCATATCTGCAATGATTTGCAGGTGATGAAAAGAACCAAGGAGCTAAGTAGAGGAGACATGACTCTGCGGATGGGGAATGAAGCATTGGTTGCTGCCAAAGCCATGGGGACGATCTACTTAGAGTTAGGAGATAGGAAATTAGTTTTACATTCCGTTTATTTTGTTCCTGAAATAATAAGAAATATTATCTTGATTCCAGTTTTGGATAGAGAAGGATATTGTTTGGAGATTCGTAATAAAAGTTTGCTTTTGTTTTATGAATCGTCTCTTATTATGGAATCGAGAATGAAGGATGGAATGTATACTATATCCCCAATAATTTCCAATCTCAATATTTAACAAAGTAACAAACGTAAACAAGATAATCAAGTAAACGCACAAATGTGGCACGAAAGACTTGGACATATTTCCAAAGAAAGAGTTCGAACATTGGCAAGACATTTAGATATCAATGACTTGGATGAATTGTCAAGTTGCGAATCATGTCTAAAAGGAAAAATGACCAAGTTACCATTTTTGGGGAAAGCGGAACGAGCCACAAAACCATTGGACTTGGTCCATACGAACGTGTGTGGGCCAATGAGTGTGAGCACTCATGGTGGCCAAAGCTACTTCATAACTTTTACCGATGATTATTCACGGTATGGTAATTTATATCTTATGAGATATAAATCTGAATCCTTTGAGAAGTTTAAGGAGTTTAGAAATGAAGTAGAGAAACAACTTGGTAAAAGTATTAAGGCTCTTCGATCGGATCGAGGAGGTGAATACTTGTCTACCGAGTTTCTTGATTATCTTAGAGAGAATGGAATTCTTTCACAGTGGACACCGCCCGGCACGCCTCAACATAACTGGGTAGTAGAGCGAAGGAATCGAACATTGCTAGATATGGTTCGATTCATGGTGAGTTTCACTAAAGTTCCTAAGTCCATGTGGGGCTATGCTCTTAAAGCGGGTGTCTATCTGTTGAATAGATCGCCTAGCAAGACGGTGCCCAATACCCCATACGAAAGTTGGTGTGAAAAGACGCCCTCATATAATCATTTGAGAATATGAGGGTGTCCAGCTTATGTAAAGCATTTAGTGGGAGGCAAATTGGACCCCAAGTCCTCTTTGTGCTATTTTGTAGGATATCCAAAGGAAACTGTTGGATATTATTTCTACAGCCCAACGGAACAAAGGGTTATTGTTTCGAGAAATGCCAATTTCTTGGAGAGGGGTCACTTTTAGATAGAAAAGGCAAAGCTGTAGAACTTGATGAGGTCCATGAGAATGGATCAAGTCAAGAGATACAAATTAACCCACCCGACACCAACGAGGGTACACCAGAGGCACCCACTGAAAACACACAACCTTTGAGGAGATCAAAGAGGATCCCAAAGGAGCCTGAAAGATGGATAGGCCTATTGCAAGAGGAGGGTACTCGAGAACCTTCTCTAGACTCTGATCCTAATAGTTTTAAGAGTGCAATGTCTGACATTGATTCGAGAAAATGGCTAAAGGCCAAGACATCCGAAATGGAGTCCATGTACTCCAACAAGGTATGGACCTTGGTTGAGCCACCTGAGGGTATCAAGCCCATTGGCTATAAGTGGGTCTACAAGCGAAAGCTTGGATTCAATTGAGAGGTAGTCAACTATAAGACTCGCCTCATGGCAAAAGGATTTACTCAAAGACAAGGGATTGACTATGAGGAAACCTTCTCGCCAGTGGCTATGCTGAAATCCATTAGGATTATGCTTGTTATATCTGCATATTTTGATTATGAAATATGGAAGATGGATGTAAAGACTACATTCCTCAATGGAGAAATTGAGGAAGAGATTTACATGCAACAACGAGAGGGCTTTACATCTAAAGGGAGCGAACACAAATTGTGTAAACTCCAAAGGTCCATCTACGGACTTAAGCAAGCTTTTCGAAGTTGGAACAAACGTTTTGACACTGTCATACAAGAGTATGGACATGTTCAAAAAGTTGAAGAGGCATGTGTGTATAAGAAAATCAGTGGGAGCGCAGTCACGTTCATCATACTTTATGTCGATGACATCTTACTAATTGGAAATGATGTAGGGATGATGCAGTCGACTTAAGTATGGCTCTCTAATAAATTCTCCATGAAAGATATGGGATAGGCGTCCTACATACTCGGTGTGAACATCTATAGGGATAGATCAAGTAGGATGCTGGTTCTCTCCCAATCTTCATATATCGATCGCGTAATCAAAAGATTTGAAATGGAAGAGTCCAAGAAGGGATTCTTGACAATGGGACATGGCATCACACTTTCCAAGTCTATATACCCAAAGACTGAGGAGGAAAGAGTGAAAATGTCCAAAACTCCCTATGCTTCAGCGATAGGTAGTATTATGTACGCAATGATATGCACAAGACCCGATGTAGCTTATGCATTGAGTGTGTGACGTCGATATCAAGCGAATCCAGGCATGGCACACTAGAGTTCGGTGAAAACAATCCTTAAGTATCTAAGGAAAACTAAGGAGTTGTTCTTGATATACGGACAAGGAGAATTAGCATTAGAGAGGTTCACTGATTCGAGTTTCCAATCCGACAAGGATGACTCGAAGTCGGTCTTTGGGATTGTATTTCTACTTAATGGCGGAGCGGTTAGCTGGAAGAGTTCCAAGCAAGCAACCATAGCCGACTCCACCACTGAAGCAGAATTCATTGCAGCAAATGAGGCTGCAAAAGAAGCTGTTTGGATGAGGAACTTCATCTAAGAATTGGGTATCGTTTCATCCGTTGGGGATCCAGTAACGGTTTACTGTGATAACAACAGGGCTATTGCGCAAGGAAAAAAGCCGAGGTCTCATCAGAAATCCAAACATGTTCTGAGGAAATTCTGATTGATACAAGAAATCATTGGAACAGGCGATGTGCGAATGGAGCGCGTGGACACAGCGGACAACATAATGGACCCACTCACCAAACCCCTTAGCCAAAAATTATTTGAAGGACATCTAGGAAGAATGGGCTTTAAGTACATGGGCAATTCGCGCTAGGGCAAGTGAGAGATTGTTAGAGTAGTGCCCGGCGCACCAATTATTGGGCGCCATTATTTGTAATAGTAACTCTAGAGTTGAACAATCATCTTCTTATAAATAAAGTCAATCTCTTTTTATATGTGTGGCATGTATTATTAGTTTTTACTTTGGCTTAGAATAAAATCATGAAGGATTACACATAGCTATGGGACTTCATTGCACATTGGGTGTGGCAATGACGGAATATGTCGCGAAAGCTGTAATCTTTAAACATTGTTCCAAGTTCTAAAAGGGTTGATCGAGATAAAGGGATATCGATGCAACCCAAAAGACTTGCTCATATGATGCATACTCTGGGAGAAGTGTATCTCTTTCCATAGGTACTGGCACTGTGAAAGCCAATGCAAATATGAGGGTTGCCATTGTGGTAATGGGCGAACTGAACAACCCTATGGAAGTTCCTAAAATGGCTTCCCAGTCGAATGTGGAACTTCCAGTGGTCATGTAGTATAAGAGTAATCCTTATGGACCTAAGATTCCATTGGATGTCTTATGCGTATCCACGCATGTTCTTGACTTGTTACATGATCACTTTAGATGATCGAATATGGGAAAACTCAGACATGCACGTCTTTCGTAGTAAGGCACGTGAGAATTGAGAGGAATCTATCTCTTACATTAGCCAGTCGGTTAATCTCCTATGGTTACATAGTAAATCGAATTAAGGAATCTTCGGCCGAAGTATGATATCTAAAGAGGCGTAGGATTTCCTCGTTTAGATAGTCGAAGTCAATTTCACATAACGTGGGAAATATAGTATTGAATTAATAGAGCTTCGACCTTAGCCAATGCTCTAGATTCAATCGAGAGATTATATAGAGGGATCTTACTTATGCGAGGATCAAGATCGCAAAAGGCGTATCTTTACTTTCGTTTTATCTAGGTCTTCGGGACCCTATGCTAGGTGGGCAACCACTATTTGTAAGTGCCGAGAATTAGCTTGGTGACTAATTCGAGGCTTGATTAAATCAAAGGATTGATTTAATCTAGTACTTTCCATTTTAGGAAGGTACACTAGCACTGTGGGAATGTGTACTTACTATTAGATAGAAACGAGCCTAAGGGGTGACACACTAACTCGAGAGAGTCACTGCTTGAAAAGATGTGATTAATCAATTTTGAGGGAATTAGGAAAGTGTAGTACTTTCCTAATATGGAATGTAAATTAATTGAAGGATTCAATTAAGTTTACTCTTTTAATTAATCTTGTAGCATTAATTAAATTAATGGACCTAGTAGAGTCCAAGTATTTTATTTAATTGGGTGGAGCCCAAGTTAAATAAATAAATGTTGCAATTAGTTTGTTGACTTTAATTTGACTTGTATTTTAATTGATGGGTTGGGCCTATAATTAAATTGAGAAGTCAAAATTAAATCCTAAAATCCAATTGACTTGAGTTGACCGATTTTTATGAGTGAAAACAAGGGAGGGGACATTTTTTATGTGGTGGAAGAGGAAAAGAGTTTTCCCCTCCTCCAAGTCTTCATCATTGATAAGTTGTTTGACTTATCACCTTATAGGATGAGGATTACTAGAGAGTTTAGGAAAAAGGAAGTTTCCTTTTCCTAATAGGACTCTAGGTAATCTTCACATATAAAAAAGAGATGAAGAATACTAAAATGGATGATAAAAAAAATTGCTGGAAAATCCGCCCCTCTCCAAGACCTGGAAAAATCGGCCACCTTCTTCCTCTTTCCAACAAGACGTCGTTCTATTCATGTGTTGAATTAAATGACTTAGAAAATATTCCTACTCTTCACATAATCAAGCCTAAGTTAAGCTTAGAATCGTTTTGTTGTCTAGCACGCAAGGCAAGACGATTGGTGATTTGAGCGAGGTATGGATACATCTTAGAGATGCGATGCTTAGAGCACTCTAAACCGGGAGATACGAAAAGACAACGGGCAATTTCTCACCCAAGGGAAATTGTGTGAATTTGCACCACAAGGTTGTTGAGATCCAAAGTACGAGGTGAAACGAAATTTTCGAAAGGTATAATTTCGATTACCTCCTTATCAAATTTGACCGAACCTACTCCATATTCCTGTTTTCGGGTGGTTGTACGTTTACTTTTGTAAAATTTTAATTTCCACTGCCATGAGCCACCCCAGAGAATGAGTCAACCCAACACTGGTAACCAAGGATGAACTCAAAACATTCTTAACACAGTACTCCTATCAATTTTCAACGGATGTCGACACCTTCTGGAAGACTCTAAACTCTCCGAGGACAAGATATCTATTTCATGCCTCATTCCTCTATCCAAGAAGGAGCCTCCCAAGGAATTTGTATTGACTGCCGCCTCCATTGCCAAGAATTTCAATCTCCCAAATGAGGGTGAGGCATTGGACAGTGTTACTTTGGAACAAATCAAGGAAGGATGGACGACTATGAGTGCTTATGATGGTGTACCTTACAAATAGCACTTTGAAAAAAAAGACCTGGTATCCAAATACCGACTGATGGCTGATTTTTACAGCAAGGTCATAGAATGTAGAGTGGGTACCTTTGATAAGGTGAACCCAGTGCAATTTCAGATGATGACGGCGATACTCCTCAACCTCAAGATCAACTGCAGCGAGTATGTTTTTGGAAGGTTTCGGGACTGTTTAAACGCCCCAAATAAACCTTATGGACTTATTTTGAGCGACCTATTGTATCGATCATACTGTGTCTACTCTTCTGGTCAACCTCTGAATAAAGCCAAGCTGCTGGGAAAAAGGATTTTGACAAATCTCTTCAATCCTCCCAAGGCCGGTGGTGCTGCTAGACCACTATTTGTGCGTCTGGAAGTACGCGAAGCTTCAGATGAAGAAGCTGAGCGTCCTGTTCTAGAAGTGGTCGTGAAGTATCCGGCTGCTACAAAGAAGAGGGCTCCCAGAAAGCCTAAGGCACAAGTTGTTCCTTCTCCTCAAAAGGATGATGAGGAAACTAATGAGGATGCAGAGGACAAGATCCCTCTGATCAAGCGGAGGAAGCTGGAAGGCATTATTAAACAAATAGACTTTGAGGAACCAGTTGCCACTCCTCCATCAAACGCTAAAACTCGTTGAAAGGGTCAACGTGAAGAAGATCTTTAAGCGTTCCAGGACAAGCAAGCATCAACCTGCCCGTGTTCCTGAAGAGCCTGAGATTGTTGAGCCAAGCGCTCAAGTTGCTGTTGAGACAAGCACTCAAGTTGCTGTTGAGACAAGCTCTCAGGGTAAGTTTATTTTTTCCCACAGCATTCCTTTTCCTACATCTGTAGAAGATCCTGCTCTTATAGAGGATATTTCTCCTGCTACAGCTTTAGTTTTATCTGGATGTTGAGATGACAAATATTGTGGCCATTGCCAAAGATGTTGCCGCAGTAGCTACTACAATTGAAGTCGAGGAACCTGCTCCCACAGAGGTTCAGGGGTCAACAATTGTTCCGGCTATAACAGAGGCAAGCTCAAAAGGTCAGAGCGTTGCTGAGGACGTTACAAAGCCAAGGCATTTCTTCAAGCTGGATCCTTTGAAGACGATTGATCATTCAATCAACTATATGCCCCCAGCACTAGAAGAAGACTTCATTCCAACAGGAAATAATGAAGAAAGATACATTAATGCTGAGAATGAAGTAGCCTCGCTGATTGACATTGACAATCAGATCCAGGATGTAGTGTTCAACACTGAGTAGACAGAAATTGAGAGGATATATTATCTGGCAATTCAACTCGATAAATCTTCTGGTCAAATACCGTCTTCTCTCATTCTTCAATAAGAGAGACAAGGAGGAAGGACTCCTAGATGTGAGGTGGATCTGGCGTACTACCTTGACTATGGGCACAGCAAGTCAATTGGTTTCGCTCTCAGAGACTACAACATCCGTATGTATGATCCCTTTCGCCTTACTTTTCTCAACCCTTCAAAGGAAGTCTTAAACAGAGAAGGCTACACACATTTTTTACTTATAGCAAACAGTGATGAGAACAAAAATTCTGCCAATCCACTTCTACTATGGAAAAATAAAAGAATTCATGCCGGTGAGCGTCTAGCATCTCTCATAGATGTGATCCAGACCGAAGCTGATGCATACTTTGATAGCGTCTGGAATGCCAACTATCAGACTGATAGATATCGCTTTGAATCTATCAGAGATATCCACCATGAAGGCGTTCGAGCTATAGTTAACGCTGTGATAGACTACTGTATGGCCGAGGTAAATTGGGCTAAAGCATATGTGGGCCATCGATATACCTTTTCGGAGTTAGTTCAAGCTCCCCATCTTTTTGGCATAGGCATGCATGACAAGAAGCATCAGTTTGCCAAGTATTGCCTTGTGAAGCTTCAGGAGAGAGTTGGACCTGTTGACCAGTTACCCAAAGTTCGTTAACAAATAGAGCGGTTTCTACGCCAAGCGCTACAAAGATTTTCCATCACTCCTCTCCAGTTCAATGCTCAAGCGTCCACTAGTGGAAGTTCATCCCCATCTTGTTTGAACTTCTCACCAAGCCACTGCGATGAAAACTTCAGATTGATGATGAAGATTATGTCTCCCATTCCTCATTTCGACAAAATCTTCACTGAAAATCTAAGGAAGCCAAATGGCTCGAGGATTCGAAACTTCCAAGGTTATCCACTTCTACCTTCTATTAGACAAGAAGTAAGCGATCATTATGCCTATGTTCTTTCTCTTCTTGAACGCAATCTAGGCATAGCTCAAATAGTGTATCCGTATTTGGAAGACTATTACCGTAAGTATGTGCCAGAAGCTCACAAGTCACAGCGGCTTCCAACGGATAGAATTATCGGATTTTCCTTGCATTACTGCCTAGATACATTATTTCTTATTCCAAAGCCGCAGTCAAGGATCTTTCCAAACCACTTATTGGACATCATGGGTCCAATGTATGTCCGAGCCAGAGATAGTCCCTTTCGCACTTTCATTCAAGGGACCTGCATCTCTCGTTCCAGATAGACTAAACTTCTGGAAGCTGCTTCAGATTCCTATGCAGATCTAGGCAATTGGAACTTTCAATTTGATGACTTTTGCCAAACGGAGTCAGCACCTGAGGAAGCGCTTGTGAAATTGCTTGAAGTATCTACACCAGCGTCCACGACAGAAGTTGCCAGTCTTCCAGTGTCTGCTGAAGAACCAGTTCAAGTATCTCCACCAGAGGCTGTTCCTGACGCTCCTGAACTCATTGATACCGTTGCTGCTGATATGGCTGAGGATCTTCAAATTGATGTACGAGGTACAATTTTTGATCCTGCATATCAAGCTCCTCTTAACTCTCTCAAGCATACATCCAGATTTAAGCGACCGGTTCCTCAATCACGTAACTCAGAATAAAGAATCCCTCCAATGGATTAAGATGGATTTGGCGAAGATTTAATCTCAGACTATGAGCGCTCAGATTGCTCATATGCGTGGTTCTGCTCAAACGGCTGTTGATGAATGTCGTAGAGAATTTCAAAATATGAATGATGCTACCAACGCCATGCTACTCGCTATGGAAGAACGACTTGTAAAGCGTCTTGACAACTTAGAAACTTCCCTGAGTGATGCTATCAGCGCTAAGATACTCGTTGTGCAGGAACGTTTCGACAAGCGTCAGGATGATCTTACAACTTCCATGTCTCAGATTGCTCATCAGGTCAGCCTACTCACACAGCATTTTCTGAAGTCTGATGATGGCAATAAGGGAGAAGGATAGAAAAGAGGGGAGAAGCGGAAAGCTTCTAGTTCAAGAGCTTCCAGTCCTCCACCCATGCGTCAAACTTTCCTTCATTCTTTACCAGTACCTTCAAGGGCATTGCTTGAACAGTTTGATGTTCCTTTCTCTAGACCGCCTATTCCAGAGCCATCTGACCCAAAGATCATTGCTAAAGAGCAAAAGAAGTCAGAATTCGTCAGAGCGTTCAGAGTATGCCTAAGGATGATAGGCATTGATCCAGGTGAATGGGATAAGCAATTTGTTTCTTATAAAAAGAGACAACAAGAAGAATAGAAAACAGTAATAAATAAAGAGCATGCTGCCATGATTAAGCTTGAAGAAAGGATTTCTGAAGCAATCAGAACAGAAGTAAACATAAGACTCAATGCTCAAGAAGAAGAAGAATATTAAGAGTTGTTGTTTACTTTGCTCTATCTATATTCTTGTCTCTTTTTGTATTTTGTAATTTATTTTCTTGAGCAGTCGTAAAAATGCTTGTAATCATTGATATATATATAATGCATTTTCAGCTGAAACAACTCGTTGAAGCTTAACTAACCTTAACGAACTTTTACTAACCAAAGCTAACTTTTATTTTGGCTGTCTAACTCTTGAACTATAAAAGAGTAAGTATTGCCATCATCAAAAAGGGGAAAATTGTTAGGAATTTCATGTTAGACGTTTTGATGATGACAATTAGGATTTTATGTTAGACCCCAAAATATGTAAGTTTGATTTTATTTAGAAATCATGTATAAGCTTTGAAGCGTTAGATTTGTAATAGGCTTTGCTTTAATTTGTTCTAGATTGTTAGGCTAAGTATTCTTAGACTGAGCATCTGATGATTTCTGAGTGAGTTTATCAGTAGTTTAGTTTGATGACTGGAGCACCTAAAGTCTGAATGAATATGAAGTTTCCAAGCGTCCAAAAGAACAGCTATTTCAAGCGTCAGTTTAGGACAGAAGTAATTCAAAGATGAATGAGTGTCTATCAATGACCATTTTCACCTGAATATATTTCCAAGTCTAGAAGGAGTTTAATGCAAATATTCTCAGTGTATTAAGTGCCAATGGGCATTTAATTCAAATGCATTAAATGTTGATAAGAGCATTAAATATGATAAGCACTTTCAGACGTACGGAGAAGCCACCCTATTGGACTGTCAACTATTTACAGGCTGCAGCACTAACTTTTGTGCAGTAGATTTTCAGGAAAAAGGACAAAAGTTGTTCACTCGCGGAAGTGAGAGACACGCGCCTGTGCATGTGTCAAACGGACACTTTTTCCAAGAA
This sequence comes from Buddleja alternifolia, assembly GCA_019426215.1. Lineage (NCBI taxonomy): Eukaryota > Viridiplantae > Streptophyta > Magnoliopsida > Lamiales > Scrophulariaceae > Buddleja > Buddleja alternifolia. The sequence continues at coordinate 46,726,206 of CM033390.1, read as the reverse complement.
TGCCTATAAATAGGACTTCAACAACAAGCCAAAACATACGATCAACTCCAAGCGAAATTGTTGTTGCATTGAAGTCTCATTCCTTAAACTCTCAGAAAAGCTAGAATATTCAAGCAAACATTCTCTTTGCTTTTCTTCAATTCCTGAGACAGTCAACCAATATCTCAAACATTCTTCTCAAAGAAACCTACATTACTATTGAGATATTTTCAGTTGTTTGAACTTCATCAAAATCAAACAAAGCGTTTAGAAAAAACTCATCCAAGCCTCACGATCTGTGTGAAGTCGAAGTTGGATACTTGCATCATTGTTGGGTGAAAGAAGCAAGGGGATTGAAGTGATTTGGAGCAGAAATCTGTGTGATCAAGGAGCTCAAGCCATCGACATCAATCTCTCCCTATTTTGTAGAAGACTCTGTGTGATTCTTCGAGAATCATTTTAGTGGATTGCCTCCAAGTGATCAAGGAGAAGATGACGTAGTTGAGATTACACCACCCAACGAACCTTACAAATATTATGTCATTTACTTTACAGTCAATTCTCTTATTATCATATCAGTGCATAAATTGATTAAGTAAAACACAAGCAAACGCTAAACAACTACGAAACTATTTGTGACGCTAAAGCTTTCAAAAAGAGAAGACTCTAAAATTATTCCGCTGTGCTAACACTGATTGAAAAAATGAACGCTTAAACCTACTTGGTTAGAGTATTCAAATCTTAAAATCTAAGTTAACTTTCTAAAACAGTCTTCATTAGACGCTTAGCCAAAGCGTCTGTAGTTCAAGTAAACGCTCAGTCAAGCGTCCAAAACCTTTTTAATACAAATCTTTTTGAAGTCGAAAAAGACTTCAGGGTCTATTCAACCCCCCCCCGCCCTTCTAGACCCTTTCGTATGCCACTTGGGACTAACAAATCGTTTAAATCCAAAAGTCGCTTTGTCGGAGCTCAAAGCATTTGTGTTTGAGTTGAATTCAGCCAGTGATGTTGTGAGCAGTTCGGTAATTGAGTCTGCAGCGCTTATGGCATCAATCAAGGGCAAATCTAGTAACAAGGGAAAGGTTTCGGATATCAGTGAGGATGAGGAACTAACATTTTTTAATACATTCAGAATGTTCTTAAGATATGAAAAAAAGGAAATAGTCCTGAGCATCAAGGACAAAATTCATATCAAGCGCCTGCTCCACTACAACATCAGTATCAAGCGCCTCAATATTCTGTACCTTCTCCTTCAGCGCCTATTCAGTATCAAGCGTCTACTCAACAAAATCGATCAACACCAGTGGTCTCAAAACCACACACTACAAGGTTAACAAATGAACAAAAGATGAAAACTATTCTTTGCTATAATTGCAGGAAACCAGGGAACTACCAGGTAAATTACCCTTATCCAACTGTATCCAAGCCCCCAAGGCAGGATTACTTGGATAGAAACTAATTTAGGAGCAACCTTCATCAACAAGGTTTGCTAGCGAAATCAAAACCAGTGTCCGCACCTGAAGATTTGGAATCTTCAGAGGATAGTAGTGATGATGATGAGCCAGTGGATGACTCAGCGCTTATTTGTCTCATGGCATGGCCAGAGATGATGACGCGTCCCCTGAGGTAAACACTGAGATATCTTACCCTCTCTCTTATGAGAAATTACTTGAAAAGGTCAAAGAATATTATAATGATTGTCAAGATGCCGCCAAATTATATCAAAATCACTTCTATATTATTTCATCGCTGAAGAGTGATAATGTGACGCTCAAAGCAAAGTTGCAAGTATAGCAACAATGCATTGAGAAGTACAAATCACTTGAAAGTGATATAATCAATCTGAAAAGTGATCTTGATATAATAGTCAAGAGAGAAGCTGAGCTAATTGCTAGACTTGCTAAATCAAAACAACTCATCTCATCATTGTCTAAAGCGTCAAGAAAGCTAGACAATGTGACTGAGGTAACAAGACTATTTGGTGAAAAGACCGGTTTAGAATGTAATAAATTCGGTAAACAACCAAGTAAATCTAATGTTATGGCGAACAACAAAAGAAATGGTGTTTTCTTTGTTGAGACAGGTTCAAAAAGTCAAACACCTGTTGAACCAATCGGCAATGGTACGAGGCCAAATGAGAAAGCCAAAGATCACTCAAGCAAGGGAAAGGGGAAAACAAATGATTCACAAAGAAAAGTTCATCCCAACGCTCAAAAGGCTAAGGAGAAACCCTCTACCAGTGAATCAAGCGCTAAGCATCCAGCACCAAAAGTGCACCCCAAGCCAGCGCCAAAGAAAATACCAGCGTCAATATCCACAACGGTCTAGATCAGATTATCATTACTATGATAATTATGACTATGACTATTACTATGATTATGATTACTATTATAATCGAGGATATTATTATACACCCAAAAAGCACACACAGCACAAGGTGAACAAAACGTACACACAACACAAGGTGAAACCCAAGAAGGCTAATCCTCCCGCAATGAAGATTAAGCAAATATGGGTTCCTAAAGTTCTAGTTCAAACTAACAATGCTACTAAGGATAAAGGACCCAAGCAACAATGGTACCTAAATAGAAATAGAACTTCCATTTTGATTGCAGGTACCTAGAGCTAGAGCAGATACATCTGTTTGGTACATCGATATATAGTGGGTCGTCAATGCACATGACAGGCTCCAAGGATCTTCTGATCAACTATCCAGCTGCCAATGGTCCTCAGGTTGTATTTGGTGACAACTCCAAAGGTAAAACAAAAGGTATAGGTACTGTGCATAGGGGGAACATCATGATTAGTGATGTTTATTATGTTGAGGGTCTTAAGCATAATCTTTTAAGCATAAGTCAATTTTGTGATAAAGGTTTTGAAGTCAAATTCTCAAGTGACTATTGCTATATAAACAACGCTAAGTCTAAATCTACTAAATTGAAAGGTAAAAGAACAAACAATGTGTATCTAGTAGATTGAGATTCAACAATTGATAACAACCCAACATGCTTTGTTGTTAAGTGTCAAAATGAATCTAAAACGGGTTGGTTATGGCATAGAAAAATGAATCATCTGAACTTTAAGACAATCTCTCAGCTTATAACGCTAAATATTGTAGAGGGATTACCTAAAGGACCAATTCATAAGGATCGCCTTTGTGACGCTTGTCAAATGGGAAAACAAGTTAAATCATCTTTCAAGAGAAAACCTCATCTATCTACCTCTAGGATACTTGAACTACTTCACATGGATCTGTTTGGACATGTTCAAACTATCAGTGTGAACGGTAAAAAGTATACTTTGGTGATAGTAGATGATTTCTCAGATTTACTTGGGTGGAATATCTTTCAGTTAAAGATGAAACAGGTGACAAGTTAACAACACTTATTTGGCAACTTTAAACATTGAAAAATCTTAAGGTTGCAAGAATAAAAAGCGATCACGGTACTGAGTTTACTAACATGGTCGTTGAGAAGTTTTTTGCAAAGAATGAAATACATCATGAGTATTTAGCTCCCACAACTCCCCAACAGAATGGTGTTGCTGAGCGCCGGAACAAAACGCTCAAGGAAGCCGCTAGGACGATGTTAGCAGAGTCCAAGCTTGCTCCTAGGTTTTGGGCCAAAGCGATCAACACTGCATGTTACACTCAAAATCGTTGCATGATCAACAAACAGCATGGGAAAACTCCATATGAACTGTGGAAAGGACGTAAGCCAAATGTTTCATACTTTCACATTTTTTGTTCTAAATGCTTTATTCATAATAATGGATCCTGAAGCCTAAAGACTTTTGATCCTAAAGCGGATGAAGGAATCTTTCTAGGCTACGCCAAGAATGGAAATAATTTTTGCATCCTAAATAAGATCAAATCGAAGGTTGAGGAATCTATTCATGTTGTTTTTGATGATGCTAACCAAGAACCGAGTAAGGTTAATGAGAATGATGTAGGAGTTGAAAATATGTGTCATCAACCGTCTAAGATTACCATTGATGATGACAGTGACGACGATGATGAGATCTTAGTGTCCACTCCTAAGATTACTCGTGAGGTTATTTCGGATAACAATGTAAGATATGCTGATGATCATGAAGAGAGTGATCATCAAGAGCAAGGTAGAATCTGTGAACTTGAAGCGCCTATGCAAGAGGATAGTCAAGCCTCTGAGCAAGTGAATCAAGCGCCTGTTCAACCTCTTAACCCTTTCCAGCCTGATAGACTATGGTTGCGTGATCATCCACCTGAGCAGATTATTGGAAACATTGAAGTGCCTGTTAGGACAAGGGCCGCTACATTCAATGAGGCCATGTTCGCAAGCTTTCTATCTCAAATGAAACCTAAGAAAGTGGATGAAGCGTTATGTGATCCTAGTTGGATTGAAGCCATGCAAGAAGAACTTAATCATTTTGAGCATAGTAAGGTTTGGATGCTATTACCAAGGCCAACTCACCAAGGAGTTATTGGAACTAGATGGGTTTATAGAAACAAGGTGGATGAGAATGACATTGTAATAAGGAACAAAGCCAGACTTGTCGCTCAAGGATATTGCCAAGAAGAGGGTATTGATTTTGATGAGACATATGCTCCTGTCGCCCGTCTTGAAGCAATCCGCATGTTTATAGCGTATGCAGCGTTCAACAAGTTTATGGTGTATCAGATGGACGTGAAGAGTGCATTCCCGAATGGTAAACTCCAGGAAGAGGTATATGTGGAGCAACAACCAGGGTTCATCAATATACTACAAAAAAATCACTTTTAGTGAGGAAAGAAATCGTTACCATAGATGAGCTTTTCGTCACTATAACATTTGGTAACGAAAATTTTCGTTACCCATTTTGTCCTGTAAAGTCCGACGCTAGAAGTTCTTGCGACAAACTTTTAGTGCGTTACGAATGTATTCATGACAAAACCTAATTCCTCACAAAATCATTTGTTCTAGTAACGATTTCATCATCACAAAAACTTGTCTATGGCATTACAAAAGAAACCCTTCGTTACTAGAAGTGAATTTTATTTTATTTTTTATAATAATTTTCGTAATAATCACTTCGTTACAAATAGTTATGGTAACAAGAAAGTGTCCTTACCAATAATAGAAATAATTAATTATATTAATATATAATATGACAATGTTTTGTCACAAAAAGCAAATATGACAATCACATATTCCTCGCAAATATTTTTGCATTAGGAAAAATGAATTATTTTTTATTTGTATAGATTACTGTAAACATTAATTCAAAATTTATACAAGACATTCATCCTATGATGAACATTTACTATAATATAAATAAAATTCAAAACAAGAAATCTCATACTATGTAGTAAAGCAACAATAACAATTCAATTACATTTATAAGCACAATTCAAATTAAAGGATCATCTCAGTTGTTACAAAAGAATATTATATTTAGCTTGTAATATTGTATCTACAATGATGTATGGGATAATATGTAGTAAGTAGTTCAAAAGAGTATCATTAAAGCTTAACCGAGTGATCAAATACACGTGAATTTCTAAAATTTGAACTGAATGCTCAACAAATGGGTCATTTACTCCAAAAACCTGCATATAAACAAACGTTCAAGATTTAACTAAATATAGAATCTAAAAATGTAAAAAGAACACAAAAATTTCAGCAACTTCTCTAACTAATTCATAAACATGAAAAATGATGAGAAGAATATGAACATAATAAGTAAAAGAGAAAGCAAATGAACCTTGACAAAAAAATGCTAGAAAGGACCTATTTACAAAACAATTAGCAATCAAAATAGGTTTACAAGCAAAATTTGTCACATATTTCCCTTTCTTTATGCAATTAACTCGATTTTCTTCTATAGGTACTATCAACCTTATGTATAATACTTTTTTTTGCTAATATGAACAACTGTAACAACATAATCACAACATGAAGAAACAAAGAGAAAGAGAGAATAAGGAAATGACTACAAGTGCAATTCTAAATTTTAAGAAATGCTTCAAACCTCTGGATCTAAATTTTAATAAAGGCAAAAAGAATGGTAACTAACAGTGGTAGTGAAAAGTTTATCATGATCTCACCTACTTCACAGTTGGTTTGTTAACATATCCAAAGAAAGGGATGTAAAAACCTTTTGCATGAATTTAAGTGATCAAACTGGAAGGCATTCCTTGATACCCTGTTTGAAGTTGTTCAGTGAAGATATTGTATCTTGAAGTGCATATGCATGTAACTCTTTGCATGTAGCAAGAGGACAAGTAAAACATATTGCAGTAAGAAATACTAATGGAATATATGATAAATAATTATGAACTCTCCTTTATTAATCATTTTGAACACTATTAACGAAGCCTGATATACATTGTCATGGCATTTGCTTCCCATACTTGTTAGCGTAAGTAGAATACCTCCTTCACTTGCCATGCCAGAATAAAATGGTCTGAAATTTTTTTAGGCAAGAAACACGTTATGGAATGATCTTAGTTAATCTCTCTTTTCCCAAAAAGTTCAACATTTTATTTTACACTTGAGCATAATAAGAGCTCAAAAGAGATAATCGCTTATATGCTCTTGGATTTTTAGCAAATTAGAAGCTGAGTTAACATGAAATTAATTGAAAACATAATAGACTGAAGAGCCTAGCTGAAACTTCAATTACTAAATTGAAGCTTATAACCTGCATGTTTAATTAACCCCTTCGAAGATGGACATCAGTGATTATTATTCTACCCTACACAATATAAGCACAACATTTGAAGTTAAAAGCTCTAGCAGATCCTAGACTGTAATGCCGAAACTGTCTAACAATGGACATCAGTGATCATTATTATCCTCTACACGATATAAGCACAACATTTGGAGTTAAAAGCTCTAACAGATCCTAGACTGTAATGCCGAAACTGTCTAACAATGAACTTTACGTAATAACTGTTGAGAACGATTAAAGCATGAAATATAAACCGATAGTGAACTTCTCAATTAAAGCATGCTGAAAACAACTAAAGCTTTGTAAGTCAATGGAAATCTCAACTTCCCATAGTAAACCACACTAACACTTTCCGGCTTCAATATTTTAATGTTCTCACCAATTTGAAATTCCCCTGCACACAAAATACCAACATTATATTCTCAAAATTTGACATATGGGCCAACACAATATACAGAATCACTAATTTCCCCTCACACTCACAATTCATTAAATTAATTGGGAAATGACTCCATAACAAGCAAGTAGGGTGACACCTAATATAACATTTGCATTGCCTCCGTCTGTCCCTTGCTGTAAAGTTCAGATACCGGCAAAAGATGCTCCTTGGGGTTCATGCGTGACTTGAGAGCTGAAACCATGTACGCCGCGAGCCTCTGTTCGGAAGAGCCCCTCCGATGACAACCTGCTGAAGGCGCGTGAGAATTTGGGCTGCAACATCCAATTTTTGTTCGGAAATAGCATAAACGGCGTCTGTTAAGGACTGGTTAGGGCAAGAAATTGGAGGAGAAGCTGAAGTAGAACAGATCACCTTAGGAAGAGGAAACACTGATGGGTAGGGCTTTGAGACTTAGGAATTTTGGGATTTGAGTAATTTTCATTTCTCTTGGCGCTAGAAATTGAAATTGGAGGCTAGCAGTGGGCGCCAACAATGGAAAACAGTGGGGGACCTTTTTCTTTGGTAAATTAAAAAAAAAAAAAGGACAGAGGTAGAGATAAAAACAGGGGAAAATATGAAAACTAAAAAACTCTAAAAGAAATTCTTAAGTCTTATGCAGGGTCTTAAATTTCGTCCGAAATTACGAAATTTCGGTCAAAATTTTGGGTTTTCAAGGGTCCCAAAGCGAAATCGAAGTTTCGATCCAATTTTGCAGAATATCTTCCAAAATTTCGACCGAAACCCGAAATTTCTCGAAATTTTAGTCGAAACCCGAAATTTCCTAAAACTTATTATAATTTTTGTCAAATATCCATCGAAATCTTGACTGACACTCAAAATTTATCAAAAGTTTGACCGAAACTCGAAATTTCCAGAAATTTAAATAATAATTTTTTTATTTTTTTAAAATATTTTATGGTTAAAAACTAGGGTCAAGTGATCATTCATATTAGATTATAAATGACCAAATATTTAACCAATAAGCAATAAATTTAAATACGAATCTATTTAACAAGATTCATAATGCATATATTATACATGGAGTGTTATTAATGTAAAAAATGCATAGCTATGATATTTAAAGTTATACAAAGTTTCATTGTAAAATTTTCAAATATTTCTAATTTCCAGATTTCTTTAAAATCGAAATCGAAATTTTAAATATCCTTGAAATTTCCATCGAAATTTCCGTAAATTTACTACCCGATATCGACACAGATACCGAGATTTAATACCTTGGTCTTATGCTAAAAAATATCATCAAATTCTTCAATTTATTAGTGCCATTTTAAAAGAAAAAAAAATCGTGAGTGTCAATTATAATTTTAACTTTAATTCTTATTTGTGCATTCTCTAAAAATATATTTTATTTATAAATTAATTAATATATAGTCATTAATTTCACAGCATAATTATATATTCCAGTGATTGGCGCAGTATTCTAAAATTTTAAGGTATTATTCTTTACAAAAATTATCTACAAGACAATATATATTTTGTATTGTGAACCCAAAACCCATTTACCGGATGCACTGTGACATGAACTGTGAGAACAAGACTATTTTATTTTTTAAAATATTTTAACAGTCATATAATATCAGATTTCAAAAGACTGTGTGTATCATAAATTTTTTAGTTAATATATAAAAATAGAAGTGAGCAGAACACTATTATTAGACATGTTATTTTTCATTTTGACAATATCCAGAAAATAATTATTTTTAACTTATCTATGTATTGCTTTATATTGAAAAACTTCTGAAAGTTATTCACATGTAGTCTCAATTAATTTAAAATTTGGGCTATAACCGAAATCTGATAACTTGAATTTAGTTAGGAAAAGTGAACTGGTGTTAACAATGATTTTCTACTTTAATAATATTTTATACACATTAACTATAGCATTATTATATGACAATCTATATCAATTTTAACCTAAACCCGGAAGCTAAACCCTAAACCCTAAACAATATGTTTGTTAGTTTTAAAAGAAATTAAAAACAAATGACAATTACAACAGATAGATAGAATATGATTTAATATTATTATTATATGTATTTTTCAATTTTTTTATTAGGTGCAGCTTCTATAATGTATAATACTAGTTGGCATAGCACACTCGTTGCGTGTGTTAAAAAAAAGTTAAAAATTATTCTCAAGTAAAAATAATTGAATAATTAATATAAAATAAAAGAATACATTTTTATTTTTTTATTTTTAATAAGCATAAATAAATAAAATATAAAAGAGAAGATAATAAAGAGATGAGGGGAGAAAAGAAGTGTATAAAAAGAGGTGAGAGAAGTAGGGAAATATTAGGAGAGAGGGGGATAAATAATTATTTAGGACATTTGTCAAATTTTTAGAATAAGAATGGTTTCACCAAAATTTGACAGCCCAAAGGTGGTTACTCTACATTACTCCCACTTTATATAATAGTGTAGATAATACATTCCACGATACATTTTAATATCTATTAAGTAATAATGTGTTTACCGCCAAAATTTGTATTTGATGCTAAAAATTTTGTAATGCAAAAAAAAAAAAAGGAAAAAAGAAATATTTTGGCGCCCAATTTGCCGCCAAGAATATAAATAAAAGGGTCAAAGTATCTAATTTCTTGTAAGAAATGTAGTTGTTACAAATGAACTTATTGTAACAATTCAAAAAATTGTTACTAGAAGATGAACGAGTTGTCACGATTAAGTTTAATTGCAATGAGCTTGTTACTTTGTGTAACGGCAGCTTACTTAACGTAACGAATTATTTTCTTTGTTTCTAAAAAATAAATCTTTTATGACAAAATTTTATTTCTTGTAACGAGCGAGCATATTTGTTACGAAAACATAACTTTATGGTAACAATTAATGTGCTTTGTTACAACAAAACTAGTTCTTATGACAAATTATGGCTTCGTTACAATTTCTTTTGTCATAAGAAATGCATTTTTATATAGTTAATAGTCATGGTAAGGGTATGGTCTACAAGCTAGATAAAGCACTTTATGGGCTTAAGCAAGCACCCTGAGCATGGTATGACACTCTCTGTATTTTCCTTATTGGTAAAGGCTTTTCAAAAGGCAGCGTTGATACAACGTTATTTAAAATTACCCATAATGAACATATTCTCTTAGTTCAGATTTATGTTGATGATATTATATTTGATTCTACTAATAAGCGTCTGTATGAGAAGTTTTCGAAAATGATGCAAGAACAATTTGAAATGAGCATGATGGGTGAATTAACTTTCTTCTTAGGATTACAAGTTAAACAACTCCCTAATGACATATTTATTAACTAAGCTAAATATACACGTGACATGATTAAGAAATTTGGTATGGAAAATGCATCTTCTTAAAAAATTCCAAAGCCAAACGCTTAAGTTCGATAAAGATGAAAGTGGGAAAAAAGTTGATATCACTAATTATAGAGGTATCATTGGATCACTTCTTTATCTTACTGCTAGTAGACCTGATATTATATTTTCGGTATGCATGTGTGCATGTTTTCAAGTTGATCCTAAAGAGTCACACTTAATTGCTGCCAAGAGAATCCTTAAGTACCTAAAAGGCACACAAAATGTGGGCTTATGTTATCCAAGAGATTCTCCTTTTGAACTAATTGGTTACTTAGATGCAGATTTTGCAGGTTGCAAAATAGATCGTAAGAGTACTAGTGGTACATGTCAATTTCTAGGTGATAGGTTAGTTTCATGGCATAGTAAGAAACAACAATCAATAGCTACTTCTACAGCTGAAGCCGAGTATGTAGCTGCAGAAAGTTGTTGTGCACAAGTGTTATGGATGAGGCAACAACTTAGAGATTATGGAATAATCCTAGGTCCAACCCCCATTCATTATGATAACCGAAGCGCCCTAGCCATAACTCAAAACCCTGTTCTTCATTCCAGAACCAAACATATTGACATTAGATACCATTTTCTTTGTGACCATGTTCAAAAGAAAGACATCTCCATGCACTTTATTAGAATTGACAAACAATTGGCAGATATCTTCACCAAAGCTCTCAACGAACAATGCTTTCTCACTTTAAGAAGTGAATTAGGTATGATTGATCTAAACACTTAATCATTATGCATCATATTTTATTAGACATATAATTTAGGGGGAATCCATTTTATGAATGTCTAAAGAATTTTTGAAAAATGTTACAAGTTATCAAATTTAGGGGGAACCTTAAATTTATACTTGAACATATTTGTAAGCGTTAATGATCAAAACTACTTTCATATGCATGCATAATATGTTGGACGCTCAAACACACAGAATTTAAAGTTAAGCATCAAACATAAAACTTACAATATAACATATAACAAGTGGTATATGTTAAGCTTTGAACTTATTCCCCTCAACACTTAATAGAAAATTGCTTATAAAATTCATGCATAAATTTTACATGCTTAATGACGTGATGGATAGACTCAAAAGTCCATTTTGAACTCTATTCACAAGCTTCAGTCAATCAAACTGGCGGGTAAACTAAAAACTTTTCAAAATGACGGTTCAGAGTTAGTACGTGTTTGTGTACGTGTAAGTGCACCATCTGGCGTGTGCATTACACTCTGAAAATGTCAAACGTTTTTAAAATTTTCACTCGGTCGTCAAATCTTTATATATGGGAGTTACCAAATGTGACTTCTCTCTCTTGCCCAAAACTCGCGTCCGCAGTTAAAAGCATTCATTACTGAGATTCAATAACTTTACACGTGTCAAAATCCTACTGAGACGAGAGAACACAAGTTTCAAAATTTTTAACTGTGTCATTTAAAACATATTTTTTGCAGAAAAATCATTCACTTTACTCAAGCTATCTGCAAAATCTCACTCTCTCTCCCTCTCTCTCTCTCTCTCTCTCTTTCAAAGCAAATATCAATTCATCTCTTTCAAAACACTCAAATGGCACCCAAGAAATCTGTAAACACTACTGAAGTCACCATCAAGGTTACTGAAGGCCTTGGGGTGGACTGGAAATTCCTATATGATCAGAATCAGATAAACAAGACGGACATGATGGACTCTATGGCCAAGTCTAGGCTTCAGACGTTCTTGACAAAGTATTCATATGTGTTTGCAACTGAAGTGGACAATTTCTAGAAGACTGCTAAAAGTACTCATATGTGTTTGCAACTGAAGTGGAGAAGAAGTCTATCTCTTGCCTGTTTTCTATATCCAAGAAAGAGTCTCCGAAAGAATTCATTTTTTTTGCTGCTTTTGTTGCCAAGAACTTTAATCCGCCGAATGAAGGTGAGGCATTGGAGTCTATTACTGCTGAACAGGTCCAAGAAGTATGGACTACCATGAGTGCATATGATGGTGTCCCATCTAAACCACACTTCGAGAAGAAAGATCTGGTGTCGAAATATCGATTGATGACTGATTTCTGCAGCAAGATCATCGAATACAAGGTGGATACCTTTAATAAGGTCAATCAGATGGAAGTTTTAGATGATGACTGCCATACTCCTCAACATCAAGATTAACTGTAGCAAGTATGTATTCAAGAGATTTAGGGACTATTTGAGCACCACAAACAAACCCTATGGAATTATTCTGAGTTATCTGCTATACAGAGCAGAGTGCGTTTACTCTTCGGGGCTTCCTTTGGCAAGGCCAAGTTGCTGGGGAAGAGGATTCTGACTAATCTCCTTAACCCTCCCCGAGTTGGTGGTGCTGCGAGACCACTATCTGAGCGTCAAGAGCTACGCGAAGTGTCCGACAAGAAAGCCGAGCGTCCTGCTCCGGTTGAAGCCGTGAAGCGTCTGGCTATTCAAAAGAAGAGGGCTCCTCGTAAGCCCAAAGCTCTTGTTGTTCCATCTCCTCCCAAGGATGGTGAGGAAACTAATGAAGATGAGGAGGACAAGATTCCTTTGATCAAGCGAAGGAAGTTGGAGGGTATTATAAAACAAATTGACACGCTAGAACCTAACGTGCTTGGATAACAAGTATACTAGTCGTGCGTAGCAATAAGTGGACTAAAAGTCCGGGTTGTCGAACCTCAAGGACTAGGTATTTTAGTTTATGATTAACAATAAAAGAAACACAATTAAAGTAACGTGCAAGAATTGATTGAATAAACGAAGGATAAAAGAGGAACGAGCTATAGATTAAAACTCACGTATGATAAAATGACTAAGGCGCATGCTACAACCGAATCTACTCGTTAATATATATGGGTTACTCCTCGAATTATTAGACTCCTATTGCTTTGGTGGAAACTCCTTAGTTAACTATTACCCGATGTCTCGACTCATAATAATCCTATGATTAATTGACGGTTCTCTAAATATGTCTATCCAAGAATCTAATCAATAACCACACATTAACGTTCTAGAGTTTCCCCGGATGAATCCGGCTAACAGCACCCGGAAATCTTTACCTATCTCTAGGGGTAATTCCTCATTTGTTTCGGATGATGTGTTAATTCCCTTGAACCCTAACCTATCTTCTCTCGAACGACTAGATTAGGCAAGATAGCAAGCATATGGTGATCAAGCACATGATTGGAATGAAAGCATAGAATTAACACACAAAGCAATAGGAGAATTAATACAAAAAATCTCTTCATATATATTGACTCATAAATTTGGCCTTCACATGGCCTTAGTTCTACAAAATTAGCTCATCCTCAATAGCTCAAGAAGATCTAGAACAATCATATACATAATTATGAACATAAACATGTAATGCAAGCAGGTAAAATCTCCCTAAGTCTTGATTGATGATGAATCCTAGCTTGAAACTTCAATCTCTAGCTTAATCCCCCTTCTTCTCCTTCAAAGATTGATGAATTTGTGGCCCAAAATCCTAGAAAAATGCCTTCAATCCCCAGGAATCCGAACCCCCCTCCATTGCTGAAATTTGGCTTTCATACACTTGAAAACGGTTACGCCGGCGCCTAGGCGCGAGCTGTACGGCGCTCAGGCGCAACCTTCGTGGAGGATCTTTCTTGGGGGATAAGTCCGGCGGCGCCCAGGCGTGGAGACAATGGCGCTCGGGCACGGACAATACGGCGCCTAGGCGCAGGTAAGGCGGCGCCTAGGCGTGGGTAACAGGATGCTGAACTTGCTACTTCTTGCTCAGTGCCCGGGCGTGGTCATACTGGCGCCTGTGCGTGGTCAACAGGCTTGCAATTGTGTCGTGCATCGTTTTTCGCCCTTTTCTTCGTGTGCTCTCGTTTATCACCTGCAATCACTTAACACCCCGATTAAACGCAAATGTGGCATGATTTAGGCAATAAATAAATCCAAAAACATCAAATCATGGGCTTAAAAACACATAAGAACGTCTCTTATCAACCCCCCCAAACTTATCAATTACTCGACCTCGAGCAATAAACTATAGGGTAGGAAAAACATCATCAAACACGGGAGAAACAAAAAGAAGAACTACCTAACTCACTTTCGTGGAGTACACGGTTGCATTTAGCGAATGCAACAAGCCTTTGAACCCTTGAGTTACCTCAAATGATGAGTTATAGTCTCGTGAGGGTTTGCATACGATATACCCACAAAATCGAAGGATTTTCAACCACACTCAAACAACGCAAATCAATATGATTAATAATAAAGCAATGGCATGAATTCATCTGTTTAAGGTCAAAATTACATATATATACACGTCACTTACTTGCTCATGTTACGCCTTAACCTTGAAAAGACCATCCTAAGGGTGTAGTGTAATAAATCTCAAGTATTATAGTCGAGTGGCATTCTTACCACTTCTTAAGCATTAATCCTATATCTATCAACTTTCGATTAGTCACAAGGCATGAGAATTGAAGAAAACTTCATAGCCACATAAAATTCACCACTTTATCATTTTAGGCTTTAACTTATGCCACTTTCAACTCAAAACATTAGAGGCTAGACCATGTGCAATGTTCGGTTCTCTTAGGCTTTCTATGACACCCTTGTAACGAGCTTTAGGCCAATAACTCCCAAACCGGACGGCTTTAGGGTATTAAGTGTAGAGACACTCCTAAGGGCTTAATCGCTCGAGTGTCAAATGCCACAAAACCAAACTAGGTCCTTATTCACTTAACACTTGCATTGGCTTGAGCTTAGCTCAAATTAGCATAATAGTACAGTATTCTAGGCATGGTGCTCTTCCCCCCCCCCGGATCTATTAAGCTTGACTTTTGCAGTCATACCAATGTTCAACCTCTTTTATTATTATTAAGCATACAAAGCTAACATTCTCAACTCATAACACATGTGAAAATTCTAAGTTGATATTTCTGGGATCAAGCTTTTAAGTGTTTCAAAATGGTTGTCCACTCAACTCCTCTACCCTCGACTTATGTGCATATGTGAATCATCGTAAGGACAATCTAGTCTCGTTTAGGGTCCCACAAGCAAGGAAACGATGTGTATAGTCATAAAAGTCCAAATTGATAGAGAAAACATGCCATTGATTCAAATTAACCATTCTCAATGCATCGAGTGAAGGGTTAAAATTCTATCCAAAAATTTGTTATGCTTGAATTTTCCCAAAAATTAGTACAAAACACATGCAATAGCAACAATTCCCCCAAACTTGAGCTAAAAACAAGATCACATGACACATAAGATTAATAAGCGCTACTCATACCACCCCCCCAAACTTAAACTCAACATTGCCCTCAATGTTGACTCAATCATACAAACTCAAAAGGGAGTAAACGAGAGTACTTACAACAAGGGTGCTAAAAAGCAACCCTTAATCACGTGAGATCCACTCCAAGCTCAAATCCACAACGAAAGATCTCCAATGCAAAACTCGGCTACTACAAGTTATGTACTCACAATACAAAACCATCAAGACTAAAAAAAAAGCATGTCAAAAGTGCATGCTTGAACATAACAAAAAGAAACAACAACAACACAAGATAAAAACGAAAGCAAAAAGAAAAGAAAAACTTACAAACTTGGGTTGCATCCCAAGAAGCGCTTGTTTATAGTCATTAGCTTAACTTTTCAAAGTCGACTCAATGAGGATCATAGAGTGGAATAGACAACTTTTCCGCTCTCCTATTGATTTTCGGGCACAACTTTGTCCCAATACCAGTTGAGGGTAACGGTTTCCCAATATCGAGTAAACTTCTCACTTCTCCTTTCTTCTTGAATTCCTTGTGCGTCATCTTCCGTGGATCATATGAAGAGTGTTCCTATGATTTCTCAATACTTAAAAGATTAAACGTATCTAATTTTGAATAGTTTGTGTTAGGGTGTAGTCTACGTTTTTCTTTGAATGCATTGAGACACACTCTTTTACTTCCCATATTTAAGATTAACTTACCATTCACCTTATCAAGCGTGGCATTACTGATGGCTAGGAAAGGTCTTCCTAGGATCAGAGTTGCTTCAATGGCCTCATCCATCTCACAAGTTACGAAGTCGATCGGGAAATGATGTTTGTCAATTTTCACGAGCACATTCTCGACAACTCCCTTTAGGTGTTTGAATGATTTGTCCTCGAATTGTAACCGAATCGACGTCGGCTTAAGCTTATTAAAACCCAAATTTTTGAACCATGTATAAGGAAAAAAAATAACTCCGACTTCCGAATTCAGAATGACACGATCAAACTTCGTTTCTCCTATAGGGCACGGGATGGAAAGAAGTCTTGGGACCTTGCATTGACTTGAAGGATCATGAAGAGTACCCACCAAGCAGATTTTTGTCAAACAAATTGTGTGCACTTCTTCCCAAGGTTGCTTCTTCAACAAAATATCCATGGATAGCTTTGAGATATATTGCGTTTGCAAGATAGAATCGACAAGGGGCTCGTTAGCCTTCACCTCTCGCAAATTGTCTAAGACTTGATCAAATTTACTTTTTTCTCGTCTTAGAGCTAAAGGAAATGGGACACATATTTGAGAAGGTTGAGGGAGAGTGGAAAGAGATTTCTCAGTTTTTGGGCTCTCTGTCTCGGATGCTCTCAAGTAGATTTCCTTTGTGAGGTGTTTAAGTTCACAACTCATTTCCCTCATCCCCAAACATATGTCCTTTGCCATAAGGCGCATCTCTTCCATGATATTATCGGATTCTTCCTCCACCTCAAGAATATCCACTTCGCAGAATTGTGGAAGGAATTCTTGCCTTATGGCTTGAATTTTCTCAATATGGGGTCTCTGTGACTCACATAGTCCTTGTTGTGGTAGAGATGTAGCCACTATTGGTACGACGGTTAGAGTAGGTGCCTCAACTCGGTGGTCGATCCAATTCAAGCATATATTCAAGATTTTCATATGAAAACAGTCCTCAGTCCTCTGTTCCATTTAAAGAAGTTTGTCCATTTAGAATGTTCTTTTCAAGCAATACTTTGAGTGGGTTAACCATTATAGAGAATAATTATCAAACTGCAAAAATACCAAGATTATTCAATTAGATGCTTTTATATTGTTTAAAACAAGTAATTTTAAATAAACTTGTATAATTACTTGTCTCCCACTATCTTTTTCAATTATTGTACTCCCACTTCAATAATCGAAAACCTCATTGGATTGGTTTCATATTGAGTGATTGAGGTCCTCAATGTCTAGATGGGTTGCAACCTTTTTTGATATATGGCCCGTCTAGAAATTGAGGTGGCGCCTAGTGCCAGTTAAACAATTTATCGATTCAATCCCTTTGGCTCATGAATCACTTAATCGGAACCTTTTTCGATATATAGGTGGTGATTCATCTAAGTCTATTCTCATCAACTCTTATCAGTTTGACAATTCAATCTCGTCTTGCAACCTCTTTCGATATATGGGGCAAAATTTACTTGACTGAAGGCATCAAATGCAGTAAAGAAGATTATGCATATTACCTTTATATATGATCCCCTAAAACCGGGACGATGCCATATGCAAGATGTCCATCTCGTTCTAAAGCTTGATGGAGAGCCAGGATATCAAATACCCTTTACTTACTTAGTATCATTTGATTTAGGGAGAACTAATAACTTAATAGTTATTATATTTTGGGTCTCACTTTGTACTTTAATTTATTCAGCACTAGTTATGCAAATGCATAAGAAAAACGCCTAGCAATTTCTAACAACACACACGTATGGACTTTAATCTAGATTATCTCGAGCTAACGAGTCAATCGGGAAGGGGTTCTAATCTATTACAAAAGAGATTCTTGACTTCGATCCAAGCTTGTCACTGTCTTCTCACTTCATTGGACCTATCTAATATTTTTCTTACAACAGTACATGCCTATACAATTGTTCTATATAAAAATAAAGATACAAATTGGGGGGCTCAAACTCCGGCCCAATACAACCTAGATATTAAGAAAAACCCAACACTAAGCTCATACGAGATGTCACCATCACATAATGATAAAAGGAGCACATAATCAAATTAAACACCTATGTGATTATTATTAAATCTTATATAATATTTAATTAAATTCAATGTAATTATTTTTCAAAAATAAATCCAATTTATTTTGAATTTTAATGTTAATGGACCAAGCCCTAACATTTTCTTTAATCCAATTAAAGTGGACCTTATCAAATAAAGTCCAACATGGGTGAAATAATTTAAAAGCGAAATTAAACTCTAATTAAATCCAATTCAAATTAATTTGGCCAATCCAATTTAATTTAATCCATAAAATAAAGCAAGCCCAACAAGCTTTATTTAGTCCCTTAAATCCAATTTAAATACTAAGGATTAATTTTAAGTGGCTAATAAATTATATTTTTGCCTTAGAAAAATCCAAATTTTCAAATAAACTAACTAAAATTAAATCTAATTTAATCTCAATTAAAATTCAATTTTAAAATTGAAAAACATTTTATGGGGCTTTGAATTTTAAAAAATTAAGACACAAAATAATAATTATAAAAGTGCTAATTAGGCTTGAGCCCAATTTTATTTTCAAAATTATCCATTGAGTTCAAAATATATCCAATGGACTAAACGGGTAGCCCCCAATTTAAAAATTTTATTTTAAACTTGTTGGATTAATTTTCCAAGGTTGGGGCCAGGCGTGACAAGAATCAAAATTACACGTCGGGCTAAGCCCGACTCACGACGCTGCCATAGCTGGCAGCTCCAGTCGCCACTCACACACACGCACGGCCGTGATACGTGACGCGGCCAGGCTGCGTCGCAAAATACAGCCAGGTCTCATCATGTACTGTGGTCAGGCTGCGCTATGCGTGTGGAACGACGTGCCGTGCAGCCGCCGATCGGCCCTCCGGCTGCAATTTTTCGGCGATCCCACCATGGTTTCCCATCGTCTTTTCCAATCATGAAATTTAATCATCAAAAATCCAATAGTTCAAACATGCATAATATTAAATCGTAACACCCAATTTTTACGTTTTTGTACACAATACGAAAAAACATAAAATCACATATTTATATTCATAAAAATATAAACAATCAAACATGCATTCATATTCATTGAAAAACATAAATACATGAACGCATGAAAAAATTATCAGCACCATGAATTTGGCTCTGATATAACTGTTGTGATCCAAGAAGCGAATAATTTTTTTTACTCGATTCACAAAACCAGGATTTAATTCATGTTTTGATAATTTATTTATATAAAAATCAAACTACAAGAAGAAGATGTAATCCAATTACCTTTCTTGATGAATTTTTTAAGCTAAGTTTTGAGAAGCAACAGATCCTTCCTTCCTCTGGATTATCATGCGAAAGATGATCTTCAATTCTTGAAGCTCGACCTCCTCTACCTCAGACGGGGTTGGACGACTAGGGTTTATGGGGAGGGAGAAAGGATTTTTAATATTTCTCTTCTTTTCACTCTCTAAGATGAAAATATCACATATGTTACGTTTTTAGTTAAGCTTGTTGGTCCCAAGTGGTATACGAAAGGGTCTAGAAGGGGGGGGGGGGGTTGAATAGACCCTGAAGTCTTTTTCGACTTCTAAAAACTTTCGTATTACTGTGAGGTATTTGAACGCTCGGAAAGCTTTAAGCGCTGGGTGCGGCGCTTGAGGGATGATGACTTAAGCGCTAGTTTCAGGCGCTTGAGAAAAGTTAACTTAGATTCGGTGATTTCAACACTTACCAAAGTAGGGCAGAGTTTAGTCACTAAATCAGGGTTAGCACAGCGGAAATGTTTTTATAGCTTAGCGTTCGTTTTAACCAATTAGTCGCTTATTAGTTTAAATGCCTTTTCAAGATATAATATGACAGTATAATGTAAGACAACAAAACAGTAAATGACACAAGATATTTGTAAGGTTCACTGGGTGATGTAATCCCAGCTACGTCCTTCTTCTCCCTTTATCAGAGAGGTTTTCCACTATGATGATTATCGAAGAGTCACACAGAGACTTCTACAAAATAGAGAGAGGTTGGATATGATCTTGGAACTCCTTGGTCACACAGATTTCAGCTCCACTAAAGACCTTCTATCCCCTTGCTTCTTTCACCCAGAAATAATGCAAGTTACACTTGATCCCGGAACTCCTTGGTCACACAGATTTCAGCTCCAATAGAGATCTTCTTCCACAAGCTTCTTTTACACAAAAATGGCGCTTGTAAGTCAACACACTTTCTCACTCAGACGAAGGATGTTGAAAGGTTTTGTAATGACTTTGTTTGGTTTTGGAAAGTTCAAACAACTTGAGGATATCTCAATAGTAATGTAGGGTCTTCAAAAAGGGGTTTGAGATATAGTTGACTGTCTCTGGAATATTTGTGAAAAGCTTATACGGATATTTGGCTATGGATTTTTGTAAGCTTTTCTTTTAACAAAGTAGGTATTCTTTTCTTGTGTCTTTTTGTATAATTTTCTACATACAAGAGGTTGTGACTGTTATTCACACTAGGATATTCAGGTATATCTCTTGTATATGTCACAGTTTTTTGCTCTATATGTATTTGACTTATTTGTTGAAAGGGCTATTTATAAGGTATTGGTGGTTTTTGTCCGTTTGACACGGTTAGAATCTCGTTTCCCCAAACATTCCTTGAGTTCTGACATTTCTAGCTTTGGGTATACTTAATTAGTTAGGCATGTTCTTGGTTTCATAACTTCTGACAGTCTTGGTCAAATGAATGGCTTACCCATACGTTATAGTGCCTATATTTTAATAGCACTTATCCGACTTTTAATGCATCTTGTCTTATTTCTGTTGGAAATAATTTGTCCGTTTGATTCATGCATTCTTTAAGTCTTTGGATAGCTTTGGGTTTGAATCTTCAGGTTACGTTCTTTGTAGGTCGTGTTGGTTTAGCCTTTTGGACGCTTGCTGAAGAGGACAATTTTTCTCGTGCATTGGACAGACGCTTGGACTGATCCTGAGTCTCTTCTCTTTATTTCAAACGCTTACTCTTCAATCTTGTCTTTGATAGGCTCACTCAGAATTCCATCATTGACTTAGTGTTGAGTATTCGGCCTGAGTTATCCATTCGTATTTTGAGCGCTGGAGTTGTAACCTGGAATAGTCTCTAAAACGTTTGACGGACGCTTCAAGAGATCTTTATCTTCTGTAGCTTCAGACGCTTGATCTTCAACTTTATCACTTGGTAGACTCACCCAGAATTCTCCTTAGTGATTTAGTATCACATTCTTAGTCTAAAATTCTACAAAGATAAAAATTATAAGCCTAAGATAAATAAGCTTTCAGGTACTTATACACAATATTCTATGAAAGCTTTTATACTTACTGTTTTTGGGGTCCAACAGGAAGTCCTATTTGTCATCATCAAAACATCTAACATGAAATTCCTAACAATTTCCCCCTTTTTGATGATGGCAATACCTATTTAGTTCAAGCGTTAGATACCTAAAGTACGAGTTAGCGTAGGTTAGTAAGTTAGTTTGAGCTTCAACGAGATGTTTCAGCTGTAAAATGCATTTTATATATATCTTTCATAGTACAAGCATTTTACAACTGAAATGAAAGAATCATAAGTAAAAATCAAGATCGTGATTTGATCTTGTATCTCTTAGTCATTTCAGCACGGATTGCTTCAGTTATCTGATCTTCTAGCGTCATCATTGCAGCATGATCTTTACTGATTATATGTTTGTTTTCTTTTACTTGTCGTGCCTTGAAAGTAATAAGCTGCTTATCCCATTCCTCTCGACTGATTCCTATGTATCGTAGGCAAATTCTGAAGGTTTGGTCAAAGTCAGACATTTTTCTCTCTAAGGCTAAGACTGCTGGATCAGATGGTTCTGGAATTGACGCTCTGAGAAGAGGAATATCAAATTGTTCAAGCAGTGCTCTTGAAGGTAATGGAAGATTTGGATAGAGCACTCTTGGGGTTTCTTTTTTATTAGACGTTCCCACCGAGGTAGTTACCCATGAAGGATAGGGATACCTTGGCTCTGTACTTAGTGTGAGGGGAGTATCAATATGTTGACGCTTGGATGGTGGAGGAGGATCTTGATCTTTAGATGTTGAAGATTTCCTCTTTTCTCCCTTCTTTTCCCCCTTATTGCCATCATCAGTCTGTATGAAATGCTGAGTAAGAAGACTGACTTGAGTAGCAATCTGAGCGACAGAGGCCTCAAGAGTGGTTAGACGCTGGTCGAAGTGTTCTTTCATGACCAGTAGTTGAGCGTGATTAGCGTCTGTAAGAGAAGTCTCAAGAGCCGTGAAACGGTGGTTTAGATCATTTGTTAAAGCCACATGACTTGCCTGAGTAGCTGTAGATAGTTGCTGTATTTGAGTGAGGCATTCAGTCATGGACGCTTGAGCGTCGGGAACCGCAGTGCTAACTCGAGGCTTAAAATGGGATGTGTGTTTGAGAGATTCAATAGGTACTTGATAATTAGGATCAAATACTATTCCTCGAGGCTCTGGGGCACTGTTGGACTCGGTGGATGCAGTAGAGTCGGATTCAGTTGGACTTGGGGGATTAGGCGCTTGAGGGGATTCTGGTGAGCGCTCAGTAGCAGGTAACGTTTCAGCTGGTGCTGCAGTAGATGCTGACACTATACGGCTAAAGTCCGTAAACTGAAAGTCCAAGCTGGCAAGCGGCTCATCTGCATATGGATATGTAGCAGTCTGTAGAAGTTCATTCAAATGGAGAGTGGGGAGATAAGTACCTTGAATGAACGTGCTGATAGGACTATCCATGGCCCTGATGTACATTGGCCCGAGGATATCCAGCACATGGGTGGGAAAGATTTTGGAAGGCGCTTGGCAGATGGAGAACAAGGCATCTGGGCAATAGTGTTGTGAGAAACCAATTAGCCTATCTGTTGGGAGAGTCCTCGGTTTCCGAGAGTCTGGAACATAGAGCCTGTAATACTCTTCCAATTATGGGTAGATGGCTGAAGCAAGCGCTTGAGTTCTTTCCAGCAGCGACAGAACAAAATTATAGTGACTTAAGACTTCTTGTCTGATAGACGGAAGAAGTGGATATCCTCTGAAAGGATTGATCCGAGAGCCATTCCATTGTCGCAGATTTTCTGTGAAGATTTTGTCGAATAGGGAGACTGTAGGCATAATTGTCATCATGAGAGAAAAGTTGTCTTCACAGTGGCTATGGGTGAAGTTCAGACAGGACAGGGGAGAAGAACCGCTGGTAGACGCTTAATCAACAAAGCGTAGAGAAGAGTTAGCCAGTTTGTACAACGCTTGCCTTAAAAGGTGTTCAGGTTGGTGGCGGATCAGAGGTAGCTTCAGAACTGGTCCAAGTCTATGTTGACGCTGCTTTAGCATGTATCGTGCAAATTTGCTCTTTTTATCATGGATCCCTATTCTGAATAGATGGGGAGCGCTAACCAATTCTTCAAATTTATACTTGTCACCCATATAAGCTTCAGCCCATTTTACCTCAGTCATGTAGTACTCAATTCCTCCAATAAGTATAGCACGAAATCCTTGGTGATGAATATCACAGATGGACTCAAAACGATACCTGTCTGGTTGGTAGTTAGCGTTCTAGACACAGTCAAAATATGCATCGGCTTCAATTTGAATCATCTCGGTCAGTGAAGCTAGACGCTCACCGGCATGTACTCCTTTATTCTTCCACAAGAGGAGAGGATTAGCTGAGCGCTTGTTTTCCTTGCTATTTACCAGTGTTGGGGAGTGAGAATAGCCTTCTCTGTTTAGTAGCTTTTCCGTTGGGTTCACAAGCTTATCCTGACGCTCATAGACTCTGATGTTGTAGCCTCTGAGAGCAAAGCCAGTGGGTTTGCTTGTCCCACAGTCCAGATAAGAAGCTTTATCAGCTGGGGTCAATGCTGTGTTAGATAGAGTGTTGCGTACAGCCAGATCAAATTTTATGAGCTTGGCGATATCATTCTCAGCATTGATAAGACTTTCTTTATTATATCCTGTAGGTATGAAGGTTTCTGTGGGCGCTGGAGGGAAATAATCGACGGAGTGATCGATGGTCTTTAAGGGATCCAGCTTGAAGAAATGTCGATGAATCACAACGTCGTTAGCATCGCTCTGACCTTCTGAGCGTGCCTCTGTTGTACTTGGTAATGCAAGCAATGGTTGAACCCCTGGGATTTCAGGTTCATCAGGCTCGAGATTTGCAGATTCGATGGCAGCTTCATGTGCGATGGCCACAATGTTGGCCATATCAACATCCAGATGGACATCAAATGGTGGTTCAAAGGATGATATCGGAATAGCAGCTATGGCTTGGTCGCTTGGTGTCGTGTGTGTAGCCTCAGAAGAAATGGCAGCAGTTGGACGCTTACGTCCCTTGAAGATACGCTTCACATTTACCCCTTCGGCTGGGGACGCTTGAGTCTGTGGAACTGCTGGTTCTCCAAAGCCGATATTTTTGAGGACCTTTTCCAGATCCTTCCGACTAATGAGGGGTATAGAGTCCTCGTCTTCTTCATCACTTTTGATAGGTTGAGCCTTGGGCTTTCGAGGAGCCCGTTTCTTTGTGACAGTGGGACGCTTCACATTACGTTTAGCCTTCTCCTGATCTGGGCGCTCAACCTCCTCATTTAATGCTGCACGTACAACTTGGCGCTCAGAGAGAGGTCTAGCAGCACCTCCAACTTTGGGTGGATTGAAGAGATTGTTGATGATTCTTGGCCCATAGAACTTATGCTTGGCCACGGTGACTCCTGCTGAAGAGGTGCACTTTGCTCGGAAAATTAGATCACTTAAAACTAGGCCACAAGGTCTGTTTGAAGTGCGTAGACTGTCTCTGAATCTGCTGAATATATAGGCGCTCCAGTTGATTTTTATCTTGAGCAAGATAGCAGTCATCATCTGGAACTGGGTTGGGTTGATTTTGTCAAAGGTTCCCACTCTGCATTCAATGTTTTTACTGCAGAAATCAGCTAAGACTCGATACCTGTTCACTATATCTTTCTTCTCAAAGTACGGTTTGTATGGAACACCATCGTAGGCGCTAATCTGAGTCCAGACTTCTTGAATTTGTTCCTCAGTGATAGTGTCTAAAGTCGCTCCGTCATTAGGTAGAGAGAAATTCTGGGTAATAGAGGCCGCAGAGAGAGTGAACGTCTTTGATTCCGTCTTGGGGGCAGGAAACAAACAGGTGATGGAAGTCTCATCGTCAGACAATCTAGCATTTCTCCAGAAAAATTCTAGTTCTTCAGGAAACATGTACGAGTGTTTGGTAAGAAATTTTTGAAGCCCAGCCTCTGCTACAGAGTCCATCATTTCCGTTAAATCAATTTGGGGGTTTTCATAGAGAAACTTCCAATGGATTATAAGGCCTTCAGTGACCTTAACAATAACTTCAGTGGTTCCAGCAGTAGCTTTCTTGGGTGCCATTAGTGAGAAGTAGACAGAGATTAAGAATGAAAATTTTGTTTTTTGAGAGAGAGAGATTTTTCTTGCACGAATGAAAGAGAGTGTAAGAGAGTTTATGTTCTGCAGAAAGTGTGTTTTGAAATACTACAATTTGAATGTTTTTTGTGTTTGAAGGTTGAGATGTTGACACGTGGAGGAGTATAAATCTCAGCCATTAAAATACGACTGTGGACGTGAATTTAGATTTAATAAGCACGGTTACTTTTAGTAACAACCACATATACTATTTTGACGTCCGATTAAAAGTTTGAAACAAAGACTTTTGATATACTGAAAGTGATACGTGTGCCCATTAACAACGGAGATGTATTTTATGAAAAACCGTTCGGGAACCGGAATTTTGAACAACTATTCAAATACCCGCCAAACGTTTGTGGGAGCGTCTGGACTTATTCAGAAGAAAATGACGCTTGAAATAATTCAGTGTGATTTTGACGCTTGAGAATCTTGAGGTTCTCTTTCAACTAACATTTTGTGCTTTAGCGGTCATCGTAACATATAGAATTATTCTTTTCAGGGTATGTATGAGGACACAGTTTCCCAGTACTTATCATTATGTCTTGGTGGTAGTGTTTTACTTTTGGTTTAAAATATTCAGCGCTGGTTGTATTCGCCTAAGATACATGGTAATTGTACTTACGCGTGTACATGTGCTGAACCATCTTTGAAAAACGTGATGAGTACCCATGGGTTTTCTTGAGCGAAAGGTGAGGAATGTCAAGTCAGCATTAATTCCATTGATTGACTAATCCACTTTCTTGTTTAGCGTAGGGTAATGTACGCTTGCTTTTAAAGGATCTTTTTACTAAGCGCTTTAGCTGGGAATAAAGCTAAGCGTTCAGTTTATTTTGAGAGGGCACAGACGCTAAAGAAAACGTTTGACAAGCGTCTGAAAGAGTTTAGTGTATAACGCTAAGTGCTTATGACCAATGTAATAATAAAAAATAAAAAAAATGGTTTTGGTCATTCTCACTGAAGTTCAGTTATGCCTTTTAAGGTTCCCCCTATGTAGGTTCTCCTTAATATTGATAACTTAGTGAATGATTTTATGTGTAAAAAGAATTTTATTCTCCCTAAATTTATGCTTAATGAAAGTATGATGTTTCAAATGATTAGGCATTTAGATCAATCATACCTAATTCACTTCTTAAAGTGAGAAAGCGTTGTTCGTTGAGAGCTTTGGTGAAGATATCTGCCAATTGTTTTTCTGTACTAATGAATTGCATGGAGATATCCTTCTTTTGAACATGGTCACGCAGAAAATGATACCGTATGTCAATGTGTTTGGTTCTAGAGTGAAGAACTGGATTTTGTGTCATTGCCAAGGCACTTTTGTTGTCACAATGGATTGGTGTTGGACCTAAGACTACTCCATAGTCTCTAAGTTGTTGCCTCATCCAGAGAATTTGTGCACAATAGCTTCCAGCGGCTACGTACTCAGCTTCAGCAATAGAAGTCACAATGGATTGTTGTTTCTTACTGTGCCATGAAAATTAGTCTATCACCTAGGAATTGACATGTACCACTAGTACTTTTTCTATCTATTTTGCATCCTGCAAAATCTGCATCTGAGTAACCGATTAGTTCAAAAGGAGAATCCCTGGGGTACCATAAGCCCACATGTTGTGTGCCTTTGAGGTACCTAAGGATTCTCTTGGTAGCAATTAAGTGTGATTCTTTAGGATCAGCTTGAAAGCGTGCACACATGCATACTGAGAACATAATATCAGGTCTACTAGCTGTTAGATAAAGAAGTGATCCAATGATGCCTCTGTAATTTGTAGCATCGACTTTCCTTCCACTTTCATCTTTATCTAGCTTAGTCGTTTGACTCATTGGAATTTTGGAAGATGATGCATTTTCCATACCGAATTTCTTAATCATATCTCTAGTATATTTAGTTTGGTTTATAAATATACCATTAGGGAGTTGTTTAACTTGTAATCCTAGGAAAAAAATTAACTCGCCCATCATGCTCATTTCAAATTGGTCTTGCATCATTTTTGAAAATTTCTCACATAAACACTTATTAGTAGATCCAAATATAATATCATCAACATAAATTTGAACTAAGAGAATATCTTCATTATGTGTAATCTTAAATAGCGTTGTATCAACGCTTCCTTTTGAAAAACCTTTACCAATAAGGAAAATAGAAAGAGTGTCATACCATGCTCTTGGTGCTTGTTTAAGGCCATAGAGTGCCTTGTCCAATTTGTAGACCATACCTTTCCCATGGTTATTGATGAATCCTGGTGGTTGCTCCACATATACTTCTTCTTGGAGCTTACCATTCAGAAATGCACTCTTTACGTCCATTTGATATACTGTAAACTTGTTGAATGCTGCGAATGCTAGAAACATGCGGATTGCTTCAAGACGGGCAACTGGAGCGTATGTTTCATCAAAGTCGATGCCCTCTTCTTGACAGTATCCCTAAGCTACGAGTCTGGCTTTGTTTCTAATCACAATCCCATTCTCATCCATTTTGTTTCTATAGACCCATCTAGTTCCAATGACCCCTTGGTGGGTTGGTCTTGGTACTAGCGTCCATACCTCATTTCTTTCAAATTGGTTTAGCTCTTCTTGCATGGCTTCTATCCAGCTTGGATCGCTTAGCGCTTCATCCACTTTCTTAGGTTCCATTTGAGATAGGAAGCTTGCGAACATGGCCTCATTTATTGTAGCGGCTCTAGTCTTTACAGGTGCTCCCATATCTCCAATAATTAATTCTGGTGGATGGTCTCTGAGACATTTTCTATCTGATTGAGAAGGGTTTAGAGCTTGATCAGACGCTTGACTACGTTGCACAGGCGCTTGACCAGCTCTTTGCGTAGGCGCTTCAGTGTTTATAGTTCTAACTTGCTCTTGATGATCACTTTCTTCATGGTCATCAGCGTTTCTTTGGTCATTGACAGCCTCGTGAGTAAGTGTAGGATTAGGCACGATAATCTCATCCTCTTCATCAAGATCGCTATCATCACATAGATTGATTTGTGATGTTTGTTGAGAGAGTTCCTCAGTTCCTACATCATCAATATTAACCTTACTCGGTTCTTGGTTAGCATCATCAAACACAACATGAATGGATTCCTCTACCTTTGATTTGATCTTATTTAGGATACGAAAGCTCTTTCCATTTTTGGCATAGCCTAGAAAGATTCCTTCATCTGTTTTAGGATCAAATGTCTTTAAGTTTTGGGATCCATTGTTATGAATGAAGCATTTTGAACCAAATACATGAAAATATGAAACATTTGGCTTACGTCCCTTCCATATCTCATATGGAGTCTTTTTATGTTGCTTGTTGATCATACACCGATTCTGTGTGTAGCAAGCGGTATTGATAGCTTCGGCCCAAAACCTTTGAGGTAGCTTGGATTCGGCTAACATGGTATGGGCAGCTTCCTTGAGCGTTCTGTTCCGTCGCTCAGCAACTCCATTTTGTTGAGGGGTTCTAGGCGCTGAATACTCATGAAGTATCCCAAGGTCTTTACAATATTTCTCAACAATATGGTTAGTAAATTCAGTTCCTCTATCGCTTCTAATTCTGGTTACTTTTAGGTCTTTTGAGTTTTGTAGCTGACGAATTAGTGATGTGAGCTTAGCGTTAGTTTCATCTTTAGACGCTAAAAATTCTACCCATGTATAACGTGAGAAATCATCAACTATTACTAGTGAATACTTTTTACCACTAATGCTCATGATTTGAATAGGACCAAATAAATCTAAGTGTAATAATTCAAGTACTCGCGATGTAGATAGATGAGATTTCTTCTTAAAGGATGATTTGACTTGCTTACCCATTTGACAAGCATCACATAAGCGATCTTTATTAAAGGAACCTTTAGGTAATCCCTCTACGAGATTTAGAGATATTAATTGAGAGATTGCCTTGAAGTTGAGGTGATTCATTTTTTTGTGCCATAACCAACCCAATTCGTTTTGATTCTTAGCTACGAAACATGTAGGGTTGTTATCTAATGTTGAATCCCAATCTACTAAGTATACATTGTTTGTTCTTTTTCCTTTTAACTTCGTAGATCTTGTCTTAACATCTATTATTTCGCAGAAGTCACTATAGAACTTAATTTCAAAACCTTTATCACAAAATTGACTTATGCTTAAGAGATTATGCTTAAGACCCTCAACATAATATACATCATTTATCATGATGTTCCCCCTGCGCATGATACCTATACCTTTAGTTTTACCTTTGGAATTATCACCGAATATAACTTGAGGACCATTGGTTGCACGATAGTTGATCAGTAGATCCTTTGAGCCAGTCATATGTCTTGATGACCCACTATCTATGTACCATATTGAAGTGTCGGTGTTGGCTCTAGGTACCTGCATTCAAAAGGGCAGTTCTAATTCTTTTTAGGTACCCATTTTGTTTTGGGTCCTTCTTTGTTAGTAACGTTAATTTGAATTAGATTTTTCGGAACCCATATTTGCCTTATCTTCATTATGGGAGAGAGATTGGCCTTCTTGGGTTTCGTTTTGTGTTGTGTGTGTTTTTTAGGTGTATAGAAATATCCTTGATTATAGTAATAATCATAATCGTAATCATAATTATCATAGTGTTGATAATATGAACTGGATTGTTTTGGATATAGACGTTTGATCTTGTTTGGTATTGGCTTAGGATGCACTTTTGGTGCGGGACGCTTAACGTTTGATTCACTTGTAGAAGGTATTTCCTTAGCCTTTTGAGCGTTTGGATATATTTTCTTTTGTGAGACATTCGCTTTGGTCTTTCCTTTGCCTGAGTAAGTGTTGACTTTACCATTAGCTTTTGTACCAATATCTGTTGGTTCATTCAGCGTTTTTCTGATTGAACTTTCTCCAACAAAGATTACACCTTTTCCTTTGTTGATTGTTGTAACATTGGACGCTTTGGCTTTATGACTAAATTTATCACAACCTAGACCGGTCTTTTCACCAAATGCCCTGGTTACTTTAGTCATATTATCTAGCGTTCTAGACGCTTTTGATAATGAAGAGATAAGCTGCTCTGATTTAGCAAGTTTAGCAACCACTTCAGCTTCTCTTTTGACTATTATATCAAGATCACTTTTTAGTTGAGTAATTTCACTCTCGAGTGATTGGTTTTTCTCAATGCACTGTTGCTGAACTTGCAACTCTGCTTTGAGCGTTATGTTATCACTTCTGAGTGCTGAAATAATATGATAGTGATTTTGAAATAATTTGGCGGCATCTTGACAATCTATATAATATTCCTTTACTTTGTCAAGTAATTCATCATAAGAAAGAGGATGATACAAATCAGTGGTTACCTCAGATGGTAAGTCGTTAGATGCTTCATTATCTCTTGCCATGAGACAAATGAATGCTGAATCCTTTGATGGTTCATCATCGCTGCTTTCATCTGATGATTCCAAGTCCTCTTCAGGAGTATAGAGAGGTTCTGATTCTGCTAGCAAGCCTTGTTGTCTTAGATTGCTCCTGAATTGGTTTCTATCCGCGTGATCTTGCTTTGTAGGTTTAGACACATTTGGATATGGGCAATTAACTTGGAAATGGCCTGGTCTCCTACAGTTGTAACAAAGATTGGTCTTCATCTTTTGTTCGTTTGTTAATCTTGTGGATCGCTGGTTTAACGCTGCAGGCACTGAGAGATCTTGCTGAGAGGGAGTTTGATATTGAATTGGCGCTAGGGAGGGAGACGCAGGATAATGAGGCGCTTGATATTGTGGTTGTATTTGGGGAGACGCTTGATATGAACTTTGTCCTGGGTGCTTAGGACTGTTTCCCTTCTTTTCATATTTCAGGAATTTCCTGAATCTATTTAGAAGCGCCAGTTCTTCTTCCTCACTTATATCCGAGTTTTTTTCTTTGATAGATTTTCCTTTGATTGATGCCATTAGCGCTCCAGATTTGATTACTGGATTACTTACTGCATCACTGGCCAAATTCAGCTCAAACTCAAATGCTTTGAGTTCTGAAAAAGCATCTTCTGGAGTTAGGCTGTCCAGATTGTTTGATTCTCTCATTGCAGTTGTTTTCATCAGGAATCTGCTTGGGAGACTTCTAAAGATTTTGACCACTGTTTTTCGATTTTGTAGCTCCATACCCAGAGATGTTAGTTCAGTGACAAGAGCTGTAAATCTCGTGTCTAATTGATCTAGCGTCTCATTAGGTAGCATCTTGAAGCTATTGAATTTTTCTTTGGCAATTGATAGTTTGTTCTCCTTGATTTGTGCTGAGCCACCACAAATGGTAGCCAACTTATCCGAAATTTCTTTAGTAGTGTTGCATGATTTGACCTTGTTGAATAAGTTGTCATTATCTCCAATGGCTGTGTATAGAGCGTTTCTACCAACATTGTCTAGATTTGCTAGTCGACGCTCATCGGTAGACCATTCTTGTTTGGGCTTCTCCACATAGCCATCGGGTGTCTCTTCTGTGGCTTCGGTCGCTCTGGTGATGATCTTGTATATTTTGATTGGCCCATCTGAAATAATATCACACATTTCATCATCACATGAACACAAATAAGTGAACTCTTTGACCTTCCATGAATCATAGTTTGATTCGGTCAACTTAGGAACTTTGGAAATTGCCATGAAAAAGAAAATTTAAAGCGACAAAACAAAAAAAAAAGGATCTGAACAAGCAGTTACGCTTGGAAACGCTTAGGTTTCAACTTCAACCGCTCTGATACCACTTGTTGGTCCCAAGTGGTATACGAAAGAGTCTAGAGGGGGGGGGTTGAATAGACCCTGAAGTCTTTTTCGACTTCTAAAAACTTTCGTATTACTGTGAGGTATTTGAACGCTCGGAAAGCTTTAAGCGCTGGGTGCGGCGCTTGAGGGATGATGACTTAAGCGCTAGTTTCAGGCGCTTGAGAAAAGTTAACTTAGATTCGGTGATTTCAACACTTACCAAAGTAGGGCAGAGTTTAGTCACTAAATCAGGGTTAGCACAGCGGAAATGTTTTTATAGCTTAGCGTTCGTTTTAACCAATTAGTCGCTTATTAGTTTAAATGCCTTTTCAAGATATAAT
The DNA here is from genome assembly GCA_019426215.1 of Buddleja alternifolia. Lineage (NCBI taxonomy): Eukaryota > Viridiplantae > Streptophyta > Magnoliopsida > Lamiales > Scrophulariaceae > Buddleja > Buddleja alternifolia. The sequence continues at coordinate 46,693,314 of CM033390.1, read as the reverse complement.
ATGACAGTATAATGTAAGACAACAAAACAGTAAATGACACAAGATATTTGTAAGGTTCACTGGGTGATGTAATCCCAGCTACGTCCTTCTTCTCCCTTTATCAGAGAGGTTTTCCACTATGATGATTATCGAAGAGTCACACAGAGACTTCTACAAAATAGAGAGAGGTTGGATATGATCTTGGAACTCCTTGGTCACACAGATTTCAGCTCCACTAAAGACCTTCTATCCCCTTGCTTCTTTCACCCAGAAATAATGCAAGTTACACTTGATCCCGGAACTCCTTGGTCACACAGATTTCAGCTCCAATAGAGATCTTCTTCCACAAGCTTCTTTTACACAAAAATGGCGCTTGTAAGTCAACACACTTTCTCACTCAGACGAAGGATGTTGAAAGGTTTTGTAATGACTTTGTTTGGTTTTGGAAAGTTCAAACAACTTGAGGATATCTCAATAGTAATGTAGGGTCTTCAAAAAGGGGTTTGAGATATAGTTGACTGTCTCTGGAATATTTGTGAAAAGCTTATACGGATATTTGGCTATGGATTTTTGTAAGCTTTTCTTTCAACAAAGTAGGTATTCTTTTCTTGTGTCTTTTTGTATAATTTTCTACATACAAGAGGTTGTGACTGTTATTCACACTAGGATATTCAGGTATATCTCTTGTATATGTCACAGTTTTTTGCTCTATATGTATTTGACTTATTTGTTGAAAGGGCTATTTATAAGGTATTGGTGGTTTTTGTCCGTTTGGCACGGTTGGAATCTCGTTTCCCCAAACATTCCTTGAGTTCTGACATTTCTAGCTTTGGGTATACTTAATTAGTTAGGCATGTTCTTGGTTTCATAACTTCTGACAGTCTTGGTCAAATGAATGGCTTACCCATACGTTATAGTGTTTATATTTTAATAGCACTTATCCGACTTTTAATGCATCTTGTCTTATTTCCGTTGGAAATAATTTGTCCGTTTGATTCATGCATTCTTTAAGTCTTTGGATAGCTTTGGGTTTGAATCTTCAGGTTACGTTCTTTGTAGGTCGTGTTAGTTTAGCCTTTTGGACGCTTGCTGAAGAGAACAGTTTTTCTCGTGCATTGGACAGACGCTTGGACTGATCCTGAGTCTCTTCTCTTTATTTCAGACGCTTACTCTTCAGTCTTGTCTTTGATAGGCTCACTCAGAATTCCATCATTGACTTAGTGTTGAGTATTCGGCCTGAGTTATCCATTCGTATTTTGAGCGCTGGAGTTGTAACCTGGAATAGTCTCTAAAACGTTTGACGGACGCTTCAAGAGATCTTTATCTTCTGTAGCTTCAGACGCTTGATCTTCAACTTTATCACTTGGTAGACTCACCCAGAATTCTCCTTAGTGATTTAGTATCACATTCTTAGTCTAAAATTCTACAAAGATAAAAACTATAAGCCTAAGATAAATAAGCTTTTAGCTACTTATACACAATATTCTATGAAAGCTTTTATACTTACAGTTTTCGGGGTCCAACAGGAAGTCCTATTTGTCATCATCAAAACATCTAACATGAAATTCCTAATACACCTAGTCTTTAAATAAAAACTACTCCTTTGCCTAAGGAGAGCGGGGACAGCCGAACAGGCCCACGGGATAGGTTCACTAGGCCTCAACCAATTCCAAGCCCAGTATTAAGTATTTAAATAATATCCTAGTCCAATGCAATTGGTAATTAATTAAATACTAGGCTCCTTTTATTAATAGTGCTTTATTTATTCTAAATTAATAATACAATTAATATTGATTGAATAAAATTATTTAATTACTATAATTAAATTTATTTAATATAATCAATACATATCCCTTTGATAATTTGCACTCTAAGTGAAATTACTAAAATACCCTTTATGAAGTAAAACTCTTTTATTTTATCATCTTTATATAGCGCGACTCTCTAGGCTCGTCTTGATCGGCATTGGGAGGATTCTAAGGATATAGTTATCACCAAACCACTCCCATGAAACTATACCGTAACCCAATCAATTATGAGATGAATTTTTCATCACGAACCTTTAGGTTATAATTACCATATGAGTATAAACTCTTCACTTACGTAACCCGATCAAGTAAGAGTCATGGAATGTCAACCTCATACAATTTGATACTGTACTATAATCATACTGATGTGAAATTACCAAACCGCCCTTTGTATCCAATATAAGCCAGTCATAAATGCTTTGGCCAAAGACTTTAATTTCGCAACACCTATGACATACATGTTGCTTCTTGTTTACTTTCGAGACAGTGAATTCTTTATTGGCAGTTCACTTCCCATTATCGAACGCATCCATTGAATCGTAGTTCGAGGTCGACCCCACCAATGGGTGATTGGGCCTAACTACTCTAATAACTTATTCAATAGTACGAGCATAATATAAAGGACTCCTCAAGTTTAAAGATCACTTTTACTATCATTGACTGTCAGCGAGTAAAAACCAATGTGATTGGATTAGAACGAGTCGTATTCGAATAAGTTAACTCTGTTAATCATATTCATGACACCAGCTTCCACTATCCAATCAGTGTAAGACTAGCACTTTCTTTGTCAAAGAAAGTGTCATACGAGTTGAACCTAAATGCTCAATTAGATTCTTTAACTCGCAAACCATGTTTATATGATCAAACACTTAACTCCACCAGTGCTCCTACTTATCAAATAAGTAGTGGTGAGTACAACTTGATCTTAAGGACCTATTTGTTCAATACATTCAATACCACAATTAGATTTATAAAAACAAACTCAATGCCTTTTTTTAAGGATTAATAATGTTCAAACAATATAAATAAAATGCCCTCCTAAATCTAATTCCTTAGTGGCATAGAGGGCATAACACCTAACACCAGATCCAAACCCATATTTTGTTCTATTTTTTTTAAGTTTTTTCTTCGTTTCTTTTTGTACTTTTCCTCCCTTCCTCCCGTTAGTCACCCCAGGAATGTTCCTCTCTAAACTGCCGTGATGTATCCCCAACCTATCCAACCACCGTATAAACTTCCTAGCACGGCCCGTTGGCCATCACCATACCCCATCGTGCCACCACCAACAAACCGCAAATGACCCAAACCCCGGCTGCAAATCTCTAGCGCCCGACGCAAAACTAGCCATCAGAACCCTAGACCACCATCACCATCCCAAATCTTACCCAACTCTCGCCAGATCTTTTCACTCGCCGCTCTCCCACACCACCGCCATTGCCTCACTTTTTTGCCACCATACTATGGCCATCCCTACCCCTACTGCCATCATATCAATTGCCACCTCCGTTTCCTCCATCAATTTAAGATTTTTTACCCTAACTCTATTTTCTATTTTCTATTTTTTTTTGAATTTTTTGAATTGTATTATGACTGTGCAATTTTTTTAATGGTTTCGTATTTTTAGTTTTCCCCGAGTTTTTCTTATTTTTTTCTTAATTCTCTAAAACGTTTTTTGATTTTCAGACATTTTTCTGGATTTCCTTTTGATATTTTTTATGTCTTATGTCTTATTTTGAATTTTTAGAATTTATTAATTTGATTTTTTTTTATCCAATGGTTAAGGATAAATAAGAGTTGATCAAATATTAATGAAAAATGAGGGGCATAATGGGCAATCACACAAAACATTCATGCTATTAAACTTTCCTAACGGAAAGAGTGAATATGCAATTTAAAAATTTCACAGGAGTTTCTATGGCTAGTTTTTTAACACATGTGAGTTTTATGCAGATAAACAATTTTGCAGGGGGCAATATGAATTTAACCTTTTAAATATTCCGGATTTTGTTTCTTAATTATGCCAAATATCAAGGGACATATACAAGAGGAGACAACTGCAAGATTAATCCTGCAACTACCAGGGGGTAAGTCCCTTAACTTTGATGACTAGCAATTTTAGTCCTTTAACTTCTAAATTATGAGCAATTTTTAGCAAGTTCAATCTAGCCCGTCAGCAAAAATGTAGCCTAGGTTTTATTGATGAAATATTATAATTATTTTACAGAAGATGTTCTATCCCTAACGGAGGAGAATCAGACAAGTATGGAACCGAACAATTGTTCAATTTATGAAGAAAACAAGGAATATTTCCAGATACTGGAAATACAAAGGAGTAATCGGATAGACAAATTTATCCAAAGGGTTAGAAGGATTTCATCAGAAATCAAGAGAGAATTCGCTAGAAGTAAGGAACCTATAGAGGATCATCAAGAGGAACTGAGATCCTATCAAAGGAAATTAGCTCTAAATGATAAATTTCAAGGGAATATCGTGAGCAATTTACAACTCCCCGAGATCCAAAGCAAGTGGCCAGGGAAACCCAATAAAGGTAAATCACTTATTTAATTTTGTCATAATGAGCTGGAAAGAGATTGAACCGGATAATTCTAAGCTCTCTCAGGACCTTAGAGAAATCCAAAAGACGATTCAAGATTATGGCCACAAGTTAAGTCATATACCTATGAAAATAGAAAGTTTGAACCAAAAGATTGAGGAAATACTACAGATCTTGCCAGATCTGGGTAAAAATATAATAGATCTAAAGACTGATCTTGCTGATCTAAAAGGTAAACAAGCAGGGACATCCAAATCCAAAAGAGATGGATTAGTGACGCCCTTGGAAAGGTACCTCTTCTATACCAGAAAGGTAAGGTTACGAAAATCCCAAAGCCTAAAACTCAGGAAGATCTAATCAATGATATCCTTAAAAATATAAATTAATATGGATATATCAAGAGTAGATCTAACTAATCTTCAGGAACTAGCTGAGTCATTTTCTCATCTAGCACTTGTGGATTTGGATAATGTCAAAACTAATGAATCAATTCTGGCATTATCTCCGCCAGGAGAAAGTTCGGCATCAAATAATCCTCCCCAGGATGAAATGATGCGTGAAAGTGATGATTTGCATACTAACGCTGGCCCAGCTCTTGGGGGTACAACGTTTAGAGCAAATCCAGTAAGAAATCCAAATAGGGTACCAAAAAATACACCTTGGGCAAGAACTATGTTACAACTCTTGCATCCATATGGTACTTTCCTTAATTTGGATGTTATCAATTTCAGAAACATCAAAAAATTAATCGATGAATGGGTAGCAGCTATAAAGATAGCAACAACCACACTGGATCTTGATAATGAAAACTTCATTAGATTAATGGAGTTAAGCTTGGAGGGGTCCGTAAAAACCGGATGGGAACATACCCATGAAACGACCAAGTAAGGAGTCTTAGAAGGAGAATCTAAAAGCACTATTGCAAAAGGATTCGGAAGGCTCATTAAATTGCATTTTATCGGAGACGGATACTTCGATCAAAACAATACTGAAAAAACCAGAGAGTACACACAGGCTTTTTATGGTATTGAATTAAGAAATATTTGTGAAGTAGATGAATACATCTATTGGTTTCACAAATACTTCTTTTAGAGTGACGTAACATCACAAATTGCAGCACCAATGTTCTTTGCAAAAATTTGCAGTCCTTGGAGGGAAATGTTAACACAATCCTACAAGGTACTGGAAGGACAACTTGATTCCGTAGCCAAATGTATGTCTTTCTTAAAAGACAAACTGAAGGACTGGTGTTATCAAGCTTCCCTTCAAAAGAATATGAAAAATCTTAGAGGAAAAATAAAGAAAATTCCTCTTTGCTGCGAAAATAATGATTTTCCAATAATCATTGGAGAATCAAGTGAGCAAAGAAAGAAGAGAAAGCAATTTGTAATCTCTGATAATAGAAGTCACAAAAGGCGATCATCTCTCAAAAGAAAGTCTTGGTGGTCCAAATCAAAAGCCCGATCTTATAAATCTGGCCAGAGATCCGGACCGACAAGGGTATCTTCCCAGGGATCTCAAAAATCTGACGAAAAAACTCCCACAAAATGAACTTTCAAACGGGCACACACCCGGACAAATGAAAGTTTCAAAGAACTGCTGGACATGTGGAGCTAAAGGTCACATTTCCTCAGACTGTCCGCAAAAGAGTGGTGAATTAAAATAATTTGAAGCCACAGCTGACATTCTAGATGCAGTTTTCTACGGAGATTTGGTACCAGTTTACCAATTCAAAAATATAACCTCAGATGAAAGCGTCTATGAGGAAGAAATAGCCAGTGATTCGGATGGATCTTCAACCGAATCAGAATAACTTCAACGAAGGCGATAGTCTCCAAACCTCAGATAGCCTATCGGGATTCTTTTTAAGGTCATCTATATCAGATAAAATCATGGAAAGAAAAATGAGGCAAAACTCTAATACAGGACCATATGATGGTTTTAGAGTTAGTGGAGTTAGCCGAATCCTAAATCAAATAGGATTAAATCAAAGGCAGCATAACATCATATGTAAGGTAAGTACAGGGGAATTTGTAATTCCTATGGAATTAACTGGTAATGTGATGGATATGCAACTTATTCCAAAAGAAGAAAATCTGGAGGAATTAAGTAAGCTCAAAGAGGAAGTAGCTGTTACTATGAAATAGATCCATATAGGAACTATTGAAATAGTAATTAAAGCCACTTTCAAAGAAGGAATTAATTCTCCATTACATTTATCTATAATGCATAAGAGAATTAATAACTTAAGAGATGGTTGTCTTGGTGTAATGGTAGGAACTTTATATGCAGTAGAATTGATGTTTGATATTCATCCCAGAATTGAATATAACCTAGTTGACCAAGATTTTAGTTGAGTCTTAACCCTTCATCAAGATTTCAAAAGAAATGATCTTATGAAAGAAGGAAATAGGCCATATTCTATAACTTATAGAATTGCTTATGCACTTTCCAATACACATCATTCTGATTAGTTTGTTAGGAAAGAATATGTTGAAATTCTAAGAATTTTCAAGGAATTTGCTAAAGTAATGGCACCTGATTCGATTAAAATACCGAGAATTGGTGGTGTTGATATTTTAGTCAGAGACTATCGAGTTCTAGATTGATCAATGAGCTGTAGAACAGATTTTAATAGCAGGATGCCCTTTTCGAAAGAAAGGATTAAGAGTTTAAAAGGAAAATAATTAATCGAAGATTTAACTCCTCAAGCTATTAGGGTAAATAATGTAAAAATTAGATGCCCTGAAGGATGGAAAGAAGTGCAAGTTATATTTAATATTACAAAGAAAGATAATTACTTTTCTTGTGACGATCTATACTACTTGCAACAACCTACAATTGGCAAATACGAAAGAATGCTAGAAATGGAAGGATATGAAGTATTTATTTCAGGTATTACAGGACGTGACCAAGGGATTGTGACCTTGGGATTAAGCTTCCTTGAGGAACATAAACCTTGGGGAAGAAAAGGAAAGGGTATGGAATTTAGCTGGGATGGTCACATTATTGGAGTTGAATAAATGACCAGTCTATTTTCCATATACATATCAGTTGGTATGTTATAGGAACAATATAAGTTAGAATATTTTCCAGCTTATATTGATTCAGGATCAGGAATTTGTACAGCCAAACCTAGTGTTTTTCCTAGCAATGCTGTCGAATCCTTACCCATTATTGCAGGAAGAGATTTTTCTCAAAAAAATCCTCCTACTCAATAAAGGGATACGTGAAGCACAAATCATGATTGGAGGAGCAGGTGGTACCCCTTAGTATAAGGTAAAACTGCCACCTATTTACTTTCATCCCTATAAATTTTCACAACAAACATGGTGATAATGAAGCGAAATTAACCTGTCCTAAAATGTAGGATAAAAGGAGATTTGGTAAAAAGCTCTTGATGTTTAGACAACAAGGCCTAATGGCATGCTTGGGCGAGAAATGTTATGAAGATTCTCAAAAGGAAATACAACTCCTTACGAATACTTTACAAACCATGTCCTTGGTTAACATTGACGAAGAAAGCTTGCTTTCTCTTGAAAATGTTAAGCGACTAATTCAAAGAAACTTTAATGAGAATCCTTTGGTTTGGTGGGAAAAAAAACAAGATCGAAGCTACTCTGAAAGTAAAAGAGCAATGCAAGTATGAGTATGTTCAATACAAGCCTATCCAGATGAATATGGAGGATAAGAAAGATATGTAGACAATAATAAAAGAGCATATCGATCTTAAACACATTGAGTCTGGAGTCTTTGCTTATAGTAGCCCTGGTTTTCTAGTAAGAAACCATGGTGAAATGAAAAGAAGAAAGGCAAGATTAGTAATTAATTATCAAGGAATTAATAAAATACTTGAATTTGATGGTTACTATATTCCGAGTAGAGAACACTTAATTGATCGCATTAAAAATGCCAAAGTATTTTCTAAATTTGATTGTAAATCTGAATTTTATCAGATTAAGATGGAAAAGGAGTCTAGAAAATATACGACATTTTGTACTCCACAGGGTCAGTATATCTGGAATGTACTTCCAATGGGTCTTGTGAATGCACCCTAGATATACCAAAGGAAGATGGATAATCTATTTAAAAATTATTTCGAATTCGTGTTTGTCTATATTGATGACATCTTGATCGCATCCAAAAATATGAAAGAACATATTAGACATCTTGAAATATTTTCTGATGCATGTTATAAAGAAGGATTAGTGCTTTCTGAAAAGAAAGCAATAATTGGAGTTTAATAAGATTGAATATCTTGGTATTCTTATTGACGAAACATGTATTGATCTCCAGGAACATATTGTGGAAAAAATACGCAATTTTCCTGATGTTCTGAAAGATAAAAACAGCTCCAAAGTTTCTTGGGAGTAGTTAATTTTGCAGGTATCTTCATCAAAGATCTAGCAAAATATAGGAAGAATTTCCGACGTCTCTCAAAAGAAACTGAGAGCACAAAGTGGAAGTGGGAAGAAATTCACACTCAAAAAATTCGTGAGTTGAAACAAGTTTGCAATAACTTGCCTAAACTCGCAATACCACAAGACGATGATGATTTCGTAGTCTACACAGATGCCAATGATTATAGATGGGCAGCAGTGCTCATGACAAAGACAACTACAGGGAAAGAACCTTGTAGATATACAGGAGGGTTGTTCCCCGAACAACAAGCCAAAGTTTGGCATACAAACGAGAAAGAATTCTTTGTTGTTTGGAAAACATTTAAAAAATGGCCTCTGTTTTTATTAGCCAAAGAATGTACATTGAAAGTTGATAATACTAATGTGAAAGCCTTTTTGAAAAATAAACTTGAATCAAAAATTGAAAAGGCATATATTATCAGATGGCAAGCTGAATGTCAATATTATTGTTTTGACATTATTATTGTGATATGTACTTTTAGATTTCCTGACAAGAGATGGAAGCATCTGAAGCAAATTCCATCATCAAGAGATATAGGCATCTCAGGGAAAACCTTGAGGAGCTTAACGAGCAATTTAGAAGGCTATCAGCAAATGCTGAAGCAGCCGGACAAGTTCAACGAGTTGATTTGGACACTATCCAAGAAACAATTAGGGGGGAAATGTACGCCATGACTTTATTATGGGGTACCTTACAGGAACCAATTCGAAAGGCATCATCTTCAGTGATGACTCGCGAATTACAAGATCAGGACTCGAAACGTGTGTTTAGAGAACAGGGCTCTATACCCGGAGCGTTGGATTCAAATACCACTTGCACAAGTTCATTATCAGATTCTGGAAAAAAGGAAATAATTGAACAATCGGAAGTGCAAACTCCTATTATTTCAAGTTAACCCGGCACCTCTGGGGTAAAAGAGGGAGAGATTAACCTTAGGCCACAGACCGACACCTCTAAGGTTAATACTGACAAGATTAATTTGCATTTGCAGGTTTATCAACGTTCTTGGGAAAAGTTAGTCTCAAGAAAAGGACTAAATCCAAATAAATCTGTTGGTCCCTAGTGGCATACGAAAGGGTCTAGAAGGGGGGAAGGGGGGGGGGGTTGAATAGACCCTAAAGTCTTTTTCGACTTCAAAAAGATTCGTATTTAAAATTGGTTTGGACGCTTGAAAATGCAGGAGCTTGGATGAGCGTCTACTCGAAGATTGTTTTATAAAGAAAACTTAGACTTCAAGACTTGAATACTATAACCAGTTAGGTTTAAGCATTCTGATCTTTGATCAGTGTTGGCACAACAGAATGATTTTAGAGTCTTCTCTTTGAAAATTTTTAGCGTTCCAAGATGTATCTTAGTTGCTTAGCATTTGATTGTGTTTTACTTAACAGATTTGCTCAATGATATGATTGTATAAAAATTGATTGTAAAGTAAAGAACACAACATTTGTAAGGTTCGTTGGGTGGTGTAATCCCAACTGTGTCCTTCTTCTCCTCGAACACTCAGAGGCAATCCACTGAGATGATTTTCAAAGAATCACACAAAATCTTCTACAAATTAGGGAGAGATGGATGACGATGACTTGAGATCCTTGGTCACACAAATTTCAGCTCCAAGACACTTCTATCCCCTTGCTTCTTCACCCAGAAAGGTTGCAAGTATCCAACTTTGACTTCACACAGATTGCGAGGCTTGGATGGGGTTTTTCTAACAGTTTGTTTGATTTTGATAAAGTTCAAACAACTTGGAATATCTCAATAGTAATGTAGGTTTCTCCAAAAAGGATGTTTGAGATTTTGGTTGACTGTCTCAAGAAGTGAAGAAAAGAAAAGAGAATGTTTGCTTGAATATTCTGGCTTTTTTTAAAGTTTGAGTACTTGAGACTTCAATGCAACAACAATTCTGGCTAGTAATACTATGGTTGTTTTGGCTTGTTGTTGAAGTCCTATTTATAGACATTCTTGGAAATAGTGTCAGTTTGACATATGCGCAGGCGCGTGTTTCTCACTTCCACAAGTGAACAACTTTTGTCCTTTTTCATGAAAATCTACTGCACAAAAGTTGGTGCTGTAGTCTTTGAATAGTTGACAGTCCAATAGGGTGGCTTCTCTACGTCCTGAAAGTGTTTATCACATTTAATGCTCTTATCAGCATTTAATGTATTTGAATTAAATGCCCGTTGGCAATTAATGAACTGTGAATATTTGCATTAAAACTCCTTCTGGACTTAGAAATAACTTCAGGTGACATTTGGTCATTGATAGACGCTCAATCACTACTGAATGATTTATGTCCTCAATCAATGCTTGATATTGCTTGACGCTTGGACGCTTGGAATCATAATCTTCATTTAGACTTCCGATGCTTGAGTCTTCAAACTTAAAATACTGATAAGCTCACTCAAAAATTATCAGACGCTTAGTCTAAGACTTCTTAGCCTAACAATCTAGAATAAAAATAAAACAAAGCCTATAAGCCTATTACAAATCTATTGCTCAAAGCTTATACATGATTTCTAATAAAATCAAACATACATATTTTGGGGTCTAACATAGAATCCTACTTGTCATCATCAAAACATCTAACAAGAAATTTCATAACAATTTCCCCCTTTTTGACGATGGCAATACTTACTCTTTTATAGTTCAAGAGTTAGACAGCCAAAAACTAAAAATTAGCTTTGAATAAAGGTTAGATAAAGTTAGTGAAGGTTAGTTAAGCCTCAACGAGATGTTTTAGTTGAAAAATGCACTTCATTAATATATCAAGTAAATTACAGGCATTTTACAACTAAATAAGAAATAAAGAGACAAGAATATAGATAATGCAAAGTAAACAAGAGTTCTTAATCTTCTTCTTGAGCGTTGACTCTTCTATTTACTTCAGTCCTGATCGTATCAGATATACTCTCTTCAAGTCTAATCATGGCAGCATGATCTCTGTTAATTACAAACTTCTTCTCTTTCTTTTGTCTCTCTCTATAAGCGAAAAAGTTCTTATCCCATTCAATTGGGTCAATACCAATGCGCCTTAGGCAAATTATGAACGTTTGGTTGAACTCTGACATCCTCTGTTCCTTAGCTATAAGCTTGGGATCAGAAAGCTCTGGAATAGGCGGTCGTTCGAATGGAACATCAAATTGCTCAAGTAACGCTCTAGAAGGCACTGGTAAACTAATAAGAGTGGGAAGGGTTGCTTGACGCTTAGTAGAAGGACTAGCACCTCTTGAACTAGACGCTATCCTCTTCACCCCTGTTTCCCTCATTCTCTTTTCTTCCCTCTTATTTCCATCATCAGCCTTAAAAAAGTGTTGTGTTAATAGGCTGACTTAGGTAGTAATCTGAGCTATGGAGGCCTCTAAGGTGTCAATGTGCTTATCGAAATGCTCTTTCATGGCCAGTTGATTTGCCCTAATAGCATCAGTCATCTCTTGAAATTCTTTGAGGTAATCAGCAATGGCCGCTTGAGCTGGACCTCGCATATGAGCAACTTGAGCGCTCATGTTTTGAGACTCAATCTTGGCTAAATCAATTTTATTCCAGTGGAGGGCTTCAGCATTCTGAGAGGCATGATCACTCACTTCCTCCAGAACTGATTTCAATAAAGACCCAAAATTTTGACTCACATATGAAGGAACCGCTTGAGTAGCCGGTCGCTTAAACTTTGATGTGTACTTGAATGAGTCAAGTGAGACTTGATGTGCTGGATCAAAGACGGTGCCACATGCTTCAATCAGTAATTCAGCCACATCTGGAACATCTGGTTTAGAAGCATCAGGATTGACCTCTGGTGGAGACGCTTGAACAGGTTCCTCAATAAATGTTGGAATACTTGCAACTTCTGATACAGGTGCTGGAGCAGACTTTTCAATTAATTCCACAGGTATTTCCACAAGCGCTGACTCTTCTTGACTAAAGTCAGTGAATTGGAAATTTAACCTGGCTAATGGTATATCTGTATAAAAGTCTGAAGCATCTTCAAGAAGTTCGTTCAGCTGTGAACTAGAAATGCAAGTTCCCTGAATGAAAGTGCGTAAAGGACTATCTATGGCCCTAACATACATCGGACCTATGATGTCTAGCACATGCCTTGGAAAGATCCTTGACTGCGGCGGCGAAATAAGAAATAGCATATCTGAGCAGTAAGACAAGGAAAAAATAATGAGTCGATCCTTTGGAAGATGTTCAGATTTGTGAGCGTCAGCCACATAATACATGTAGAATTCTTCCAAATAAGGATATGCAGCTTGAGCAATGTGCTGATTCCGCTCTAGCAAGGAAAAGACATATGTGTAGTGGTCGCTTACTTCCTTTCGGATTGAAGATAGGAGTGGACATCTTTGAAAGGAGCGAATCCTCGAGATGTTGAGTTTCTACAGGTTTTCTGTGAAGATCTTATCGATGTGTGGAATTTGAGCCCTGATCTTCAACATCAACCTAAAGTTGTCATCACAGTGGCTTGGAGTAGTCGATAAATCTGATACTAGAAAGCTTCCACTACTAGACGCTTGGCTATTGAAGTTAAGAGGAGTGACTGCAAGCCTATAAAGCGCTTGATGCAAAAACCTCTCTATTGGTTGGAAAACGCTTGACAATTGAGCTATTGGTCCCACACGCTATTGACGTTTCTTTAGGCAATACTTGGTAAATTGACGCTTCTTGTCATGCATACCTATGCCAAAGAGATGGGGAGTTTTGACTAAATCTTGAAATGTATACCTATTGCCCATGTACGCTTCAACCTAATTAACTTCATTCATGCAGTAATCATCACCTGCATTGACAATAGCCCGAATGCCGTCATGGTGAATGTCTCTGATTGATTCAAAGTGGTATCTGTTTGTTTGATAACTTGTATTCCAAACGCTCTGGAAGTGGTCATCCGCTTCTTCTTGAATTAAATCTGTCAAAGATGCATGACGCTCACCCGCATGAACACCTTTATTTTTCCACAGACAAAGTGGGTTACCTGATCTTTTATTTTCATCACTGTGCACCACTTCTGGAAAGTGAGAATATTTGTCTCTATTTCATAATTCCTTGGTTGGATTCAGAAATTGAACAGGTAGACTCTCATAGACTCTGATCTTGTAATCTCTTGGAGCAAAGCCAGTTGGTTTGCTACGCCCCATATCTTGGAAACAAGCTAGGTCTATGTCGGTTGGAGGAGTTCTGCCATCTGTTCTGTTTTTTTGGATAAGAATGGAAGCAGGGATCGACCCAGTAGGTTGATCATGTTCAATGGCCTGATAATATGCCCTCTCCACATCTATCATATCCGAGGTTAATAGCATATCACAGATATACTTGTCATGCTCAATTAGCATGGCAACCTCATTCTCAGCAATTATGTATCTTTCTACAATGTAGCCTGCTGGAATAAAATCTTCTTCAAGTGCTAGTGGCATGTAGTTGATTGAATGATCAATCATCTTGATAGGATCTGGCTTGAAGAAATGTTTTGGTCTTTTAACTTCCTCAGCAACACTCTGACCTCCTGAGCGTGCCTTAGTCATGACCTCTGAAGAATGTAGTGGTTGGACCCCTTCCGTTGTAGGTTCCTCGGCATCAACTGCAATTCTTGTTGCAATGTCTTTGGCAATGACCACCACTTCTTCTAAATCAACATCCAGATGGACGTCGATTGTTGCTTCAGCAGCAGATGGAACAATAGCCCGAGAACTTGTCTCAACAGTAGCTTCTTGAGCGCTTGGCTCAATGGTCTCAGGCTTTTCAGGAGCAGGGGCAGATGGACGCTTGCCTTTACTGGAACGCGTAAAAATCTTTTAACATTGACTCCTTCAACAAGCTTAAGCGTTTGAGCTAGAGGCGCAACAGTTGGTTCCTTGAAGTCGATTTGTGATAAGAGGCGTTCTTATGTGTTTTTAAGCCCATGATTTGATGTTTATGGATTTATTTATTGCCTAAATCATGCCACATTTGCGTTTAATAGGGGTGTTAAGTGATTTCAGGTGATAACCGAGAGCACACAAAGGAAAGGGCAAAAAATGATGCACGACACAATTGCAAGCCTGTTAACCACGCCCAGGCGCCAGTATGACCACGCCCGGGCGCCGAGCAAGAAGCAGCAAGTTCAGCATCCTGTTGCCCACGACTAGGCGCCACCTTACCCGCGCCTAGGCGCCGTATTGTCCGCGCCCGAGCACCATTGTCTCCACGTCTGGGCGCCGCCGGACTTATCCCCCAAGAAAGATCCTCCACGTAGGTTGCGTCTGGGCGCCTACAGCCCATGTCTAGGCGCCAGCATAACCGTTTTCAAGTGTATAAAAGCCAGATTTCAGCAATGGAGGGGGGCTCGGATTCCTGGGGATTGAAGGCATTTTTCTAGGATTTTGAGCCACAAATTCATCAATCTTTGAAGGAGAAGAAGGGGAATTAAGCTAGAGATTGAAGTTTCAAGCTAAGATTCATCATCAATCAAGACTTAGGGAGTTTTTACCTGCTTGCATTACATGTTTATGTTCATAATTATGTATATGATTGTTCTAGATCTTCTTGAGCTATTGATGATGAGCTAATTTTGTAGAACTAAGGCCGTGTGAAAGCCAAATTTATGAGTCAATATATATGAAGAGATTTTTTGTATTAATTCTCCTATTGCTTTGTGTGTTAATTCTATGCTTTCATTCCAATCATGTGTTTGATCACCATATGCTTGCTATCTTGCCTAATCTAGTCGTTCGAGAGAAGATAGGTTAGGGTTCAAGGGAATTAACACATCATCCGAAACAAATGAGGAATTGCCCCTAGAGATAGGTAAAGATTTCCGGGTGCTGTTAGCCGGATTCATCCGGAGAAACTCTAGAACGTTAATGCGTGGTTATTGATTAGATTCTCGGATAGACATATTTAGAGAACCGTCAATTAATCATAGGATTATTATGAGCCGAGACATCGGGTAATAGTTAACTAAGGAGTTTCCACCAACGCAATAGGAGTCTAATAATTCGAGGAGTAACCCATATATATTGACGAGTAGATTCGGTTGTAGCATGTGCCTTAGTCATTTTATCATACATGAGTTTTAATCTATAGCTCGTTCCTCTTTTATCCTTCGTTTATTCAATCAATTCTTGCACGCTACTTTAATTGTCTTTCTTTTATTGTTAATCATAAACTCAAATACCTAGTCCTTGAGGTTCGACAACCTGGACTTTTAGTCCACTTATTACTACGCACGACTAGTATACTTGATATCCAAGCACGTTAGGTTCTAGCGTGTCATGTTTTTGGCGCTGTTGTCGGGGACTTGTTTATTTTAGTTTTTGATTTTCGTTTACATTTTTATAATTCTTATTTTTTCGTTTATTTCTTGCTTTTATTTTATTTTTTTGTTACTCTAATTTTGTTTCTTTTGTTTTGTTTTTCTTTTTCAGGTTCTAATAATAGCTACACAATTCCATAGTCTAACTCTAAAGGGGAAGGTCGAATGGTTGCAAAGCACTATTCGAGGCATGAAACCGTTAGTAGTCCCACCTCGCCCATGGGAAGTATCATTAAAGATAGCATATTCAGATTAGGTATCTGATGCTCGTAAGGTATATGTTGAGCTCCATGTTCGGCGAGTTGCAGCGCACACATGAAAATATGGATAGTCCTAAATCAATCATGTTGCACTTGGAGGAACTGTTTGGGGAACGGGGTAAGTCTATTAGATACTTAGTATCGAAGAGTTATTGAACACTAAGATGAAAGAGCATGAGGATGTAAAGGATCATGTTTTGAATATGATTTCCATGTTAGAGAGACTTAGGTCTATGGATTTCTACATGGACATCCCCCTTCAAGTGGATCTCATTCTCTAATCACTCCCTAGATCGTTCTCAGATTTTGTCATCAATTTTGATGTGAATGACATTGAAGGATCACTTTCAGTACTTATGAGCAAGCTGATGATTGCACAACAGCGAAAAACAGAAAAGTGGGGTGCATTCAAAATTCCTATTATTTCGAATAACAAGGAATTAGCTGGAAAAATCAGAGAACCCAAGATAACGAAGGCTTAGAATTTCAACGCCAAGGGCTCCAAGAACAAAAAGGACATAT
Source organism: Buddleja alternifolia (assembly GCA_019426215.1). NCBI lineage: Eukaryota > Viridiplantae > Streptophyta > Magnoliopsida > Lamiales > Scrophulariaceae > Buddleja > Buddleja alternifolia. The sequence continues at coordinate 46,676,487 of CM033390.1, read as the reverse complement.
GCCTTCTATGCAAGGAGCTAGGCCACTGGAAGCGCAATTGTCCTAAGCTAAAAGCTGAAAAAGCAGGTATAGAACTTTTTATTTTTGAAACTAATTGTTCTATAACTATATTCTCTACATCATGGATTCTAAATTCGGGAGCTAGTTCTCATATCTATGTTTTGAACTAGGATCTGGAAACAAGTAGAAAGTTGGGATAAAGAAAAGTGATGATCAATATAGGGAAGCGGGCACAGTGTCGCGGCTAAAACTGAACCTAAAACTCAAAAGACACAACCGTCGCTGTGACACTCCAGTAGAGTATCTCGATTGCCTGAGAGATATGCTTACCTTATGAACAACAATATTTGTTTGTTGTAGCAAATGGAAGCCATGGAGATGATCCCTCTAGCTACGAGCAAGCAGCGACTGATATTGATTCCACAAAATGACTAGAAGCCATGAAAGCGGGGATGGATTCTATGTATTTGAACCAAGTTTGGACTCTTACTAGTCTCCCTAAGGGTGTACGGCAAATAGGGTGTAAATGAATCTATAAGAGAAAGACTGGTTCGGATGACAAGGTAGACACCTATAACGCGAAACTTGTCGCGAAAGGTTATAGTAAAAAAGAGGGCATTGACTATGAGGAAACCTTTTCTCCCGTAGCAATGATCAAGTCCATTTGAATTCTGCTCACCATTGCAGCAAACCTAGATTATGAATTATGGCATATGGATGTGAAACTGCATTTTTAAATGGATACCTCGAGGAGGACATTTATATGCAGCAACCCAGAGGTTTTATATCTGATGCAGATTCTCATAAGGTTTGCAAGCTAAATAAGTCCATTTATGGACTTAAGTAGGGATCTCGCAGCTGGAATCAACTGTTCGATCAAGCAAAATATTATGGATTCATTAAGAATAAAGATGAACCGTGTGTCTATAAATTGTCCAGTGGGAGCAAGTTGACATTCCTAGTGTTGTATGTAGATGACATAGCACAAAAATGGGGAATGACATAGGCTCTTTGACATCAGTCAAGGCATGGCTTTCAAGCACATTTTTCATGAAAGACTTAGGAGAAGTAACCTACAATCTTGAAATTCGCATCTATCGGGATAGAGCGAATCGGATGTTAGGTCTCTCCAAGCGCTCTACCTAGAGAAAGTCTTTAAGACATATGAAATGAGTAACTCTAAGAGAGGACTTCTACCCATGGGACATGGAATAAATATGTGAGTCCGAAATTAGATGAGGACAGACTAAAGATGAGTAAAATCACATGTCCATCGGCAGTGGAAAGTCTCATGTATGCAATGTTATGCGTGAGGCCTCACGTAGCCTACGCTGTGAGTGTAGTTAGTCGATTTCAAGCTAACCCGAGTGAGCAGGATTAGATGGCTATGAAGACTATCCTTAAGTATCTTAGAGGAACAAGGGATATACTTCTCATATATGGAAATGAATAAATGAGAGTAGAAGGATATTCTGACTCAGACTTTCAGTATGATCTGGATAATCAAAAATCTATGGCTAGGTTTATATTCAGTTTGAATGGTGGAGCAGTGTCTTGGAAAAGTTTCAAGTAAAACACACTGCGAACTGCACATGTGAAGCTGAATACATAGCTGCCTCTGAGGCAGCTAATGAAGCTGTTTGGATAAGAAAGTTCATGACTGAACTTCAATAGCATGGAAATACCGTTGCCACTATGGTGTGACAACAATGGAGCAATAGCACTGGCTAAAGAACCAAGGTCTCACAACAAATATACACACATAAAGAGAAGATATCACATAAATCGAGAAATCGTTGGAAGAGGCGACATTTCCGTACAGAAAGTAGCCTCAGCGGAAAACGTAGCTGACCCACTCACTAAGCCTCTATCGTTGGCAGTGCTAGAGAAATATCTTGAGAAGATGGGACTCAAATACGATAGCAATTGGCATTGAGTGCAAGTGGGAGATTGTTAGATGTTATGCCCTCTATGCCATTGAGCATTTAGATTTAGGAGGGGCATTTTATTTATATTGTATGAACATTATTAATCATTAATAAAAAGGCATTGAGTTTGTTCTTAAAAATATAATTGTGGCATTGAATGTATTGAATAAACAGGTCCTTAAGATCAAGGTGTACTCACCACCACTTATTTGATAAGTAGGAGTACTGGTGGAGTTAAGTGCTTGATCTTATAAACATGGTTCGCAAGTTAAATAATCTACATTGGACGTTTAGGTTCAACTCGTATGACACTTGCTTTGAAAAGGAAAGTGCTAGTCTTACACTGATTGGATAGAGGAAGCTGGTGTCATGAATATGATTAATAGAGTTGGCATATTCGAACACGACTCGTTGTAATCTTATCACATGGATTTTTACTCGATGACAGTCAATAATAAGGATTACCGGTTATGATAGCATGAGTAAGCTTTAGACCTGAGGAGTCCTTTACATTGTGCTCGTACCATTGAATAATTTATTAAAGTAGCTAGGCCCAATCACACGTTGTTGGGGTCGACCTCAAAGTACGATTAAATGGGTGCGTTTGACAATGGGAAGTGGACCGCCAATAAGGAATTCTTTGTCTAGAAAGTAAACGAGAAGCGACCTGTACGTCAGAGGTGTTGTGAAATTAAAGTCTTTGGCTAAAGCATTTATGACTGACTTATATTGGATACAAAGGGCAGTTTGGTAATTTCACATTTGTATGATTATAGTACAGTATCAAGTTGTATGAGGTTGACATTCCATGACTCTTACTTGATCGGGTTGTGTTAGTGAAGAGTTCATACTCATATGGTAATTATAACTTAAAGGTTTGTGATGAAATATTCATCTCATACTTAATTGGGTTTCGGTATAGCTTCACGGGAATGACTTGGTGATAACTATATCCTTGGAATCATCTCATTGCCAATCAAGATGAGTCTTGAGAGTTGCGCTATATAAAGATGACAAAATAAAGGAGTTTTACTTCATAAAAGATATTTTGGTAATTTTACTTAGAGTGAAAATTATCAAAGGGATATGTATTGATTATAATAAATAAATTTAATTATTGAAATTAAATAATTTTATTCAATCAATATTAATAGTATTATTAATAAACTATTAATAAAAGGAGCCTAGTATTTAATTAATTACCAATTGAATTGGACTAGGAATATTATTTAAATACTTAACACTGGGCTTGAAATTGGATGAAGCCCGAAGAACCTATCCCATAGGCCTGTTCGGCCACCCTCCTCTCCTTAGGCAAATGAGTAGTTTTTATTTAAACACTAAGTGCTTAACTAAAAGCAAAACCTATGTGATATTTTCATCTTAGAGAGTAAAAAGAAGTGAAACATTAAACATCCTTTCTCCCTCCCCAAAAACCCTAGTCGTCCAACCCCGCCTGAGGTAGAGGAGGCCGGGTTTCAAGAATTGAAGATCATCTTTCGCGTGATAAATTAGAGGAATGAATGATCCGTTGCTTGTCAAAGTTTGGCTTAAGAAATTCATCGAAGAAAGGTAATTGGATTACATCTTCTTCTTGTAATTCGATTTTTATGCAAATAAAATTATCAAAACATTAATTGAATCCAGGCTTTGTGAATTCACAATATCTGGACCACCCCGATCCAACATATTTAACCCAAATATTCAAATATTTTACCCAAGTTAAACTATCTATTTATTCTTACTTCAATTGAAGGGACAGAACAATCATACATGTATATTTGGCATAAAAAACTAATTCACTCTCAGACTAGGCGAGTATGCACCACTCTCCTTAGTTTGTGACGTAGAAAGGGCTTTTGTGCAGGGTTTTTAAAACACGTGGTTGTTTTTAGCTCTTTCTTTTTTTTTTTACACAGGTAGGATTTTTAAAACACGTGGTTGTTTTTGGCTCTTTATTTTTTTTTTTTTTACACAGGTAGGTTTTCAGCATTTAGCGACCAACACAGGGGGGTCTATTTAATATTTTAATATCACAATAGGTATTTATAGTGTGTATTATTAAAAACTCAAATATACTAAAAGTTTATAGTCTCATTTGAAAGACAGACGTACATGACAGAATAGACAAAAGAAAGAAAAACAATGGAGAAGGCGATAATGAATGGAAAGGGGCCAAAACACAAAGTTCTAGCAAGAGGGCTGTTGGTGCAAAACTCCACCGAGCAAAAACTAGACGAGGCCGAGATGAGATAAGTCCCGAAAACGTGCATATCTCTCATGTATCACTATGAAACTGCAAGAACCTAGCCAAACTATAGCCCTAACTCTCAAGAGGAGAGAGCGACAAACTCTTAGGAGGAGAGAATAAACTAAGTTTAATATTGTTTGTAATCTGAAAAGTTTATTGCAAACTATTACATATTATTAGTGTAAACACACACACACACACACACACACATATATATATATATATATATATTATACACACAAATATGTGTGAGAGCGGCCCATGTGTATCATAATGTATTGGAATTGGGGTAAATCTACCCCAGACCGATTCTAATTGTTCGAGTGTGAATTATGTGTCTATCACACAAGTGTATATGGAGACCACACACAATATTTCTTACTGTGTGAGAGATATAGACACGGGGACCATTGGACTCAGTCTACCATAGATTTTTCCTGGGAATTGTATACTGGAATTCATTCCAAAATTTATTTGATCATTACACTTCTTGAGATTTTCTTTAAAATATATTTTTAATAGCAACAGCTATATTCAACTATATTTTAAAAAAAATGCATCTTAGTTTCAAGCGTCTACACTTTATAAAACACTAATGTATTTTTTTTAACTCAGAAAACATTAATCTTTATTACCATTTCAAAAATAAGAAGTAAACTAAAGTAGAATTTATAACAAAATGTGAAATTATTTCAGTACATTTGGTCAAATATTGCAACTTAATAATTCAAAATCATGTTATTTTTCACACCAAAAGCCAATGAGATCTTCTCAAAATGTTTATGTTTACAAAGCATTTTCAATATATAACTAGAGATGAGTTCAACATAAATACATTAACAAAGTTAATTTGTCTTTTTGGTTCTGTGCATGATCAGTGGCCACTACGAACTTTGTGGAGTAATCTAAAAATTGTTTGCCTAAATTATATGAGGAAGATTAACTTTATAGTTTGTGGGCTTGTGGATGCCACACGCACATGCAATATTTAAACAATTATTACAAGATGAGCTAGAAAAAGAAAGTTCAAGGATCAGATAAAAGCACAATTAGCCAATACCATAGTAGCGTGTTGGTTTATTTGCTCATATATAATAATTCCAAATACTTAATAACTTTTGGTGGACAACTCCACTCTGAATAAATTAAAGTCCACTCCGTAGTACTGATTTACAAATACTTTTGCAATATGAGAGTTCAAATATATAGTAACACGTATATAACATTCTTTAGGTAAATAATCTAATTATAGTCTTATTATGGCATATTGCAGAGAGTGATTTTGTCCTCCATGATATCATAAAGAGTAATTTATTTTCCTTTCATTTGTTGTTCCACAATAGGTAATTCTGCATTTCACACAAAAAAAAAAAAAATTTGATTTGGCCGAACTCAAATAATTGGAAAACAAGTGAATTAGGTTAGCTTTCATCAAGATTTTATTATAGTAATATTTTGGAAGTCATGTTCTTTAAAAATTTTATAAAAACAATTTGCTCAAAGATTGTCCTTAATATAGGGACCCCGTCTCATATCTATTTCTGGCTTATCACCAAAATTCGTGACAAGTTAGCTCTCCCTTGGCAAGTGGAAATCTCGCATATTTGGAGAGAGGCGAATAAGGCGACCGACATGTTGGCTAATGACGGGCTCGAGCATGCCCTTTTCAATCACATACATGCCCCTTATGGTTTACAAACTATTTTAAATCAAGATCGCCCAGGCGTCACTTGGACTAGATACATGACCTCAACCTCGAGTGTGTCGAGATAGGTCATTAGGGTAGTACCCTTCTTTTGGATCCAAAAAAAAAGAAAAAGATTGTCCTTAATAAATATTACCAACTTTTTCTGGAAAGGACAGAAGTGCCAAAAGGACAAAGGTTAATTAAGCATGCACTCAAGTAAGTTCATATATATTGAAAGCTTCTTAAAATGATAGATTCTTTGTATATGCTTTACCAAAAAAAAGGTAGATTCTTTATATATATATATATATATCCCTTGGTGATCCATTAACATTGTCATTAGAGTATAGGTTTAGCCTAATATGTAAGGCCTAAAATTCTAGGAGCAATATTATATATAGTTTAGACATTTCTTTATTTCTATTCGGACTTGACAAGGTCTTTGTATTAAATATGGAATATTGGGCACTTATCATATGTTGTGTCGACTTAAGAGAGAATGTCGACATTTTTCTAAGGATTTTAATTTATTGGAGAGATTTTTAAAGAATTAGCTATTGTATTCAACTTAATTAGCAATTAGTAGCTTGTTATTAAACGATGTCTAATGGATGTTCTGAATTGAAAATTAGTCAAAAGACAAGGACAGGGAACAAATTAAAGCTGCTCATTGTTTACCTAGAATTCTTGAAGAAAGTTACTCACACAAACTTAACTTTGCCATGTGCGTATTAATTTGGATTTTCCAATTACAAGCAATTAAAACTATTGCTTTACATTAATACTAATTCATCCAAATTATTCGCGTTTTTACATCTTATTATATAAACCCTTTTTTGTTACACTTTTCTATCTGAATTAATTACAGTGGTTTTTACACTTTTTTATATAAACTCTTTTTGTTACACTTTCTTATCTGAATTACATTGGTTTTTACACTTTTTTATATAAACATTTTTTGTTTACACTTTCTTATCTGGACTATACGAGTTTTTGAAATGACATTTTGAATTGTACAATTCAAAATAGTGAAACGACAAGAAAATGTCGTTTCAACTAATAAAATGTTATTGTTACCCTTAAAGAGTTCACATGTGATGCATGTGATGGGATCCCATCAGAATATTCCATCTATTCCACCGGAAAATGCTAAAATATAAAATTTTGTAAAAATCAGTGTAGTGTAGTTTAGATAATAAAGTGTAAAAAAAAGTTTATTAAAAAAAGTGTACTAACGCGAAAAGTTTGAATGTGTTACTGTCTTTACCCTATATTTTAACGGATAGTTGTTATATTTCATCTTGTATGAGAATTTCAATCTCTTGTATAAGAATTATTGTTCTTTTGAGTGAGGTTTGGTCCTTGAGATTATTTTCCCTTTTTTTTTTTAGATAATTTCTCATTTGGTGATTCAGTGATACTAAGATGTTATTGTATTGATCATCTCAATACTTGAAACAAGAAAAATGATCGACTAAAAAGTGATTTAAATTTGTATAAGTTGATATATGTAGAGTCTGCTATATAAATGCACGATATATTTAATTAGAATTATTAATTGATATCTGAATTCTATCCGCCTGTTTCACTAGGGCAATAAAGCTAAACAAAAAATAAAATAAAAAATCAACTACGAATTAATTATTGATTGATAAACCTCTTCCTTTTTCGTCTGTGTCATACTTTTATATACTTTTATGTGATGTTTGAGTGTGATAATTCACATCAGTTATCAAGTGGAGAAAACTCATGCTCTCAGTTACATTCATTGGCTTCGTTTGAAAATCAGCTGCTAGTTTTATTTGTTTTTAATAACTTAACAATGAAATACAGCTAGCTAGCAGCAATATTCATCCTGAAAATATATATAGCAATGCTATAAATCACTTTTTATATACCACCTATTTTCACTTGACTAATTAATTTTGGTGAGAAATTATTTGCAATTAATTAATTTTAATGGAGCTTAATACATTCATAATTTCTAAATCAAGGGGCGATGAAAAATCGGTGATATAGAAATGGTGGTATATAGCAAAAGCGAATCAAAGCCATGTTTGAATTGAGATACTGACGCAAATTCTTCCCTTCTGAATCGAATAAATTCATTATAGGGAAAATTTCACTTTTGGTCCCATAGGAGTTCAGCCAAAATGCTTAGTCCCATTGAAATTTGATTATCAGTTTTGGTTCCGTGCATGGTTCACCGGAACGCCGGGATCTCGGCCGGAACGGCTGTTCCGGAATGGGAACGGAGCCCGGCGTTCCAATGTTCCAGGTTGTCTCGGAGATGAGCATGGAGCGGGAGTATTCGCCGCGAAATCGCCGGAACGGCCGAGATATCGGTTCGACTCGGCCGTTCCGGCGATTTCTCGGCCTGGAACGGTAGTGCTTGGACTGAAACGGTAAATCAGTAAAAGAGACGAAGAAGACAGTCTAAGAAAAGAAAAAGAGGAAAAGAAAGAGACGGGAGAAGGCAGCCAAGAAAGTGGAAAAGGAAAATTCTCAGGGAAAAAATAGAAAAGGAAAATAGCACAAAAAGTGGGGAAATGAGGAATAATAAATGAAAATAGAGTAAAGACTTATATGCTTCCTTTTCAAATAATATACCATATTATGTGCAAAAAAAATGGGTAATACTTGACATGTTAAGTTGCTTGAATTTTGGGTCAAAATTGGGTAAAAATAATAGGGGTCAAGTTGAAATTGATATTACGTGAAATATAGAATAGAATGATAGATTCTAATGTTTCAATTATATATCAATTCAGAGTTTTTTTTTTGTTTTTTTGGCTAAGTAATTCAGAGTTAATATGAATTAGTTTGATGAAAAAAGTCCAACAAATTTTGAATTATTATTTTTAGAAGTATATACTTTGTATTGTATGCTTAAACTTGTGTTAATTAGACAATAATAGAAATCATAAAAAATTTTAACTATGTAAAAGATTGAAGTTTTTAAGCAATTGAATTGAACAAGCATGGAACAGCCGCGACCGTTCCGCGATATTGCAATGGAACTGGAACGGTGGCTTCCGCGGCGGTAGCCGCGACCGTTACAACGAACCATGGTTCCGTGGAATTCAAAAACTAACACTTTTAGTCCCGTATATCAAAATTTGGATTGAAAAAAGAGATTGGAGTTTACTCGTTGTTAGTCTCAAAAATACAAAAAACAAAATTCAAAAAGAAATTAAAATAAAATAAAATTCAAAATATTTATAAATTAAAAAAATTGAAAAAGACGTAGTCATCTTCTTCAACCCACAGCTCCACCCCCATAATCCACCCAAACAGGTGTAAATGAAGGATTTGACAAGTATGAAGTGCCAAATCAAAACATACCTACTAACACACATTTACAATCGACACAAGACCATTTAACACTTGAAAAATGGAATATGCAAGTGTAGAGAAAGATTTGTATTCTCAGCTACAGAAAGATGTGCAGTAGGATGTCATAATTGGGGTAAAGAACCCATTGTATTGTCAGGCTGTCGAGGAGATAGGGTTGGGGGTTTTGTGATGAAAAAGACAATCATCTTCTTCTTCACAGTTTTTTATTTCCTTTTTAAATTATTATAAATATGAATTTAACTTTGAATTTTTTTTAATTTTTTTTTGTATGTTTTAGACTAACGGCGAATGCACTCAACCCTTTTTTCTCCATCAGATTTTTGATGGACATGACTAAAAGTGTCAATTTTTGAGTTTTATAGGACCAAAAGTCATAATTAAATTTCAATGGGACTAAAAGTATTTTGATCGAAATCTTATGATACCAAAAGTAACTCGTATGATATGTAAAGGATCAAATCAAATTAATAATTTTGAATTTAAATCCCTAAAGAAGAAGTATGAAAGCTCCACCAACCTAACAATTCCTTATTTGGTCATTTACTTTTTCCAATATCATAATGTAGTGATAACGTTCTAGAATCACAATATATTATAAAGGGATAGTTGCCTAAGAACCCCTGTGATATGCAAAAATTGCGTCAAATTTTCTTGTGTTAATTTCTTTGCAAATCACCCCCTTGTGTTATTTTTTTATTCTGCATATTCCCACTTTTTCAATTTTTTTTTGATGTTTTTTCATCATAAATATTCTAAATCCAACCCAAATTAAATTATTTAACTATTATAAACATGTTTGGGGCAAAAATGTATTTGAATTGATATTTATGATAAAGAAAAACACCAAAAAAACCAAAAGAGGGGGAATATGCAGAATAAAAATTACCACAAGGGGGTGATTTGCAAATAACTTAACAAAGGGGAATTTAGCGCAGGTTTCGCATATTAAGGACGTCTTATGCAATTTTCCCTATTATAAATAAAAATTCATGCATGAAAAGACTTTTATGTTTACTCGATGTGTAAAATTCTCTGCGCCGACGACTCTGGTGGTGTTGGCCGGCTGATGTTTCAATTGTAAAACCACCATTTCCCTAGTTACGGATATCACGATACGCGGTACACGTACTCTTTATTTTGTTCTGGTTTTTCACTTATTAGTAGTCAGTAGATGTGTTGTTTTCTGCCCTCATAAAAAAATCAACTCTCTCTCTCTCTCTCTCTCTCTATTTATATATATATATATATATATATATATAAAGATAATTACACTGGGCAAGGTTTTTTTAAATTATAAAAGACATCTCCTAATTCAATAAATTTCTTCTAACATCTCAATCTTCCCACCCCTTTTTCTTTTTCTTTTTCTTTTTTGTTTTCTTTTTTTATTTATTTAATTAATAAAGTACTATTTATTTAAGTAATTTAGTTTAGAAATTAAGTTTATTAAATTTATTTATAAATTTCATAAATTAATTTAAAATATATACCTTTTAAAAAATATAAACTATTATATAATCTAAACTTTTATATAAACTCTTATATAAAAATTTAAATAAAAGATTAAAATAATATTTTACACATAATTGTTTTTATATAATTTTAGTAATTTCTAATTTATTTAATTTTCTTGAGAATAATTTTTTATTATAAATAATTATTTGTATACTTTTTATACACAACAGTACATATAACACCTATATTTTTATAAACCATTACAAATACCAAAAGAGTATAATTGCCCAAAAAAAGTTGGGTTTTCAGGTTCAAGAAAAAAGTCAGGGGTATTTTCGGAGTTCACCAAAAAAAATTAACAGCACCGTACTGAAACCCTAACAAAAGATGCTAATTGTTGAACGGAATGAAATATTTGGATGTTAGATGTAATTGTAATTTCATAAAACCATAGGATGCCTAGTCTAATTATCTCTCTCTCTCTCTATATATATATATATATATATATTGAATAAGGGTATGTTACATGTTGTATGAGTGTTCATGATCTTTTGGGAACGGCTTTACTCCATACTTCATATTGCATAAATTTTAGTGGAGGTTGTATTTAATTCTTAGGCAATATTGCTTATTTACTTTATTAGCGTAAATTCTGTATTATGCACGGAATCAAATAAAATAATATTATTTTAATAAATCAATTTATAAGATTATTCAGATAACAAAAATTTATAATTAAACGAAATATATAGTTATCGACTATAAAATCTTATTTAATGATGTATTCTTAGTATTGATACTAAAAATAACACAATACTGAGAGAAAATACGAAAAAAGATATCACATATAAGGTATTAAAAATTGGTATCATTATTGTAGATTTCGGGTAGTAAATTTACTGAATATTTAATAGAAATTTCGAGGATATTCGTGATTTGGGTTTCGATTCTAGAGAAATCATGAAATTTTATAGAAATAATTGAAATTTTTTAATGAAACTTTGGTTATCTTTAATTTACATTATTTTGCATTGTTTACATTAATATTGTGTGTATAATGTACATAGAATGATCTTTGTTATTTAGTATGAGTAAAATATGTGGCGAAAATTTAAAATAAATAGGATTTGGAAGTAAAGTAATGACCAAATATCTTTAAAACTTCACTAAAGCATAACACATACAATTTTCATAAAATATATAATTCAAAATCATATCGAATTTCTAGAATCAAAATCGTTATATTGCGTCTCAAATTAACTTTTCATACTCGATTATTGTGGTCCCAAATAAAGAAAAAGAATATCTAAAAAATTTATTTACATGTTATAATAATTGTGGTCCTAAATATGTGAATCAAATATAAATAATTTAATATTATCTTTAAATTTCAGGAAATTTGAATTATGATGAAAATTTGGAGTTTTGGTGGATATTCTACAATATAAATTTAATCTTATCTTTAAATTTTGGTTTCGATGGAAGTTACACGAATTTTAGGTTTCGACCAAAATTTCGAGGTATCTTCTGCAAAATTGGATCGAAAGTGAGGTTTCGTTTCGAAACCTTAGGAAACCCGAAATTTCGCTCGAAATTTAAGACCATGCATATAACTAAATATTACATTGATGTTGCAAAAGAAATACAAATGATCGCAAACTAAAAAGTAATAAAGGATACACTATCTAATATTTGGTAAATACATATTTTTAAGAATTGCCCTTGAAAATATAAAATACATAGCATTACTTTACCCCAATTTCAAATTTCAGTGAAAAAACCATTTGAATTAGCGTGCATTTCACAAGGTGTTGTAGCGGATATATACAATCTCAATAAATTTACATTATGAAGTATTTACTTACCTTTAATTGTTGAGATATTTTTAAGGGCTAATAGCGTGCATTCCGAGGGCTTTCTCAATAATTTAGATATATTATTAACAGATAAAAATTAGGTCATCTAGCCTGAATTGTCATCTTATAAAAAAATTAGGTCATTTAGCCTGAATTATCATCTTATATTTCATAATATTTTTGTATTCTAAGTGTGATTTTATATTTTGAAAAATATTATTTATAATTAGTAAATAGATATATTAATATATATATATATATGTGTATTATATATATATATATTGTGGGATACAAAATGAAATGTCATTTTCTGAACAAATCTAAGCAAAGGGTGAAGGTGATGGTGGAATCCGACGTGCTCCATATATGCAAAAGTTGTGATTTCGACCAATTGAACTCATTTGTGTTTAGGCCACAAAAATTTATATAAATATAATCTAGTTTGTCAATGAGTGGTGGAATTCCACCTCTTTCAGCATTTTTACAATGACATTTATGCCCTCAGATTTTTTAATAAAGTGGGGACAAAATCATTATGTACGTGTCGCCTATCCACTCAGTTAATCTTCTCTTTCAATTAATTATTTTCCTTTCCTATCAATTTTATTTGCAAAGTTGTTATCTTCTCTTTAATTTGTCATTGGTTTATTAATTACCAGCAAGCCTTTCGATATGTGACATTTCCTAAGAACGCTTGTTTAATTGTTAATGACTTTTTTTTCCAGGCTATTGTTGACGGTGACGGCTTTACAATATATAATTTTCATTTTTGTGCAATTTATCTTACGAGCTCCTTTAACCTGTAAAATCAAGCGACTATTTCATCTCCAAAGAACCATTTTATATATATATATATATATATATATTGTATAGAAATTATATTATTTAAAAACAAATTAGTATCATCTTATTTATTTGAAATAACTCATTTTGTTTTCACAACAATCTTAATTGGAAGAAAAATTGTGACAACGTCCATATTTTTTAAACAAAACATAGGAAAATTCGAGATAGAATTTCTGTAAGTAAAACAAATAAATTAATGGTTTAGAATTTTTATTCATAGCTACAATTAAATTTTCTATCCTAAACCCCCAACACAAAAGCAAAGATCACCATCTTCACTTATTACTATTACTGGCAATGGATCACCTTGTTCTTGATCATAACTTCAAGAGGTCTTTGTACATGGACAAACCTAAGAGGAGCTTCATGTACTTTTTGATGAAGGATAAATGTGTCATTTCACCCAAAACTTATCGGATTTTCTAATGGGTGTTAGTTTCATGGGAGGTAAATATAAATAAAGGAAAAATTACACTGAGTACCCCTGAGGTATTGCCTAATTACGGTTTACAACCCTTAGTTTAAAAAATTACATTTAACATCCTGTAGTTTCATATATTGATGTAAGGTTGGGCGGAAGTTGCAAATTGACCTAAATACCCCTAACAGAATATTTTTTTTTAAAAAAAGAGAAAACATTAGAAAAATGAAAAAAATTGAATTACCATGTTGCCCCTAAGGGAAAAAATTTTAAACTAGAGGGTGTAAACTGTAATTAGGCAATACCTCAGGGGTACTCAATGTAATTTTTCCTATAAATAAATATAGCAAAAATGACTTATTTGTGTGTGTGTGTGTGTACACACATATATTAGACAAACATCAAACAAGGTACTATAAAGTTTAAATATTGTATATATTTTTCCACTCAAAAGAATATATATGAAGAAAGTTTTTCTTATATTTAACAATTAGAGGAATATTATATAATATACATGCAATATATTTTTCCACTCAAAAGAATATATATGAAGAAAGTTTTTCTTATATTTAACAATTAGAGGAATATTATATAATATACATGTGTATTCATTGTGTCATCATGAATCACTAGCCCATGACTATAGAACTTCAAAAAAATATTCAAAGTTGTCCGTCTTTTTTACTCAAAATCAATTTGAATTAATTACATATATGTATATATATATATATATATATATCTTGTCTGTTGCTATTGACAGGTATAGGTAAAGTGAAGTGAATGAAAGGGTATTTAAAGGGTGCATGGAATGTTGTTGGCTTACAATTGAGCTTCAAACAATTGTGACCAAAAGCAGACAGTTTTGAGAGTACTGCAATTCTACTTCATGCAACAGTGCTTACACTTGTAATAGAGTTAGAGGTTAGTATTACTTAGTGATACTCGTTTCAATTAACCATCCTTTTTTATGAAATGGCACAATTAATCACTTTTGCAATTCTACTTCATATGTTTGTTTGAGTTTGATGTTTATGCAAATATAATCATGGGAATAAATTTACTATTTTTAAAAAGTGATCTTTTTTTAAAAAAAAATTAATGATTCTCTACCGAAATTGATACTATTAATTATTTGATTAAAAAAAATTGCAGTTGAATTTGATTTTCATTTGCTTCTTTTTCATTACAGTTTTCTTCATAAATTTCTGGGACCGAGAATAGAGAGTAAATTAAATAAAAAAATACTTGTGCAAATTAAACACGTTTTTTTTTTTTGTGATTTTTTTGAAGTTATTACATTTTGTTTTGTTAAGATACTCAACTACATTAAGATATCTGAAGCTCCAGAAAGTTTATATTCAATGTAATCTTCAATTTGAGTACGTACTACTTAGATGTAGGTATTTGATTAGTTCAATGTAGTAGTATTTATCCCTAAATTGTATTCAACAAATTATGGCCATCGAGCTGAGTGTGCCATTGATTATATTTAGTCCCACTGAGATAATGACATATTAATTGATGTAAAGTATGACGTGCTTTATTGTTTCTCTAAAAAAAACACAATAATAACACAAAGCTTCTCTTTTTTCCCTTTTCTTTTTGGTGGGTGGGTTGGGGGGGGGGGGGGGGGGGGGTTGAACTTCAAAGTTTCTTACATATATGTGACATCAGTTGGTATAGATTAATTGAAATCCTTTCATTTAATTTGGACGATTATGTTAACCATTTCCTGGTACAACTTAACATGTGTTGTAATTATAACTTGTAATTAACCACTTTGCATTTTTTGTTTTGTGTTAATCAGTTGGCAACATATTCGGTTTCCAGTTCAAATTCATGATCTTCTCTGTCTAGTATATTGCTACACCGGTGAGCACATTTTGCTGCTTTATGTTATTATTATTATTACTACTACTATTATTATTATAATTATTACTACTATTATTGCTGTTATTATTCTTTTTGTTTTTTTTAACATAAAATGGGATATATTAAAATTAAACGAGGTTACATGCAAAAGTTTTGCAAATACTTGTCCGCATTGTACGAATCATATTACATTCCAAGTTTTCAGACAAAAAGTTCTCCAAAAACAGTGGGCATTCATCATTAGGAAAAATTTGGCCCCTTTTTATGAAATATACTTGAGTGTGATCGAGTCAAGAGCCAGTTAGAATTTCCCAATTAATCATTATTTTTGATGCTGTTATAATAGTGGAAGATTGTTTTGGAAACTCATCTTCCATGAGGCTTATAGTAGCCCAACTGAAAACAATTATAGATGAGTGTTAGCCCACAATTATAGATGAGACTCTGAGATATTGGGCTCACTACAAGAATTCAAGTTTACGGGGGCACTTTTTTGTGCCTCTAAAGCATTAAAAAGTGTCTCTAAAACCAATAGGCACGTACTTAAATTAGCCCCCATAGCCACAATCGCGAAAGGTTTTAGGGCACTTTTACGAAATGCCTCCATAGACTAGCTACAGAGGCACTTTTCAGCCTTTAGGGGCTGTTTTAAGTGCCTCCATAGCTGACTTTTGGGGGCTTTTAATCAAATTTAGCCCCAATAGCTTATCCTAAACAAGGCATTCACTTGACAAATACCTCTAAAGAGTCAAAAAGAGACCAGTGCAATTCTCCCCTCCAATAACAGCCCAAATAACAATTTTTCTTCATTTTCATCAACGAGAACCTCAAATACATTGATTAAGAAACAAGCTACAAAATCAATTTCGTTTGCAACGATTAAAACATCCTTTTTCAAAAAAATACTTTTACAATCTATGTACCTCTATTATACAAAGTACTAAATTCAAACTAAAAATGTGATTATATATTGTTTACAACTATTCAAGAATATGATCATCCATTAGCTTCATCCATAACCTGACAAGAGAAAGAGATCAAATTTCACTTGTATATACTAGGAAAAATATAAACGTGTGCCTAAACTGAGTCCAACATTCTTAATATATCAAAAGTAAAATGTTTAGGACATATAACTAATATCTGAAAAAAGAAAAGACCATAAACTATTTATAGGATGTGCCGTTTTACAAGCAAAACTGATTATAATATCGCACATATAAAAATTTCAGCATATCAAAAAGAGGAAGAAAAGATACAATAGAAGCTTGATTGTAGCTAAATAGATATGAGGTTACCTGTTATGCTTTGAAGAGGAGGCAAGGCAGCTGATCCTGATAAATCCATCACAAAATCAACAAAAAGAAGGAAACCTAACAAATAAATACCTTTTGGTTAGCCTCCAACGTTGTACAATTAAATAATACAAGAAGCATAAATTCAAAGCATCTCTTAGGTGCTTATAAATCATGTGGACGAACTAATTAATAGGTGCTTTTATAATAGAATGATAATAATCTAAGGTTGAATTTGTTTAGAGTGATATGATATACCTTAAGCTCTTACATAAGCCATTCGAATATTCTATAAAATTTACCTTTTTTAGATACCTTTAAGTGCATATCGCCTCTTTGGAAATGATAGCTAGTTCACCATGTTAAACTTCCTCCCAAATTCCCTAGCAGCATATCCCAAAAAGCATGAACAAATTTCAATTAGTAACCATTATAAAGAAATGAAAAAGTGAGTCTATTTATCTGCATTATTAGTTGATAATACAAAAAATCACATATTATCAGGGGATTCATTTGGTCATTTGGTCAGAATAAAGCCAGTAGAAACCTATGCAAAGGAGAACACACAAAGCAAAATATAACTGAGATCTTTGAAACAACATCAACAAGATTCAACAAAAAATGTTAACAATCATTGTATAGGACAAATTCAAACCTTCTAACTAAAATCTTATCAAATGATTAACTCAAGAGAATTCAGTTCCAAAACTACAAAATCAGCGCATTTCTTGATGAATGTAAAGTCCTCGTGTTTCCTGTTTCCCTGCTCTAGCTGGCCGATCCGTGAGAAATATTAGAACTCCCTATCTTCTCATTAGCCAGTATCACTTGCATTACCCAAAAATTAGTCGAATAGCACAAATTTAGAAGCAATCATAAACAAAGAAGCATTTGTCCATGATCACATCAAAACATCTTTAGTGCAATCCAAATTATGTGAACCGATACCATTAAAATCCTCTTGAATTACAACATTCACAAAATCATACATTAGATAAACCAAAAAACTTTATAAAATTCAAAAGTAATGAAAAACAACCAATTTGAGGATATATATATATATATATAACAAAGAAAGTCCTTAATGCAAAAATAGCTCCAGACACCTAAGAGTTCATAACACCACCACATTTTCTTGTCTAATTTAACTACTTTACGTCCTATATATTCAATTCTAATCCATGAAAAGTATTTGTATCTCTGAGTCTCAATATAAGTTCATATTTTAACAACCAAGGTTATCACGAATTGATAACCAAAGTAGAATCTCCCTAGCTGAAAATTGTTCTATTTCAAATGTTCTAAATATTAAATCAATAAAATTGCTAGAGTTTGTGCATACCTGAATAGGAGGAAAGGTGTCAGTTGCAAAAGAACCCATGACTCAATTCGAAAATAATCCAATTTGAAAACCTAAATCAATTAATATGTGTACCTTTGTGCGTTAATTACATGGAATTAAGCTGAAACAGAAGCTTATAGAAACATGACAACCTTAATAATAGAAATAGAATAATTGAACAGATGCAAAAGTGAGTCAAACTCTCGAACCGGTTTCAAATTCCTTTGTATAACTATATACATCAATAATTAAATTGTCCAATAATAAAAAAATTACTTCTAATAAGAAAATAAGAAAGCTACTTCTAATCAAACAAATTTCTAACAATAATATAGAAATATGCTCAATAAAAGAACTTAAGTCTGCTACCTGCTTGACAAATTTCAAAGCAGTCCAACTCAGTTCTTTAACTGAAATACTTAGCTGATTAAAAACATTACTCAGTAAACTAAAAATCAGGTACAATTACGAAATTAACAAACACATATATAGAAAGAATAGTACACTCCAGTATAAATTTGAAAGAGAGTTTAAATCTTACAAAATATTGCAGCAGCAGCAATCATTCACAAAATGTTACAAAATGCTCTTGATGCAGCTTCTTCTTCATCAAACACTCCTAAATATTTTATTACTGATCAATATCTATGATACCTAAGAAAATATAGATAAAAAATCTTAAAGAGCCATGAAAAGGATAAATTCTAAGAAGCATCCTCTAGGCAAAAAGTTCAGAAAACACCACATTTGACATAAATATACCTCAGATGTGCTCCTTGGTAGTGAATGGATCCAGAAATAAGAATCTTCCTCCCCCCATTTACAGAAATGGTCCTAGCATATGGAAAATGCAAATTACTAGAGGGAAAATGGAAATGACTGAAATCTTGATTGCTGATGTGTTAAAATTTTAATCAAATTACTATTCACTTTTTCTCCTTGAAGTTCATTACTACAGCAACATCAAATGCTAGAAAATGAAAGGTAAGAATGATAAGGTATGGGAGAAAACGATCAAACATGAACAAAACATTTGTCGTCTTGAGGTACAAGTATAAATTTTCTAGTAAGTGGCAGAAAGGCATCTGATAGCCACGAGCAAAAATTTTATTCTGCCATTTTCTCGAATTTATGAAAGAAAAACCACACTCATGTTCAAAGACGGAAAAGGATAACTAAAGTGCACTTTGACATCTGAAATGTAAACAAGTTGTCCAGCTTTACATTTCAAACATAACAAGTTGAATAACTACCAATTTTACAAAAATAAATAAATAGTAAGAATACAAAACAAGTTATTCAATTTTCTACTCCTCTTGATAAAAGTCATGAGCCAATCATTCAACCTAAATCAGCCAACAAAAATTGCTTAAAGAACATTGCAAAAAAAAGGGCATAACAAACGAAGCATAGATAGAACCAGGTTCTCGATCAGCTGAGACTTATTCACTAGAGGTGACGCCTCGGTTTGCATAGCTACAACCCAATTTTTGAAACATAAACCGTACCATTCCAATAATCCACTTTCTGACACAACTCTCACAAATCAGACAAAAATTGAAAAGTTCATACCAGTCCGAAAATGAAACGACGATAGAACTGCTGCTGCTACGCCGCTCGATTCAAATATGCATCCAAAAATGTAAAGCCCCAATTTTTGAAACATAAAACCTAAGTTTTCAACAATTAATATTGAATTAAGAATCGGATAAGGCGAGCTCACCGGGTTGCGATCGGAAGTGAAACTAAGCAAAAAGTAGAAGCTTCTATTGTGTGAGAAGCAAGTCCATAGTAAATCGAGATCAAAAAAGACTGCAAAATAATTTAGCAAAAAAACCCACGAAAGTCATCGATTGTGAGGTAAAATCCCTAATTCTGAATTTAATCGAACAATCAGCACAAAAAAAATCACGAGATAGCGAAAATCTATACTAATTTACTTACCGTACATAGATTCAGAGAACCTCAAGTCTTGAATTGGGAGATTTTTCTTAGAAGATAAGAGGAGTGAGAGGATTTGGGATGAGCTGCTTTCACATGAAAATGGTGAAGTTTACTTGGTGATTGGGTCTCCTATGTAATGGGCTAGATTTTACTTTTATCTTTTAGAGGCAAATTTGGTTGAGCCTCCATAGATCTGCCTCTAATGACATGACCAACTATTTTGGGGGCTGCTTGAACAAAAAAGCCCTCTTATGTCATTTTTTGGGGCCAATTCACAACTGCCCTTACATGATGTGCCTATGAATTCTTGTAGTGGCTCATCCTAGTAAG
Source organism: Buddleja alternifolia (assembly GCA_019426215.1). Lineage (NCBI taxonomy): Eukaryota > Viridiplantae > Streptophyta > Magnoliopsida > Lamiales > Scrophulariaceae > Buddleja > Buddleja alternifolia. The sequence goes on along the minus strand of CM033390.1, from coordinate 46,655,903 downwards.
GCTCAATCAACTAACAAATTATATAAACTCAATTATATTTATATTTAATTATGGTCGATTCAAAATACCCACAAACAAACCAAACTATTGAGTTTCCGAGTAATCCGTGTGGTGATTCACAATCCTTTATTTGCAGTCCAAATCTTCTTTTACATAATAATGTAACATTTTCTATTACATGCATAAATGTTTAAAAAGTATATACTCGATTGTTAAGATGTGGAGAGTTCTGAGTATACATTTATTACATATTTGCATGTAACAAAAAAGATTATATGATTGTGTTACACAGGGACGGAGCCAGGATTTTGACTTGGGGGGACCGAAATATTAAAAATATTAATATTTTATTTTTATTTTTTTTATGTACATTTTTTCGGTTCGAATATTTTAAAAATTAATTAATTATTGAAACACAAATGAACAATGCAATATTGAATTTAATATTGACGTAAATTATGACATATGACATTCTAAAAATATACAAATCATTGCTAAGTAAAACATGTGTTATTTATTTTTTATAGTTTCGGGCATCCTAAACTGTGCTCGACCTTTTGAGTCTCTTGCTTAGTTAACATGTTTTATATGAATACTATAAATATCCAAAATTCACAAATACATCAACAACAAGAAATGAACATAATTAAATTAGAAGAAAAGAGCTACATATTTTGCAAATCCTAATCACACAATTCCTTATTTTATATCTCAATGGTTACTTTACATCTCAAATCTAAAAATAATAATTTTATCTCATTGTCAAGAAAGAGAGAGAATTCAGCATCACCTCAATTGAACCAAAAAAAAAAATTGCATTGTGCAAGCCAAAACATTATCAATTATTCATACCAGATATTACCTATATATGATTTTTCCTTAAACTCTTAATTTTTCTCTTCACTATTCTGTATTTATACTCATTTTCTACAAGAGAAACTCCATGTTACTCACCATCACACACCATTCTTCATTTATTTTCTTAGCACTTTTATTTCACGATCTTATAGATGTTCATCATCTATTTGTTGAAATTCCTAAACCAAATGAAATTTCTTGACTACAGTTTAGACTTTAGAATAACACATATTCAATATATAGTAATATATCAATATTGTATTCATTAATACAACACCTTGTTAAGCTTTGAAATGAGAGAATTAACATATTGTGGTAGTATAGTTTAAAGAAAATAAGAACAAAAAGTTCTTTTTTTTTTCTCTGTGTTTTGATAAGAATAGAAGAAGCAGTGTGCATTTACCGAAATCAAAAAGCAGCAGCGTGCTTTTGGATTTGTACTAGAGGAAAGTCTAATGCTCATAGACTCATGATTTTAAGAAATGGTTGATGGGTTTTGAACAAATCATGGGTGATGAAAAAATGTAAAATTATAACAAGAATTTTAACTTAAAAATTTGACTATGTAGCCTATTGAAATGTCCAACTAAGCCAATTGTTCTACTATATCGGTTTGGGTTAGTTTGTGGGTTAGGAATGTAAAATTAATTTTGCTTTTTTGTTATTTGTGGGCCCGTTCAACCCGCCTTCCCTCCGTCCCTTGTGTTACATATGATTTGGGTTGCTTTATTATTTGAGCTAGACGGCCTTGAAATTAAATAAGTTTGTTTCAAAGGTATAACTGAGGAAAGTAGTCTAATTAATTAAATATATTGACGGTTTATTGACGTGCCAAGTCTTCATGCATGTACGTTCAAACCTTTGTGATTGAAAAACTCTTCCTAATAAATATTTGAACTTGTAGAAGCTAGATTTGGAATACCTTACAAAGTGGGCTTTAACTAGGCAAGAATGAGCAGGTGGAGGTAAATTAAGAACAAATTTTAGTTTATAAAGTGGAGGAATTAAATCAAATTAATTAAAGTTACAGGTAGGTGTTAGTACATTTGTCTGGAGTGGGGATCGGAAAAATTGTACGAATTTGACGCAAAGTCTTAATTATATGAATTTTAAAATGATATTTTCCTTTCCTCGGGGACTAGAGATGGACATCTGGTGAACCTAAGACATAGAATTATGGAATTTTCCAAGTCCCAAAACCTTTCTTCATGTGGAGCATGCATAATTAGTTAATTCTGTAGGAATTTGTATGAATCTTTGGCTTTTCATGACAGTTTCTAAGCAATTTCCGGGGAGAGACGAGAATGAATCTTATTCTCCTCATACCTGAACATCATTGTCCACCGCAACAAAAGATAATATTAATAATAAAATTTGGAGTAGTAATATCTAAGTTGCGATTATATATATATATATATATATATATATATATATATGCACATTTATGAGTTATAATAATTTTTGTGTTGTCAAAATAATGATTTTTGGTTTCAAGAGTTCATCTTGTTTGTGACGATATATACAAATAAGGTGACAATTATATTGGTTGTCAATAAATATCTGTAATTAATTATCAATAGAAAACTAAACTTGTGAAAACTAATGTATAAAAAATTAACAATTCTTGTCACTTAATGTGTATAATTAGTAATAATTTTAACATTATCACTTAAAATTTTATCATTAATGTTTTTTTTAAAAGAGTGGTCCTTTTTATTTGTCTATTCTTCCTGTTTTTAAGTTAGGGGGAGTGTAAACTGAGGGAGGCTCTGGGCAATTTCTGAAGTATTTTAATCAATCCAAAATAAGCTATAAAAAATTAATGATTTGTATTATTTCTGTAATAAATAATGTGACTAGCTTCATTTTTTATTTTACTTATGTACTGTATTTATTTTTCCAAGTTCTCTAAGCTACTGCAATGCGATCTTGATTGGAATTCATAAGATTAGCTATTATTAGTTCGTCTACAATCATTTCTAATAATCATGTTTTGACATGTAACACTATATATTTTTTGTTTTGAAACAGCTATAGCTTAAAATTGCACCTGCCTTAGCTTATTCAAGTCTTGTAAACGTACTATCGCTTTGTCATCTCTCGTAATCGATGGCTGAGGAAGCTAACATGCAAACCCAACCTACCAGAAAGAGCAAGTTACCGATCTTCGTATTCTTCGAAGATGTTAGGTATATATAGTTTCCAAATCAATTTTACATTGTACATCAAAGAAAATCTCAATTTTTGTAAGCTCATAATTTCATGCAAACTCTATAAATTGCTATAACGGAGAATTGAGATGCCTTTTGTGATGATATATCCACAATGTTTCAAAAGTTAAAAATAATACATAATATGAATGAGTATAAAATGATTCATTATTTTGTTCCTTAGATGACAGAAAGTCTTCATTTTATGCTTTTAAGTGCATCCTTTCGTCGATATAGTTAAAACCATTGCTAATTATTTTTTTTCCCTATTTGCTTGGAGTGTAGGTGTGTTTTCAAAAGGGATGAGCTCGGGATGGAAATACTGCGCATTGCGTTTCCGGCAGCCCTGGCATTGGCTGCTGATCCTATTGCATCTTTGATTGATACGGCGTTTATTGGCCATTTAGGTATAAATCTTTTCTTTTCTTTTTTTGCATTTGTAATCTATTCGTTTCTTGAAGAATTCTTTTTGTTTCCATCTGTAGCTGAATCTTGGCTTTGTATATATACAGGTCCTGTCGAAATCGCAGCAGTAGGAGTTTCTATCGCTATATTCAATCAGGCCTCAAGAGTAACCATATTCCCACTTGTTAGTATCACTACTTCATTTGTTGCTGAGGAAGACACCGTCAAAAGAATTAATGACGAAAAACAAAAGAACGACGATTTGGAGAAAGGATCCATAAAAAGCGACATCAAATCCATGAACGATAACTCAGACAAGTGTTCATCAAATACAGATGATATGAAAGACGAAGCCCCGGAAAATGGTATTGATACTTGGGATTTTATTTTATTATTATTTTCTAATATTTGGAAAACATATTTATTTATTTCCCCTCATCAGAGCTCAAAACAAGCACATGTAAGCCTATTGATGCTCCAAATAAGGAGAAAACGAAAACTGAGCGTCGAAACATACCTTCAGCATCTACTGCATTGGCTCTTGGGGCAGTTCTTGGCCTAATTCAGACCATATTCCTCATATTTCTAGCAGAACCATTCTTAAACGTCATGGGAGTCAAATCAGTAAGCATCTTATCGATGCATTTGTTAAAAAGTTACGGTTTTTTTTGTTCTAAATCCAACTTTTCCTCTGCTTGCTTCATTTCCTACAATAAAAATATTTAAACTTTTATTTGATTCAATAGGGATCAGCAATGCTTACCCCTGCACATAAGTATCTAACGATAAGGTCACTCGGAGCCCCCGCCGTGCTCCTTTCGTTAGCAATGCAAGGAGTCTTTCGAGGTTTCAAAGATACTAAAACTCCTCTTTATGCCACTGGTAATTAATTAACCAACAATATTTATTTTTGATTTTGTTCCGCGTTATTGTACTAATTATATAATCCTATTTTTGTTAACAGTTGTAGGAGATTTATTAAATATCATTTTGGACCCCATTTTTATATTTGTTTGTCGATGGGGTGTGAGCGGTGCAGCGATCGCCCACGTCCTTTCGCAGTAAGTTCACTATCTATTACAACATCATATTGGTGATAATATTTCAATCATCTGTTTATTTCTCATAAGTCGCATTTTTCAGGTACTTAATCTGTTTGATTCTCTTGTGCAAATTAATGAAACAAGTTAATTTATTACCTCCAAGTATTAAAGACTTGCAGTTCAGTAAATTTCTCAAGAATGGTAAGTATTTTTAATCTTCATCAGTCGAACGCTAGCTCTTCATTAATAATAAATTTAATTTATTGATGAAACTCGATTTTATTGCAGGATTTCTTTTATTAACAAGAACTATAGCTGTGACTATTTGTGTAACATTAGCGGCTTCAATGGCTGCAAGGCTCGGTCCTACTTCGATGGCTGCGTTTCAGATATGCTTGCAAATTTGGATGACATCGTCACTTCTAGCCGATGGCTTGGCTGTTGCTGGGCAGGTAAAAAGAAAAACGACTTTTTTTGAATAATTATAATTGTTTTCTCAAAATTTACAATTAAATTTGAAAAATGATTTACATTTGAGTATTCTAGGCAATTCTTGCTTGTGCATTTGCTGAAAAAGACTATCAGAAAGCGACGGCTGCTGCAGCCCGAGTACTGCAGGTAGAATTTATATGAATAATTTTGAAAAATAATAAGAATTTTAGCATTTTAATTCCAAAGTCTAACCATATCACAATATCCCTTCTTGAACAATCAATGCTAGACGTTAAAATTTGGTTATTTATTTATGCAAGATTACTTGTTTTCGCAGATGGGATTTATACTAGGATTAGGCCTTGCTCTTTTTGTTGGACTTGGCCTTCAATTTGGATCTGGAATATTTTCCAAGGACAAAAATGTTATTCATATGATCACCATTGGCATCCCGGTAATTCTCAAATAATTATCGTCTTAAATTCGAAATAAAAAGCTCCATTTAATTATTTTTTTCTACTAATTACTGAAAATTTTCCTCTTCTGTTTTCTTATCAGTTTGTGGCTGCAACACAACCTATAAACTCATTGGCATTTGTTTTTGACGGCGTTAATTTTGGAGCATCTGATTTTGCATATTCCGCGTACTCCATGGTAACAATATCATACAGTACTCGCTATAAATATTTTCTCATGTCTTATAGAAATGAATAGAAGCAAGATCACATTCATTATTATGAACATCCTTTTTTTTTTTTTTCCCAATTTTCAGGTTTTAGTGTCTATAGTAAGCATTGGATCCTTGTTTATTATGTCGAAAACTAATGGTTTTGTTGGAATATGGCTCGCTTTAACCGTTTACATGTGCTTGAGAACATTTGCCGGCTTTTGGAGGTAATTTTTTTCTTTTCAACTTTGTAACATATTTAAGTAAATTATTTGATTTATTGCTCGATGACGGTGTGAAAAATCATAAATAACTTAAGTATGAAATACCATTTTTTGGGGTAAGTTACTTAAGTACAAAATATACATAATAATGAAGAAAATGTCGGATTTCTATTTGCAGGATGGGAACAGGAACAGGACCTTGGCGCTTTCTTAGGAGACGGTCATCGTCGCCATCAAACATATGATCATAGATTTTCTACAAACTGAATAATTAAGTCTGTTGGGAACTTTGTTTTTCCCTCCATTTTTCTGTTTATTTTTATTTAAATTTTCTTCTTCTTGTTTTTTTTTTGGGTAGAAGTCTCTTTGTACTATGTTTCTACCCTATGTTTGTAGGATTTACTCCTATATGTCCTTCTTTCTGCATGTATTATAACTAGGGGTTTTGCTCATCTCTTTCTCTAATCTCTACAAACTGAATAATTAAGTCTAATGGGAACTTTGTTTTTCCCTCCATTTTTCTGTTTATTTTTATTTTATTTTTCTTCCTATTGTTTTGTGGGTAGAAGTCTCTTTGTAGTATGTTTCTACCCTGTGTTTGTAGGATTTACTCCTATATTTCCTTCTTTCCACATGTGTTATAAACTAGGGGTTTTGCTCATCTCTATCTCTAATCTCTAATCTCTATCTCTATCTCTACCAAGGATTAAAATTTGGTTTCAAAGATAAGTTTTGAGTTCTTAAATATAAGAAACGAATCGGAAACGTTTCGAAAACATCATGGAAAACTTGAAAAATGTTAGAAACAAGGTAAAGACGGTGAAAAAAGAAGTAAAGAAGGGTTGCTTCCTTTTTTTACTAGAAAAAAATAATAGTTGTGTAAAATGTTTATACATCTACATCAATAATCAATCAAATTACACTAATAAATAATGTGATAACGTTTGATTCAAGTTTAACATTCACATAACATATAACCAATATTATTTTAGTAACTTAAATTATGAAATAAAAAATTCTAAAAGTGTTGTCGTGAAAAAAATGAAAAGTGGCAATGTTTGATTGAAGTTTAACATTCACAGAACATATAATTGATAAAATTTTAGTAACTTAAATTGTGAAATAAAAAATTCTAAAAGTGTTATCGTGAAAAAAATAAACAGTTAATATGGCTGATACCATGGTTTCAAACTCATCTACAAATTATTGAAAAAATTACTTTAATTGATAATACAGTAATCTTCATCTTGAGTCGCATGATAAAAAGTCGTTTCTTGGTGAAATAAATATTCGTTTGATTGTTAAATTTATTACTCTTCATTTCTTCTTTTTCTTCTTTTTTAACCTCTTTCCCTACATTGAGAGATTTGAGAGCTCTGTTGTCTTTGCGATAAAGCAAATCTTTTTGAAAATAAATTACCAAACTCTCAATGTTTCCACGGAAACGAACATGGAAACCATGGAAACATTGAAAGTTTCCATGGAAACATTGGAAACATTAAGAGTTTCCTAGGAAACAATGTAATTTCGAAACTACATGGTGATTTTTTTTTCCGTAAGTTGAAAAATAGAAACTTTTCGGACGTTTCGGTGGAAAAGAAAAGAAACTTTGAACCATGATCTCTACTATTATAAAAATATGAGTGGTTTCTTCAAACTTTTGATATACCTGGTATATCTCTATCTAATTCACCTTTTTAATGGCAAAAGAGTAAAAAATAAATTTGAAGTTATCTAAAAAAATAAAGATGCATATTTCAACTAGGACTCTATAATAAAAATACATCTATAAATAATTAGATTTAGAGTTTCATAATGACACTACGGCCAATTTATTCAACTCAACAAGAGAAAAAAATGAGAAGATAAAAGTTAGAAAACTTGGCTATTAAAATTAAATTCTATTTAATTAACATTAACTAGCACCCACGTCATATGAGTACTCAATAATGGGTCATGAAGAATTTTATACTAATTTGTAAATTGGCAAAATTTTCAATTAAATATTTTTTGAAAAATGAAATAATATAAAAATGTCAAATTTGCACATATATATTTTTGTGTGTATTTTCAAAGTATAGTCCAATATTAGGATCTCATTACTTAATTCATATCTAATATTTGATTTACAATTCTAAAAGTTCATGTCATTGTTTATATTTTGATTTCAACTAATTATACGATCATTTTATTGGTTGAGAAAATTGAGTATCATTACAAAACATATACAAAAGATAACTTATCAATTATTGACGTGTAAAATTATTAAGTTTGGTCAAAATATAATATAGTGCACGCACATATATATAATGTTATTGTATTTTCCCACCCCGGGAAAATGCAAGAAAGTGAAATAGTTTACAAAGAGAAATTTAGGATTCAGAGTGTAATAATGGATATTCATTTTGGGTCGTAGTTTAAATGCCTAACTTAAGATTACTTTTAGTGAGTTCAATGAGATTTCTCCTATCCAATGGGCTCGTTACAAATGATATCAGAGTCGCGTGCCAGCCAAAATATCGAGAGCTAAGTGCTACAAGGGGTGAAGTGCTACACATTGTGGGAGCCACCTCTTGAGGCTACAATGCAAAATGCTACGCACGTGGAAGCCACCTCTTAAACATGTGGGAGCCACCACTAGAGTCCCAACGCCTAGTGACAGGTCCTGGACTGAGTCACACCTCCACGAGGATGTCCCTCCTCGAAGGAGGGCTGATTGTAATATTCCATATCGGGAAAATGAAAGAGATTGAATTAGTATATAAAAGAGAATTCTAAGATTCAAGTGTAACACTAGATATCTATTTTGGACCGTGGTTCAAATACCTAACTCAAGGTTATGCTCAGTGGGTTTAATGAGATTTCTCTAGCACTACAAGAAAACATGGCATCAGCAGTCCAATTTCCATAGCAGGCCTCCGTTGCGGATACCCCCGTCGCTAAACGTGGCTACGAAATTAGAAAACTCTGTTGCTATCACTTAGCTATGAAATTCCATAGCCATTTTCGTAGTTATGTTAAGCATTCAACTTTCGTAGCTATTTTCTAGCCATAGTGTCGGAAACTTTGTAGCAAATATGATTGCCAAGCCAACAGACAATACGTTGCAATCTCGTCGCCATGGAATACAAATTTTCGTAGCACATGTCATTGCGATAACAATAGAATTTCCGTAAAACATGTCATTGCGATAACAACAGAATTTTCGTAGCACATATGATTGCAATAACAACAGAATTTCCGTAGTCATGGCTACGAACTTTCTATAGCGATTTTCATCACCACATTGACAAGATATCCGTAGCAATGTTTATTGTGATAGCTACAAAAACTTTATAGTTCATTCATTGTTATAGAAACGAAAAGTGTATAAGAATTTCGTTGCTATTTTGAAGCCATGATGATGGATTGTTGTAGCTATTTTTATACCAAAACTGTTATTAGCTACGAAATACCATTGACAATCTCAATAATAAATTTCCATAGCAACGACAACAAGCATACATTTGTAATCCAGCAATCCAAAAAACCCTTTTAAAACTAAAAACATCCACAAATACGACTAGAGAATAATCAGACAAATTAAATATCCGACATTTAATAAATTAAATCAGTTTAAACATTAAGTAACCAAACTACTCATAATATGCTAAGTACTTGAGTATAAAAATAAGTTAATCATCCATCCCTAACTGTCATCTTAATACTCTAATTGTCACCATCATTATCACCCTCATTTGCATCGAATATATCATCATTGCTTCTTGTATTCTCACTATCATCTCTATCACTATCACCAAGACTACGATACCTTCTACCTTCGCGGTGACTATCAACAAACTCTTGTTCTCGCAACCCTGATCCACCAGCATGAGTGTGGTTCGTCCATTGAATTTCTTCTAACATTCGGCGTATATTATCTGGGAGATGTTCTGGGAGATATTGTTCGAAGATCTTAATAATTGCGTGATTTTGACCTTTTAGTTGCTCCATATCTTTCTGCAATTTGGCAAATCGCTCATCTGATTCTTCTTGTGCACATTCGTATGCCTCCCTAAGTTTGGATTTTGAACCCCCACGATGAGCAATGTCACCAACAATTCGATGAGTAGACTGACTCCTGAATCCGTATACACGACCTTTAGGCACACCACCAGATGCCTCAATCCACGCAGCAGGGTCAAAAATTGGTTGAGAAGATGAATTTTGAGAACTATTTTCCACCAAACTATCATATTTACCCTACAAAACAACTATTATTCAAACATATATTAAGTCATATTATTCATGTCAAGCTCACAATTAAATGTTCAAAATGAAAAAATGAATTTCAAAATACACCATTACATGCATAAATAATTAAATTTTTATATTACTCTCCCAAGTGAGAGGTGCTTGTATTTCAACTTATTTGATTTTATTGATAGAACCCGGGAAGATTGAAGAATTCTTCTTGTCTTTACGTCTTTTAGTTCTCGTGATTTCACATGATAAAAATGAAGAATTTTAGACGTCCATGAATCAAATAATAGTAAGAGGTGTTTTAATAATGAAATTGTGTTTTCAATAAAATTTTAAACCTTAGGAGTCCTTGTTATCAAACTTACCCACACTCTTTTAGCCTTGGCGCATGCAAAATCCCCATTTCCTCTATTTTTCCTATGAGTACAATCATAAAGCTCAACCTTGGAAACTTTGCGCTTATATATATTCGTCCTCCTGAGTTATAATTATTCAATTTATCAATATTCAAAAAGTATTAATCTTGCAGAAGAATATGAATACATCACTAGTCATACTCAACCTTGGAAACTTTGCGCTTATATTCGTTGGTTTAATTTACTACACTTTAATTTTTATCTATTATTTTACAGTTCAGAGTCTAATCGCACTTAGTATTTGTCCTAATAAACAAGTATTTGAATACTTTTTGAAATTAGTATTAAAGAGCTGAAGTAGAAGCTTCAATAGCAATCTTTCGTTCAAAACCTTATGTAGTGTTTTATAGGAATAATCTGAACTTCAGGTAATAATTTAGAAGAATTCTTCAAATAACTCTAAATTAGCTAATGACAGAAAAATTAGTTTAAGATAAATTCTAAGAAAATGAATTCAAGGTAACTTGAGATCTTCATATCAAATTCGATGAATTTCTAGGATGAATATAAAAATATCTAAAAATTTAGACTGATAAAATTAATAGTTGAGAAGCGAATTCAAGATATAAGCAATTACATACTAACTACTTCAAGATATATGGTATTAGTATAATTTCCATATTTGAAATATTATTTGATGGAATATGTGTATTCAACCAAATTTTAACGACATGTCACTCATCCAAATGTGATTTAATACAATTCGAGAGGAGCCAAATCCTATCGAGCTTAACAAGAGAGAGAGAGAGAGAGATGAGTATATTTGATTTTCTTTCATATAATTCTTCTTTGATTTATCATTCAGTATTAAGATCCAAAACAACAAAAGGATCTGACAAGAAAAAAGGTATACAACCTAGGCTCATGCATCTAATTTACATAGAAGAAGAGGCAAAAAGTTATCTCCCTAATACCAAAAACAAACAAAAACATCCCAAAAGGTATACATAAACTTCACACTCCATTGATCTCAATTCTTCCAATTCTCATGGACATATCTCAAAAATGGTGAATTCCCGAGTTTTAAAGAAAATGATACTCGGGAAAATTTCTAACACATTTATACCAAAAATAATTCCACGCATCACATAGTATAATAATACCAAAAAAGAAGAGTAGACAAAGCAAAGTAACACTGGTAGAAGATAATCTTACTTGTCTTCTCCAGATGAATCAATTGACTAATTGAAAGGAGATTTCTTGGCCTGCGAGAATAAAAAAGCAATTTGGTTTATTCAAAAAATAACATTTACCAAAAGGAATCAATAAGGGGAACTAGCTATCAGTAAAAAATTCCCATAGTTTGACAAAATTTCTTAATTACTTAGTTGTCCCAATGAAGTCGACAAATGTTAGGAGCGTATATCTCTACCCTATAACTTTCAATTTTTTCTTTTGCACATAACTCCAATGGTGTAGTCAAATACTTATGACAAATCAAAAGAAGTCCAAGAATTTGGAATCAAAATTGTCCTCTTAATTCCACGTCGAATCCGAATCAACAAATAGTAAAAAAAACCAAAGATGCATTCACTAATAACTTGCCTACTTAAAAAAAAGCAACCTTTAAAGGGAAAAAGTCTAAGAAAATTATGAATCCTAACCATGAAACATTCATTTGCAGCCCACCATTGAACAATAAGAGAAACAAAGAAAATCATTCTCTTCCATAACTAATAACTACCATCAAAATTTCATTTTTAATTCTCTAAGGTTGGTTTGGAGTTGGGTCAATTTCATTAAATTTGATTTCGTAGCATATGTACACAGAAGACGAGAAGGGATTACAAAGGAAAATCCGTTGATTATGGGACAAAATAGAAGAAAGGAGGGCGATGATGATAATGATGATAACGATGAGATAGCATCTTCGTGAATTCCTCGACTAGATGTAACTGATGAGTTAAATATGGCTTTATAATCATATACTGCATCTTCTAATACCAACGACTATGATCTCACCAAAAATTTAAAAAGATTTGCTTAATTAGGACAGATTAATTATATATATAATTTATCCTTCATTCTTAATAATTATTTTAACAATTAATCATGCTAAAGTAATTAATAATTTTCTATTTAACAAGGCCACATAATTTTCATATGCGAAATCTGGTATCTAAATATAATTACAAAAAAGTTTAAACTCTAAACTTTTCCTAGACCATAAATCTAGCTAATTTGCAAATTCATCACAAAAAAATTAAATTTCGAATTTTTATTTGATAACAATACGTAATAACTTTATAAATTAGAAATAAATTATATATTCACTAATAAGTAAAAGTAAGAATACAATGGATCATGAATGATAACAGAGTAGCAGAAGTCTTAATACTCTAATATTTAGAACTATTCAAGGTTTAGTATACACCAACTTGACATACAAGTATTTGGTAGTAAATAATATAACTTACTAGGTTTTTTTTTAATTTTATTTTTCTACAAAGAATTTGGAGCTAATCCGCTGCACTAGATATGGAAATTGCAAGGGTACCTTCTTAGTTGTAATCCCAATGCTACTTCGTAAATATCCTCGTCGTCGCGCGTTCAACGAAAATTACGACGAGTGTGCATTTTGTTGCACATCTAGCAACAAACTAACTACAGATTTAAAATTCATATCAAGCGCCACAATTATTTTGTAGCTAAGATATTTTATTATTTTTAAAGATTTATATTAATTTTCCTACGAATAATTTGTAACTAATCCATTGCACTAGAGATGAACATTGTGACAAAAATGTTATTCATTGCAAATCCAATGCTATTTCGTAGCTAACTTGTTGCCAACTTATTTCGACATACTTAGTCATATTTAAAATGTATTTAGCTACGGTGTACTCATAGCTAATCTATCACCGTAAATACGAAATTGAGTCCATTGCAATTTTGTCCGTAGCTGATGCCTTGTTTTCTTGTAGCGTCGTCCAATGGACTCACGGGCTTGGTGCATGACAATCGAATTCATTGATAAAATAAGTTTATTTTTCATTTCATCTTCTAACTTTTGAATCTTTAATAATGATTCATACATAAGTTTTAGAAAAAAAATTAAATTTAAACAATACACCAAATAATTTCAAATAAGAAAAATTACATCAACTATTGAATTAGGGGATAGATAATTGAATATTTAAGAAGAAAAATAGAGAAAGAATCTATTAAACAAAATAAAAACTATTATCATGAACCATCAAGCTCAAACACTGGAATTTAAACGAATTCATGAACTTTAAATATTGAAGTTTATTTAGTAAGAATTTGCTTAGTGATTATTTAGGTTTTGAATGCTCAAATTTTTTTTTTATATATATATGTTTTATCCAAGACTTTGAATAGATTGATGTTTTCTTATTTCATCACCCTTTTAAATGTTCATTCAACTAATTATAGCTTCACAATTAATGCTTCAAAAATCTTATATATTTTACCAAATATATGTATGAAACTAAAATCATCAATTTTGATAGAAGAATATTTATGTAGAATAATGCTAGCTCTTTGTTTAGAGAGAAATTCTAGCAATTGAAATTTAAAGTGCATTGATAACAATCAAGTTAAGAAAAAAAATATTCCTCATTGTATTTTAACTATTTTCTCTAGATTATGTGTTACATGTGCATTTTTTACTTTTTCTATTTATAGGAAAATGTATGTCATAATTAAATTTCTATAAGTAAAAGTTAATCTTATAAATGCTAAACATAATTATAAATAAAAAGACACAAAGAAAAATTCAATGTTTCGGTTTTAGTATTTCGGTTCGGTTCGATCACACAACATGACTAGTATCGCTCGGCAAGAATGATTCAAGTCGGATGGCGGAAAGCCTCTACTGGGACGATCAAATTTAATGTCCAACTCGAATCAATCGAACAACATGGCTAGTATCAATGGGCTAGCTAGGGACTTGACAGGAGGTTGGATAAGAGGGTTCTTGGGCCAAGTTACAGCTCATACGATCCTTAGAGCAGAGCTTGTTGCAATGTTGCATGGACTCGAGATGGCCCGAAACATGAATTGTGATGAAGTTTACGTAGAGACGGACACCATGGAGGCGCTGTTAGGATTGTACCCTCAGATGCCATAGAGGATAGAATGATAGGGCATTTATCTTGTAATTAACTTATCTTCATATAATTTATAAAGACATTATTTAGTTTTCACTTAAATCTTATCTGCATCTATAAGTAGTGTAAAACGCTTTTGTCCGTATTTTCGGTGCGATCCCTCTACTTCCTATGGGATAGGAAGATGGCACTTGGGAGATCGATATTCATTACTAAAAACAAGTTCGCAAATGAAGTCTTTAATGGAGAAATAGAGACTTAGTACACTTGTACAATCTTATCTCTGACATGGTACCTGTTTGGTACCATGGGATGGTAGGAGATTAAGATTGTAGGCACATCAGTGGAACTGATTTGCTCGAACATGACTCGCATAGGTTCTGTCACATGAGTTTTCACTCTATGACTATCAATGACAGAACTGATTATGCGTAATAGGTGTAGGTGAACCTTTGACCTGAAACATCATGCTGAAGATGCATTTGTGACGTCAAATATTTTATTAGAGTAGTTAGACCCAATTCACCAGGTGTTGGGGTCGATCTCGAAATGCGGCTTGATGGGAAAATGGTAGTCTTAGCTGATATCTAGATGGGATTTTTTCTCTCGTAAGTGAGTGAGAAAGTACCCTATATGATTATAGATAAATAGAGATCAAAGTCTTTGGCCAAAGCATAAAGAGACGATTGTGCTAGGCACTAAATCGATCTCAATGACCTCGTATTATTATAATTAATACATATGGTCAAGTCCAGTGAGTTTGACATAGTCATGACTCTTACTTGATTGGGGTACACGAACAAAGGGTTTATACTTATACGGTATTTACGATTGGAAGGTTGTGGAATGATCCATTCATTCATTTTTCATTTGGACTACGAAGTGGGCCACGTGACTGACTAGGTGTTACCCACTTTCTTTGGTTTTCTCTTATTGCCAAATGAAACGAACTGAAAGAGTCGCGCTAAAGAATTGATGAAGAAAAATTGAAAAAAAGATTTTCTATTTTATTTTTGGAGAGATTTAGTTTATTGGACAAATTAAATAATTAATTAATTACTTATTGGATAAGATAATTAATTAAAAGGATAATATTAATTATTAATTAATTTCTTAAAGACATATATTAATGAATTAATTTGTCTAATTAATTTTATTATTTGATTAATTAATTTATTTATTAAATATAATAAATTATTATCTGAAAAAGAATTAATTAAACAAAAAAAAAAAATTTGGGGCCCATATGGGGTGTCCTCTAGGACGCCCATTAGGGTAGTAGGATGATCATGTTGGTCTTTTTTGTTTTGTATTGGTCAATAAGTCTTTGAGATATAAAAGACTTCTCTTGACTTTAACCTAGATAATAATAATAATTTACAATTCATTGTGACTCTCCAAGAAAAGAGGAAGAAAAATACCCTCCCCCTCTATACACTAGCCATCGACCATATAGAGAAGAAAAGGGATTTTTTTTCATCATCAATTCGTGTGTGATAATTTAGAGACAACGTGCTTCATTGTTTGGATTAATTTTCAAGAAACTTCAAGAAATCAAGACTTGAAGAATGAGAGGATTGAAGAATTCAAGAAGTTCAACAATTCGAAGTTTTGAAGAAGAATTGGATTCTCGAACAACCTCGTTTTAACGAGTAAGTTTTCTCATTAAGTTTATCCTGCAATTTGAATATGCGATCATTGAATTCAACTTTGGGTTATCCTTCCGCTGCGTTTATGTAATTTTTTGCAAAACCCAACAGTGCTATCAGAGCCAATCTCTAATTCGCATATTTAATTGAGTTTATGTGATTTATGATATGCATAATGTGTGTTTTTTAAGCATGCGATTATGTGTTAATTAAATCTGCGTTTTTTTTAAAGCATGGATTTTGATTTTTTATATTTGTTGAATATCTAGGTATATGTGTGATTGTGTAAAAAATCAAAAACAAGGAAAAACGAGCCTCGAAGAGCCTCGAAAATCTGGGCACAATTGCTGCTTGTGCTGCTGCTGCGCAGCTGTGCATACGGGCACGCCACGTGGCCTGGCCACCTACACACGGCCCGTCGTGTTGTGTTCTCAGCCCGACAGGTCGTGTGTTTCGACACCCGATTCGCTGATTTAGGTCCGAGATCAGGTTTGCATACGATATACCCACAAAATCGAAAGATTTTTAACCCCGAAAAAAAAAACGCAAATCAATATGATTAATAAAAATGCAATGGCATGAATTCATGTGTTTAAGCTCAGAATTACATACATATACAAGTCACATACTTGCTCATGTTACGCCTTAACATCGAAAAGACCATCCTAAAGGTGTAATGTAATAAATCTCAAGTATTATAGTCGAGTGGCATTCTTACCACTTTTCAAGCATTAATCCCATATCTATCAATTTTCGATTAGTCACATGGCACGAGGATTGAAGAAAACTTCATAGCCATTTAAAATTCATAACTTTATCCACTTTAGGCCAATAACTCCCAAACCGGACGACTTTAGGGTATCAAGTGTAGAGACACTCCTAAGGGCTTAATCACTCGAGTGTCAAAGGCCACAAAATAAAACTAGGTCTTTATTACCTATACACTTGCATTGGCTTGAGCTTAGCTCAAATTAGCATAATAATACAGTATTCTAGGCATGGTTCTCTTCGCCGCCAGTATCTATTAAGCCTGACTTTTCCAATCATACCAATGTTTAACCTCTTTTATTATTGTTAAGCATACAAATTTAACATTCTCAACTCATAACACATGTGAAAATTCTAAGTCGATATTTTCGGGATCAAGCCTTTAAGTGTTTCAAAATGGTTGTCCACTCGACTCCTCTACCCTCGACTTATGTGCATATGTGAATCACCTTAAGGACAATCTAGTCATGTTTAGGATCCCACAAGCAAGAAAACGATGTGTATAGTCATTAAAATCCACATTGATAGAGAAAACATACCATGTGTTCACATTAACCATTCTCAATGCATCGAGTGAAGGGTTAAAATTGTATCCAAAAAAATTTCAAAATTGCACAAGATTCACATGTGGAGGTACCACCCCCCCAAACTTGGACCGAAATATATAAAACATGGATAAACACGACTATAATGGATCTTGTATTCCCCCCCCCCCCTCCCCCCCCCCCCCAAAACTTAACATGAACATTGTCCCCAATGTTCGAAAAAGAGAAGGGCAAAGTACACCTCACCATAGGGTTGCTGAAAAGCAAACCCGAGTCCTCGAATGCAAATATATCCAAGAGTGGCAACAGCGGTGTGAGCAATGAATATAACAACTACACATTAAACTATGCTAGCCAGACAAAGCGTTAAGTAATGGATAGAAGCGAGAAACGAAAAACAACCAACAATAAAACAAAAGATAACTAAAATAGACATGCTTCTACTTAATAAAACGGATGAAACAAACACAACAAAAATGAAAACGAAAAGAAAAGAAAACTTACAAACTTGGGTTGCCTCCCAAGAAGCATTTGTTAATAGTCATTAGCTTGAAGTTTGTGCTTTAAGGTTCAAATAGGTGGCCCATTTAGAACGACAATATCCTTGCCATTTCTCCTTTTGTTCTTGGACCCCACTCGTCTCCACTCATATTGCAGTGATTTGAGATTAGACCTTGGTTCCAAATTTGTCTTATCGATCTCACGAACACGTAGATGTGGTAGAATGTACTTCATGCAAAAATCATCTTTTCTCACCTTGCCTTGTTGCTCATTGGGGACCTCATCCTCCACCGTAAGAGTGCCCTTAGTCTTACCAAGTGTGCATTTCTCATCAAACAAAAGGTGGATAGCATCGACATATGAACAAGTAAGATCATCCATAGGCGGTTGTATGTCATGATAAACATCGAATATCACCTTTTCGGCACCCACCTTCAATGTCAACTTACCCTTTCCCATGTCGATCTTGGCGTTGCTAGTGGCTAGGAAGGGTCTTCCTAGAATCAAGGGGACGTCAATGTCACTATCCATTTCGAGAACCACGAAGTCAACCGGATAGAAGAACTTGTCGACTTGTACAATGACATCCTCAATAATGCCATTTGGTTTCTTGATAGAGCGATCCGCCAATTGCACGGACATGGATGTTGGCGTAGGATCTCCAAGGCCTAGCTTCTTAAAAATAGAGTACGGAAGAAGGTTGATACTCGCTCCCGAATCACGAAGAACTTTGTCGAACTTGAGATGGCCAATAGTGCAAGGTATTGTGAGACTCCCTGGGTCCTTTAGCTTGCAAGGTAATTTTTTAAGTAAGACGGCGGAGCACTCCTCGGTTAGACAAACCGTTTCATTTTCCTCCAACTTTTTCTTGTTAGATAGAATATCCTGGAAGAACTTAACATAGTTTGGCATTTGCAAAATAGCATCCACAAAAGGAATGTTTATTCTCACCTCACGAAGAATAGACAAAATACGAAGGAAACTCGGATCTATCCCCTTCTTTTTCTTTTTTCTGTGCATTTGGAAAGAGAAGACGGATCTCAATGGGAGAAGGAGGTATTGGAGTCGAGGGACCAAGACTAGAGGTAGCAGGAAATGGCGCCTGGGCGTGTGGAAAGTGGCACTCGGGCGCAGCTGTGCGTACCAATTCTTCCTACTGAGTGAGATCCGGCGCCTGGGGGCCATCTAAGTCACGCCTACGCACGGGAGTGCATAGAAAATTTTCAATTCCAGTTGTGTCTGGCGCCTGGGCGCCATCTGAGGGGCGCTTGGGCGCCGATATGCAAACAGAATCACTTTCCACTTGTTTCCCACTTATCAAAGCAATTGCAATGCATTGTTCTTTCGGGTTCTTCTTCATGTCTCTTGGTAGAGTTCTCGGGGCTCTTGCATTAATCGCGTTGGAGATTTGACCCATTTGTGTTCGCATATCCTTCATCTCCATGAACATATCCTTCATCATATTACGGAGTTAATTGATCACCGTATCCGACTTCTTTATTTGCGCATCAAGTCGCTCGTCGACTGTGGGAGGTCGTACTTGGCCTTGCCCTTGTACATTGAGATTGCCTTGCCTCGGAGGTGGGTTGTTAAAAGGAGGCCTCGGAGGTTGATAAATGCCCAGTTGTGCGTTTTGTGCGGGTTTGGTCTCTTTGGGAAGTTTTAGGGTACGTGAAAGTTCAACCGATGTCGATTATGATTCCCAACAAAATCAACATCTACAACCTCCGGTTCCGGGGCAACCACTTTCTCTAGTTCTTGAACACAAGCAACCCTTCGATTTGGTGGAGGGAGCTCATCATCATCTTCGGGGTAAAGTTCATCCTCCATAGCCATTTGCTCAAGTTTAATCCACACGGACCTACTATCAAGACCCAAAAGGTCACCACCGGCTCCCATATTGAGTCGGTGTCAAATCCGAGATCGGACTCCATTATAGAAGTGTTGCACTTGCTCGTCTCGGGTATAATTGTGATCGGGGCACTTTCATAGCATACCCTTGTACCTTGCCCATGTGGATGCTAAAGACTCGTTCCTTGTTTGTTTGAACCCTTTGATCTCACTTCTAAGCTCGTTGATTTTTGATAGAGGGAAAAATTTGTTGAGAAACTCATCTACTAGATCATCCCATGTTCCAATTGATTGTGGGGGCAACAATTTGTACCAAAGAGTCCCCTCATCCTTCAAAGAGAAATGAAATAATCGGAGGGGGATGGCATCAAGATCTCGTGGGTTGAATTGCATAGTAGAGATCACAGTCTCAAAGTGACCTAGGTGGTCATGAGGTGAGTCTCTTGAGTCACCATAAAAAGGCTCCGCTTGAACCATCCTGAACATATGAGAAGGAATGTGGAAATATGGAGTAGCAAAGTCCGAGAAGATAACGGGTCCCGGTGTGGTGTGTACCCGGGGTAGTTGATTATCACGAACCGATCGAGGAGGCGGTGGAAGTGCCGGTTGCATAGCTTGGAGTAGATTTTGCAACCACTCCCTATTTTCAGGAAGATTCATATCGGAAAAGTTCCCATTCGAATTTGGATTGAAATTGTGGGTCATTTCTCGAGCTCGTCTACTAGCCCTAAGAACACGCTCTATCTCGGGTTCAAAATCGTATAGGGGCTCGTTGTCAATTTAACAAAAGAACCAAAAATTAGACTAATACTAAAATAAAGGAAAAGCAAGAAATAAACGAAAAACTAAGAATTATGAAAACGTAAACGAAAATAAAAAAACTAAAAATAAACAAGTCCCCGGCAACGGCGCCAAAAACTTGACACGCTAGAGGCTAACGTGCTTGAATAGCAAGTGCACTAGTTGTGATAGTAATAAAAGTGGACTAAAAGTCCGGATTGTCAAACCATGAAGACTTAGATTTTAGTTTATGATTTTATAATGAAAAAGAACAACTAAAGCAAAGGTAAATTGAAGGTAAAATGCGTAAGATAAGAACGAAGACAAACGAAGGATTGAAGACCAATTATAAAGGGAGACTAAGGCACATGTTCGGTCCAAATTGCTCAATTATACTTATAAAGATTCTCGTTGAAGGGGTACACTTATGTTGCTATGGTGAAAGCTCCTAGTGTAATGAATAACCGATACCTCGTGCTAAACTCCTATGCTAGAATGACGGTTTTCTAAGTATATCTACCCAGAAATCAAATCACTGAACACGCATTAACGCACTAGAGCTCACTTAATTTAGATCGAACGACTTCACCCGGGAATCTTTACTTATGTCTAGGGCAATTCCTCATTGGTTGCGGGTTATGGTGTGAATTTCTTGCACCCTAAGTCAATTTTCTCTCGAAATATTCACCTAGACATAAGATTCTCTGGTGATCAAGCATATGTCAAACAAGCAAAAACACAAATTCACACCACATAACAACATAAGAATCACTTCAACAATCCTCTATTGTAAGCTTAAATCACAATTTGGCCTTACATGGCTCTAGTCTTACAAGCTTAGCTCATAGTTAATGGTATAAAAGACATAGATAGATTCATATACATATTCATGGACAATAATGAAAAGGAAAAGCTATTAAAACTCCCTATGTTGAGTTGATGATGCATCTTCCCTTCAATCTTCAACCCCCAAGCTAATATTCCTTCTTAATCCCTTCTAACATGAGAAAGTGGCCCAAAAACCCAGAAAATCGCCTTCACAAACCCAGATTTTGAACCCCTAAAATTGAGTTGAAAAATTATCTTTATAGCTTCCAAAAAACGGTTACAGCGGCGCCCAGATGCGGGTGTATCGATGCCTAGGCGCCGACTACGTGGCAGAAATTTCTTGGGGAAAAAGTCGGGCGGCGCCCAGGCGCGACATAGGTGGCGCTCGGGCTCGGAAGGTATCGCGCCTAGGCGCGAGATGTGTGCTGCGTGGGCTGCCTGTTTTTCTCTTCGGCTGGCGCCCAGGCGTGGGTAATGTGGCGCCTGGGCGCAGATCTGCGAAACATCCACCTGGACTTCGTTTGATACGCTATTTTTTCGCCCTTTTCTTCGTGTGCTCTCATTTATCACCTGAAATCACTTAACACCCCAATTAAATAAAATGTAGCATGATTTAGGTAATAACTAAATCCAAATCATGAGCATCACGGGCTGAAAAACACGTAAAAATGCCTCTTATCAGTCGGTAAATGGGCTTTGTGTTGAATCGAAATTGAAATTTAGGTTTGGGTAAATTTAATTATTTGGGTGGGTAAAAGGATGATGACCCGATATAATTTAATTAAGCCCAACGAGAAATTTAATCATTCTCGACTTATTAATTAGTTTGGGCTTAATTTAATTAATTCCAAATGGGCCCATTGGATGGGTGATTTGGATTTTAATTAAAAATAGCCCAATAGAAATTAATAAAGTGTGCATATTTTTTTGAATTAATTAATTTGAGCCCAATTGAATTAAATCCAAGTAGACCAAAAGGATGGTAACTCGGGTTTAATGAAATCGAGCCCAATAAGATTAATTGGAATTCAATATTTAATTAGAATAATTAATTATTTTTCTTGGAGATTAATAATTAATGTATAGATTGAATATTATTAATTTTTCCTCGACTTGGAAAATACTTGGATACTTGAATATAGAATATATATTATTTTCTTCGATGATTAATAATTAATTATTTTATCAAATAAAAGATTTTCCATTTAATGATTGCTTTAAATCATAATAAAATAGAATTCCATGTTTTATGTATTTATTTAGCTGGACTAATATTATTTTAATTAAATGTAGATATAATTAATTTTGAATTTTGTATATCTAAGTCATCTAGTAGGACTAGAATGATTTTAATTGAAATAAATAATATATAAAAGTTGGGAATTTATTAAAGAACTTTTTAGTTGGACTAAAATTTTAATATCAACATAAATGTTTTAATAATGCGAGCATGTATTAAATGTTGCGAGCATGTATTAATTGATGCGAGCATGGCTTATGTGATAGAAACACCGATTATGGACTTAGGTTATGTTCGATTTAATTATCTTTGTATGGGTTGTTGTAGTTAAATAATTTAGAACTATTTAAGCCCGAAAAGTTTTGTTTTTCCGTTTTACCTTTATATGTGATAACCTATTGGCTCTGGCCCTCTAGAAAAGTCTATGATCTAGTGTATATAGATTTATTTATTTATTTATTTGATTCCATGATAATATTGATAGGCATATTTATTACTAGAATAATTTATGCATGTTCAATATATGATATTTGCACTATATAAATTGATTAATGTGCAAAGTGAGACCAAACATTTGACAATTTAAATTCCCCCAAATAAATAATACTGAGTTAGAAAAGGATGTGCGACATCCTCACCCTCCACTAAGCTTTCTAAAATTAAAATTACTATAAATGTGTAATGCTTCCCTGTTATAGGGGTTATGCACTTAGAAATAATTTGAAATTTTATTAAGTGGATGAAATGCCTTAATCGAAGCATATTTCACCTCAAAAAAAATTTCGGTTGCAAGGTGAAATTCAAATGTTAGATTTTAGGAATTAGTGGGAATGAACTCGGGTAGTTCACAAGTTTAGAAACCTGTTCGGTTGCGGTTTAGTAAACTATGGGGAAAGGTATTGAAATATTTATTGGATAAATTGATGTTTGACATCACTTCAATTAATTGATGGGCCAGAAATTGGTTAGGTTGCGACCCATGTAATTAATTGAGGACCTCAATACCTGCTGTGGAATCGATGCCAATGATTATTCTCAATTTTCACTTGGGAGTGTGGGTCGAAAAATGCAGTAGGAGCCAAGATTAATTTTAAGTACTTAATTTTTCTTGGTTAAGTCAAATACAAGTAATCTAATTTAATCTGGTTTATTTCTGCATTTATTTTCTCATTAAATCTCTCTCGAAATGACAAACCCACTTTCAATACTACTCGAAAAGAATACTTTTACTGGACCCAATTATGTGGACTGGCTTAAAAATTTGACGATTGTCCTCAATATGGAATCTGTGGGATACGTCTTGGAGGCTGATATCCCAGCGGCTCCAGCCAGAACACGTGCCAACGAGAAAGAGGTCCAAGCCAATGCAAAGTGGGTCAAGGACAACATTTGGGTGATAGCACATGCTGGGTTCTATGACCAATGAACTTCAAAGGTCACATGATAAGATGCCCACTTCAACATCTATCCTAGCTCACCTGGTAGAGCTCTATGGTGAGCATAGTCGAACTGCGCGATATGAGATATCGAAAGAGCTCTTTAGATCCAAGATGAATGAAAGTGAGAAGGTTGGTGATCATGTCCTCAAAATGATTTCGAGGATTGAGAAATTGAAAGCTCTCGACTTCACCATGAACGCCACCCTTCAAACTGACTTAATCTTGTAGTCTCTTCCTGATTTCTTCTCCAAATTTGTGGTTAACTTTAACTGCAATGAGATAGAGTGCAATTTAGTTGTTGCCCATTTTTTCTAGACTTAGGGGCCATGTACTGATCAACATTTTCTCTCTCTCTAGACTTATTCTCTTGCAAACTCAAAGTTTAACCCACCTTCCCTGTTCATGGCCATGCCGCCTCTTCCAGCCCCGGCGAGGAAGGAGACGCAGCTGGTCAAGCAGCAAAAAAGGTACGCACTAAGCACTCTCCTTTGGGTGACGAGAATATGGAAGAGGGAAACCCTTCTCCGGTGAATGTTGGTCAGCCTTCGTTTCTTCAGAAACTCATGGGCAATAAAAAGATCCGAGAAGACGTCCGTTTTGACACAAAAAAATGTTAAACCTTGATAGTGTGAAAGTGATCCCTCCAGCACCGAACACTTCTAAGGCCAAGGTTATTCTGGAAACGGGATACGTTGAATCGATAAAAGACCCTGGAAGGAGGCCTTAATAATAAAGATTGAAGGGAGACCCATCAACTACCACATAATCTCTGCTAAAATGGATACCCTCTGGCAACTTAGGGGAGAGTTTGAACATATGTATGTGGGGTTTAATTGCTACATTCTTAAGACTAAAGATGTGAACAAGTTAGAATATATCCTCACTGAAGGGCCATGGAGGATTTTCGGTTTCAACATGACTATTCGCAAATGGTTCCCCGAGTTCAATGCTTCCGAATACAAAGTCACTTCCGTCGTCACGTGGGTGCGGATTCAGGAGCTCGCCGTTGAATACTATCAGGAAGAAATTATTTATGCAATAGCCATGAGTATGGGGAAGCCAATTAAAATAGATCATAACACTTATGAAGCTACTAGGGGGAGATTTGCCAGATTCTGTGTACAACTGGAGCTAGCCAAACCCATCCTTAGCACAGTGGAGATTAATGATAAGGAGTATAAGTTGGCTTATGAGAATCTTTCGGGAATTTGTTTCCGGTGTGGACGTGTGGGTCACTGGTGGTCTCAAGTGGCATAAGAAGGGGGGTTGAATAGACCCTGAAGTCTTTTTCGACTTCAAAAAATTTCGTATCACTTTTAAAAATTAGAACGCTTAAGAAGCTGAGAGCTTGGTTTAGGCGCTTCAGTAAAGGTAACTCAGACTTAGTGATTTTAGCAATTTACCAAAGTAGGGTAAAAGCTTTAATCACTTAATCAGAGTTAGCATAGCGGAAATGATTTTAAAGCTTTAGCGTTCATTTGGGTTAAATAGTCACTTAGCAGATTAACTTGTCTTTTTCAGAATAGATAGAATAATATAAAGCAAGACAATAATAAAATTAAATGACACAAGACATATAAGGTTCACTAGGTGATGTAATCCCTGCTACGTCCTTCTTCTCCTTTTTCACTTGGAGGAAATTTACTAAGATGATTATCAAAGAATCACACATAATCTTCTACAACATAGTAAATAGGTGAGAATGATCTTGGGCTCCTTGATCACACAGATGTCAACATCAATGAAGATCTTCTTCTACAAGCTTCTCTCACTCAAAAATACTGCCTGTAAGGGGTTTCAACAACTTTCTCACACAGATGAAAGGTTGAGGGTTTTATCACAAGGGTTTGTTTGTTTTTGGAAAGATCAAACAACTTAGAATATCTCAGTAAGAGTTTAGGTTTCTTCTTTTAAAGATATTTGAGATATTTGTGACTGTATGGAATGTATGTAAAAAGCTTGAAGGATTTTGGCTATGGAGTTTCTAAGCTTTTTCTTCAGCAGATTTTTCTTGTGCATGTACACATATCTCTTTTTCTCTATATCTTGGGATATGTCCGTTGGACACATGTGAGAATGTGCCTTTCATGCGGCGCGTGAGTATACCTTTTCTCTGACATTCCTGAATTCCTGCTGGTACCGATTTAACGGGAGCAGCTATAAACTCTGAAATTCTGACAGTCTAGTCAAAAGGTGGCTTGTCCACAAGTCATATTGTCTTATCACATTTAATGCTCTTATCAGGCATTTAATGCATTTTAATTTATTTCCCGTTTGAAATAAATGTCCGTTGAATGATTGCATTTAAGTCCTTCATGACTTGAGAATTTATTTCAGGTGAATCTGATTCTGATCGCTAGAGTGCTTTGAGCGCTTGATCCATAAATCATGAAATAGTTCTTTAGCTTTTGACAGATGCTAAGGATAAATCTTCATCTTCTTCTGACTTCAGACGCTGATCTTCAACTTCATCTCTAATAGATTCACCTAGAATTTTATTATCTATTCGGTATTTAATACTTAGTCTAAAATCTATAAAGATAAAAATTACAAGCCTAACAAAATTACATACTTTCAAACACTTATACAACTGATCTATCAAACATAAACTTACATTATATTTTGGGGTCTAACAAAAAATCCTATCTTGTCATCATCAAAACATCTAACATGAAATTTCGTAACAATTTCCCCCTTTTTGATGATGTCAAGACCTTAACTCTTATAACTCTTTTATAGATTAAGAGTTCAAAGAAAAGCCCAAAAAATAATTATAAGTTAGCGTTTGGAAAGTTAGTAAAGTTAGCTAAAGTTAGATTAGCCTCAACAAGGTGTTTCAGCGATAAATCATTCATTCATATAGAAACATAAGCATACAGGATTTATACCGAATATAAGATAATTGAAAGAAAAAAATGTAAAGCATTCATCTTTTCTATCGCTTTACGCTTTCTTCTTTTTGGTAGATTTCATTTGCTAAGTCAATGAGGAGTCGGTCAATGTCTATCATGGTTGTATGTTGAAGTTCATCATAGTCATGCCTTCGTTATCTAGCGCTTTCATTGAGTTCCTTCAGACTGTCCACCCATTCCCTTGGAGGAATACCGAGTTCATGAATTAAATCGTAATAAGATGTCTTGTCTTCTGACGTTGGATGGTTTCCAGTTGATAGCTCGTCTAAGCGGTTTGGCATAAGGATGAAATCCCATACTTTCCAAAAAATCGATGTCCAAGTCCGGGAGCAAGTACCTTCCTAGATAATACCTTGGCTTTCTCTTTTTAGTTAGCATTTTCTTTATGCTCGCTATTTCATCAAACATTGATCGCCAATGTTTATTATCTGTTTTAGATATTGTCTTGGATTTCTTTCTCTTCCCTCTTCTTGACATCAGCAAAAGAGTTATTTAAGTCAGCGATGTTCTTTCAGAGAAGCTTGACTTCATCTATCAAGAGAGCGATCTGTTCAGCGATACTCTGAGATACGAGGTTGGAGGAATTGTGATGCTCAGTATCAGCTAAAGCATTCTGCGCAAGCGTCCGGTTGAAATCGTCGGAAAGCTCTTTGATGAGAGGATCGATACTGTTCATCATAGATATGGAAAGCTTGGTTATGTGACTCATGTCAGGCTTAAGCGGTCTCTGTATGTTATGAAACATTACGTTGCTGCGCTGTTCCATACGAGAACAAGAGCCAGTCAAATTGCTAAGAGAATTGCGAACGGCTTTCTTGAAATCTTGTGCCTCTGGATCGTTGTCTGAGTCCGAGTCAGAGTCTGAGGAAGAATGCACAGGACCATGTGAGCTGGAAACTGGAGCTTTGCCTTTAGATTTGCCTCTGACAAGATGCTCTTTAGGCTCATCAAGGATTTCCTGAATCGCTAGATCCATGGATGGATTTGTAGTCACTGGTTGACAAAACGGTTCTTGTGTATGGATCTCGACTACTGGGGCGCTAGAAATATCTGGCAAAGAAGCGTCTGGGATTTGAGCGGCTTCCACAGTAGGAGTAACTTCCTCTACTATCTCAACAACTTCCATGGGAGAAGACGTATTCTCAACAGTAATGACCCAAAGGGGGCCAATCGCTTCTATAACGTGCCTCGGACTGATCAGGTTGGTCTGTGGGATAAAGAATATAGTGTCTTCACGCTCTTCATTGCTTAGTGCAAGTTACATTCCTTCTGGCAAATCAACTCCTGAAGTATAAGAATTGTAGAAGTCCAAAATAAATGGCATCAGCGCTTGAGCTGCTTCTTGGTCCACTGGCCTAATCAGTGATATCATCTTGGCCATTTGAACATTCTGTTCACAAAAGAGCACAGGGTGAAGATTGTATCCTCGAAAGTCGCTCACCTCTGAATAGTGGTTGAAAGTGATGTCCAACGCTTGTGCATTTTCTATCACTGCTCTTCTGTCTCTGTGGAATTCAGTAAACTCAGCGTGCTCATTTGTAACATTGACAAAAATTTCACTTTGACCTGGAAGAAGCGGCTGTTTACTAGTGGAGGCTTCTTCGTTCAAATTTGGAAAGATTCGCTGAACAAACGATTGACGGGGGTGAAACACATAGCGTCTGCCTTGACTGACTAAGACTAGCTGTTGACGGATGTAGCTCTTGATAGGTTGCCTGTATCTTGGCAGATCGCTAACATTTTCGGCAATATGCTGACGCTGATGAAGTAAAAAGGTAGCAAACCCTCAGCGTCCGTATTCTATTCCAAATTCAAAAAGAAATGGATATCTCACGAGTTCTTCAAGGGTATAGAAATGTAAAACAAACTTTTCAGCCCATCTGGCTGTATCCATCATCCATCGCTTACTAAGCTTGTCAGCTTTCTTCTGTTCTTTTCTAGCTGCAAGAAATTTGTCAAAGCGATCAATTTCTTCATCATAATCGTCAGCCCATATTCTTGCAAGGTATTCTCGGGCTTCATCTTCTATCCACGAGTTGATAGGATTGGGACGCTCAGCTACCATTGGTCATTTTCCTTTCCACAGTCTAAGAGGTTTCGGGGATAGAGCGTTCTGAGGAGAACGGACGACTTTGGGATAGGCAGAGTATCTAATCCGGTTAAGAATTTCTTCGTCTGGATTCTTTAACCAATCACCCATATAAGGATTCTTGATGACGATCTTATTCTGGCGCAAGGGATAAAAGGATTCTTCAAAATGGCCATTAAAGTTGAAACGCTTCTCGTCAAATTCAGTCATGTTGATCACTGGTTGACGAATATACTCAAGTCTAGATTGGAGTCGCTCAAGATTGTAAGACCTAGATCAGCGAATCGCTCGAAGAATTCAAACTTGGCAGAATTAGATATATCAGGCCTATGGAGAGTGGTTTGAAAAGAGATTTCTGATTTAGCAAGGGTCTAAGTGTCCCGTTCTCTAGCAGCATAATAAAATTCAACATCTGCAGAATATCCGCGAGGAAAGAAATCGATGACACGAGGAAGAGACCCAGTTGGAGTGGGAACGAAGGCAATAGATTCTGTTGGGATAGAGGCCACTTCTATTGACCGCTCAGCATGCTCAGTCGGTTCACTGACTGGTGATGTGTCAGAGTCAGGAAGGGCATAGGCGACTTCCTGAGCGATATCTACTACTGCTTCCATATCCACATCCAATTCAACAAGAATCTCGGAAGGTAAAGGTGCATCAGCGTCTAGAGCATCTTGAGCTGATACATGTAAGCGTTTGAGAAAAGCAAGCACAATTTCTACTAAGTAGAAATTTAAAAATAAAATACTACAACGCTTACCCTGAGGAATATCATCGACTTTGTCAGTCACTTGGTCTTTTTTAATAGTTGGTACAATTTCCTCAGGCTCCGGGACCTCTTCATTAGGATCTAAATTGAGAAAAGAAGTGAGGGGATCAGCACGAATAGGTATATTCAAAGACTCAAGAGTGTTAAGAGCATTTTGAATATCCGCGTCAACTTCGACTGAAAAAGGTTTTATCCTAGCGTTAGAAAAGGAAACCTTACGAGGAAAGGATAAACTACTTTGTTTTTCACAAGTACTTACCCTGAAAACGAGCAGCCTTCTCAGAAAGAGCAGTGGCTCTAGGCTCAGGAAAAGATTCAGGAACAGCGTCTGAAGAAGGAGGAGGAACACTCGCCGAGTCTTCAAGTGCTGGCTCGACTGGAGCGCTTGGTGATACATCTGGAGTGGATAAAGGAGTACGCCTGCGTGCTAGTGGTACTTCTTCTTCTACTTCTTCGTTTACATTGAAGATAAACACTGGAAGGGGAGAGGGTGGTTTAGGAGAAGGAGAGGGAGACTTTTGTTTCTTCTTGGGCTCTGGCTTCTGCTTCTTTGCTGGTTTTGATGGCTCAGCGGCTTTTAAGGTGATTTTCCGTTTTGGTCGCTTAACCACCACTTCTTTCGATGATGATGATGACGCTTGCTCTTCATCATCACTCCGAACAAATCCTTCGGCAAGAAGTCGCTCACGCTCGTGTTTGGGAACCGCTGCATCGCCACGTTTCCTTGGCCTTAACAGCTCGCCAATCATTTTCTTTCCATAAAACTTTAGCGCTGGGATCTTCTTTCCAGCGGAGTTGGTGAAACCGCTAGCGCTAAGAATACGACTTAAAACAATCTCGTAAGGCTTGGGATTTACCAACTTGGCCATTGCTTGCTTGAAGCGATGAATAACGTAAAGGGACCAATTTATCTTCAGTTTGGTCAGAATGGCCACCATCATCTTGTACTGGAGGTTTGAAACTTTATCGAAGCTTCCCTTTCTGCATTCGATCATCTTGGCGCATATATCCGCAAGAATGACATATTTGCCCTTCATGTCATCTTTCTTGAAGTTGGGTTCATAGGCAGCCTCAACTTCATCCTTTTTTATTAGTGCCCAGACCTTAGTAGCATCCCCAAGAGTTACACTTTCAACTTCAGCACCATCGATTGGCAAATTTAGCAGAGATGAAATCAGAGAAGGGATGAGGACGAAGGTCTCACAGGCGAAGGGAAAGACGCAGGAAATGGAGTTTCCATCGTCGAAGATTTTTGCATTCTTGAAGAAAAAAAGGGTTTCTTTCTCAAAGAAGTTGAATACGGCGGTTATCATATCGGGTAAACCAGACTCTTGGACAAGTGGAAGAACAGTTCGGAGAGGGAAGTTCTGGCTATCGAAGAGATAGTCCTAGTTAACAAGAAAATCGGCATTAACAGTGACTGGTTTCTCAAATTTGGAAGTTGTTCCGGCAGCAAATTTTGAAGTTTTGGGTGCCATTAATGAACTGAAAAACTTCGGTAAAGGAGAGAAAAGATATGTTGTTTTTACCTTAGAGAGAGAACTTTTACAGTAGAAGAGAATTGGAAGTGATAAAGTTTTACTGTAAAGGTTGTGAAGGGTTTAAATAGGAGGCAAAAAGTAACTCCTCAACTGGTAGATGAAAGACACGTGTATAGAAATTAATTTTGAAAATAATAAAAATAAAATCTGAGTCGTTTACTCATAAATACGGATGTCAAAAAGTACGGTAAATATTGTAACAACTGTGAAATATAAAATTTGAAATCCGCGGTTACTTTTTAAAAATGTTTGAAAATTTTGAAATTTTCAGCATGAAATACACGCGCCTGTTAGTACACTGACACGTACTCAGACTGGTGCAATTACTGCACCGCCTAGTTTTTCGATAGGAATCATTAACCGTTAGTTTGATTTGATAAGCACGTGTAAACAGTTGTCAAATCTAATCTTTTGGACTTATCCACACGCTACTTTCAGCGATGAAAACTATGCATGATTTTTAGAAAAGAATTACTTAGCGTTAAATTGAGAATCTTTTTAACGCTGAAGTCTTTTTGAGAAACACAATTTTATTTCTTAAAGATTAAGGATAAAATCAATCGCTTGGATTAATAAAAAAAATTCATTTATTAGAGATTGATTTTGTCATGCATAATAGATAAACGCTAGTGATCAATGCATAAATTTTCAAAGTCAATTTTGATCACAGTCGCTTATGAATTGAGGTAAGTATAATTTTAAAGTTCCCCCTAAAATTAATAACTCATTTCAATTTGAAAAATGATTTGGACATAATCATAAGGTGGATTCCCCCTAAATTATATGCCTATAAAATATGATGCTCTATGATTTAAGCATTTAAATCAATCATTCCTAATTCACTTCTCAAAGTGAGAAAGCGTTGTTCGTTGAGCGCTTTGGTGAAGATATCTGCCAATTGTTTGTTAGTACTGATATATGTTATTTTTACACTAGTTTTCCCCCGTTTATTGACTTGGTTTTGATTGTTTTCATGATAATTTGATGACATATGATGCTTGGACCCTTGTTTTCTCATATTTTCTAGAATAACATATCATTTGGAGAAAAGAACAAGAATTGAAGATAAATCATGCATAAAGATACAAACTGTCTGCGCAGTGCTAGAGTTTATGGAATAGATTTCTCTACCCATGTCCAAATTACACACTTCTTATACCAATGGAAAGATAAGAGGCAAAGGTACATTTCTTATGTTGAAGACAAAGATCAGATATGTAGGGAAGGAGGTGAAAACGTCATCGGAAGAGACGTCTTACGATGGAGTTTTCTCATTCAGTGACTTGTGAGACAATTTTGTCATCTTTAACGTTTGATTTCGGCCCTAGTGTCTTCTGGAGAGTTGTAGATCTTTGTTTTAGGATTCTACAGCAACTTGAATCAGTGAATTCCGACATCGGTAGAGAAAGTTATGCGAAGTTTACCAAAACTGGCTGGAGCAGCAGGGGACGAACGCCGCGGCGTTCAACAAGCGAACGCCGCGGCGTTCACATGCAGTAGCCAACGCCGCGGCGTTCAACAAGCGAACGCCGCGGCGTTCGAGGCAGCGGGTTGGTCTATAAATACCCCTTTTAGCCATTTTTTACCCAAACTCACCTTGGATAGCAGCTGCCACACGAAAATGGAGAGAGAGGGAGCTTAGAAGAGAAGATTGAAGGTCAAAACATGGAGAATTCAACAAGGAATCCACATCTCTACAAGAATTAGGGAGTTTTTACATATTTGTTTCTTGAATTTGTTCAAATCTCCTATGACTTGTATGATTTATATTTGCACTTTTGACATGAATATGAGCTAAACTTGTTTGATTGAGGCCATGGATAGGCCATTTATGTTATTTTGATTGTTGATTTGTTGGTGTTTATTGGATTAATTTTGGTTTTAGCTATGTATTCAATATTTGATCTCAATGCTACATTTGCTTGATCACCAAGTGTTTGATAAAATGCCTAGGTTAGAGATCGAGAGATAATAACCTAGGGAAGATATAAACATTGAATACCCTATAGTTAACCGACTAGAGATAGACTCGGCTTCTTTAGGTGGCTTTCCATTCACGTGGGGAATTCCTAGACCTTAAATGCATCCTCGTTAATCGGGTTTTCATATAGAGATATATAGGAAATCGTTACCAAGGGTAGGGTTGCTATGCCAAGAGATTGGGTAGTACGTACGTTAGGGAATTTCGCCTTAGCTAAATCAATCTAATAATCCAATAGAACCTAAATCACAATCTAAATGCATAATCGGTTGAACCATGTGCCTTGATCGCTTCTCTCTATTGTTTCCTCCCTTTATTTGGTGTGACGTTGCCTTAGTTTATTTTCTAGTATTTATTAATTAGTTAATCAACCTTTCTATCGACCGATTTAACTTAGAATTGAGTAATATAGTAGTCTTGGTACTTAGATTATAGTTGTCCCTGCGGATACGATAACCCCGGACTTAGAAATCCACTTTACTACTTACGCGACCTAGTTCTCTTGCTAGGATTTTGTCGTGTCAAGTTTTACCAATGAAGTGCATGGAGATATCTTTCTCTTGAACATGGTCACGCAAGAAATGGTATCGAATATCAATGTGTTTAGTTCTAGAATGAAGGACTGGATTTTGGGTCATAGCTAAAGTGCTTTGGTTATCACAATGGATTAGGGTAGGACCTAGGATTGTTCCATAATCTTTAAGTTGTTGCCTCATCCAAAGGATTTGTGCAAAACAGCTCCCAGCGGCTATGTACTCTGCTTCAGCGGTAGAAGTAGCTATGGACTGTTGTTTCTTACTATGCCATGAAATTAGTCTATCACCTAGAAATTGACATGTACCACTAGTGCTTTTTCTATCTATTTTGCATCCTGCAAAATCTGTGTTTGAATAACCGATTTGTTCAAAAGGAGAGTCCCTTGGATACCATAAGCCCACATTTTGTGTGCCTTTTAGGTATTTAAGGATTCTCTTGGCAGCAATTAAGTGTGATTCTCTAGGATCAGCTTGAAAGTGTGCACACATGCATACCGAAAACATAATATCAGGTCTACTAGCGGTAAGATAAAGAAGTGATCCAATGATACCTCTATAGTTAGTGATATCAATTTTCTTCGCACTTTTATCTTTGTCTAACTTAAGCGTTTGGCTCATTGGAATTTTTGAAGATGATGCATTTTCCATACCAAATTTCTTAATCATATCTTTTGTATATTTAGCTTGGTTTATAAATATGCCATTAGGGAGTTGTTTAACTTGTAATCCTAAGAAGAAAATTAATTCAGCCATCATGCTCATTTCAAATTGTTCTTGCATCATTTTCGAAAATTTCTCACACAAACGCTTAATAGTAGAACCAAATCTAATATCATGAACGTAAATTTTGACTAAGGGAATATCTTCATTATTGGTGATTTTAAATAACGTTGTATCAACGCTGCCTTTTGAAAAATCTTTACCTATAAGGAAGATAGAGAGAGTGTCATACCATGCTCTTGGTGCTTGTTTAAGGCCATAGAGTGCCTTATCCAATTTGTAGACCATACTTTTACCATGGTTGTTGATGAATCCTGGTGGTTGCTCCACATAAACTTCTTCTTGGAGTTTACCATTCAGGAATACACTCTTCACGTCCATTTGATATACTGTGAACTTGTTGAATGCGCCAAACGCTAGGAACATCCTAATCGCTTCAAGACGGGATGCTGGGGCATACGTCTCATCAAAATCAGTACCCTCTTCTTGACAATAATCCTGAGCGACTAATCTGGCTTTGTTTCTTATAACATTGCCATCTTCATCCATCTTGTTCCTAAAAACCCATCTAGTTCCAATAACTCCTTGGTGAGTTGGTCTTGGTACTAGCGTCCAAACTTTGCTTCTCTCAAATTGGTTAAGCTCTTCTTGCATTGCTTCTACCCAACTTGAGTCACTGAGCACTTCATCCACTTTCTTTGATTCCATTTGAGATAGAAAGCTTGCGAACATGGCCTCATTAATTGTAGCGGACCTAGTTCTACAGGTGCTCCAATATCACCAATGATTAGCTCTGGTGGATGGTCTCTAAGCCATTTATGGTCTGGTTAGAACGGGTTGAGAGACTCTTGATTATCAATCGCTTGACCCTCATTTGTCTCTGGCGCAGTCACTACATCATTCACAGTTCCATTTTGCTCTTGATGATCATTCTCTTCATGATCATCAGCGATTCTGATAATATCATCATTTGCAATCT
Organism: Buddleja alternifolia; assembly: GCA_019426215.1. NCBI lineage: Eukaryota > Viridiplantae > Streptophyta > Magnoliopsida > Lamiales > Scrophulariaceae > Buddleja > Buddleja alternifolia. The sequence continues at coordinate 46,620,205 of CM033390.1, read as the reverse complement.
CACGAGTAACTTTAGAAATAGGCACGAAAATTTCATCATCCTCGTCATCACTGTTATCACCAAGATTAATTTGTGACGCTTGTTGGGCAAGATCTTCAATTCCTATACCATCAGGATTAACCTTACTCAGTTCTTGGTTAGCATCATCAAACACAACATGAATGGATTCTTCAACCTTCGATTTGATCTTATTTAGGATGCAAAGACTCTTTCCATTTTTGGCATAGCCTAGAAAGATTCCCTCATCCACTTTAGGATCAAATGTCTTTAGACTTTGGGATCCATTGTTATGAATGAAACATTTTGAACCAAATACATGAAAATATGAAACGTTAGGCTTACGTCCCTTCCACAACTCATATGGAGTCTTCTCATGTTGCTTGTTGATCATACACCGGTTCTGAGTGTAGCAAGCGGTATTGATAGCTTCGGCCCAAAACCTTTGAGGTAGCTTAGACTCTGCAAGCATTGTCCTAGTAGCTTCTTTAAGCGTTCTGTTGAGGTGTTCTAGGAGCAGAATACTCATGAAGTATTCCAAAGTCTATACAAAATTTCTCAAAAAATTGCTTAGTAAATTCAGTTCCTCTATCGCTTCTAATTCTCGTCACTTTTAAATCTTTATAAGTTTGCAATTGACGAATTAGCGATGTGAGCTTAACACTAGTTTCATCTTTGGTCGCTAGGAATTCTACCCATGTATAGCGAGAGAAATCATCAACTATTACTAGCGAGTACTTTTTACCTCTAACGCTCATGATTTGAATAGGACCAAACAAATCTAGATGCAATAGTTCAAGAACTCTAGAAGTAGATAGGCATGGTTTCTTCTTAAAAGATGATTTAACTTATTTACCCATTTGACATGCATCACATAAGCGATTCTTTTGAAAGGAACCCTTAGGTAATCCCTCTACAAGATTTAGCGATATTAACTGAGAGATTGCCTTAAAGTTGAGGTGATTCATTTTTCTATGCCATAACCAACCCAATTCATTTTGACTTTAGCAACAAAGCATGTGGGGTTGTTTTCAGTTGTAGAATCCCAATCTACTAAATAAACATTATTTGTTCATTTTCCTCTTAATTTAGTAGACGTAGTCTTATAGTCGTTAACATAGCAGAAGTCGCTTGAAAATTTTACTTCAAAGCTTTTATCACAAAATTGACTAATGTTTAACAAATTATGCTTAAAACCCTCAACATAATATACATCACTGATCATGATGTTCCCCCTATGCATGATACCTATACCTTTGGTTTTTCCTTTGGAGTTATCACCGAATATAACTTGAGGACCATTGGTTGCATGATAATTGACCAACAGATCCTTTGATCCAGTCATGTGCCTTGATGACCCACTATCAATGTACCAAATTGAAGTATCGGTCTTGGCTCTAGGTACCTGCATTAAAGGATAGTTCTAATTCTTCTTAGGTACCCATGTTGTCTTGGGTCCTTCATTGTTAATGACTTTGTTTTGAATTAAAACTTTAGGAACCCATATTTGTCTAGTCTTCATTGTAGGAATACTGGCCTTCTTGGGTTTCACATTGTGTTGTGTGTGCATTTTGGATGTATAGTAATATCCTCGATTATAATAGTAATCATAATCATAATCATAGTCATAATTATCATAGTAGCAATAATATGATCTAGACCGTTGTGGATATTGACACTGGTATTTCCTTGGCGCTGGCTTAGGGTGCACTTTTAGTGCTTGACGCTTAGCGCTTGATTCACAATGGTCAGGTTTATCCTTAGCCTTTTGAGCGTTTGGATGAACCCGTCTTTGTGAATCGTTTGCTTTCGCCTTTCCTTTGCCTGAGTTAGCTTTGGCTTTCTCATTTGGCCTCGTACCATTGTCGCTTGGTTCATTTAGCGTTTGTCTTTGTGAACCTTTCTTAACAAAGAAAACACCCTTTCCTTTGTTGTGCGCCGTAACATTAGATTTGTTTGGTGGTTTACCGAATTCATTGTATCCTACACCGGTCTTTTCACCAAACACTCTTATAACCTCAGTCACATTATCCAACTTTCTTGAAGCTTTTGATAATGATGAGATGAGCTGCTCTGATTTGGCAAGTCTAGCGACCAGATCAGCTTCTCTCTTGACTATTATATCAAGATCGCTTTTTAATTGAGTAATCTCACTCTCAAGTGATTGGTTCTTCTCAATGCATTGTTGCTGAACTTTTAACACTGCTTTGAGCATTACTTTATCTCTTGTGAGTGATGAGATAATAGCGAGATCATTTTGATATATTTTGGCGGCATCTTGACAATCTTTATAATATTCATTAACTTTGTCAAGTAATTCATCATACGAAAGAGGATGAGATAATTCAGTGGTTACCTCTGGTAGCGAGTCGTCAGACGCTTCATCATCTCTTGCCATAAGACAGATCAACATTGAGTTGCTTGTTGGTTCATCATCACTACTTTCATTTGATGATTCCAAATCCTCTTCAGATGCGGAGAATGGTTCAGATTCCGCTAGCAAACCTTGTTGACGAAGGTTGCTCTTGAATTGGTTTCTATCAACATAGTCTTGCCTTGTGGGCTTAGACACATTTGGATAAAGGCAATTTACCTGGTAGTGCCCTGGTTTCCTGCAATTATAACATAAATTAGTTTTCATTTTCTGTTCAGTGGTTAATCGCTTGGAAATGACTGGCACTGAGAGATTCTGAGTAGGAGTTGTAGGCGTTTGGTAAGGAACTGGCGCTACTGGTTGAGGTGTTGAGTACACTGGCGCTTGATACTGAGTCACTGGTGCAGGGGGAGGGGTTTGAAATGAAGTTTGTCTAACATGATTTCTCTTTTCATATCTTAGAAATTTTTTGAATTTCTTGACCAATAAAGCCATCTCTTTTTCTTCATTGGATTCTGTTTCTTTCACCTCAGTAAACGCTTTACCTTTGCTTTTGGTGGTAGTGATTAATGCTCCTAATTCAGACGCTGAAGTCGATGTGTCGCTCACTTCACCCAATTCAAATTCAAATGCCTTTAATTCTGAGAATACATGTTCTGGAGTAAGGGTCTCCAATGTCTGAGATTCTCTCATAGCAACAGTCTTAATCAAATACTTGCTTGGAAGACTTCTGAATATCTTATTGACCATTTCTTTGTTGGTCAACTCTTTATCCAATGACGCTACTTCTGTAACGAGCATAGTAAACTTTGTGCCCAATTGTTCTAGCGTCTCATTGGTCTGCATCTTAAAATGCTCGAATCTTTGCATGGCTATGGAGAGCTTGTTCTCCTTCATCTGCGCTGAACCTTCACACACAATAGCCAACTTATCCCATGTTTCTTTGGAAGTTTTATATTGCTTGATTTTGTTGAACAATGCATCATTGTCTCCTAACGCTGAGTAAAGTGCACTTCATCTAACATTATCTAGATTTGCCCTTTTCCGATCATCAGGCGTCCATTCTAACTTAGGTTTCTCGACATATCCATCTGGAGTGGCTTCATCAGCTCCAGGTGCACGAGTTATCACTTTCATGATCTTAATAGGGCCATCTGAAATTACATCACACATTTCATTATCATAAGAACATAAATACGTAAATACTCTAAGTTTCTAAGAATCATAATTTGACTCTACCAACTTAGGCATTTTGTTAAAAGCCATAATGAGATGTTTTAAGAGAAAATTTTAAAGCGACTATGTTTTAGGAAACTTGATCTAAACAAGCAGTTACGCTCGAAACGCTTAGATTTTTGCATCAACCGCTCTGATACCACTTGGTGGTCCCAAGTGGCATACGAAAGGGTCTAGAAGGGGGGGGGGTTGAATAGACCCTGAAGTCTTTTTCGACTTCAAAAAATTTCATATCACTTTTAAAAATTAGAACGCTTAGGAAGCTGAGCGCTTGGTTTAGGCGCTTCAGTAAAGGTAACTTAGACTTAGTGATTTTAGCAATTTGCCAAAGTAGGGTAAAAGCTTTAATCACTTAATCAGGGTTAGCACAGCGGAAATGATTTTAAAGCTTTAGCGTTCGTTTGGGTTAAATAGTCACTTAGCAGATTAACTTGTCTTTTTCAGAATAGATAGAATAATATAAAACAAGACACTAATAAAAGTAAATGACACAAGATATATAAGGTTCACTAGGTGATGTAATCCCAGCTACGTCCTTCTCCTTTTTCACTTGGAGGAAATTTACTAAGATGATTATCAAAGAATCACACAGAATCTTCTACAAGATAGTAAATAGGTGAAAATGATCTAGGGCTCCTTGATCACACAGATGTCAGCACCAATGAAGATCTTCTTCTACAAGCTTCTCTCACTCAGAAATACTGCCTGTAAGGGGTTTCAACAACTTTCTCACACAGATGAAAGGTTAAGGGTTTTATCACAAGGGTTTGTTTGTTTGTTTTTGGAAAGTATCAAACAACTTAGAATATCTCAGTAAGAGTTTAGGTTTCTTCTTTTGAAGATATTTGAGATATTTGTGACTGTATGGAATGTATGTAAAAAGCTTGAAGGATTTGGCTATGGAGTTTCTAAGCTTTTTCTTCAGCAGATTTTTCTTGTGCGTGTACGTATATCTCTGTTTCTCTATATCTCTATATTTTAGAGTTTGCTGGAAGGAGGTATTTATAGGCAATTCTTGGGATCTGTCCATTGGACACATGTGAGAGTGTGCCTTTCACGCGGCGCTTGAGTATACCTTTTCTCTGACATTTCTGAATTCCTACTGGTACCGATTTGACGGGAGCAGCTATAAACTCTAAAGTTCTGACAGTCTAGTCAAAAGGTGGCTTGTCTACAAGTCATATTGGCTTATCACATTTAATGCTCTTATCAGGCATTTAATGCATTTGAATTTATTTCCCGTTTGAAATAAATGTCCATTAAATGATTGCATTTAAGTCCTTCATGACTTGAGAATTTATTTCAGGTGAATCTGATTCTGATCGCTAGAGTGCTTTGAGCGCTTGATCTATAAATCATGAAATAGTTCTTTAGCGTTAGACAGATGCTAAGGATAAATCTTCATCTTCTTCTGACTTCAGACGCTGATCTTCAACTTCATCTCTAAGAGACTCACCTAGAATTCTATTATCGATTCGGTATCTAATACTTAGTCTAAAATCTATAAAGATAAAAATTTCAAGCCTAACAAAATTACATACTTTCAAACGCTTATACAATTGATCTATGAAACATAAACTTACATTATATTTTGGGGTCTAACATAAAATCATATCTTGTCATCATCAAAACATCTAACATAAAATTTCCTAACAGTCACCATATTGAAGGTGTCAATTTAAAGAACAGGTCGTCTCGCCGCCGCCGAAAAAAGAAAATCGGGGAGCTACCGGAGAAGGCTCGATGGAGAAGGAACCGTTGGAGCCTAAAGCAAAATCAGACTATGGAGAGTTGTTAATTGTATGGAAACCTGTGAACAAAAGACAAAATAAAAGTAAAGCATTTAATGTGGATGGACATGTGTACCATAATACATTTAATGTGTTAGCAGATCATGGGGTGCCTAGGGAAGAGCATGAAGGAATAAGACAACCTAACAACTCATCTGCAGGGACTTTTGGCTATCCCAAGGCCCCAATTCGTTCCTTAATCCGAGAAAGAGGAATTTTCATGCACGTAAACCCCCAGCTGAAGTCAAACTTTCCTCTTCTAGGCTAAATGCCAACTCCCCTAAGCCAAAGACTACTAATAACCGAAGGAAGGTGTCAGCTAGCAAATCAGTCGTGGATCCGATGAATCCCTGCCTTGTCGGCGTTACTCTGGTGAATGAGTCTACCGGAGACGGCCAAGATACAACTACTAGAAAAGACATCCTGTCACCTTTGGATAGAGTTTCCACAGCCCCGATTAATGGTACATTGCCCATCTCTGCCTCGCCGACGTTACTCCGATGAATGAGTCTACCGGAGACGGCCAAGATCCAAGTACTCGAAAAGACATCCCGTCACCTTTAGATAGAGTTTCCATAGCCCCGATTAATGGTACATTGCCCCCGGTGGCAGAGGAGGACAAGGGAAAATCTCGTATTCCGGTTTGCGTGGATAGTTCAGGTATGGAAAGCGATCCTGACTTTTCGGGCAGAGGCCTTAAGAATTCTAATGAAAGGGAGACACAAGATATTAATGACCAAGAAGGAGACAATATGGTCATTGAGATAGAAAAGGATCATGGAGAGATTAACTCTCTTATGGAAGATAATCCCTTGGGAAAAGGACAGTGATAATTGGTTCCAACCTTTCATTTAGTTTCCAATGAAAGTACTATCATGGAATTGTCAAGGGGCGGGATATGCTCGATTTTGGAATGCTTTTCGAGAGATTATTTCAACTTATAAGTCGGATGTGGTTTTCCTTCTTGAAACAAAAGTCTCGGAGGAACGGGCGATTCATATTTCTACTTGACTTGGATTCACCGGAGTTTGTCGAGCTCCTACGGTTGGAAGAGATGGGGGAATTTGGATCCTTTGGAATATAGAATCCTTGCAAGTCGATATTATTGATGTTACGGCTCAAGTCATACATGCACGCATTGGTAACTTAAGTGGTGATGAATGGTATTGTTCGGGTTGCAATGGAAACCCAAATAATGTGACGCGGGAGATTCTTTGGAGAAACCTTGAAAATCTTAGCGACTCTTGTACCATCCCTTGGCTCATTTCTGGTGACTTCAATGATATTTTAGCCACTCATGAGAAAAAGGGACGGAGAGAACTGAATAGGGCTCGGTGTGCTCGGTTTAATGATATGATCAATAGGTGTAGTTTGCCTGACCTGGGGTTTCAAGGGCCTAAATATACTTGGGTCAAGAAACGAGATGGGGTGGTTGTGCTTAGGGAACGCCTTGATAGGTCTTTGGCAAATAGCGAGTGGCGGCTTCGGTTTCCCGAAGGATTTATCCGTCATCTTCCCCGTACCAAGTCCAATCATCATCCTATTTTGACTTCTTGTTATGGTTTGGAGACTCCGGCTATGCGTGAATTCCCCTTTCGATTTGTTCTTTCTTGGGTTGAGAACCCTACTTGTCGTGAGGTGGTCAAAGATACTTGGGAGGATTCCTTTTCGGTTAATGATGCTATTGGAAAACTTCCTAATGTCATGAAAAAATGGAACAGGGAGAAATTCGGGAATATTTTCGGTAACAAGCATCACACTCTAGCTAGACTTCAAGGAGTACAACGGAGCCTTGCTCGATGGGATAGCAATGCGCTAAGTCTTTTGGAGAATGATCTTATTCGGGAATACAACTCCATTCTTCGACAAGAAGAGATGTATTGGTATCAAAAATCCTATATCAAATGGCTCTCTCATGGGGATAATAACACGAAATTCTTCCATACTTCCACTATAGTCCGGAGGAGACGGAATAGGGTTGATACACTTAAGATTGATGGAGTTTGGCATACGGATAGAGAGACTCTCAAGGGACATGTTTTCAACTTCTATGACGGGCTTTTCTCTAGACATTCCAACATGGAGAAGGATTTTATCCCGAGGAGCCCCCTCCAACGGAACATCTCACCAGAGGATCATGAGAGACTTATCTCGGTCCCTACCATGGAAGAGATAAAACATATTGTGCTCTCCCTTAGCCCGAACAAGGTTCCGGGGCTCGATGGATGCCAAGCCTTTTTCTATCAACATATGTGGGACATTGTGGGAAGTTCGGTTGTAGAGTTTATCAAAAGTGTCTTTGCAATAGCCACGTTTGGAGAAGGGGTCGGTGATACGTTTATTTATCTCATTCCTAAGGAAGGCAATCCGGACTCAATAACTAAATTTCGCCCGATCGCACTTTGCAATGTGCTCTATAAATTTATCACGAAGATGCTCACTAGTCGGATGAAGCCAATGATGAACACGATAATTTCACCCCTTTAAAGTAGCTTCATCCCGAAATGGGGAACGCATGATAACATACTCCTAATTCCAAAAGTAGTTCACTCACTTCAATGATCGAAAAGCAAAACCGGGGGTATGGTACTTAAGATTGCTTTGGAAAAAGCTTATGATAGAGTGGAATGGGGGTTTCTCTAGGTGACTTTGGAATTTTTTAAGTTCCCAAGCCACACCATCCGGCTTATTATGCATTGTGTTAGTTTCTCTAATCCTTGGGTACTTTGGAACTATGAGCCTCTTCCGGTTTTCTCTCCGAGTTGTGGACTAAGGCAAGGGGACCCATTGTCCCCATACCTTTTTGTGTTGTGTATGGAGAGATTGGGTTATCTTATTGAGGAGGCAGTCCAAAATAAATTTTGGCTACCCATTGCGGTTTGTCGGGGGGGCTCGCGGTTCTCTCATGTATTTTTCGCGGACGATCTTCTTCTCATGGCCAAGGCGATTCGTGAAAATGCGGCAGGAGTCAAAGAAGTCCTTGGGAAGTTTTGCACTAGCTCCGGACTTTCCATTAACTATGCCAAATCGAGAATTTTCTTTTCAAAGAATACCCCCCGACGGACCTGTAGACTCATCTCGGGCGACATGGGGATGGGTGACACTTCAGATTTGGGTAGGTATTTTGGAGTTTCTGATAGTACACGACCAGGCAAATCCCCGCCTTTTCCAACCGCTTATTGATAAAATTCAAGCTAGACTCTCTACTTGGAAAACAAAGACTCTTAATATGGTCGGAAGGGTTACTTTAATCCATTCGGTGTCGAACGCCATGACAACTCATATTATGCAAACGGCTTGGCTTCCTTCGACCACGTGTAATACAATTGATAAGCTTAATCGGACCTTTCTTTGGAGAGGAGATAATACTAATAAAAAATACCATCTCGTGAAATGGGAATAGGTCACTAAGCCAAAGATTGAAGGGGCTCTCGGGATTCGTGAAGCTAGAGCCACAAATGTGGCCTTATTATCTAAAGTTGGGTGGAGAATCTTATCAAACGAAAATACTCTATGGCATGGTACTTTTAATAAAAAGTATTTAAAGGGCCATGATTTATTGGATTGTGATGCTAAACCAACACATTCGGGGCAATGGAAAGGTATTTTACTGAGTATCAAGAAGGTTGAGTTGAGCATACGTTGGCGGATGGGGAATGGCACCAATATCTCCTTTTGGTATGATAGATGGCTTGGTGATAAGTTTCGTTGAGAATTGATAGAAGATGACATTCATGAAGAAGACATCTTCCTCAAAGTGTCAGATGTTCTTGACATGGATGGTACTTGGCATCTCGATCGTGTCAATGCCCCTATTCCACCTCTCTTGGCCACCAAAATTCTGGAATACGTGGTTCCTCTGCATCCAAACTGTCAAGATAAGTGTGTTTGGTATGGTTCGTCTAAAGGGACTTTCAGTTGTAAATCGGCTTACAATGTGGTGACAAATTCTCATTTGGAGGATGGTACGAACAGTAGTAATTGGAAGTGGCTATGGAAGCTTAAATGTCCTATTAAATTAAAAATCTTTATTTGGCTTCTTAAGAGGAACAGATTGGTTACGAATATGTTGTGTTTCGTGAGGCATGGATGTGAATCGGGTTTGTGCACTCGATGCTCCATTGGTGAAGAGAGTGCTACTCATGCCATTCGCGATTGTCCCCTCTCGGCGAAAATTTAGGAATTCCTGATTGCTCCAACCCAATTTATGGAATTTATGTTACTGTCAATGGACTCCTGGATTAAGGATAATCTTATAAGTAAAGAGTTCAAGAACACTGTTCTTCCTGATTTGTCATGGCGCACTATCTTTCTCGCTACAACTTGGACAATTTGGAAAACAAGGAATGCTTCGGTCTTCACGTCTAGAAGGGAAGATATGCAAGAAGCCCTGTTTAATATCAAGAGACTGGCTTTGGATATTGATAAGACCTTTGGGAAGATTACTGTGTCCAAAGCAGGGACTCATGCCGTCATCAAGTGGCAACTGCCACTGTCGGGATGGTTGAAACTTAATACGGATGGGAGTTTTTGGCAAACGTCGAAACATGCAACGGGAGGGGGACTCCTAAGAGACGAGAAGGGCACTTGTATGTGGGGGTTTAGTTGGAGCATGGGCAAGCACACAATCAGCACCGCCGAGCTTCTAGCGCTTCGAGAAGGACTTAAATTAGCTTGGGAAAAATGTATTCAAAATATTATAGTTGAAGTGGACTCGGAAGCGGTGGTTAACCTCGTTCTTAAAGCGGATACCTCCTGTCATCCTCTTGGAGGGATTATTGAAGATTGTTGGACTCTCTTACACAAACCGTGGAACAGTCGGCTTCAACATACTAAGCGGGAAGGTAATACATGCGCAGACGCACTTGCCAAAATGGGACACTCTCTCCCGAGAGGGGTGCAAGTTTGGGAAGAGATGCCAGATGAGCTTAATAATCTAATTCTGGAGGAATAGCAGGCTTTGTCTTTCTTTTGTTTTGATCTTGCTTATCTCTTGTAACAAAAAAAAATGAACAAGTTAGTTACTGTACAATCTCAAATGAAACCGAAGAGAAAGGAAACTGCCTTGGTCATTTCTTCTGGACCTAAAAAGTTTAAGTCTAAGAAGAAGAACAACAACAAGAAGCAGTCTGACAAGCTTGGAGTTGAAGGGGGTGACTAAAAGGGCACGGGAAAGGCTCAAGGGTTTTATAAAAGCAAAGGACCTAAGAAAACAGACAAATGTCTCGACTGCGGTGAGCTAGGCCACTGGAAGAGGAACTGTCCCAAATTAGGCAAAGGCGCAAAAGGTATAGAACTATTTGTTTTTGAAACTAATTGTTCTATGGACGTTTTTTCTACTTCATGGATTCTAGACTCAGGGGCTAGTGCCCATGTGTGTTGTTTGGAACAGGATCTGCAGAGAAGTAGAAAGCTTGGCTATGAAGAAATGATTATCAAAGTAGGCAGCGGGGAAAGCGTCGCAGCTACTAGAATAGGATCCACTTCTTTATATTTGAATTCTGGACATTTATTAATTTTAGATGATGTTTTAGTTTTGCCTAAGGGGCTTAAGAACATTGTATCTATTCCCATCTTGGTTAAGATTAGGTATACATTCTGTTTTTATAAGTTAAATTGCTACATTTATTATGGAAATAAATTAGTCGACAATGCTTTTTTAGTTAATGGTTTGTATTATTTAAATGTCCGTAATTGATCTGATGTGAATGTTGTAACTAAGAAATGTGGTAAGCAAGAAGCTGATCTAAGACTCACGTGGCATCTAAGAGTAGGACATGCCGGAGACCACAAGATTCACAAAATGGAAAAAGATAGGCTTTTAAGCTCACTGAGATCGGATCCCTATCCAACATGTGAATCATGTCTCTTAGGCAAGATGGCTAGATCACCCTTCACCGGGACTTTTGAAAGAGCCACTCAAGTCTTAGGATTAGTGCAAACCGACGTTTACGGACCATTTGGAGAAATGGCTCGTGGGGGTTTCTACTACTTCATCACTTTCACTCACGATCATTCAAGATATGGTCTAGTGTATCTGATGAAGCAAAAGTCTGAATCCTTTGAAAGGTTTAGAGAATTCAAAACTTTGGTTGAAAATCAAACTGGGCCGAATATAAAAACTCTTTGATCGAATCGTGAAGGAGAACATATGAGTGCCGAGTTTGATGAATTCCTTAGAGAAAAAGAAATAATGTTACAACTAACACTGCCAGCAACCCCTCAACTAAAAGGAGTAGCCGAACGAAGGAACCGAACTTTGTTAGACATGGTTCGTTCCATGCTTAGTTACACTGATTTACCAATTTCATTGTGGGGACACGCGCTCCTTACTGCTACTTATATATTGAACAGATATCCCTCCAAATCTATTCCTAAGACTCCACATGAGATGTGGAATAATAGAAAATCGAGTCTTAATCATATTAAGATTTGGGGATGTCCCGCTTATGTCAAGAAAACTAAAGTGGACAAATTGGAGACAAGATCCCTAATGGGACGTTTCATTGGTTATCCTAAAGATTCTATGGCATTCTTCTTTTCCCTACATGATGATCAGAGAATCATTGTGGCCCCATAAGCCCACTTCCTCGAAGATGAATTCATCTTGGAAGGGGGCAAAGGTAGAAAGATTGTTTTAGAAGAACAAAATGAAACTCCCTCTGAGACATCTGTTTAAAACCGAGGCCTAACCCAATAGTAGCACAACCACCACGTAGATCAAGTAGAATACCGCATGAACCTGAGAGGTATGGGTATCTACTGTAGGGGGGAGCCAGAGCTTTACACTGTAGTACAAGAGAGTCATAAAGGTGATCTTTGTACCTATGATCAAGCGATGGTGGAAGTTGACACGCTAATACCTAACGTGCTTTTATAGCAAGTATACTAGTCGTGTGTAGTAATAGATGGACAAAAAGTCCGAGTTGTCGAACCACAAGGACTTGAATTTTAGTTTATGATTTTATAAAGAAAAAGAACAAATAAAGTAAAGGTAAATTGAAGGTAAAACGCGTAAGATAAGAACGAAGACACACGAAGGGTTGAAGACCAATTATAAAGGGAGACTAAAGCGCATGTTAGGTCCAAATTGCTCAATTATACTTATAAAGATTTCCGTTGAAGGTTTACGCTTATGTTGCTATGGTGAAAGCTCCTAGGGTAAAGAATAACCGATGTCTCGTGCTAAACTCCTATGATTGAATGATGGTTTCCTAAGTATATCTACCCGAAAATCTAATCACCAAACACGCATTAACGCACTAGAGCTCACTCGACTTAGATCGAACGACTTCACCCGGGAATCTTTACCTATGTCTAGGGCAATTCCTCATTGGTTGCGGATTATGGTGTGAATTTCTTGCACCCTAAGTTAATTTTCTCTCGAAATATTCACCTAGGCATAAGATTCTAACATATGGTGATCAAGCATATGTCAAATAAGCAAAAAACACAAATTCACACCACATAACAACATAAGAATCACTTCAACAATCCTCTATTATAAGCATAAATCACAATTTGGCCTTACATGGCCCTAGTCTTACAAGTTTAGCTCATAGTTAATGGCATAAAGGATATAGATAGATTCATATACATATTCATGGACAATAATGAAATGAGAAAACTATTAAAACTCCCTATGTTGAATTGATGATGGATCTTCACTTCAATCTTCAATCCCCAAGCTAACCTTCCTTCTTGATCTCTTCCAATTGATGAATTTGTGGCTCAAAATCCCAGAAAAGTGCCTTCGATCCCCAGGAATTCGAACCCTTCAAATGAGCTGAAAATTTCCTTTTATAGCTTCCAAAAACGGCTACAACGGCGCCCAGGCGCAGGTGGATCGGCGCCTAGGTGCCAACTACGTGGCAGGAGTTTCTTGGGGAAAAAGTCGGGTGGCGCCCAGGCGCGCGTGTGACGGCGCTCAGGCGCAGATGGTATGACGCCTAGGCGCAGGATGTGTGGCGCCTAGGCGCCGTACTGCGTAGCATTCTGTCTTCATGTGTTCGGCTGGCGCCTGGGCGTGGCCGAACTGGCGCTTGAGCGCCGGTCTGCGAAGCATCCTTTAGAAAATCGTTCGATACACCGTCTTTTGCCCTTTTCTTCGTGCAACGTCGCTTAGTGCCTGAATTCACTTAATACACATATTAAAGGTACAAGTGGCACAATATAAGTTATAAATAGACCTAAATTGTCAATAAAAGGGGTTAAGAACATGTGCAAAAATGACTCCTATCAGAAGTCGACGCTTTAAGATGGAGAGAAGTGATGGAAACCGATATGGACTCTATGCAATCGAACCAAATCTGGACTTTAGTAGATCATCAAGAAGGTATGAAACCTATAGGATATAAGTGTATCTACAAAAGAAAGATAGGTAGTGATGGCAAGGTTGACAACTTTAAAGTCAGGCTCGTAGCGACAGGGTATAGTCAAAGAGAAGGAATTGAATATCAAGAAACCTTTTCGCCTGTGGCCATGATAAAGTCCTTCCGAATACTATTATCCATAGTTGCATACTTAGACTATGAGATATGGGGGATGGATGTCAAAACGGCTTTCCTAAATTCCTCGAGAAGGATATCTATATGGAACAGCCGAAGGGTTTTGTATCCGAGACCAATATCCATAAAGTATGTAAATTTGAGAGGTCCATATACGGTCTCAAGCAAGCATCTAGAAGCTGGAATCTACGTTTTGATGAAGTAGTAAAGGGATATGGCTTCATCAAGAACGAAGATGAACCCTGTGTCCACAAGAAGACTAGTGGGAGCAAATTCTCGTTCTCGGTACTATATGTGGATGACATTCTACTTATGGGAAATGACATAGGAATGCTCTCCATAGTCAAGAAATGGCTTTCGAGTACGTTTTCCATGAAAGACTTGGGAGAATCAACTTATATTCTAGGAATTCGTATCTATAGAGATAGAACGAGTAGAATGATAGGTCTCTCCCAAGACCTTTACTTAGAAAAGGTCCTAAAGAGGTTTAGGATGGAGAATTCTAAGAAAGTGTTTCTTCCCATGGACATGGAGTACACTTGTCCAAATCTATGTGTCCTCAAAGTGAGGAAGATAGAGAGGAGATGAGTAAAGTACCCTATGCCTCTGCAGTTGGTAGCCTAATGTATGTAATGTTTGTACAAGACCCAACATTGCCTATGCTATGAGCGTGGTGAGTCAATTTCAGGTAAACCCGGGAAAAGAACATTGGATAGCTGTGAAGAATATCCTAAAGTATCTTAAAAGAACTATGGATATGATTCTCATCTATGGAGGTGGAGGCCTAAAGATGGAAGGTTACACTGACTCGGATTTCCAGTCTGATGTCGATGACCATAAATTCACTTTAGGGTTTGTTTTCATGCTTAATGGTGAGGCGGTGTCTTGAAGAAGTTCCAAGCAAAACACAACCGCGGATTCCACCACTGAAGCTGAATATGTGGTAGCCTTGGAGGCAGCCAAAGAAGCTGTTTGGATGAGAAAGTTCCTTGGAGAACTTGAAGTGGTTCCTAGCTCACAGCTCCTGTTACCACTTTATTGTGATAACAATGGAGCAATAGCGCAAGCTAAGGAACCAGGGTCTCATAACAAGTCTAAACACATTGAGTGAAGATTTCACTTCATAAGAGAGATCGTTGGCAGAGGAGAGATAGCAGTGCAGAAAATAGCCTCAGCTGACAATTTAGCTGACCCGTTCCCCAAACCACTACCTCAGGCTATTCTGGACCGACACCTGGAAGGGATGGGTATAAGATACCACAATGAGTGGCATTGAGTATAAGTGGAAGATTGTTAGGATTATGCCATCAGATACCATAGAGGATAGAATGATGGGGCATCTATCTTGTAATTAACTTATCTTCATATTATTTATAAAGGTATTATTTAGTTTTCACTTAAATCTTATCTGCATCTATAAGTAGTGTAAAACGATTTTGTTCGTGTTTTCAGTGTGATCCCTCTACTTCCTATAGGATAGGAAGATTGGCACTAGGGAGATCGATCTTAACTACTAACAACAGGTTCGTAAGTAAAGTGAAGTCTTTAATGGACAAATAAAGACTTAGTACACTTGTACAATCTTATCTCTGACATGGGACCTGTCTGGTACCATGGGATGGTAGGAGATTAAGATTGTAGGCACATCAGTGGAACTGATATGCTCGAACATAACTAGCATCGGTTCTACCACATGGGTTTTCACTATGTGACTATCAATGACAAAACTGATTATGCATATTAGGTGTAAGTGAACCTTTGACCTGAAACATCATGCTGAAGATGCATTTGTAACGTCAAGTATTTCATTAGAGTAGTTAGACCCAATTCACCCATTGTTGGGGTCGACCTCGAAATGCGGCTTGATGGGCCCATGGCAGTCTTAGCTGATATTTAGATGGGATTTGTTCTCTCATAAGTGAGTGAGAAAGTACCTTATGTGATTATAGATAAATAGAGATCAAAGTCTTTGGACAAATCATAAAGAGACGATTGTGCTAGGCACTAAATCGATCTCAATGACCTCGTATTATTATAATTTAATACATATGGTCGAGTCCAATGAGTTTGACATAGTCATGACTCTCACTTGGCTGGGGTACACGAACAAAGGGTTTATACTTATACGGTATTTACGACTGAAAGGTTGTGGAATGATCCATTCATTCGTTTTTCATTTGGACTACGAAGTGGGCCATGTGACTGGCTAGGTGTTACCCACTTCCTTTGGTTTCCTCTCATTGCCAAATGAAACAAACCTAAAGAGTCGCGCTAAAGAATTGATGAGGAAAAATTGAAAAAGGATTTTCTATTTTATTTTTGGAGAGATTTAATTTATTAGATAAATTAAATAATCAATTAATTGTTTATTGGATAAGATAATTAATTAAAAGGATAAAATTAATTATTAATTAATTTCTTAGAGACATATATTAATGAATTAATTTATTTAATTAATTTTATTATTTGATTAATTAACTTATTTATTGGATATAATAAATTATTAATTGAATAAAGAATTAATTAAACAAAGCAAAAAAAAATCCGGGAAATATCTTCCTTCTCTATACAGTAGTCGTCGATCATATAGAGAAGAAAAGGGATTTTTTCATCACCAATTCGTGCATGATAATTTAGAGACAACGTGCTTCGTTGCTTGGATTAATTTTCAAGAAATCAAGACTTGAAGAATACGAGGATTGAAGAATTCAAGAAGTTCATCAATTCAAAGTTTTGAAGAAGAATTGGATTCTCCAACAACTTCGTTTTAACGATTAAGTTTTATTCATTAACTTTATCGTTCAATTTGAATATGCGATCATTGAATTCAACTTTGAATATGCGATCATTGAATTCAACTTTGGGTTTCAAAATAAAAAAATTTAAATCTTTCCGCTGAATTATGTTATTTTTCGCGAAACCCAATAGACGCATCATAGCACTGCGCATGCAACCTTGGCACATACTGAGTTTGAAACTATATCCCGTATTCACCAGCTCATGGCGCATACATGGACTGTTCACATTGATCATGTGTATCGAGAAGCAAATCGTACAGCAAATATTATGGCCCAGAATGGTTTCGGCCAAGTGTTAGGAATATGATGTTTCCTATGGTTGTTATTCAAGACTCCCTCGAGCAGGATAGACTTGGTGTGAAGTGGTCTAGATTAGCTAGATTGGATCCCGGCATGTCGGAACAATCCAATTAGGGTACCCCCCCTCCCCCCGTTTCTTCGGGTACACAAAAAACAAATAGTAAGCACACAAAAAAGGACCAATATGTGCGGGTTGATAAAATATCAAAGCGAAATCGTATAATTGTCTTTTCAAATCGTGTGGTTCACGTTCATTGGATGCAAGTTATTTATGGGCTGGTTAGTGGATTATCGAATTTCAATTATAGCTCTTACAAATGAGTAAGAAATTAAAGAACATGTTTGTTGTTGTAGATTTAATCTAAAAAATTGAGTTGGGTAGGTGGTTGAGATAATAACAAGTAGGTGTCACTAAATATAAAATAATATTTTTATGATTTGTACTGAGTGAAAATTCTTAAGTATTATAAAAATTAAAGTATTTTATAAATTCATCATATATATATATATATATGTGTGTGTGTGTGTGTGTTTTATTTGATCGAGTTATGCATGTTTATCTACACCCTTAACGGAGACATATTGAATGATTTAAGAAGAAACATACTACTGTGCCTTTAAAAATTAATAAAAGAGAATAAAAAATAAAAAACAAGAACACTATATAATTATCCGAATTTAGTGTCATAATGAACATATTATTGCAATATACGAACTCAATTAATAAAAAGAAGAATAGAAGTTTTCAATCCATCAAAATTAAGGAAAAATATTCATGAAACATAAATTGACATGAGAATATAACTTAGTTGTTTTAAATAATTATAGTTTATTAATTAATAATTCATTTAGTTAAGTTGTTATTTAACTTCTAGCTAGATATAAAATATTTTCAAATTGAACAATATCTAAGTATACAAATTATTTTAACGAGATCATCTGATTCACGTGCAACGCAAGTGTTGTTTACTAATATACTAAATATGTTGGTAACTCAAATTTTCCTCGGTAACAATTATCATTTTATGGTCTAGTTGTCATAGCAACAATTGGACTATGAACAAAAGAGAAAAGAAGAAAAAGATAATCCGAGACGTGTTATCGTAATTTGGGTGATAAACTGCATCTTTTGGTCCTGTAACTTATGGGGCAGGACAACCAATTTAGGAAGCATTTTCAATTCATCAACTCTTCAAATTTCCGCAATATGAGGACAGCCCCGTAGTACTAATTCGAATTCACATGTGAAGGGTGCTTTTCTAATTTCAAGTATCAACAATACCATAACCTACACACTCAAAAAATAATTTATATCTAATACAGATTTAAAGTATAATAATTTAAACAAGTGAACTACTTGTATAAAACCTTAGAATTTGTGATGTGGAAGTAAAAATTTGTGATGCAACAAAGATTAACTTCAAGTAAAATTTGGATGAAGATGGTATATATAGAAGAGAATAAGAACAACTATGAACAAAGAAAGAAGTTCACATTTCTCTTGAGGTTCTTTCACATTTCTCTTGAGGAACAAATGGAAATGGCACTCACTCGGTTTTGCACAAAATGTTGCCTTTTCGAACAAGACTATGCATAGCCCAAGCTGTCATTGTTGCATGTGACCGTTGATAATCATAGATATTTTGTTTAAAAAGGAAAGGAAAAATAAGACAAAGGCACCTGCAATGTAGGCGCTTTTAGAAACAGTTCACGACAATGTAATAAAAGAGAGAGGGAAAAAAATGTGAACCCCTTTTGGATGATTTCAAATAAACAAAATTGAAAAAAATGAAGGCACCCCGATACGAGTTTTCGAGCTAGTTAGTTGGTAAAGATTCAAAAAAGGGTATTATTTCTTTTAAAAAAATTAGAACACATGTAAAATCTTTTATATATGACATGAATGTCAAAACTGGGAATAAGACTCATGCATCAACTTTATACGTTGTCAAAATTGCTCTGCAACTTTATTTATAAGATCTCATATTGTACTTATATTATATCACATATATGTATGAAGTAAAATACTCTCGATTCCCCTATACATTCTCGAGTCAACAATGACATCGTATTTTTTGTTTAAAGTGAAAAGATGTATCATACAAATAAAAATCATATTCAGATAGATCGTATTTTCGCAATAAATTACTAATTTACATTAATAATTAATTTACATTTATATTTCATGTTATCCATTTTTTGTTCTTTTCCCATATTCTAACATATTAATTTACATAACTAGTTATTTACATTAGTATTTGATGTTCAATTTCCTGATGTAGCACACATGTGTGAAGAAAGAAATACTCTGTTCTCCCTGTCATTTTAGCCTTACGGTGATCCTTGTACTTTTGGTCATTTTAGACTTACGATGAATAATATTTTATTATTAAATTATTAAAATATGAAAATCACATAAAGTATTATTTGTATTAGTTGAATATTAAATAATATAAATCTCAAATCTTGGCCTGTTATTAAAAATATTATTATTTTCTAATGCTTATCATTATGCTTTCTATTAATTATAAATTCTATAATACATTATTTCTAAGATAAAAGTGAAACACAAGTATTAGAAAAATAAAAATACTACTCGAATAAAGCATTTTTTAATCCTGAGTAATTATATCACATTCGTATTTTATTCGGAACAACCCCTTTTGTGGTTTTGCCAAATTTTCACCCTAATCTTGAATAAAAATTCATTAATTTGTGAGTATTAAACAAATATTTTTTCGGCCTTATAATTATTCTTAAATACATTTATCTCTCCTGAAGTATCATTACCAATTCAAATACTCCCTCATGTATCAAAACCTTCAAATACATTTATCGACTCTTTTACACTGTGGACGTAGGTCATATTTTGACTGAACCACGTATATCTTGTGTCACTCTTATTATCATTTCCGTGCATTATACTATATTCTTATAATATCGCATATTATCATTGGTGTGCTTCACACACACATCAAATACATATAGTGAAGTTCAATGAGTTTGACATCACCATGACTCTCACTTGATTGTGACTCATGAACAAAAGGTTTATACGTATACAGAACTTACAATTGGAAGGTTGTGGAATGATCCATTCATTCAATTTCATTTGGGCTACGAAGTGGGTCACGTGACTGGATTGGTTTACACACTTCATTTGGACTCCTCTCATTGCCAAACGAAACGAACCTAAAGAGTCGCTTTAAAGGATTGATAAAGAAAAATAAAAGGAATTTTTTATTTTATTCTAAGAGATTTAATTTATGGGATAAATTAAATATGTTTAATTAATTGCTCATTAAATGAGATAAATAATTGTAAAGATAAGATTAATTATTAATTAATTTCTTAAAAAAAATATTAATGAATTAATTTATCTAATTAATTTGGTTATTGAATTTATTTATTTATTTATTGGATATAATAAATAATTAATTAAGTAATAGATAATTAATTAAAACAAGAGACAAGTCGAGCCAAATAAGAGGGTCCATATGGGCGGGTTGGGCGTCCATTAGGATGCCCAACTTAGACTCTTACTTCTTGTCTTGGTCAACAATTCAAGTGATATAAAATACAACATTTAATGACTTTTGACCTAGATGAATTCATAATTCACACAACTCTCCTAGAAAACAAAAAGAAAAACTCCTCCCTCTCTCCTAAACCCTTAGCCATCGGTCAATAAGGAGGAGGAGGAAGAGGAGGAGGAGAAGAAGAAGAAGAAGAAATTTATTCTGTCAATCAATCCGCGTGATTATTTGGAGACAACATGTTTTCGTTGTTCGGATCAAAAAAAAATTCAAGAAAGCTTCAAGGAATTTGTGAATAGTGGATAGCACGAGGATTGAAGACTTTGAGGCTTCAACCATTCGAATTTTTGAAGGAGGATTGAGTTCTCCAACCACTTCACTTCAACGAGAACATTTTAATTCGTTTTAGCAAATTCATGATTCAATATACGAATCGAGAAAACACTGTAGGTGATTTAAAACCTTCAGCTGCACAATTTTTTCGCGAAATCTAACAGTGGTATCAGAGCCTATCTCTGATCTACATATTTGATCAAAATTATGTGATTTATGATATGTGTTTTTGAAGCATGCGTTTTATGCATTCTTAAATGTGCATTTTTATGGTTGCAACGGCCTAGAATTTGATTTTTATGTCTATTATAAATCTTGATATTAGAAAAATCAAACAATGAGGAAAAATGGGCCCCAAAGGCCCTGAGTACACAGAGCACAGCGCTGTGTGTGCACAGGCACCGTAGTGTGCCTACACGGCGCCTGGCCACACGGCCTGATTGGACACACGGCCCGCTGAAACGGGTCATGGACCTGAGTCTGAAAATTGGCCTGTGAATTGGGTCAAATTTAGTATTCGAGTTTTGGGTAAATTTAATTATCAGAGTGGGTCAAAAGGATGATGACCCAGAATAATTAAAATTAAGCTCAATTGGAGAATTGCTTAAATCTTGACTTACAAATTAGTTTGGGCTTAATTTAATTTTTCCAAATGGACCAAAGGGTAGGCCTGGCATTGGTTGGGTCTAGCCCAGACCCAGACCTGAATATTTTGTTTGGGTCTAAACCAAGATCCAGACCCAAAACTATACCTAGACCCAGATCCAGACCTAGACCTACCCAAAACATAAGCCCAAAATTCCAAAGCCCAAACCCAAACTTATTACATACATATATATATATATATGAGAAAATATATATACTAGAATGTATTGAAATCTGTTACTTTATATATATATATATATGTATATCTATATATATATCAGCTTTCTCTTGAAATTAGAAAAAATGGAAACGAAAAATCAATTCTTAATTCGATATATATATATACATATACATGTATAAATTCATAAGTTTTTCATATTTCTAAGCGTTACCCAAATCTGTTAGATACCTGTAATATACCGTAGGACGAGTTAATCAGACAGCTAATTGCTGCTATTTAATGTTAATGATTATCATGCTCTCAATGGCCAAAATCGTCATTAATTACTAATTAGTATTTGCTTCCCGTAGATGAAATAAATAAATGTATAGTGATTCTAATACTCAGTATTTTATTCTGTATAATTTTTACATATTTTTTTCTAATATTAAATATATATTTATATATATATTAAGATTTCAGATTTAATATTATATATATAAATATCTTTTACATATTATATATATATATATTCAAATTACATTTCTACAACATACATTTTAATATTTACTTATATAAACAAAATCATTAAATATAAAAAAAACATAATTATAAAAGAAAGGAAGACAAAATAGATTGGGTCTAGGCATAAACCTAAACCCATACAGACCCAAAGTTTTGGGTCTGGGTGTAGACCCAAAACTTTGAGTCTGAGGCGAGACCCAAAGTTTTGGGTCTGGGCCTGGGCCTAGACCCAAAGTTTTGGGTCTGCACCTGGGTAAGACCTGCCCATTGCCAGGCCTACCAAAGGGTTGGTGATTTGGATTTTAATTAAAACTAGCCCAATTAAATTAAATTCGAGTGGACCAAAAAGATGGTGATTCGGGTTTGATGAAATCGAGCCCAAAGAAGATTAATTAGAATAAATATATTTAATTAGAATAATTAATTATTTTTTTTGGAGACTAATAACTAATTCATGGATTAAATATTATTTTTTCCTCAACTTGGAAAATACTTAAATATTTGAATAAGGAATATAAATTATTTTTGTTGGATGATTAATGCTTAATTCTTTAATCAAATAAAAGTTTTTTCAATAAATGATGACTTTAAATCATAGTAAAATAAGATTTGATATTTTATGTATTCGTTTTAGTTAGACTAATATTATTTTAATTAAAGGTAGATATACTTAATTAATAATTTTGTATATCTAAGTCATCTAGTAGGACTAGATAGATTTTAATTGAAATAAAGAATATATAAAATTAGAAATTTTATAAAGGACTTTTTAATTGGACTAAAATTTTAAATAATCAATATAAGTGTTTTAATATTGCGAGCATGTCTTATGTGATGGAGACACCGATCATTGACTTAGGTTTTATTCGATGTACCTTTCTTTTTTGATGGGTTGTAAAGCCGGAATTGAGGCTATTTATTGTTTTCTTAGAAATAATGTATAGGTTGTTTTAAAGCATTATAATAGAATAGTTCAAGACTAGTGGAGACGAGAAGCCCATGAAGATTAGATAGGTTTCGTTTTTTACCTTTTTGTGATGGCCCATTGGCTCGGACCCTCTAGTAAACGTTCACGATTGAGTGTGATGGCTTTATTTATTTAATTTCATTCATATATATTGATACGCATGTTTATTAGAAGCATAAATTAATGCATGTTCAATATATAATAATTACGCTATATAAATTGACTAATGTGCAAAGTAAGACCAAACTATTGACAATTTAAATTCTCCCAATTAAATGATACTGAGTTAGTAAAGGATGTGGGACATCCTCGCCCTTCACTAAGCTTATTAAAATTAAAATTACTACAAATGTGTAATGCTTCCCAGTTGTGGGGGATTATGCATTTGGAAATAATTTGAGATTTTATTAAGCGCATGAGATGTCTTAGTCGAAGCATATTTCACCCCAGAAACCGGTTAGGTTGCAAGGTGAAATTCAAATGTTAGATTAAAGGAGTTAGTGGGAATGAACTCGGATAGTTCACAAGCTTAGAAATCGGTTAGGTTGCGGCTTGGTGAACTATGGGGAAAGGTATTGAAATATTTATGGGATAAATTGATGTAAGACATCACTTCAAATAAATAATGGGCCGGAAATCGGTTAGATTGCAACCCATTTAATTAATTGAAGACCTCAATACCCACTGTGGAATCGATGGCAATAATGATTCCCGATTTCTACATGGGAGTGTAGGATTCGAAAAATGCAGTGGGAGCCAAGAAAAATTTTAAAGTCCTTAATTTTTCTTGGTTAAGTAAATTACAAGTAATCTAATTAAATCTGATTTATTTCTGCAGTTATCTCTTAATTTATCTCTCTCGAAAATGACAAACCCATTTTTAAAATTACTCAAAAGAAATGTTCTAACCGGACCCAACTACATGGAATAGCTCGCGATCTTAAGGAATGTCCTAAGTGAGGAGTCAATTGACTATGTGTTGGAAATCAATCGTCCTCCCGTTCCTAAGAGGGATGAGGATGAGAGAATTCAACTAGTTCATTTTATCTGGACTTGTGACAACTACAAAGCTAGAGGATACATCCTAAGCTCAATGTGTAGTGAACTACAAAGTTCTCATGATTCAATGAGTGCTGCAAGGGACATAATTCTTCATCTAGAGGAAATGTTTGGAGAGTACGGTAGGACCGTAAGATATTTCATATCGAGAGATCTTTTCAGAGTGAGGATGAGAGATGAAGAGGATGTGGGAGACCATGTCCTCAGGATGATGATCCTAATGGAAAAGTTAAGGTCGTTAAACTTCTATATGGACCTTCATCTTCAAGTTGATCTCATCCTACAGTTGCTCCCTGACTCCTTCTACTACTTTATCATGAACTTTGATATAAATGATATCGATTGTTCATTAACTGGGCTAACAAAGAAGCTTGAAATTGAAAAAGGTCGCATGAGGACGAAGAGCAAGAAGGATTCTTCTGTCTATTTCTCAAATGAATCATTTAATGATCAAGAGAATGGAAAAAGAAGAAAGCTAGAAGGAGTATCCAAAAGAACTCAAAAGAAATTAAAACATGGTCGCAAGAGTAAAGGGCTTAAGGAAACAGACATATGCCTACGATGTAGTGAACTTGACCACTGGCAGAGGAACCGTCCTAAATTAGGCAAAGGAGCAAAAGGTATGGAACTTTTCGTTTATGAAACTAATTGTTCTATGACCGCTTTTTCTACTTCATGGGTTCTGGACTCATGGGTTAGTGCTCATGTGTGTTATATGGATCAGGATCTAGAGAGAAGTAGAAAGCTGGGCTGAGAAGAAGTGCTGATCAAAGTAAGCAACGGGGAAAGCCTTGCAGCTACTATGATTGGATCTACTTCTTAAATTTCGAATTCTGGACATTTATTATTTTTAAATGATGTTTTGGTTTTGCCCAAGGGGCTTAAGAACATTGTTTCCATTCCTATATTAGTTAAGACTGGTTATACATTCCGTTTTTATGATTTGAATTGCGACATTTATTATGGTAATAAAAAGGGTTGGCAATACATCTTTAGTTAATGGTTTGCATTATTTGAATGTCCATAATTCTTCTGTTGTGAATGTTGTAACACATAAACGTGTTAGGAAAGAAACTAACTTAAGACTTAAGTGTCATTTTAGACTGGGCCATGCTGGAGAGTACAAGATCCATAAAATGGAGAAAGATGGGTTTTAAACTCACTAGGATCGGATCCCTATCCAACATGTGAATCATGTCACTTAAGCAAGATGGCTAGATCTCCCTTCACAAGGACTTTTGAAAGAGCTACTCAAGTCCTAGGATTAGTGCATACCGACGTTTGCGGAATATTTGGAGAAATGGCTCGTGGAGGTTTCTACTACTTCATCACTTTCACAGACGACCATTCAAGATATAGTCTAGTGTATCTGATGAAGCAAAAGTCTGAATCCTTTGAAAGGTTTAAAGAATTCAAAGCTTTAGTAGAAAGTGAAACTGGCCAAAATATAAAGACTCTACACTCGGATTGTGGAGGACAATATATGAGCGCTGAGTTTGATGAGTTCCTTATAGAACAAGGAATCATGTTATAACTAACACCACCAGCAACTCCTCAATTAAATGGTGCAGCCGAGTGTAGAAACAGAACACTGTTGGACATGGTTCATTCCATGCTAAGCTACACTGATATACCCATTTTATTACGAGGACATGTGTTGGGAAAATTAGATAAAACGCAGCGAAAATGGTGTAATTAAATTTTTTTGGATTTTTCCATAACAGGATCAATCCCGGGATTTTATCACGCGTATGTATGATAGAGATATCGACACTTTACCAGTTGTAGCGAAGTGGTTGGAGAATTTCTAAATTTTGACTTCTTCAAATCCTTCACGAACTAATTCGACTGATTGATTGATAATCCGAGCAGTCCAAAAGTGTTGCCTCAAAATTGTCTCGCCGAAAAAAACTTGAACAGAAAAAACTCCTTCTTCTTTGGCACTGAGACCGACAACTAGAGGAAGTGTAGAGGGAAGGATTTTTCTTTCTTGTGGCTTAAGTGTATAACGAATGTTATGACCTAGGTATTAACTAATGTGATATATTTATATCATTTAAGTTATAACCTTGGGCTCAAAAATCCCATGTTGGACGCCTACTACCCGCCCCTACACGGTCATGGTGCACCTCTTGGTGCAACAATTTGAGCTCGGTCCAATCCTTTATTTAATTAATTAATTCAATCCAATTAATTAGTCTAATTAAATAATAGATAGGATATTTAATTAATATTATTGCTCCAAGAAATAATATATTAATTAATGTATAGATGAATTAACTTATTTCTTCAAATAATTAATTCCATAATTAATTTTAAGTATCCAATACTTAAAATATTACCACAAGAAATATACCATATTTCTTTCGATTTTTCCTTTTTAAGCGTGACTCTTAAGGGTCATCTATATTTGGCAATAGGAGGATTTCATTGAATGTGGGTTGCACCTAGCCAGTCAAGTGGCCAACATCGTATCCCAAATAAGATGAAATGAATGGATCATTTTACCTTTCCTATTGTAAATACCATGTGAATACAAACTATTCGTTTCCTTATCCCGGTCAAGTGAGAGTCATGGTTTAGGTCAAACTCATAAACTCGACTCTATGTTATATTTATAATAAGTCTAGATCAGTGAATGCTTTGGCCAAAGACTTTAAGATCTAACTTACTTATAAATGCATAGGATAATTCCTCATTCACTTTCGAGGGAACGAATCTCATCTTGGATATTAGTTAAGAATACTACTTGCCCATTAGGTTGCAGTTCGAGGTCGACCCCACCAAAAGGTGAACTGGGTCTAACTACTCTAATGGAAAACCTAATGTCACAAGCATATCTTCAACTCGATTCCTCGAGTCTAAAGTTCAGACACACCTATTACAATTTAATCAATTATGTCATTGACTGTCCAATAGTGAAAACCCATGTGATAGAATCGATGCGAGTCATGGTAGAGTACCACGATATCCATCAGTGCACCTATGATATGAGTTCTTCACTACTTCCTAGTGATTGACGGGCACTTCTCTTATCAAAACTCATATCATACAAGTCTTGATAATTTTCAATGCCCAATTGGGAATCCTTGATTTGCAGACCATTTTAGTACACAAGTATTGAACTCCTCCAGTGCCTTAGAGAGCTAACTCTTGTGTTCATGGAATTCTAGATGATTATAATATATAAATGTCAATATAATAGTAAACAACTAAAATGTCTTTTATTGAAAGAATAAAAACAATTACAATTTACTAATGTCCTTTCTTTCTCTAATTCTCTAGTGGCATTTGAGGACATTAACCTAACAATCTCCCACTTGTACTCAATGTCAATCACTATGGTATCTAATACCCATCTTCTCAAGATGTCGATCCAGCACCACATGTGTCAAAGACTTGGTCAATGGGTCAGCGACGTTGTCGGTTGAATTTACTCTCTGAACAGCTATCTCGCATCTCCCAACAATTTCTTTTATTATGCGATATTTCATCTCTATGTGATTGAATTTGTTGTGAGATCTTGGTTCCTTTGTTTGTGCAATAGCCTCGTTATTGTCACAATACAGTGGCAATGACAGCTCTACACTTGGGACCACTTGAAGTTCTCCAAGAAACTTTCTATTCCAAACATCCTCTTTAGCAGCCTCAGACGCCACTATGTATTCTGCCTCAGTGGTGGAATCAGCAGTTGTGCTTTACTTGGAACTTTTTCAAGTTACCGCTCCAACATTGAGTGTGAATATAAACCCTGAAGTGGATTTTCGATCATCTACATTAGATTGGAAATCTGAGTCAGTATATCCATCCACTTTCAAATCTCCATGTCCATATTTTAGGACCATATCCTTAGTTTTCTTCAGATACTTTAGGATATTTCTTACAGCGGTCCAATGTTTTTTTCCCGGGTTAGCCTGAAAATGACTTACCATGCTCACTACATAGGCTATGTCGGGCCGTGTGCATAACATGACATACATCAGACTACCTATTGCAGATGCGTAGGGTACCGTACTCATTTCTTTCCTATTTTCCTCACTTTGAGGAGACATAGATTTTGAAAGGTGCACCCCATGTCTCATGGGCAAGAAATTTTTCTTAGAGTCTTCCATCCTAAATCTCTTTAGGACATTCTCTAAGTAAAGGGCTTGGGAAAGTCCTATCATTCTATTTGTTCTATCTCTATAGATACGAATTCCTAGAATATAGGTCGCTTCTCCCAAGTCTTTCACACAGAATGTATTTGAAAGCAACGTTTCGACTGATGTGAGCATTCCTACGTCATTTCCTGTTAATTGAATGTCATCCACATATAAGACCAGAAAAGTGATCTTGCTCCCACTAACCTTCTTGTAAACATAGGGTTCATATTCATTCATAACAAAGTTAAATCCTTTGATAGCTTCATCAAAACGAAGATTCCAACTCCAGAGGCTTTCTTAAGTCCATAAATGGATCTTTTAAGTTTACACACCTTATGAATACCGGAACCAGATGTGAAGCCTTTAGGCTGATCTATATAGACATCCTCTTTAAGGAATCCATTCAGAAAAGCCGTCTTCATATCTATCTACCCATATCTCATAATACAAGTGTCCATCTATTGCGAACAGAATTTGGATAGACTTGATCATTGCCACAGGTGAAAAGGTTTCTTGATAGTCAATTCCTTCTTTTTTACTATTACCTTTTGCTACAAGTCTTGGCTTTTATGTGTCAATTTTTCCGTTCGGGCCTATCTTCTTCTTGTAGATCCATTTACACCCTATAGGTGATATACCCTCGGGATGATCTACCAGTGTCCAGACCTGGTTGGAATGCATCGAGTCTATCTCTACTTGCATAGCTTCTTTCCGCTTTGCAGAGTCGATGTCCATCATTGCTTGATCATAAGTAGAAAGGTCGTCCCCATGAGCTCCAACTACTACAGTGTGGACCCAGTTCCCCTTGTAGCAAGTACCCATAGTACTTATCAGGTTGATGTGGTACTCTATCAGATCATTGCAATGTTGCTTGTGTTTCAATAGGTTCAGTATGTGTTTCTGGAAAATTCGTTTCCCTAGGTCTTTAATCTTGTTCATCAAGAACAATATTTCTACCTGCACCACCTTCTTAAATAAACTCATCTTCAAGAAAGCACGCTTGCAGTGAAATAATGATCCTTTGATCATCTTAAATGTAGAAGAGGCATTACATGGAATCCTCAGGAAAACCGACAAAATGTCCTTTAAGGGACCTAGCTTCCAGTTTCTCTGTCTTTGTCTTCTTGATATAGGCAGAGCATCCCCAAACCCTAATGTATTTAAGACTTGGTTTCCTATTTTTCCATATCTCATATGGGGTCCTAGGAATGGATTTGGAAGGACATCTATTCAAGATATGAATAGCCGTAAGGAGTTCATTTCCCTATAAGAAAATGTTTAAATTAGTGTAGCTGATCATAGATTGAACCATGTCCAAAAGCATTCAATTTATGCGCTCTGCTACCTTATTTAGTTGTGGAGTCGCTGGTGATGTGAGTTGCAATATTATCCCTTGTTCCTTCAGGAACTCATCAAACTCATCACTCATATATTCACCTCCATGATCTGATCGTATTGTCTTAATATGATGTCTAGTTTGATTTTCCACCAAAGCCTTAAATTCTTTGAACTTTTCAAATGATTCAAACTTGTATTTCATTAGATACACAAGACCATACCTTGAATGGTCATCAGTGAAAGTAATGAAATAGTGAAAACCTCCACGAGCCATTTCTCCAAATGGTCCGCAAACGTCGGTGTGCACAAGTCCTAATATTTCAGTGGCTCTTTCAAAAGTCCCGGTGAAGGGAGATCTAGCCGTTTTACCTTTGAGACAAGATTCATAAGTCGGATAGGGATCTGATCCCAATGGATCAATTAATCCATATTTCTCCATCTTATGTATCTTTTGCTCGCGAGCATGGCCTAGTCTAAGATGCCACTTTAAGCTTAAGTTAGGACCCTGCCTACCACGTTTCTTAGAGATAACATTTACAACACATTCTTTTGCATGTTTAAATAATAGAGGCCATTGACTATAGTAGCGGTGTCAACAATCTTATTATCAAATAAAATGTTGTAAGTACTCTCAATGAAATTAAAAACATAGTTATTCCTCACCAACATAGGAATTGAAATAATGTTCTTAAGCTCATTGGGCAAAACTAAAATATCCTCTAAAATCAAAACATGACCAGATAACAAACATAAAGAAGTTGATCCAATTTGAGAATTCGCGACACTCTGCCCGCTGCCAACACTGATCAGCACCTCTCTATGCTCCAACTTCCTACTTCGCTCCAGATCCTAATTTCACAAACGTGAGAACTAGCTCCAGAATCGAGTATCCACGAAGTGAAAAATACAGCTATAGAACAATTGATTTCTAAAACAAAAAGTTCCATACCTGTAGCACTTTTGCCAAAATTTGGAGACTCCCTTCTCCAGTGGCCTAGCTCACCGCAGTGAAGGTGATAGGAGTCATTTTTACGTGTTATTAAGCCCCTTTGCGTTTATGTTTTAAGTTCATTTATCGCTTGATTTTGTCACTTGTGCGTTTAATTCGTGCATTAAGTGATTTCAGGCCTTAAGTGGATACAATCGAATAAAGGGTGGAAAAAGGACGTATAAAACGAGTTTAGGCCAAGATGTTTCACACCTCTACGACCAAACAAGCAAGAAACAAGCTGGAGTTAGCCAAAATCATATTTTAGTACCATTTCCGCACACCTGGGCGCCAAATCAGAAACAACCTCCACATTGGAACGTCATTTTGATATATTTAGAGACAGAATTGGATGAAGTGGCCTTCTACAAAGTTGTAGATGTATGTCTTATCTTCACATGGGGACTTGAAGCATCAAATTCGGAGGTCTGTGGAGAATTTTATGAATAAAACACTATCTCTGCGCTGGAAAACACGAAAGTGGCAGCTCCCATTCTTAGTAGGTGGAAAACAAGAGAATGGTAGTTCACATTCTTGGTAGATGGAAAGGAAGAGAATGGTAGTTCACATTCTTGGTAGGAGGAAAGTAAGAGAATGGTAGGTGGAAAACAAGAGAATGGTAGTTCACATTCTTGGTAGATGGAAAGCAAGAGAATGGTAGGTGGAAAGAAAAGAGAATGAAAGCACATGTTCTTGGTTGGTGAATTTTTTTGGCTATAAAAGGAGGATTGGAGGCCATCCTACAAACACACTTGAAAACACATTCCCCATTGGGGGAGCCTAAACACATCCTATCATCATCTTCATCATCCTTAGATTAGTTATGAAGATTATCAACAACCTCTGAAGGTGAAGAAATCAAGAAGCATGGAAGAGATGAAGATCGAAGTTCAACCATCAAAAATACGAGGGAGTTTCTTAGATTTAGATTTATTTTTGTCTATGAATATGAATCTTAATTTAAGTTCCTATCTTTTATCTTTTATGATGAAATAGATTCTTCGAACTAAGGCCATGTTGAGGCTAAATTATGATAATTGAGTTATAAATTGTGTTTTTCATATTAATTCTATTGTTGCTTTGTGTCTTGATCTTGTTTGAATGCATCATATGCTTAGCTACCATATGCATGATTTATTGCTTAAATTATTCGTTCGAGAGAAGTTAATTTAAGGTGCAAAGAGGATCATCACATAATCCGTAAAAAATAGGGAATTGCCCCTAGAGATAGGTAGAGATTCCCGGGTGCAGTTAGCCGGATTAATCCGGGGAAATTCTAGAACTTGAATGCATGATTGTTGGTTAGATTCTCGGATAGACATATCTAGAGAACCATCAATTAATCATAGGATTATTACAGCCGAGAAATCGGGTAGTAATTATTTAAGGTTTTTTCCACCAAAGCAACATTAGTCTAATAATATGAGAACATGTTTATAATGAAAATTGATTAATTTATGCCAACACATGTGTCTTAGTTGCTCTTTTCCATAGCTATCTTGATTTCGACATCTTGTTTCTTATATCTTACTTTCATAATATTTTAGTTAATTCTTGTTTTAGTTTAAGTTCTTCAATTGCTTTAAAATCATAAACTAAAATACAAGTCCTTGAGGTTCGACAACCCGGACTTTATTGTCCACTTTATTACTACACACGACCAGTCCACTTGCTGTTTAATACACGTAAGGATTTTTCGTGTCAAGTTTTTGGCGGCACTTATCCATTTCTTTTGGCCCTTTACTCTTCATCACTTTCAGAGCTTTACCCTTTCCTTTGTCTATTTTACCATGTGGACCAGAGTGCCAGTGGGCTTCTAAGCTTTTTTCTTCTTCTTTTTTTTAGGCTTAGAAGTGATGATTAAGGCTACCTCTTTTCCCTTTAGCTTTATTTGAGATTATGTAGTTGTAAGCTTGTTCATCAACCCAGCTAGATTGCACTCTATCTCATTGTTGTTGAAGTTCATTACAAATTGGGAAAAGGAGTATGGAAGTGACTGCAAGATGAGTTCAGTTTATAGTTGTGGTTCCATGTTGAAGTCGATGGCCTCTAAACTCTCAATTTTCAGAATCATTTTAAGTACATGATCCCCAATTTTTTCACCTTCTTTCATCTTGGCTCCAAAGAGCTCTTTTGGTATCTTATATTGAGCAGTACGACTATGCTCACCATAGAGCTCCACCAGGTGTGCCAAAATAGCCCTCACCGAGACCATTTTGACTTGAGAACTCTGCAACTCATTGGTCCTTGAGCTCAGCATATACCCACAAACCCGGACTTCGTCTTTGACCCATTTTTCATGAGCCGCGACTTCCTCTTCACTAGCATGCATCCTTGCGGGCGCAGTTGGGATATCAATATCTAATACATATCCTAGTGACTCCATGTTGAGGACTATCCTCAGATTTCAGAGCCAGTCCACATAGTTTAGACCGGTCAAAGTGTTCTTTTCAAGTAGTACAGATAATAGGTTGATAGTCATAGTGAGAGAGATAATAAGCAAATAACTGCAGAAAAGTAAAAAGACTTTTTAGGTTTAATCATAATTGTTGTTCTAAGTTTAAATCAAGGACTTTCAAAATAAACTTGGCTCCCACTACATTTTTCAAAAATCCACACTCCTACTGTGGAATTCGGAAGTCTTCGTTGGAAGGCATTGTAGTGGTGATTGATTTCTTTAACTAGAACAATAGTTTGCTACCGTTTGCTAGTATGTGGCCTAATTAATCTATTAAAGTGATGTCCAACATCAACCCATCAAATGGATGATTCAATCCCTTTATCTATTATTCATCAAATCTCAACCTTTTAACGATCCCATTGATTTATGAATAATTTAAGTTTAACCCACTGACTATCTGTTAGTCTAGCAATTGAATTTCACCTTGCAACATTTTGCTGGTATGTGGGGTGAAGTTTGTTTCGACTAATGACATTTCATGCACTTAGAATATATTTTAATATATTTTAAATATATAACCCCCATTGCTTAGGGACGATATTATATATTAAATATCATTTTAATTTTTCCTAAGTTCAGTGGAGGACAGGATACCTAGTACCCTTTACCAACTTAATATTTTTCAAAGTGAGAGGATTTAAATTGTTTAATAGGTCTCACTTTGCACATTAATTCATTTTATACTAAGCATACAAACATGGATCAATAAAACATGAAAGCAATCCTAAAAACCTAACAACACATGATTCATGGACCATAATCCTAGATTGACCCAAGCCAATGTATCAATCACTAATTAATAAGAAACTACACTAAAGTTTCCAAAGCTCCTTCTTGTATCTCCTTGGCTCGACTTGAATTTCTTCTTTGGGCCTATTCTATTTCTAACTATTACATTTCAATATAAGAAACTTATACAAAAATTCTATAGAAAGAAAAATAAACATAAGCTTAAAATGGCCTTTGCAACCCATCCAAAAGAAATACAAATATAAAACAAGCCTAATTCCATGAACCATGTCTCCCATCACATAACATGTCAAACATGATATATCACATAACACACAAAAAATATATACATTAATTTTTAATTAATTTCCAAATTTAATTACTGAATTCATATTCTAGAGGAAAAAAAATTTATTTGATTCTATTAGAAAATCCAATTTAATAAACTCTAATTAAATTTTTATTAAAATCAAATTTTAATAAAAAAATTAACATCAAAGTTTATTAGAACTAATTTTATAATGGAAAGTATCCAATTTAATATAAAGTCCAACTTTAATAAAATTAGATAACTTTGAATATTAAAATAAATAACATTATTTATTTTTGCATTAAAATCCAATTTTAATCAAAAACTAAATAAATATATGTGTTAAAAATATACTCGGGTTACCTACGGGTCAAACCGGGTCGGTTTGACCTGCCCGTGTGCTAAAAAACACACGTGCAAGCTCGCCGTGGAGCCTAACAGCACAGCGACGTGGCCTGGCCGCTGTGCTATTGTGCGAGCCCAATAGCGTGGGTTGTTGCTGTGTGGCCCATTCGCACATGAAAGCCCAGTTGTAGGTCGAATGCGCTCGCACAAGGAGCCCATCGCTGGGCCTACACACGGCAGACCCAGTCTGCTTGTGTGCCGGCCTAGCACCCGGCGGCTTTCTCCACCAGTTGTTCCCGCCGCCACTGCGGCGGGTTTCCCTGCCGGTGATGAGGATTTACGATCCCCATCTTTTCATGATTATTTTATCACATTAAAATTACATAAAATCCAATTTTATCAATTTCTGATGAATAAAATAAATAAAATTCCTCAAGAACACAAAAAACACGAAATTTACATATTTAATCTTGCATCAGGAAAAACTGTAAATCATGCATCTAATTACATATTTACACGTAAATTACATATGCCGAACCCCGTGATCTGGCTTTGATAAGACTGTTAGGAAAATTAGATAAAACACAGCGGAAACGATGTAATTAATTTTTTTTGGATTTTCCCATACCAGGATCAATCCCGGAGTTTTATCACGCGTATGTATGATAGAGATATCGATACTTTACCAGTTGTAGCGAAGTGGTTGGAGAATCTCTAAATTTCAACTTCTTTAAATCCTTAGCGAACTAATCCGGCTGATTGTTTGATAACCCGAGCAGTTCAAAAGTGCTGCCTCCAAATTGTCTCGTCGGAAAAAATTCAAACAGAAAAAACTCCTTCTTCTTTGGCATTGAGGCTGATGGCTAGAGGAAGTGGAGAGGGGAGGGTTTTTCTTTCTTGTGGCTCAAGTGTATAACTAATGTTATGACCTGGGTATTAACTAATGTGATATATTTATATCACTTAAGTTATAACCTTGGGCTCAAAAAGCCCATGTTAGATGCCTACTAGCCACCCCTACATGGTCATGGTGCACCTCTTGGTGTACCACTTTAAGCTCGATCCAATCCTTCATTTAATCAATTAATTAAATCTAAATAATTAATCTAATTAAATAATAGATAAGACATTTAATTAATTTTATTACTCCAAGAAATAATATATTAAATAAAGTATAAATTAATTAACTTATTTCTTCAAATAATTAATTTCATTTTGTTAATTTTAAGTATCTAATACTTAAAATATTACCACAAAAATATACCACATTCTTTTGATTTTTCCTTTTTAAGCGTGACTCTTTAGGTTCATCTATATTTGGCAATGGGAGGATTCCATTGAATGTGGGTTGCACCTAACCAGTCAAGTCGCCCACATCGTATCCCAAATAAGATGAAATGATTGGATCATTTTACCTTTCCTATTGTAAATACCATGTGAATACAAACTCTTCGTTTCCTTATCCCGGTGAAGTGAGAGTCATGGTTTAGGTCAAACTCATAACCTCGACTCTATGCTATATTTATAATAAGTCTAGATCAGTGAATGCTTTGGCCAAAGACTTTAAGATCTAACTTACTTATAAATGCATAGGATAATTCCTCGTTCACTCTCGAGGGAACGAATCCCATCTTAGATATCAATTAAGACTACTACTTGCCCATTAGGTTGCAGTTCGAGGTCGACCCCACCAAAGGATGAACTGGGTCTAACTATTCTAATGACAAACCTAATTTCACAAGCATATCTTCAACTCGATTCCTCAAATCTAAAATTCAAACACACCTATTACAATTTAATCAATTCTGTCATTGATTATCAAAGAATGAAAACTCATGTGACAAAATCGATGTGAGTCATGTCTGAGTACCACTATCTCCATCAATGCACCTGTGATATGAGTTCTTCACTACTTCCTAGTGATTAACGGACACTTCTCTCATCAAAACGCATATCATACAAGTCTTGATGATTTCCAATGACCAATTGGGAATCCTTGAATTGAGACCATTTTAGTACACAAGTATTGAGCTTCTCTAGTGCCTTAGAGAGTTAACTCGTGTGTTCATGAACTTATAGAAGATTACAATATATAAATGTCAATATAATAGTAAACAACTAAAATGCCTTTTATTGAAAGAATAGAAACAATTACAATTTACTAATGTCTTTTCTTTCTCTAATCCTCTAGTGGCATTTGAGGACATTAACCTAACAACATGTGTTCTTTACTGCTGCTTATATATTGAACAGATGTCCCTCCAAATCCATTCCTAAAAACCCACATGAGATGTGGAATAATAGGAAACCAGGTCTTAACCACATCAAGATTTGTGGATGTCTGGTTTATGTCAAAAAGACTACAGTAGAGAAATTGGAGACATGATCCCTAATGGGAAGTTTCATTGGTTATCCTGAAGATTCCATGGGATTCTTCTTTTACCTACATGATGATAAAAAGATCAATGTGGCCCTACAAGACCACTTCCTTGAGGACGAGTTTATCTTGGAAGAAGGCAAAGGTAGAAAGATTGTTCTAGAAGAACAAAATGAAACTACCAACATGACATCTGTCCAAGAACCAAGAGCTGACCCAACAGTAGCACAACCACCACGTAGATTTGGTAGAATACTGCATGAACCTGAGAGGTATGGGTATCTACTGCAGAGAGAGCTAGATCTCCACACTATAGTAGAAGAAGGTCATGCAGATGATTCCTTTACCTATTATCAAGCAATGGTGGATGTCGACACTTCAAGATGGTGAGAAGCAATGGAAACAGAGATGGATTCTATGCAATCAAACCAAGTCTGGACCTTGGTAGATCATCCTGAAGGTACCAAACCTATAGGATGCAAATGGATCTACAAAAGAAAGATTGGTAGCGATGGCAAGGTTGACACATATAAAACCAGGCTCATAGCGAAAGGCTATAGTCAAAGAGAATGAATTGACTATCAAGAGACCTTTTCGCCCGTGGCCATGATAAAATCCATCTGAATACTATTATCCATAGCTGCATACTTAGACTATGAGATATGGCAGATGGATGTCAAAATTGCTTTCTTGTATGGATTCCTAGAAGAGGATATCTATATGGAATAGCCAAAAGGTTTTGTATCCGAGACCAATATCCATAAAGTATGTAACTTGAGAGGTCAATATACTGTCTCAAGTAAGTTTAGAAGCTTGAATCTTCATTTTGATGAAGTAGTAAAGGGATATGGCTTCATCAAGAACGAAGATGAACCCTATGTCTACAAGAAGACTGGTAGGAGCAAGATATCGTTCTTAGTACTATATGTATATGACATTCTACTTATAGGAAATGACATGAGAATGCTAACCACTGTCAAGAAATGGCTTTCGAGTACATTTTCCATGAAAGACTTGGGAGAAGCAACGTACATTCTAGGAATTCGTATCTATAGAGATAGAAAGAATAGAATGATCGGTCTTTCCCAAGCCCTTTACTTAGAGAAGGTCCTAAAGAGATTTAGGGTGGATAACTCTAAGAAATGATTCCTTCTCATGAGACATGGAGTACACTTATCTAAGTCTATGTGTCCTCAGATTGAGGAAGATAGAAAGAAGATGAGTAATGTAACCTATGCTTCTGCAGTTGGTAGCCTGATGTATGCAATGTTGTGTACAAGACTTGACATTGCTTATGCAGTAAGTGTGGTGAGTAGATTTCAGGCAAACCCGGGAAGGGAACATTGGATAGCTGTGAAGAATATCTTAAAGTATCTTCAAAGAACTATTGATATGATTCTCATCTATGGAGGTGGAGATCTAAAGATGTAAGGTTACACTGATTCAGACTTTCATTCTGATGTGGATGACCAAAAATCCACTTCAGGATTTGTTTTCACGCTTAATAGTGGGGCGATGTCTTGGAAAATTTTCAAGCAAAGCACAACTGCTGATTCCACCACCGAAGCAGAATATGTGGCAGCCTCAGAGGTAGCCAAAGAAGCGGTTTGGATGAGGAAGTTTCTATGAGAACTTCAAGTGGTTCCTAGTGCAGAGCCCCCATTACCACTTTATTGTGATAACAATTGAGCGATAGCGCAAGCCAAGGAACCAAGGTCTTATAACAAGTTTAAACACATTGAGAGAAGATTTCACATCATCAGGGAGATCGTTGGCAGAGGAGAGATAGCAGTGCGAAAAATAGCCTCAACTGACAATGTAGTTGACTCGTTCACCAAACCACTACCTTAGGCTGTTCTGGACCGACACCTGAAAAGGATGGGTATAAGATACCACAAAGAGTGACATTGAGTGCAAGTGGGAGATTGTTAGGATTATGCCCTCAGATGCCATAGAGGATAGAATGATAGTGCATCTCACTTTTAATAAACTTATTATCTTATTTTAATAAAAGGCATTGTTTTGTTTTCACTTAAATCTCATCTACATCTATAAGTAGTGTAAAACTTTTTGTCCATGTTTTCAGTGCAATCTCTCTACTTCCTATGGAATAGGAAGATAGGCACTAGAGAGATTGATCTTGATTACTTAAACAAGTTCGCAAGTGATATGAAGTCTTTAATGGACAAATAAAGATTAGGAATACTTTTACAATTTGAGCTTTGACATGGGAGTGTCAGTCGAACACCATGTGATGGTGGAAGCTTAAGGTTGTAGGCACATCAGTGGAATTGATATGCTCAAAGGCGACTCGCATCGGTTCTGTCACATGAGTATTCACTCTGTGACTGTCAATGATAGAACTGATTATTCGTAATAGGTATGAGTGAACTTTTGACCTAAAGTATCAGGCTGAAGTTACACTTGTGACGTCAAGTCTGTCACTAGAGTAGTTAGACCTAATTCACCCGTTGGTGGGGTCGACCTCGAAATGCGGCTTGATAGGCAAGTGGTAGTCTTAGCTAATAACTAACATGGGATTTGTTCTCTCATAAGTGAATGAGAAAGTGTCCTATGTGATTATAGATAGTGGAGATCAAAGTCTTTGGCCAAAGCAATAGAGACGATTGTGCAAGGCACTAAATCAAGCTCAATGATCTCGTATTATTATAATTAATACATATGATCAAGTTTAGTGAGATTGACATCACCATGACTCTCACTTGACTGGGACACGTGAAGAAAAGGTTTATACGTGTACGGAATTTACGATTGGAAGGTTGTGGAATGACCCATTCATTCGATTTCGTTTGGGCTATGAAGTGGGCCATGTGACTGGCTAGGTGTTACCCACTTCCTTTGGATTCCTCTCATTGCCAAACGAAACGAGCCTAAAGAGTCGCGCTAAAGAATTGATAAAGAAAAATAAAAGGATTTTTCTATTTTATTCTAGGAGATTTAATTTATAGGATATATTATATATGTTTAATTAATTGCTCATTAGATGAGATAATTAATTATAAAGATAAGATTAATTATTAATTAATTTCTTAAGAAAATATATTAATGAATCAATTTATCTAATTAATTTGATTGTTTAATTTGTTTATTTATTTATTGGATATAATAAATAATTAATTAATTAAAACAAGAGACAAGCCGAGCCAAATAAGAAGGTCCATATGGACGCCTCATATGGGTGGGTTCGGCGTCCTTGGACTCTTGCTTCTTGTCTTGGTCAACAAGTCAAGTGATATAAAATACACCACTTAAAGACTTTTAACTTAGATGAATTCAAAATTCACACAACTCTCCTAGAAAAGAAAAAGAAAAAATCCTCCCTCTCTCCTAAACCCCTAGCCATCGGTCAACAAGGAGAAGAAGAGGAAGAAATTTTTTCTGTCAATCAATCCACGTGATTATTTAGAGACAACGTGTTTTCGTTGCTTGAATAAAAAAAAATTCAAGAAAGCTTCAAGGAATTCATGAAGAGTGGATAGCACGAGAATTGGAGACTTGGAGGCTTCAACCATTCGAATTTTTGAAGGAGGATCGAATTCTCCACCCACTTAGCTTTGACAGGTACGTTTTAATTCGTTTTAGCGAATTCATGATTCAATATGCAAATCGAGAAAACACTGTGGGTGACTAAAACCTTCCGCTGCGTGATTTTTCACAAAATCCAACAACCCTTACCATCACATGGCCAAGTATACTCCATGGTCTTAAATGAAGAAACTCATAGATGAATTGGTGTTCAATCAGTTGGAATAGAATCTTCTGTAGCCCTATTAGGAAATTCCTCACATAACAAGAATATTGACAAATAATCTTTATTCTATGACCATTGTAATTTTACTGGCCAAACAAGAGAGACATGCTGTAAGATACATGGTTATCCACCAAACTGGAATAGGGGTGGTAGAAGAGGATGCAACAGAAGTGGTGGTACTGGAAGGGGTTACAATGTTAATTCAGTCTCTACTGCTCAAGAGACACAAACTCAAACAGGTTGTTCCAATAATGGAAGTGGAGGAAATACTGCTATTTTTCAGCCTGCCTTGACTCAACAATAGTACCAGTAGATATTGAGTTTTATTGGATCCATGATCATTGACCAAGGCCAACAAAACATCACATCTACTAACCTGGCTTCTGCCAACAATGCAGGTATTTCCATGTGCTTAAATTCTTTCTTATATCATACACATGATCATGCATGGATTATTGATTCAGGTGCTAATCAACACACGGTTTCAAATAAGGATTTATT
Organism: Buddleja alternifolia; assembly: GCA_019426215.1. Taxonomy (NCBI): domain Eukaryota; kingdom Viridiplantae; phylum Streptophyta; class Magnoliopsida; order Lamiales; family Scrophulariaceae; genus Buddleja; species Buddleja alternifolia. The sequence goes on along the minus strand of CM033390.1, from coordinate 46,579,015 downwards.
TACATCTTTGATGTCATTCTTCCACTGTTAAGTTACCAAATGGAAATTTGAGCAAAGTTAGTCAATTTGGAACTATCATAATTGGAAATGATTTGAGATTACTCAATGTGCTTTATGTTCCAGATTTCAAACATAATTTATCTGTCTCTAGATTAATTAAGGGTGCTAATGTTTACATTAGCTTCTATCCTAAATTTTATGTTATATAGGAAATATGGATTGGATTGATCAAGGGAATTGGTAGGCTCCATGATGGATTATACTTCTTCCAACCTATCTCTAATGATCGATTGAGAGATGTTTTCAATAAATTTCATCATTTTGGTAATACTGTTGATGGTCCCAAGTGGCATACGAAAGGGTCTAGAAGGGGGGGGGGGAGGGGGTTGAATAGACCCTGAAGTCCTTTTCGACTTCAAAAATTTCGTATCACTTTTAAATATTTGAACGCTTAGAGAGTTGAGCGCTAGGTCAGGCGCTACAGAAAAAGATAACTTAGACTTAGTGATTTTAGCAATTTACCAAAGTAGGGTAAAGCTTAGATCGTTTAATCAGGGTTAGCACATCGGAAATGATTTTAAAGCTTTAGCATTCGTTTGGGTAAAATAGTTGCTTAACCGTTTTACTTGTCCTTTTCAAAATAAATGATAGAATATAAAGTAAGATAATAAGACAGTAAATAACAAAAGAATTTGTAAGATTCACTGGGTGGTGTAATCCCAGCTACGTCCTTCTTCTCCTTGAACATTTGGAGGAATTCCACTAAATTGATTATCGAAGGATCACACAGAGGCTTCTACAAAATAAAGGAGGGGATGATGATCTTGGACTCCTTGATCACACAGACTTCAGCACCAATGAAGATCTTCACCAACAAGCTTCTCTCACTCAGAAATACTATTTGTAAAGTCAACAACTTCTTCACACAGACAGAGGAGGTTGAGGATTTTGATCACGGGTTTGTTTGATTTTAGGAAGTTCAAACAACTTAGGATATCTCAATAATAGTGTATGGTTCTTCTTTGAAGATGTTTGAGATATCTACGACTGTCTGGAATGTATGTAAAAAGCTTGGAAGGATTTTGGCTATGGAGTTTCTAAACTTTTATTGAGAAAGTATTTCAGCAAAGTTTTGACCCTCTTGTGTATGTACGTATGTGTACTTAGAGTTTGTTGAGGTAAGGTATTTATAGGCATTTTCTTGGGATTTGTCCGTTGGACACATGTAGGTGCGTGCCTCTTATGAGCGAGTGAGTCATGCCTTTTCTCTGACATTCCTGAAATCCTGATGCACTGATTTGATGTGGCAGGTTTGAACTTTGAAATTCTGACAGTCTAAGCCAATAGGTAGCTTGCTCCGTATACAATCCGTCCTTATCACATTTAATGCTTTTATCAAGCATTTAATGCATTTGAATTTATTTTTCGTTGGAAATAATTACCGTTAAATGATTGCATTTAAGTCCTCAGTGACTTCGGAATTTATTTCAGGTGAATCTGATCGCTTGAGTGCTTTGAGCGCTTGATTCATGCATCCTGAAACAGTCTATAGCGATTGGCAGTCGCTTAAGACAAAATCTTCATCTTCGTTAGACTTCAGACGCTGATCTTCAACTTCGTCTCTGACAGACTTACCTAGAATTCTATCAGCGACTAGGCATCTAATGCTTAGCCTAAAATCTACAAAGATAGAAATTTACAAGCCTATTCTAGAAATTACAACTTGACAATTTGTTAAACGCACAAAACATATTCCAAGAAAATATAAACTTACATAGTCTTTGGGGTCTAACACAAAACCTATCTTGTCATCATCAAAACATTTAACATGAAATTCCTAACAACTGTTGATAGTTTTAAACCTATAGAATCTGCTATTCAAAATAAAGCTCCCCTATAGTACAAGAGGTTTGATATATGTCCTTTGGTAGGTTTCAATTTCTTCCTGAGCTTGGTATTGCTGTCAATAGTAATGAGAAGTTTTGTAATATTTGTCCTTTGGCTAAAAATGGATAAATCCTTTTCCTTTAAGGACTAATAATGCTACTGATATTTTTGATCTTTTACATGTTAACATCTAAGGACGTTATAGAGAGGTTACATATAATAATGAAAAGTACTTTTTCACCATTGTTGATAATTTTTCAAGGAGTACCTAGGTGTTTTTGATGAAGTTTAAATCTGATGCTTATGATTTCCTTAACAAGTTCTGTGCATATGTTAATACTCAGTTTTCTAAAAGGATTAAGCAAATAAGAACAGACAATGCCATTTTATTTTTTAGTAAGGAATGAAAGAGTTTATTTGATTCTTTAGGAATTATGCATCAGAGTTCATGTGCATACACACCTTAACAAACTGGAGTAGTCAAAAGAAAACATAGGCATATCTTAGATGTTGCTAGAGCTCTAAAATTCACTTCTAATTTACCTATAAAATATTGGGGTGAGTGTATTTTGACTGCTGCCTATTTGATTAATAGAACACCCACTCCTCTTTTAAAGGGTAAAAATCCTTTCGTTATATTATATGGGAAGTCTCCATCTTATGACCATTTAAGGATCTTTGGCTGCTATGTTTTGCCAAAGTTATTCCTCAAACTGATAAGTTTAAAGTGAGATCAAAGCCTTGTGTTTTTAGAGGACTATTCCAATGCACATAAGGGTTACAAGTTATTGGATTTAGAGACTAAAACATTCCTTATTTCAAGGGATGTGATCTTTTATGAGCATGTGTTTTCTTTTTCTATTTCTAAGGATCAGCCACATGTTAACAATTTCCCTTCCTAAGAAGATAATCTATTTTACGAAGATTTGGTTGTTCCATATATGAGTAATTCTGTTCCCTTTGAAAATGATAGGGATACCTGTTCTTGTTGAAGCTGATGATAATGATAGTCCGGGTGATAATTATGCTTCTAGATATGGTGTTAATGATCCCATTGGTCATGTCAGGAGGTCCAGTAGGATTACTAAACCTCCTATGTGGATCAAGGATTATGTTTTACCTCTAAATTCTGATTCTAATCATGTTATATCTACTAAGTATCCCATGTCTAGATATTTGAATTATGAAGCTATTAAACCTTCATCTAAAGTTTTTCTTACTGCTCTTGCAAATGAGACCATTCCTGCTCATTATAATAAAGCTAAAATGGATACTAAGTGGCAAGATGCTATGAATACAGATATTAAGGCTTTAGAATTAAACAAAACATGGAAAATAGTAGATCTTCCACTTGGTAAGAATCTTATTGGTTGTAGATGGGTTTATAACATCAAATACAGATATGATGGATATATAGAAAGATATAAGGCAAGGTTAGTTACCAAGGGTTACAATCAATTAGAAGGTATTGACTATACTGACACTTTTTCACCAGTTGTTAAGCATGTTACCGTCAGGATCATTATATCTTTGCCAGCTATTCACAATTGGAAGCTATGGGAAATGGATGTCACAAACATCTTTCTACAAGATGATTTAAATGAGGAGGTATATATATCTCTTCTTCCTGGCTTTAATTATACTTGGCAGAATCAAGATGCTAAAGTTTGTAAACTAGAAAAATCATTATATGAATTAAAGCAGGCAGCTAGACAATAGAACCATAAATTCACTTTAGCTGTAACTAGGTTTGGTTTTATTCAATCTAAAAATGATTATTCTTTGTTCATTAAATCCAAGGGGAGTTGTATGGTAATTCTTTTAGTTTATGTTGATGATATTATCATAACAGGAAATGATGATGATATGATTTTTCAATGTAAGGACTACTTAAATAATACTTTTTATATGAAGGATTTTAGTGAATTAAAATATTTTTTGGGAATTGAAATTGCTAGATCTCAACATGGCATTTATCTCAATCAAAGAAAGTATGTTTTAGAACTTTTAGCTAAGACTGGTATGATAGGTTGTAAGCATATCAATGTTCCTATTGAACAAAATATGAAATACACAGATGAAGATAATCATGGTACTGATCCTTACATTAATAATGTTGCTGAGTTTCAAAGTATTGTGGGAAGATTGATATATCTATGCTTAACAAGTCCTGACATTACTTATGCTATTCAAATGGTAAGTCAGTTTATGCATAAGACTAGAAAGTCTCACCTTGATGCTGTGTTTAGAATTTTGAGATACCTTAAAAGAGAAGCCAAGTTTGGGACTTTTTATGTCATCTCAAAGCACGATGGAAACTTAAGGCATTTTGTGACAGTGATTAGGCCTCTTGTCCAATGTCTAGAAAATCTCTAATAGGTTATGCAATTAAATTATGGAATTCTCTTATTTCATGGAAGTCCAAGAAACAAGCTACTATTTCAAGAAGTTTAGCTGAAGTTGAATATAGAGCCATGGGGACAATAACATCAGAAATGTTATGGTTGTTGGCAATATTTAAAGATCTGGGATTTAATGACCTTCAACCAGTCACATTATAAACTAACAGCAAAGCAGCAATACAGATAGCAAAATACCTTGCATTCCATGAAAGAACAAAACATTTGGAGGTTGACTGCCATTTCATCAGAGATAAAATCCAAGAAGGGAAGTTTTGTTTGAAGTTTATTCCAAGTATTCAGTAACCAGTTGATGCTCTGATTAAACCATTGGGTGCATTTCAATTTAATTTTTTACTTAGCAAGTTGGGTGTCTTTGATTTGTATAGACAACCAACTTGAGGGGGAGTGCTGAAAGTCTTAGCCTAAATACCACTTTTATCATAGGCTTTGTAACTAGACCGTTAGAGGCTTAAGTTTGTTTTTCTATTTTAGTTTAGAGCTTAAGTATAATAGCTCTTTTTCTTTTCTCTTTCTTGTAATCAAAGTTCTTTTTTTTTTTTTTTTTGGTATAAAGTAAGCCTTCCTTACCAAACAGTCAATATTTACAACTCTATGAATTTACAACTTAATCCCTAGCTAAACAATCAAACAATGATAGAATCCAAATACAGGCTATCTCTAATAGAAAGGTGCTGCAAATTAACACCATGTATTCTAGTAATTAAGTCTCTTTTTGATCTCTCAACCAACATCTGCCATGATCTCCCCTCCTGCTCAAAGATTCTTCTATTTCTCTCTTCCCAAATTGCATAAATTACCCCCATCACAGCTGCATTCAGAATCTTCTGTTTAAGTTTCCATTTCCTTAAACCATATCACAACCATCTTACCAGTCTACTCAGTTGTAATGAATACCTGGTAGTGCATGATTTGATGAATAATATGTCGAGTCCAGTCACATCCAAAGAACAGATGATCCACATTTTCCACCAAACAATCATACAGTACACAAGAACAGTCATCTAGGAGAATGAATTTCTCCAATATTTCCCAAGTAAGGAGTTTTCTATGCATTACTAGCCAATTAATAAAAGAGTGCTTTGGAATATTAAGTCTATTCCACACAATAAGGGCCTCTCGAAATTCTGTCTGACCTCCTTGCAGGTACTCATAGCCACTAGAAATGGTATATTGTCCAGATTTAGTGTACACCCATGCATTCCCATTGTATCCAGCCCCCATTTTCCTTTTCGCTGAATCAATTTTCCTCTATATCCAACTACAACCAGAAGGAGCGCTATAAGCCCAAAATTCAGTGTCTTTCATATATACAGTATATATCCATTTCACCCATAGAGTATCTGCTTTCTGAGACAGAGCCCAAACTTGCTCGCCCACCGCAGCTATATTCCAAAATTTACAATTCTTTACATTGAGCCCTCCAAACTTTTTTTTAGCACATATCAAAGTTCATTCTATCAGATCAATAATATTTCCTTGTATTCATCCATGGATATTATCAAGTTCTTGACAAAACCATCAACTAACATGTAATTATCATCATGGCAACGAATAGAATTATTTAAGCAAAAAATGTGCATTAACTCTAGCATACATGAAGAAATTTTTTTAAAAAAAATGAATAAAATGGTATAAAATGAATATTAAAACTGTACCAAAACCTTCCATTTTTTATTTGGCTATTCGGCACAGACCCCATTCTTCCCCAAATTTCTTTTCAAACCTTCTACCTTGCTTGTTTTCACATTACTGTTTTACTTTTTGCATTTTCATTTTTTGCAGCTATCCATGTTTGAAATATAATGAATGTTTACTTGATTAATTCAACTTTATAATTGAAATATAATTAGTGTTTGATTGATTAAATTGTTATGAACTATTTTTTATATTGCACACACATTGTTTGTGCTCTGATGACTAGCGGTCCGGCACACTCGACGGTGTGCAAATTAAACAAATGATGAATAGAAAAATTAATTGTAATTTCAAAATAAGAAAAAAGAAATTATTGAAATATGAACTGCAATATGAGATGTGACAATCGTAAATCATAATTGATTGTCGTAGACAAAGGTTATGAAACTGGAAACTAACATGTAATTATCATTATAGCAACAATCAGAATTATTTAAGCCAAAAGTGTGCATTAACTCGAGCATACATCAACAAAAATAAAAAAATGAATTAAACGGTGTAAAATGAATACTAAAATCGTACCAAACTTCATCTTCATTCAGACTTCAGGCGCTTGAGTCTTCAAACTTAACTACTGATAAGCTCACTCAGAATTCATCAGACGCTTAGCCTAAGACTACTTAGCCTAACAATCTAGAATAAAACAGAACGAAGCCTATAAAGCTTATTACAAATCTAACGCTTCAAAGCTTATACATGATTTCTACTAAAATAAACTTACATATTTTGGGGTCTAATATAAACTCCTAATTGTCATCATCAAAATATCTACCATGAAATTCCTAACAATAGACTAGCGGTCTGGCACACTTGATGCTTGTGCAATAAAAAAAATGAATAAAAAATTTAATTATAACGTCAAAATAAGAAAAAAGAACATATTGATCTATATATGAAGTGTAATATGTAATGTGGCAATCGTAAATCATAATCAATTGTCGCATGTGAAAGTGATGGAACCAACATCTAACATGTATTATCATCTAGGATGCACCGACACGGACACGGCGATACAGACCCAGCACTACACGGACACGGGGAACGACATTTTTAAAAAAATTATAGGACACGACACGGCTGTCCAATTATATATATATATATATTATATATAAATTTGTATTTTACTTGTTTTTTCGTAAAGCTATGTATATTGGAAATAATTCAACAAAGAAAATAAACATACATATATACAATTCATCAATTTGAATTTAAGATATGCATACATATGGTTTGATATTGCAGAATAGATGGTCACAACAACATATAATTCGCATAAACAACTATTAATACATTAATATACGTTCTCCACAATCATCACCAAACAAATCAAAAGAGGTCATAACTTAAAAAACAAAAGAGTTCTTTTATGCACTACTAACAAACCATTTTCATCAAAGTATCAAATAATCAAGAAATTTTTGTTCAATTTATGCAAAGTTAATCACTAATTAGCATAATAATTTCGAAATAATATAGGTTTCTTCAATTTGGGGATTTAGGGTTTTGAATTTATGAAATAGGAGTTGAAAAGTAAGAAGATAAACCTGCGATTATGGTTGTCGGGCGATGGCGACGGAGACGGGCAACAGCTGACGGCGGAGAAGAAGAGAGGCTGAGAGGAGCGTGTTTCTGCTGCTGCTGCTGTCCTTATAAAAATTGGCAAGTTTTTTATTTACAATTTGACCCTCCAAAGTTTTAGTATCTTATAAAAAGTGACCATTCATATCCTAACCGTGTCCAACTCGGTGTCCAAATTTGACACGTGTTGGAGTCGTGCCCGTGTCCGAACGCACCCGACACCTCCCGTGATGATTTTTTGGAGTGTCCGTACTTTATAAATTATCATCATAACAACAATCAGAATTATTTAAGTCAAAAGTGTGCATTAACTTGAGCATACATAGAGGGAAAAAAAAAGGAATCAAATGGTATAGAATGAATAGTAAAGTCGTACCAAAACCTTCCGATCTTTTGTTGACTATTTGGCACAAACCCTTTTCTTCCCGAATTTTCTCTTCTAACATCAGAGTCGGTAATGAATACAATCATGAATCAATACATATATAGGAGATAAAATGAAATGAGAACTGTTGATTAATGACATTGACCGGTTAATCGTGAAAATATTAAAGTCAATGTTTTTCTTTACTTCATTAAGGCAAAAAATATTTTTGTGAATATTACCTTTTGTTGTGGAGACAAATCAGTTTTTATTCGGTTAACCATATTGATGTGAATATTTATGAGTCGACGGGAGAATCTAATTGGCGTTTCACTGGAAATTAGTGAACCGGATACGACAAATAGGAAAAAATACTTGGAACCTACTATGACGCTTAAGTATGCATTCCTTATCGCAATGTTTTCAAAATCAGACAGGTGATCAAATCGAATAATTAACTGGGTCATTGGGTTATTTGTTTGACCGGTAAAAAAAAATTGGTTGACTCGATAATTATATATATAATTATATATAAGCAAAACAAGCCATTAAAGATTTCCAAATATGAAATAACGTAATGATAAAATCCAAATTCATTTACAATATTTGTACAAATTTTCATAATATGTTACTTATTACTTAAACTTAAAAAGTAATAAAGAAGACCAAAAAATACAATATTTTGAAAAGACCAAAGCCTAGTTTGCTAGACAATATTTTGAAAAGACCAAAAAAATACAATATTTGTACAGGACCCCCACTACTTGTGAATGTGAAATAATTATTAATTAAAGAAGTTTGGGCTATGTTTGTTTATGTTTTTGAGATAAAATTCTGAAAATTTCTCGAGAAATGCGTACTACATGGATTCGTGTGAGAATTGATGTGATGTGTGTTGTGTTTGTTTATGTTTTTAAATAGTGGTTGAGATTTGTAAAATATGAGTTAAATAATTGAGTTAGTTATTTGTGTAATGATTATGTGAATAAATAAATAATAAAATAAGATAGATAGATATATAAAGTTAATTTAATATTAGTATATTTTGAAATTTGAAATTTGAAATTTATTATTAATATATAGTAAAAGTGGAAGATTGAATAGAAAAGTAATGATTGGAGTAAATGATGTTGATTAATAAATGTGTGAAATGATTGATATAGTGAGTGATAGGTAGTTATATGGGGAATTGAAAAAGTTAAGTAGAATTTAAATAAAAATGGTTTGTGTTATAGATTTTTAGAATTTTGTGATTCATAATATTGAAAATGAAATTTGAAAACATAAACAAACAAGGCCTTGGGATCTTGTAGTACGAAGCAGGTTAATATGGGGGTATTGAATAACGTTAAGCAGTAAAATGACTTTTAATCAGAAAATTTGGAATTTTGGGGACAATTTTGTCATTCGCGACCAAAAGTTGACGCCGTTATCTAACAATTGACTTTTAAGACGAGGGAGGTGTTTGAAAGTTTTGATACACTACGGTGGTATTTGAGGTGGTGATGATATTTCAGGGGAGGTAAGTGTAATTAATCCTTTAAATTGTTTTTATTTTCTTTTTTGTTACATATTTAATCCTTTAATTGACGAAGCTCTGAATTTGTACAACAAATCTAGCAATTAATATATACGCATATACATACACGTGAGCATATTTAGGCCCCGTATGGTTATGTTTTTTGAGTTAAATTTTGAGTTTTTTTTTAAAAATGTGTATTATAAAAATTCGTGTGAAAATATTGACTTTTATTGTTTGTTTGGATATGTTTTCAGAAAATAGTTGGAAGCGGTGTTTAATATGACATAAAGTTGAATTTTATTGGAATTTGATATATAAAGTGATTGAATTAATTATGAAGGTGTGTATATATATATGATTTGATATAAAGTATGTGTGTGTATATATATATGATTTGATATAAAGTATGTGTGTGTATATATATATATATTTAGTTATTATAAAATATGATAAAGTAAAAAAGAGAATTAGTTGAAAAGTGGGATAGTATAATTAATGATGAAAGATTGTGAATTAATTGAAAGGATGAAATGATTGGTTGTTGTATAGGTGAATGTGTGTTAGGATTTAAAATTTGAATATTTTTTATAAAATTTATCTAAAAGTGTGTATTTTCATTTTCTGATGATCCAAAAAATAAAATTGCAATTTTCAAAACATAACCATACCAGCCTTAACGTTTCTCAGATCTGCTGCCCCGTCTTTGTCTCCATCCTATTCAATTTCAGGTCTGATTTTAATTCTTTTTTAGTACCTCTTTTACGGTGGGTTTTATGATCATTAATTGATTGGAATTTCTTTTGCGTGTCAGGTGTTTGAAAAATTGAACAAGAAATATGGAATCATCATCAGGGGCAACGCCAGAATTTGATTATCTATTTAAATTGTTGTTGATAGGCGATTCTGGCGTTGGAAAAAGTAGCCTTTTGCTCAGTTTCACTTCTGATACTTTTGAGGATCTCTCTCCTACCATCGGTAACTTTATCATTATCTCATTCACTTTGATTATATATGCTTATTGTCTTTAAAATAATGCAGTTTGTGCTTTTGAGTATTGTTGGTTTTTACATGTTGCCATTGCCCAGAATAAATATTTGGAATTTTTTTGGGGACTTTTCTTTAAATTATTACTTATTGATTTGAACCCAACTGCTAAGTTGTGGTCATGGATGGATTGTGATATATTCGAGAGTAGAGGACAGTTTGTTGTTATATGATGCATAAATATATTAATCAGACTGCCAACTTTTGGGGTGTGGATGGATTGGACTATTTTGAGGAGAATTCAGTCTGTTGTCAATTTGTTATATTGTAAATTCTACTATGATCAAAACAAATGCATTTCTTATGATAGCATAGTGTTAAATCATACAGTTCTTATGACGTTGAATGGTGATATATTTTTGTCAAAATTTACTTTGATATGTTGAAACACTGATCGAGTTTCAAGTTACTTTTGTTTATCTGAAGACATTAAGTGTCAGCAGAAGTCTGATTCTTTTACGGGATGTTCTGAATGCAGAAAGACAATCTTGCTGATATTGAACTGTTATTTGTTATACATAACCTGTGATCAATAATGGAAAAACAGCCATAACTGATACAGGATGATTTCTCGTTCCTATTCGGATAAGGAAACTATCAGCCAGAGGCTACTAAATTTGATCGTCCCTAGCTTGCTTATTCTAGTTATCAAGTATTTTTTTTTTTAATTTGCGTTGTATGACCTCATTATATGCTTCTTGATTGCCGTTATTTTTTCTTATCTTTTTATCGTTTTTGTTTGTTTTTTTGTATGTTTGTGTATTGGAATGGATATCTCCCATGTGATATGTCAACTGACATTCTATCACAGCCTCCCGACCTTTTTCTTTTAAAATGAAATCGATAGAAGTTGGGTTGATAGTGGATATGAGTAAAGTTGAATTTCTTATGATGTGATTTGATATATATCATTTGACAATAATATTGTTCTGATAGGTTTCAAATATTTTTACCATGATCCACATGTTAAATTGTTCAAGTAATTTGTATACCATTAGTCTTATCTGAAATTGAATAAAGTACGCTTGAAGGAGAATACACATCTTTACTTATTTTTAGATTCTATATAACGATGGAATAGTTATTTATTTTATTCTCATTGGACGTACTATTTCTCTACAAATGTTCCTAAATACTGTTTAGCTTAGTAATTTACTATATCTACCTGCAGGAGTGGACTTCAAGGTAAAGCATGTTACTGTTGGAGGGAAAAAATTGAAGCTTGCAATTTGGGACACTGGTACGATTGTTGTTATAGCATACTGTTGGTAAAAAAGATTAGGGAGAAAGCCTAATGGAAATTGCTATTTGTTTAGGATCAAAATTTTATTTAGTTGCTTATACGTATAATTTGAGTGTTGGGCTCTCTACAATTGTCATCTTCCAAAAAATTATGGTCAATTACTATTGAACCTGTGGTTGAACTATTAACGAATAAAACACTCTCCAGGTTGATTAAGGGTTAAATTTTAAAGCCACTTATTGAAAACCATTATTTACAGTTTGATCTGTAAATAATGCAGGTTGATTCATCTTCTTTTTCCTTAACAAGACAGCAAAGCATTCACTGCTCAATGCTCATTGCTCTCATACAGTTTTTTTTTTTTTTTTTAAATGTCTTTGCGCTTTTGTGTGGATGTATATACATGAATTACACTGCATTGGCTTGAGGAGCTTTATATGACAGTTCTGCAAATCTAAGGTTTCATTTCTGCAGCTGGACAGGAAAGATTTAGGACTTTGACAAGTTCATATTACCGAGGGGCTCAAGGAATCATCATGGGTATGTATTTCCTTTCTGTAAGACTGCCCTTCATCTAGTTAGTTGTCTGTCTATGAGAAAAGAAGGATATTGTCTTGATAACATATTTCTTCAATTAGAAGCTTAAGAATTTACCATTACTAGGCTGAGGATTTCGCTTATATGTACTCTCACTTAATTTCACGCATGTAATTTGGCTTTCTTTTCCAATACTCCTAAAAACTAATCATATTATTGTGATACAGTTTATGATGTGACACGGCGAGAAACTTTTACAAATTTATCTGATATTTGGGGTAAAGAAATTGACCTCTACTCAACAAATCAAGATTGCATTAAAATGCTAGTTGGCAACAAAGTTGACAAGGTATTTCATTTAGTAGTAGTAGATAAAGTTTGTTAGATATCACCTTTAGTAGTGGTATCTGGATTATCATCTTCTAGAAATATGAGTAAGATTATATGCCGTGTTTTATATTTGATCATGTTATTTAAATCTTTCTATTGTTGTAATTTTTTCTAATGCTTTTGAATTTATCTAACTGCTATAATGCTTGTTATTTGTATTGTGCTTGTGGATAAACATGATAAACATGTACGATTGGCATCTTTTGCAGGACGGTGAACGGGTTGTCAGCAAAAAAGAAGGAATAGACTTTGCGAGGGAGTATGGATGCCTCTTCATTGAGTGTAGTGCCAAAACTAGAGTGAATGTGGAGCAATGTTTTGAGGAACTTGTATTGAAGGTTAGTGTGCTATCAGAATTCTGTTTCCGAGTTATTTGTTTAAAGGCCATTAATCTTTTTGATTCTCTGGGCTAAAGTGTACATGTAGCACTTTTATAGCTGTACAATCTGAACAAAATAATTTAGATAGTCTTGACCTTTTTCTATCACTTGAGAACGAAACACCTTTCAAGATAGATTGACCACGAGCAATGTAGATCAAATTGCACCTACATGCAAGAGTAATATATATTCATTTCTCAATGGCCCAACAGCAGAAATTAAGAAATTAATGAAGACCTATCTCTAACGAAAGACGGGGGACATCAAAATGCGTTGAAAAACACCATTTCTGAACTACGCTGTTAGGGCAATGCATGTAATCTTTTGAAGATTCCATCTTTTACGTGAACACCTCCACTCTTGATAAAAGAGTATGTAAAAGCTTCTCAATGAACTATCTTACCATTTACCGTACAAGAACTTTTCCACTTCGCTATTAGGCCAAGTATAATCAACTTACAAAACCATTCGTTTTTTAGACACATTGTATTTGAAGGAAAATGCAATTTTATCATATTATTGTTAATGCATGAGAAGCCTATGTTTCAGAACACTTTGGAGATGCAATCCAGCAAATAATAAACCATTAAATCAAGAGATGATCAACCTTTCCCTTGATAGCTTGTTTCTTTCTTTGAACTGGATTTTACAGGATAACCCGAGGTTAATCACATTGGCACTTAGCTTTTCTATTCTGCTATATTTCTTTCATCAACAAATCCTCACATGTATATCATACATTTTGCCATCACTTTTAATGGAATAACCTTTTTCTTCTATATCAATAAACTTATCGGCAAAACTTGACTTATCTTGGCTTTCAACGATTTGAAGAAAATCAATTTTCCCTAGAAAATATGAGAATTGAGGTGGGTGTAAATGAGTAGTGGGGTCCTGTGGGAAAGCAAAAATTTATGAGATGGGGTGACGAAGCAGATTATTTTACCTTAACTATCGAGGAAATATCCCTAGTCTCAGCATTTCTTTTACTAGATTCTGTTGGTGACCCTAACTCACTCTTAATACTGTTGTTATTGATCTGTTTCTCTCATCAAATTGATCTTCCACTAGCATTTAAATGCTTGTTTAAAGATTGAATTATTTGAGAAGATGTGATGCACGAAGAAAGAAGTGATTTATGATTTGATTAAACAAGGATAGTGGTTTGTTAAAATGAGCTTAAAATTTAAGCGCTCGGTTTATTGAATATTATCGTCTTTGGCGTCCAACATTTTTGGGGCAAATAATGCCTACTAAGTTCTGAGTAAGGCCTTATTGGAGTTGAGTTGTATATTGCATATGTTACCTGCATCACACGATAATGGTGACATTAAACACTACATCATGCTGCCTATGATACAAACGAACTTAATTTAAACTTGTTCCCGAAAATTATATGTACAGTTATGCAACGCCTTCCCCACAGCCGGTTGTCTAATTATAAAACATGTTTATGCCTTTTGATTTTCCATTGTTTTTACAGATATTAGAGACACCAAGTCTGTTGGCTGAAGGGTCAGCTGGTGTAAAGAAGAACATCTTCAAACAGAAGCCTCCTGAATCTGATGCATCTACTTCCAGTTGCTGCTGAATGTATGTTGCGTTCTCTCTCCATTCATCGTTCTCCTGCTTGACCCGAGAAGTGAATGATTTTGATCTCTGGTGCAAACATTGTATATTACTCAAACTCTACAATTGCATAGTTGTTTGATCTCTATTTGTTTCTGTTCTTTCATGATAATTACATTTTGAAAAATATCCCTTTATCCAGAGAAGTTATTTACTTCGACAGAGCTTGAGCTTTTCGAAACTAATGCTGTAGGAAATGACTGCTCTTGCTATACAAATCTTAACCTTAACTATTATAAAAGTGTGGATTATAAGAAATGATTTTCATTTTTTAACTTTTTTGTGAAGGCTAAAATAACCCTACATGACTACTATACTAGGAAAAAAGTAAGGTTAATTAAGTAATTAAACAATTGATTGTATTAAATAAATGTGTTCATTGTATACACTATTACAATAAATGAGTTATTATGTTCATTGTATATACTCACATGTAACTTTGTATCTAATTTAATTTTATTGAATTTTATTTAATAATTATGTAAAAATGGTTGATATATATTAATTAGTGAGTAAATTTATGTATTCCACCATTCATTTTTTTTTTAATGAAGAATTACTTTTTATATAATGAGCTACATAAGATTTTTAAATGGATCACTAATTTATAGCATATGTCATAAATTTAGATGTGCATTCCACATGAATTATATAAATAAAAGAATATGAAAAATTAAATTTGAGGAGAAAAGGACGCAGTTATTGGCAAAATTTACATTATGCATGATTTACCTTTTCAAAAATTAATTTTTTTCATGAATTGGCTTCTAATTTTACTTCAAAAATTTTGCGAAGATAAGAACATAAAATATTAAATATTAAATATACTTCTAACATTATGACAGTTGACGCCAAACACCAAATTGAAAAGGAGAAAATAATATATTGTGAGGAAATTTTACTCCATATAACCTCATGAACAAATAACAAATAAAAGTTTTGTTATAGGATTATCTATTTTTCTATTTAACAACATAGTGTCATGAAATTAATATTGTTATTTATTTTTACCAAAATTTGTCTTTTCTTTATCCTCTGGCATTATAATAGGAATAAATTAATTGACAAGCATATGAGAGAAAGACCTAAAGAAATTATAAAAATATAAGAGTTATCTTTAAATGAATTTGGGTTGGTGTTTGATTATTTATTTTTATATTAGCCTATACGATCCTTGAAAGTTCACATAATGAGACTAACCACACCCTTAAATTAGATTATATTACATTTTTAACTTTTTAACAATTGAAAAAATCAGATTCTAATATGAAAAACACATGCTCCCAATTTCGGTATTTGTCAAATATAGTAATATCCATAATCATATATTACTTAGTAATTTCATGTTACTAAATGTTTTAAACAACTTAATCCACATGAATTGTTTTTGAAATTATAAACAAATATATGTATAAATATATATATATATATATATATATATATCAAATTGAAAGCACTCATCACCACAATTTATATATAGAAAAAATGTATACATAAGAGAAAAAATAAAATAAAAAAATCAGAATATATGATACTTTATAATCTTATATACGTTACAAGTAGTTTTTTCTATTTTGTATTTTTTAATATTTTTATTAAAATTAAACCAATCTCATGCAAAAGTAATGACATACATAATCTTACATTGCAGTTAGCAATTTCCAATATTCCACCAAAAGGTTTTCTAAATAAGTCATTTTTAGGTGCCTATTTATGGAATTAGAATCTCAATTAAGCTCGAAATGAAGAGAATGACCAACCAATAAATTCAACTCGAATCTCATAATATGTTTACTACAAATTTAAGGACATTGTTAATTCAAAATGCATGTTTATGTCCAATTATTTTGTCATGCATTTCATATTTACAAAGTTAGATTAAAGGGTAGACGCCACGTCATTATAATTTATTTTATTCCTTTTGATAATAAAAGAAAAAATAACATTTTATATTATTCAGGTAAATGATATTTAGTAATCTCATATTAACTCATTTACAAGAATTATTTGGACATAAATGTATCAAATAACTTGTTTTTTTAATATTCCTTTTTAAATTAAAGACCTACAAAGAAATTTATTCACAAATTGAAAGCTCTAATAGCGCACATAAATTTAAGGAATATACATATAAGAAAAAAAATCAAAGAAAAATCTTAAGCTCATGAAAGTTATAGGATTGTGCATAATCCAATTGATAATATAAGATTTTGATTTAAAATTGAATTCATAAGATGATAAAAAAAGTTAAAATAGAAAAATGAAAGGTAAGATGCATTTTTGACCCCAATCTATGTCGGCCAGAGCACTTTGGTAGCTAATCTATTAATTTTTACACTCGAGTACCCACCTTTGTAAATTGTGACACTTAACTCCAACAAAGGAATAATTTGACTTAGATTGTGCACTCGACTGCCTATACATTACATGGTATGTGCACTTTGATACACAATTTAAGTCTTGCCTAACGCACGTGACAAACTTTTCAGAGGGAATATTCCAAATTACTCCTCCGGTGGACTTAAATGTTACAATTTACAAAGGTTGGGTAATCGAGTATAAAAATTAATAGATTAGGTACCAAGGTGCTCCAACCGACATAGGTTGGAGTCACAAATGCATTTTACCGAAAAATGAAAGCTTACAAGCTGGTTCAATAATTCCCAACTCAAACTGTAAATTTAGGATGCGTTTGGATCGACTTCACAATTAATAAGTTCATTTGTAAAATGAACTTTCCAAAATTGACATTTCAAATAAGTGCTTTTAGAAATATAAAGTGTTTGGCAAACTTATAGTAAAGTGACTTCTTATAGAAGTGTTAAAAAAGGGTTCAAAAACCACTAATATTCACTTGTTCAAAAAAGACTTTTGGAGATATGACTTATTTGAAAAGTCCATTTGAATTGTATTACCAAACAAGTAACATTTTTACAAATGGACTTTCATCTCCAAGTGCCCATTTTAAAAGGGTTTCCAAACAAATCCTTAATAACAATAGATAATTAAGAAGAAAATCAATCAAAACATGATTAAAGTAGGTACGCAATTCGCCGTTTAAAGAAAAAAAAGGGAGCTCTTAAACTAATCAATTATTTCTTTCTTTTTTTCGCTTGAATTATTCTAACATATGATATGACAGATAATTTAGCTACAAAAACTTTCAAGCAAAATGTTATAATGTAATATAAGCATAATAGATTACACGCAATTGTAATTGTACTATCTAAAGCCGCAGAAATCGGTTTCAATTACACCCAAAATTAGGATTTGCTTATATGCGCATAAGTTATGATGTCATTTTTGGTATGTTTATCTTCCAGTTGAACTTTTAACCGTCAAAACGACAACTCTGTATTGCATGGCTTTGAGAGATAATTAACAAGTTAGATGTTATTTTTTGTTATATGCCCCTTGGTAGCTATGATGAGCTTCCTAAATCCATCAGAATAGAACTTTCTATGCTTCTATTACACACGTACAGAAAAGTTGGAAACCAAAACAAAGGAAGCTCAAGTAATCAGATGACTACAAAAGTATTACCTCAAATCAATTAACCAAATGTAAAGCTACGAGCCTACGGCAACATGCATAAGATATCTGTACGATTTGATTGGAATTCATTACAGCACCGATGATAAGTGTGTATTACTTAATAAGTTACAATATAACAATCTCCCACGACTCTACAGCACCGATTATAAGTGTGTATTACTTAATAAGTTGCAATATACTAATCTCCCACGACTCTTCGGAAGAACACAACACTCAACATTGTGACAAATTACAACAAAAAAAAGGTATATATATACCACTTACTTATATCTCTACAAATGAACAAAAAGGTACACCCGATATGCAATCATCACAAAATTATTACCTTTTGAAATTCAAGTTCTTTGAAGGCCTGTTGAGGGAACATTCAAATAGAGACCAAAACCTCTCTAGCAATTAATTCCACACACCTCAACATCCGGTCCAGTAACCCTAGTGGTAAACGGGTCGACCCGCACCCACAGCAACGAAAATATGGAAGCCAAAAGAATAGCCCACACCACAACAACAGTGGGCGTCCTGTTCTGACGACCCATAAGACCCTTGAGGAAAGGATAGAGATGAACAATCACCCAAAAGGCAAAGAACAATTTACCGAAAAGTGGGCCCCACGATTGGTACCCACTATTGATAGCGTATGAAATACCCGCAACAACGCCCACCAAGTTTATGATGAGGAGAGTGGTTGGTGGTATTAGAAGAGTTGTCCATTTGAACATGTAAAGCTCGGTGAAATCTCCGTCTTCATCTGAGGCTTTTGAGGTAACGGTGAAGTTTGTGTCTATGCCAGCTAGGACTTTGAGCAAACCTTGGAAGACAGCAAAGAGATGAGCAGAGACGCCCCCGATGACCCAAAACTGCTCGTTTCTCCACCATTCGTCGATTCCAACGCCACTCCAACGCATTTCGAGTATACCGGTAGCGAAGATGGAGAGAAAGAGGGAGAGAAACCAGATACTGGCGAGGTTGCTAATCTGCAATATAGAGTTTAATATTTTTTTCAGATATCATGAAAGACATGATGGAAATGTTGTTCTTGAGGTGTTAAGAGTATACTTAAATCAAATTGATCACAAGTAAAGTCATCGAATAAGGCCAAATAGGTGATGGCACATTCATTAAACATAAGAGTACTACTCCCTTTGTCTGTCCCAAATTCATGATTCACATTTCCTTTCCACGGCACCCCAAGATAAGGCTATAGGATTATTTTCTTTCAAATGGACACCCTGAATCCTAATTACGACAAACACACCAGGTGTGAGAAACTACCATAACTTCCTGGAAGTAAAAACATAATACAAATTTTATTAGAATTTCACCCTTCAGTAAAAAAACATAGATTACAACCCCCTGTTTTTTATTTGTCAGAATTAGGTTGTCTTGGTAGTTTGCAAAACCTAATGGTGCTCGTGATAATTACCCAACACTGTGCATGTAATTATTCATACATGTGACACCACTAGCTCTCAACCATCTCTACCCCTACTTTCAATGACAATATTGTTAAAATGCACAAAACCAATGTTTCAACTCTCATCTAAAACTCCCTAATGGGGCAAACTAGGACGAATAAAAATGGGATGGAGGGACTATGATATTTTAAAATTTCCTAGAGAAATGTCAAAGCCTTACAGTTATGAAATATTAGCCTGGTTAAATAATAATCATTTTAATAATACGAATTTGGAAACAAAAATTATTTCGTTCAGGTAGGTTTAGTCCTTGGGTGATGGAAACCAACCTGGGGAATAATGAACTTTCCAGTAAGTAAGCAGACTGCTGGCAACGTACAATAAAGTAGAAGTGGAATCGAAGTGATTGGGTAAATCGTGGTGTTGACGTATGCAAATCTCTCTAGCCATTTTAACCTTCCACCATAGCCATACCATATTGGACAATGCCTGCTAAATAAAATCTCTACAGATCCCAAGGCCCATCGAAGCACTTGGTTCAAACGATCAGAAAGATTAATTGGAGCTGATCCCTTAAAGGCTGGTCTTGGAGGCATACAGTAAATTGATCGCCAGCCACGCGCATGCATCTTAAATCCTGTAAGAATATCTTCTGTGACAGAACCATAAATCCATCCTATCTGCACAAAGAACAAGAAGAATAAGTGCATACAATATTATGTGAAGAATCTGCATTAAGCATTTTATGTGGAAAAAGGGTATTACATGTAATAAGCATTTTATGGGTTGGGGAGGGGAGGGAGGGGGGGCGGGGTTGCAACCCCACGACATTTAAATTGCCTGTTGTGGAAGTTAATATTCTTCCTATGGAATTAGCAAGAGTGACAGTAAGTAGATGATGTAAAGGTAATGAGACGATAAAAATTCCATAAATCTTTGAAAATCTCGTTTAAACCTTGATAAAAGAAAGACCCCTTAAGTGTGATGTCTTCATTTTAAAACCAATCCCCCAAATCCAAGAAAAGAGGGAAGAACTTCTCCAGGGAAAATTTGTTGGTAGTGAAAGAGATCAGAAATATAGTCACTTGAAAAAGTTCTGTGTACCACAAATGACTTCACTGGCAATGGCAGAAAGGCATTGAAGGTGTTCCTATTCTACATGCAGCCAGTTGGATTGCTACTATAAGTTCATATTAATATGTCAAAAAGAGATGGCTCTTTTCAAAGCAACCTCTTCACACTTTAGAACATTCAATTTACTACAATTCCGAGGTACTAGTGATGCATGCTCTTTCTGACAAATAAACAGCATTTTAGTTCCACAGAGAACTTTAGGATGAAAATAACTGTCTATAACTTACCTCACTTCCCCATTCTGACTTATCTTCGTAACCACAGCTAATAACATGAATGGCTTCTTTAAGAAGAGTCTCTGGTGTTGCAGACTGAGGAACACCACCATTCTCCATTAGGGTAGATGCAACAAAAACTGCAGACTGCCCAAATCTTTTCTCAAGGCTCATTTGGGACATCAGCAATGACTTCTCGTCATCAAATCCAGCACCTGATTCAATTATCACAGGTGAAAATTTAGCAATGTAACAAATAGTTTAAACAAATAAACTGACCATACTGAAATTTATGTAACTTTTTCCCTGTTTATAGTTATTATCTCCTCTCAAGACAAAAGGAGAAACCAAACAAACACGAAACAGCTGATATGCTAAGAAACGTGAAATTATGCAAAACTTTTAGTAAGAATGATGATAGAACGCAATGGGTAAAATTTGACATGCCATAGCAACACGTTTCAGTATCAAACTTCATAAGAAGAATCATGTGCATATATGGAGACAAAGCAAACTCTCCATCAAAGCAACTATTCTATATTGACAGCAAAGTCAATGGATAATCATCATTCCTGATAAGGAAATTGGGATGTCGATTTCAAGAGAACTATACCTTCAACACCTTCCTCTATATCATCCAAGCTGAAGATAGGAACAGTGGGATCAACATGCTTGCTAGATTTCTTTTTATCAGACCCCTTCTTACTTGATTTAGAACTTTTCTTACTTGACCCACCAAAACAGGAAGAGAACAATCCTGGTTTCTTGTGCTTAGGTTTATGAGGAGGCTCATAACCATACAAAGCTGTTCTATTAAATACACATCCAGTGCCGACGTATACAGGGCCTTGAACTCCATCCAAACCTCTCAAGTTAATCTGATAGCCAACAAGACGAACATATATATCAGCTGTAGAGAGCCACAAAAAAAAAAACTCACATCCAATTCAAAAAGCAATTTTTCAGATAGTGTACTCAATAGTAACATCATTTACAATCATTAGCATAATTCTAATAGCAAAGAGTTGTGCACAGTTGCAACAATGACGATGAACTCACATCAAAGAAGACAGTGTTGCGGTTGGCATATCGATCACTCTTATCTATGCCATCAAATCTCTGTGGAAACTGAACATAGCACACATACTTCCCAAGATTTGGATCCATTAGAAAGCACATAGCTTCACGCAAGGCCTTGCTGTTGTTTATGTAGTGATCACAATCAAGATTCAACAAGAAAGGACCATTAGTAAGAACAGCTGACACACGAACCTGCAAGAGTTTTATTCAAGATGTTAAATTAGCCAAAAGGTGAAAAATATAAATGTTAATTCATCCACCTGATCACTTACAAGGGCATTCATGGCACCAGCTTTCTTATGATGCTGGAAACCAGGACGCTTCTCACGAGAAACATATACTAACCGCGGAAGCTCATTACCATCACTGTCAAGGCCTCCATTTTGGCCCAGAAAAACCTGAAAGCAAGAAAATAAAAATGATATATGTTGAAGAGAAGCTCTGAGATGATGCAACTGTATATATGGAGATAGCATATCAGCTCAAAATATACATAGCTCTTGTCAAGTCTAGATATACAGAAAATGACCACCGATCAGATTTATAATATTGTCATAAACACAGGGCATCTATATATTATAGGAGTACTCCTACAAATACCTCATAATCACTTCTCTGTGCCAAAGGAAAATTGTTACAATACAAACTGTAAAAATACTTATTAGCTTCCACTGCTGCATTACAAAAGAAACTTGATTAATCTTAAAGCTAATATATTTGATTTTTTGACCATTTTAGTATTATTGAAATTTCAAATACTAATATAAGATATATTCTGGTATTATTTAATTAGATTGAAAAAACAGAGTATATAATAGTGCACTTCAAAAACTAGTCAAGTTGACTTGGGTATTGTAGCAACAGATACTTAATTTTGGGCCGAGGGAATACCAAGGAACCTTGATACTGTGACAGGCCTTAAGTCTAATTCTCAAGAAGTAAGCTCACCTGGATCATTCCTGGATGATCCCTTGTATTATTTCCAGGCCATGGTGTACCATCTTGCATGATCCAACCTTCCTCAGGAACTTTTTGGGCCTTAGCAACAAGCGCATTGATACGAATTTTAAATTCTTCATATTCTCTCTGTAGGACAAACAGGAGAACAAACATAAGATGCTTGACCAAATCTGAGGAGCCAATCGCTATTTGCAACATAGAAGAATTTTCACCTTCATAGCTCTACGGTCTTTTACAAAGGATGGCTGAACTTTATCTTTTAAGTAGTCAACCTTCTGAGCAAAGTACCATTCTGGAGCCCGTGGCTCAATATTGTACTTTTTGCAGAAAGGAACCCATTTTCTTGCAAATTCAGATGTTTCTGAAAGAGATTCAAATGACAACATGGCAGCACCATCATCAGAAACATAGCATGAGACCTTGTCCACCGGATAGTCTACCGAAAGAATGGACAAGACGGTATTAGCTGTAACAAGCGGAGGCTCCTTCAGAGGATCAACAGTACTGACAAATATGTCAACAGCTGCTAACTGTGATGGCTCTCCTTCACGATCATATCTGTTTCCAGTAAAATATATGGTTTTCCAAAATCAAAGAGGAACAAAGAACTTTTATCTATACATATATCAGAAAGATAACCTTAGAGAAAATCAGCAGTTGGTAGTTTCAAAATAAAGAAAATCAAAAGAATAGAAAAATACATGCTACAATATTTGGAAGATAAAGACATGCATTATTTTCCTTTATGGCCTAAAAGCCAGAACGACCTAAACACAAATAGATGGAAAGTTATTCACCTAAGAGCAAGCCTGTCAAGATATGTTTCACGGTTTACTGGAAGCCATTTTGGGAACTGATCCAGAATCCACGATATAGCAAACCAGATCTCACATATCACAGAAATCAACCATAAAGCATATGCATTGGCTACAGGATTGGTTAGCCGATAGTGCAGAAAAATGCAGAGAATCACAAGCCGCAATACAATAACCAGCCTGTAAGGGTTTATCCTTGACGATGGAACAGAAACTTTCCTTGATAGAGGCTGACGAGCCTCATCATTCCTGCATCAAGAGAAAAAGTAAGCAGTGGGAAGAATGGTTGCCTAGGTCAATGAAAATCAACAATATATATGAACAAGTCGCTAAGTGATTTACTGCATCATTTGTGGAATTTTGGACCAATAAGAAAAAGATAAGCTCTTTGATGGACTTTAAACAATATTAGAAGAGTTTTTGCTCAGGCAATATTCAGTATGCAAAGAGAAGTCTACAAACACAATATTTAAGTAAAACTCACAGTAGAGAGTCATCTACAAGAATATCCGTGCTTGCGTCAATATCTCCACCTCCTCTTTCTGAAGGAGGATGGCTAGTTGTCAATGGAACAACGGGCTTTTCCTGCTTCATCTTCCAGCCATCAACTCTTTCTTTCCAGGCAACATTGCCTAAGCCTGGGGATCCAAACTCCCTCACAGGATCCACAATCCTAGCTGCATATGAGGGGCAGGGAATTTATTAGATGCCAGATAGCAAAATTCACCGAGAACCACCAGAAAACGATGGATCAGCTGAAGCTTACGTTTTCCAACGCCACCAGGTGGAGGAGAAGCCGTTGAAAGACGTCCAGGTGATGCTGCAGACAGTTCTCCAGAAACCTGCAAAACAGAGAGAGAGAGAGTTTTAGTGTCACGATTATGACAAACAAACACTCGTTGCAGGAGTATAATATAATTTAAAAATAAAAAGTAAAGCAAAGAAACATACATCCGTTCCATTTGTAAGCAAAGGAATGTGGTTGTGAGAGACCTCCTTGTCATATTTTGGTGCCCCAATATCTTCCCCTCTCCCATAACTCATATGCCAGCTCAACATGCGCTCTGAAATCTTCTGCTTGTCATTTTGATTCTCAGAGTAATGGAGATCATTGGCACCATCATCAGCAACAACATCTTCCTCTCCATCGCCACGAATTGCAGGACTTCCTGTTTGAAAGTGTAAATTTATCTTTCACGAAACCAGATTTAACTCACAATTGTATATTGAGTAGATCACTGAAAACTGTGTACAGAAGTTGAAAGCCTACGAATGATGGAGAGATCAAACACGGGACCAAGCAAGGATAGCCAACACCACCATAAGCCAACCCTCAACTAAAGTTCAAAATAAGGTATGAAAATCATATCTAATGATTGCTGAAGATTAGAACTTTGTGCCCCTCTGTTTTTGCATTCTTCACCAACGCTTTTCTCATCCATAACCAAAAATCCTGATTCTCACCCATAGTGCAGATTCTTGTTCCACATTCAGATGATGGATCTTTTAGCTATTCTAGTAGTTTGTTTTCCCATTGTGCATACCAAATACAATGTTGTGTGCTAATATCTCACTACTTTGAGTTGGGGAGAATTAGATCTATAGGAAGTCAAACTTTAAAAACCTTGGGAATTGTCTCTCTGGTGCAGCCATTCAGTATTATAAATGTGGAATGCAACCAATCTTATGTCAGCATATACTAAGAAGTTATTCATAGTTTCTCCAAATGTTACTTATACTCAACACCCAGAGTCAAATTTGAGAATACACACTACTATACCTTTATGTCTCTTGTATCTGGTTTTGCATTGAGGGCAAGACTGATTTCCATCCTTCCTCTCATATTCATAGCAAGGTCTGCAAACTGGAAATGCGCAGACATCACAAGCAACAAACGGCTCACCATCAACATTCAAGCCCACATTATCACCACAGATCTGACACACCTGACTGCCCTTGTTCTTCAAGGTCTTCCCCTATCAATCAAACATAAGAATCAGTTAAAAGATGTTCGATACCCCACGGTTTCAATCAACCGAAACCACTTCAAAAACAGCTTCTACATTGGGACCCAAATATACCGAACTTGAACGCCAAAAATTCCATATTCGATTTACGGTGAATGCAACAAATTAATTTCACGGAAGAGTCAGATAACCTCATAAGTTTACTAAATAGTGTTTAACGAGTGTTTTAGGCATCCTTGCACAAAGATTAATCATTGCTCAAAAATGATACCGACCAAAACAAATTTATACTAACCTTGGTTTCTGCTTCAGATTCCATTGATACTCAACTTGGATCAATAGATTCAGAGTCAGCTACAACGAGCTTCACTCAGATATTAACATTCCAAGAGCCTCCCTCTAAAATGCCCTCCTGAAAAGCAAAATTTGATGTCCCTAATTCGCAGATCAGAACACTGCATAAACACGGACAGCGGACAATCAATTACAACACAATTTCAGCATGAAGAGAAGGAAAAAAAACATCGCATATTAATTGATTTATTCGACTCCAAAATAAATGATAACTGAAATCGTTTAATTAAATTGAAGTAAGAAGGTAGTCAATCAAAGTCGAATTCACTTGGAAAAGCAATCAAAATACATAACGCCGCACGCACTAATTTCCAATTCTCCTGGAAACACATAAATTACATTCCACATACAGAGTAACAGCAAACTGCATTCGACAAAGTGAGCACTGACCTAGCACGATCGAAGGAAGGCTAGCGCAATCTCGGCCACTGAGACACGATACAAGATTTCCTTTGGTAATGAATTCATCCACCAATCGATCACTTATACACCGGATCTAAGAAATACACATGCACATCAGAGTGTGCAAACAGGAAACAAGCGAGAAATTGAGCTGAAAAAGGAGAGATCAAGCAGCAATGCAGAAGGAGAAATGGAGGAAGGAAGGTATGAGAAAAACCAGTAGCTATCGGCCTCTCTCTCTCTGATTTTCTCTCTCTGGAGAGAGATAGAGATATATATATATTATATATATAAGGTGGGTGGGGTATAGCTGTTAATGAGTGTATAGGTGCATAATATTGATGAAAAATAAGAAAATAGGAAAATGGCGTGTAACAGAAGAAAACGACAGGGAAGCAGCCGAGCGAGTCAGTCATAGATATAGATATAGATTTCTCTCTAGAGAGAGAGAGAGAGAGTAGGAGAGATACATATAGTTATAGTCTCACTCACTCACTCACTCCAACGTGTCCACCGACAGTGTAATGAGAGGAATGTGTGTGTACTGTTTGGCCTTTGCTTTAAATATAATAATGCTAGTACGGTGCTTCCAATACTTGTACGCTTTGGACATATTTATCTTCCTCTCCTTTTATATATGAAAATTGATGACTAGTTATCAAATATTTTATTATTAAAGAAAAATTACACCAGCGTCTATTGTTATAATAAGTAATTACATAAACTTATCCTCTTATAATTAAAATTACATATACCTAATTTACTATAATTAAAAATTATACTTACCCCCTGAGATCAGTTTTTTAATAATATCATCATATGAACTTCCAAAAATATCTTTGTCCAAATGTTATTTAGAAAAAATTACACCAACTTCCCCTTTTATTTTTGAAATTACACAAACCTCCTCTGTTTTAATGCACTTCTTACAAACACCCCCTATGTATTAAAAATTTCTTACAAATAACTCTTAAAAACCTTACAATTAGCCTCCTGTAGGAGGGTGTTGGTAATTTCAAAAACAAGATGGGGGTTTTGGTAATTACTCACTATAAGAAGGGTTACGGCCATAACAAAAATATTAATCCAACTTTTTAAATTTTTTTAATAATTTAAGTGCAAAAATATCATTTAATATTGTTTGACCATCTGAAGGTTTCTAGAGGGGTAAATGTATTTTTCAACTATAGTGGGTTAGGTATTTGTAATTTCAATTATAAGAGGGAGTTTATGTAATTACCTATTATAGCAGTGGGTATTGATGTAATTTTCCCTATTATTAATTATTAAAACCAGGATCATTGCTCGAACATAAAACCAGGTTAAGGGTCCCATCACTCGTGATCGAACTAATGGCGTCATTATCGTTCTGTTCAATTAGCTAAGCCCCCAAATTTTAAATTTACAGAAGTCCAAATTCACTTTGAAGTAAAGTTAAAGTGACGATACGACCTTCAATCTTCAAATTCCACAATTTTGTCATTCTTAAGCGAAGAAAATTATTCGAAAAAGGATTGTACCATAAGAGGTTTATCAATTCAAATAAAGGGGTTGATATTGGAATTCCACAAATTTCTATAGGAGCTCCACATTTATTTATCTCTTAGCAATTGACAATAATATCTATTGTTAATAAAGAGTGAATATGACTTTAAATAGTCCATTTAATTTTTTCATTTTTCTTAATAAATAATTATACCTAATGTTTGATTTACCAATGCATAATATTGGACAATACATATTTGTATGCAAGCAAACTCCAAATGTGAATGCAATGGTGCATAAAGAATTATTATTATTATTATTTGTGCATTATTACTTTCTTAAAATTGTCAATTATGTGAGTGTATATGTTGACGATACCATAAAATTGTTAGTTACTAAACAATTAAAAATGTACTTTATCTCTATATACAAGTTGAGAAATTATTAGATAATTCTATCGATTTTTTTTCCCGCTTTTTTTTCTTTTGTTTTTTTCCAACTTATTTGAACAATTATATAAGACTAAACGTATTATAGTGAACTGGGTACTAAAACATATTATATAAATTTGTTAGTTGTGTTTATATACATCAAAATGAAGAAATTTTCATTTCAAGTTTGATTTTTTCATTTTCGAATTTAACATACTGCATCTATTATATATATTATTGCGACACTATTAATTCTTCGTTGATAGTCCTTTCTTTTAAGATTCATTAAAATTTTAGATTTTTCAATCTTTAAATTTATGTGTTTATTAATTGATATGTAATAAAATAATAAGAACAATATAGTAATTTGTTTTGATGCATAAAATAATCTTGGAATTCAATTTTGAAGTTTAAAATATTTTAAATTCAATGGGCATTATTATCATATTTTAATACAAAATTGTAACTTCGAGCTTCTATAGTAACTTATGGTGTGCCAATATGATTCCCCAAAATAAATTTAATGTGTCATTGTTAGGACTAAAATTAATTTCTGAAATTGATATATAATTGCAAGAATAAGTAGATTCAACTCACAAGCTCAACTCCAATTAACTACCCAAAAGCAACAAGAATAACGCAGCAGCTCAAACCAATCTTCAATCTGCAATACAAAATGGAAGTGAATCAACCCACTGTAAATTTAATTGCGTGAAGAAGAAGAAGAAAGAGAGAAAGATGAGAGAGAAACGTACAGAATATTCCCAATCCCATAAGCATGACTTCACCAGCAATTTCTGTGCCTATAACTAACAGAATTTGCAACATTCCTTGCCAAGTGTCATCGTCGGATTCGTCCGGGTCCATAAGCTAAATAATCCCAATTAATTGCCCTAATTCACAACTAATCCCTAATTGACTAATTTGGTCAACTCTTTTAAACTAAACGGCGCCGTTTGCTTCCTTATTTTACTAATAAAAACGCTGGATATAAAATGCATTTTTTCCCTTATTCAAAACATGACAAAACCTTCCCCTTTTAAGAAGCTTGCCCCCAAGCTTCTGTCTATGGAAATTGCTGAATGATAAAATGACAATCTTCCCATGTTGATTCCTCCGCGGGTAAGTAAGCCCAACGAATTAATACCTGACTAACAGCAGTATTGTTCCTCTTCACCATTCTCCTGCCAACAATCTCCACAGGGGGTTAAAACGGAGTCTCCTTCTTCATTTAGTGTGGGAAACTCTGAAGTAACTCTAGCTCCTAGAGAAATGGACTTCTTGAGCAGGGATACATGAAACACTGGATGCACCCTGGCTCTCTTAGGCAAGTTCAGCTTATAATCCACCTTCCCCACCTTTTGTATCACTTCAAATGGTACATAATACTTGGCACTTAACTTCCATAGCTTTCTGTCCCTGAGGGTGTATTGTTTGTGGGGTTGTAACTTGAGAAACACAAAATCTCCCACTGCAAACTCCCTTTCACTCCTGCTCTTATCAGCATACTGTTTATTCTATTTTGTGCAGTGGTTAAATACTCCTTAAGAGTGTGTATCATCCTTTGTTTTTGTTCAACTAACTCCTCAACTCCAACCACTATCACGGAAGGATAAGGCCCCAAACTGAAATGACTGGGTTTGTACCCACACAAGGGCTCAAAAGGGGTCATTCTAATGCTAGTGTGAAAGCTAGTGTTATACCAACCACCACTCAGCTAGACTCAACCATTTGCTCCACTTCTTGGGATGTTGGTTACACATACATCTCAGGTACCCCCTCTAAACACTGATTAACTCTCTCCACTTGCCCATCACTTTGGGGATGATAAGCTATGGTCATAGCTTGTTGTATAGCCAAAACTTTCATCAACTTCTTCCAGAATAAACTTACAAAGATTTTGCCCCTGTCAGTAGTGGGGGTGGCTGGCAATCCATGCAATTTATACACTTCTTCTAGAAACACGTTAGCTACTTTAGAACCAGGTAGGGGGTGGGATAGAGCAAAGAAATGACTGTACTTAGTCATTCTATCCACCGCTACTAGTATAGTATCCTTTCCCTCTGAAGTGGGCAATTGCTCTATGAAATCCATACCTATGTGGTGCCATGCTTGCTCAAGGACTGGTAGGGGTTGCAATAGGACTGGATTTGCCACATTCTCTCCTTTGCACAGTTTGCACACTTCACATTGTGCTATGAATTGTTGAACATCACCTGTAATATTAGGCCAGTAAAAAACCAGATGTAATCTCTTGATAGTAGCCCTTATCCCAGAGTGACCAGCAGCAGTAGAACTATGCATGGATTCAATAACATGTTGCCTCAAATTAGCACTCTTGCCCACATATAACTTTCCCTTATACCTTAAACCCCCCCTCCCTTAAAATGAATAAGTTGAAACATCCCAGGGATTCAGTAGGCAAGTAGTAATGATCTTTTTCACTTCTTCATCTCCTTCATAAGATTCAATGAGCTGGTGTATCCGGTTAGGATGTACTGATGATAGGGTAGCACAATGTGCTACTTGTTGGTCTATGGTTTGATCTTCTATTCCCCTTCTGGAAAGTCCATTTGCAGCCTTGTTCTCTAGCCCCTTCTTATACTCAATCTTGTAAGTGAATCCCATGATCTTTGCCAAGTATTTTTGTTGAAAAGCAGTGTTGATTCTCTGCTCTAATAAATATTTGAAACTCTGTTGATCTGTCCTGGTCACAAATTCATTCCCCAATAAGTAATGTCTTCATTTGTCCACAGCTAGAATGATTAAAAGAAACTCCTCATAAATGGACAACCCCATGCTCTTTGGGCCCAAAGCTTTGCTTAAATAGGCTACTGGATGCCTCTCTTGCATAATTGCAACACCTATTCCTCCATAGCAAGCATCAGTTTCAAGTACAAACCCCTTAGTGTAATCAGGTAAAGCCAACACTGGTGTACTAGACATGGCCTTTTTAAGAGTGTTAAAGGCCTCCTCAGCTTCCTTACTCCACTGAAATTGTCCCTTCTTCAGCAATGTAGTCAAAGGTTTAGCTAACTTCCCATAATGTTTGACAAATTTTCTATAGTATCTATTCAACCCTAAGAATCCCCTCAGTGTTTTTACTATTGTTGGATTGGGCCAGTCCAACATACATTGCACCTTATTGTGATCTGCAGCTACCCCCTCAGAAGATATAATATGTCCTAAGTACTCCACCTTAGAAGTGGCAAAAGAGCACTTGGATTTCTTTTCATACAACTGATTTTCCTCCAACTTTTTGAACACTAACTGTAAATGTTCCATGTGAGAATGAAACCTTGTGCTATAAACCAAAATATCATCAAAAAATACCAACACAAACACTCCCAAGTAATCCTTAAATACTATATTCATCGGTCCTTGGAATGTAGCTGGGGCATTGGTGAGCCCAAAAGGCATAACTCTGAACTCATACAAGCTTGACACAGTTACAAAAGCAGTCTTGTGTATGTCTTCATCTCTAACCCTTATCTGATGGTATCCTGCTCTCAAATCAATCTTAGAAAATACAGTCGCTCCTTTCAATTCATCCAATAAATAATCTATTATGGGTATTGGAAAGCTATCCTTAACTGTGATCTCATTTAGCATTTTGTAATCCACACAGAATCTCCAGCTGTGGTCTATCTTCTTTACTAACAAAACTGGTGAAGCAAATGGGCTATGACTAGGTTGTATTATTCCACTCTCCAGCATTTCATCCACCAACCTCTCAATCTCCACTCTCTGAACATAAGAGTATCTATAAGGTTGTTGTTTGATGGGGTGGGAACCATTCTTTAAATTAATGCCATGGTCCGGTAATCTTCTTGTGGTAATCCCTTTGGTTCTGCAAATATATGTTTATACTGCCTTAACATATCCTGTAGAAGGGTGTCTTGCTGCTCTAATTCTGTCTTGAGGGGCGTATCTCTTCCAGCTATGATATAAAGTTAACAGACAAAAACATAAGCCCCCTTTTTCATCACTCTTTTTAGCTTTTCTCCAGATATCATTTTGAGTTCCATTTCACCTTGAATCCCTTGTGGAGATATTGGCTTTCCTCCTTTGATTGTGGACCCCCTTTGATTATCAAAATCAAATGTGACTGGTCCAAACTTCTTCATCGTGTCTACCCCCAATACCATATCACATCCTCCTAGTTTCAACATCCTCATATCAGCTTGGAAATCATAGTCTCCCATCTTCCAAGTGAATTGTGGGCATTTGGTGTTGCATTCCAATTTATTTCCATCAGCCACAGTCACCAGTAAAGGGTTAGTACACTCAATCTCACATCCAGCTTTTTTAGCAATAGTGGGATCCAAAAAGCCGTGTGTGCTCCTAGTATCAACTAATATAGAAATGGTATTGTTTTTCACTTGTCCTAGCAATTTGATGGTGTCCTGTACCTACTTTTCTGCTAAAGCATGCACTGAAATCAGTAAGTCCTCCTCCTTCTCATCTGTGTTTTCTGCAGTGTACTCTTCCTCTTCTAATTCACTAGCTAAAATGGTGAACAATTTCTTACATTTATGCCCAAAATGGTACAGCTCATCACAATTAAAGCATTGACCCTTCCTTCTCTTATTCTCAATCTCTTCATTGCTTAATTTCTTAACTTGTAACCCTTTATCTGTATTATTGTTTCCACTTCTATTGTAATTTCCAGAGTTAATGGGAATATATTTATTGCTCTTCAAGTTAGTAGAGGTATGTGATTGGTTTTTTGCCCCTTGTTTCTGTATTTTAGAGACAGCTTCCAAGGATACTTCCTGTAGTTTTGCATAGTGAGTAGCTTGGTTAAGTGTGGTGGGGTTAAACATCTGCACCACTACCTTGATCTCGTCCTTTAACCTAGTGATAAAGCTATGCATAAAGTACTCCTCAATAAGATTTCTATTCATTCCCACCATGAATGACTCCAGCTCCTCAAATTGTTCCAAATACATAGCCATAGAACTAGTTTGTCTTAATTTGTTGAAATCCCCAATGATACTCACCTGCCCAGCCTCCAAAAACCTCTCCAGAACCATCACAGTAAACCTTTCCCAAGACATACTCTCTCTGCACTCCACATAGTCCTGGTACCAATTATCAGCCTTACCCTCCATGTTCTAGTCATTTCAGCCTCAAGATCGATGCTCTGATGGACAATTGTTAGGATTAAAATTAATTTCTGAAATTGATATATAATTGCAAGAATAAGTAGATTCAACTCACAAGCTCAACTCCAACTAACTACCCAAAAGCAACAAGAATAAAGCAACAGCTCAAAGCAATCTCCAATCTGCAATACAAAATGGAAGTGAAACAATCCACTGTAAATTCGATTGCGTGAAGAAGAAGAAGAAAGAGAGAAAGATGAGAGAAAAACGTACAGAATATTCCCAATCCCAAAAGCATGACTTCACCAGCAATTTCTGTGCCTATAACCAAGGATTAAAATTTCGTTTTGATGATAAGTTTCGAGTTCTTAAATATAAGAAACGTATTGGAAATGTTTCGAAAACATCATGGAAAACTTGAAAAATGCTAGAAACAAGGTAAAAACCGTGAAAGAAGTAAAGAAGGGTTGCTTCCTCTTTTCACTAGTAAAAAACAATTGTTGTGTAAAATATTTATACATCTACGTCAATAATCGATCAAATTACACTAATAAATAAAGTGGTAACGTTTGATTCAAGTTTAATATTCACAGTACATATAACCGATAAAATTTTTGTAACTTAAATTATGAAATAAAAAATTCTAAAAATGTTGTAGTGAAAAAAATGAAAAGTGGTAATGTTTTATTCAAGTTTAGCATTCATAGAGCATATAATTGATAAAATTTTAGTAGCTTAAATTGTGAAATAAAAAATTCTAAAAGTGTTGTCATGAAAAAAATAAAAAGTTAATAAAGATGATACCATGGTTTCAAGTTCATTTGCAAATTATATGAAAAAATTGTTTTAACGATACTACAACAATTTTCATCTTGAGTCGCATGATAAAAAGTTGCTCCTCGGTGAAATAAATATTTGTTTGATTGTTAGATTTATTACTTTTCATTACTTCTTCTTCTTCTTCTTCTTCTTCTTCTTCTTCTTCTTTTTTTAACCCTTTTCCCTACATTGAGAGATTTGAAAGCTCTATTGTATTTGCGATAGAGCAAATCTTTTTGAAAATGAATTGCCAAACTCTTAATGTTTTCATGATTTCTATGAAAATCTTTTTAAAACTCTCAATGTGTTAGTGATGGAGCAAATTTTTTTGAAAAGAAATTAACAAACTCTCAATGTTTCTATGGTTTTCATGTTCCATGGAAACGAATATGGAAACCATGGAAACATTGGAAACATTAAGAGTTTCCTAGGAAACAATGTAATTTCGAAACTATATGGTGATTTCTTTTCGGTTAATTGAAAAACAGAAACTTTTCGGACGTTTCGGTGGAAAAGAAAAGAAATTTTAAACCATGCCTATAACTAACAGAATTTGCAACATTCCTTGGCCAGTGTCATCGTCTGATTCGTCCGGGTCCATAAGCTAAATAATCCCAATTAATTGCCCTAATTCACAACTAATTGACTAATTTGGTCAACTCTTTTAAACTAAAAGATGCCGTTTGCTTCCTTTATTTTACTAATAAAAACGCTGGGATATAAAATGCGTTTTTACCCTTATTCAAAACATGACAGTCATTGTGCTTGGTTTATTAATTTGTAGACATTAGTGTTACAATGACATATTTTACTCTTTTTTTTCCTAGACAATGAGATGGGATTTAATCTAAAATTAAGAGATTTTTAAATTCCTTTTCAAATTCAATTCGCATGCTGTTGTTGTAATACTTGCAAGAGAACATGACCAAGCATATTTCTTTTGCGGATAGTTTGGCTGAGACCGTGCTTCGATAACTTTGATTGTGACTGGACTGCTCTGCAACTGAGCGGCAAGTTGAGGTTGTGCCTCAATTTTGCCCGGTACAAGTTGAGCCATGATCGTGCCTTGGTGTTACCCTGATGAGTCATTGCATCGACTAATCTGGGTCAGGGACTTGTAAATTTATATTTCATAGTTCATAATATCAACTTGTTTTTAGTATTTCATGTTGTTTGTTATATTTAAATCTCTATGGAGAACCATTTGTATTATCCTGTACTTCCGGAAACAAACACTTATGAGGCTGTAGTTGGAAGCATACATAGTTATCTTTCAAAAGTTTTATTAAGAAAGCCATACATGACTTAGGGTTAACTTAGAGATATCCAACCTAATGCGAGTCACTTAAGGCTTTCGAGCTTAAAATTTTTCTCCGAGCTTCAATTGAGTTGTTTGTCTATGATCTCCAGAGTCAATTTTCGGTTTTACATCTTCAAGTAATCTTAGGACTTAGGGAACTTGATTATGTTATCTGTGGGAAGTTAGGTGTGATCTCAGAGCCCATTGTGACTTTCATGGCTTCCAGGAAGTCATCTTCGACTTCTAGAATTTAGTTTTTACTGTAATCTCAAGAGAGTTATTCTTAATCTCAAAAGTCAATTAAGTTTTTCGTTTCCCCCCTCCCCCCTCCGAGTGTCCATGGAGTCATCGTTAGCCTTCGAGAATGCCATTTTACATTTTTGTGGTGGTTGTGACGGGGGGGGGGGGGGGGGGGGGGGGGGGGGGGAGCGTTATTATTTCTTTATTAAGGAATAGTCGGAGTTAATATAATGAGGAAGGAATTTTCTTCCTAATGTTAGGAATAGTTAGCAAGTAGCATCATTTATTTTTAGCGGGTAGTTAAGCTCACTTTCCTCTAATTTCATTATATAAATACAACCAAATGTACGCCATTAAGTTGGTGAAAGAGGAGATTGGGGAACTATAGATTATAATACACAGTATAATTTAAATGACAATAATACTGTTGGCACATAAACCGAAATTTCCAATCATTTGTTGGCACTTAACATGGGATCCTCATAACCTTATTATGATCACAGCCTTGCTTGTTCTTGAAGTTGTTCCTGTTCAAACAATTTCTCAAGTTAAATGATGATATAACCGTAACAAAAACGCAGTGTGAATTCTTCTACTCAAAGGTTCTGTGATGCTATGTTGGATCAAAGATTTCAGTAAGAAAATATTTTCCTAAGTTTTTTTCCTCGATAAAATCCAAAGTCCGAGCGAGCATAACATTAAGTTCAACTCGAGAAAGAGGCAGAGAACATAATATTAAGTTATTCTTAAGATCTTATGAAAAAAAAGGAAGAAATAGCTTCAGTGCATTTAACAAATATGATCTTATTTGTTTAGCAAAATAAAACAGAAATTCACCATTCTATAAGAAAACTGTTTAATTTATTAACAATAATGAATTTGACTATAAACATCTTTCATAACATGTTTTGATGCTTAATGAGATATTGGTTTAGGATAAGTGTCTCTTATTTAAATTAACAAAAAACATAGGAGGAAAAGATGGTTTAGTATATACTGACCTCGGTGACAAAGAAGGCATGGAAACCATATGGAACTCTTTTAGGCAGCTCAACTACCGCAACGGGGTCAGGTGACATTGTTTTTGCATCAATTACATTCACCGCTGACTTCCTGTACATCTCATGCGACACAGAAATTAATCAATTAATTTTATATTTGAAATTACTGTTTAAATAAAAATTAAGAAACTCCGAGACATCCAGAAAACAATATAATGTAAAACATAACTCAAGGTATAGTTTAATAGCATTATGTGAAAAGACGATCTCGGCCTACGAATCATGAATCATAGACGATTATTTCAATGAGGCCCATCTAACCATTTAACAATCCTATTCAGCTAATGTTTAATAAATTTTCATTGGCTAGCCACTAGTCAAAGATTTCCATCAGCAAAATTTCAAGGAATAATTTGTTGAAATAAGACCAAAAATAGATTAGTAACTGCAAATAAAGTAGCAGAGGCAGAAAGTACCCAGTGTTCTCATCATGTGCAAAGAAAATCAAGTAGCCATCATCTTCTTCAGATTTAGTACCAGGCTGCCTGGGAACAAATACAGCCTCTGATCCAAATTTTCCAGGTCCCAGGTCAAAAATACCGCTAACATTTCCTCCTACTTCAAGCTTTGATTTTCCAGTCTCTGGTTCCGCATGTAAATCGAATTTGATAATTCCAGTTACCTTAGCAATACTGTCCAGCATTGTTCCATATACAAAACGTTGTTTCCTGAATTCATGAAACATGCGACAATTAGAAGAAAAGAAAACAGAAATGAAGAAATCGAACTTCACAAAAGGCATGTTGTCAAACTTATGAAGCAATATATATAGAGAAAGCAAATGGATCGTTCATTACCAACCATTTTGGAATAGCTGAATCTTAGTGATTTTTATGAAATGCAATGTCTGTTTGTTAAAATTATTTGGGCTGAATTGTTGGCAAAGTTAATAATGTCTACCTGCCAGTGTAGCTTTCATTCACCCTGGGAAAATCTACAGCTGATACAGATAATCTTTTCTGTGAAGCCAGACCATTTTTCAAGTTGAACCTCATCTCGTACCTGACAGAAATCATAATATTCAGCATCGTATTTGAGGGAGGTGAAAGGAGTTTTCGTTAATCTAAATTGTAGCTTTCTTACAGTTCGTTCGTGAAATTCTCAAGCTTTTCTTTAACTTCGCCATTAACCATATCAAGATCAGGATTTTGAAGTCGACAAGTGATCAGAACAACTTCATCTCCTTCTTCCCAAGCATTTGCTGATAGATTCATTACATGTCAGGGAAGGAGATCACAAATTAGAAAATAAGAGATGCTAACAATGTGATTAACCAAAGTATTTGCTATGATCAGGAACTTGTTCTTCTGATTTGCATTCTTGTGGAGGTTATGATATTAAATTCAAGTTTCAATGAAGCCTGACCCGAAAGGCAAGGGTTAAGACCTTGAAAGAAAGGTCCTTGGTGTAACTCAAACTTAAGACTGGGAAACTAATAATGTTAATATAAGGTTTAGCAGGTGGGCTTCTTTCTTGAGAAGCATATTTTATACATTTTTGTTTTGCCTTCGAGTGAATTCAAGACCTTTAATATCTTAAATCAACTACCAGAAACAAATTTTGTTCTAAATGGAACTTCAAAAATGGGCTTAATTTCCTTTTGTGTACCCAACAAACAGTTTTAGGCACTTCCTACCTCTATTCAAAAGATATCTAGATATACCATTCATGTCCCAATGGAAAGATAAACAGTTTTAAATAAATCTGGGGCTTTGTTTGAGATACATTATTAGTCAAGTGAAGTTCTTACCTATTAATAGTAAGCTTATTCTAATTCATGTGATATACTCGACTTTGTTCAATAAGGAGAGCTTAGCGTCTGTGGATCAGCAAAGTTTTTACTTGGATTACATATCATGTTAGGCATCAACAAGGGTGGATATGTTAAACTTGGCAAAAGTGAAGAACCTTGCACGAGAATAACTTATTTAGCATTTTGCTTGCAACTCTAATGTATATGAGAGTTAAGCTGCTTACCATTATGGAAGATGAAGCAATTTGGAAGCTCAAACCACTTGATTAGCAGCTCATTCTTTGCATACCGTGGAAGGATACCAAAACGAGCTTTTTTAGAAGGATCAAAACTGTAGATGAACTTCTTTTCCTTAACCATCTCCTGAAAATATGATATTTGTGTATTAGTGAGGTTTGATTGTCATGACATTCAGTGCACAACATTAAGATATAACAGATTATCTATACTAACATATTCTATTGTAAGGGTATGTTGAACCATTTACATTTTGGTCAACAGTCAACAGTCAACACCGTATAAGCTCCAACTTCAAATAGACGATTTTCACAGTAGTGGAGCTTTTGTTTTGAATTTATAGATTTATGATAATCCAGTCTACTACAGGACCTCTTCAAAATGAGAAGACAGGGAATGAACATGCGATTAACTAAAATTAATTATTATAGAAATCAGATTAATACCCAAATCATCAAAATGCTATAAATTTTATATCAATTCCTGGAAAAATTCATTGGAAATCTTTTAGAAACTGTGTTACTAGAAATCCAATGACTAGACAGTCAATTTTCTTTCAGTTACATTATTGTTAAAAGGCGGTTATGATAATTAGAAAGGAGAACTTAAACAACGAAAAAGTGAAAAATAAGGAAAATATTTCCACATCCTTTATTTATCATTGGAATCAGTTAACAAAACTAAAATTGTTGGAAGGCACAACTGATTAATTCATGACAAGGGAATGAAACAACGATGAGTTTATGCAACCAATAATGCAAACATGGGAATGACAATATACTTTCTAAGGTGATTGCTAGAAGCCGGCTCAGATGTAGGGTTGTTTATCTATTCTGGAAGGAAAGAGAACAGTATATCATTTTGTCTTAAATAGGGGAAAGGGCAAAGAGAAGTCAGGGACACCCCTCTCTGCATGCACATGAGCTAACAAAAATAAATATGTGAATGAATTGAATAGGTAGAGAGAATTAGTGTCGCATAATCACCACACCTTTGGCCTGAAGTATAATGGTAGATCCATAAAAATCGCATAATTTTCAGTAATGGCAAAATCATGCATCATGATTGACTTTGGGACTGTTATTGGCACTGGATCCTGCATCTCACCATCCTTTGTTATGACTCTGTAAGTGATATATGGTGGTGTCTGTGAATAGCCAAACGTAAACATTTCCCCTGCGAGAAAAAAATTATATAAGCTAATTGACTGTAAGAAACATAAAGAAACCTTTCAGTTTTCAGTCTTTAAGATGAAAGTAGTTGAACTTAAACATCAAATTTAATTTGAGCATGTCGACCAAGCTTTTGTGTATTTTACTTCGTCCCATGATAGCATGAGCAATTATTTCAATCAATATCATGACTTGATGCTACTTTATCAAAGATGCTGTTGTTAGACCTACTCACTGTCTCCTTTGCGAACTTCTTACAATCATACACATTTGCTGAACACATTTTCCGAGACCACAAGGCAAGTAAGCTTTGAACTTGAATTTAACAGACACCAACAGCTAATGCACAGCAAGATGAGCCAGGTATGCAGAATGGGATTAATTTTAGGTGTATTTGAGCATCTAGAAGGAAAGTAACAAGGCAGTTATAGGAGCTTGATGTGGTGCAGGAAGAAGATGGAGTGTAGTTGTTAATGGCGCGCCATGGCGCTAGGCGACCGTGGCGCCCCCTCGGCGCCTTGAATCGTGGCGTGGCGCCCCTCCTCACTATGGCGGCCGCCATGCTCGCCATCAGCGCCATGGCAAGAGGCGCTAAGGCGAGGCCATTTGCGCCAAACAGAAGAAGGGGTGGAAATTCAAGTCAAATTCGGTCAAAATTAAAAATTGGGGCAAAATTGGGATAAATAACATTAAACCCAGCTTACCCAACACATTTGATTTAAACCTAGCTTAGTAATCGGTCAAAATTACTGCCTTCTGCCTCTCTCTCTCTCTCTCTCTCTCGTGATTTCTCTCTCCCTCCCGCGCGATCTCTCTTTATCTCTCCACCGGAGCGCGCCGTTGCCGAGCTCAGCCCAGCCCTCGCCGTCGCCCCGCTGTGTGCCCTGCCCAGCCCAGCTATCGCGCGATCTCTCTTTATCTCTTTATCCTTCTGTTATTTTTTCCGTATATTTTAGCTATTTCTTAAATTATTGTTATCTATAGTTTAATAGTTATAGTCTTATACTATTTATAATATGTTTAGTTTGTGTGTGTCGTGAAAACTTGAAAATGAAATGTGGGCTAAAGGCTGTAAGGCAGTAACTTTCTGCCTTACTAAGGCAGATTTTTTTTTTTGGCCCCATATTTAGCTATTATTACATTATCTTTATTTATAGTTATATAATAATATACTATATATAATATGTTTAGTTTGTGTAGTGTTGAAAACTTGAAAATGAAATTTGGTAGGCTATTTTTTTCCCCATACTTAGCTATTATTAAATTATCTTTATTTATAGTTTTATATAATATGTTTAGTGTTTATAACATTTATGTTTGTGTTAAAATGTGTTATATTGATGATTATATATTGATTTTTGCTTGAACTTGTACTTGTATATTTATGTTTAGTTATTTATATTTATGGTTATTATTGTTAAAAAAGTAGCATATTATTTATTTTATTAATAAGTATAATTATATTTTTCCTCGATAAGGCGTCGCCACGCAGCGCCTCACCGCGCCATACGCCATGGGACCCTTGTCGCCACGCCATTCGCCATTAACAACTATGAGATGGACCACGAGAAGATAGGATGGATGAGCCAAGTCCGGGACCGTTGCGGGTGTATGTTCGGCGCAAGAAGACCAGCGGAGTAGTGAATTAGAATTACCTTTCTGTTTATTATTATTGTCATTATTATTGGTTAAGATATTATGTAATTTTCTCTTTCAGTTATTTCCTTTTTAGAGAGAGTCCTAGTATGGCAAGGATTGTTTAGTAGAAATATTGTGTAGGGTTTGGATATGTAGTCATTCATGATTATTGAATCAAGGAGGCTGCGGCTGGGCAAGAACAAGTGGTGTTCTTGAGTTTCGTTTTGTTAATTCGTGAGTTTGATTATTCATTTGTTCTCAACTCTTGCATCTGTTGTTCTTGTATTTCATCATCCATCAATTGGTCCGACCTGCCGGATCCACACCGGCGACGAAAATAAAATAAAATAAAAATGGTTGAAACTCGAACTGGTACCAACGATGGTCGTCTTCAGGCCTTGGAAGAAACAATGAGCATAATTTCGGAGGAACAGCTGCAGATGAAAGGCAGCCCGAACACGATGCAAAATCAGATCGCAGAGCTATTGAAAGGAGTTAATCTATTGACGGCAGCGCATGCGGCATCACAAGCCGGCGCTGAGAGCACCGCAGCCGCGCCTACTGTCGGTGCGGCGGTCCCCTTGCAACAGCAACAGGCGGCGGAGGGAGGGGTGAACTCGGCGATCCCTGCCCTCCCGACATTCAATGGAACTGATCCCATGGACTGGCTGGCCCGTGCGCATCAACATTTCGATATTTATCCATGCGAGGAAGTGCTGAAATTCCAGCTGGTTATGGTGGCAATGGAGGGGGCTGCTCTCCATTGGTTTCGGTGGCTGAAACACCGCAAACCAAATTCTTCATGGAAGGAATTTGCTCATGCCTTGATTACCCGTTTTAACGAACGATCGGATGGAAACCCGTATGAGAGAATGGCAGCCACTCGACAAACCGATAGTGTCGGGGCTTATATCAATGCCTTTACGCATTTGGTGAATCAAGTTCCGGGCCTTTCTGACGAACACTACCTTGGCTATTTCATGAACGGGTTGCAAGAGGATATTCGGTGTCAAGTCCGAGTGTTGGACCCGGGCGATCTCGATTCCGCCATGAAGATGGCCCGAAATATTGAAACAGCGATGAGAGTACAAC
The DNA here is from genome assembly GCA_019426215.1 of Buddleja alternifolia. Lineage (NCBI taxonomy): Eukaryota > Viridiplantae > Streptophyta > Magnoliopsida > Lamiales > Scrophulariaceae > Buddleja > Buddleja alternifolia. The sequence continues at coordinate 46,536,090 of CM033390.1, read as the reverse complement.
AAAGGGGAACGGGGCTGTTTCGGGCAAACTCACAGTCGTTTCGGAATTTGCCACCGGGAAATAGGATCACAGTGCCACCACCGCGGCTGGCTTTACCGGCGGCAGGAGCGAGGCCACCCGCTCACAATAGACCCGGCCAAGGGGGTCTTGTACCAACTAAGGCTCCCTTTCGGCGGTTACCCGACACCGAAAGGGAGGAACTTCGACGAAAAGGCTTATGTTTTTGATGCAAGGCACCTTATCATCCGCAACATGATTGCCCTATGAAACAACTGAGAATCTTGTTGGTTGCCGATGATGAGGCGCCACTGCTGGAATTGGAGGAGTTGCGAATGGAGGAGGAACTAGGCGAGTTAACTGACCCGACTACCTGTGAGGAATTGGAGGTGGCAGCTTTATCGCTATGCTCGGCGGTAGGAATATCCGGGCCACAAACAATGCGATTGAAGGGGCGTGTCGATGGGCGCGAAGTAACCATTTTGGTGGATAGTGGAGCAAGCCACAATTTCATCTCCTCGAAATTGGTGGCTCACTTGGGACTAAGGACCGTGGCCACCCACAAATTCGGGGTGCAAGTTGGACACGGTAGACGGATCGAGTCGGCCGGGGTTTGCCAAAATTTGATAATACAACTCGAGGGGATGAAGGTGAAGGCCGACTGCTATGTGTTCCCATTGGGCGGGGTGGATTTGATTTTCGGGGTTGCGTGGTTGGCCAAGTTGGGGAAGGTGGAGGCGGATTGGCAAGAGATGACATTGAGTTTTAAATGGGAGGGCCAGTCAGTTTGCTTGATGGGAGACCCGGCGGCCCGACGTTCGAGTGTGTCACTTAAGTCTATATACTCTACGTCGGAACCGGAGTTCCTTGCGGTGGTGATTCCGGAGCAGGAGAGTTGGCGGGTTACCGGTGAGAGCGCGGGCAGCGTAGATGAGAGTCGGGCTGTGGCCGACGTGTTGGAGACATACTCATGCGTGTTTGGGGAGCCTGACGGGTTACCCCCAAAACGGGATTACGATCATCGAATCGAGTTAATGGAGGGTGTTGGGCCTGTTTCTATCCGACTATACAGGTACGGCCATTTGCAAAAAGACGAGGTGGAGAAATTAGTGGGAGATATGTTGACGGCGGGCATTATTCGTCCGAGCTCGAGTCCTTTCTCGAGTCCGGTTTTGCTAGTTAAAAAGAAAGATGGGAGCTGGAGATTCTGTGTCGATTACCAGGAGCTTAACAAAGTGACGGTGTCGGATAAATACCCAATTCCGGTGATTCAAGAAATGTTAGACGAGCTGTCCGGGGCGACGATCTTCTCGAAAATTGACTTGCGTTCGGGATACCATCAGATTCGGGTCAGTCCTTCCGACATCCATAAGACAGCCTTTCGGACCCATAGCGGGCATTATGAGTTACTTATCATGCCTTTCGGATTATCCAATGCACCGGCAATCTTCCAAGCCACCATGAGCGACTTATTTCGGCCTTATTTGCGTAAGTTCGTTTTGGTATTTTTTGACGATATTCTAATCTATAGTCGTACAGGGGCAGATCATGTGGAGCAATTAGCCATGGTTTTGGAGATTCTGCAATTTAACTCATTTAAAGCTAACCGAAAAAAGTGCTCTTTCGGGTGTACCCAAGTAGAATACCTGGGCCATGTCATCTCGGCTAAGGGTGTTTCGATGGATCTAGCCAAAGTTTCGGCTGTCTTGGAGTGGCCAATTCCGAAGTCAATCAAGGCGATACGTGGGTTTTGGGGGCTCACCGGGTACTACCGGAGGTTTGTTAATGGCTATGGTATGATCGCAAGACCCCTCACTCAGTTGCTAAAGAAGGAGTTGCTAAAGAAGGAGACGTCGGGAAAGTTAGAATGGGATGATAGGGCAGCTGCTGCGTTCGAGGGGCTAAAGAAGGCCTTAACATCTGCCCCGGTGCTAGCTATGCCCGACTTTCATAAGCCATTTGTAATTGAATGCGATGCATCCGGCATGGGCATTGGGGCGGTGTTAATGCAAGACTGAAGACCAATAGCATATTTTAGTAAGGCGTTAGTGGACCGTAACTTGTCCAAATCGGCATACGAGCGAGAATTAATGGGGTTGGTGCTCGCCATTCAACATTGGTGTCCTTATTTGGTAGGTCGTCGCTTCACGGTAAAAACGGATCACCATAGTCTCAAGCATTTGTTGAATCAACGGATTGTGACACCGGCGCAACAAAATTGGATAGCCAAGTTGATGGGGTACGAGTTCGACATTGAGTATAAAACGGGGCAGTCAAACCGAGCAGCGGACCCCTTATCACGACGACTAGAGTCTGAGGCAGTTTGTGCGGTGGTTAGTGGCCCAACATGGGGTGATCTGGTGGAGGTATTCAATGAGCAGAAGATGGACGATTATCTCTGGGGCATTATAGAGTCATTACGGGCTGATCCTACCTCAAAACCGGGGTTTGAGTTGCGTGAGGGAAAGCTGTTTTATAAAAATCGAGTGGTGTTACCGGCGAATTCGACATGGATTGAGCGGCTTTTACATGAGTTTCACGACACCCCGACAGGGGGACACGCGGAAGTATTACGAACATATCGACGCTTGGCTTCAAGTGTATATTGGCCAGGGATGTTCCGACGTATCAAGGAGTATGTGGCGAATTGCTTGATTTGTCAGAAATCCAAATACGAAGCCCAATCGCCAGCCGGGTTGCTCCAACCGCTGCCTATTCCGGACGCCGTTTAGGAAGACATCTCGATGGACTTCATCACGGGATTGCCAAAGTCGCAGGGGTTTTCGTGCATTCTTGTGGTAGTTGACCGATTATCTAAGTATGGTCATTTCATGGCAATTCGGCACCCGTATACAGCCCGTAAGGTGGCTGAAATTTTTCTCAAGGAAGTTGTTTGGTTGCATGGAGTCCCTCGCTCGATTGTAAGTGATCGCGATCCTTTATTTATGAGTTCTTTTTGGCGGGAATTATTTCGCATGCACGACACTAAATTAAATTATAGCACGGCCTACCACCCAGAGATGGATGGCCAAACCGAAGTGTTAAATCGGGTCTTGGAAACTTATCTACGCTGCTTTTCGTTGGAGCAACCAAGGAAGTGGGTTGGATGGTTAGCATGGGCCGAGTATTGGTATAATACTTCTTTTCAGACGGCGGCAAGGATTACCCCTTTCGAAATCGTGTATGGGCGACCTCCTCCTTCCCTTCACCGCTAGTTTCCGGATGAATGTCAGGTGGAGTCGGTCGCGAATGTCTTGAAGGACAGGGAGGCAGTGTTACGGCGATTGAAGTCCCATTTGTTACATGCAAAGGAAGTAATGGCTAGGCAGGCGAATAAGCATCGGCGACACGTGGAGTTCCAACTGGGTGATCGGGTTTTCCTTAAAATCAGACCATATCGCCAGAACTCATTAGCCAACCGAGGGTACTCGAAGTTATCAGCTAAGTTCTACGGGCCGTTTGAAGTTGTAAGGCGAGTGGGGGCCGTGGCGTATGAGCTTCGCTTACCTGCCTCGAGTAGCATTCACCCCGTGTTCCATGTCTCGCAGCTGAAACGTGTGCATGGGGATCATCCAGTCGAGCAGGAACTCCCATCGAGTTTGGAAGTGGACGAAACAGCCATCTTTGAGCCGGACCAGATTTTGAAGACATGGATTCGCCATGAGAACAGCCGCGTCATTTGTGAGGTATTAGTTACGTGGGTTGGGAAATCAGTGGACGACGCTACTTGGATGGACGTTGAGGAATTGAGTGCGCAATTTCCCACCTTTCGCCTTGAGGACAAGGCTCGTTTTGAGGGGGAGGGAATTGATGTGGTGCAGGAAGAAGATGGACCACGGGAAGATAGGATGGATGAGCCAAGTCCGGGACCGTTGCGGGTGTATGTTCGGCGCAAGAAGACCAGCGGAGTAGTGAATTAGAATTACCTTTCTGTTTATTATTATTGTCATTATTATTGGTTAAGATATTATGTAATTTTCTCTTTCAGTTATTTCCTTTTTAGAGAGAGTCCTAGTATGGCAAGGATTGTTTAGTAGAAATATTGTGTAGGGTTTGGATATGTAGTCATTCATGATTATTGAATCAAGGAGGCTGCGGCTGGGCAAGAACAAGTGGTGTTCTTGAGTTTCGTTTCGTTAATTCGTGAGTTTGATTATTCATTTGTTCTCAACTCTTGCATCTGTTGTTCTTGTATTTCATCATCCATCAGAGCTAGACAAGGATAAGTCAAAAGGAGCTAAATCAATCACCTTGCATATCAAGGAGAATGACGTAGGTGGACAAATGCAAAAGTGCAATTATTTATAGTGAATTACTTGTAATCAGTGCTCAGATGGACATTAATCTTACCAGTGAACGGATCAACCTTTGGGTGAGCAGTAAATGAATGTGACAGTCTTTTGTCATAGTCCAGCATGCCAATAGTTTGCAGATCTCCATCTTCCAAAACTTTAATGCCATCTGTGAGATGATTGAAAATATTATATTAGTAAAACAGATTTATACAATTTTTAGGAAGCTATTCATGATTTTAGTCTAAGTGAGACAAAGCTTCACTCAATTATGTACAAAAAATCAAGTCAAACTTCACCTTTGCGACAAAAATAGTGGAGAAACCGCCGATTAGTGAAGGGTAGATTAAAGCATACAAAAGGATTGGATAAAAGACAGGAGTAGGAGTGCAAGCTTACATGGTTTATCTGCCTCACTAAGCGCCAAAAGCTTCCCGTGGTGATATACTAGGGCTGTATTAGCTGAAAGGGTAGCCCATCAATCTATACCTTAGAAATAGTCACACAGATATATAAAACAAAACAGATTGATGTTTCTGGTGCTTATGAAGTTACTTTACTCTAATCCGAAGGAAATAAAAACAAAAATAAATGAAAAAGATGCAAAAGGACTCCTCCTGTGACAGCATACGTATTTGACAGACTTATAACTTATAATTTTGAAAAAACTATCACAAGTAAATAAGTTAGTTTGTTATATAATTTTCAGAATTATTACTACATTCTCCAATATTTCCATGTCACTGTTCGCCAAAAGTAGTGAAAGGGATAACGAGAGGGAAAAAGAGAGAGAAAGGAAGAGACTTAACAATGAAAAGCGAGTTAGATGGTGGAAAAGCACCGTGATTGACCTACCTGTACCAAATCCATAGGTGGCATCTAGTACTTTAAGTTTTGTTCTTAGCATCTGCATATTAACCATGATAAGTCCAAAGAACCCTTTCAGGTCACCAATCTGCAAATCATTTTGACAGAGTAAGGCACAGAAAGTTGGCATTTAAAAGAACATAGCATATTTTGAAGAGCAGACCCCGTTTGCTCAAGCAGAATCAGAAGAATAAAGAGAGAGAACAACAGAAGAATTTTTGTTTAAAATAAGAATACTTCACAGAAGATATTTACTTTTGAAAGTAGCTTGACCAAGGCCAATGCAATGAGATTCAATGCATCATAAAATCAAATATGTAAGCCTCCTGGCTGTGCCACAAAACTTACGCATGCTTGGCCATAAAATCAAAGGCCCCCACAAAGATTAACCAACAGTTTAAGCTCTATTTTTAGTGTATCAATTCATTAACCCTTCTAACAAAACTAATAAAGGCAAATCTGGATATACTTGAATCTTATATAAATTAAACTATATATACTAACTAGTGCTTTTACATGTATGAGAATTAGAGAAAAGCTCTTGGAGTCAAACAATACGATCTCACAGCTTTAAAACTCTCCACAAAAGTAAGCGCTTTCACTACTAAAGGACAATTCCGCAGTTTTTTGCATTTATCAACAGGAAAATGTTTATTAACTAACCACAATAATTGGACAAAAGCATTAAAAAAAGAAGGATACTATAGATTTGGTATTAAAGGTGTAAGTAGGGTTGCTCATATTAAAGGCACAGTTACACACCTAAATATATCAGCCAGCGCATTTTATCTTAAAATGTTTTCCCATTATCATTCGCTGGTGTTGATGGGAAAAAAAAAGAGAAAAGATTTGAAGCTCAAGAAAGAAGCATCCAGTGATGCATACCTTCATAAATTTTGCTCCGCGATAAAACTCTTCTTGTTTTAGGCGTGATGTCTTCACAAAACGGGAGACATAGGTTGCTTTTCCATCTTTGATGCGCATACCATGAATCATTCTGAAAAAATGAGCTCCATTTCAGCCATATTAAAACCTTTACAATCAGTCTTGACGTCAGGAATGTTGAATGTATGTCTAACAGTAAATAAGTCAAAAATACCAACAAAACACAATGAGGATTCCATTATACCTTCACTGAGGAAATAAATATCATTTCAATAACAAAAAATAAGCAAATGTTATCTCCACATAAATACGAGGTTGATGCAACAATCGATATGCAGCAAAGCAAAACTCAAACGCGAACGCATGTTCAGTCCTAACAGAAATTAAAGACAATAAGATGACATCATATTTTTCCGAATTTCTCATTGTAGAAAATATCTTGTCAACCAAGAATAAAACAAATATCTTATAGACCAGAAAATTATGCACTTCACTCGCAACAAATTTCCTCCAATGCAGTAATATCTTAGCATAGAGTTTAGGTTGATGACATCATAGTGATCAAATATACCGTCGAACTGAATGCCCAGTTTTTACTCAAAATAATTAACTAGATAAAGCCTGACCTTTGAACTTTTTCTCATTTAGAAACAAGCATGAACCAAATTCCTCTCAGCTAAACTGATAGTGAAAATCTAGTTAGCCATCTCCACCATAAAAGAAAAAGAAAAATATAAAAAGCAGAAGATAAAGTTGTTAGCATCAGTATTCCAAAAATGGACCTTCAATCTCAAGTTTTAGCACAAAATAGAATCACTAGTTTATTTGGAAGAACGAATGGAGCTGGGGTAGATAGTAGATACTCATCAAAGTTGAAAGTACAATGAAACAGGTATGCATCCTAAAAAAAATGAATGATGATGTAAAAGACGCACCCATCTCCATCAAACCTGCAGAGAAAAGAAATCGGATAAAAGTTAGACTCGGTTGATATCAAAGAAATAAAACCAACCTTGATCCAGGGTATAATTGAATTTCAGAGATAAATCAGAAGAAAAAAAGTCATGCACAGAGAATTTGATTGAGTAAATGGACTTTATACATTGCTAATATGTTCATTCTCACAAGAACAGGACAAGAGAATAGTTCAGGAAAGAGAAGAATAATACCAATGGTATCCAGCAACAGGAGCAAACTTTGGGTTTGGACCAACCCTGACAAACTCACCATTCAGGCATTCCTGCAGTAGACAGTTTTTATTACATGAATTTCTACGCAACCAAAGCTATAGAGTGGATCTTATTCTGATACGAACTTAAAGGCATAAAAACATAGTCACAAACAAATTAACATGAGCAAAATTATGACATTCTTCACATAAAATTTTATGACACATCTACGTGATCATGGCTACGTGTTGCATGAGCCTGCATCTTGGTATCAGAAGGGGCCTGCGAGGTAACAAGTTTATCATTTCAAGTAGAAGGCTTCTCATTTTTTCTCATTTCAAGTTCGTCTGAGCTATCATATGTTTTCACATTACTTGAGAGTATTTTAGCCTCTTGAATTCTATCCTTCACAAACTTCTCCTAGATCAAGAATTAGATAAAATAAAAAGGAGGCATTGGCGGTTTGGAATGGAGAATTGTAAGATGCATCTCTTCTTGACATTTGCTTAAGAAAAACAGATACAATCGTAACGAATCAAACTCGGAAACAAAACCAGCATTTTAGCTAGGTGCATTAATTTATGGTGAATGTGAGCAAGTGCATCAAAATCAAACCTATGATAACTACAATTCGTAATTGTTTTGGCTTGTTTGTCTTTCACCTTCACATCTATTAACCTAGTAAGGTGGAACTTAATATTCTGAAAATTCCTGCGGCTCATATTGTTTAATATGTATTTCCTCTGAGTGTGTACATTGTTAGAGTATCAACATATCTTATACTAGGCAACTTGGAAGATTCAGAAACCTACAGATATCTTATTTAAGTATAATCATGTCCACCAATCTGTCTGTCACCACTCCTGTTTGCTTTTCTTGTTGTACATGCCATCATCAGTGCAGCATAAAAAAAGAGTTTATCTATGATGGAATTTAATAGAAAATACATATCTAAACACAAGAAAGAATTATTGTTTGTCGGGTCAGGTATCCTTCGTCCATAATTAAAAAAAAAAAAACATACACACACACATAAACAGTAGTTAACAAAATGAAACACAGTTGAAGGCCAAATTAGGAGCAACTTACAGGGAGATGTCCTATAACAGGAAGGTCGGTAAGAGGAGGGGTCTCATCAACGGGGGCAAAGTTACCGGAGAGATAATGAAGAGGGTGCTTAGGGTCATGCATTAGCTTCACAAACGCCCATTCCACCCAATCTATCGCCTTCGAAGTGAGCCCTTTTTTGGGCTTGGGTTTCACCTCCACCAAACCACCCCCGCCGCCCTCACATCTCTCCTCCAACAACGAATCCTCTCCTCCTCTCTGACCACCCATTATTTTCCAATTCTTCTCAATCAATCAATCCCCCACAGTTTTCTGCCGAATTATTGGATATAGAATAGAGAGTGTGCATGTGGTGTGTGTCAGTTGATATGTCACATTCTTTCCACCACTTTCTTTGTTTTTCTTCTGTAAATGGTTGGCCGGCCGGCCACGTTGCCTTGTAAATTTCGTCACAACTTTTGTTTCCTTTTCTGTGGATGGACACGTGGCGCACTTACATTCAGACTTTTATGAAAAATAATCCACGTCTACTTGCCGTATGCTACTTTGGGTGATTCACGACATATCATCTATTGTAAAATAATATTGTATTTTGTACTATATATTTGCCCAATAAATATATATAATTCATATTAAATTCTAATTATTATATAAGAGAATTGTCTTGTAAAATCATCATCATTTAATCACAAAGTTGTCTCACAATTGGACTGAGAGTTTTACATGAATCACAATTTTAATTTTGTTTCGTAATAGATTAGAAGTTCTAGGTTGACTAAAAGTCAATATAGAAGCAACTAAATCCTAATATGAAGTATATAAACAATACGATTTTTTTTTTTTTTTTGTTCTTTCTTTTGGTTTTGACGGCGGAAGGTGGAAAATTGAGGTAGGCTAATTCAATTATTCTTATTTCTCCTTTTGTCTTGGCAATCATATAAATACCATAAATATTTCTTTGCTTGTGTTTCGTTTAAAAAAACAAATTAGATTAGGGTGGATTCAATTGCGTGTTCTGAGCCCCGCGATAATCTATATCTTGAGACTATCTTTCAACCCCTGCGTTCAACACACTATTTCAGTAGTTCAAGTCTCAAATTAGAAGTTGATTATTATCTTCGAATGCAATAATAAGATGAAAGATAAAATTCAAGTCCAAATAAAAATTATCTCTCAGATATTTAGATTTGACAAAAGATAAACTTACACCTACGTGAGAATCTTTCTTTTGAATACGATAGTGATGAACGGAAAACTTAAGTCAAGATACAAATCACATATCAAATACTGAAATCTGAAAAAAGATAATTTATACCTCCACGAAAGTCTTCAATTCAGGAAGATTACAACTGATCGAATGCCAGTACAAACCCTGAAGGCCGGATCCAGCGATTCATGACAAACTATTATTACTTATGACTACTGCTAATCTACGCTATAGACTACTCCTAATTACGCCTACTCCTAAGAAAAGAGTAAATAAGTTGTTGATGATTCTGATGATCTTCTTTTTTTCTCTTTCCTCTTTCGTTTTTATCTCCGCTTTGTGATCCCACGTTTTCAACCGTTCGAAACTGCTTCTAACTTATTTTTCAAAATTCTTTCGTCTTGGCGGGTTGCTCCCGACTCTTTGAACCTTCCTTGGAATTAACACCTTTGAGCCCGCCTTGTTATTCTGCCAAATTTAGACTCTCATTGGGCCCATTCCACCGCTCTATGCATTGTTATTGTTATAATGGGCTTAATCTTTTATCTCGGGGCCCATTAGTCAGTGTTGGGCCATTTGGGTTTTTTAATTCATAAAACCCATTTTCATTTTTAGTGTAAACAAATGCCCCCCTAATATACGTGAACGTTTCGAGTTCATGTATATTAAGATACACGTCTCCTCGTTAACCATCATTCCATATTCTGGTGGGTGTGGAAGATCGTGTCTGCTATCATAAAGGTCATCTTCTCCGATACCTTTTCATCTTTTTGTAAATTTAACGGGCGTGTCTTTTCGTCTTTCCTGTGTCTTTTCGTGATCACACTTAAACCTTTCTAAAGCACAATTTGTTTTTGCAAGAGACTCTTCGTATTTTTGGCGGGTAAAAAACACTTGAAGCTCCTCTTCTTCTCTATCGCGTAAAGAAGTGTTTTCGTCTCTACTGCGTAAAGAAGTGTCTTTTCGTGATTGGACACTCAAAACCCTATAAATACTTTACTGCCTTCTCTTAGCCGTCGTTATCAACTTTGTCTCTCTTTCCTTTTTCTTCTTGAATTCTCTAGCACTTATCTTCGAAGACTTTGTCTTCTTCGCAGCATCTCATCCCTCGAAGGCTTCGTCTTCTTCAGTTTTCAGCATCTCCTTGAAGGTTTTATCTTCCTCGCCTTCGAGGATGTCTAACCCTCACGATCTTTCCGGTCTAGTTACTCAAGCTACCCTCTTGGATTGTGAAGATGCCCAAGATTTATATCAAATCATCAAAGATTTTGAAATCCACTATATTGATGCAAAAATCTCTTCTCTTGGCTCTACCCATGTAATTCTGCCTTGGGTTCTCGATCGCCGTGGTCAATCCATCAACTATGTCGGACTCGGGCTCCGATTTCGATCCGAGGCATTCGAACCCTCTGAGGCTAGTAATCCCGATTTATTGGGTACTTGGCCCACTTTGGAGGGTGATGCTCCTCGTTTTCAGTCTAGGGTGGAAGATAAATTTGGTTGGACGAACAAAACCAAACCCATCAATGGATGGATTGGGGTCATTGATGCATATCCTTGGTTCGAAAGGTTGCAACATCTTCATAGCAAATGGGAAGGCAATCGGCTTCTAGGGCTTATTCGAATAGCCTGTTATCAAGTTCTTCCCTTCGAGCAGGTAACAACAGATGTTCTTGTGTATTCCTGACATCCTTCATACAATTGTGTTGTATTGCTTCGGGGTTTTCAGACGATTACATTGGAAGATGTCTCTCTGATTATCGGTCTTTCTCCGACGGGTGCAACCCTTCCTACTGGTGAACCGATACCTAACGTCCGAGCTCTCTTATTATCCGCCGTGATATGCCCATAAATTATTACGACATGATTTTGGGCTTTATTAAAAGATGGGCTCAAACGAAGGATGAAGCAGTGAGCCAAAAATAAGAAGGAGCCCAAATGTTCGGAGGAGGCTTCATGAAAGAGGGCTCAAAGAAAGCCTAAAAGTTGGAGCATTCATCGTTTATTCAAGAAGGATAGCTGAGTAAGTCATAAAGAAGCCGAAAGATAGCTGAAAGGAATAATGGAAGGCATGGCTGAAGAAGGATAGCTCAAGGAAATGGTGGAAGGCTCGGATCAAGAAGGATAACTCAAGGAAATGGTGGAAGGCTCGGATCAAGAAGGATAGCTCGAGAAGGGATAAGATCGGATAAAAATCAAATTGTATCCAATACTACCTAATATCCCTAAAAAAGGGGGAGATGAATCTTCATCTCCCCCCAAAAAATGGAGAAGTGGCCACCCACTCCTAGGAAAAAGGGGAGAGAATTCGGCCATTAAGGCCTATAAATAGGAGAAATTCCATTCTTTGTAAGTTTAGATTCACAATTCAGAGAAAAGAGTGTAATATTATTGTATTTCTCCATCTTCTTCGAGAGAAAGTTGGAAACAAAAGAAATGGAAATTTAAGTGTTCTTCTTACTCATTTTTATTCGAAATTCTTTACTTATTTTTGAAACTATTTGTCTTCTAAAATTAGATTTCTTATATTCATATAAATAAAGTCGTGTTTGAATTTGCAGGACTTTCTTGGTGTAAAAAACGAACTGCATCAAGTGGCGCCGTCTGTGGGAAAATCTGAGTTGAAGACGTGAGTTATGATGACAAACTTTGAAGAAAATCCAAAATTTTGACTCTTTTCCACTTTCCGATGTGGAAATCTCGGTTTTGGAGTGAAAAGAGTGATTTTCGACCAAATTAGGCGATTTTACGCAGTTTTGGAAATATCGACATATCTGGAGTTACATACATCCATTTTCAGTGATTTTTATATTACTGAAAATCCAAGCCAAAGACCTACAATTTTTATGAAAACGTCCAGATCCAGTTCGGAGGTATGAAGGCTCGAAAGTGTTCGTGAAGATGATGCAGAATTCGGTTGCGGACTGGGCTGCGCAGTTTCGGTGGAAAAATCATAAATTTCGATTCAGGCCTTGGATTAGGTCAAGGTCAGTTGGACTGAAAAGATCACGAGCAGATCTACAACTTTCTAGAAGGAAGTAAAGTCGGATTAGGACTGGTTCCTTTGAGAAACAGCGCCCAAAGATATGAAAAAAAAATCTTAGCAAGAGACCTAGCCATGGAGAAGTCCGGCGTACCAGAAGTTTTGGATAGAATCTAGCCACGCACGTCCCACATTCCCTAATGTGAAACCAAGGTGGTCTCCAATAGAGAAATGTGCCTTAGCTAGCTGATCAGCAGGAGTGCCATTCCTTTCACAGGTGACTGCGATGGTGTACGCACCGGGAGTTATCCCACCAGCACTCCTATAAGCTATCCTGGGAGCTCTATTCCCTTCACAGACGACTTCGAAGGCGTACGTGCCCGGAGTTATCCCACTAGCACTCTTATCAGCTGTCTCGGGAGTGTCATTCCTTTCACAGGCGACTGCGATGGCATACGCACCCAATTTAACTAGCCAACACTCCTATCATCTATCCCTTAGGAGCACCCAGGCCTAAAGCACCCGCATCACAAGGAGTTACCGAGCATACTTTGTCGGTACAAGAAAGTGGACCCGTCAATGGCGAGGAGCATCAAGGAGAAGAAGGAGGGCAGAAGTACACACTTGTTGCACTTGACGACATCTCCTCGAGCTATATGCTAGGGGAAATGTTCCTTAGCTAGCGTACATGCGTCCGGTGCTCCTTAGAGCCTGGCAAAGCATGGCACTACTGAAAAATGGACCTCCCGTGGGTGAAGAGCAACAAGTTGATAGAGAGGGCTAGAGCATGCCGCCATCGAAGGATGCACAACATAGTGCTATCGATAAGGGGGACTACCGAATTTATACCTCCGGTATACGAAAGTGGACCTCCCCTGGGTAAAGAGAAACAAGTTGAAAGAGGAGGCCCGGAGCATGCCGCTATTGGAGAACGCACAGCATACACACTCTGTGCCCTACAACCTGCTACTGAGCATGCCTCCATTGGAGAATGCACCCCAGCTAGCTGGTCAATAGGAACCTCTGTTCGCCATTGCCATGGCTTCGATCCTTCAAATCAGCATCGTAATCAGCAATCTCAACAAATCCACACTTCATCACCCGAAGAAAATCAAGTCATTCCAACTACTAGAGAAGAGCCGAGCTCGGCGCTATCATCCGCCCCCATCGTTGGCTCGGAAGTAGTCTCAGTTGATCCCCAAACTATGGAGCTACCGGCGCGTGTCTCTTCACAACCGTCCGTAATGACTCTTCAGGAGGCTAGAAATGAGACCCATCCAATTGTGTATGTAAGAAGACACACTAGAAGTATGGAGTCAAGTTTACCCATTTTGCTGCAATCCATGGCAGAAATGGAGCCCAATTCTACTATCACCGACGTTGTGATAGGATCTACGCAGGTGGTTAATGACCCGATACCTCCACCGTTGGGCACGATGAACACCAGGCCTCCAGTGACGTGCGCTCCCCAAGTTTCTTCTTTCCAGATGTTCTGCGCGGGGAATAGCTTCCAAATAAATCATACTCCCTGAGCTACCATCCTCCAGGTGTCCAACGTTGAAAGCGGCTTCCCAACTGCATACAATCCGCAAGCTTCAAGCTTTCAGGCGTCCAATATGAGAAATAGCTTCCCAGGAGCATACTATCCGCAAGCTCCAGCTTCCCAGGTGGCCGATATGGGAAACAGCTTCCCAGCGACGTACAATCCGCAAACTCCAGCTTCCCAGGTGGCCAATATGGGACACAGCTTCCCAACAACGTACAATCAGCAAGCTCCAGCTTCCCCGATGGTCAATATGGGAAACCGCTTCCCAGCGACGTACAATCCATAAGCTTTAGCTTCCCAGGTGGCCAATATGGGACATAGCTTCCTAACGACACACAATCAGCAAGCTTCAGCTTTCTAGGCGTTCAGGGAGGGAAACAGCTTCCCGAATCTCCCTTATGCTTCGAATACGGTGGCTCTTCCCCCCGTTGCCCCAAGCCAGGGTGCTTCAATGATGATGCCTATTCCAAATGCTGCTGCCTTCCAGTTAGCTGGCATGAGAAATGAAGCCTAACTAATATTCTATGCCCCAAGGGCTCTGCCAATGATGTTTCCGCCAGTTGATACAAGGATGGTGTCTCCTCAGTTAGCTATCTCGCGTGGTCCTCAGTTAAGGACATCACACGCATATACAAGCATTAATGAACCCGAGAGGGAAGCCATAAGAAGGCCTCATGACCATACGATGGAGAGATTCGAGGGCATGTAGGAAGAAATGAGAGAAATGAAGCAACGTCTTGGAGTGAGCATGCATAACCCACCGAAGGGGATCCCTTTTGAGCCCCAGATACTAGCTGACGAGCTACCTAATAGCTTTCGGACGCCTAATATGTCAGAGTATGACGGCTCATCGGATCCCAATGAGCACCTATGGAAATTCGAGAACTACGCGTTGTTACACCAATATTCCGACGGAGTTAAGTGCCAAGTATTCCTGACCATTCTGACACAGTCTGCCCAGCAGTGGTTCAATCAATTATCTCCCAATTCTATCAATTCTTTTAAAGAATTCAGCTCGATGTTTCTACATCAATTTGCCAGTAGAAAAAAGTATCAGAAGACTTCTCTTAGCCTATTCAACATGCATTAGAAGGCTAATGAGCCCTTACGGGGGTATATTCAAAGATTCAATATGGCGGCCCTGGAGGTACCCTCTGCCAATGCGGAGGTGTTGAGTAACGCATTTGCTCAAGGATTGAAGGACGGAGACCTTTTTAGGTCGTTAGCCAAGAAGCCTGCATTTAGTTTTGATAATCTGCTGGCAAGGGCAGATAAGTATGTGAACATGGAGGAGGCAGCCATGATGAAGGGAGCTGAATCATTCCCACCAAATAAGGATGGTAAAGATGCTAAATTTGTACCTAGGAGACCCCGAGCCGAAGATAGACGTCCTGAGGAGCGTCGATACTCTCAATTCATGCTGTTGAAGGTATCGTCGTTGCAAGTTCTCATAGCTATAGAGCACAAGAATTACGTGAAGTGGCCACGTAGTGCTGAAAAGGGGCCTGTGAACCCCAAATCAAGCAGGATGGAGAAAATCTTCAAGGTGGCCCAGGAAGAAATGCGCCAATGAAGAAAAAGGTGATAGTCATGAAAGGAGTCATCAACATGATATCCGGAGGTCCCACTAATGGGGATTCGCATAGAGCAAGGCGAGCTCATGAAAGAGCTTTACACAAAGGATGCCAAGAAGCTTTCCAAGAATTGAAGGCATACCTTGCTAATTTGCCTCTGCTAACAAAACCAGTGTAGGAGAAACTCTATACTTATCTTTAGCTATCTCAGAGCATGCCGTCAGCTCTGTGCTCATAAGAAAAGAAGGGAAGAAGCAAAAACCCATATATTATGTAAGTCGAACGCTACGAGGTGCTGAATCTAGATATACCGAGATTGAGAAGGTTGCCTTCGCCCTGGTGACTACCGCAAGGAAGCTGAGGCCTTATTTCCTCACATACCATGTGGAAGTACGTACCAACCATCCCTTGAAGCAAATCTTAGGCCGCCCAGAAATATCAGGAAGAATGATCAAGTGGGTGGTAGAATTGAGCGAGTTCGACGCCTCCTATTCTCCTAGACCGGCCATTAAAGCCCAGGCGTTAGCGAACTTTATCTCGAAGGTCCCTTCGGCGCAACAGGAGAGAAAAGTTTGGCTCTTACCCGTGGATGGTTCCTCGACATTGGCTGGAAGTGGAGTTGGTACAGTGTTAACCACAGTACTACAAAAATACACTATTACAGCGCACGTATTACAGCGATTCTGGTAAAATCGCTGCACGGAGGTACCTATTACACCGGTTCATTGGAAACCGTTGTAATAGAATAATTTGGTATGAACCTATTACAGCGGTTCAGAAAAAAACCATTTTAATAGATCAATTGGTGACCTTTTATAGCGGTTTGGTGTGAACCGCTGTAATAGGAAGTTTCTTTTCCATTTATCTAGCTAGGCCGGCAACACACACACATCACGATCACTCTCTCTACTCTCTCTTTCACTCTCTCTCTCACTCTCGGTCCACCACCATCACCACCACTCGGAGCCGCCGCCGCCTACACCACCACCACTTGCTATCTCTCTCTCTCACCGCTGCCACCACCACCGCCGTAGCCCCCCCCCCATTTTAGTCTCTCTCTCTCTCTCTTTACTCTCAGATCTATTGTTGGTCCCAAGTGGTATACGAAAGGGTCTAGAAGGGGGGGGGGTTGAATAGACCCTGAAGTCTTTTTCGACTTCTAAAAATTCGTATCACTTTGAAGTATTTGAAAGCTCAGAAAGCTTTGAGCGCTGGGTGCGGCGCTTGAGAGATAATGACTTAAGCGCTAGTTTCAGGCGCTTGGGAAAAGTTAACTTAGACTTGGTGATTTCAACGCTTACCAAAGTAGGGCAGAGTTTAGTCACTAAATCAGGGTTAGCACAGCGGAAGTATTTTATAGCTTAGCGTTCTGTTTGTTAATCAAAAGTAGTCGCTTAGTTGTTTTAAAACTTTATCAGAATGTATGCAATATGAATAGTAAAGCAGTAAAACAATAAATGCTTAAAGAAGTAAATGACACAAGATATTTATAAGGTTCACTGGGTGATGTAATCCCAGCTACGTCCTTCTTCTCCTTTTATCAGGGAGGTTTTCCACTATGATGATTATCGAAGAGTCACACAGAGACTTCTACAAGATAGAGGGAGATTGGATATGATCTCGGAACTCCTTGGTCACACAGATTTCAGCTCCACTAAAGACCTTCTATCCCCTTACTTCTTTCACTCAGAAATGGTGCAAGTTACGCTTGATCTCAGAACTCCTTGGTCACACAGATTTGAGCTCCAATAGAGATCAACTTCAACAAGCTTCTTTTACACAAAAATATTGCTTGTAAGTCAACAAGCTTTCTCACTCAGATGAAAGGTGTTGATGGTTTTGGTCACGGATTTGTTTGTTTTTTGGAAAGTTCAAACAACTTGGAGATATCTCAATGGTAGTGTAGGTTCTTCTTAAAAAGAGGTTTGAGATATGAGTGACTATATAGGAATGTATTTGAGAAAGCTTAGAGGGTTTCAGCTCTAGAGTGTATAAGCTCTTTTAAAACAATTCAGCAACGTTTTGGACCCTTTTTCTTATTTTTACGTCCAGATGTTTTTCTATATCTATCACATGTCCCTTTTGCTGAAAAGGTTATTTATATATTGTTGATGGCAAAACATCTAACATGAAATTCCTAACAATTTCCCCCTTTTTGATGATGGCAATACCTATTTAGTTCAAGCGTTAGATACCTAAAGTATGAGTTAGCGTAGGTTAGTAAGTTAGTTTGAGCTTCAACGAGATGTTTCAGCTGTAAAATGCATTTTTTATATATCTTTCATAGTACAAACATCTTACAACTGAAATGAAAGAATCATAAGTAAAAAACAATCAAGATCGTGATTTGATCTTGTATCTCTTAGTCATTTCAGCACGGATTGCTTCAGTTATCTGATCTTCTAGCGTCATCATCGCTGCATGATCTTTACTGATTATATGTTTGTTTTCTTTTACTTGCCGTGCCTTGAAAGTAATGAGCTGCATATCCCATTCCTCTGGACTGATGCCTATGTATCGTAAGTAAATTCTAAAGGTTTGGTCAAAGTCAGACATTTGTCGCTCTAAGGCTCAGACTGCTGGATCAGATGGTTCTGGAATTGACGCTCTGAGAAGAGGAATATCAAATTGTTCAAGCAGTGCTCTTGAAGGTAATGGAAGATTTGGATAGAGCACTCTTGGGGTTTCCTTTTTATTGGACGCTCCCACCGAGGTAGTTACCCAAGAAGGATAGGGATACCTTGGTTCTGTACTTAGTGTGAGGGAAGTATCAATATGTTGACGTTTGGATGGTGGAGGAGGATCTTGATCTTTAGATGTTGAAGATTTCCTCTTTTCTCCCTTCTTTTCCCCCTTATTGCCATCATCAGTCTGTATGAAATGCTGAGTAAGAAGACTGACTTGAGTAGCAATCTGAGCGACAGAGGCTTCAAGAGTGGTCAGACGCTGGTCGAAGTGTTCTTTCATGACCAGTAGTTGAGCGTGATTAGCGTCTGTAAGAGAGGTCTCAAGAGCCGTGAAACGGTGGTTTAGATCATTTGTTAAAGCCACATGACTTGCCTGAGTAGCTGTAGATAGTTGCTGTATTTGAGTGAGGCATTCAGTCATGGACGCTTGATCGTCGGGAACCGCAGTGCTAACGCGAGACTTAAAACGTGATGTGTGTTTGAGAGATTCAATAGGTACTTGATAATTAGGATCAAATACTGTTCCTCGAAGCTCTGGGGCACTGTTGGACTCGGTGGATGCAGTAGAGTCGGATTCAGTTGGACTGGGGGGATTAGGCGCTTGAGGTAATTCTAATAAGCGCTCAGGAGCAGGTAACGTGTCAGCTGGTGCTGCAGTGGATTCTGACTCTATACGGCTAAAGTCCGTAAATCGAAAGTCCAAGCTGGCAAACGGCTCATCTGCATATGGATATGTAGCAGTCTGTAGAAGTTCATTCAAATGTAGAGTGGGGAGATGAGTACCTTGAATGAACGTTCTGATAGGACTATCCAGGGCCCTGATATACATTGGCCCGAGGATATCCAGCACATGAGTGGGAAAGATTTTGGAGGGCGCTTGGCAGATGGAGAATAAGGCATCTGGGCAATAGTGTTGTGAGAAGCCAATTAGCCGATCTGTTGGGAGAGTCTTCGGTTTCCGAGAGTCGGGAACGTAGAGCCTGTAATACTCTTCCAAGTATGGGTAGATGGCTGAAGCAAGCGCTTGAGTTCTTTCCAGCAGCGAAAAAACAAAATCATAGTGACTTAAGACTTCTTGTCGGATAGACGGAAGAAGTGGATATCCTCTGAAAGGATTGATCCGAGAGCCATTCCACTGTCGCAGATTTTCTGTGAAGATTTTGTTGAATAGGGAGACTGGATGCATAATTGTCATCATGAGAGAAACGTTGTCTTCACAGTGGCTAGGGTTGAAGTTCAGACAGGATGGGGGAGAAGAACCGCTGGTGGACGCTTGATCAGCAAAGCGTAGAGAAGAGTTAGCCAGTTTGTGCAACGCTTGTCTTAAACGGTGTTCAGGTTGGTGGCGGATCAGAGGCAGCTTCAGAACTGGTCCAAGTCTATGTTGGCGCTGCTTTAGCATGTATCGTGCAAATTTGGTCTTTTTATCATGAATCCCTATTCTGAACAGATGGGGAGCGCTAACCAATTCTTCAAATTTATACGTGTCACCCAGATAAGCTTCAGCCCATTTTACCTCAGTCATGCAGTACTCAGTTCCTGCATTAAGTATAGCACGAAATCCTTGGTGATGAATATCACAGATGGATAATTGACAGAGTGATCGATGGTCTTTAGGGGATCCAGCTTGAAGAAATGTCGATGAATCACAACGTCGTTAGCATCACTCTGACCTTCTGAGCGTGCCTCTGTTGTACTTGGTAATGCAAGCAATGGTTGAACCCTTGGGATTTCAGGTTCGTCAGGCTCGAGATTTGCAGAGTCGATGGCAGCTTCATGGGCGATGGCCACAATGTTGGCCATATCAACATCCAGATGGACATCAACTGGTGGTTCAAAGGATGATATTGGAACAACAGCTATGGCTTGGTCGCTTGGAGTGTGTGTAGCCTTAGAAGAAATGGCAGTAGTTGGATGCTTGCGTCTCTTGAAGATACGCTTCACATTTATCCCTTCGGCTGGGGACGCTTGAGTCTGTGGAACAGCTAGTTCTCCAAAGTCGATATTTTTGAGGACCTTTTCCAGATCCTTCCGACTAATGAGGGGTATAGAGTCCTCATCTTCTTCATCACTTTTGATAGGGTGAGCCTTGGGCTTTCGAGGAGCCCGTTTCTTTGTGACAGTGGGACGCTTCACATTACGTTTAGCCTTCTCCTGATCTGGGCGCTCAGCCTCCTCATTTGATGCTGCACGTACAACTTGACGCTCAGAGAGAGGTCTAGCAGCACCTCCAACCTTGGGTAGATTGAAGAGATTGTTGATGATTCTTGGCCCATAGAACTTATGCTTGGCCACGGCGACTCCTGCTGAAGAGGTGCACTTTGCTCGGAAAATTAGGTCACTTAAAACTAGGCCATAAGGTCTGTTTGAAGTGCGTAGACTGTCTCTGAATCGGCTGAATATATAGGCGCTCCAGTTGATTTTTATCTTGAGCAAGATAGCAGTCATCATCTGGAACTGGGTTGGGCTGATTTTGTCAAAGGTTCCTACTCTGCATTCAATGTTTTTACTGCAGAAATCAGCTAAGACTCGATACCTGTTCACTATATCTTTCTTCTCAAAGTACGGTTTGTATGGAACACCATCGTTGCGCTAATCTGAGTCCAGACTTCTTGAATTTGTTCCTCAGTGATAGTGTCTAAAGTCGCTCCGTCGTTAGGTAGAGAGAAACAGACAGGTGATTGAGGTCTCATCGTCAGGCAAACTAGCATTTCTCCAGAAAAATTCTAGTTCTTCAGGAAACATGTACGAGTGTTTGGTAAGGAATTTCTGAAGCCCCGCTTCTGCTACAGAGTCCATCATTTCCGTTAAATCAATTTGGGGGTTTTCGTAGAGAAACTTCCAATCGATTATAAGGCCTTCAGTGACCTTAACAATAACTTCAGTGGTTCCAGCAGTAGCTTTCTTGGGCGCCATTAGTGAGAAGTAGACAGAGATTAAGAATGAAAACTTTGTTTTTGAGAGAGAGAAATTTTTCATGCACGAATGAAAGAGAGTGTAAGAGAGATTATGTTCTGCAGAGGGTGTGTTTTTGAAATACTACAATTTGAATGTTTTTTGTGTTTGAAGGTTTGAGATGTTGACACGTGGAGGAGTATAAATCTCAGCCATTAAAATACGACTGTGGACGTGAATTTAGATTTAATAAGCACGGTTACTTTTAGTAACAACCACATATACTATTTTGACGTCCGATTAAAAGTTTGAAACAGAGTCTTTTGATATACTGAAAGTGATACGTGTGCCCGTGAACAGCGGGCATGTACTTTAGAAAAAAAACCCGTTCGGGAACCGAAATTTTGAACAACTATTCAAATACCCGCCAAAAAGTTTTGTAGGAGCATCTGGACCTATTCAGAAGACGATGACGGTTGAAATAATTCTGTGTGATTTTGACGCTTTGAGAATCTTGAGGTTCTCTTTCAAGTAACATTTTGTGCTTTATCGGTCATCGTAACATATAGAATTATTCTTTTTAGGGTATGTATGAGGACACAGTTTCCCAGTACTTATCATTATGTCTTGGTAGTAGTGTTTTACTTTTGGTTTAAAATATTCAGCGCTGGTTGTATTCGTCTAAGATACATGGTAATTGTACTTACGCGTGTACATGTGCTGAACCATCTTTGAAAAACGTGATGAGTACCCATGGGTTTTCTTGAGCGAAAGGTGAGGAATGTCAAGTCAGCATTAATTGCATTGATTGACTAATCCACTTTCTCGTTTTAGCGTAGGGTAATGTACGCTTGCTTTTAAAGGATCTTTTTACTAAGCGCTTTACCTGGGAATAAAGCTAAGCGTTCAGTTTATTTTGAAAGAAATACAGACGCTAAGAAAGATTTGTGTAATAAGCGTCCGAATGATTTAAGTGTATGGTGCTAAGTGCGTATGACCGATGCAAGAGAAAGCATTTTTGGTCATATTCACTTAAGTATAGTTGGCTCTTTTAAGGTTCCCCCTATGTAGGTTCCCCATAAATTACATAAAATAAAGTGAATTCCCCCTAAATTTCATGCCTAACAAAAGTATGATGTTTCGAATGATTAAGCATTTAGATCAATCATACCTAGTTCACTTCTTAAAGTGAGAAAACGTTGTTCGTTAAGCGCTTTGGTGAAGATATCTGCCAGTTGCTTTTCTGTACCAATGAAGTGCATGGAGATATCTTTCTTTTGAACGTGGTCACGTAGGAAGTGATAGTGAATGTCAATGTGTTTGGTTCTAGAGTGAAGAACTGGATTTTGAGTCATTGCTAAGGCGCTTTGATTGTCACAATGGATAGGAGTTGGATCTAGGATTATTCCATAGTCTCTAAGTTGTTGCCTCATCCAAAGGATCTGTGCACAACAGCTTCCAGCGGCTACATACTCAGCTTCAGTGGTGGAAGTAGCGATGGACTGTTGCTTCTTACTATGCCATGAAATTAGTCTATCACCTAGAAATTGACATGTTCCACTAGTACTTTTTCTATCTATTTTGCATCCTGCAAAATCTGCATCTGAATAACCAATTAGTTCAAAAGGAGAATCCCTAGGATACCATAAGCCCACATTTTGTGTGCCTTTTAGGTACTTAAGGATCCTTTTAGCAGCAATTAAGTGTGATTCTCTAGGATCAGCTTGAAATCGTGCACACATGCATACTGAGAACATAATATCAGGTCTACTAGCTGTAAGATAAAGAAGTGATCCAATAATACCTCTATAGTTAGTGATATCAATTTTCTTTCCATTATCATCTCTAT
Organism: Buddleja alternifolia; assembly: GCA_019426215.1. Taxonomy (NCBI): domain Eukaryota; kingdom Viridiplantae; phylum Streptophyta; class Magnoliopsida; order Lamiales; family Scrophulariaceae; genus Buddleja; species Buddleja alternifolia. Next base: position 46,513,071 of record CM033390.1, on the reverse strand, counting down.
CTAGCTTAAGCGTTTGGCTCATTGGAATTTTGGAAGGTGATGCATTTTCCATACCAAATTTCTTGATCATATCTCTAGTATATTTAGTTTGGTTTATGAATATGCCATTAGGGAGTTGTTTAACTTGTAATCCTAGGAAGAAGGTTAATTCACCCATTATGCTCATTTCAAATTGATCTTGCATCATTTTTGAAAATTTCTCACATAGACGCTTATTGGTAGATCCAAATATAATATCATCAACATAAATTTGAACTAGGAGAATATCTTCATTATGGGTAATTTTGAATAACATTGTGTCAACGCTGCCTTTTGAAAAATCTGTACCTATAAGGAAGATAGAAAGAGTGTCATACCATGCTCTTGGTGCTTGTTTAAGACCATAAAGTGCCTTGTCCAATTTGTAGACCATACTTTTCCCATGGTTGTTGATGAATCCTGGTGGTTGCTCCACATATACTTCTTCTTGGAGTTTACCATTCAGAAATGCACTCTTTACGTCCATTTGATACACTGTAAATTTGTTAAATGCTGCAAACGCTAGAAACATGCGGATTGTTTCAAGACGGGCAACTGGAGCGTATGTTTCATCAAAGTCGATGCCCTCTTCTTGACAGTATCCCTGAGCTACGAGTCTGGCTTTGTTTCTAATCACAATCCCATTCTCATCCATTTTGTTTCTATAGACCCATCTAGTTCCAATGACCCCTTGGTGGGTTGGTCTTGGTACTAGCGTCCATACCTCATTTCTTTCAAATTGGTTTAGCTCTTCTTGCATGGCTTCTATCCAACTTGGATCGTTAAGTGCTTCATCCACTTTCTTTGGTTCCATTTGAGATAGGAAGCTTGCAAACATGGCCTCATTTATTGTAGCGGCTCTTGTTCTAACAGGTGCTCCAATATCTCCAATAATTAGTTCTGGTGGATGGTCTCTGAGCCATTTTCTGTCTGGTTAGAACGGGTTAAGAGATTGATCTAACGCTTGATTAAACTGTGCAGGCGCTTGACCAATTCCTTGCGTAGGCGCTTCAGTGTTTATAGTTTGAGTTTGCTCTTGATGAACATTCCCTTCATGATCATCAGCGTTTCTTGCAATATCATCGTTGATGTCTTTACGAGTAATCTTAGGATTAGGTACAATGATTTCATTATCTTCATCAATATCACTATCACTATCATCACACAGATTGATTTGTGACGCTTGTTGAGATAAATCTTCAATTCCTGCATCATTACTATTAACCTTACTCGGTTCTTGGTTAGCATCATCAAACACAACATGAATGGATTCTTCAACCTTCGATTTGATCTTATTTAAGATGCGAAAGCTCTTTCCATTTTTGGCGTATCCTAGAAAGATTCCTTCATCTGCTTTAGGATCAAATGTTTTTAGGCTTTGGGATCCATTGTTATGAATGAAACATTTTGAACCAAATACATGAAAGTATGAAACATTCGGCTTACGTCCCTTCCATAACTCATATGGAGTCTTTTCATGTTGCTTGTTGATCATACACCGGTTCTGAGTGTAGCAAGCAGTGTTGATAGCTTCGGCCCAAAACCTTTGAGGCAGCTTAGACTCGGCTAACATAGTCCTAGCGGCTTCTTTAAGCGTTCTGTTTCGTCGCTCGGCAACTCCATTTTGTTGAGGTGTTCTAGGCGCTGAATACTCATGAAGTATTCCAAAGTCTTTACAAAATTTCTTAACAGTATGGTTAGTAAATTCAGTTCCTCTATCACTTCTAATTCTTGTCACTTTTAGATCTTTTGAGTTTTGTAGTTGACGAATTAGAGAGGTGAGCTTGGCACTAGTTTCATCTTTAGATGCTAAAAATTCTACCCATGTATAGCGTGAGAAATCATCAACTATTACTAGTGAATACTTTTTACCACTAACGCTCATGATTTGAATAGGACCAAACAAATCTAAATGTAGTAATTCAAGTATTCGAGAGGTCGATAGATGAAGCTTCTTCTTAAAAGATGATTTAACTTGCTTACCCATTTGACAAGCATCACATAAGCGATCTTTATTATAGGAACCCCTGGGTAATCCCTCTACAAGATTTAGCGAAATTAATTGAGAGATTGCCTTAAAATTGAGGTGATTCATTCTTCTATACCACAACCAACCCAATTCATTTTGATTCTTAGCTACGAAACATGTAGGGTTGTTATCTAATGTTGAATCCCAATCTACTAAGTATACATTGTTTGTTCTTCTTCCTTTTAATTTAGTAGATCCTGTCTTAACATCGATTATCTCGCACAAGTCACTAGAAAATTTAATTTCAAAGCCTTTATCACAAAATTGACTTATGCTTAGGAGATTATGTTTAAGACCCTCAACATAGTATACATCATTGATCATGATGTTCCCCCTATGCATGATACCTATACCTTTAGTTTTACCTTTAGAATTATCACCGAATATAACTTGAGGACCATTGGTTGCACGATAGTTGATCAAGAGATCCTTTGATCCAGTCATGTGTCTCGACGACCCACTATCTATGTACCAAATTGAGGTATCGGTGTTGGCTCTAGGTACCTGCATTCAAAGGGCAGTTCTAGTTCTTCTTAGGTACCCATTTTGTTTTGGGTCCTTCTTTGTTAGTAACGTTAGTTTGAATTAAAATCTTCGGAACCCACATTTGCCTTGTCTTCATTTTGGGAAGATTGGCCTTTTTGGATTTCGGTTTGTGTTGTGTGTGCTCTTTAGGTGTATGGTAATATCCTTGATAATAGCAATAATCACAATCATAATCATGGTTATCATAGTGTCGATAATATGATCTAGATCTTTGTGGATATTGACATTGGTATTTCCTTGATATTGGCTTAGGATGCACTTTTGGTGCTAGACGCTTAGCGTTTGATTTACTTGTAGAAGGTTTTTCCTTAGCCCTTCGAGCGCTTGGATATACTTTCTTTTGTAGATCATTTACTTTGGTCTTTCTTTTGACTGAGCCAGTGTTAGCTTTTTCATTTGGTCTAATACCAGTATTTTGAGTCTCATTCAGCGTTTGTCTGTTTGAGCTTTCTCCAACAAAGGTTACACCTTTTCCTCTGTTGGTTGATATAACCACAGACGCTTTGGTTTTGTGACCAGATTTATCACAACCTAAACCGGTCTTTTCACCAAATGCTCTGGTTATTTTAGTCACATTATCTAGCGTTCTAGAAGCTTTTGATAATGATGAGATAAGCTGCTCTGATTTAGCAAGTTTAGCGATCAATTCAGCTTCTCTCTTGACTATTATATCAATATCACCTTTTAATTGAATAATTTCACTCTCAAGCGCTTGGTTTTTCTCAATGCACTGTTGCTGAATTTTTGAGCGTCACTTTGTCGCTTTTGAGTGCTGAGATGATGTAAAGGTGATTTTGAAATATTTTTGCGGCTTCTTGACAATCATTATAATATTCTTTCACTTTGTCAAGTAATTCATCATAAGAAAGAGGATGATGCAGATCAGTGGTTACCTCAGATGGTAAGTCGTTAGATGCTTCATTATCTCTTGCCATGAGACAAATGAATGCTGAATCCTTTGATGGTTCATCATCGCTGCTTTCATCTGATGATTCCAAGTCCTCTTCAGGAGTATAGAGAGGTTCTGATTCTGCTAGCAAGCCTTGTTGTCTTAGATTGCTCCTGAATTGGTTTCTATCCGTGTGATCTTGCTTTGTAGGTTTAGACACATTTGGTATGGGCAATTAACTTGGAAGTGCCCTGGTCTCCTGCAGTTGTAACAGAGATTGGTCTTCATCTTTTGTTCGTTTGTTAATCTTGTGGATCGCTGGTTTAACGCTGCAGGCATTGAGAGATCTTGCTGAGATGGAGTTTGATATTGAATTGGCACTCGGGAGGGAGACGCAGGATAGTGAGGCGCTTGATGTTGTGGTTGTATTTGGGGAGATGCTTGATATGAATTTTGTCCTGGGTGCTTAGGACTGTTTCCCTTCTTTTCATATTTCAAGAATTTCCTGAATCTGTTTAGAAGCGCCAGTTCTTCTTCCTCACTTATATCCGAGTTTTTTTCTTTGATAGATTTTCCTTTGATTGATGCCATTAGCGCTCCAGATTCGATCACTGGGTTACTTACTGCATCACTGGCCAAATTCAGCTCAAACTCAAATGCTTTGAGTTCTGAAAAAGCATCTTCTGGAGTTAGGCTGTCCAGATTGTTTGATTCTCTCATTGCAGTTGTTTTCATCAGGAATCTGCTTGGGAGACTTCTAAAGATTTTGACCACTGTTTCTCGATTTTGTAGCTCCATTCCCAGAGATGTTAGTTCAGTGACAAGAGCTGTAAACCTCATGTCTAATTGTTCTAGTGTCTCATTAGGTAGCATCTTGAAGCCGTTGAATTTTTCTTTGGCAATTGATAATTTGTTTTCCTTTATTTGTGCTGAGCCACCACAAATAGTAGCCAACTTATCCCAAATTTCTTTAGTTGTATTGCATGATTTGACTTTGTTGAATAAGTTGTCATTGTCACCAATGGCTGTGTATAATGCATTCCGACCGACATTGTCTAGATTGGCTCGTCGACGCTCATCGGTGGACCATTCTTGTTTGGGCTTCTCCACATAACCGTCAGGTGTTTCTTCTGTGGCTTCGGGCGCTCTGGTGATAACTTTGTATATTTTGATTGGCCCATCTGAAATGATATCACACATTTCATCATCACATGAACACAAATAAGTAAACGCTTTGACCTTCCAAGAATCATAATTTGACTCGGTCAACTTGGGAACTTTAGAGAATGCCATAAAAAATTTAAAGTAATTTTAAAGCGACTATATATATATTAAAAAAAAGGGATCTGAACAAGCAGTTACGCTTGGAAACGCTTAGGTTTCAACTTCAACCGCTCTGATACCACTTGTTGGTCCCAAGTGGTATACGAAAGGGTCTAGAAGGGGGGAGGGGGGGGTTGAATAGACCCTGAAGTCTTTTTCGACTTCTAAAATTCGTATCACTTTGAAGTATTTGAACGCTCGGAAAGCTTTGAGCGCTGGGTGTGGCGCTTGAGAGATAATGACTTAAGTGCTAGTTTCAGGCGCTTGGGAAAAGTTAACTTAGACTTGGTGATTTCAACACTTACCAAAGTAGGGCAAAGTTTAGTCACTAAATCAGGGTTAGCACAGCGGAAGTATTTTATAGCTTAGCGTTCGGTTTGTTAATCAAAAGTAGTCGCTTAGTTGTTTTAAAACTTTATCAGAATGTATGCAATATGAATAGTAAAGCAGTAAAACAATAAATGCTTAAAGAAGTAAATGACACAAAATATTTGTAAGGTTCACTGGGTGATGTAATCCCAGCTACGTCCTTCTTCTCCTTTTATCAGGGAGGTTTTCCACTATGATGATTATCGAAGAGTCACACAGAGACTTCTACAAGATAGAGGGAGATTGGATATGATCTCGGAACTCCTTGGTCACACAGATTTAAGCTCCACTAAAGACCTTCTATCCCCTTGCTTCTTTCACTCAGAAATGGTGCAAGTTACGCTTGATCTCGGAACTCCTTGGTCACACAGATTTCAGCTCCAATAGAGATCAACTTCAACAAGCTTCTTTTACACAAAAATATTGCTTGTAAGTCAACAAGCTTTCTCACTCAGATGAAAGGTGTTGATGGTTTTGGTCACGGTTTGTTTGTTTTTTGGAAAGTTCAAACAACTTGGAGATATCTCAATGGTAGTGTAGGTTCTTCTTAAAAAGAGGTTTGAGATATGAGTGACTATATAGGAATGTATTTGAGAAAGCTTAGAGGGTTTCGGCTCTGGAGTGTATAAGCTCTTTTAAAACAATTCAGCAACGTTTTGGACCCTTTTTCTTATTTTTACGTCCAGATGTTTTTCTATATCTATCACATGTCCCTTTTGCTGAAAAGGTTATTTATAGATTGTTATGAGATTTTGTCCGTTGGACATGGTTGAAGTCTCGTTTCCCTAAACATTCCATGAGTTCTGACAATCCTAACTTTGGGTATATTTAATTGGTTAGGCATGGTCTTGGTTTCATAAATCTGACAGTCTCGGTCAAAGATATGGCTTGCCCATAAGTTGTAGTGCTTATATTTTAATAGCACTTATCCGACTTTTGATGCATCTTGTTTTATTTCCGTTTGGGAATAATTTCCGTTGATTCATGCATCTTTGATAACTTGGGTCTGAATCTTCAGGTTACGCTTGGAGAACTAGGCGCTTGAGCCTTTGGAGTTTTAGGCTTCTTGAAAGTAGTCTTCTTTGTTAATCAGACGCTTGAGAGAGGTCACAATCTTTGCCCGATTCTTTAGACGCTTGTCCTTTCACTTTATCTTTGATAGACTCACTCAGAATTCTATCATTGACTTAGTGTTAAGTACTTGGTCTAAGGTCCATAACAAATCTTGAGCGCTGAGTTCGTAACCCGGGATAGTCTTTTAACGTTTGACGGACGCTTGAGACTAATCTTTATCTCTACTGTTTCTTCAGACGCTTGATCTTGAACTTCATCACTTGGTAGACTCACGCAGAATTCTTCTAGTGATTTAGTATCACATTCTTAGTCTAAACTCTATAAAAATACAAGTCGTGTAAAAACACGAGCTTTCAGGCGCTTACATATTTGTTCTGTGAAAGCTTTTATACTTTACATTTCTTGGGGTCTAACATGAAGTCCTATTTGTCATCATCAAAACATCTAACATGAAATTCCTAACAATTTCCCCCTTTTTGATGGTGGCAATACCTATTTAGTTCAAGCGTTAGATACCTAAAGTATGAGTTAGCGTAGGTTAGTAAGTTAGTTTGAGCTTCAACGAGATGTTTCAGCTGTAAAATGCATTTTATATATATCTTTCATAGTACAAACATTTTACAACTGAAATGAAAGAATCATAAGTGAAAAACAATCAAGATCGTGATTTGATCTTGTATCTCTTAGTCATTTCAGCACGGATTGGTTCAGTTATCTGATCTTCTAGCGTCATCATCGCTGCATGATCTTTACTGATTATATGTTTGTTTTCTTTTACTTGTCGTGCCTTGAAAGTAATGAGCTGCTTATCCCATTCCTCTGGACTGATGCCTATGTATCGTAAGCAGATTCTAAAGGTTTGGTCAAAGTCAGACATTTGTCGCTCTAAGGCTAAGACTGCTGGATCAGATGGTTCTGGAATTGACGCTCTGAGAAGAGGAATATCAAATTGTTCAAGCAGTGCTCTTGAAGGTAATGGAAGATTTGGATAGAGCACTCTTGGGGTTTCCTTTTTATTGGACGCTCCCACCGAGGTAGTTACCCAAGAAGGATAGGGATACCTTGGTTCTGTACTTAGTGTGAGGGAAGTATCAATATGTTGACGTTTGGATGGTGGAGGAGGATCTTTATCTTTAGATGTTGAAGATTTCCTCTTTTCCCCCTTCTTTTCCCCCTGATTGCCATCATCAGTCTGTATGAAATGCTGAGTAAGAAGACTGACTTGAGTAGCAATCTGAGCGACAGAGGCTTCAAGAGTGGTCAGACGCTGGTCGAAGTGTTCTTTCATGACCAGTAGTTGAGCGTGATTAGCGTCTGTAAGAGAGGTCTCAAGAGCCGTGAAACGGTGGTTTAGATCATTTGTTAAAGCCACATGACTTGCCTGAGTAGCTGTAGATAGTTGCTGTATTTGAGTGAGGCATTCAGTCATGGACGCTTGATCGTCGGGAACCGCAGTGCTAACGCGAGACTTAAAACGTGATGTGTGTTTGAGAGATTCAATAGGTACTTGATAATTAGGATCAAATACTGTTCCTCGAAGCTCTGGGGCACTGTTGGACTCGGTGGATGCAGTAGAGTCGGATTCAGTTGGACTGGAGGGATTAGGCGTTTGAGGTAATTCTAATAAGCGCTCAGGAGCAGGTAACGTGTCAGCTGGTGCTGCAGTAGATTCTGACTCTATACGGCTAAAGTCCGTAAACCAAAAGTCCAAGCTGGCAAACGGCTCATCTGCATATGGATATGTAGCAGTCTGTAGAAGTTCATTCAAATGTAGAGTGGGGAGATGAGTACCTTGAATGAACGTTCTGATAGGACTATCCAGGGCCCTGATATACATTGGCCCGAGGATATCCAGCACATGAGTGGGAAAGATTTTGGAGGGCGCTTGGCAGATGGAGAATAAGGCATCTGGGCAATAGTGTTGTGAGAAGCCAATTAGCCGATCTGTTGGGAGAGTCTTCGGTTTCCGAGAGTCGGGAACGTAGAGCCTGTAATACTCTTCCAAGTATGGGTAGATGGCTGAAGCAAGCGCTTGAGTTCTTTCCAGCAGCGACAAAACAAAATCATAGTGATTTAGATGGTTTTAATTAAATAAAGGTCCTTACATATAAAATTTGAGGAATTGAGGTAAGTGGTTTTGGTACTTTTCTGCTTGAACTTCATTATTATCATTCTATAATTTAATATCGTAATCAATTTTTTTAAGTGCTTGCACCTTGTCATAAATTCTTTTATTCTCATGAAAACAACAGAATTGACAATTTCATATTTTTTACTTTCCAAAGACAGTGGGTACTTTCATATAATTTAGATCAATTGTATAAATCTGATTGAAATGATTATGTGATGTAAATGCAGATGTGAAATTGAAATGATTCTGTGAAATTATAGTGTTTATATGATGGGTTTAAATGATTTCTTGAAGGTTGCCGATTAGTTTCAGCAATGAGTAAACTTCCAAAATTAGTTGATTTATGCGTGGCTGCCGTCGCGGATGAGCTTCTCCGAGGTAACTATGCATGTTTTTCACAGATCACGGTATTAATTGTTCAGTATACGGTGATTTTGTTGTGGTTTAGACGAATTAATCGGTTGTATTTAGGTTTTTGGTTTTGCTATTTGAGGTGTCATTTTTGTTGCTGCAGAATTATGTTTTGTTAATTGTAGTGTGGAGTGTGGAGTGTTATTTTGTTGGCTGAAATTATGTTTATTTTGTAATTATAATTTCTTCTAGTGTCGTCATGTTATTGAGGAACGCGGTGTGGTTCTGTTATTGATAAACCCTAGCTTAAGCTCTTTGTTCAGTTGTGTGTTTTATCCTCTCTAATTAGGTTTGTGAATTACAAGAAATCAGCTTGATGCTTTTGGGTTTGACTTGTCGTAGGTGAGCGTTTCACATGGAATGGCAGTTCTTGTTAGCTACGGTAATGCAGACCGTGAAAGCGAGCAGGTACCTTTGCTTTTCGTCTTTTTTTTTCTTTTTAATCTATGTAGATGTGTAATTCATGCGTTGTATAAGTATGATATTTAAGTTGTTTGTATAATATTCGTATTTGCATGTATGAATTGGATTTCGGTGAGTAATATCTAGCTTGCTTTTGGGTTTGACTTGTCGTAGGTGAGCGTTTCACATGGAATGGCAGTTCTTGTTAGCTACGGTAATGCAGACCGTGACAGCGAGCAGGTACCTTTGCTTTTCGTCTTTTTTTTTCTTTTTAATCTATGTAGATGTGTAATTCATGCGTTGTATAAGTATGATATTTAAGTTGTTTGTATAATATTCGTATTTGCATGTATGAATTGGATTTCGGTGAGTAATATCTAGCGTGATTGGCTGCAGAATTTCTTCCTTGCAATGACGAAAATCATGGGGACGTTAGGTGTCCTCGTTCTCGATCCGTGGAGGTTGTATTTGATTGTCTTAAAGCTGGAATGTCCGGTAATTGAATTGTATCGAATACCTAATTTTGTGTTTTGAGGTAATTTGTTTGGATAAGTTCTTACTGTTATGTTAGCATTGGCAGTGGAGATTTGATTTTGCATGGTATGACGCGGCGTATCATTAGGAAACTTTGGAAAATTTGAAGACCGCCATTAAGAGCACTAAGAAATTCTGTGTTGTATGTATTTTAGAATTTCATGTAGTTTTCATTTCAATAAGTGATGCAATTTTGTCATTTTTGGTTTTTTAAATGATTGGAATAAAGGCACTAGTGTTGTTTGAACTCTGTAAACCTACTTTGACAAGGTGACATTACGTAGACATGGTATATATACACAATTTATATAGTCATAATGATAAAAGAGATACTGATTTGTAAGATTCTTTTTGATGCTGTGAATGCCTTTCTGCATATTCAATTTTAGTTGGTCGTGTCTCGTGACGTCTCCATTAATCTTCCAGCAATGTTATGGTATTTAATTTTTTGTGAGCAGGCTCAAGGAACTCAATTAATTGTAGGTAAAAAAAACAAAAAAAACAAACCTATTACAGCGGTACCTATTACAGCAGTTATAACCGCCGTAATAGGTCCAAAAAAACCGCTGTAATAGGCATTTTTTGTAGTAGTGCCACTCCTGAGGGTAACAAACTGGAGTAGGCGATAAAAATCGAGTTCCGAGCATCTAACAATGAAGCTGAATATAAAGCGCTAATCGTTGGTTTGAGGATGGCTTTGAAAGTAGGAGCTAAGCATCTGGTGGTTTACTCGAATTCCCAACTAGTGACTTGCCAAGTAGCTGGATAATATGAAGCTATGGACGCTAGGATGATAGAGTATTTAAAGAAGATAGAGGAGTTAAAAGGAGAGTTCGAGAGCTTCGAGATACGACAAATACCTCAGTTAGAGGACAACAAAGCAGATTACCTAGCCAAGCTAGCTAGCCCCCTAGTGGACTGCCATACGAGGCAGGTCACCATACAGTCGATGCCTAGTGCCACCGCAAAGGATTTCGTGTATGTCATTGAAGAGGCTGGTGATTGGAGAGAACCCACCTAGCCAAGCTAGCTAGCCCCCTAGTGGACTGCCATACGAGGTAGGTCACCATACAGTCGATGCCTAGTGCCACCGCAGAGGATTTCGTGTATGTCATTGAAGAGGCTGGTGATTGGAGAGAACCCATTTTGAGCTACCTTCAGGAAGGAAAGTTACCCTGTGACAAAGTTGAAGCTGCACGCATGCAATACAAAGCCTGGAGGTACACTCTCTTAGATGGAGTGCTGTATAAGAGATCGTTTACACAGCCATACCTAAGTTATCTTTCTCAGAAGGATGGAGTGCTCATCTTAGAGGAGATCTATGGAGGACTTTGTGCCAATCATGCTGGGGGGACTGCTATTGCAGCCAAAGCAATCAGAGCAGGCTATTTTTAGCTCACCATGAAGGCTAACGCTAACAAAAACTTGACACGACAAAATCCTAGCAAGAGAACTAGGTCGCGTAAGTAGTAAAGTGGATTTCTAAGTCCGGGGTTATCGTATCCGCAGGGACAACTATAATCTAAGTACCAAGACTACTATATTACTCAATTCTAAGTTAAATCGGTCGATAGAAAGGTTGATTAACAAATTAATAAATACTAGAAAATAACCTAAGGCAACATCACACCAAATAAAGGGAGAAAACAATAGAGAGAATCGATCAAGGCACATGGTTCAACCAATTATGCATTTCGATTGTGATTTAGGTTCTATTGGATTATTAGATTGATTTAGCTAAGGTGAAATTCCCTAACGTACGTACCACCCAATCTCTTGGCATAGCAACCCTACCCTTGGTAACGATTTCCTATATATCTCTATATGAAAACCCGATTAACGAGGATGCATTTAAGGTCTAGGAATTCCCCACGTGAATGGAAAGTCACCTAAAGAAACCGAGTCTATCTCTAGTCGGTTTAACTATGGGGTATTCAATGTTTATATCTTCCCTAGGTTATTATCTCTCGATCTCTAACCTAGGCATTTTATCAAACACTTGGCGATCAAGCAAATGTAGCATTGAGATCAAATATTGAATACATAGCTAAAACCAAAATTAATCCAATAAACACCAACAAATCAACAATCAAAATAACATAAATGGCCTATCCATGGCCTCAATCAAACAAGTTTAGCTCATATTCATGTCAAAAGTGCAATTATAAATCATACAAGCTATAAGAGGTTTGAACAAATTCAAGAAAAAAAGATGTAAAAACTCCCTAATTCTTGTAGAGATGTGGATTCCTCGTTGAATTCTCCGTCTTCTCACGAATCCAGGCCTTCAAGTAGACGTTTTGACCTTCAAAATCACTCTCCCAAGCTCCCTCTTCCTCTCTTTTTCATGTGGCAGCTGCTACTATGGTGAGTTAGGGTAAAAAATGGCTAAAAGGGGTATTTATAGACCAACCCGCTGCCTCGAACGCCGCGGCGTTCGCTTGTTGAACGCCTCGGCGTTGGCTACTGCATGTGAACGCCGCGGCGTTCGCTTGTTGAACGCCGCGGCGTTCGCTTGTTGAACGCCGCGGCGTTCGTCCCCTGCTGCTCCAGCCAGTTTTGGTAAACTTCGCATAACTTTCTCTACCGATGTCGGAATTCACTGATTCAAGTTGCTGTAGAATCCTAAAACAAAGATCTACAACTCTCCAGAAGACACTAGGGCCGAAATCAAACGTTAAAGATGACAAAATTGTCTCACAAGTCACTGAATGAGAAAACTCCATCGTAAGACGTCTCTTCCGATGACGTTTTCACCTCCTTCCCTACATATCTGATCTTTGTCTTCAACATAAGAAATGTACCTTTGCCTCTTATCTTTCCATTGGTATAAGAAGTGTGTAATTTGGACATGGGTAGAGAAATCTATTCCATAAACTCTAGCACTGAGCAGACAGTTTGTATCTTTATGCATGATTTATCTTCAATTCTTGTTCTTTTCTCCAAATGATATGTTATTCTAGAAAATATGAGAAAACAAGGGTCCAAGCATCATATGTCATCAAATTATCATGAAAACAATCAAAACCAAGTCAATAAACGGGGGAAAACTAATGTAAAAATAACATATATCAACTACCCCCAAACTTAGCTTTGATCGTCCTCGATCAAATACAATCAAGCACACACATGAAGATTGAAATTTTCATTTGCCAATTCATACACACAACAGCAAGCATTATATCTTCAAAATTGATTATGAAAAACTACACGATGCTTTTGAACATTCTTCAATTTGAAAACCTCACAAAATCTTAGTTTCCATCCCTAAATCATGAACTCCCACGCCCATGTTCATGTCAAGAGCACACTTTAGACAAGATTATGCAAATCAATTGGAAAGTAAAGACATTGGAACAATTCAACATTCATTAACCCATCGTTGTGTATAAAGTGCAAAAGTCACAATCAAAAGGTCTTTCCGGTTTGTAACGTAAGGCTAGGTGATGGCTAGGACCGGAAGATATGGATAAAGTGACTAAGTCAAGAGAGCCTACAACTCAAAATCATCAATCTAAAATCGCAAATAGACTACAAAAACTTTCACAACTTATCACTTATCCCTTTTTCACTCTCTTTGGCATTTCAACTTACAACCCCCAAACTTGTTTCTTTTCATATCGGGTTGTACACAGAATTCCAAGCCAAATGATCAAAATGAGTGCCAAGATTCAAGCCTAGTCGAGAGCACAATTTTTTTTCATATATATATCTATCTCTCTCTCGACTATTTAGCCCATTGCTCAAGTTTTCATTTCATCCCCTTTTTTACATAATACTTCAAACCTCCAATATCCCAACATGGCCAAAACATCACTATCTAACTCATATACATTCAAATCAAAACAAGGTGACTACCCATATTCAAGTCAAATGATATGAAGTTCTAAACTCTCTTGATTGGGTGCAAGACATTGTTTTTCTTTTAGGGTAGAAGGTGGTTGTCGTGGCTTATGAAATAAAGTCGAATGGTGGTTTCTAGTGTGCTTAGCACACTCCATCCTTATCAATACGGCTCAAATCAAGGTCTAGAGATTATGCAATATAGAGAAGGCAAAAATGTTAGGCTAATGACAATGAAAGATGGCCTAAATCATTTTATGACTTCACAACATTAATACACACTTCATAGTCAACAAAATTGAAAGTTCAACGTTTTAAATCCTCAAAAATTCGTATAAGCATAACTAAAAAGGGCTTTCAAGTCACAACATATGACATGTTGACCACAAATAAGGGACTTTGACTTCGAGAGAGTAGAGATATTCAAACACATTATGCTCTTATGCAAGGGTGCACCAATTCATGAATTCTAAATCAAAAAGGTTGTAAGGTTGTACCCCCAAACTTAAATTAAACATTGTCCTCAATGTTCCTGAATTAAATGCAAAGTAAGAGGGATAAGTGTTACAACTCTGAAATGGAGAGATGCGGAGTGAGCACGGTGGTGGGCTAGTATCCTGGGATCAAAACCTGAAGAAAAGAAATATCTAGAAAATCACATCAACAATAAGACGGGAGAGCAAGCAAGATAAATACAAAAAGGAAAAACAAGAAAGCGATAAAAAGCTTGGGTTGTCTCCCAAGAAGCGCTTGTTTTAAAGTCATTAGCTTGACTTTACCGAGTTATTTTAAGGGGGTTTTTGAATTAATGCCTTGTTCATTCTCCAAGTAAGGATGAAATAGGGCTCAGTGTTACTAGAAAATATGATGAGTAGTGACCAAGGAATCATCCATTCAAATATTTTCTCATAGTCCATCACCACTTCCATCACTCTTTCTTCCCATTGTGCCGAGTGATGATTTGGACTATTCTCCAAGTTACAAGTAGATGACCGTTTTTCTTCACCCATCGAAGTGGAAAACTTGGAGTTCATGATGTAGAACTCGAGGAGACTATTGGTTCTTTTAACCTGAGAAAGCTCAACACTAAAAGGATCAAAAGCATCAATGCGTAAAGACAAATTCGAATCAATTGGATGCTTATAAACCTCATAGCTATCACAAATAACCATATTAACTCCTGTAGTTAAAAACAACTCACCTTCACTGGAATCAATTACCTCTTTACATGTGGAGAGGACAGAGGGTGGAGAATCTTTAGTGATAGGGGGGAGACATTGTAGTCCTAAATCAACCGCTTGTTCAACTTCTGTATTGAGGGAAGCCTCACTTTCTTTTGTGCGATTCTCTAGGGTGCATGACTCTCTCTCCTTCCATAAGTTGATTGCTTGATCGACTAGTATGACCACTTCCCTACTATGAGCTTCTGACTCCTTTCTACGAGCTTCCATCTCCTTTATGATAGCTTCCATCTCGTTTATGCTAGCTTGTGAGCTTGCACAATCTACATTCAACTGGTCCTCAAGAGTAGATGTCATCGTTGGCTCTTGTTGATAGGAACTATCATATTGTTGGGAGGGAAGGCTACAGACATGGTCAAATCCTGAGGCATTGTTGTAACTCCATGTTGAGCTTGCAGGATTTATCCAACCAGGATGGTAAGTATGCTCATAGGTTTCCATTTGCATTGGGGTTGATGAGGCAAATGATGGATCCCAATCATGCGCCAATCCTGGTGAAAACATCATTCCATCATTGTTGTAACTCCATGTTGATCTTGAATGATTTAGCCAACCGGGATGGTAAGTGTGCTCATAGGATTCCATAGGTGGTAAAACAATTGGCCCAACTGCTCCTTGAATGTTTGGCATCATGTAATCCCTCATAAGGATTTGTGGAGATACCTCCGGTTGCTTTAAAGGGATGTCAAGCTTTGCAATTTCCCGACGCACTGCTTCTGCTAGGACAGCGGGATCTATGTGTGTATAAGGAGTCTCCATCGTGGCTTGCTGTGGTTGAGTCTCCCTTTGTAGTCTTACCCCTCGAGTAAATGTGCATTCAATCTCAGGGTCCAACTCCGTTAGTCCAATCCCACTAGTACGTGTCATGCACTAATGAGATCAATCTCGCACAAAGAAAGACAAAACAATTAGTATGAAAAAAAAAATGATCTAAGCTCAGAAAGAATAAGAGAATCTCAATATTAGATACCATAGTTGTCCCCGGCAACGGCGCCAAAAACTTGACACGACAAAATCCTAGCAAGAGAACTAGGTCGCGTAAGTAGTAAAGTGGATTTCTAAGTCCGGGGTTATCGTATCCGCAGGGACAACTATAATCTAAGTACCAAGACTACTATATTACTCAATTCTAAGTTAAATCGGTCGATAGAAAGGTTGATTAACAAATTAATAAATACTAGAAAATAAACTAAGGCAACATCATACCAAATAAAGGGAGAAAACAATAGAGAGAATCGATCAAGGCACATGGTTCAACCAATTATGCATTTCGATTGTGATTTAGGTTCTATTGGATTATTAGATTGATTTAGCTAAGGTGAAATTCCCTAACGTACGTACCACCCAATCTCTTGGCATAGCAACCCTACCCTTGGTAACGATTTCCTATATATCTCTATATAAAAACCCGATTAACGAGGATGCATTTAAGGTCTAGGAATTCCCCACGTGAATGGAAAGCCACCTAAAGAAACCGAGTCTATCTCTAGTCGGTTTAACTATAGGGTATTCAATGTTTATATCTTCCCTAGGTTATTATCTCTCGATCTCTAACCTAGGCATTTTATCAAACACTTGGCGATCAAGCAAATGTAGCATTGAGATCAAATATTGAATACATAGCTAAAACCAAAATTAATCCAATAAACACCAACAAATCAACAATCAAAATAACATAAATGGCCTATCCATGGCCTCAATCAAACAAGTTTAGCTCATATTCATGTCAAAAGTGCAATTATAAATCATACAAGCCATAAGAGGTTTGAACAAATTCAAGAAATAAAGATGTAAAAACTCCCTAATTCTTGTAGAGATGTGGATTCCTCGTTGAATTCTCCGTCTTCTCATGAATCCGGGCCTTCAAGTAGACATTTTGACCTTCAAAATCACTCTCCCAAGCTCCCTCTCCCTCTCTTTTTCGTGTGGCAGCTGCTACTATGGTGAGTTAGGGTAAAAAATGGCTAAAAGGGGTATTTATAGACCAACCCGCTGCCTCGAACGCCGCGGCGTTCGCTTGTTGAACGCCTCGGCGTTGGCTACTGCATGTGAACGCCGCGGCGTTCGCTTGTTGAACGCCGCGGCGTTCGTCCCCTGCTGCTCCAGCCAGTTTTGGTAAACTTCGCATAACTTTCTCTACCGATGTCGGAATTCACTGATTCAAGTTTCTGTAGAATCCTAAAACAAAGATCTACAACTCTCCAGAAGACACTAGGGCCGAAATCAAACGTTAAAGATGACAAAATTGTCTCACAAGTCACTGAATGAGAAAACTCCATCGTAAAACGTCTCTTCCGATGACGTTTTCACCTCCTTCCCTACATATCTGATCTTTGTCTTCAACATAAGAAATGTACCTTTGCCTCTTATCTTTCCATTGGTATAAGAAGTTTGTAATTTGGACATGGGTAGAGAAATCTATTCCATAAACTCTAGCACTGAGCAGACAGTTTGTATCTTTATGCATGATTTATCTTCAATTCTTGTTCTTTTCTCCAAATGATATGTTATTCTAGAAAATATGAGAAAACAAGGGTCCAAGCATCATATGTCATCAAATTATCATGAAAACAATCAAAACCAAGTCAATAAACGGGGGAAAACTAGTGTAAAAATAACATATATCAGGACTTGGTAAGGAAGTCTGAGCACTGTCAAAGGCATGCTACCCTCCTTCATAAACCAGCAGAACCAATGCGAGTCATGAGTTCACCATACCCCTTTGCCAGATGAGGGATAGACATTCTAGAACCATTCCCTTTGGCGGCCGGGCAGAAGAAGTTCCCCTTGGTGGTAGTCGATTATTTCGGTAAATGGATGGAAGCCGAACCACTGGCCAAGATCACTGAGGGAGAGGTGATCAAGTTTTTGAAGAAATTGATACTTCTCAAATTCGGGATCCCTCGAAAAATAGTCTCTGATAATGGGCGACAATTTCAAGGAGCAAGAATCCAAGACTGGTGTCAAGACCTGGGCATAAAGTAACTATTTACCGCCGTAGAGCACCCACAGTGCAATGGTCAGGTAGGGTGATTAATAGGATCTTCCTGCAAGGCCTGAAGACAAGGATCCAAGGAGGAGGAAGTCCCTGGGTAGACGAGTTACCCAGTGTCCTTTGGTCATGGCGTACCATCCTTCGTAGCACCACGGGTGAAACGCCCTTTAGCCTCATGTACGGGGCCGACGCCGTGATTCCACCAGAAGTCAGTATGCTCACGCATCGCGTGAAGTATTGCAACCCTGAGAGGAATGAAGAATTAATGCGAGAAAGCTTGGAGGTGATAGAGGAGGCCAGAAGCATTTCTTACAAATGGCCAAATATAAATAAAGGATTGCCAGCGCCTTCAATCGGAGGGTTCTCAACCGAGAACTGCAAGTGGGGGACTTAGTCCTCCAAAGAGCTGATGTTCTGAAGCCAGTAGGAAAATTGGGACCCAAATGGGAGGGTCCATTCAAAGTAGTGCAAGTCCTTTCAGGGGGTGCTTACATGATAGAAAACATGGACGGAAGGAGGCTATCTAGGCCTTGGAACATGCAGAATCTAAGGAGGTTTTACGTATGAAGAAATATGAATAAATAATTATTTCGATTGCATTACTTTATATGTCATTGCCAAAAAAAAAGCCCTGTGAAAAACCAGGCACCAATAAGCCCTGTGAAAAACCAGGCACTAATAAGCCCTGTGAAAAATCAGGCACCTCTAAGCCCTGGAAAAACCAGGCACTCTTAAGCCTTGTGAAAAACCAGGCATCACTAAGCCCTGTGAAAAACCAGGCACCAATAAGCCCTGTGAAAAACCAAGCACCTCTAAGCCCTGTGAAAAACCAGGCACGCTTAAACCCTGTGAAAAACCAGGCACCTCTAAGCCCTGTGAAAACCAGGCACCATTAAGCCCTGTGAAAAACCAGGCACCTCTAAGCCCTGTGAAAAACCAGGCACCACTAAGCCCTATGAAAAACCAGGCACCAATAAGCCCTGTGAAAAACCAGGCACCCTTAAGCCCTGTGAAAAACCAGGCACCCTTAAGCCCTGTGAAAAACCAGGCACCTCTAAGCCCTGTGAAAAACCAGGCACTCTTAAGCCCTGTGAAAAACCAGGCACCACTAAGCCCTGTGAAAAACCAGGCTCCAATAAGCCCTGTGAAAATTCAGGCACTCAATAAAAAGCCTCATTTATTTCGAGCACTAAAGAAGAACCTGGAGTATTCCCAGAAGTCTATGTTATCCTGATCACCTCAAGATGCCATTTTTATTTCGAGTACCTGAAGAAGCCTCGTTTATTTCGAGCACCTGAAGAAGCCTCGTTTATTTCGAGCACTTGAAGAAGCCTCATTTATTTCGAACACTTGAAAAAAATCTCCTTTATTCCGAGCACCTGAAAGAGCCTCACACCTAAATGGCAAGCACAAAAAAAAAAAAAAAAAACACCTTCAATTAAAGCAAGCTGTAAAGATTCCTGAAGCAGAGCATTCCCCTATACATGGGTAAGTATTTTCTTTAAGCATTCATTTTCCTTAGTCATTTTTATTTATGTCTTGTTTACCATGTCTAATCGCTGGACAAATATTACAGTGGTATTGACATTCAATAAGCACATATATAAAAGGACACATACGAGATGATAATTTAAACAAAATTCTTAGAATGTAAATACGAAATCTATGCCCCAAAAGCAAGCATTACAATAAATGGTTCAAATGGGAATATTAAAAACGTGCTGCGATAACAACGTGAAGAAAGGAAAGCAAATGAAAGGAATAGCTAAATATCACTACGAAGAATGCCTGAGTTGCAAGTTCCTCAGTTGTCTCAAAGAAGGGCTCAGAGGCGCCTGCTCTTTAGCCATCTCGTTGCCAGCCTCTCCATCCATAGGAATACTCAGAATGGCTTCTAAAGCAACATCATCAATTGCTGGCTCAACAACTTGCACGTCAATGCTATCTCATAAGCTTTCATTGCTAATACGCAACAACTCACAAATGATGTATTTCTCAAAACACTAATACAATGAGGAAAGTATCTAGAGCAAGGTACTAAAGACAGTGTCATCAAAGCCAAGTTCAAAAGAAGAAAAAGGGCAAAAGCAATGCACTATGAGTATTAATTCAGGTCAAAGGTGCCTCTTTAGGTACCTCGAGTGCCTTCTGAGTGGAAAGCTCATCAGCAACCTCAAAATAAGATCAAGAGCCAACCTTAAGGTTACAAGGAGTAATTGACACACCCTGCACTCTTTTTCCCTTAGCCTTGGTTTTTTCCCATTGGGTTTTTCCGGGTAAGGTTTTTAACGAGGCAGTCAGTGTATCAAGAAGGATCAAACTCTCTTTGGAATTATGACAATTTATTTTACTCTCGAGACTTTTTGGGCCTTTTTATTCCAAAATTCTCAAGAGTAGGGGGACTTGTGATATGCCCATAAATTATTACGACATGATTTTGGGCTTTATTAAAAGATGGGCTCAAACGAAGGATGAAGCAGTGAGCCAAAAATAAGAAAGAGCCCAAATGTTCGGAGGAGGCTTCATGAAAGAGGGCTCAAAGAAAGCCTAAAAGTCAGAGCATTGATTGTTTATTCAAGAAGGATAGCTGAGTAAGTCATAAAGAAGTCGAAAGATAGCTGAAAGGAATAATGGAAGGCATGGCTGAAGAAGGATAGCTCGAGGAAATGGTGGAAGGCTCGGATCAAGAAGGATAGCTCGAGGAAATGGTGGAAGGCTCGGATCAAGAAGGATAGCTCGAGAAGGGATAAGATCGGATAAAAATCAAATTGTATCCAATCCTACCTAATATCCCTCAAAAAAGATTCATCTCCCCCAAAAAAATGGAGAAGTGGCCGCTCACTCCTAGGAAAAAGGGGAGAGAATTCGGCCATTAAGGCCTATAAATAGGAGAAATTCCATTCTTTGTAAGTTTAGATTCACAATTAAGAGAAAAGAGTGTAATATTATTGTATTTCTCCATCTTCTTCGAGAGAAAGTTGGAAACAAAAGAAATGGAAATTTAAGTGTTCTTCTTACTCATTTTTATTCGAAATTCTTTACTTATTTTTGAAACTATTTGTCTTCTAAAATTAGATTTCTCATATTCATATAAATAAAGTCGTGTTTGAATTTGCTGGACTTTCTTGGTGTAAAAAACGAACCGCATCACGCCGAAACTTGGTTGAAGCATCATGGCAAAAATAAAGGTGCGAATATTCCTTACACTGCTTTGGTCAAATTTTTTATCAGTTGCAATGACCCACCTACTCCCTTCGAAGAGATTTTGTTTTTGAATTTTGTCTTTTCCCGGCTGTTTATGAATGCCGGTTGCGTGGTGAACAAGGTCTTCCTTAATTTTGCTGCTAACATTGCTATCACTATGGGCCCCGTAGAATTAGCTTCTTTAGTATTGGCCCACTGTTACCGAATGATGTTTAATCTTCATCAAGATCCTTCGAATGCCAACAAATTGGCAGGACCCCTTTGGTTACTCACGTGTTGGATATTTCTTTATTATCCTGAATTACTAAACATTCGGTCTATTGGGGCCTTCGAAAGTTCAATCGGAAAGGAGGCGCATAAGCGTTCAAAAAAGACTACTAGTCTTCGATTTGAGCCTATCTCGAGTTAGGCATGTTACGGGGAAGCTAGTGTGAACTTATTGATTCCTCTCGAAAAAACTTCCTATCCAGTGGTTCTAGCTACCATTTATAACCCACGCTATGTATCCACCTGGTGCCCTTTCTTTGAGGCTCGGTACGACCAAGTGCGTACCCATTGGTCTCATACCGCTTTACCCAATTGGATGAGAGTAATTGATTCGCTCGATTCTTCTATTGAGGAACACTCATATTGGAGGTCCGTCTTATCTTCCCGAGATCTTCTCTATGCCGATCATATCCCTGGAGTTGAAGTCTATAACCCGTAGGTAATAGTTTTGTAAAATTATTTCATTTTGAACATATTCCACTTTGTTTCATTCTCGGTTGTGTTGTATGATTGATATTTTTTAGTATGTTACTTTTCGAGCTTTAGGGCTTTTCTCGAACATTATGGATTTCGAGTGTGCAGCTTAGCATTAGGATTTCTCGACATTATGAATTTCAAGCATGCCCTTACCCTTGAGTATTTAATCTTCGAATATGTGGATATTTCGAGCACACCATTATTTTGAATTTTGGTTTTCGGGTGTATGTGTGTTTCGAGCATGATGACGCTCGAGTGTACCGATATTTCGAGCATCCCTTGTACTCGAGCTTTATGTCTCAAGTTTGTCTTGCATTTCGAGTATCTGGTCTTTCGAGCCCCTAGTTTTGAGCATTTCTTTTACTTGACTCACCCTCGTTTTTTGTCTTGTAGCTTTGTTCGCGTCAATTTGACATGACTCAATGTTTCTATTTACCATTCTTGGGTACCATGAATCGACCGTGGTCTGGTAGGCAATTTCAAATTGCGAGCCACCAGAGGGCTAAAGCCGAAGCCCATATTCGAAACCAAGCTTTTTGCCAGGTTCCTCCGTGCTTTGTTCCTATCTTTTGCAGAATCTTCCGAGTGGAACAATGCTTCGTGGACTTTTGGAATTCTGTTTTGAGGCGTAGTTATTCGAGACAGATTATCCGCAAGCAGATTATTGATATTACAAGACTTTATGTTGGTACAGTGAATATGGCTTAACTCTCAGGCCTCTTATCGAATGAGGTAACATAGCATATTCGTGTAGTTTTTAGTTAAGATATTTTCGCATTTTCAAATTTATCTTTTCCTTCTACAGGATAATGATTACATCATTCCCTATGATCTGGCGTCAGGGTGGAGATTCGAGCGAGATGATCCTCAAGTTCAGGAAGCTATTGCACTGTCTCGAGCTCTTAGAGGCTTGTCCACTGCAACTTAATTGCCTGATATTCCTGCCTTTGCCACTCGTAAACGAAGTGCAATCACTATTCGGGAGCCTCCCGCTTTGGTTCCTCGAGAAGAACCCGCTCGAGCATTTGGCGAAGGAGAAGATGAGGAAGATGATGCCGCACAATATGCTCTTCAACCAAGATCTAGGAAACGCCTTCGTACGCAAGGGTCTATCGGAGCCTCGAGTAAGTATTTGATCATTTTTACTTTATTGACTTGTGTTTTTACTCGAGAGTTCGCTCTTTCACTCGAGACTTATTCACATTTACGTGTTTTTATACAGGCTCCTCGAGTGGGACCTTTACTTTTGAAATTGGAATATCAGCTACTGAAGCTGACACCGTAGATAATCTAGAGACCATCCCTGTGGAGGCTTCGCTTGAACTAGAGACTCAGCTGGTTTTGATGGAAGGAGACCTTGCCATGAGCAACCTCGCAGGTATCCTTTTGCTTTTATAGTCCTTTTTTGGATAATCTCCTCAAGTTCTCTGTGTAATATAGAAATTGGTATATCTTTGCTGCAGTTACTCCTGACCTTCCATCTTTTTCTCCCATTCAAGGAAGTTCATCTCGAGTAGACACTGGTTCAGAGATTATTACCAGCATTGCACCTGATCTTTCGAGATTCTCTTTATCAGGTAAGTTTTTCGTATCATTTGTATGCTTATATCTTTTAGGAAGATTTCCATGTTTTACATGTACATATTCGTGAACACCCCTTTCCAGGCCCCTCTTTTCTCGAAAATTTGGGTATACCCAGCTTGCCATCTTCAGTGCAGTTCTCTTTCATCACTGTGGCAGGAGTATCCACTATCGTTGTGGACTCATCCATTTTTCACAACATTGGCACGAATCTTACCCTGGGGTCCCAAATTCGTCCTGCTCTTGACCCTTCTCTTGTTTCCTCCTCAGTTTGAATAGAAGAAATTGAGGATATCTCTCTTTCAACTGGTCTTTCAGGCCAGTCATGGACCCTGGTCCTTCGAGTTCTACTATGGCCCTTGCTACCCCGTCTGAAGGTACACGCCTATTTTAGCGTATGTATGATTTTTCGTTAGCTTTGAATGCTTGGTGTTTAATTTAGGGATTTCACTTTTTTTTTAGGAGATGCAGCACCCGTCGTGTTTTCCCAAGTTGCTTTGAATGAAGCTATCCACGACATAAAGCATAGGCTCAATGACCTCAATTTGCTGAAGGAGCTTCGTTTTCTCCTTGATGAAGCAGCCTCGATGATGGCTGAAACATGGCTACCAATGTTCCAAACAGCACATGACACTTTCGAGAATAGCCTAGCTAATCTTCATTCTTTCATGGATCAAGGCATCAATCCTTTTGAGGGAGAGGTGTCTTCCAGCCATTCTCAACGAATGAGCCAACTTCATAGTCAGATCACTATGCTAGAGGATTCTCGAGCTAAATGTTTAGCTCGAATTGCTGCTCTTGATGCCCAGATTGCCGACCTCCAACTTAAGCGGGACCACTTGGCCCATTCGGTTGATCAAGTCGAAGATAACCTGTTGGCTTTGAATGATCAAATTGCAGAGTTAACCCACGAACTCGAAGAAGTAGTTAAACCTGTTCTGCTCGAGAGAGACACCTTCGATTCTGCTTTAGATATATTAGCTAGTTCTTTGTATTTTCTTAAGTCTTAAACATTTGTCGAGTAATGCTCCTTTAATATTTTCACTTTGATTGTAAGAAGTTTTGGCCCGTTGCGGGTAACCTTTCGAATATAATGGTTTCGTTTTCTTTCCACATACTTGGTGTATATTTCTTTAGATATTTTGCATTTAATGCTTGACCATACTTGTCCCCATTTATCCATTGGAGTTCGAAAACATTCCCTGACAATTTATTCGAAATTAAAAATGGTCCTTCCCATTTAGATGACCATTTCCCATAAAAATGGTCTTTGGACCCTTCAGGTAAAATCATTTTCCACACCAAGTCTCCTAATGCAAAAGACCTTGCCTTGACTTTTTTATTGTAACTTTTTTCAATTCTCTTTTTCTGAAGTTCTATCTATTGCTAAGCTTGGACTTGTAAAATTTCACGGTCTAGCTTTTCGATATTCATACTTTCAACATATTCTTCGGTTGTAAGTCGTGATTGCTCGAGAATTCGCCTAGACTTAATATTAATCTCTAGTGGAATCACTGCTTCGTGGCCATATACTAACTAAAAAGGAGATACACCTAGACTGTCCTTTTTAATTGTTCTTAGGGCCCATAAGATATCGATTAACAATTCGTGCCAATTTCTGGGATTCTGGTTTATCATTCTCAAGATGCAACTTTTAATCAGCTTATTCGATGACTCAGCTTGGCCATTTGCTTGGGCATAATAAGGTGTCGAATTTATCAATTTTATTTCGAATTGTTCTAGAAATTCGAGCACTTTTGTGCTATTAAACACTCTAGCTTGATCGAAGGTTATGGTTTCTGGGATACCAAACCTTGTGACTATATATTCCTTTATGAATTCGACCACTTGTTTTGAATTTATATTTTCAAAAGTTTTAGCCACTATCCATTTGGTAAAATAATCAGTGGCAACCAAGATATACTTATGCTTTTTGGACGAAGCTGGCTTGATTTCTCCGATTATGTCCATGGCCCAACCCCGAAATCGCCAGGGTTTTACTATGGAGTTTAAACGGACAGTCGGTTGCCTCAATATTTTTCCATGCTTCTGACACTGCTTACATCCTTTGGCATAACTTATACAATTTCATAAGATTGTCGGCCAGTAGAATCCATATCTTTGTATCAGCCATCTCATTTTCTATCCTGACTGATGGGCCCCGCACACCCCTTCGTGGGTTTCTGCCATTATAATTAATGCATCCTCTAAATCGAGGCATTTCAATAAAACCCCTTGAGGATTCTTTCTATATAATTCTTGTCCATCGTAAAAATAGTGATGGGCCATCAATTTCAACTTATTCGAGAAGCCTCCTCTAGCTGGGCTTTGGAGATATTTGATGATTTCTAGGCGCCAATATTGTTCTTCTTTAAGAATATCGATTTTGTGAATTTGAACTACCCTTTGTTCGAAAGGTAGTACTATCCTTGGTTTGAGTTGGATAATTGACTCGAACATGTTTGAATCAATTTTATATCCCAATGCTAGTTGAGCCAAATCATTAGATATTTGATTCTTTTCTCGTGGTACATACGAAACTTCAACTATTTCAAAATATTTGAACAACTCGTTTATTCGAGCAAAAGAGGTTATTGCTACAGGATTCACACATTTAAGTATTCCCTTCACTTGATTTATTATCAACTGGGAATCCCCTTTTATCTTTATATTCTCTGCTTTCATATCTCGTAGCACCTCTAAACCCAAAATAAGAGCTTTATATTCTGCCCTATTGTTAGTGCATTCGCCTTTGATTTTCGGGTACATTTTGGTGATCAGTTTGGAAGGGGATATGATATATATTCCGATTCCTGCGCTATCTCGAGTGCTTGATCCATCGAAATAGAGGATCCAAGGGGCCGTGTTAATGACATCAATTTCGAAATCTCCCATAGTTCCCAACTCGATAGATGGGTGATCAGCTAAAAAATCAGCCAAGGCCTGACCTTTTACTATTTTTTGTGGCACATACATCAAGTCAAATTGGAGCAAGCTAAGGCTCCATTTACTCAGTCGACCTTTAATCAACGGTTGATTGATCATAAATTTAATTACGTCAGTCGGGGATACTACTTCGATAGAATATGCAGCAAAATAATGCCTTAATTTTATAGAAGCAAAATATAGGCTGAGGCACCATTTTTCTATCGAGGTATACCTTTTTTCCGCATCATTTAGAAGTCTACTCAAGTAAAACATAGCCTGTTCGTAGCCTCTGTCATTTTTCTGCACTAGTAGGCAGCCTATCGATACTTCTGCTGCCGATATATATAATCTTAACTTTTTTCCTTTTCGAAGAGGAATTAACACCGGGGGCTGAATTAAATATTTTTTTATAGCATCAAATAAATTTTTTTGTTCATCACCCCATACAAATTTATTCTCATCTTTTCGTCGTAATAAAGGGGAAAAAGCTTCTATCTTTTTGGTTAGATTAGCTATGAATCTTCGAAGAAAATTCACTTGTCCTAAGAAGTGCTGCAGCTCTTTTTTATCTTTTGAGGGCTTAGCTTCTATGATAACTTTGGCTTTATTTCGGTCCACCTCAATGCCTCGATTATGGATCAAGAATCCTAAAAAATTTCCAGCTTCCACACCGAAAGCACATTTCAAAGGATACATTTTTAGGTTAAAAAGCCTCATTCGTTGGGAAGCCTTTATCAAAGATTGCATATGCTCTTCATGATTTTGAGCTTTAACTACTACATCATCGATGTATATTTCCACGGATTTTCCGATTAGATCGTGAAAAATATAATTCATGGTCCTCTGATAAGTTGCCCCGGCGTTTTTCAAACCAAAAGGCATGACTCTCCATTCAAAAGTTCCTAAGGAACTTGGACATCTAAAAGTTATTTTATGCTGATCTGCTTCGGCTATTTTCAACTAATAGTATCCAGAATACCCATCCATAAAGAACATCACCTTATGCCTAGCAGCTGCATCAATCAGTACATCTGTCATTGGCATTGGGTATTTGTCTTTCGGTGTAGCCTTATTCAAATCTCTAAAGTAAATGTATATTCGTACTTTACCATTCTTCTTAATTACTGGTACTATATTTGCCAACCATTCAACATATCGAGTCCGTCTAATGAACTTGGCTTCGACCAATTTCTCTATCTCTTCTTTGATGGTTCCCATTAGATCTGGGGATAGGTGCCTCGGTGCTTGTATCACAGGTTTAAAGCCTGGTTTAATGGGTAACTCGTGTCGAGCTATATTTGTGTCAATTCCGGGCATTTCATCATGTGCCCAAGCGAAGCAGTCTTTAAGTTGATGTAACATTTCGATTAACTCTTTCTTCTCTATCTGGTCCATCTTCGAACTTACATATGTTATTCGAGGGTTTTCGATTGTTCCTAGATTAACCTCTTCTAAATGATCTTGAAAAATTTTCCTGATATTTTCGTCTGGTTCTACGATTCCTTGTTCGATATTTTCATTGCTTTCATCTCGAGAATTTTTCTCACACAAGTTTGTCATATGTTCTTGATTTCGAGAATCTATTCCTTGAGCGTATACCATATCAGCTTCTCGAAAATTTACTTTTTGAAAACCTACCTTACATGCTTCATCTCGAAAGTTTGTCTCTTGAGAGTCCAACATCCATCCCTCATCTCGAGAGACCATTTTTCTAGATTCTGCCACACATGCCTCATCTCGGGAGGCTGTTTCTTGAGAACCCCGCCTCACCTATTTCGTTTCGATGACCTATTGAATAAGACCTATCAGAACTATTGTAGTTAAAATCATAATGGTATAATTTCGATTCAATTCGTTCAACACTTAATCTTCGCAAAATGTCTAAAATAAAATCATCCTTAGTACATCAGATTTCTTCATAACACAAATTGTTCTAAATGTAACAAAGCCTAAGCTTGCCCTACTTCGATTTCGGTTAACTTAGAGTCTATCTCGAGCACAGACTCCTCTTGGACATTTCTTCCTTCTTCTTCGGATACCTCTTCTATGACTGACTCTGTGAAGCTCAAACGGTCGATTTCTTCAAGCTTTCCTGCTTTATACCTGACATTGACAATTTGAGTGTCGATAAAATAATTATTTCTTTCTACTTTGATCACTTCGAATTGGTGCCCGTTCCAACAAATTAATATTTGATGTAAGGTCGAAGGGATAGAATAGTTTTGATGTATCCAATCTCTCCCCAATAAGGCATTAAATGATGGTGAGTTTGTCTCGACTACAAAAAATGCCGAGTTGGAACTTTGGGTTCCTATTTTGATCCGACAGGGCAAAAATCCTAAGAATTTGGTAGCTTGACCCGAAAATCCGTAGACTACTACTTCAGCAGCTACTAAGTCTTTCGAGCTTTTTCCTAATCTTGCTAACTTTTTTTCGGGCAAAATGTTAACAGTAGCCCCATTGTCGACTAATACTTTACTAATGGGAATGCCTTCGATTTCGAATTTTATGAACAAGCGTTTCATGTGGTTATCATTTATTTCTTTTTTCGAAAATAATAGTTTAGCTAAATTTTCCATTTTATGTCTATTTTCTTCGAGTGATTTGTCACTAGTAATTTGAAAACATGATGGGTTACCTTTCTCTGGGTCAGTCGTGAGCTCGAGCATATTTTCTTCCTCATCCGTACTTTCTTTGGCTGCGAATTCGGCTGGCAGCACAGTTGCCATATCTATGTCCCTATCCTATTTGAGTTTCAGAATTTTTTCCAACGAAGCTTCTTTTGCTTTTAAGTCAGCTTCGTTTGCTGACTCCTCATATGGCGCGTCTCCGAGTAAAATATCCAGGTCGTCTCCAGACTTGAAATCTCCCAACTCTTCATCATCTTCGATCATGATACCCTTTCCTTTCATACTTGCATCTTTTAGTTGGTCGCTCAGCTGATCAACATCCTTCTCGAGATTTTCCCCACTAGGGTTCTGATGAGTGCAATATTTATATATTTAATTCCCTTTATATTTAGCATTTTATTGTGATTATACACCCATTTGAACTAATCTTATCTTATTTTATGAATTGGGTAGGTTTTAAATTGAATTAATCATTTTCAATCAAATTGGGCAATTCGGCGCGACAATGGAATTACAATCCTATCTGGAGCTAAACACCTCTTGTGTTAGTGATTTTTATATGGTTAGAAATCGAATGAAAAGCTCCATAATTCATATGAAGAACACTAAACCGAATTAGGATGGGATAAGGCTCAAATACACTCAAGAACTCACAGCTGTTTCTGTTGCGGGCTGGACTGCACCACTTTGGTAGAAAATTCATATCTGGCGGTACATGCATTGTATTTGGACAAAACCAGCTGCATTGGATAGGCAACATGCATATCTACAACTTTCTAAGAGGAGGCAAAGTCAAATTCGGAATGCAAATAGTCCAAATCAGTGTTCTAATTCCTGCATTAAAATCTGGCGGCTAGAGAAGGCAACTTCAAAATGATCTCTAAGAGAAGACAACTTCAAATTGATTTCTAAGAGAAGACAACTTCAAATTGATTTCAAAGAGAAGACAACTTAAAATTCTTATGAAGGAAGCCTATTCTCTATAAATATAGCACATTCTTAGAGCTAAAAAAGAGAGAAGAGAGTTAAGAAAAATACTATATCAACTATTGTACTTTTATTAATGAATAGCTAATTTTCTCTTTCGATTCAAGGTAGTTCAATTTAATTCATATGTTGTGAGACACGGAGCTTCATGATCTATCTACGGGTTGATTATCTTTTGTTTCTTACTATTAATGTTCATGGTTGTGTAGATGATAATCTAAGATGCATATTAGTTGATTATCTATTACAATCTATTGCTAACAAATCTTCATAATCCGTAATTGTTATGCTTGATTTGTGCTCGTAGCAATTGAGTTTTCAAGATTGCGATCCCAGTTTTCATTGATTACTCGAGGGAAACATTAGTGTAAATTAAATAGTTGGCGCTTGCTTAAACTATTGTTTATCCTTAGTCGTTTCTAATTCATTATGCTATTATTGACATGATTAGGATTGCTTAATACCGATTCAGTTGATAATAAGAATTTAACCGGGTGCTGGGCTTTAGTTAATGATATAAGAAAGTCAATAAGGATCTAAATAGCTGGTTATTTAGGTTCTTGGCTAAGTAATCGAAGAATAGATAGTATTTTAGGTGACTATGATCGACTTGAATTAAAGAACGAATTATCCTTGAATCGATATTTTACGTTTATTGAAATTCCTATTTAGTTCCTGTCGTTTTTAGTCATTGAATTCATCCAAACAACAACCCCCCCCCCTATTGAATATTATTTTGATCAACCAATCTCTAGGGTTCGACCTGGACTTACGAGTACTACAAATCCTTGTGAGAACAGTAAATTTTATTTTGGCACATTCGACACGTACCAGGTTCTTGACTATTTTTTATTTCAAGATCCCTTTCGATAAAGCCTCTTCTTCGACCCTTAGATTGATAATCATTGCCTCCTGTTGCATTTCCAAGGCCGCCGCTGCTCGAGAGTAGGCCACCTGTTGAGCGATAACCTTCAGGTGGTCATCTTTCTTTTTCTCGATATGCCTGCGGTATCCACCCAAACGGTCGAAGGGTGAATTCCTATCGGACGGTGCAGATCTTTCACATCCTCTTCCTCGAAAGTGCCTATTGTAAGGCATTGTTCCAAAGAATTGGTCATTCGCCTCATACCGTTGCCTTTATTCCATTCCCTCTGATACACGGGAATCCAATTTGGATCATTTGGGATAGTCTGCAGCCTCACCAGTTCATAGTGCAGTGTGTCGGCACACTGATTACATAGTGCTTTCTGTAACTGGGTCAAGTTTTTTACCACCTTAGCAGGTGTTTGGTAAACAGTTTTGCACACAGGGGTTTCGAGTACCTCCTTGTAGGACTTTTCCTCTTTTCCTCGAGCTGGTGCCTTGACCTCGATTGCTGCCTCTTACTCTTTTGGTTTCCCGTCCTGATCAAAATTTAAAATTCTCTTGTCAATTCCTGACAGGCATATCGCGACTCTCTCATATTGTTTCGCGACAAAGCGCCTGAAAATCTGGCATTCATCGGTGGTGTGCATAGTATTCATGTGCCATCTACACATGCCTTCTAAACCTTCATCTTTCACCTTGGGGAATGTTAGCACTCCCTCATCTATCAGTCTGTTGAACAATCGGTTTGCTAACTTAGCCTCTTTTTGTACTTGCAAATTAGAAAGTTCGAACTCGTTAACATCCACAGTATTAATCTCGAAATTTAGAACAAGAAATAGGTCTTCATCAATGTTTGTTTTTTGAGTATCTGGGAAAATAATATCTTTCGAGTCTAATTTTTCTTGTATCAAATTCCTAAACATAATACACTCATTCGTTTCGTGTGAAAAAGCATTGTGCCATTTACAGTATGGCTTTCCTTTAGTCTTTGCCTTCGAAAGTATTCGATGTTTCCTTCTTAATTTAATTTTTTTATTCACAAGGAGCCAATCAAATATTTTCTCTGTTTTTGTTACATCGAAATTATACTCTTTTTCCTTTTTTGTTTATAAAGAACCTGTAGCTACACAGTCCTTTCTTTCGAGGGCCCCACACTGAAATGGGGGGTCCTTTGATAAATTCTGCCCAGTCTATTTCATAGGCATCTTCGAATGCCCAAGGAATACCCATTTCAAAGGTATTGAATCCCTGATGTTTTCTCTGGCTTTCCTCTTTCAACATATTTTCGTATCTTATTGCACTTTTTGCTAGGCTTCGGAAGTCAGAAAACATCATTCCGTCAAATTTTACCCTATATTCGAAGGCCATATTTTGTTGGGCCAACTGTACAAATTCGAACTCGGGAAGGTTCAAATGACACTTGATTCTAGCTTTCTTAAATCGGGCTAAGAATTCCTCTATTGACTCTCTAGTACTCTGCCTAATTTTGGCTAAGTCACTCATAGTCATGCTCGGTTTGGTTCGAGCAAAATGATTTTGGAACTGGAATTGCATTTCGTCCCAAGTATGTATTGAATTAGGTGATAAATTCGAATACCAGTTAAATGCTGACCCAATTAAGGAACTAGGGAACAACCTTAGTTTAAGATAATCCTGATCGGCTGCCTCTTGACATTGGCATGTGAACCGAGACAAATGTTTTAGAGTTGACACATGGTCTTCTCCAGAAAATAGAGTGAAGTTAGGAATTTTATAAGTTCTAGGGAAGGGAAAATTCCTATCTACCCAGTCTGGATAAGGCTTCCCAGGAATCAGACGGTGGTTCCTTCGAAAACCAGGCCCATATATCCTTTCGATAGCCATTTCCACTTGATTTTGTAGAGGGTCTTGGATTTGCGGTCCGAAATTTCCCCCTATGTAGTTATTAGGCATGTACTGCCCCCATCATATGGGAACTAAAAATTGTTATTCACGAAAGGGAAATTTTGGTTTGTCTGATAATTGGGCAAACCTTGATTTCCTACGTCAAAGGGTGCATTTGAAGGCCCTATATGTGGTTGGCCTTGAGGCCCACTCTACGTCCCATTGTAATACCCCTGGGTATAACCAATATTTGGTTCAAGATTTCCAAGGTTAACATTCGGCAGATATCCAGCGGGCATTTGTTCCTGACCATTTGGTGGTACGGAGACATTTGGCCTTGCTGGCGGAGGAGTAAATTGATTCGTATAGGCATTCACTTGACTTACACGTGGATGCCCCCCCAGCACTTTATGGATTCGAGAAGCGCTGTTCCTTGAATGGAACCTAACTCGAAGGAAACGGAGTTTGATTCGAAGACTGGCCAATCTTAAATCTTTCTTCTCGAGTTCAAGCATCTCGAGGATATCCGAGGGGAACTTCATTTGGATTGACTGTCCTGGTTCGATTTCTAGGTTCTATTGATATTTATTGAGATACTTTTTCTACTAGAGTGTTATGCCTGCTAATTAAGGGTTCCAGTGCTAAGGCTACCTGGGTATTTACCATATTCTAGAAAACATCACACGTTTGATTAAAGATTTCTCCTAATTCAGTGATTACTCGAGTAACCTCTCGAGCCAGTCCGTCTCGAGCGTTCACTGCAATGTCTTGCACGCAGTGAATATTCGGGCCGACTCTTGTGCTAATGCTCGGTACTGATCATCAAATTCTCTTCTTTGATCTTCGCGAGCACCCGCTAAGGTCTGTTTCATAACCTGGACAAATTGTTCGTACATTCTGTCCACTCTATCCTTTTGTCTCGCAATTGGTTGAGTATCACAATCATCACCCAAATTGTCTCTGAGTGAATCCTCAGACATTATACAAGAAACTTGTTTCTAGAGGATTTTAAAACGTCAGTTATCAAAACTGACTCCCACTGTGGTCGCCAAAAACTTGTTTCGTTTAAAAAACAAACTAGACTAGGGTGGATCCAGTTGCACGTTCCGAGCCCCGCGATAATCTATATCTTGAGACTATCCTTCAACCCCTGCGTTCGACAAGCTATTTCGGTGGTTCAAGTCTTAAATTAGAAGTTGATTATTATCTTTGAATGCAATAATAAGATGAAAGAAAAGATTCAAGTCCAGATAAAAATTATCTCTTAGATACTTAAATCTGACAAAAGATAATCTTACACCTACGTGAGAATCTTTCTTTTGAATACGATAGTGATCAATGGAAAACTTAAGTCAAGATACAAATCACATATCAAATACTAAAATTTGAAAAAAGATAATTTATACCTCCATGAAAGTCTTCAATTCGGGAAGATTACAACTAATCGAATGCCAGTACAAACCCTGAAGGCCGGATCCAGCGATTCTTGACAAAATATTATTTCTTACGACTACTGCTAATCTATGCTATAGAATACTCCTAATTATGCCTACTCCTAAGAAAAGAGTAAATAAGTTGTTGAAATATTTCGCCTTATGAATATAGTATGAGTATAAATTTTTTGTTCTCGTGCCCCATTCGAGTGAGAGTTATGGAGAAGTCAAATTCACTGGACTTGACCATATACTTGATAGAGTAGGTGCCCGGCTCACCAATTTTGGGCGCCATTTACTGTGTTATAAACTCTATAGAGACAATCTTTTCTAATGAATGAAGTCAATTATATTATGACATTCTTTGTTCTTAAATTGTTATATGCTTATAACGAAGTCCCTTGAATCACACATGACTATGGGACATCATCAGACATCGGGAATGACCCTGATGGAATATGTCTCCAAGGTCATGATTCTTAAAAGGTTTCAAGTCCGAGATGAGTCTGTCAAGAAATAGGGATATTGACAAAGACTCAAAGGACTTGCTTGTGTACATAGTTCTTAGAGAACATGCCTCGTTCCATAGGCATAGATGTGCATGAGGGTTCTCATTTGGATAATGAGTGAACTAAACAACCCCGCAAGGAAATTTATAAAATGGTTATTGAATATGGAATTTCCCATGATCACGTAGGAATAAGAGTAATCCTTTGGACCTGAGGTTCCATTGTCACTTTAAGCATAGTCGATTATACTTTGATTTATCTCATGATTCCATCGCGAGTCGTCACATGGGATATCTTGGGTATAATGTGATTATGTGTCAAAGTACATGAGAGACCAAGATGGGATCCATCACTGATTTAGCAAATTAGATGTTTCCTATGTAATTGCTTAAACGAATCGATTCAAGGAATCTTTGGCCAAAGTATGGCAATCCAAAGAGGCAGAGTGTTCCCTCGTTTGGACTGCATGAATCGATATCATGCAATAAGGAATACATAGTGATTGGGTCGTAAGAGTTTCGACTAAGCCATTACTCGAGATTCCAATCCGAGAAATATGATGGAAGGATCTTACTTATGCGAGGATCGTGGTTATGATAGGTAAAACAATTCTTCTCCTTTAGATAAATCTACAAGTTGTTTTAAAAGAAAAATCCCAAATAATCATCGTTACAGTAATCATGTCAAACTCCTCAAAGTTTCTCTGGGTTACATAAACCAAACTTTTACCTGCTCATTACAATGTTTCTTTGTCCTTTTATCTCTCAAGACCGATATATCATTGTACTTCATTGCAATCTAGAGAAACTGCATATCACTTGTTGCATAAGTTAAATAGATGAGAACCTTTAGATATATCTTGTCTTAGTCGTGATAGACTTTATATTTGAGTCTAGTATATTTGTTAGTTTTGGATAATTGGAATAATAGATTTATTTATGAGAATAATATTTATTTGGTTGCATGAGAGGATTTTATTGTTAACGAAAAATTAAGTTATTGTTAGACATATTATGATCAAAATGATTGATATTTCAGTTGGTTAAATTTTATTGTTTATAATAATTTTTAGGTATAAATGCTCTATACTAATGTAATCGCTTGTCAATATCACATCCCATTTATTATTGTAACCCTGTTATACCTTCTTTTCCTTCAATAATTTTGAACAAATTGTGTAAATTAAATTGTCAGCATTTATAGATTTTGTCTATTCAAGCGTTTTAGAAGTCTTAATCCTCATAGCAGACACTATCAATGCTGAAATATATATTATTGGTCTTGAGACGATGCTTCTGGCAATGAAGTAACTTGTGGAGGTAAGGCTGAATGTAGAGCTAGCATTACTGATTGGGAATGCTAAGAACTGGTGGGACTCCATAAAGAGCAATTGGCCAAAAAAATGACTTTCGTACAATTACATCCCTATGTATTTAAGAATTCTTACAATTGTACCCCTATAAACCTTACAAATTGACCATTTGAGGAGGTGTGTTGGTAATTTAAATAAGTGAGGGCAATTTTCGTAATTATATATAAGTAGGATTTTGGTAATTACATAATAAGTGAGGGGGTATAGGTGTAATCTTCCCATATTTTAATTGTCTCCTTATCAAGAGCCCAAAATAAAAATCCACTTGTTCACTATTGGACCTGAAAGCCAAGTGATTCTAAACCTTTTTTTTTTCTTCAAAAAATTTTGCCCCTACGTATTATATAATTATGGGTCAGGTCATGCTTTTGAGACTAAAAGGTCGTTTAATACACCACCTCTGAACACAGAACCAAACCCACAACTCTCAGACAAAAAGTGATATGTTCCTTACCAATTGAGTCAATATTTGTTGGCAATGGGATTCTTTACCAATTGACCTCAAAAGGCAAAGTCAGACCTTTGCAACTTTGTAGACCTTTTTGGCACTCAATCGAACTATTTTTGACAATGACAAGGGAATCTCCATTTTACCTATTTACTTTTCTCTTTCCGTTTTTCAGGATCCCTATTTAAAGCAAGTGACATCCATCAATCAAGATCAATCAATAAAAGGGAAGTCAACATATTCTTTATCTTACCCTTCTGATATTTCGGATATTTCTACATCCTGTCTCCTACCTTATTCAATTTTGGAAAGAATCCGTTGTGATAACTATGGAAGGAGCCGTTTCAATTTATTGTCTGACATACCTTCTCCTTCTCCTATATATATATATATATATATATATATATATATATATATATCTAGTGTCTTCTCTTTTTAAAAAAATAGGAATTCTGAAGTATTTCTGAAGACTAAAACTCATTATGAGTAATTTTCTCTTGTTAGGTACAATCTTTAGTTCCAGTGAGGAAGAAGAAGTACCCGTCGATGTTTCAGAGTTCCAACTATTCAAACACGAGTGATTTGCGAGGAGTTGTCTGGAGTCAAGTCTCTTGTAATCCATTAGAGTAGTCGTGTGGAAGTTCCATCTGGTTCCACACCTAATCTCTAGGATCTTTTGAGCGATACTCAATCCTCATATCGAGTGTGTTTGTATTTTCTCTTAAATAACATTATCTGTTTTTCAGTTTCCTTCTGGAACTTGTTTTGGAACTTATATGTTCCACCCTTTATCTTTCAATAAAAAGTATTATTCAGTTTTAAGTTTGGTATCTATTAAGTTTCGCTGTCAAATTTTTAAATACCTAATTCACCCCCCTCTTAGGCAATTCTTGAGTTATAATTGGCATCAGACTCAATTCTAAAGGGTTTAACCACCTGAGTTGAAAGATCCACATGGCCGCCTCCATTGTTGATATACACGCAGAGGGGCAATCACACTCTCTCCCACCACTCTTTGACGAATCTAACTATGCAGTCTGGAAGGACCGAATGAAGAAGTATGTTATCTCGATAGACTTCAAACTATGGAGAGTTATTATCAAAGGACTAAAGATTCCTACAAAGACTGTCAACGGAAGAAATGTTCCCAAGGAGTGGGATGACTACGATGATGATGATGAGAAGGCATTACAAATGAACGCTAAAGATGAAAACATCCTAGCCTGTGTTCTCACCAAAGATGAGTACAACAGCGTCAGTACGTGCACTTCGGCCAAACAGATGTGGGACATGCTACAAGTCACCTATGAAGGCACAAATCAAGTAAGACAAGAAAGGGTGGCTCTATTAGTTCACCAATACGAGATGTTCCAAATGAAATCTGATGAAACCATCAGTCAGATGTATACTCGGTTCATGCAAGTCATAAACCATATGTTTGGACTTGGAAAAACCATTCCTGAAAATGAGCAAATCCGGAAGATACTGAGATCTCTCCCCAAGGAGTGGACTCCCAAAGTCACTGCCATACATGAAGCAAAGGACCTAAATGTTATGACTATGGGAGAGCTTATTGGATCTCTTACTTCACATGAAATGACCTTAATGTCCAAGGTAGAAAGCTCGGTCTCTAAAACTCAAAAATCTATTGCTTTCTCTACCGACATCCTGGAACCAGAAGAGATGAGTGATGAATAGTTTGATGAAGAGCTGGCCATGGTTACTAGACGTCTGCAATCCCTTAAGGAGTTCCAACGCAATCCCAGAAACAACTTCAAACAAAGGGAATCACAGAAAAACAACAAAATTGTGTGCCATGAATGCTTTGAACCAGGTCACATTCGACCAGATTGTCCGAAACTAAAGAAATTCCAGAGGACTGTTGGAAGTTCCAAACAAAGAGCATTATCTTCCCCTTGGGATGAATCTGAAACTGAGAATTTCGATGATGAGGATGACTGTCTCATGGTAAACAAATAGGTATCTACAAAATCTAATCTTGAATTAAATTCTGATGACGATTTTTATGATGATTTTGATGAGAGTTAAGATATGCATGATATCATTAAGAACTATGAAAATCAAATTGATAACTTGATTTACAAAAACAAACTTCTCTAAGAAAGTCTTACAAAATCTCTCTTTGAAAAAGATCAATTGGAACTGAGTATTAAAAACCTTACTGAAGATAAACTCTGTTTCGAAAGAGAAAGAGATTCTCTCACTAAGGAAAATATTTCTGTGTGGAAACAAATTCATGATCTTAAAAGAACTATCAAAGGGAAAGATATCATGCATTCTCCTCACCAAAATCCCTCATCAAATATTGCCCAAAGCTCCGGTATGAAAAATTTTAAATGGCGAAATCAGAATGTAAGACAACCCTATGGAAAGTTCCAAAGGAAAACTTGTCACACATGTGGCAAATCTGATCACATCCCTTGAAAGTGTTTTGTGAAACAAGACATTGGTACTAAACTTGTTAGGGTTTCAAAACTCAATTACGCTAACCTTGCAGGACCCAATGAGAAATGGGTACCTAAGAAATTATAGCAATCAATGCAGGATTCGCCTCAGAACCAGATCCGAAAACACAAATGGCACTTGGATAGTGGATGTTCCATGCATATGACAGGAGACACATCAAAATTCATTACCTTAAACGATTTCACTGGTGGAAAAGGCTCATTTGCCGATAACACAAAAGGAAGCATTATAGGTAAGGGATCCATTGGTAAGAATGGATCCACCATCATCGAAGAAGTTTTCTTGGTAGAAGGGTTGAAACATAACCTTCTTAGTATTAGCCAATTCTGTGACAAAGGCTAC
This sequence comes from Buddleja alternifolia, assembly GCA_019426215.1. NCBI lineage: Eukaryota > Viridiplantae > Streptophyta > Magnoliopsida > Lamiales > Scrophulariaceae > Buddleja > Buddleja alternifolia. The sequence goes on along the minus strand of CM033390.1, from coordinate 46,473,871 downwards.
CAAGTTCAATTCTATCCAACTCACTGTTCCATTATGAAAAATGATACTTTAATCTTTAATGCCTATTGTGATGGAAACGTCTATTGTATAAATTTTGATGAACTTACCAAACAAGATGTAAAATGTCTGGTAGTTACAGATGATGGAACTTGGATCTGGCACCGAAGGATGGGACATGCTAACATGGAGCTCCTTACCCATCTATCCAAGAAAGATCTTTTCAGAGGCATTCCCAAAATTCCTTTTATCAAAAACAAGATTTGTGATGCTTGTCAGAAAGGGAAGCAAGTCAAGAGTTCTTTCAAACCAAAGCACAATATTTCTACATCCAGCCCTTTGGAACTTCTCCATTTGGACCTTTTTGGACCAATGAAGACAAGCAACCATGGCAACTAAGAAATATGCTTTCGTAATTGTAGATGACTACACTCGGTTCATATGGGTACTGTTTTTAGCCCACAAAAATGAAGCTTAAAATTTTTTCATTCCTCTCACTAAACGTTTGCAAAACGAAAAAGGAGTTTCCATCAAACGCATTCGTAGTGATCACGGTACCGAATTTGACGAAAACAATTTTACTATTTTTGCGAAGAAAATGGATATAATCATAATTTCTCCTCACCAAAAACCCCTCAACAAAACGGGGTTGTAGAAAGGAAAAATAGAGTTTTACAAGAAATGGCTAGAACCATGCTCCATGAATATGACTTACCTACCATCTCTTGGGGAGAAGCCATAAATACTGCTTGCTATGTTTCAAATCGAGTCTTCCTAAGGCCTTTAATTAGAAAAACCCCTTTTGAATTATGGTATGGTAAAGTTCCAAACATATCCTACTTTCGTGTCTTTGGATGCAAGTGTTTCATTCTAAATGATAGGGAATATCTAACAAAGTTTGATTCCAAGGCTGATGAAGGGATTTTCATGGGTTACTCCACTCCCAGTAAATCTTATTGCGTTTTCAATAAACGCAAAAGAACTATTCAAGAATCTATGCATGTTACCTTTGATGAAACTAACCCTTCCTCAGCCAAAGAACCTTTGAGCTCGGAACCTGCAGGTATAACTGGTACTTCCACATGCACAAACCCTCATACCTCTCCAAAAGATTCGGAAGCTCCGAACATAGATGTTAACATCACCAGTGACTCTGAAAATGAGAAGGAGTTGGAAGCACCAACTGACGTTGGAACTTCCAGACAAAGAAAATTCAAACATGCCTCAAGTCATCCAACATATATCATCCTTGGAAACCCAAATGCTGGAATTACCACCAGATCCAGTTTAAAGCAAGATGGAACAAATTCTGGCAGCTGTGCTTTTCTTTCTCTTGCCGAACCAAGAAACATTGATGAGGCCTTAAAAGATGATTCCTGGATAAAGGCTATGGAGGAAGAACTTGCTCAATTAAAAAAAAAAAAAAATCAGGTTTGGACTCTAGTGAAGAGACCAACTGATTATCCAGTCATTGGTACCAAATTGGTCTTCAGAAATAAACTTGATGAAAATGGTAAGGTCGTTCGGAACAAAACTAGACTGGTAGCTAAAGGCTACAGTCAAGAAGAAGGCATAGACTACGATGAAACATACGCTCCAGTAGCTAGACTCGAATCTATACGTATGCTTATGGCTTTTGTTGCTTTTAAGAGATTCACCCTCTTTCAAATGGACGTCAAAAGTGCCTTTTTAAATGGTTTCATAAATGAAGAAGTTTATGTTGAACAACTTCTTAGTTTCATACACAATGATTTTCCAAAACATGTTTTCAAGCTGTCTAAGGCTCTTTATGGGTTAAAACAGGATCCACGAGCCTGGTACTAAAGATTAAGAAAATTTTTGGTAGACAAAGGTTTTTCCATGGGCACTATTGATACCACCCTGTTTATAAAAAATCACAAAAATGATCTCTTACTAGTACAGATTTACGTGGATGATATTATCTTTGGTGCAACTAACAATATTTTATGTGAGAATTTTTCAAAAGAAATGCAGCAAGAATTCGTGATGAGCTTAATGGGAGAGCTGAACTACTTCTTGGGTCTTCAAGTTAAACAAACTCCCACGGGGATATTCATCTCTCAAGAAAAATACACTAGGGAGCTCCTTCGGAAGTTCCAAATGGAATAGTGCAATCCAGTGGCTACTCCCATATGTACTTCCACAAAACTTGATAAAGATGAGTCTGGTACATCCATCGATGAGAAGCATTTTCGAGGTATGATCGGTAGTTTACTCTACTTAACTGCTAGTCGTCCAGATATCATGTTTGCAACTTGTTTAAATGCTCGTTTTCAATTTGAGCCAAAAGAATCTCATCTTATGGCCGTTAAACGTATCCTAAAATATTTAAAAGGAACTGTTGATTTTGGTCTGTGGTACCCAACTACTACCAGCTTTGACCTCATTGGGTACTCCGATGCGGACTACGCTGGTTGTAAGGTTGATCGGAAAAGTACCAATGGAACTTGCCAAATACTTGGCAAAAGCTTAGTTGCCTGGTTTAGTAAGAAACAAAATGCAGTGGCTCTCTCAACCACTGAAACGGAGGATATGGCTCTTGGTAACTGTTGTGCTCAACTTCTATGGATGAGACAAACTTTACAAGATTACAATCTTTACTTTGATAAAATTCCAATATTTTGTGATAACACGGGTGCCATAAGTGTTACCAAAAATCCAGTACATCATTCTCGTACCAAGCACATAGAAGTGAAACATCATTTCATTCGGGATCATGTACAAAAAGGGGATGTTCAAATAAATTTTGTAAATTCAAACCTTCAATTGGCAGATATTTTTACTAAATCCTTAAACATTGACCAATTTTCTAAATTAAGGAAAAATCTTGGAGTCACGAATATGGCATCTTTATAGCAATTAATTTTCTCGCTTCTTTGCTTTGGGCGGGACTTTGTCTTTTTCAAAAAGGTTTTGAACCGGCAGTCTTTCACAACTGCCTTATTCTCTCATTCTCTTCTCGGTAAGTGGCGAAATTCTCAGAATTCGTGCCAAATAACTGCAAAAGGTAAGTTTCTTTATCTTGGAAATCAAATCACCTTTTTCTCTATCACCTTTTCTGCAAAAACCTACCCCCTCCCGCAACTCATAATGACAAACCTCTCTCCTGATCCTTCTCTCCTTCAATCCCCTTCTTTTCCTCCAAACTCTCTCTCTATTCCTATCCCTCTAGTTAGCCGTCGTCCAACCATGGCAACCTTCTCCACTGATCAACATCCTACTGAAACTTAAAATCCAGCAACCACCCTTATCACCTCCGTCTCCGAAATAAATACCTTTGATATATCTCTCATTGACCCTAATCTCCTGTTCTTTAACACCTCCGCTGAAGAAATTTTTTGTCAAAAGATCGTACCCACGAAACTCAACCGAGGCAGGTGCGTCAAATTCTTCCAAATTCCCCCGTCTCCAGTTCACGACTGGGTTTCAAACATGGGCTGGGATAAGATGATGGGAATTGACGTTCTAGCTTACCCCCTTTTGGTTAAACTGTTCTATGCAAATTTTTGGAAATATATATCTGAGGATGAACAAGAGGTCATTGTCAAAACCTACGTTCTCAGCAAGGAGATCATTCTCACTCCCGAAAAGATAAACTTTATGTTAGATCTGGAATATGATGGAGTTCATTTCTTTGATATGAACAACTAGTGCAATGAACCCTATTTTGACTTGGATAAGGCATACTCTCTTCTTTGGCATGGAAAAATCTCTAAACTTTCTGATGGTGATGCTTTGAACAAACTATCTATTGCACATTTTCTTCTGCATAAACTGATCACTATGTCTCTATTATCTGGTTCCACCCTTAGTGGAGGTCACACCACTGACATGAATTGGTTGACTATTTTCTTACTTTACATGGCCATCAAAGGCAAAAAGGTAGATGTGGGATATCTCATTCTTCGGTACATGATAATGTCATATGAACATTCTTCTATAAACCTCCCTTATGCTATGTTGCTCACTCACTTCTTCCAACATGAGGGAATCCACCTACCCAACCTCTGGCAAGAAGATCCCTCGGAATATAAAATGGTTGACATGCAATGCCTTCGGAAGATCCGTTTCGATATCTCTGATACTGGTGAATGGTTCAAAACCGGCGATAAAAGTCACAATGTTATCCTGCGTCGACTAAGTACCCGTCAAGCTACCACTCTCACTGTTGGTAGATCCAGCCCTGCTGCGACTAATGATCCTGGTTCTCCCTCCACTCCTGGTTCTGGCTCCCCCAGTTCCGGTTCCAATGTCTCTCACTTCATCAACTCTGTTCGCTCCAAACTCAAAGGTGCCCTTGCCTCTCTCAAGAAACTGGAGAAGAAAGTGGGCAAGCTTTCCTCCTAAGCCTTTTTTATGATGAAGGGGGAGAATCAAATGACTCTAAAGTAGTAGCTCTTATGTCCTTTCAAACGCTTAATAGTACTATGGATAATCTTTTGGATGTTTTTTAAAAGATATCGCTTGGATGTTTTTTGGATGTTTTGTTAAGCTGACGTTTAAATATCTTTATAATATGGTTGATCATCTAATCTATGTGTGCTTAGTTATTATCTGTTCTCTTTGGAAGTTCCTACATTATTGGTAGGACCATTCTATTTTTTTTTGGATCTAACATGCAAGGGGAGAACACCTACTCAGGGGGAGCTCTCGGTACTATCGTTTCTATCTTTTTCCAATAAAATCTCGATTCCTTGTCATCATCAAAAAGGGGGAGATTGTAGACCTTTTTGGCACTCAATCGAACTATTTTTGACAATGACAAGGGAATCTCCATTTTACCTATTTACTTTTCTCTTTCCGTTTTTCAGGATCCCTATTTAAAGAAAGTGACATCCGATCAATCAAGATCAATCAATAAAAGGGAAGTCAACATATTCTTTGTCTTGCCCTTCTTATATTTCGGATATTTCTACATCCTGTCTCCTACCTTATTCATTTTTGGAAAGAATCCATTGTGATAACTATGGAAGGAGCCGTTTCAATTTATTGTCTGACATACCTTCTCCTTCTCCTATATATATATATATTGTCTTCTCTTTTGAAAAAAATAGGAATTTTGAAGTATTTCTGAAGACTAAAACTCATTACGAGTAATTTTCTCTTGTTAGGTACAATCTTCAGTTCCAGTGAGGAAGAAAAAGTACCGGTCGTTGTTTCAGAGTTTCAACTATTCAAACATGAGTGATTTGCGAGGAGTTGTCTGGAGTCAAGTCTCTTGTAATCCATTAGAGTAGTCATGTGGAAGTTCCATCTGGTTCCACACCTAGTCTCTAGAATCTTTTGAGCGATACTCAATCCTCATATCGAGTGTGTTTGTATTTTCTCTTAAATAATATTATCTGTTTTTCAATTTCCTTCTGGAACTTGTTTTGGAACTTATATGTTCCACCCTTTATCTTTCAATAAAAAGTATTATTCAGTTTTAAGTTTGGTATCTATTAAGTTTCGCTGTCAAATTTTTAAATACCTAATTCACCCCCCTCTTAAGCAATTCTTGAGTTACAAACTTATTTTATTCGTGTGGAAGAAATTGAATATTTTTATATCAAAGTCATGTTCTACCATGGTCTTAAATTTAGGTCGAAATCCCAAATTTGGACCGAAATTTCTTGTTTCCTAGAGCCCTGGAGTGAAACATCTCTTTCGATCCAATCTTACAAAATATCTGTTGATATTTTGTTGATATTTTGGCCGAAATTCAAAATTTTCCAAAACTTCCATCGAAACCCGAAATTTCCTGAAATTTAAAAACAAGATTTAGTTATTTTGCAGAATATCCACCGAAATTTCGACCGAAACACGAGATTTCTATTGAAACCCAAATTTCCCAAAATTTAAAGATAATATTAAATTATTTATATTTGATTTAAATATTTATGTTTAATTATAACATGTAAAAATTAATTTTAGATATTCTTTTTCTTTTTTTGGGACCACAGTTATCGAGTATGAAAAGTTAATGTGAAATGGAGTATAAAGGTTTTAATTATAGAAATTCCATATGGTTTTGAATATTATATTTTAAGAAAATTGTATATGTTTTGCTTTAGTGAAGTTTTAAAGCTATTTATCACTACTTTACTTCCAAATCCTTTTTATTATAAATTTTCGCCACAAATTTTACTCATAATAATTAACAAAGCTCACTATATAAATTATACACACAATACTATTAGTGTAAAAAATGCATAATAATGTACATTATAGATACCCACAGTTTCATTTAAAAGTTTCAATTATTTATATAAATTTCCATGATTTGTCTATAATCGAAATTATGGATATCCTCACAATTTTTCGTAAATTTAATACTCCAAAATCTACAACAAAATTGATATTTAATACCTTGGCTCTAATTGTAGAATAGATATGACGTGACTCGTATAAAATGAAATGCGATCCAAAATACTATCTTCAACATAAAGAACTCGGTATGCTTTTATAGAGGCAAGATAAGTCTGAAGTTATTTCTAAGTTAAAAGTCATGTCTCTGACATAAAAGTTAACCAACAATATAATAAGAAGAAAATCATTTCATTAGTTTGCTTGGGATTGATTAGTCATTAATTACAAATATTATCCGAATTGAATTAGTCCTTCAATGACTATTTTCAACAACTATATATATAAATATAAGGAAAGATGTTACGTATCTTCATATACAATTCATGTCTTCCGCACAATTATAACTACAAAGAAAACGTAAAATAAAGGAAAGAAATGGCTCCCAAGTACTTCATTTTGCTGGTATTAGGGCTAATAATAAGCCTCAGGGCTTCTAGTTGGGCTGAAATACAAAAACCGCCATTTCTGCCGGCGACGAAGGATGTACATCGTGGTGGCGTGTATCGATTTGATCCCGAAGCATTCAAAACGAAACGACCACCGAAGCCGCTACAGAGGAAGCCACCGAGGCGACCCCCAGGTCTGAGAGATGGATTCCGCCACCATCGCGCAGCTCGTCTTGTCCATTCTCCGGTCCCACCTCATGCAGACAATGGCAAACCCCTATTCTAGGAAAATAGTACTCTTTTATGTTATAAAATAATAAGATTGGGCTTTCACCACCTTAATAATATTATTTTCTTCCATTTGGTGTAACTTTCATGCTAGAAAACAATCGGGCTCACTTGTTGAAGTAATTTTCGCGCATTTGCCATTTTAAATTTGCATTCCCTAAAAAGTTTGTCAATTTATTAAATGAGCTCGTACTCAGGAAATTATGTCCCGTACTCACCAAATTTCGTCTTAGGTTAGAAATTTTGATTGAGTAAATTGTATTTAACACGATTTTATTAGATATTTAAGTGAATTTCACGTGTCGAAAATGGAATGTTTTTGGCTTAAATTAATCTACGTTTCGAGTAGATAAATTTAGAGTATGTAATTACTCAAATTCGATTTGGGTGACTGCGAAATTAATTAACAAAGTGTGTCACTTAAATTGAGGTTTTTAATATTGGAATCAATAAATTGATATGAAGTAAGGCGATTAAATGATCACAATTATACGATCGACGGCAACAGTCGTATAGAAAATAGTTCATTTAGTCCCGGGTCGAAAATGTTCAAATCGAAAAATCGAGGGACCAACTAGAGAGGACCTAATTAATCAAGATCAAAGTTTTTGGGTCAATTTGCAAGTTCTGAAAGCTGGGGACTGAATTGCACAGCTACTGGTGCAACCGCTCACACTGGATTGCCGCTCGAGCCAGGGGCTTTCCGCTCAAGGTGCAATTGTTGGGGCTAAAATGAAAAGCTGCTTCAGGGGTTTTTTTGCCCAAGAGTCACAACTTTTGGGCCCTTCTGCAAATGTCTGAAAAGTTGCCTCTTTTGACCCAAAACCTTTCATTCTCTACAAATAGACCCCCCTAGTTTGGAATTAAACACTGACACGCTAGAAGCTAACGTGCTTGAATAGCAAGTGAACTAGTCGCGTGTAGTAATAAATGGACAAAAAGTCCGGGTTGTCGAACCTCAAGGACTTGGATTTTTAGCTTAAGATTTGCAATTAAGGTAAAGACAATTAAAGTAAAATAAGAGAAAAACAATTAAGTAAACGAAAGATCAAAGGAGGGAACAAGCTATGAATTAAACCTCACGAATTGGTTAAAAAGACTAAGGCACATGCTATAACCGAATCCACTCGTCGATATATATGAGTTACTCTTCGAATTATTAGACTCCTATTGCTTTGGTGAAAACTCCTTAATTAAACATTACCCGATGTCTCGGCACATAACAATCCTATGATTGATTGACGGTTCTCTAAATATGTCTATCCGAGAATCTAATCAACAACCATGCATTAACATTCTAGAGTTTCCCCGGATAAATCCGGCTAACCGCACCCGGAAATCTTTACCTATTTCTAGGAGCAATTCCACATTAGTTTCGGATGATGTGCTGATTCATTTGAACCCTAACCTATCTTCTCTCGAATGACTAGATTAGGCACAATAGCAAGCATATGGAGATCAAGCATATGATTGTGATAAAAGCACAAAATCAACACACAAAGCAATTAAGAGAATTAATACGAAAATTAACTTCACATACATTGATTCAGGAATTCGGCCTTCACATGGCCTTAGCTCTACAATATTAGCTCATATTCAATAGCTCAAGAAGGTCTAAAACAATCATATACATAGTTATTAACATAAACATGTAAATGAAATACAAAAGAAAACTCCCTAAGTCTTGAATGATGATGAATCCTTGGTTGTAGCTTCAATCTCTAGCTCAATCCCCCTTCTTCACCTTCAATTGTTGATGAAATTATGGCTCAAAAACCAAGAAAATGCGCTCCAATTCCCCAGATTTCGAACCCCTCTTCAATCTGAAATTTGGATTTCGAATAAGTCTAGGTTTGGCATCCTTTTTAGCAAGTAAATACTTAAGGGCGGAGTGATCGGTGTACACAATCACCTTGTTCAAAACGAGATAGGAGTGGAATTTATCAAATGCAAATACTATAGCTAGTAACTCTTTTTCGGTGGTTGCGTAATTCATTTGCGCCTCATTAAGAGTTTCACTAGCATAGTAAATTGTTTGAAATACCTTTCCCTTTCGTTGGCCCAATACCGCCCCCACGGCGGTGTCACTAGCATCACACATCAATTCGAATGGTAAGCTCCAATCGGGCAGTGCCATGATGGGGGCGGATATCAATCGCTCCTTCAAAATTAGGAATGTCTGCATACAAGTAGAGTCGAAATCAAACGGTGCATCTTTAATGAGCAAGTTAGACAATGGTTTTGCAATTTTGGAAAAATTCAAAATAAACCGCCTATAAAAATCGGCATGCCCAAGGAAACTCCTCACGGCCTTAACCGAGATAGGAGGGGGAAGTTTCTCAATGACCTCAATCTTGGCTCGGTCTACTTCAATCCCTCTATGAGAGACCTTGTGACCTAGCACAATCCCTTCCCGTACCATGAAATGGCACTTCTCCCAATTTAAAACAAGATTGGTTTCCTCACAACGTTTTAAAACACGAGTCAAATGATCTAGACATGTATCAAAGGATGTTCCAAAAACAGAAAAATCGTCCATAAAAATCTCAAGGAACTCCTCAACCATGTCATGGAAAATGGCCATCATGCACCTTTGAAAGGTGGCCGGGGCATTGCACAATCCAAATGGCATCCGTCTATAAGCAAACGTACCATAGGGACAAGTGAAAGTGGTTTTATCTTGGTCCTCGGGATCTATGGCAATTTGATTATAGCCGGAGTATCCATCTAGAAAATAATAAAAATCGTGCCCGGCTAACCTTTCAAGCATTTGGTCGATGAAAGGGAGGGGAAAATGGTCTTTACGGGTGGCGTCATTCAACTTACTATAATCTATGCATACTCGCCACCCGGTGAGCATACGTGTGGGAATCAATACATTTTTTGCATTTTTAATCACAGTTATGCCTCCTTTCTTAGGAACCACATGAGTAGGACTTATCCATGCACTATCAGAGATAGGGTAGATTATACCTGCGTCGAGTAACTTAATGACCTCTTTCTTTACTACCTCTTGCATTTGTGGGTTAGACCTCCTTTGTGGTTGACGTGTAGGCTTGGTGGAGTCCTCCATTAGGATCTTATGCATGCATATAGCCGGGCTAATGCCTTTAATGTCCTCAATTGCCCACCCGAAAGCTTTCTTGTTGGCCTTCAACACTCCCACGAGTTGGTCCTCTTGTGACCCTGTCAAAGAAGATGAGACAATTAAGGGCAAGGTCTTATTATCATTTAAAAACACATATTTCAAATGTAAAGACAACAGTTTAAGCTCAAGGGTAGGGGCCTCTTCAATGGAAGGGCGAGGAGGAGCCGAGAGTGATCGCTCTAACTTTTCAACCCCCATAACGAGGTAAGGAGGTTGCTTTTCTAATTCACACACGATTTCCAACTTCTCCTCACTTGCCGAATCGACATCCATGGATTGCAAAAGGCATGCCTCTAGCGGGTCATCTACCATGTGTTCCTGAAATGTCTCACCAATCAAAGTGTCAAATGCATCGATGCGTAAACATGAATCATTATCATATGGATGTTTAAGCACTTTGAATACGTCAAATATAACCTTCTCATCACCCACATGAAGAGTTAGCTTACCATTGGCGACGTCTATGATTGCCTTACCCGTAGCAAGGAAGGGTCTCCCTAGAATCAACGGTACTTCTACATCCTCTTCCATGTCGAGCACCACGAAATCTACCGGGAAGTAGAATTTTTCCACTTGCACAATTACATCTTCAATGATGCCCTTCGGGTGCTTAATTGAACGGTCTGCCAATTTCAATGATATCGATGTAGGCTTGGGCGTCCCAAGACCGAGCTTCTTGAAGATAGAATAGGGAAGAAGATTGATACTTGCCCCCGAATCGCATAGCACCTTGTCAAAAGTGAGATGACCAATAGTGCATGGTATGGTAAGGCTCCCGGGGTCCTTGAGCTTGCGAGGCAATTTGTTGAGTAAGACGGCGGAGCACTCCTCGATTAGACAAACGGTTTCGTTTCCATTTTTGCTTGTTGGAGAGAATATCCTTGAAAAACTTAACATAGTTCAGCATTTGCAAAATAGCATCCACCAACGGAATATTTATTCTCACCTCACGAAGAATGGATAAAATACGGATGAAACTCGGATCCATATCCTTCTTTTTCTTCTTCTGTGCGTTTGGGAAAGGAAGACGGATCTCAATGGGAGGAGGAGGCGTTGGAGTCGACGAACTAGCCCCGAAGGAAACAGGAGGCGGCGCCTGGGCGCGGTTGGTTCGGCGCCTGGGTGTGGGTATTGCGGCGCTCGGGCGCCGCTGACAGTGGCAGTTGGTCCTGACTGGGTGTAGACAGCGCCTGAGCGTGGGCTTCCTCGCGCCTAGGCGTGGACGGCAGTGTTGAATCTTTTTCCAACTGCTTCCCACTTCTCAAAGTGATGGCATGGCATTGATCTTTCGGGTTCTTCTCCGTGTCACTTGGTAGAGTTCCCGGGGCTCTACCATTTACCGCGGAGGAGATTTGCCTCATTTATGTCCTCATATCTTTCATTTCCATGAACATATCTTTCATCATATTACGGAGTTCATTGATCGACATGTCCGATTTCCTTATATGATCATTAAGTCGCTCGTCGATTGTAGGAGGTCGTGCTTGCATTTGCCCTTGGACATTTGGAATGCCTTGCCTCGGAGGCGGGTTGTTGAAAGGAGGTCGAGGAGCTTGATAAATCCTTGGTTGTGCATTTTGTGCGGGGTTGGGCCTTTTTGGAAAATTCTCGGGTATGTGAAAGTCCAACCGTTGTCGATTATGATTCCCAACATAATTGACGTCTTCAACCTCCGGTTCCAAAGCCACTACTCCCTCAACCACTTCCTCAACACAAGCAACCTTTTTAGAGGATGAGGCCTCTTCATCGTCGGGATAAAGCTCATCTTCCCGGGCCAATTGTTCTATTTTGTCCCATACACGTTGACAATCTAACCCAAGGAGATCTCCACCCGCACCCGCATTGAGTCTATTCCGAATACGCGACCGAACCCCATCATAAAAATGTAGTACTTGTTCATTCAAACCAAAATTATGATCGGGGCATTTTCGGAGCATGCCCTTATATCTAGCCCAAGTCTTGGCTAAAGACTCATTACTTCTTTGCCTAAACCCTTTGATGCTACTCCGGAGCTCATTAATTTTGGAGGGTGGGAAGAATTTGTTTAGAAAGGCATCGACCAACTCAACCCAAGTTGTAATAGATTGCGGAGGTAAGGATTTATACCATGTTGTCGCCCTATCCTTCAATGAGAAATGGAAGACTCTTAGACGAATTGCATCAAGATCCCGTGGGTGATATTGAATGGTCACAAGAGCTTCGTCTATGGTTTCCAAATGAGCGTGAGGTGATTCGTGAGGTTCTCCATAGAAAGGATCTCCTTGCACCATATTAAAGATATGAGCCGGAATGTGGTAGTTGGGTGCAAAGAAGTTAGGCGCGACCACGGGCCCCGGAATGGTATGGACCCTAGGTGGTAAGCTACCCCGAACCGACGGAAGTTGTGGAGGAGGTGCCCCTTGCATGGCTTGTAGAACACCTTGTGACCACTGCCTATTTTCCGGTAAGTTCATGTCCAAATTATTGGCCATTTCTTTTGCTCGCCTATTAGTCCGAAACACTTGTTCAATTTCGGGCTCCAACTCGTATAGAGGCTCGTTTGAGGAACGGGTCATGCACCACACAAGAATCTAGCAATTAAACACAAGAACAAAATTAGACTAGTACGAAAAATAAAAGGAAACAAGAAAATAAACAACAAACTAGAAATTATGAAAACGTAAAACGAAAATCAAAAACTAAAAAAAGAAAAAGTCCCCGGCAACGGCGCCAAAAACTTGACACGCTAGAAGCTAACGTGCTTGAATAGCAAGTGCACTAGTCGCGTGTAGTAATAAATGGACAAAAAGTCTGGGTTGTCGAACCTCAAGGACTTGGATTTTTAGCTTAAGATTTGCAATTAAGGTAAAGACAATTAAAGTAAAATAAGAGAAAAACAATTAAGTAAATGAAAGATCAAAGGAGGGAACAAGCTATGAATTAAACCTCACGAATTGGTTAAAAAGACTAAGGCACATGCTATAACCGAATCCACTCGTCGATATATATGAGTTACTCTTCGAATTATTAGACTCCTATTGCTTTGGTGAAAACTCCTTAATTAAACATTACCCGATGTCTCGGCACATAACAATCCTATGATTGATTGACAGTTCTCTAAATATGTCTATCCGAGAATCTAATCAACAACCATGCATTAACGTTCTAGAGTTTCCCCGGATAAATCCGGCTAACCGCACCCGGAAATCTTTACCTATTTCTAGGAGCAATTCCACATTAGTTTCGGATGATGTGCTGATTCATTTGAACCCTAACCTATCTTCTCTCGAATGACTAGATTACGCACAATAGCAAGCATATGGAGATCAAGTATATGATTGTGATAAAAGCACAAAATCAACACACAAAGCAATTAGGAGAATTAATACGAAAATTAACTTCACATATATTGATTCATGAATTCGGCCTTCACATGGCCTTAGTTCTACAAGATTAGCTCATATTCAATAGCTCAAGAAGGTCTAAAACAATCATGTACATAGTTATTAACATAAACATGTAAATGAAATACAAAAGAAAACTCCCTAAGTCTTGAATGATGATGAATCCTTGGTTGTAGCTTCAATCTCTAGCTCAATCCCCCTTCTTCACCTTCAATTGTTGATGAAATTATGGCTCAAAAACCAAGAAAATGCGCTCCAATTCCCCAGATTTCGAACCCCTCTTCAATCTGAAATTTGGATTTTAAACAATTGAAAAACAATTACGCCGGCGCCTAGGCGCGGGCAAGGCGCGGCCTACGTGGCGTACTTTTCTTGGGGGAGAAGTCCGGCAGCGCCCAGGCGTGGATAGTACGGCGCTCGGGCGCGGGAATAACGGCGCCTAGGCGCGGGTAGTGCGGCGCCTAGGCGCGGTCAACAGGGATCAACTTTGTTGTTCTTGATTGGCGCCCGAGCGTGGTCAGATCGGCGCCTGGGCGTGGTCGACAGGCTTCAAAAAGTGTCGTGCACCGTTTTTCGCCTTTTTCTTTGTGTGCTCTCGTTTATCACCTGAAATCACTTAACACCCCAATTAAACGCAACTGTGGCATGATTTAGGCAATAAATAACTCCAACAATATCAGATCATAGGCTTAAAACACGTAAAAACGCCTCTTATCAAACACACCAACATCAAATTTCTCATCTCTGTTTTATTCTTAGTACTAATTTGAGTATTCTTTTGTTTCTTAAATATTAATTTTAATATTTTAAGAATAGTGTTGAATATTAAATGCTAAATTGAGCATTTAAAATATTCTTAAAATTCTTAAATATTATTTTAAGAATTATTTAGTACTAATTTGAGTGCTTCAAATATTCTTAAAATATTACTTTAATATTGTAGGAATAAGTTTGCATATTAAATGTTTAGATGTGCATTTAATTCATCTGTGTCCATCGAGTGAGTTTGGAACAAGTATTTTGTTCGCTAGGCTCGAAAATTTGTAGTGATAATATTTTCGAGACATTTGTCGTTGTATCTTGGGAGACAATTGCCGTATTTCTTGACCACCAAGTGCGGGGCAATATTGTCTTAAGGAAATAGGGTAACCCTTGCCTCGGCATATCATTATTATTTTGCATCTTCATAAACACCACCTGTTACGCACTAGAATTTTTTCCAACAACTTAAGACAATAATTGTGTGTTTCTTGAAGATGGTGTTATCCGATGGAAAGACAATGAAATCAAGAGGGAATTTCATTTAATTTAATTTTTGTCATAATTTATAATTCTAATTATATTTATGACTAATTCAAGTTTGAATTTATTTTTATAGGTAAAATTCAAATTGAACGAAGGAAGATTCAAACTTCCATGGTTTCAAGGAAATTAATCCACGACGAGGCCGCACCGAATTGGAGTCCTATGGGAAAATAAAATTCATTGACAAACACAGAATTGTATTTACTATTCTATTTAACGTTCAATAACAATTACTATAATTGTTTTGATGACTCACGAATACAAATTTTATTGTTGTGCATAGTCTTGGGAAATATACATATAGCCCGACTAAGCACAACAGAAAATTAAAATTTTAGTTTTTAAGATTTAAACATGCGAGTTTATTAATCTTACGGGCTTATCACGTATCATAGGCTTGCGCATCTCTATACTAATTATTTAAAACTTAAATAAAAAAGATCTTACCTAATTCGATTTTTCACAAAAAATCGAAAACTTTCTTATTCCTTAACGTAAGCACCTAGCTTGCTCCTCGTTCCATGAATCAACTTCTTCGCTTTTCCCTTTGATGAAGATTTCGAATTCTTCCGCCAAAAACGCCTTTGATCGGATTCTTGATTCACTTCAGAGAACCAAGTGTTTCTCCTCTAAAGTTGATCCACACCCCGAATACTCACTCGTTTATAATCTTTAGCTAGGTTGATCTATAAACATTTATTCTAACTCTAAGGAATAGTGTATGGGATTAAGGTGAAAACAAAAAATTTCTTCGATAAGTATTTTGGAAGAATTCTTGAATTCAAGATCTTGATGAATAATCAAGAACTCAAGAACTTGTATGTGGAGAGAGAGAAGCGATTTTCTATGCTAGATGAACGAAAAATTTTGCTTCAAAAGTCATGTAAGTTTCAATCCATACTAGTCCTATTTATAGAATTAGGTTCTTGCAATTCTTTCCTATGTAGAACTCTTCTACATTAAATCTTTTCCATGTAGGAATAGAAGACTATTTAATTCCCAAATATAACTCTTCTATTTTAATTAATTTTCTTTCTCTCTAAGAAATCTTATTTCATTCTAGAATAAAATTAATTAAACTCTTTAATTATTTTCCTCCACCAAATTTTTGACCAAGGTTATAAAATAAGCCTTTAATAATTAATCCATCATACTAGATTAATTAAAAGTCACTTCCAATTAATTAAATATTTTCTAGACTTAATCTTAATTAAATTGATCTTATCAACTTAATTAATTTTTTTATCCAACGCTTGAATAAATAAAAGTCTTAATTAATTAATCTAATTAATTAATATATTAATTCAATTACTTTGAATTAAATTTCCTTAGTTAAGAAATGGATTTGTCCGAGTATTGTGTGTGACCCTTTAGGTTCACCAACATACTAGTAATGGGTTCATAACCTTTATGATTTAATTTGGACAATTAAATTGTCTCGATTAATTAAACACTTTTAATTAACCATTTTATTATTTAATTTTCATTAAATATAAGATACCCATAAATCAAAGAAACGTTTCTAGCTACTTATCTTGAAGACCTAGATATAGGCGATTCAAAGTGAACCTTTCCAATCGCGCATTCCATGCAAGTGAGATTCTTCCATCAACTAATTTTCCAATTGAATTAAGGATCGCGGAATCTTATTGGTTGAGATCCTTGTAAATTCAATCTTAATAATTCAAGTGTGTTTGACTAGTGATTAATTAATTTAAGAAACTCATTTCTTAATTAATTAATTACTTACCTTGGCCAAGGACTAACTCAGTCTAACCACTTTGAATATTATAGAAAATTCACTTGTTCATATAGACAAGTGATGGATCTTTTGTTGTCAACACCAACCTCCATATACGAATCACTGCACCCAATCACCAGTCCATATGTGTTCTTGTAAAAGAACTGCCACAGAAGTCAAAGTGCAGTGAGTTAATATACAAGAGTATTGTGATAATTTAAGTCAAGGAGTTAATCTTACACTATCGTGATTAAGAAACTCCTAATTCAACATATATAAAAATAATTCCAATTTAGAAAGTTTAGTCAAGGTAATCAGTGAACAATTCTCAACAAGCACCCGCATATGTGCATTTATGTCAATACACTAATGTCTATAAAATGAGACATTCTCTAATTAAGAGTGTGCATCATAGGCGCAAGTCTATCCAAATTATCAATGTACTATCTTGACAATTCTATGACTTAGACAATATTTAGAAATCACAGCCTTAGAGACTTGTTTTATGATATTCATCCAATGAGATATCAAGCCCCATAGTTATGTGTGAATTCTAGGGACTTCATCATACATTTATAACAATATAAACATGAGATAAAAAAATGACTTTTATTAATATAATGTAAAACGAAATTGTTTATTACAAGAATAGATAAAGAAAGTCTATCTAGGATTGGCTCGCAGGGCACAATTCTAACAATCTCCCACTTGCACTAGAGCCAATCTCCTTGGTATCTAAGACCCATCTTATCAAGATGTCCTTCTAATACGTTACGAGACAAGGGCATAGTTAGTGGATCCGCTATATTCTCTGTTGTGTCGACTCTTTCCACGCGTATGTCATCTCTACTAACAATCTCACGGATTAGATGGTATTGCCTCTGTTTGTGTTTGGATATTTGATGAGACCTCGACTTCTTTGCTTGAGCAGTGGATCCATTATTGTCACAGTACAAAGATACTGGATCGACAATACTAGGGAATGCACCCAACCCTTAGATGAAGTTCCTATTCCAAACAGCTTCCTTTACTGCATCACATGCAGCTATGTATTCAGCCTTGGTTGTGGAATCAGCAGTAGTTTTCTATTTGGAACTCTTCCAACTTACTGCTCCACCATTGAGGGTGAATACAAACCACGACATTGATTTCAAATCATCCACCTCAAATTGGAAACTAGAGCCAATGAACCCATCTAGTTTTGATTCTCCACCGCCGTATATCAAAAATAAATCCTTAGTCCTTCTCAAGCACTTGAGGATTGTTTTCACGGCTACCCAGTACAACTCACCTGGGTCCACTGAAAATGACTCACTACACTTAATGCATGATCCACATCAGGCCTTGTACATACCATTGCATACATAATACTTCCTATGGCAGAAGCATATGGTATGCAAACCATCCTATCTCGTTCATGGGGTGTCAAAGGACACATAGATTGAGAATACCGAATTCCATGACTCATAGGCAATAATCCTTTCTTTGATTTCTCCATGCTAAAACTCTTTAACATTTTGTCTATGTACATTAACTGAGATAATCCTATCATCTTTCTTGATCTATCTCTATAGATTTTGATTCCTACGATGTAGGATGCATCTCCTAAGTCTTTCATGGAGAATTTGGTAGATAACCATACTTTAGTCGATTGCATCATTCCCAATGAGTAGAATATCATCAACATAAAGTACTAAGTATGTCACTATACTCCCACTGACTTTCTTGTACACACATGGTTCATATTCATTTTTAATCGAACCATATATCCTTATAGTTTCATCAAAACAGATGTTCCAACTTCGGGATGCTTGCTTTAGTCCATAAATGGACTTTGTAAACCTTTTGCTCACTGTCACTAGATGTGAAACCTTCTGGTTATTTCATGTAAATCTCTTCCTCTATGTTTCCATTAAGGAAGGCAATTTTCACATCCATTTTCCATATTTAATAATCATAAATAGCAGATGTTGCAAGTAGAATCCTAATCGATTTAAGCATTGCTACTGGCAAAAAGGTTTCTTCATAGTCGATACCCTCTCTTTGAGTGTAACCTTTTGCCACTAGCCTAGCTTTATAGGTCACTACCTCTACATTCCAAGCTTTCTCTTATAGATCCGCTTACAACCTATTGGTACTATACCTTCTGGTGGATCTACCATGGTCCATACCTTGTTGGAGTACATGGAGTCCATTTCAAATTCTATGGCACTTTGCCACTTCCCCGAATCAATATCAGATATTGCTTTGTTGTAGCTTCTTGGATCTTCATCCACTTGAAGCTCCTTCTTATTACTTTCTAGTAATAGACCATACCTCTCAGGTGGCCCTCGGATCCTTTCGGATCTTCTCAAAGGTTGTATGGTAGATATTTCAGTGTTTTCTTGTGTTTGTGTTTCCAAAGTTTGTGAAATAATTTATGATTCTTGAACTTCTTCAAGTTTTATGATCTCGCCATTTCTATCTAATAGAAACTCCTTCTCTAAGAAGATGACATTCCTTGAAACAAACACCTTTTGTTCCGATGAATCATATAAGTAGTACCCCGCAGTTTCTTTAGGGTACCCCACAAATTTACATAAGATAGACTTAGACTCTAACTTATCTCCCACTAGCCTTTTCACATAGGATGAACAACCCCATACTTGAAGATTTTTGTATGAGGCCGGTTTACCACGCCATAACTCATAAGGCGTTTTGGGCACTGATTTGGAAGGCAATCTATTTAATAAATAAGCCGCAGTTTCTAAGGCATAACCCCAGAAAGATTGAGGAACTTTAATGAAACTCAACATGGAATGGACCATATCCAATAAAGTCCTATTCCTTCGCTCAGACACCCCATTCAATTGTAGTGTTTCAGGCGGAGTCCACCGAAAGAGAATCCCATTCTCTTTAAGATAACTAAGGAATTCATCATTTAAGTATTCTCCTCCCCGATTAGATCGAAGTGTCTTAATACTATGACTTAGTTGTTTTTCTACTTCATTCTTAAACTCTTTGAACTTTTCAAAAGCTTCAGATTTGTGTTTCATAAGTACACATATCCGTACCATGAATAATCATCGGTAAAAGTAATGAAGTAAGTACACCTTCCTTTAGTACTTATACTAAAAGGACCACAAACATCCAGTGGATCAAATCCAAAGAATGAGTGACACGTTCCACTTGTCCTACAAATGGTGACTTGGTCATTTTTCCTTTAAGACAAGATTCACAAGTAGGCATGGTTTCCTCTTCCTTAAGGTCAAGTACACTTTCCTTTGCCAATTTGTGCATTCTTTCTTTGGAAATATGTCCTAGTCTAGCATGCCACATTAGTGTACTATTTAAGTCATTTTGTTTCTTTTGTTACAATGTTGAATGTGAAAGACGGAATTAATTCGTTGAATAGTGTATAAACAATTCGCCAAAGTACAGTAAAAAATAAAGTATAATTTTTAATAATGAAACACTTTTCATCTTTTATTAAAAACTCAAAACCCTCTCTATCTAAAACAGGGATGTAGATAATGTTTTTTATTATACTAGAAACATAAAGACAATTATTTAAAACTATTCTAATGTCGTCGCCTAATGCCAGGTTGACCGTCCCTATCGTTGTGGCAACAACTTTTACTCCATTGCCAAGTCTCAGAACGATCTCATCCCATCATAGCATCCTACTTCTTGTCATCGCCTGTAAATTATTGCAAAGGTATGGTGCATAACCGGTATCTAATACCCAAGAAGTATCATTAACAGATAAGTTAACTTCAACATAAAACATACCCTTGGTTGCACCTCGGGTTGCAAGGTACTCCTTGCAGTTCCTCTTCCAATGCCCTAGTTTGCCGCAGTGGAAACACTCACCCTTATCCATGTTGGATTTAACCTTCTTGACCCCACCTTTAGCATTTAGTTTCTTATTCTTTTGGGAACTCTTCCCTTTCCATTTCTTTGGCTTCTTAGCCTTAGAATGGGCAGAACTCACAAGTAGGACTGGCTTGTCTTTCTTGATGGTGGCTTCTGCAGTTCTTAACATGCTTAACATGTCAGGCAATGTAGCCTCCAAACTGTTCTTGTTAAAGTTGACCACAAATTGTTCGAATGAGCTAGGCAAGGATTGAAGTACTACATTTATTGAAAGTTTATTGTCTAGAAAAATGTCAAGACTTGCGAGCTTCTCAATGAGCCCAATCATCTTTAGCACATGTTCTTGGACATTTGACCCTTCATTCATACGAGCTTTGAAAAGATCTTTAGACTCTAAATACCTTTCCCTCCTAGACTTTTCACCATACAACGCT
Organism: Buddleja alternifolia; assembly: GCA_019426215.1. Lineage (NCBI taxonomy): Eukaryota > Viridiplantae > Streptophyta > Magnoliopsida > Lamiales > Scrophulariaceae > Buddleja > Buddleja alternifolia. Next base: position 46,452,965 of record CM033390.1, on the reverse strand, counting down.
TGTAAGTGTTTGAAAATATCAGCAGCACTTGGCATATTTTCGTGTTGCTTTTGCAACTCATTCGACATCAATGCAAGCATCGTACGCCTTGCTTGGAGGTCATCGTTTAACCATTTCTTATGAGTTTCAATTTCTTCCTCCTCAGCACCCTCGGGCAGAGTGGAGAGAGGTGCATCAGTCAAGACAGAGGCTCTATTCTCAAACTTGAGCACTATCTTAAGGTTTCTAAGCCAATCAGCATAGTTGGGTCTAGTGAGTTTGTTTGTGTCGAGAATTGTGGAAAGCGGGTTCTTATCCATCTTAGATATCTAGTTATCTACAAATTAAAGCAAAACGAAGATTAAGAAGATGTTTAATACATTATGTGTTTATATGATTTTAAGGTCCTTTAAGCATAAATTACCTCCCACTATTTAATTCAAACTCAATAACCCTCATTAAAGAATTGAGAAAAACAATTTTTCCTAGTGAGTTTGAAGTCCACTTTAATTATTACATACCCCAATTCTATGGACACATACATAATAATTAAATAGGTAGACAACACTTGCCAATTACATCTCTATGCAACCCTCAATTATTATACCTCATGTTTCACATAGACTTCAATTTTATTCGCTCCCATGTTACTCCTATGTTAAGTTAGACCCATCAAACCTACATGTAAATAACCCACCCAAAAAGTTCGACTTGCAATGGTCAACTTAGAGGAAAAATTACCCATTTGCATCTCTATGCTTAGTAATAATCACGGCTTTCTCATTATAGAAAGTCCCACTTGCAATGATCAACTAATTGACATAAGTAGCACTGACATGTTATTACTTTTGATAGTCGGCATGGAATATTAAACCTCGTTTAATTTTATCCCATATTAACTTAAAATTAAAATCATTGAGATTTTATAAACTTATCTAATAAGTAAGGGAATTTTAGTATATTATGAAAGGTCTCATCAACGTTTCGATTATCTTATCTAAGTCTTTATCCTAAACATGCCCAACAACACATGAAAAGAATATAAAAGATACGCATAAGCTTAAAAACCATGTATATTATACAAACATGCATCTCATACATAAAAATGTATCTCACATATAAAATCATGCATCATATACATAATATAACATGGAGATTTTGAGTCATATGTAAATCGATCATATCTAGAGCCATCAAGGATCGAATGCCAGCAAGGCGAAAAATAAATAACGAAAGTAAACATGCTTGTACAATCCTGATGGCCCTCAAATTTCATTATGCATATCAACTCATGAAAGCATATGTAAATTCTTAATTTACCAAATATTCTCATATATAAAATTGATTTTTCCAAAAAATAAACAATTTAAAACAACTTTTAAATAAAATAAAATTTACAAAAAACTCAAACACATGTAACTGGTTGGCGAACGTATCGCATGACATAAAGCACAAGAATCTTCTTAAAGAAAAAATTCTAAATCACGTTGCTTCATACAACTGGTGATCCATGAAAAACCATGCATGTCATATACAAATTGCACGTAAGTTTTTCATACTTCCAAATGTGCGTGAGTGGGATATTAATTAAATAAGCAAGGCATCTCTTGCAATTCTCAATTGCACAATAAATCTAAACATCTTGAATTAATTAAACACTATGTCTGCACATACACATGCACACACGTACACTTCACTTTTGACTCATCTCTAATATCCAATGAAAAGAATTCTCATGTAATAAGGATTCTTAATCCTTAACCATACAAAACACACCACCATCTCACACACGCCCGCACATACACACACGTGCACCTATTCGATTTCAATGTAATCTTATTACATAAAATTATTCAGATTTAAACATCCTTTAAAAGCTGAAAATAAATAGTTGCTAATGAAATCCTCAAATCAATAAAATTCACCAATTTAATTATTTTAAACGTACATCACATGTAACGATTAAAATAAAACGAATCATGCATAACGATGCGCGAGCCTTAGGCTCTGATACCACTCTTGTGAAATATACATATAGCCCGACTAAGTACAACGAAAAATTAAAATTTTAGTTTCTAGGATATAAACATGCTAGTTTATTAATCCTACGGACTTATCATGTATCATAGGCTTGCACATCTCTACACTAATTATTTAAAACTTAAATAAAGAAGATCTTACCTTATTCAATTTTTCGCAAAAATCAAAGAGTTTCATCTTCCTTCACGTAAGCTCCTAGCTTGCTCCTCGTTCCTTAAGTCAACTCCTTCGTTTTTCCCTTTGATGAAGATTTCGAATTTTTCCACCAAAAACGCCTTTGATCGGATTCTCGATTCACTTCAGAGACCCAAGTGTTTCTCTTCTAATTTGATCCACACCCCGGATACTCACTAGTTTATAATCTTTAGCTAGTTGATTTATAAACGTTTATTCTAACTCTAAGGAATAGTGTATGAGATTAAGGTAAAAACAAAAAATTATTTCTCTAAGTTTTGGAAGAATTCTTGAATCCAAGATCTTGATGAATAATCAAGAACTCAAGTACTTGTATGTGGAGAGAGAGAGAAACGATTTTCTATGCTAGAGGAACGAAAAATTTTGCTTCAAAAGTCATGTAGTTTTCAATCCATACTAGTCCTATTTATAAAACTAAGTTCTCAATCTTGCAATCTTTCCTATTTCTGTAGAACTCTTCTACATTAAATCTTTTCATGTAGGAATAGAAGACTAATTAATTCCCAAATAGAACTCTTCTATTTTAATTAGTTTTCTTTCTATCTAAGAAATCTTATTTCTTTCTAGAAAATTAATTAAACTCTTCAATTATTTTCCTCCAACAAATTTTTGACCAAGGTTATAAAATAAGCCTTTAATAATTAATCCATCATACTAGATTAATTAAAAGTCACTTCCAGTTAATTAAATGCTTTCTAGACTTAAGAGTTATTAAAGTGATATTATCAACTTTGTCAATTTATTTATCCAACACTTGAACAAACAAAAGTCTTTATTAATTAATATATTAATTCAATTACTTTGAATTAAATTCCCTTAGCTAAGAAATGGATTTGTCCAAGTATTGTGTGTGACCCTTTAGGTTGACCAACATACTAGGAATGGGTTCATTACCTTTATGATTTAATTTGGACAATTAAATTGTCCCGATTAATTAAACACTTTTAATTAACCATTTTATTATTTAATCTTCATCAAATGTAAAATACTCATAAATCAAACAAAAGTTTCTAATTACTTATCTTGAAGACCTAGATGTAGGAGATTCAAAGTAAACCTTTCCAATTGCGCATTCCATGCAACTGAGATTCTTCCATCAACTAATTTTCCAATGGAATTAAGGATCAAGTAATCTTATTGATCGAGATCCTTGTAAATTCAATCTTAATAATTCAAGTGTGTTTGACTAGTGATTAGTTAATTCAAGAAAAATTATTTCTTAATAATTACTTACTTGTCTTGGCCAATGACTAACTCAGTCTAACCACTTTGAATATTATAGAAAATTCACTTGTTCATCTAGACAAGTGATGGATCCTTTGTTGTCAACACCAAGCTCCATATCGAGTTACTACACCAATCACCAGTCCATATGTGTCCTTGTAAAAGTTCTGACACAGGAGTCAAGTGAAGTGTGAGTAATATCAAGACTACTGTGATAACTCAAGTAAGAAGTAATCTTGCACTACAATCATCTTAACTTATCCTAATTCGACATATATAGAATAATTCTAATTTAGAAGTTTTAGTCAGGGCAATCAATGAACTTGTTCTCAACAAGCACTCGCGTATGTGCATTTATTTCAACTACACTAATGTCTATAAAACGAGACATTCTCTAATTAAGAGTGTGCATCATAAGCGCAAGTCTATCCAAATTATCAATGTCCCATCTTGACAATTCTATGACTTGGACAGTATTTAGAAATCATAACCTTAGAGACTTGTTTTATGATATCTATCCAATGAGATATCAAGCCCCATAGCTATGTGTGAATTCTAGGGACTTCATCATATAATTATAACAATATAAATATAAAATGAAGAAATGCCTTTATTAATATAATGTAAAATAAAATTGTTAAATTTGAAAAATTGAGGGACTAACTTAAGAGGGCCTAATTATCAAGATTCAAAGTTTTGGGGTCAATTTGCAAGTTCTGAAAAGTTGGGGGCTGAATTGCACATCAGGGTGCAACCGCTCACACTGGATTGCCGCTCAAGCCAAGGGCTTTTCGCTCAAGGTGCAACTGTTGGGGCTAAAATGAAAACCTGCTTCAAGTTTTGCCCAAAAGTCACAACTTTTGGGCCCTTCTGCAGATGTGGAAGGTTGCCTCTTTTGACCCAAAACCTTTCATTCTCTATAAGTAGACCCCTAGTTTGGAATTAAATACACCAACATCACATTCTCATCTCTCTTTTATTCTTTAGTGCTAATTTGAGTACTTTGAATATTCTTTTGTTTCTTAAATATTAATTTTATATTTTAAGAATAGTGTTGAATATTAAATGCTAAATTGAGCATTAAAAATATTCTTGAAATTCTTAAATATTATTTTAAGAATTATTTAGTACTAATTTGAGTACTTAAAATATTATTTTAATACTGTAGGAACTTTGCATATTAAATGTTTAGATATTTATTTAATTCATCCGTGTCCATTGAGAGAGTTTGGAACAAGTATTTTGTTCGCTAGGCTCGAAAATTTGTAGTGGTATATTTTGAGACGTTTGTTATTGTATCTTGGGAGACAATTACCGTATTTCGTGACCACCAAATGTGGGGCAAATTATTTTAAGAAATGGGGTAACCCTTGCCTCGACATATCATTATCATTTGCATCTTCATAAACACCGCCCATTATGCACTAGAATTTTCCCAACATGTACATCACAAGTGCAACATACTTATTTTGAATGGTCATTCTCTTAAAGTTTACGCCGATCACTTAACAAATATAATTCATTTGTATTGTTAATGATTTGAGTTCAACTAAATCAAGCTCATGCTATATAGAATTTCCTCTCCAAGTAGGGACCCACTGTGGTATTTAGCACCAAAAATAATATTCAGATTATTAAGGCCTGTTCATCACTTAATTAATTATTCTTGCACCCTTCAAGCACAAATTTGCATGGAATGACTCCATTGTTTTATTTTGGATTCTAGATTCCAATAATGGGGTTATTTGCATCCACCTCCCCTAAAGTATTGACTTTTGGCAAGGACCTCCCCTCATTATTAGAATTTGGTATTCACCACCCCTATGTGTAAAATTTTTATAAACTACCTTTTTTGCCCTTAATTTATATATTTTTCCATTTTCTTTTTTTATTCATTCCTTTATTTTTCTTATTAAATAGAAAAAAGAAAGAAATAAAAATTAGCCTCATGATAGTTTTTCATTAATTCTAATGAAGAGTTACTTTTATCTAAAAATATGTATAGCAAACAATATATTGAACTTATTTTAAATAAACCTGGTATGTATTTTTTCAATCCCTTTGTGTGTTTATTGAATTATATTTAATGTTTCAAACAACTTTAATAAATCAGTAATACTTTATTTCTTATAAAAATAAAAAGTTTATATTAGATTTACATTATTGTTTATTGTAATAGACAAAAATCTGAAAACTCATTGAGTAATTTTATTTCAACTTTGTCCCATTATGCATTTTCTTTTTCTTTTTCAATTCGTATTTTTCTTCTTTTTTGTACTAAGTAGAAATAAGACTAATAAGAAGTAAAATAAATATTAAAAACAAATTTGACATTCATGGAAAAAAATATATCATTTGAAATATATTTAATATGATAGTGAAAATAAACAATAAGATTCATAATTTATCAAATAATTCGTTCAACCTCTTCAGTTTCCACTTCATAATCATCTACAAGTACTTAAGCAAGGAGATTAAACCGAAATGCTATTTCAATTTTTTGATTTTTGTTTATTGTGTTATTTCGCATGAAAAAGATTGTAAAATGAGTATTGAGATGAAAAAAAAAAAATGGTATATATTTTGTGGATATAAAAACTCTATTTGGTGGTTGTGGGGGTTTAGTAATTTTACTTTTAAATATTTGTTATAAACTCTTTCTAATTAAAAATTAATTTTCATTAAAATTATTTGTAATTATGAATTTCATAAGCTTAACTTAATTCATTCTTTTTATTTAATAAGAAAAAGAAAAGACTGAAATGAAAAATACAAATAGGTAATAAAAATATAAACTAAGGGCATAAAAGGTAATTTATATAAAAAATTTATATAGAGGTAGTGGATGCCAATTTTGAAATATGAGGGGAGGTTCTTGTCAAAGCGTATATACCCCATATAATGATTCATCTGTTATTATATTGTGTACAAATTATGTGTATTAAAGTCAGGTTGTTTGTATATTTTTCAAAAGGAATGCTACCAATAAACCTCATCGCGCTGCAAAATAAATAGTGACGACAAAAAGAGCACTAGATCTCATCCAACCTGTTGCAGCAATGACCAATGCCATTAGAAAAGGGGAACATCAACCAATGAAATAATAAAATCGGCACACAATCGATTCAAGCACCAAGATTAGGTTCTGTTAGGTTGTTTTCATTTTATTTTCAATCATCATTTTTTAAATATATGAGAGAACATATTTTTTAATTTTCGTGAGGGGAGAAACGAAAAAAAGTAGGTGTGTTTGGTGTATTTTTTTAAAATGGTTGAAATTGTGAGTGTGATATGTGAAATGATTGAAAAGTAATGATTAGATGTAGTATTGAATTTGGTGTGAATATTGATGAGAGAAGAAAGAGAGGATAGTGATGGGTGGATAAGAGAGGAGAGAGAGAGGATGGGGATGCCCGATGGGTGGATGAGTGAGAAAATGTGATATAAGTGATGTGAAATGTAATTTTAAATAATAATGAAAATTTCTCCGGAACGTAAAAACAAGAATGAAAATGAGAATATTTTCAGTTAAAAAACAATAAAGTGTGTATTTTCATTCTCAAATGAAAATGAAAATGAAAAAAGTGTTTTGAAAACACAAACAAACAAAGCCCAAATAACGTGAATCCAATCACTGAATTGAACGGATTCGCGAGGAAACACATTTTTGTTACAGGATATGATGGCAAAATCAGAATCACCAACTGAACACGTTGCCTGCGCACCCAAAGAAGCCAATTTGTTTATAAATCGGCCTATGCTTTTATGAAAGTTCCGATCGCTTTGAATATATCTGTATTAGATTGTAATTTTAACTATCGCTCAATTTTTGGCTTGACACTTTGGTGAGAAGGTGTTGATAGTAATGTAGCTTCTTGCCATTCCACAAGTAGCCTCCGTAATTGATCGGTATGTTCCGTCGA